>OZ025291.1:170371825-171720837 GCA_964019185.1 Maratus speculifer
CAAGAAGATTGATGAAAAAACGCAGATAATTTAAAATGAAGAAAAAGGATCCTAAATCAAGAGTTGAATATGCCGAATTATGTAACACAGTAAGAAAATGCGTTACAGAAGATATCAGAAAATTTAACTATGATCTTGTTAAAAAAGTTCTGGAAGATAACAAACGTTTAAAATCAGCTAAGCGCAAGTTATGTGTTGGAAGAAAAAGGATTTTTGCACTGAAAAGAGCAAATGGAACAATCACCAAAATTAATAACGAAATAATACACATTATTGAAAAATTCTATAGTGATCTATATACAGGTGAAAATCAAAGGGAAATCAATGTACTCGATCAACAAGAAATCTTAACAGAAGCTGAAGAGATAATCCCAGTGATGACAGATAAAGCTTTACAAGCTATTAGGTTTATGAAAAAAGGTAAATGCCCGGGAGAAGATGAAATTACAACTGACCTTAACAAAGAAGCAGGACAATAATTTGCAAAATGGCTATCCCTACTGTTTTCCAAATATCTCGAGAAGAGAGATGTACCAGAAAATTTGTATAATGCTGTGATGGTGCTACTTTACAAGAAATGAGAGAAGGAAAACATTAAAAATTATCATCCAATCAGCTTACTGTCAGTGATTTATAAAATTTTCACCAAAGTTTTAACGACAAGACTGGAATCAGCTTTGGACTCAGCTCTACCTAGGGAACAAGCAGGATACCGAAGTGAATTCAGCGCCATGATCATACCCAAACAATAAGGAAACTCATAGAAAAATATAAAGAATATAATTTACCTCTCTGCCTTGCCTTTATTGATTATGAAAAAGCATTTGATTCTGTCCATACATTAGCAGTAGTAGACTCTCTGGAGGACATTGGTATAGACAAACCTTACATCAATATTATAAAGATGTTTTACAAGAAAGCAACTGCAACCATCCGTTTAGATAAAGGAAAATGGAAGATCAAGTTCGGAAGAGGAGTTAGACAAGGAGACAGCATTTCACCTAAGCTTTTTAGTACTGTCTTAGAAAATATCTTCTAGAAGCTAGATTGGGAAAATAAAGGGTTTAGAATAAATGGAAAATAGCTTAATCATCTCCGGTTCGCTGATGATATTGTAATTTTCAGTAACAGCCCTGAAGAATTGGAAAATATGCTAAAAGATCTTGCAGAAGCTAGCATCAGTGTGGGATTAAAATTGATATAGAAAAGACTAGGGTGATGTACAATTCATTTACATCAAATAAAGAAAATTGTCTACAAGAACACTGAGATTAAAGAAGTGCAAATTTATCTATACCTAGGACAGGAAATATCATCGGATAATAGTATCATGAATGAAATCAATAGAAGAATAAGAAATGGGTGGAGTGCTTCTGGGAAGAACAATATTATTCTGAAGAGTAATATTACTCTTTATTTGAAAAGAAAATTGTTTAATGAATGTATTTTACCTGCACTAGCTTATGGAGCAGAAACATAGACAATAACAAAACGGATGATACAAAGACTACAAACAACACAGAGAAGTATGGAAAGATGCATGTAGGCATAACTAGAAGAGACAGAAAGAGGATAACATGGATAAGAAATCAGACTAAAGTTTTTGACATCCTTGAATGAATCAAACAGCTGAACTGGAAATGGGTTGGGCACAGTGCAAGAATACAAGACAATAGATGGAGCAGATATATACTACAGTGGTATCCCAGTGATTTACAACGACCAAAAAGACGACCACAAATAAGATGGAGTGTCGAAATTAGAAAAGTGGCTGGTGTAAATCGGATGACAAAAGCACTAAACAGGAAACATTGGAAAAATCTGATGATATATGAAAAAAGATAGAATAATTGCATGTAGATTGTTTAATTCTAAAAATACAAACTCTGCAAACTTAGAAATTGACAGATTGCATTCTAAGCTATTAAAAATGTTCAATTTTTTGTGAAAGTGTATGAAAAATAAAGGTGTGTGTGGGGGGGAGATGAGGCAAAAGAATATCAGACCGTGAGCTTCTTTCTGCTTAAAAAGGATCGCTTAAATAGAATTATTAGAAACATTGCGCAGTTTTAATGGTGATTATTTGAATCAGTACTTAGGATGTAGCTCGGCCACTGTAGGGAATCAACCGGGGTATTAATGCCAAGGATTGACATTATTACCCAGTTATAGTTATTGCGCTGTACATTTTAAATTACAAATTATCTCGAGAAGATATCCAAAATCTTCAACAACATTTTGAAATTCCACGAAATGTACTACAAATTTATGTAATTAACAAAGTATTCCCGTATAAAAAAAAAGTCTTCACATCACAAAACGTATCTCGCAAATTTTAAATCGAGCATTAATTTTAGTTGCTTGTAAAAACAATAAGACCTAAAAATGAAACAAATTAACTTGAAGCTGTTTTTTTGCGATTTATATGACTCAAAACCCTTCTGCGCCGAGCACATGGGTGTCATTTACCAGATTATTTCATAATTATGCATAATATTAGCCCTTGGCGTTATTACCTCGCCTGGCGTTATTACACCAGACCACCTTAGTTAAGCGTATCACAATTGACTTCTTTTAAATCGATTATTATACCCGTCATCGTAATATTGTATCGCATATCATCCGTAATATTGTATCGCCATTGAAAGCAACCAACTGTAAGAGTAAATTTAGAATATTATCGCACCCGAAATGGTGCAAAAAACAAGCTTCAGATTAGTGAAGAAAATAAACACATGAAAGAAAACAGAATTTTTTCATTAATTAAGGCTATTGATTAATCTTTGTTGTGCTCATTCGGAAAAACACGCTACTTTATTTAGAGAGAGTAGCTGTCATTTTACCACATCTGACATAACACACTATTTCAAAAAGTGTTTTTCATAAAGCTATTTCCATAAATTCTGAGAAATTTATCTTTTAAGATTATAATCAAGACCATACTATCCACTTTAAAAAAGTTTTATCAGGAACATTCCCTTGGAAATATCTTTTACTGAGTGGGATAACTTATCTTACCTTGCTCTTTAATCATTTTCATTAACTGCCTTTTCTCGAATAAAAATTAGTTCAGCTGATCACAATCGACTTCGATTTTCAAATCTGTACCTTATTCAAAGAAACTCACGAATTTAGAACTTTGTTTTATATTTATTAGTAAAACGAATACTCATTCTTAATTTATGAAAATCCGTGCTAGGTAATGCAAGAATTATTACGCGAAGAAATTTATGTACTTAAGGAGTTGTTTTGTATATTTGAATGATTTAGGGGTGAAAAAGGTAACAAAGAACGTGTATACATTTTTTTCAAAGTTGCATAATAAACAAAGAATGTGCGCATGCTTATTTTTCATTCTGTTTATCTCTCTATCTTTCTACGTAATATAATTATATTACATAATATGATAGAAAGCCAGTGAAATCGTCGTAGAATAGATATGTTTTGTTAAAAGAAGGTGGTTTCCCCGTTTTACTGCACTTGAATCGTGGCTTAATTAACGAAGAAATAACTTTACAACTTCAAGTTAGTTTATTTATGCAATCATATCCTCAGAGATATGCTCTAATTCCCTGCCTAAATGACTTCAATTGAAAATACTAAACATTCTATTCTAAAGAGATAATAATGGCACTCTATCGTTTACTTTATTAATCAAGGATTACATTTAATCTTTGAATTTATGGTGTTTATCATTAAGTATAAAACTATAATTAAAAGTCAGTGATTAATGTATCCATCATCGTAATATTGTATCGTACATCGTCCTTAATATTGTATCATCATCGAAAACAACCAACTGTACAAAAAATTAGATCAGTAGTTCATATAAAATGAAGCAAAAAACAACTTTCAAAGCATCTTTAGAAATATGCAAGAATTGGAGAAGTTAAACACTTGAAGGAAAAAAAAAAATCTTCCAATAATTAAGGATATTAATTAATCCATTTTATTCTCATCCGGAAAAACACGATACGTTATTTAAAAAACGCAGCTGTGATTTTTATAACATCTAACGTAACATAATAATCCAGAAAGTGTTATTCTCATAAACCTTTTTACATAAATTATGAGAAACCTGTCTTTAACCCATTATTGCCTAGCGTCCCGTTTTAGGGAGGATTATAAAAAGGGCAAGAAAACGCTATTCACACACTGTAAAAAAAAGGGTCGATCTACTAAAAAAAACTTTAGTGATCCTTGTAATTACTAAAAAAATTTTAGTAATCTTAGTCGGTTACAAGTTATCTGTAAGAATTACTAGTTAGCAACGAATAGAGTTAATAGTTTTATATTTTTAATAGCTCTTACTAAAACTCAGTTGGTGTGGCCTTGATAGCATAGTGGTTATAGTAACGGACTCCGGGCTAAAAGGTCCCGGGTTCGAAACTTGACACCGCCAAATACGCCCCGATAGTATGTAGTGTCTCGTTAATAAAGGGATTATGAAAATAATGTCGGAGCAGGTAGGAATGTTTGGTGCTGCCATCTATTGCGGTTTTGCCGAAAATCGTCCGCTTCAGAAGTCTGGATGCAGCTCGAAGGAAGCTCCTGCCCTTCGGGTGCACGTAATGGTTATTAAAAATAATTTTGGAGCTATTACTAAAATTTGCTTGGTGGCTCATACTAAAAGTTATTAAGTTAGTTATACAAAAAATTCTTTTGTTCAGTTTACAAAAGAAATGCTTGTTTTACTTACAAAAATGTTTGTAATGGTTACTAAAAAATGATGTGGAATACAAATTTACTAAGAAATTTTTAGTAACCTCTTGAATTTTTTTTACAGTGCACTAGCGAATAAAATGATAAGGAATCAATAATTTTTACGAGACAAATTTCTCAATAAATTAAGATAAAAGTTATTTTTCTTTTAAAAGTGGTGGGAAACCCAACATTCCATTTTTATTGAAGAAAATAATTTGGGCATTAATGGGTTAAAGATTACAATCAAGACCACATTAACTACTTTTAGAAAGTTTGATAAGGAACTTTTCCTTTGAAATATATTTTACAGTGCGGGGTAACTTATCGTACCTTGCGTTTTACACAGCTTCATATGCTGCCTTTCCTGGAATATAAATGAGTTAAGCTGATCACAATCAACTTCTGTTTTCAAATTTGTACCTTATTCAAAGAAACTAACGAAATTAGAAATTTGTATTATGTTAATTCGTAAAAGTTTATTCTTAATTTATGCAGATGAGCGTTAGGTAATGCGAGAGTTATTATGCGAAGAAATTCATTAACTTAAGGGTTTGTTTTGTATATTTTAATGGTTTAGGGGTGAAAAAAGGTAAAAAATATTGTGTATACATTTATTGTTCTATCTTTCTAACTCTGTTTCTTTCTGCGTATAATGTATACATATATATATTTAATAAGCAATATAATAAATCAGTATCATAAAAATGAAATCACAAACATAAAAATAAAACTAGAAACGCAATAAGAAAGAATAAATGCAAAACGTTTGAAACCAAGAATAATTTATAGATTGCTCAAAGGATAGGAAAAGTTTTGCAGGAGGGTTATGTATAATGTCAGGAGTTTTTTTACCGTAATTTGTTTATTTTAGTTCGAATTTTAAACAATAGTTAACGGTGACGGCGATTGAAGGCTAGGTGATCAGTGCTGAATGAAGCGTCGACCTGGCCTTCAATCGCCGTCAGCGCTACATATTGTTTGAAATTCGAACTAAAATACAAAATTGCGGTAAAAAAAATCCCGACATTATACATAATCCTCCTGCAAAAAAATTTTAAATAGCTGTCACCGTTTGCAAGTCATTTTTGGAACACCCGGTATGTATACACATATGTTTGCGTGTGAGAAATGATTTTAATTTTTTTTATTATATGGCATCCAGTTATAAAACTTTATCGTCATTAAACAAAATTTCCAGAATCTAAATAGACTAAAATTAGAACAATTATAAATAATTACCTCTACCTATAATTTCACAATTTTAAATTTCGTAACATACATAACATAAAGAATAAAGAAAAGTAGATGGTGGTTAAACACAAAATTTTCATCATTCAAAAGAAATATTAGAAAATCTTTAAAGAATCGCAAAAATAAATCTAAAATAACAAATATACTGCCAAACGAATGGGTAGTTTTCTTTTACAACAAGACTTTATCATTCAGACTAGACAATTTGATTAAGTGAATTCTACGTATTTTGTAAGAGAATAAGCTTTGAAATTACATTTTAAACATTTTATCCTGATAGAAATTTCTGACTTTGATCTTCGAAGGAGATTGATGTTGAAAGAGTAGTTTGAAATTTCAGAAGCTTTTGCTTTTTTACTTGAAGTTTACATCTATATGTTAGACAGGATTTAAAATAAATTAGTTGATCCCGTGAAAGAAAAAATGTGGGCAGCGCTGAATCAGAACGTATGCCAGTTAATATAGCACTGAACGTCCTTGTAGCATGTCACTTATAGCTTGTTGAGTTGGAAAGAAAATGAGACATTGACTATACACCAATAATTTTTTGAACGTAAAACAGACACTATCTATATTAATAAAAAAACAAAACGCTCTCTGTGTGTGTGTGTGTCTGCGATGGCCAGCAAAATCTGCAACACGTACAAAGCTCAATTTTTTAGAGTATCCTAATGTCTGGTCTGACGCACCTCAGATTCAAAATTTTAAAATTCTTATTATTAACCGAGTAATTAATTGAAATCTAGCACTCACTCTTGATCACAGACAATTGGATTACGCAAATGCCGCTTGCTTTGTAAGAGAATAAACTTTAAAATTACATTTCAAACAGTTTATCATGATAGAAAATGCTGATTTAATCTGCAAACGAGATTAATGTTAAAATAGTAGTTTAAAATTTCAGAAGCGTTTGCTTTTATATCTGAAGTTTACATCTATATATTATATGAGATTTAAAAGAAATTATTAGATCCCGTAAAACGAAAAACTTGTACGGTGCTGTGTCCGGGCGCATGCCAGTTAATTTGACATTAAACGTCCTTTCAGCGTTTCACTTACAGCTTATTGGGTTGAAATAAAAATGATACAATTGGCTGCACACCAAAATTGTAACTTAAACGCAAAACAGACACTGAATTATATGTGATAACTATTTTGACTAATGTTCGACTGTAATTTTATTTAACGCTAACATGTGGTGGCATAGGAAAGGGACATAAGGCATACTATCAATATCGATGTGTCTGGTACATTGCAAAACAAATTGTTGATTTCACAGAATTGAAATGGTACCATATACCATTCTGTAAAATCCACATATGTACCGCTAACTGACAATAATAAACTGAAAATGTAACAGTAACATACTGATAAGTAGTAATATATATTATATTTATGTATTTGCATTTATAAAACAGTGAACTGGTGTTTATACATGACTTATTAGGGTTAATTTTCAAAAAAATCCTGGTACCTTGGCTGGTCCGCAAAATCTATAAAATAAACAAATATTTTTTTTCAACGTAAACATAAAATCACTCTCAATACTGTCAAGTACTTTTGGTTCTTCCGGCAGGTAGTTGAGACAAAAACTCTTTGAAGCGTTTGTCTGATGTTTCTGATGCCGGTAATTCTCCTATTCTCGATTTCAATTTTAGAGGAACTTTGTGAATCGAGTGTCCTTCATATGCTGCATGTAACAAATTGGTTCTTAGAACAAAAACTTGGATTAAGATCGACTTAAATGTGAAAGGTACTCGGAAATAGTATGGATAATTAGGGAGAGGAGGAATCTTTTGCTTTTTAAGAAATTTCTGTCTATCGGGATTGCACTATCACTCTAAAGTGATAAGTTCCTGAGGTGGCCGTTCTTGTTATCTCGCTTCAGCAGAACATTGATATGATTGATATTGATACAGCTCAGGTGAAAATTTTCTTCGACAGCTGTATAAATTTCATCTTTACTTGGAATGTACACTGGTTAGGAAAAGCGGCTTTGGATGTAACAGGACTATTTCGGACAGACCGTGCCAAGTGAATTGTGCGATGATCACGAAAATATTTGCTTTTTTGGAGGCAATATTGGGATAACTGTTTATAACCTGTTCTTCAAACTACTGTACGAATTTATATACCCTTCCATTTTCGAACGGTATTTGTGATTTAAATTTTTAGCTGGATATTTCGCGAACTGTAATTTTTTTTTTTTTTTTTTTTTTTTTTTTTTTTTTTTTTTTTTTTTTTTTTTTTAGTTTGTCCTTTTTCTGTTCAATTTTTTTTCAATCATTATGTGGTGAAAAGAATTGCAAAAACTTTGGGATGCATGCATTTATTATAGTAAGCTAAAACAAATTCAAAATCTGCCGGGGAAGGGAAGAAAAATTCATACTCCCAATACAATGTTTTTCGCAGCCCTGGGATTCATTGCTTTTCTCGTTTATTTGTGCCAAACAGTTTCTAACTATGATATTTCTAGGTAAACTTATTCACCGTTCATTAGAGGTTCTATATATTTCAGAATGTAATAGCATTGCATGTGTTATCATTTCTGAAATATCATGCACTTCATGACAATGTATTTTGCATAAAGTAATGTAAAGCTTTTGAAAATTTTGATGAAATATCTCCATTAATGCTAATATTCTGAACAAATATATGGATTTGGCATAAATTCTACCGCTACATTTTTCATTCAATAAATGCATTTCAACCTTGAGTGGCATGATTTATACCACCTTTAAAAAATTTTCTCATAGAGAAAAGTTTCCTAAAACTTTTTTGTCCACGATTTTTGCTATCATATTTGGATGCATTAGATATATTTAGTTTACTAATAGCATTTCGAGATATCAATATAAAATTTTTCCGTCCTCTTTTTCAGCCTATTGCATTTCTAATATTAAATGGAAAAAAGGGGGAAAAACTAAAATAGAATGAAAACCAGTGGTAAACTTCAACAAACATTCTTATTAAATCTTGGCATATTTCTCTCCATTATTTATATTTCTTGTGCATAAAGTTAAATATCCAAGCTATATTTATATTAAACTGATAAATATTTTATAAAAATATATTCAACTTGAATACTTAGAGCATTGCTTTATCATTTTATAACTTCAAAGTACTATTTTTTGTGTGTGATATACATTTTATCATCTATGCCATTGTGTTTTTAGATATATTTATAGCTTAAGAATATATAAATATTTGGTAGGATATATTTTAACCTTATAAATTTTCAATTATATATCTTGCTAAACTTTTGTGTTATCCGCATATGTCACAGTTTTATAATCCATTCTGAAAAGTCCAAATAGCTTAAAAACATTATACAAGAACAAAAATGGTTAACAAGTTGCCTAGAGAATGCTTTACAATCACCAGGACATGAATAACTTTTAATTTCAAAATGAGTTATTTTGTCTAGGATTAAAACATTAAACCTCAACTATAATCAAAGACAATGTCTGAAATTTTAAACTTATTGAATACATACCTTATATTATATGTGCAAAACAAACGTAAACAAACAAACAAAAACGAAAAGGAATTTTAGTAAATTAGGATTCATATAAAAATTGAAATATTATTACATTTTTTCGAAATTATTAAACAAAATACTGATCATATTACAATAAAATTCACAAAATAGCATATAATAATAAAAAAATTTTATACTCTCTTGTAATTCAGAAAAAATACAAATATTCAAATATCAATTTCAATATTTAAAATATTTAAAATAAAAAGTTACTACTTTAACAGAAACTTATCTGTTTTTTTTTTTTTTTTTTTTTTTTTTTACAAAGATCATTAATAGAGGTGGAATTTTTTTTTTCCTACGTTGAATTATTTTTTGTCTGTAATGAATTATATTAAACACACATAAAAAAATCAAACCCCAATAAAAAGTATATATTGTTACAATTTTTTTGTTGAAAATAGAGGAGTTGTTTTTAAATTTAAAAAATAATCTGAAATATTCCTTTGGTGTAGTTAAATCAACACTTTGAATCACTCACATAATGAACTCTATCATTAATAATAACAGCAAAAAAGGTTTCTTGTGTCTATAATTAATTTAATAAATTTTATATTATTTACAAAAAATTGTATAATTTATTTCATACTATTATATATACACGTGATTATTATATATACACGAAAATTTAGGGAGCCTTGTATATTTATTTGTATTAAATGACTATTTTTTCCGGTTTTCATATATATTGTGTTTAAAGGTTTTTTTGTGTGTGTGTGTGTTATAATTTCTGATGATAATTCAATGAATGAGTCGAAACATGTCAATATAAATTTCTAATGTGCTTTTAGTAAAGTCGCGTCCTTTACGTAAATAAATATTTTTAGTGTATGTTCTTGACTTTCTTCTTTTAGAATATGTATTATTATGATATAGTTATTCGTGGACGTAATCAAGACTTATAGCTTTTATATTTCATTTTATTTTCAATTCTGAGTAAAAAAAAAAAAAAAAAAAAAAAAAAAAAAAAAAAAAAAAAAAAAAAAAAACGTTTCCGAAATTTCCAAAAAATGAAATTTTTACTTAGTTTCAAAAGTATAAATTTAGTCATAAAGTCACTCGAATTTTCATTTGTTAGATTTTTAATTTATTTAAGGAATCGAATAGATCAAAGAGAGTTACAACAGTATATTATTAGTTGTTGCTTAGAAAATTTACACTAAAAGGTAGTGCAGAGGATAAAAAAATCTTTTGAGGGGGGGGGGGGGGGGGGAGGGAGGATATCTTTATTTAAAGCAAATGAAATTATTTATATTTTTTACATACTTACAAAACATACCACGTTAAAATAATTACAATTAATTAATTAGATTTTAACATTATTACAATAAATTTTCGTAAATATGCTAGTCTTGCGATTGATTTCACATGATTTTTAACCTTATTTTACCATAAATATTAAATATTTGCAGAAAAAATGATTTTGCATACATATCCCAGCATTTATTTTCCTGTATGCTTAATTATCAGAAATACCAAGAACGATGCATTAAAAAGATACTCTGCGTAACAGATTTGATTCCAAAACAGTCAGACATTACATGAAAAATTTATAATTAGTTCTTTAACAAGGAACTTTTTACTTCCAAATTTTTAAAAACAATTTATAAACTGTATTCATTATTTCATCAGTAAAAACTTAAAATAGATATCAAATCATATACCTCAATAAATAAATATGAAAATAAATAAATAAGAAAATTTAAATAAGAACGCTTAAGAATTTAGTTCACATGTAAAAAAAAAAAGGTAGTGTATGGTGCAATTAATAAAAGATTTTTTTTGAAAGTAAAAACTGAAAAATATAGAAAAGCAAAATCTGACCTACAATTTTCTCTTTGTACCAAAGGAATAAATGTTTCTGATGCATGGATTTTATAACTTATGAGTAGTCTTAGTCTCGTAGTATATCTTATTACCTTAAAGTAACAGCATTAGGGAAATTCTTCATGCATGTCATTCTTTAAATGGAAGTTTTTAATTTTGCTAATGCACTATTTATCACATATTTCTCTTATGTCTTTATCCAAAGCATTTTATTCAGTCCCTGTCATTTTTAAAAAGTTACCTTACACAGCATATCTATTTATCATGTAAGGTGCCTATTTCTTTCTTTTTGTTGTATGATTGTTACAAGATTTACATGATAAATTAGATTTAAAAATACTAGTCTAATATTGTAGAAAGTCTTTAATGAAAAAAAAAGGGGATAATATATATTTTAAATTCCTCACAGTTTGAAATATTATGTTTCTATTTTTAAATTTGTTTAACACAATGCATATTAAAATAGTCATTGTTGAATAGAAAATATTTTTTTGAAAACAAATCGCGAAATATTTATATTTATTTAAATGCATAAAAGACGATGTGCGCAAATTCTATGCATCCTTTTTAGAAAAAAGTGGAAAATTTACATTTTAAAAACCTATAGTTTAAAAGAGTATTTTTTTAACACAATGCACATTAGAGTGGCCTGTATTTACATAGGAAAATGTCTTTTGGAAAACAAATTGCAGCACTTTTCTCTTATTTAAATTCTTCAAAATACAATGTGTGCAAATACTATCCATTCTTTGGACATGAAATAACTGAGACTGATGAATATGAAATAATAATTTTTAATATATTAAATTACATGTAAGGTATGCTAAATTTGATTTGTGATTGTTTTTTTTTTTTTTTTTTTTGCCCTATAACTTAAGTCCACACTTCTGTATATATAAATGGAAGATAAATTAAATTTTCTATGTATCTACATTTATTAAAAAATTATAGTTATACATAAATGTTTATTTGTAATTAATTTGTAAGAATGTTCTACAAATTTAAAATGCATGAAAACACTGACAAATAAAATAGAATGCAGAGAAATTTTTAATTGTATATTTTAATGCACAGTGCACATAAAACCTAAAATTATTTGAGTATGATAATAATACTCTAAGGTACAAAAAAGCACACTCAAAAGTAGATGGTGATTTATGAAAAGATACAATCAATATTCCCATGTTACAACATTTTTCATTATAAATCTTTTAACAATTTGCTTGAAATTTTTCGTATTCACCGTTTTGGGTAGAATATAAATTATGAGGCTAATATATGAATTTTAGAATATATGAATTACCGCATACCAAACAGAATAAAAAAAGAAATTCCGAAATTTCACAAAAGCTAATATAACTTAACGAAATTCTCTGAAATAATACTGTAAAAATACTCAAATAAATATTTTCAGCACATAAATAATAATTATAAATAATATTAGCTGGAGATTTGCTATTGAAAATTTTCAAAGTCAGAACTTTTTATTCTGTATAGGTACGTTGAATAGTTATAAATTCAAAAGTAAGAGAAAACTACATCAATTGATCCTCAGACATTCTTAATCAGTTCAAAAAAATACTTTCTGTCCTAAAGGGAAAGTTTCCTTTCTAATCATTAAGAAAAGTCTAATAAGTTGTATCGAGCAGTAAATGTTCCCAGTACAACGTTTTCCTATTGTTTTTTATTTAGCCATCATGAAAAAAAGAAGTAAACAACTAGAAAAAATATGATGAAATATATATATATAAACTTTTCAAATCCAAAACAGTCAGACATTCGTCAAAAAATTATGCTCAACTTTTTATTGGTATTTGTATGAAAATTTAGATGTTACTTAAAATGAATTTTAATGCGTTCACTTACTTTTTTTCACGGTATGTATTGTTTCTACGATAATAATATAATATATAGATAAAACCTTATTTCTCAATATTAAAATAAGACTAACAGGTAATTTCGGATATATATAAGATATACACTGTAAATATTAAAGACCCAAATTAGGTTGTAAGATTTCTGAGTATAGTTGTATTTAGAAAATGCTACAATAGTGTTTCTAAAACGACACAGTAGTAATCCCAAAGTCGTTAAACAAAAATAATTCAGAACAGAGCAGATCCTTAATAACATTAACACAATCAAAATTTCTTGGAAATAATTTATATATTATCAAAGATGTTTTGCTTGTTTTAATGTTATTAAGGATTTGCCATTTTTAAAAAAAGTTTTATGCTACAATGTAAACTTTCCAATTTGGAACTCTACCGAAAAATCTTACAACCCAATTTGATTCTTTTGTTTTTTACAGTGTAGTAGGGGCATGCCATGTAATTAATAAAATACTTTCATAACATAATATCAAAAATATAGAAAAGTAAAATCTGATTTTTAAAGCCATTCTTTCTTTGTATCATTAAGGAATCAAACATTTTAATTCATAGATTTTTATCTTATTTTTCGCTTAACAATTTATATTTTAACTTACAGTAACACCATTATGAAAATGCTGTAATATATATCATTGTTGAATTGGAAGTTTTAATTTTTGTAATGCACTATTTATAAACATTCTCTCTTGTGTCTTTATCTGGATTATTTTATTCCAACGTTATCTTTTCTAAAAAGTACACTTCATAAAGAATATATTTATCACTGAATACTCGTATTTTTTGTTATTATTCAATGATCATTATTTATGAGATAGCATGGACTTTAAAAATTTTCATTTTCGTTCGATGAAAAGTGAAAGAGAATTATTTACGTTTTTACCTTTTCCCATAGTAACACATTGTCATTTTAAGAAAAATTTAGAGTACGAAACATATTTAACAATTTTACAAGTAACTTTTCATTGGTATTTTTATGAAAATATAGATGTTGCATAAAATGAATTTTAATGCGTTTTCTTCCTTTTTTTTTGCAAGATAGCAATATATTTTTTTCACAATATGTACCACTTCTACGATAAGTATATAATATATAGTTAAAACCATGTACCTCAATATTCAGATAAGAATAGCACTTAGTTTCGGTTATGTGTAAAATCTAATAGTGCATCATTGAATTAATAAGATACATTTTATAACATGAAATCTAAAATATATAAAAGCAAAATGTGACTTATAATGCAATTCTTTGTTTCTGTACGTAAATAATCAAATGTTTCGCATGCATAGATTATTATGTTATTTTTAGCACAGCAATATCTGTTTCACCTTACAGTAACACCATTATGGAAATGTTTTGACATATATCATTGTTGAAATGGAAGTTTTAATTTCTGTAATGCACTATTTATCAAATTCTTCTCTTGTGTCTTTATCGAGAATATTTTACTCCATCCCTATCCTTTTTTAAAAATTACATTATTTAAAGTACCTATTTATCACCAAACACTCTGATCTTTTGTTATCATTGAATGATTATTAGTTATGAGATAACATGGTCTTTAAAAGTTTCTCATTTTCGTTTAACGAAACGGAAAAGAAGATAATTTACATTTTCACCTATTCCTATTATAGCAAATTCTTGTTTTAAAATAAATTTAGCATACGAAACATACGTAACAATTTTAGAAGTAACTTTTTATTGTTATTTTTATAAAAATATAGGTGCTGCATTAAATCTATTTTAATGCGTGTTCTTCCATTTTTTGCAAGATAGCAAGACATTGTTTCACAAAATGTACCATTCCTACAATAACAATATAATGAATAGGTAAAACCACATACCTCAATATTCAAATAAGAACATCACTTACTTACGGTTATGAATAAGATCTAATAGCATGTCATGTAATTAATAACATATATTTCATAACATGAAATCTAAAATATATAAACGGAAAATGGGACTAAGAATGCAAGTCTTTCTTTCTATAATTAAGGAGTCAGATGTTTCTAATGCATAATTTTTATCTTATTTTTAATGTAGCAATTTCTCTTTTACCTTACGGTAACACCATTATGGAAATGTTCTAGCATGTATCATTGCTGAAAGGAAAGTTTTAATTTCTGTAATGCACTATTTATCACGTTATTCTGTTATTTCTTTTCCGGTATATTTTACTCCATCGCTATCTTTTTTTAAGTATGTATCTTAAAGTGCCTATTTATCACCGAATACACTTATTTTGTTGTTGTCTTTTTGTTGTTATTCAATGAACTTTATGGACTTTATTCATGGACTTTAAAAATGTTTGATTTTCGTTCAACTAAAAGGGAAAGAGGATAATTTAAGTTTCCATATGTTACCAAAATAGCACATTCTTGTTTTAATATTAATTTAAAATACGAAACGTACAATTTTTTATCATATCACTTTATTAATAATTTTAAATATAAATGCAAAAAGTGAATTAGTGTGATCTTAATTTCCCTATGTAAAATAGAATTTTGGACATGTCAAGTACATTAGTATTAATTTAAATCATTCAAAATCAATATGTCCAGAATTTTAAAAGCCTTTAGACCAGTGGTTCTCAATCTATTGTTCGCGACCCACTAGTGGATCGCGGCGGGTGTTTTGGTGAGTCGCGAAACAATCGAGGTTTATCGCAAAAATATATCTTCTTGTCACCAGTTTAAAAAGTAAAACATTTTCAACAGCTAATAATATTTCTAGGATAAATCCTTAATTTCCTTCCGTATGAATATACGAACAGAATATCTAGAAACATCTAAATCAAGTATGAGGTCCTTGGTAGGATTTAACACGATTTACGTGTGTGAACATTCATATTCTACTTTACTTTTTCTTAAGAAACAAGCACAGAAAAATGAGAAGAGAAAGAGACTTGAGGTTAAAATTATCCAGTTTTAATAGATGACCTCATATGTAAAATGAGGTGAAATTTCAATCATTATAAAGTTATATTTTTATAGTAAATAAAGTATATTTTGTTTATTTTAGAAATTTGTGAGTTGTTTTATTTATTGTTCTATTTATACAAATTTGGATTATAAATCCTTTTTTTGTTGTTGTTGATAGTGTATCTTTCATACAAAAATTTACTTTTCTTTCATAGCATAGGATAGCCGATAGCGTACAGATGTCATTCAACGATTTGCATACAGATATACACACTTATAGGTGGATCGCTAACAACTATTTTTACCCACAGCTGGCTTGCCTACCAATAAAGATTGGGAACCATTTGTAAAAAAAGTTGTGTGTAAAAAAAGTGCCTAAAGCTTAGACATCAAGTAAATAATCTTGATGAATGTTCAAGGTTTATTTTTAAGGTATGCAAATATATTTTGTGATGCTAAAGTATAATTCCTGATTTATACATAAGAAGCAAGATTATTTTTTTTCACTATACGCACATTTAAGAAATATCGTATACATTTTTGCAAATGTTTATTCCTATTTAATGTGGAAGAATGTTTTAGAAATTTATATTTGTTAAAACTAATTTTAAACTACAAAAAACAAAAAAATAATATGTATATATATATATATATATATATATATATATATATATCAATAAATCGATCAGTTAAAGTTTAACTTAAAAAAAAATATTTCGAAATCTGCAAATTTAAACATGTTACTGTTTAACACATTCTTACGTGTCGAGAAAATTTCTTATGTAAAACATATAACTATACTTAGTACATTAAAAACATTCGTACATGCTGACAATGGTCGTAAATTATATGCAATCATTATTCGCGTGTTTTCACATATTTTACATCACAAAATGTTTTATTTTTTATTTAAAATGCTGATATTTTAGTATTTTAGAATATTTCTGTTACTGCATATCATACCCAGAAAAAAAATCAGAAATTGTATTAAAGATAAAATAATTTACGAATTCGATTAAAATAGAAAACAAGTAAGAAAAATCATGCGTTAAGCATAGATTATGAAGCACTTTATAACACTTAATGAAATCTTTAACAAAACTTTGCTATTTAGGGAAATTGTCAAATATACCCAAATACGTATTCCAGTACTTTTAAACACCCTGTATTTCATATGTCAGTTGATGCAATGGAAAAATTTAGTTTAGCAAGAAAATACCCAGTAACTTGAAATTTCTTTTTCAGCAATTCATACTATTAGATGGAAACATACTTAAATTCTTTTGTTCAGCCCTGTAGTTTACATTGTACCTTTATTGCACGTCAACATTTGGCTAAAATTTATGGTAAACTAAAACACTCTTAAAACAACTGAAATCACATTCTCATAAATTATCATCCAAAGGCGTCCATGTACCGAATTCTTTGCGTGGCCCTGTATATCCTTTTATCTATATTCTGCAAACATTTCTCAGTAAATTGAATGAAGCTCAGCGTAAAAATGCATAGCTTATTTAAGAACCACGTTTAAATATTTTACGCTCATATTCAGTAACGTTGGTGAGCTCTTTTGGGTAGCCCTGTATATCAACTATAACATTTATACATACCATATAATGTGCATATATTTAGCGAAATATAAACGCGCATATCTTAATTAAAATGCATTTCATCCTCCATCAGCCATCATCGGATACATATACGGTACTTCGGAAAGAATATACTATTTGAAATATTTTGTGTGGCCCTGTAAATGCTATGTACTTCATATTATGCAAGACAGTAGCGTATAATTTATATTAAGCTTCAGTGGCATATATCAATTCTATTATACATGAAACAGCTTAATATAATCAAATTTGTTACACACAATTCCCCCCTTTTAACATTATCTAATCGAATTCTTTTGTGTGGTCCTGTAAATGAATAATAGCTACATTTTCACCTTATGTTTTATAGAATGCATATTTTAATATGTTTGACAGGGTATAACATCTTTAAAATTCCTTTGAAACCATTTTCCCCATAGGCCCTAATGTAATGGGAAACTTTCGATTCGCCCTGTAGATAAACTAATCATGGTAGAAACTTCATTTTCAATAGGGTTTGTGCTAAGGTAAACGTCAATAACGTACTAAAATTTCATGGCAATACGAGTATATTAACGATTTTTCCCCATAGGCCGTAATGTAATGGGAAACTTTTGATTCTTTCTGTAGATAAACTAATCATGGTAGATATTTCATTTTCAATAGGGTTCGTGCTAGGGTAAACCTCCATGACGTATAAAATTTTCATAGCAATCCGAGTATATTTACGGGAGTTAGAGCGCGGACAGACGGCCGTCCGGACATCCGGGCAGACGGCCAGACAAACTGAATGCATAATCACTTTTTAACTTTGTTGGAAAGTGCTAAAAATGTTGTTGAATAAACATTTCAAGCATAATAATTTGGTGAGTACAAAAGTTTACAAACAGAATATTTCACGTAATATTGCATATTTTGATACTGCCCCTCATCATTTTGTTTCTCTGTGGGAACAACAAATTCTGAAATTAATCTATAGAAAATAACTTTCATAATTTGCAAGTTATGTTTTTTAGGATTTTCGTAATCGTTATTCTGCATATTTAGCTAACACATTGTGCACAATATGTATTATGACTACATTTACGCATGCGCACTAAAACACTATTTAGTTAACATGTTCATTTTTAATACATTTTTTATCCTTTTGTTCAAAATTCTGATTACAGGAAATTACAGAGTGAACGAATGGTTTCTGTCATATTTTCTGAAAAGAAAATTTTTCCATATTAAGAACTATGCAAATTATAAGGAAAAAACTTCACAAAATGTAGGATTGTTTTTTATGAAAAACTTAATTTCTTTACGAATATACATGCTTTCCTCATAAAAAATGAACACAGTTTATTACAATAAGCCACTTAATCACGCTCCACAATTTGAACACTTTTCCTGTATTATTCCTTTATATTTTGACAGAGTTAGCCAAAAGATATTCCTTTTTTTTATAATTTATTTACGATCTCTAAGGGGTTTCGGGAAAAAATCTTCTGCAAAGTAAATAGTACCTGTTCACACACTTGCAGCTTCAGGATGATTCCTCATGTCTATTTATACAGGGTGTTCCCTCTCAACGGTGGCCAATGGGTTACTTCTAAACCGTTGGTCATAGACATATAGTTCCAATTGCAAAAATGCTTTAAAAAAGGCAAATAATTATTTTAAAGCGATTTTGGTCAAAAAAATATTTTACTAAAAAATTACGAAAATTAAATTTTTATACGGTCCCCCGGTCCCATAAGTGATATTTTATAAACTTTTTTCAACACCCTAGCAAGTAATACAAAAAAAAGGTCCCATTCATGTAACATTAAAATTGACAGAGTTATGAAACTTTAAATTTCATGACTTAAACCGCTTTTCTATAGCTGAAAACGGATGAGTTCGACTGAGCTTTAAGGGAACGTACACTAAGTGATTAAAGTATTGTAAAGGGAGTCGATTTCCAACGCTGTTCAAGGGCTACTTCCTAAACTATTTGTCACAGACATATAGTTCCAATTACAAAATGTTTTAAATGAGCGATTTAACAGAAGGCGCTGTCACCGTATAAGTTTTACGGTAGTATTAATTATAATTAAATAACTTCTAGATTGGTTATTAAAGTAACTGAAGACATGAATTTCAAAATTCTCTTTATCGAAAAAATCAAATTTTGGGAAATAGCGAAAAAACTTTATATGCATCTATTGGTTTTCATTATAAATTTTGATATTGCATTGTTACAATAGTAGAGGTTTGTATAGACTGATAGAGAAATCAAAAAGCGATAAGTCAAGTTTTGAAATTCATATCCTCAGTTGTATTTTTACGTATGTTTTATTTTGTAAACAAATGAAGCTGATTCTTTTCGTGATTTTATTTTAAAAAGGTATGTTATTTTGATAAGCTTTTATTTTTTCATAATTTTTGTATGTAAATTTTCGTAGTTTAAAACTTTTATTCAAATTTTAACTCACTTCCAAATATCCGATTGAGGTTCAATTCCCATACTTATTTAAACCCGATGACAATGTAATATTAATACGATTTTAGGTGCTTTCCATTTATTTATTTTATAGGACTACATCAAATTCTATTAGTTTGAGTAATCTAATAGAGCTTTAAATATGTATCATTTTGTAACGATTTGTGACTGTTGCTTTTCATAGATAAATTTAACAAAATTTCTGTTATTTTTTTACTTATATTTTTAGCACAAATTGCATATTTTACTTTAACATGAAAATGTCAACTTAAATTCAGAAACAACATTTGTAAAAATTTTTTTACTCTCAATGTATAAAGTTAAATTTTCTATCTGATGTTTATTTTTATTTCCAGTAAATTTGTGACTGATTCCTATTTGTTGCAGCAAAAAAAAATGCTTCAACTTTGAACAGCTATAACTTGGTCAATTTTGATCGTAGAGGAATAGGACTTTTTTTGTCTTACTTGTTAGAATAGTGGTAAAAATTTTCTAAACATCACTTATAGGACCGGGGGACCGTATAAAAATTTAATTTTCGTAAATTTTTAGTAAAACATTTTTTTGACCTAAATCGCTTAAAAAATAATTCTTTACCTTTTTTAAAGCATTTTTGCAATTGGAACTATATGTCTATGACCAACGGTTAAAAATTAACCATTGGCCACCGTTGAGAGGGGACACCCTGTATATACATATAATTAAACGTTACTAAATTGTACAACCTCATTTTTTGTTAAAAATTGAACCTGGTTTACTATGGTTGTGAGCCCCTCATATTGTCTTGAACTATTCAAGGGATTGTACATTAATATTGCAATTTTCTTTATATTTACTATTAAATGATTCAGTATTGGTTAATATTTTACTTTAAGCCTCAAATGATCAGGTGGATATGTGAAACATGAACGAGCAGTTGGTTCATTAAGTGACCTTATTGTTAAAAAAAATTTATGTACAATATAAAAAATATTTATGTACAATATAAAAAAAATCAGAAAACTTAGCTTTTAAAATTAATCTAATGACATACATAAGAGTTGAAGCCACAGGAAGAAATAGAAAATCTAATATTTTTAGAACAGAGGATTTCAGAACGTTAAAGACTGAGTGGTGACATTTACTTATCTAATAGCAAAATGTAATATTCTATGCATTTTTTTAGAATCAACGTCTGTATAGATAATATTAGTATTCGTAATAAAACAGCATAATACTCAGCTATAAAAATGTTGAATGCACTACATTTTATTTTGACTTTAATACTGTCAGAAATTTGCATCGGGGTCATAAAATGACAACAGTTGGTCATGCTTATGGTAATTGTATTTCTGGAAAAAAAATGAATTTTAAAGGCAGTTTGTAGAGATATATTAGAATAAAATGTATCTGTTTAATCTTCTCAGCCCTGATATCGCCTGTAGGAAAGACTAATAAACACACTTTGAATTTATTTAAATCCTTCTAGAATCGTTCAAATTACTTTTAAAGTTGGTACTTACGTATTAACGCCTATGCGCCAATAAAGAGCAGTTTTGCTGTTTACATACACACACCGTTGTCTTTTGGATTTCTTGTTGCCTTGTTGTTTGCTGATTTTCGACGCAATTTTTTAGTGCTACAAAACTGTGTATTTGGGATTTGCCAAAAAAGAAACTGTTTTGAATCTATGTTAAATTCTATATCAACTCAATTTCCACCGAAATCTGATTGACTAATTTATTTTTAAATAGAGTGTTTTGAATTTTGAAAGTGTCTTAATTTTAAATAATGTTTTATTTTATCGCAATTTTGTCACAAAAATTTTAGGTGTAGGTTGGCGGTACTTAAAAATCGACATATCTGTAGCTGTGGTGGCGTTAATACGTAAGTACCTTAAAGTTTTTAAATAAATATTTGCATATAATAACCATCGATATATTGACTGATACATCTTTGGAGATTTTTTGTAGTTATTTTAAACTGGTTTTTGTGGCTCATCGCAATGTTTGTCTCCAAAATAAGGAGATTAATAAAAATAAAATGATACATTAAACTGATTAATGCATGATGTGTTACAGTTACATACGAACTAGCAAAAGCCATGCTTTGTTTGGATTCACGAAGCATTATTTCATTAGATAATTATTTGAAAGTAATAATATTTTTCTTACATTATTTGGTACTCTTGATTATCCAGCCGATTAAAAAGGTGCCGCGAAACTAGAAGATTAAATGTCAATGATGATGATAAAAAATGTCACATTCACGTAACATTAAACTCGTCTCAAGTGTTCGTTACGCCATCAAGTAATTTTTAATATGAAGTTTTATT
The DNA here is from genome assembly GCA_964019185.1 of Maratus speculifer. NCBI lineage: Eukaryota > Metazoa > Arthropoda > Arachnida > Araneae > Salticidae > Maratus > Maratus speculifer. The sequence continues at coordinate 170,394,333 of OZ025291.1, forward strand.
TGTATTCTTATTAATGTTTTGTTAATTTATTTGTTCTTTCATTATTTAAAAAATTACATTAAGTTGTTTAATTAGGCTAATAGTTTGTCGATTTGTATAATTTGACGAAATCGGTTGACGACTTAACCAAGCTGTATCTATTTTTGCATCTTATTTAAGTAAAAATGCCATTTTATGTTTTGGCACATTTTAATTTTAGAAATGTAAAAATTTAGCCAAAAAATTAAAACTTTTCTTGGAATTTTCTTATTAAGACATTAAACTGGTGTAAATACATATATTTTTAAAGCAAAATTTGACATATCTTTTTTTTTTAATTTCCAACTAAAAGCTCTTTTTTAAAGATTTTTTACATTTTCCATCTTGTCTTCTCATAAAAATGGGTACTACTTGGTTATCCCGTCGGCCAATTTCGTCAAATAATACAAATCGCCAAGCTATTAACAATATTGTACTTATTGAAACAAATAACGAAAAAAAATAAGTAAATTAGTAAAACATTAATAATAATACAAGTAAAAAGTCGAATTAAAAATCACTTGATGACATAAAAAACACACGTGTTTTGTGTTTAATGTCAAGTAATATGACATTTACAATATTCCATTATGGGCATTTAATCCTGAAATTTGGCGTTAAAATTTTGGTCGACCGGATAACTAAGGAGTACCCAAAAATGTGCTTAGTATATTGTATCAATGGAATGAGGTAATGAAGTACAAAATTTTGTAATATGTTGATGAAAATTAATAATTTGCCCACTGCATTCAAGCTGACCACCTTTAACTCGATAAACAGTAATTACTGGATGAACTTGGGCAGTTAATTTCTCAAGTTAAGCCCTTCAATATTTAGGGATGTGGACCAGGATCCATATCATTAGATACAGGAAAAATATGAAGTTCATTATTTACTATGCATTTATGGCGAGTCTTACAAGATCCGCCAGATTGAATATGCATCCGAAATCAACGACAATGACAAATTTTACAAAAAGAATAATTTTAATTATTTGTACATCTTCTAAATTTAAAATATTTTTCCAAGCACATGCATTTCCTGTCAGAAGAGATTCGCCATGTCGTTGTTTTGACACAGATGTCATATACGCACCACATTGACGCTATTTTGTTTCAGACGCCAATGTCATACGCATCGCAATATTTAACTGGTGACAAAGTGTCGTTATTTTGCTTGATATGGTAACCCTGATGTTGTTTATTTACTTTTATTTTCTTTTTTAAAATTATATAAATTGTTTTATCTACAGATTTTACTTAAACTTTTGAAACAGATGTCAGTCATATACGAACCGCATTGGTGAGATTTTTTTCCTAACTCTATTTTGGCGAAAACTTCGTTTTCAAATACCAGTTACATATATGTACATATTTATTATTTTCTATTATTAAAAAAAAGAAATAACAATAAATAAAAAAATAGCTAGTAATCATAGAGGAAAACAATTTATATCATTTTAAAAAATATATTAAAACTAAATAAATAGTTTATTTTAATAACCGGGTTACCATGTAAAGCATAAATTGACCACTTTTTGCAATCGGGACGATGTGATGCGTATATAACAACTGTGTCAAACTCTTTAAAAAAATTAATGTTATTCCCTTTTAAATGTATATACATGATAACTGGTATTCGAAAACGAAGTTTTTGCCAAATTGACATCCGAAAAAAATCTCGCCAATGTGGTGTGTATATAACATCTGTGCTGTCGTTTTTTACGCTGATAGCTTCTTGCATTAAAGCAATATCATAATCGCGTACTTTTCTAACAGTAAGTAACTGTTTTCTTGGCATTTTTTATAATAGAACTAATTCATTCTATAAATTGTTTTTAAACGGCAAACTTTATAAAAATAAGGGACTACTTGGTTATCCCTACTACTTGGTTATACCGTCGACCAATTTTGCTAAATTATACAAATGGCCAAACTCATAGCCAAATTAAATATATTGACATAATTTTCGTTTTAAATAACAAAAAAAAATAATTAGTACAGTTATTATAAAAATACAAATAAAAATTCGAAATAAAAGTCACTTAACGGGATTTTAAGCATGTGCATCGCATTTAATGTCATTGAATGCAACATTAACGATCATCCATTATTGGCATTTATTCTTTTGGCGATGGTTTTCTGGTCGACGGGATAACAAAGCAGTACCAAAAATGATACTATATATACCAAAATAATAATACATATGTTTCATTTGGCTTAATTTTCAACCTTCAAATTCAAATAACACTTTATATAATAAATTTAACAATTAATATTGTTTGTTTGCTATTTTTTGTTGCCACTTTACGAAAAAAAATATATATATATATAATTCTTTTAATATGCGTATGTGTTATCAGCATAAATGATTTTGTTGGAATAAAGAAAATACATTTTATTTATTTAACTAATCATGATTCTATCTATAATTGTTAACTCCGTGATTTATTTATTCTTCTGAAAATACAGAGTATATCTAAACTCTTGGGCAAAACTTTAAGAGGTGATAGCAGACATCAAGACAAACAATATTGAATGGAAAACTAAGGGTCCAAAATGTCTTCCGAAGGAGATAGGTGCCATTAAAGTTTAGGTTACAAAATTTCAAATAAACGGAAAAAATCGTCGATTGATTTTCGGTTTTCACTAAAACTATTCTTTATGTCAGTGTTTTCTTCAAAATAAATTATAAAGATAATTTTTTTAAATGCCGATAGAGGGCGCTTTAGACTTTGGAGTAACGAATAATTATTTTTTGCTCTTATTTTTTGCATCTCATTAAATGTTTTCGGAAGCTTAGACTTAAATTTAAATTTTCGGCTCAAAATCTGAATGGTTAGGAGTGGTTAATTAGCGCAAACTGAACTGTGTTTAGAGGTTTTCACTAAAACTATTCTTTATGTGAGTATTTTCTTGAAAATGAACCATAAAGATAAATTTCAAAAAATAGCGATAGAGGGCGCTTTAGACTTAAGAGTAAAAAACAACTATTTTTTACGGTTATTTTTTTTCATCTCATTAATTTTTTTAGAAGCTTAGACATAAACTTGAATTTTGAGCACAAAATCTGAATCACTGGGTGTGGTTAAGAACCGAGTTCATGGGGAGGGAACGAGGTTCAAATTTCAAATGATTATAAAAAAAAAGAAGAAAATGGTCGATTCGTTTGCGGTTTTCAATAAAACTATTCTTTATGTCAGTATTTTCTTGAAAATAAATTTTAAAAGTAAATTTAAAAGAAAATCGTTAGAGGGCACTTTAAACTTAAGAGTAACCAACAGCTATTTTTAACCGTTATTTTTTTAATCTAATTAAATGCTTGCAAAAGCTTATACTTAAATTTTGAGCTCAAATTCTGAATCTTCGCGTCGTGAGGGATTAAGAAGTGCAAATTGATCTGTGTTCAGGAGTTGAAATTTAACCAACCTCCCATTCGAACACAGTACAATTTTGCGCTAATTAATTACTTCCAAGGATTCAAACTTTGAGCTCAAAGTTTAAGTCTAAGCTTTTGCAAGCATTTAATGAGATAAAAAAAAATAACGATTAAAAATAGCTGTACGTTACTCAAAAGTCTAAGGCGTCTTCTATCGGTATTTTTTAAATTTATCTTTAAAATTTATTTTCATGAAAATACTGATTTAAAGAGTAGTTTTAGCAAAAACTGTAAACGAATCGACCATTTTTTCCATTTTTTATAATCATTTGAAATTTGAACCTCTGAACACGGTTCAGTTTGGTATACTTAACCACTCCCAAGAATTCAGATTTTAAGCTCAAAATTTAAGTTTAAGTGTAATCTTCCGAAAACTTTTAATGAAATGCAAAAAATAACGACAAAATATAGCTTTTCGGTACTCCGAAGCTTAAAGTGCTCTCTATCGGCATTTTTTGAAATATATAATTTATTTTAAAGAAAATACTGACATAAAGAATTATTTTATAGAAAATCGCAAGTCAATCGACCAATTTTTCCGTTTTTTTAATGTTTATTTGAAATTTTGGACCCTAAATTTTAATGGCGCCTATCTCCTTCGGAAAACGTTTGTGGCCCTTAATTTCCTAATTAATATTGTTTGTTTTGATGTGTACTATTACCCCTTAAAGTTTTGCCCAAGAGTTTAGATACATCGTGTATACATGTTTCATTTCTTATTTCTAAAAATGCGTCCGTAATGGAAAAACACGTAAAATAAATTAATTAAAATAATAATATTTTCAAAGGTTATTCTGTAAAAAAATATATTGTGCAATTCTACAGATCATAATTTATTTTTGTGTTTAATTTCAAGTCAAAATATTGAGCATTTTTTTTTTGTAAAGTGTACGACAAAATATAATTTGAATGTCCTAGTAGAGGAGTTTTTTTCATTGGATAATTCAGATTAAATAATTCTACTCATTACTTAATCATTTTTCTTTATTTATTAGCAGGATTTTAATTTTAGTATTACATTTCTACATGCACAAACAATATTTTACAGTTCCTTTCGAAATTTTTTGTACTTGATTGTCTCTCTCTATATTTTTTTATTATTTACACCTTTACACCAAAAATCCATTGGAAGCACTTTAAAAATTCTTCCATTGTATTCACCAAATTACTGTTTTTATTAGTTTTATAAATTCAAAATAATCAATTTATTTAATATCGCGACAAACAATCATTATAGGCGCAGAGAGTTTTTCTAAAAGGAAACCAATTCCTTTCCTATTGGCAAGATAATGTACACCAATATTTTCAATTTTATGTATTTCCACAATTGCATGAAAGGTTTTTAATATTTTTTCGATATCCTTTTCTTTAAATATATTTTATGGTTTTGTTTATTTGTTTCATTTGCGGTCATTAAATTCACATTACTGCAAAAATCTATTAAAGAAATAGAATACTTTTTTTTATGTTTTATGTTACAAAGAATTGAAGCAAAGCACGTTTTATCATAGTAGCAAGATAAATAAATTAAATATACACAGAGTAAAAATAACAATAATAGGAAATAACAAATATTATAGAAGGTAGTGGAAAAATATTATTACAAAATAAATACACATATGCACAGGAAAAGCTAAGAAAAAATACCGGTAATTTTATTACGTAAGATAATTTGAAAATCGCATATGTACGAAATAAATCATTGCGAACACAAATAAAAGTAATGCATTAAAAAAAAGAAAAAAAGAAAAAAAGTCAAACTTCCGACTGCTTTTTTATTTTAATTTAATTTCAACAAAAGACATATCACTTAATTAAATAGATTTTAACTCGATAATTATCACAAAATTGCGATTATTTTATGTTGCAGTGATTTACTTAATCAGGATGGGGAGTGGTCAGGGAAAAACACAATTCAAAAAAGGGGTTAAATAAATACCAGTGTTTTGTTAAGGAGAAATACGCCTTCTGTAAACCCTTTATATTAATTCCAACTACTTTGTATATGAAAAAAAAATGGCATTTCCTCTTTTTTTGGCTGTGTGTTTCCCTAAATACTTAAAATTCACTGGCCTTCCTGTTAATGCTTTTTTTTATTATTATAAAAAAACATTGCTAAATGAACAATGTAAAAAATAAACAAATAAACAAATAAATAAATAAAAGAAAATGTTTGAAGTATCAATGTAATTTGTATCGATTAATGGTACCCAACATATGGATGTAATTAAAAAAAAAAAAAAAAAAAAAAAAAAAAAAAAGATGATTGCGTTATCTAGTTTATTGGAGGAGGAAAGAGGGAATGCACATGAAAAATTGGGGTACTTCGAAATAAAAAGTCTAAGAATGATCGATCTTTTGGTTGCTTAATATGCAACGTAATGGGTAAATTTAGTTTAGCAAGAATATGTCTAGCAGGTTGAAATTTCTTTTTCTGCAATTTATACTAATAGATGGTATCGTACTTGAATAATTTTGTTCAGCTGTGTAGTTTACCTAGCGCATTATATTATACACCACTTTTTAGCTAAACTTTAATTCTAACTAAAACACTCTTAAAACTACTGAAATCACTTTCTCAGAAATTATCATTTATAGGATTACATGTATCCAAATCTTTTTCTGGATCTGCACATCATTTTATCTATATTCAACAAACATTTCTTGGTCAATTGAATGCAGTTCAGCGTAAAAGGGCACACATTATTTAAAAATTACTTTTAAGTGATTTATGCTCATATTTAGTAACGTATTCTGAGATTTCTTTTGTGCGACATGTATATAAACTAAAGCATTTATTATTATAACTCACCTCGTTATTATTCAGATGGATATTGTCAAATAGCCATCAAAGAATATCAATGTCTCTATTTAAAACGTAGGTAAGTTATATATGGTACTTATTAGATGCAGATTATTTTAGAATAAATTCATTTACACTTAAAAGAATGTAAATAGTTTAATATTTACCTCAAACTAATAGCAACCGAGATTTCAAATTTGTATTAAAATGATCAAATTAAATTTCACTTTTTAAAAAAAATAAATACGACGATGAATAAGAATATGATACGTCAGTATGTAAATTTTAAAATGATGAAAATGATGTCGGGTGTAGATTTCACGGGGAATTTTTTTTCGAATTAAGTCAGACTGGAATAAATTTTTCTTGTTCTCCTTCTGGATACCAAGCATCAAAGCCTGGATTGATTGCTTTATCATAATAATAGGTCTTTAATATATTTTACAGCTTACATATTTGGTTAAAGTTTAAAATTAATAATTTCTACAATTGAGTTTTATAGAAATAGATTTGTTAACTTTAAGTTAAACATCATTTGTTTAAGAGTAAAATTTACCAATTTAAAGAGCATTTTTTATTGTAACTAATTTTTTAGGTTCATTATAAATCAATGAAAAATTCCTTCTTAAAATTTTTCTTTCGTCGAAATTCAACGGATTTTACCTTGTGTACATAAAAGTGAAAGTTTGTGGACATTAACTTTTTAAATTATTTTCGCATTACAATATATCAGCGCGCAGATTGGTAGTGAAGATTATAGACGAGACAATAATAAAAAGAGACAATAATACAGCTAATAAGATGATTAAATTCAGACTAATTTTCAATTAAAAGAAAAACAAATTTAATTATATAACTCGAAAAAGCTTATGTACAGTGTAATCGATTACAAAAGTTGTCTACGCAAAAACATGAACCTCTAAACTTTTGATTTAGCATAGTATCCTTTCAGCAAGCACAAGCTAAAATAACTTATTCATAGTATATAAAAATCTGATTCAAAAGATTCTTTTTTTGGCTATCTGAAGCACTCATCACCTCTTTATTCCAATTTCCACACATAAAGTCAGACTAACAGGTTTTTATCTACTTTTTTTTGGTTCATGGTTTTTCTCATCAAATTTTCTGTCCAAGCTTAAAAACACTTTTTTGTCCTGTCTCAGAGGAACAAATTTCCTTTCATAGAAATAATGTAATTTTGTATCAGTCGTTAAAGTTTGAAACTAAAGTACAATATGCTCCCTAAAGAATATTTAAATAATAATAATATATTTATACAAAATAAACAGGTTGTAATGGTTTGTAGGATAGTTCGTACTTAGAAAAATGAAAAAAAGCCAAAATGTTGCAATTTTTTCAAAAATTATATCTTGTAGGTAAAATCACTGTACTGGGCAATTCAAAATAACAGAAAATTTAAATATTCAATGATCCGTAGACTAAGATAGAAAGTACACATCCAATAATTCAGAAAGAATGAACAACGGTTTAAAAAAAAAAATTGATTTTTACAAAAAAAAAAAAAACAGTTTTGAAAAGGACCTAGAATAATTTATGCATGTAAGATACATTTGTAAATATCATAGGTTATGATTTTATCAAAAATCATATCTAGTAGGTAAAATAGATGTATAGGGTGATTCAAATCTAACAGAAATTTTAAACATTCGATGATTCATAGAGTAAGAAAAAGATAAGATTTAATAATTAAGAAAGAATAAAAAAAGGGTTTAAGGACGTGTGTTTTTATTTGTACAAAAAAAAAAAACAGTTTTGAATAGGCCCTATGATAATTCCTACTTGTAAAATAAAAATGTAAACATCGATAAGGTTATGACTTTATCGAAAATTATATCTAGTATGTAAAATCGTGTATTGGACAATTAAAAAGTAACAGGAAAAGTGAACATTCGATTATTCAAAGAAAATAATGGTAATTATTCAATACTTCAGAAAGCATAATAAAAGATTTAAAAATCTTTTTATTGTACAAAATAAACAGATTCAAGTAGACTGTAAAATAATTCGTACTTTAAAAAATATATAAGCATCCAAAGTTTATGATTTTATCGAAAATCATATCTAATATTTAAAATCGTTGTATAGTGTAATTTAACAGTAATAAAGAAATAACTTTCGATGATTCGACGAGTATTAAGGAAGGTAAATATTCAATATTTCATAAAGCAGCAATAAAGGTAAAAATTCGTTAAATTATAAAATGATGCAAATATATAAAATTTGAGTAAATTGCATATCATAGGCAACAGATATGCTGAAATATTTCCTAAACATGCAAAAACTCAATAGATTTACTTATTCGTTTTTTCTTTTATTTGAATTTTCTGTACATATAATATGAGACGTAAAATATGGAAGAAGAGCAGAATAAAAAAGTGTTTTGTAGAATTAATTGGCTTTGCAACTATTGATTGTCGGTGACTTCACCGAAAATTCCATATATCTTTAATGTCTATCTTAATCGTACAGTGTTCATATTTACGGCATTCGTATTCTCCTGGTAAAAATTTAATCTATGAATAGTTTTGTTAAAATTGTGAGGCTGATTTTGAATATGATTTGTTGCATTAGAAAAAAATAATTATTAATAAATACAATACGCTCATGCTAGAAGATGTCAGCTGCCATTCGATAAGTGTATAATAATTTATATTAGTAATGTTTTTCAATTACCTATTATTAGCAATAATTTATGAAGCAATGTAAATTCACGCCTATTTATGATTGTACTTAGAATATTTCTGATTACTGAACGTGTAATCTTACCAAAACATTTAAAGCAATTTAATTATGTCACCTTTTTCATCTTGTACTGCATATTTTAAACAGAAAAGCAATAAATCACTTCATTGTACCAATATACCTTGACATACTGGCCAAAAAAGAATTTAATGACTTCTTTTATAAGACCTTTTCAAAAATAAAAGCAACTAATGATCAGAACCTATAATTGCATTACAGGTCCGTGGTTATTATATAGAGTAAACTTACGATTATCAGAGGAAATTGCAATCAATTTTATAAATACAGTAAGAAAATTAATTAACTAACATTTGTTTTTTCTTTAATTAGCATAAATCTTCTATTAGTATAAATCCTGATATAAAAATTCGATTAAAAAACTATTGTTATTATTTAATTTTCTATTTCGCTAGAATCAGTTGAATATGTGACTTTTTACAAACTATGTAAAAAAAAGAATTTTTGTTTTGGTGGTGGTTTTTAAGAGATTAGAAATGCTTACAATCAAAAACTTATTATTACGTCGTATCTAAAATACAGTCCAACCTAAAAAAGTAAGACGCTTTGGTATTTTTAGTGTACTGTTTTCATCAATGAAGATTAGCTTTTTTTTAACATTTTGTATCACACAGTTATGAAATAAGAGGATATGATTCATAAACTGGCCTCTAAATAGAATTTTTGGATATTGACATAGAATTATGGAAAGTTAGAACGATAAAGCATAAAATGTAACTTTATTTCTGTATTTTTTGAAAGCATGAAAACTCGTATAGGTACTTATTGCAATGCCGCGATCTATCAATTTTGTAAAAATGATGATTTATTTTAAAGATGTATTGTTATTTCCAATTTCAGGCACTTTTATGTAATATGGGGCCTATAAAAAGTAATAAAGCACATTTTGAAAATATACTGGATATCTGGATAACAACTTTAAACAGAAAAATTGGCGAATTCTGAAATACATTAAATTTATTCAAAAATTAAAAATTAAAAAATAAATAATTTATATCACAAAGAAATGAAATAAGCTGCAATGATGTGGAAATAATAGGAAGTAACTCTTAGCTAAATACATTTTAATAACATTAATATTTAATTATGCAAATTTGTTCAGCGAAGCATAATGTATAACTTTATTTTGGATTTTGGAAAGCACTTAAATTCTGTACTTACGTATTGCAATGCAGTGATAATTTTTTTGCAAAATGGAAGATTTCTGTATTAGATTCGTGTACTGTTATTTTAAATTTTAAGCAATTTTATGTATCATGGAGTCAATAAAGCTGCCTGTTGAAAACACATTGTTTGACAACTTGAAACAGTAAAATCGATGATTTTCTAAAATACATTAAATTTATACTTTAAATATAACTGTAACCAAAAAAACGTACTTGCCGATAAATGCATAAATGTATTGAAGTTTATTGATTACTTTAATTATTCGTGTATCAAAAACATCAACTAATTAGCTTATCCCTTAAATAAAAATAAGTCTTTGCCTTTCCTTTTTTTATTTGATCAAGACAAATACTTCATTTCTCTGATGTGCTAAAGGCGAAAAAAAATTTCAATGAAATATTTTTTTAAGGAAGTAAATTTAACCGAAACAAAAACATCTGAAAATGTACTAGGGGCATTTAGTTTTATGCATTTTCGCAGTGAAGCATATTGAACATTTTTTCTAACAATTTTTTTCTTTGCAATAGTTAATTTCAATGGCGACAAATGAGTTAACCATTTTGATATTAATTAATTATTCGGTTAAATCCAACATACTATTATTGTGTACAATTAACGAATTTAAATCGAGGTATTTCAATTTTGTTAAAAAATATCGGAGAAGATATCAGTATCATTAATTTTTATGTTTAATTTGAATTAATATGGAAATTTTCTGCAATATCTGGACATATAGTACTCTAAAATATTAATAAAATAGAAAAAAATATACAGGGTGATTCATAAAAGATGGGCAGAACTTTAAGGGGTTATAGTACACTTAAAGACAAATAATATTAAACAGGAGACTAAGGGTCCCAGACGTATTCCCAAGGAAATAGGGGGCATTAAAGTTTAGGGTCCAAAATTTCAAATGATTATAAAAAATGGAAAAATTGGTCGATTCGTTTGCGGTTTTTGCAAAAAATTTTCTTTATGCCAGTATTTTCTTGAAGTAAAATTTTAAAGTTCAATTTCAAAAAATGCCGATAGGGGGCGCTTTAGACTTTGGAGTAACAAACAACTATTTTTTAACGTTATTTTTTGTATTTCTTTAAATGATTTCGAAAGCTTAGACTTAAACTTAAATTTTGATCTAAAAATCTGAGTCCTAACGAGTAGTTAAGTAGCGTAAACTGAAATTTGAAATTTGAAACCCTTCTCCCCTCAGAACAAAAATCAGTTATTCCCGATCTTTGTGTCGTAGATTAGGCTCTCACTACTGCCGCGTTTTGCTAAAATTATTCTTTATGTCAGTATTTTCTTAAAAATAAATTTTAAAGAAAATTTTCAAAAAATTCCGATAGAGGGCGCTTTAGACTTTGGAGTAACGAACAACTATTTTATACCGTTATTTTTTGTGTCTCATTAAATGCTTTCTAAAGCTTAGACTTAAATTTTCAGTCCAAAATCTGAATCGTTAGACGTGGTTAAGTTTCTGGGGAGAGGGGTTTGAAATTTCTACTCCTGAGCACAGTTCAGTTTACCATGTCCACACATTGTGTGCTGTGATACGAGGTAAAAAGACACAAATTAGGATTATGTTACCAAAGCATATTTATTAACATGTAATTAGAATAAATGTTCAAAATTGTGACCACCAGAGGTTATGCACGCAGAACAACGGCGAAGAATGGAACGGCGAACATTCGCGAAAACATCAGGCTTTTCGAGCACTTCCCCTACAGCGGCGGAAAGTCTGGCGACCAGTTCTTCGGGGGATTCAATGGGTGTCTCATACATAAGAGCCTTCAATTGTCCCCAAAAAAAGAAATCGAGGGGTGGAAGATCTGGCGAGCGAGCAGGCCAAGCAACAGGACCACCTCGACCAATCCATCTGTTCGGAAATGTGATGTCCAGATAGTTGCGGACGTCTCGTACGTAATGGGCTGGCGCTCCATCGTGCTGGAACCACATGACCCGCCGGATGCGTGGAGGAACAACGTTTAACAGGTCTGGCAGCACATGTTGCAGAAATGTGAGGTATGTTTTACCGTTGAGGCGTTCAGGAAGAAGGTACGGTCCGATTAGGTGGTCTCCGAGAATTCCTGCCCAAACATTGATGGAAAAGCGTCTCTGATGAGCATGTGGATACGTAGCATGTGGATTGACATCCGCCCATACATGTGCATTGTGTGTTAAATGTACCTTCACGTGTGAAGGTACATTCATCGGTGAAAAGCACAGTTCGTCCAAAATGTGGATTTAGCGCGTTCTGCTGCAGAAACCAGCGGGCGAATTCAATACGATTTGGATAATCCCCTGGAGACAGTTTCTGGACTCGTTGCACATAAAACGGGAGCAAATGTTCATCCTTCAGTACCCTCCAAGTCATGGACTGTGAGGTATCCACCTGCCTAGCCACTGTTCGTGTACTTGTACTTGGCTGCGCCGCTACTACATCCAGAATGGCTTCTGCAACAACTACTGATTCGCCCTTTTTTGCACGACCTGCATTCGACCAGGAAGCGAGAAATGATCCCGTCTCACACAACTGTCTGTGCAAGCGCTCGAAAGTTTTGCGGTTAGGCAACCGCCTGTTGGGAAATCGCTCTCCGTACATTCGTTGTGCCTCTGCACCATTTCCATCTGCTGCTCCGTAAATTAAATGCATCTCAGCCTTTTCCTTATTCGTGAAGGGCACCATCTTCCGATTCATTACTACAGCGACTTACACTTGACTCACCGTTCAGTGGTTTTTATGCCTGAATCGTGTCGAAATTTTGCGTACGTGTTCTTCTTCCCCATTTGACATTTGTATACTTTCTGTCTCCTTCTACACCCGGTGACTAGCGTCAGGAATGGAGCTTTAACGTTTGCATGAGCGACGTTTCCAACTGTGCCAGTGCCTTTATGAGTGAATTTCGACTATGCAGTCCTTGACGAAAGTTGTATTTTTGCCTCGTATCACAGCACAGAATCGTTGGGCATGGTTAAGTAGTGCAAACTGAACTATGTTCAGAAGTTGAAATTTGAACCCCCTCCCCTCGCTACTGAACCACGCTCAGCGATTCAGATTTTGAGCTGAAAATTTAAGTTTAAGTCTAAGCTTTAGAAAGCATTTAATGAGACACAAAAAATAACGGTATAAAATAGTTGTTCGTTACTCCAAAGTCTAAAGCGCCCTCTATCGGAATTTTTTGAAACTTTTCTTTAAAATTTATTTTTAAGAAAATACTGACATAAAGAATAATTTTAGCAAAACGCGGCAGTAGTTAGAGCCTAATCTACGACACAAAGATCGGGAATAATTGATTTTTGTTCTGGGGGGAGAAGGGTTTCAAATTTCAAATTTCAGTTTACTCTACTTAACTACTCGTTAGGACTCAGATTTTTAGATCAAAATTTAAGTTTAAGTTTAAGCTTTCGAAATCATTTAAAGAAATACAAAAAATAACGTTAAAAAATAGTTGTTTGTTACTCCAAAGTCTAAAGCGCCCCCTATCGGCATTTTTTGAAATTGAACTTTAAAATTTCATTTCAAGAAAATACTGGCATAAAGAAAATTTTTTGGAAAAACCGCAAACGAATCGACCAATTTTTCCATTTTTTATAATCATTTGAAATTTCGGACCCTAAACTTTAATGCCCCCTATCTCCTTGGGAATACGTCTGGGACCCTTAGTCTCCTATTTAATATTATTTGTCTTTAAGTGTACTATAACCCCTTAAAGTTCTGCCCATCTTTTATGAATCACCCTGTATATAGAGTTATGTTTCAATTTAAAAAAAATAAGTAATTAATAATACAATCTTTTCTCGCTTTTTTTTTTTTTACAATGCATTTCTAATAAATTTCGTAGTTAGTGTGCAATGCGAAGAATTGGAATTTAATCATTATTCGGGAAGAAATGAGCCTGTAGAACCTTATAAAGTGCATCTTTTTCATAAATATTTATCACACTTTAATATGATATTTTGTGAAAACTTCAATTTTAGCAACAGTAATTTTTAGATTTTAGGATACTTAGCGATAGATGAATTGTTAAAACGGGCAATATACGGTTTTTATTATTATGTGTTGGGCTTTTCTTCTTGACAGCAGTCTTACCCAACATAACCAAATATATTTAGAAGGTTTTTCTGCGAAGAAGTACGCAATATATCGAATAACCTGTTTATCTACAGTGTACCAAAAAAGTACATTTTTCATATTTGTTTCAATAATGAAGTTAAAATTATAATGATGTTAAATTTGTTAAAAAAAAACAGCAAACAGATTTTGAAATTTTAATTAATCTTTCTTTTCCAACAGATAGCTATAACGGAAAAAAGAGCGATTTAAAAAATATTTCATTTTAACTACATTTCAAACATAACATGAACAGTATATAAAATCAATATAAAAGAAAAGGTCATTCTGTTTCATTTATAAAAAATAAATATATGTAGAAGTTTCATTGAATACGAAGCCCGAAATAACGCAGTGCGATATACCGCGAATTCGGATTTAACGCGGGGAAAAGTATGTCCCCCGAAAATAAAAAAGATCAATTTTAGGATAATTTTTGTGTTTAAAATTTCAGTGAAACACAATGAGGAGCTTGTAGTCTGCGGTTAGTGCATTTTGATATTTCTGTTGGCAATTTAAGTGAAATTTACGTTTTTTTATATAAAGAAATACATTAAATGTCACGAATTCTTATTAATAATCTTATACTTATGTTTAACTTCAATCTGCTATACGTATTCCTTAAAACTGATAAAGTAAATATATATCTGAGAAAATATCAAGTGATACTTTAATAACCCTTCATAAATATCTTGAGTTGACACTTTAAATTAGCCTTCAATGTCATAATTTCTCTCCTTTTTCCTGTTATTGACATTGCTTTTACAAAATTCTTTAGAAAGATAAGAAAATAAAAATGTCATTTACCTCCTATCTTTCTTAATATAAGTAAAAAATAATTTTTTTTTTAGAAATACCTGAACGCAATAAATATTTCCAAATAGAATTAATACATTGAAAGAACATGAAAATTTATAAAAGACGAACGGCGTAAAAAAATGTATCTCTCTCTCTCTTTTTTTTTTCCTCCGAAAACAATAAAAATTCAATGTTAGAAAAATTAAATCACATATTTTATATAAGCTAGGAAAAACAATTTAGACTCTCATTATTTGATGTATGCATAATATTTAGAATATATGATGCCCTATAGTACCTTCCCAAAATTAACTATATTGCATTAGGCATTAGGTTTTTAATAAGAGTAAATTAATATTAAAAGTATTTTAAATATATTTAATCATTTTACTATAAAGTGTATTAATATAATATTGGTAAGAAAGACTCCGATAAGAATGATTTATGATTATTTTTTGAATTCTGACTTAATCCTAATGTATTACGCGTATTGTCAAATGCATTGTATTACAATAAAACAGCTAAATTATAGTAGTTGGTTGTGGCAATCTCAAAACTTTTTTTCTCATCTCATACATATTCATAATTTTATAATTGCTATCAGAATGATGTATAGTTACTTTTCAAATTCAGACTTTTTTCTAATATTTTAGGTATATCCCCCACTAAAAGTAATCTTATCAATTAAATCTTGATCCGTATATTAAAACGAAATGAGTCTTGTTGGAAGATACAGAAAAATTCAATTTAAGCGGTTGACTCATAGGTTTACCATTGTACTTTTCTGTACCCAAAAGTATGAAAACATGGAGGAATGGGAGCAAATAAAATAAAAGCAAAGAGTCACCCACTAAAATCGGGAATTAGATGTTTTCACCAAAATAGGACTTGGAAGTTTTCGTTTTAATGTGGAAATTCGTTTTAATAAGATCGACTTCGTTTTAATATGGAAATCAATATTTAACTAATTCTAGATTTTCATTCAAGCTCGATGAGGTGTTTGTCTGTGGTGCCGCCTCCCTGTCTAAGAACTATTGTGGTAATCGTGAAAAAGGCCGTAGTGGCGTTACTTTTGGGAGGTAACACCAAAATCAAATCAGCATCAATTTACATCAGGGAGTAACTGAAAACAAATTTTATTGTACTCCATGTTATATATAGGCAGATACACAGAATCACAGAATCACAGACCTACAGGCAAAAATTTGTTTCTTTTTCGGGATCTCTGACCCCTTAAAACTGTAAGTACGTAAAATCTGGACGTCAATAATATTCCGGAATCCAATGTTTTCTTCTCTAAAAGATAGAAGAAAGTAACTAGCCGGTAGAGTATTGGATCTTATGTTAGAGTATCTGATATTTATTATAGAGTATCTGATCTGATCTGTAATTTAGTCAAAGAAAATTTATGTAATAGGATGTGCCATTCATTTTCTTATTTTGTTGCTTTTTTTCTCAGTATAAACTGTTCTTATCGGAAACTGATTATTTAAATTTTTTTTATATTTTTAAAATTAATTAAAATACAAGTTACCTTTTACACAACAATATCAGAAAATATAGAAATTACGAATGAGAAATTTCTTTAATGTGAATATTCTTCCGCTAGATTTTGGTAGTAAAATAACTAAACAAGTAAATAAAAAAATGAATAAATAAAAAACGCCAGATTTAATTTTTAAATAAATATATTTCTTCTTTACGATATATACCTCTTTTTGTCCTTATTATTATTTTTAAATAATTACCTTTAACCTCCTGTGTCTTTTATAGGATACACACTAGGATGGGCCGAAAAAAACTTTTTTTCGATTTTCGATTATGGCGGGTGCGGAAAAGTGGCCACTGGTGGCACTCAGTTCATGCAAAAAATTTGAGATTTTTTGGACATTTCCTTACCTTGCCGCAAACGGCTTGAAGTTTTGCAAAAATGTTCATTTTTGAACTTTTTCGAAAAAAATTTAAAAATGTTAAATTAAATTTATTTTGGCTGTATTTACTTGAAAAGGCATATTTAATATACCAAATGTTTAAATAATATCTGATCATGCATTATTTAATATCTATGTGTATTATAACTTAGGCTATTTTTATAGCTTTTTCGCGTATAATAGACAAAAGTTGTATTTGTTTGAATCGATCGTTAGTTTCTATATTATTTATGTCCCTTGGTCTTCTTTATATTTTTTCTATGTATCAAACGTCATATATTTGGGGAAAAGACAGCAGTATACTTCAAAAACAAATCTGGAAGGTGAGAAAGTGGTGAAGCAGGACTGTAAGAGAGCGCAATGACTCGGCGTAATAGTCAGGGAGTGAAGGACGAAATAGCTAAGAGCCAAAATGCGATAAAGGATTCTTATTATTTATCCTTGCTCAGTAACCTGCGACATTTGTTCAGTGTTAACGTGAAACATTTTTGTAGTGATTATACAGTGCTTTTTGGGTCGTTTAATGTGCCATTATAGTGTTTTGTGCGTTTTATTACAACGAGCTTAGAAATGGCTAGTATAAAGGGCCATGACAATGCAAAGACACGCAATAGCGTGAAAAGTAACTTTTGGGGGGCGTCATGCATATTGAAAGAATTGCAATTGCCAACTTATGCTGATAATCATGCGCCACTACTACTGGTTGCTTCACCATGTAGAAGTTGTGACTGCAGAGGATACGAATCTCTTCATCGATAAAAACAAAGTCAGAAGAGGGAAATAGAAACTTGGAAAGAAGATACAGGCAGAAGAAGTTATTGAAAGAAGGAAAATTAAAAGCATAGTTTTTGATGGTAGAAAGGATAAAAGTATATTAAGAGGAAGAAAAATAACAAGCGGCACCGTCGAGAGAAAGGCGAGGAACACATCACCGCGTTCCGGTCACCGAAAAGAAATAGCAAAATCATTATACAATCTTCCAAGTCACCACAAGTTAGACTTTTCTGAACTGACGAGGTATCAAGATAACGGAACGAAGTATCAAGTGACCCGAGTATTCCTAACCAGGTTCAAACAACACGGTGATGTGTTCCTCGCATTTCTCTCGACGGTGCCGCTTGTTATTTTTCTTCCTCTTAATATACTTTTATCCTTTCAACCATCAAAAAGTATGCTTTTAATTCTCCTTCTTTTAATAACTTCTGCCTGTATCGTCTTTCCAAGTTTCTATTTCTCTCTTCTGACTTTGTTTTTATCAATGACGAGATTCGTATCCTCTGCTGTCACAACTTTTACATGGTGAAGCAACCAGTAGTAGTGGCGCATGATTATCAGCATAAGTTGGCAATTGCAATTCTTTCAATATGCATGATGCCCCCAAAAAGTTACTTTTCACGGTATCGCGTGTCTTTGCATTGGCATGGCTCTTTATACTAGACATTTCTAAGCTCATCGTAATAAAACGCACAAAACACTATAATGGCACATTAAACGACCCAAAAAGCACTGTATAATCACTACAAAAGGGTTTCACGTTAACAATGAACAAATGTCGCAGGTAACTGAGCAAGGATAAATAATAAGAATCCTTTATCGCATTTTGGCTCTCAACTATTTCGTCCTTCACTCCCTGAGTACTACGACGAGACATTGCGCTCGCTTAGAGTCCTGCTTCACCAATTTCTCACCTTCCAGATTTGTTTTTGAAGTATACTGCTGCCTTTTCCCCAAATATATGACGTTTGAAACATAGAAAAAATATAAAGAAGACCAAGGGACATAAATAATATAGAAACTAACGATCGATTCAAACAAATACAACTTTTGCCTGTTATACGCGAAAAAGCTATAAAAATAGCCTACGTTATAATACACATAGATATTAAATAATGCATGATCAGATATTATTTAAACATTTGGTACATTAAATATGCCTTTTCAAGTAAATATAACCAAAATAAATTTAATTTAACATTTTTTAATTTTTTTCGAAAAAAGTTCAAAAATGAACATTTTTGCAAAATTTCAAGCCGTTTGCGGCAGGGTAAGGAAATGTCCAAAAAATCTCAAATTTTTTGTATGAACTGAGTGCCACCAGTGGCCACTTTTCCGCACCCGCCATAATCGAAAATCGAAAAAAAGTTTTTTTCGGCCCACCCTAATACACACATTTAAAAAAATCGACGTATATAAACTATGTTAAAATTAGACTAGTCGGTATTAATGGAGCTAAATAGATAACAAAAATAAACTAAATAGCAATTTGTTACATTCAATTGACTGACTCATAAGTTTGGCTCTATCATAAATCGCGCCTATCTCGAGGACAGTTTATTATTTATTAAGTTCATCATGTTTTTTCTTTAAGTAATTAAGACGTTTTGTGTCTTCTTCTAGAATGATTTGAACAATTCATTGCAGGGCAACCTCCTATAATAAATTTCGTAACTATTTATAACGCACATTTAATGAAGAATAACTGTAAAAATGCAGCAGTTAAAGTGAATCAATCATAACAATTTAGAAAAAAAAATATTATAAAGGATTAAATTTCTTTGACGGGAAATGACCATATTCTTTATGAAAGGCTATTCGAATTTCGGCTTAACCGTTTAAATCTAATCTAATAATTATTTTATAATAATACATTTTTTTTAAATATAACTATAGGTCACGAATAAAAGAAAATAACACATACAATAAAGTTTTTTTTTCATGATATATACTTCATCTTTTGTTTAACATAAATTTCTACAAGCAGAAAGCGTTTCGACTTTACATTTAAGTAATAAAATTGAATAACTCCCAGAAAATTTACTTGTGCAGAATGTTCAGTATTAAATAAAACCTAATTTTTCTATAGCATAAAATTTTCTTGCATCTCATCTAATCTGCCGGAAGTAAATAATGGAAGCTAAGATAAATATCTTTCTATTTAAATATTTTCTCTGAAAATAATGGTGTACAACTTCCGTATCCAAAAGAGTTCTTCAATTCAGAGAGCTCTGAATATCCTCTTCTAGAAATAACTGAAATGTCATGTATTTTTCTATTAAGGTATGTCAATGACAGTTACATCAGTTATGCTTCATAGATTTACTTTTTTATTGTAATGATTTTTTAGTATGCATTTAATCTGTGAACTGAAAATTTGTTGTAGAGCTTTATAAAAAACTGTAATATAAGTACCAAAATAAAATTTTGATAACATTTTAAACACCCATTTAAAAACAACTTATAATTATTTTATAATCTAAATATTTTGTGTATAATATTTATATATACATATACAGTGGTGGCGAAAAGTTTGGACATTTTTTAAAAGTTTCATGTTTTCCAAATTTCTTTATTTTTAGAATATATTACTTTTCACTTAAATACAAACGTTTATATATCACATTGAAGCTAATTTATTGTAGAATTTAATAATAAAAGCAGTATTACAATATCTGTATTACGAAAAATGTTTTGCTCATTTTAGTAGAACAAACAGACACAAATCGTTTTGAATAAGGACATATTTTGTAATAAAAGCGTACTAGCCAATCACAAACACTGTTCTGAGAACCAATCAAATGTCTGTAACTATAGTTATTTGGATGATAAAAGAAAATTGTGGAAATATTTTGCAGAATGACGCATACTAGTGCAATTAAATAGAGTATTGGCGTTTTTGAATATTTAAAGTCTTTTTTTTAATTAAACTAATTTTTAAAAATGTCATCACCAAGAAGAACTAATAGGACATCTACGAAAAAAAGTCGAATTGTCATATTGAAAGAAAATGACCTTTCTTATGCGGAAATTGCAAAACAAGTTGGTGGTTCAGTGACTTGTTCTGGTGTACGAAAGTTCTGTTTACGTGATGAAAAAACGAAATCAGTGAAACATAAGGCCAAATCAGGCCGAAAAAATGCACAAGTGTTATTGCCGATAGAAAAATTAAACGGCTATGCCTTCAACATAGAAAAAATTCATCAGATACCATTAGATGTGAAATGAATGCAGCGGGTATTGCAGTAAGTTCAAGAACAATAAGAAGAAGGTTACCAGGATTTGAACTACAAGCTAGAATTTCAAGGGAAAAAATTAAATCAAAAGCAACACGAAAAAAGAGTAATGTGGACAAAAGAATACATTAAATGGTCAGAAAAGCAAGTAATTTGGTGCGATGAGAGTAAAATATCGCTCTTTGGTAGTGATGGTAAAAATTACGTGAGACATAGATTGGGAGAAGCACATCATCCTGATTGAATTGAAGCAACTACAAAAAACCCAACTAATGTTATGATTTGGGAATATATGTCTGCATACGGTGTGGGCCGAATTCAAGTTGTTGATGGAATCCTGAATGCCAAAAAATGCATCGAAACTGTCCTGGAACCAAAATTGGTAGCTTCCATCTGGGATCTCTTCCCCAACATCGCATCATTTATTTTTCAGCAGGATTCAGCTCCATGCCACACAGCAAAAGTATGCACAGCATTTATTCAAAATAAAAGCACAGATATATTACCATGGCCAGGAAACAGCCCTGTTCTCAATCCAATTGAAAATTTGTGGCAACGTTTGAAAATTTTTCTACGAAAAAAAACGTCCATCCAATAAAAGACAACTTATTGAAGTTGTAATTGATTCTTGACCCCATGGGATTGCTAAAGATGAACTACAAACACTCACTTACTAGATGAAAAGACGCTGTGAAGCTGTAATAAAGAATAAGGGTTATTCTACTAAGCATTGATTGTGTAAGTACCACTTTAAAAAATGCAAATCTAAGATAGATCTTACTATTAGTTGCATATTCTTTTGCAATACAGATATTGTAATACTGTTTTTATTATTCAATTTTACATTACATTATCTTCATTTTGATATACAAACGTTTGTATTTAAGTGAAATTTAATATATTCTACAAGCACACAGATTTAAAAAACAGGAAAATTAAAAAAAAAAGTCCAAATTTTTGGCCACCACTAAATAACATTGTTATCATAATAAATGGATTTGCAGAGTTTTCTGCGTTTTTAACGACGTTAATTTACAGAGTCTATTGTAAATTTTCCAAATAATTTCTCTGTTATTTAACAGAATTTCGGTTTTTCTAATCACTGTAATTACATGTGACTTAAGATGATCAATTACCCGTAGATTATCTGTAATTTCACGGAAAATTTTTAAACAGTACAGTATAATTTTTCTTTTAGTATATTACTTTTATATTCTAAAAAAAAATGTCGTATGAAAATGTAGTTTGGCACTTTACCTTTTGTAACTCATATAACTAAAACATAAATGTGTATCGTGATCACTTCTATTCAGAATTTCGATTTACAGAGATATATATATCCAGAGGACCTTTTTATGCTGTATCTTTAGATACAGAGACAGATCTAGATATATTCTAGGTCTGCTTTAGATCTGTTAGATGCGCAACATTTATTGTAACAGATTAAACAAGTGAAAGTATAAGTTAACGCTTTCAATTAATGTTAGGATGTTATTCTGATTTTTTTTTCATATAGATAGAGAGATCTCTCAGACATTGTCTATATTTGTTGATCATCTGTTATATGATCAACTATTAATAAATAAAGCATAAGAATCAAAAGATTGGATAACGTTAAGAATTTATTCCACTCATGAGAGACTGGGGAGAGTTAACCCAGTTTTTTACAAAGATATTTTATTTTTTACATATTGAAATAGAAAAAGAATAATATATTATTTTATTCGTTATATAATCCCATATGAAAATAAAATTACCATATAAGTATAATAAATAACAATTTAGAAATATGTTTGATTTTACTCATGGGAAAATAAGGGGTCAAGGCTACAAACATTTAGGAGGCATGATCCCTGTTATGGTATATTGAAGTTCTTGCTAAATGAAATAAAATGAATAGCTTTAAAAAGTACTAAAACCTTATGCTACATGACTTCATTATTACTGGAATTTATTTTGGAAAATGTAAAGTGTAAAAAAACCTATATAATTGTATTTCAGAACATTGAAGAAAAGTAATATTTTTAATAGCCGCTTTTTTGACGTTTTGTGATCCATTTTTCGCGTCTCTTTACACTAGTTGCTCTATAAAAAAACTAAAAAACTTTGTAAAATCACCATAAAATGAAAAATGAAGCAGGGTGCGTTTCGAGCTACAACAGTAACAGCTCGTCATCAGCTATACCAACACGTGTCCGTAAGGGCACAGAGTGGAGGTGGGCCACCATGAGATTCTCCACTCTGTGACCCTACGGACACGTGTTGGTTTAGCTGATGATGAGTTGTTATTGTTGTAGCTTCAAACGCGTCCTACTTTATTTTTCATTTTATGGTGATTTTACAAAGGTTTTTAGTTTATTTATCAATTTGTCACCAGAGATTACGGTGTTTTTCAGTAATTTGCCGTATAACTGGGATTCATCCCATTGTGCCAGTTTTGTTGAAATTTGCCTACCTTAAATCGTTTTGATCAATGTTATGTTGTATTGCAAAAACACACGGAACATTTCTTAAGGCTACTACTTTGATATTTTCAAGCATATCCTGTTCTTTCTATTTACATGCTTTGTGTACTATTTAAATAAAAGAAAGTATCTATCAATTTTTCCATTTTTATTTCTTTAAATTTATCTACCTTTTCTGTTTGCTTTGTAGATTTTGATTTAATCAGTTCTTTACATTTTCTTTTGGATTACTCCTTTCTTATGGAACTTTACAGAATATATTTAAAAGATTGTATATGTAAACATTGTTTTAGAAATATTTACATAAATAAAAATATAATTAGTAAGGTACCCTGGGGTAATAACTCCACGTTAAGGTTCGACCAATTTTCACGGCTCAGTTTTAGTTTGTATTTTTCAAACAAATATATGATTCGATACAGCAACTCATTGACTACCTATATAAAAAAATAATTTAACAGATATGTATTCATAAAACGTAATGGCGTGATTTCTTGACCAATGCTATTTGGCGTTATTATCCACCTATATGGGTAATAACGCCATGCAAAAAAAACTATGAAATAAGATGGAATAATTGCATGTAGATTGCCCAATTCTAAAAATACAAACTCTACAAACTTAGAAATTGACAAATTACATTCTAAGCTATTGAAAATGTTCAATTTTTTTGTGAAAGTGTAAGAAAAATAAAGGTGTGGTGTGGGGGGGGGGGGAGGATGAGGCAAAAGAATATCAGACTGTGAGCTTCTTTTTGCTTAAAAGGGACCGCTTAAATAGAATTATTAGAAACATTGCACAGTTTTAACTGCGTTTATTTGAATTAGTATTTAGGATGTAGATCGGCCACTGTAGGGAATCAACCGGGATATTAATGCCAAGGATTGGCGTTATTACCCCGTTATAGTTATTGCGCTGTGCATTTTAAATTACAAATTATCTCGAGAAGATATCCAAAATCTTCAACAATATTTTGGAAGTCCATGAAATGTACTACAAATTTATGCAATTAACAAAGTATTTCCGGATAAAAAAATAGTATTCACATCACAAAACGTATCTCGCAAATTTTAGATCTAGCGTTAATTTTAGTTGCTTGTAAAAACAATAAGACCTAAAAATGAAACAAATTAACTTGAAGCTGTTTTTTGCGATTTATATGACTCAAAACCCTTCTGCGCAGAGCACATGGGTGTCATTTACCAGATTATTTCATAATTATGCAAAATATTAGCACTTGACGTTATTACCCCGCCTGGAGTTATTACCCCACACCACCTTACATAAGCATTTCATTATGTACAGTGTATAACAAGAAGATTAATAAAAACACAAAATTAATTAATCTTCAACCGTGGTAAATTCTTCCCCATATTGATTGGGTAACATGCCGCTTCTTAAAGCATAGTAAGCATAATAGATTTAGCCTGATTTACACTTGATGTTTATGCCTAAAATGTATATTGCCTAAAATGCCTAAAATGTATATCTAAATATTTCTTCAATTCCTAAACCTTCTTAATCTAAATATCTATAAACAAATTTATTTGAAAAAATCCTTCAGATTTTTCTAAAAAATACTTTTTTAAAACTCAGAAATCTTCAAAATTGATTTTTCCTCACTTGTTCCAATTATCTAATTGAACGAAAGATGGTGTTTTGAACATCAAAGGAGTTTTGGTTGGCAACTATTGACAAGTTTTTGAATCTTTCTCGAATTCCTTTTAAATTAGAAAACTGAAGGATGAATGAAAAAAAAAAGAAAATCCTGTCTCTCTATTGGTCAAAATTCCCCAGTTCCCCTTATATGAAAAAAAAATGACAATCAAATAAATGCATTTTAATGCGTTATGCAATAAAATAATATGGTTTTTATCTATAAATAATAAATATTGTTTGGAATTTTTTAGAATTTCACATTCGTTTAATTATTCACCGAACAACGTTTCATAAAATTTGTAATGTTGGGCGAGTGTACATCTAGTTCTGTGTTTTATCGGTAGCTTTTTTACGCATATGTCAATTTTAGTATTCACGTTATTTTAAATGTATACAGCTTAAACAAATCGAAAATGTCTTCTATCTTTCAAGAAAATAAGTTTTAACTGGTGTTAATCAATTAAACTGTTATATAAATATCTTAAACACTCCATAAAATATATTTTAAAAAATAAGGAGAAGGGAGTGATTAAAAAGCACTAAACTGCAAAATGCCAGAAGAAGCGCAATTCAAGAAAATATGTTTTAACTGGTGTTAATCAATCAAATTGCTATAAAAACTTGTCTTTCATTTGAATTTTTCTGTCTTATTGATTAATTAATCAGATTAACTGCATTTTCGATAACTAGGCATTACCCTTGGGAACATAGAAACAGTGAAATTTTCCAATTAAAAAAAAAGTTTTTATAAAAACGAAGTTTTTCTTTATTTTAGAAACATTTCTGACCAGTTTTAATTGTGTTATAATAAGTTTTTTTTTTTAACTTGGACTATACATTTTTTCGGATGCTATTAACTAATAAAGTAAACGTTTTCATTTTCCTGAAACATTTTTCATAGAAAAAAACCTAATAAATGAAAACCATAACATTAAAACAATAAATAATATTTTTGTCTTGCATGATTAATGTCAGAAGAAATTTTTCATAGAATATTTATAATTTCATGAAAAAAATGGTTGTGTTTCAGAAACTAATTAACATGCTATAAAACAGCTGGAAAAGTTTTTTAAAAATAGTAAAAGCAAACGAAATTTTGTTTTAGTAAATTCTTTTTTAAGTATTGAAAATGTTTTACTATATATATATGAAAGGATAGAAACTAAACTCTTTTTTAAAACTTCAATTTAAAATTAAAATTAAAAAGTTTAAAGTCCAAATTAATGTTTTTATACTTTAATTTTGATGCATAAAATCAGTTTGCCCTTGATAACTTTTTTTTCCGGCAATGCACGCTATTACTTTCAGAGATCAATTTTGGACGCACCTTAAGATGAAAATGGATGATCAAAGCCATGATTGCAGCCATTTGTGGTTAGGGCCTGATATGTCACAGCCCCAGGAATTGTGCGGGCTTAGACCACATATCAATCAAAAGCTAATGAACTAATTAAATGAAACGTTCCTCCCAAATCTACAACTGTGCCTTCTGCTGCAAAATACTTCAATACCCAACATATTAGCAAGAACGGGCGCGAAAAAAGGGAGGTTTTAAGGTTTTGAGATACCTTTAGACACTACGGCCATATAACCTTCCATAATCCAAGCATCTGGCTCCGAGATCACCGATCGGACTCGCTAATATATCTGTACTAAGAGCGACCTAATAAAAAAAAATCGATCCAACAAAAGGCTCCTGAGTTGACTGATTATGCCACGACTTACGCCACCCCTGAAATATATATGTATAATAGGTTTATGCTGTTTCTAAAGCTAAAGAAACTTGTTTCGGAATTTTTGGTAACACAAAAAACATGATTGTATATTTAAAATGAAACCTCTTTAAAGCGGTTAGGTTCCGTTTATGTAGAAATTTCTCGCTAGATGTGATTTATTTAATGGAGGTCATTTTTAAATCAAGGTTTTAATTGTTGGAATAAAATAATAATTAATGTTATTAAATATATTTTTTCAAATTAGGAAAAGTAAAATTTTAAATTTTAAATATTAAAATTAAACTTAATTACATAAGCTGGTAACCACAGAGATTAAAAAATGAAAACATTGACGTTTGTTTGATTTTACCGTTTCAGCTTTTATAACTTTTATTGTCAAATTCTTTCTAAGTTCAGTAAATAAATGCAACTTTGGACGGGAACAGATGATGACTTTATTGCTTTTATCTCTTTCTTGAAAAATTTCCTGAGAGAAAACTTCACACAAGTATATTGGCTGCCATTAATTCGTCATCAGAGTTAAACTCATTGCTTAAAAAAAGCATAAAATGATTTAAATAATTAAAATTTACCGTAATAAGAAAATCTAAACTTAACTTGTAAATTTGATGAATAACTTGATTTCCTGAATTATTTTTCTAAAAAAAATCCTCTTCTATCGACCCCGAAAAAAACAGAATTAGTTTAATATTCTTCTAAAAAAAATTACGCTCATGGAGGGGATTTACCTGGGAAGGTCCTCAATGGAGGTAAAATTAATATGAGGGCTCCCAAATGGTCCGCGAACTGAACACCAATATTTTTTAACAGATGATTTCGTGATATGTTTCGACAGTATTTGCGCTAAAATTAACTTCTAAAGTTTATTTCTTGGCAATTTAGAAGCAAAATTTAAAAGGAAAATTTCTCTAAGAAAATTCTGATGTTCAGTTGGCGGACCATTTGGGAGCCCTGTAATACTGAACCAATGGGAATAAATTTCGTTCATTAAAAATGATGGTCGTTCAGAGAGGAGATCACATTGGAAGGTTTCATTGTACTTTGTGGTTATATTATATTTTCGTAAATTGAGAAATCTTCGGTCTCATTTTTACAATGCTAACATACGTCGTTTAGACACTTCGTAAATTCTGTATAGTCAGTGATTAAATACTTTCAATTTATTTTCTTGCCACTGAATATTAGAAATGTTTATGATAGGTTTTATAGTGCAATGAGCATTTTTTTATATAATAACATAGACTTTTGACAAAGATGTTATAGACAAAGATGTTATATTGAATAACTAATGATTTTGTCACTAAAATAAATTTACTCAATATTATAGATTTCACACTAGCTCAAACAAATTTCAATGCAAGCATACTCAATAATTCATGTCTGTCTCGTTTTATAAATCTCTTGCAGCCTCACGAAATTTATAATTTTCTTAACTGGTGTCACTGAGAGAAACTGGAAAAATATGAACACTATCTAATGTAATTCAAGAAAGCGCGTTGCATATCATATATAAACATAAAACTGATGGGGAAATTATCTATAGTAAGTTAAAAGAAAATAAGAAAAAAAACTGTAAAACGAAACCGGTATACCTGAATATATGATGACACATTTAGATATAAAGAAATATTTCTCACGCAATAGCAAGAAATGAATTTATAGGAAAATTGTTTCCAATGTCGGAAGTTTAAAATATTGCAGAACTTTTTTTTTATTTATTTTTGTACGATTTATTTATAGTGCTACTTTTGAGTAACACTTTTATATATTGATAGATATAAATAATTTTTAAAATATTATATGTTCTTATAATGTAGTCTTAATGTGTATTTTAAAAATCACGAATTTGAATTTTAATCCATAAATTTCAGTTTTTTTCTAATTAATGTGAAATATTAACTAAATATAACTTTTACGATTTTTTTTAACTTTCCTTGATTAGTTACACTTCAACAGGACGAAGATTTGATATCTGACACGTCCTAATAGTTCTTTTAGCTTTCTGGAACGAAATCCATTGAATTAATAATGAAACGATTGAAACATTGTCTGTTTTTTCTCCGATGGATTATTCGATAATTGTTAACATGAATTTTTATTTAAGAAATTATTTAACTTTATAACAGTAATTATATTTTTTGTAAGAGACGTTACAGAAAAAATAAACAATTCATATCAATATAATGCATAAAATGCATTTCGCATTGTATCATTTTTCTTTATTTTTGAGTTCTTTAGATGAATATTTTTTTATTTTTATAGTTGTTCAAACATGTCTTCATTATCATACCATATTATACAATAATGTCTATTAATATATGATAAACTTCTATAAAAATATATTAAATGTAGAAATG
Source organism: Maratus speculifer (assembly GCA_964019185.1). Classification (NCBI taxonomy): domain Eukaryota; kingdom Metazoa; phylum Arthropoda; class Arachnida; order Araneae; family Salticidae; genus Maratus; species Maratus speculifer. Next base: position 170,423,607 of record OZ025291.1, read on the forward strand.
TTCTCTTTTACATAGTTTATTGATGACACATAAAACAGTTTGTTATCAGTGCAGTCAGAAATTATTTAAACATTTTATTATTTTATGCTATAACCTAAATTGTTTAAAATAAATATTAATGTTACGTTTATAAATCATCCCTCTATGAGAATTTTAATAACTATATACTGGACTAAAATGATTTTATAACGGGACATATAGTTAAAAATTAAATACAAAAAATATACAAGAAATAATTATGAATAGTATTAATTATTTAACTGATAAACATTTGACACGTAATTGTCTGAAGTTACATATAATGTTAATGAAAAAACATATTACTTAAAGCTTTGAAAATGGTATTCATTCTTTATATTTAATAATTTAAAGCTCTTTGTCTGCACACAAATATATTGAATCCGTATATCTTATTGCAAGCTTTGCTTTCCCAAAGGCATTTTAGGCAATTGGCTATAACTACTACATATAGACATTTAGGTAAATGATATTAAATATTGAGAGCCATTTCGACTCTCAGATTGTAAATTCAATAATGAGACTTCATTACATCTCTATGAAATCGAATTGACTGGCACCTGCATATTATATAATAATTTACACACACTTCAATAGTATCCTTGATGTTCTCAATTAAAACGGTATTTATTGAAAAAATTTCAATATGTACGTCATATAACAAGTGCAATCATAAAATAATTATAATTATATCGGTGATTTTGAGCCTGTTTGAGAAGAATATTGTATTATACAAAATATCATTTATATGTCTGAATTAACATATGACGACCTCAGAAGCCAAGAGGTACACGTGACAAAATGCCGATTTGGAGTAAATTGAGTTTAAAGATAATTGATATTAAATTGGAACATCAATAACAATTGACTAAATTGAAATAGGAAACATCTGCTTGTTGCATTCTAATCTTTAAACTGTCATTTCAAGAACTGTTAAAAAAATAGAGTACAATTTTCTTTAAATGTATAATTAATCAATATTGTTTGTTTTTCGAAAAAAGTGGCTTATCTCTATAACTCAGCAAATAATAAGAAAACAACCAATATTTCTTTACCTGAAATGAAAAAAGCATATTTCCAGATACCCTGTGCACTTAACTCAATTTTTTCAATTTTGTCACTTATACCCCTTGGCTTCTGGGGACCTCATATATAAAAGTTACTCTTTATTGAATACTATATTGATATATTGTTCTTGAAATATTCAGCTCAATTTTTCACACATTTTTTGTATGTTAAAAAACCTTTATATATTCTAGTTATTTAAAAGGGCACATTTTCCTTCTACATATACATATTAATATACAAAATGATATATTTATATAGCATGCTTAAAGAAAACTTTTGCATGTAACAATCTTAAACTGAAGTAGAAATTTGAGTAAAAATTCTAGTTTATGAAAATTTCTCCGACATTCATCTAAGTATGCTGCATGCCAATGCTCCTATTTACCAGAAAAATGCAATTTTGGAGGTTGAGGACAAATTCAACATTCATATGCTATTACAATATTTCAGCTGCTTCAATAATGAGCATAAATAATTGCAATATTTCCGATAAACAAACATTAATGGTAAAAAAGAATAATACAACTACTACCATAAAATTGAAATGTAAACAATGGCTGTTGAAATAGTTCTGTCATTATGCATCAGTTACAAAAAAAAAAAAAAAAAAAAAAAAAAAAAAAAAAAACCTTGTTGTAATTTTTAAGGCATTAGCAATACTATAAGCACTGGTTAGGAAAAATAAACAATAGGTAGGCAGAAGACATCAATGAATCACAAAAGACCTAATTACCAAATTAAAAGAATACAAAAATAGAAAGAGAGATTTGAGGCAAACTGTATAAAAACAAAATCAAAAGAGTTAAAGGAAATTTAAATAAGTAAAAAAGATAAATAATAAAATGAACAATAAAGAAAAGAAATAAGTACACTTGTCTCCTTTCGATCTTGATCCAGGCTAAAAAATGCTAAAACGTCTTCTTTACGCCTGATGAAGAAGAATTCATTCGAATAACCGAATGCAACTCTTAATTTTACGATATGGTTAAATTATTTGACTACACTTGAATAGCTGTTTTTTCTTTTGAAGTATGTATATACATATTTAAAAATTAAGGTACAAGCAACAAAACATTTTTATACACAAACATATAGTATATGATATATACATAAAAATATAAACACTTACAAATATGAAGTGCACTTTATATTTAATTTTTTTGAGCTATAGCAAAATCAGAATTTGCGTATTTTTTTAAAAAAACTGCGTTTTTCATTGTGTTTATTTACGAAAATCATTTCTCAAAAAGTTTTCAAGATACTGAAATAATAGTTTGTCACAAGATTTTGCTCACCTATTCATATGTTGTGTAACAACATATAGCTCGTTAATTTATATGCATTAATATAAGAGTTATTTTATTGAAAATAGATACCGGGTGGCCAGAAATAAAACACCCCTACTCTGACCTCCCTGGATATCGAACTACTCAGTGTAAAGGCTTGAAAATTTGTGGACATACTATTAAAAAAATGGGGAAACGGATTTCACGAAAAAAAAAATTAGTTCCAGAAATCACCGATAGGTGGCGCTGTACCACTGGACGTATGCTGAAAAGACACAAAAACACGTTTTAAACACATTTTACTTGAAAGTACCAAGCATACATGAAACAAGGACGTTATCGATGCAGGGAATGCTGCTCAATATGGTTCCCTTCCTGAAGATGTAAAATGTGAAGTCTGTGGACAGCTTGTTCAACTGCGGATCGTAACTGGTCATCTGAGATGCTTCTCACATGCAGACTGATACTCTCTTTCAAATCTGCCAAGGTTACCAGACGTTCTCGATAAACAAGGTTTTTTAAGTGTCCCCAAAGCCAAAAATCACACGGATTAAGATCCGGTGAACGAGATGGCCAAGTTGTCGGAAACGCGCGACTGATTATTCTGTCATTGGTGAAATGTTGGCGAAGAAACTGTTGCACAGGGAGTCCAATGTGGGGAGGTGCTCCATCTTGCATAAAAGTAATGGTGTCAAGGCATTGGCGCTGCTGCAAATGGGGTACAACAAATGTTTCGAGCATCCTTTTGTACATGTTGGCCGTCACGGTACATGTCTCAAGGCCATTGGGAGTAACCTCTTCGAAAAAGAACGGTCCAAGGATGAATGTGGCTGTGAATCCACACCAGACTGTAACTTTCGGTGAGTGGAGTGGAATCTCTTGGAAGGTACGGGGGTTTGTCGTGTCCCATATGCGACAGTTATGGGTGTTCACTGTTCCACTGAGGTGGAAATGGGCCTCATCGCTCCACAGAATCTGCCACGGCCACGATGCATCCACTTCAACTCTAGCAAGAAATGTCAATGCAAAGGTCAGTCGCATCTCCCTGTCTGTGGCCAGCAATTGTTGATTAGGGCGGATTTTGTACGGGAAACAATGCACCATTTTTCTGAGTATGTTCCACACTGTGCTATAGGGAACACCCAAGTGTCGTGACACTGCACGTGCACTACTGCAGCCTAAAACATTATCCATTGACTGTTCAACAATACCGGTGGCAACATCTTCAACGACATCTGAACGAACCGGTTTGCGTCCTCGACCAGGCTGAACTCCAAAATGTCCAGTTTCCTCGAATCGAGCGATCATTCTCCTGAGAGCTTGTGGAAGCAATGGTCCCTTACGCAAATCCTTAAGTCGGCGAAACTCTCGAAGTGCTGCTGGAGCATTTCCTTTATTCTCGTAAAACAACTTCACAAGCAAAGCGCGTTCTGGCAGCGTGACAGTCATCACTAATAAGAATGACATTCCCCACCTTTTAACTTCTTTTATACCCAGAACATGGCTTCTACCCATGCTTTACGCAAATTTTTCTGGTTACAGTATGAAATTGCAGTTACAACGGGAGTTCTAGCTTCTTTACTATTTTTATTTTCCATAAGGCGCAGAAAAATTAAAAAGGAAGCATGGAAGCATTCCATTCCGCATAAACATTTTAATTTTTATTATTATTTGTGTCTTTTGATCATAGTTCCAGTTGTGCAGCGCCACCTATCGGTGATTTCAGGAACTATTTTTTTTTCGTGAAATCCTTTTCCCCATATTTTGAATAGTATGTGTACAAAATTTTGAGCCTTTACACTGAGTAGTTCGATATCCATGGAGGTCAGAGTAGGGGTGTTTTATTTCTGGCCACCTTGTATTTAGGAAAAAATCATGTTTTATGTAACAAATTTGGTTAAGTAAGTTTAGTAAATTTAAGCGGTATCTCAAATCCTTTGTTTTATTACAGATGTAAATGTTTTTATAACATATGGTTGAAAAAAAAATAAAATATGTTGAATAGATTTTGTTAAAAATGGTTTGCCATAAAAGATCTTTTTCACTAAATTTTAACTAAATAATGCCTAAATTTAAAAAAAGGAATCAAAATGCAGCTAAAAATTTATCTTCGTAAGTATACTTCATACTTTTATACAGTGGTTTAACTAAAAAAACACTTGTACTTGTTAAGAATTTCATATATTTTTTAAAAAGTGCCCTGAAAGTAGACAAATACCATAAGCAAATAAAAAGAATGTTAAACAAATATTTAAAAAAAATCGTTTTTATGAAAAATTTTGAAAATATTTGAATATTTTTTTTGACTGAATAATGTTTTACAAATCTGTTTATTTTTATTTCTACTATAACTAAAAGAGAAAATATAGGCAATTATGAAAATAGGAAGTAAATATCCAAACACAGGAATTTTATAGGAAGAACTGAAGAAATTTAAGCAATGTTTCAATATATGATTTTCTTATACTTTGTACATAAAAATATAATAAATCTTTATTGACAATTCTAAATTTCTTTTATATAGAAGAAATAATATGGATAAAAAATGTCTAAACGCTGTTTTTGAAAACTAAATTTTCGCGTTATTTCCATGATGATAAACTTTATTGGAATTTTTTTTAAACCCATTTCAATGAAATATTCTCAGAATATTTACCATGATTCTCAATATGTTCTAAATTACAATATAAGCATTATGACAAAATTTATTATTTCATATGTATTCTATTTCATAAAACAAATCGGAAATTGCACGCCAAATGTAACAAATGATGAGCATTCATACTAAGACGAAAAAAAAAATCAGATATTGGTGAAATAATACACTGTACTTTAGATACAATATAGTATCCGAAATCATTTGTGTGTCTCTATAAATACCATCTGGTTTCTGTTATACAGAAAGTAACTTGTAATAAACCTCAGAAACATATATCAACCTTATAAAATGAGAAATAGTGTTATACAATTAAAACGCTCTCCAAACAATGTTTACTTTAATATAACTGAATAATTTTGATTGTCCCTATAATTAAACTATACATACCTATTTTTTAGAAAATTGAAATGACTCGACAAATTTATGCAACAATAATATATTTAAAATTTCAAACAATTCGTCTCGATAACTTTTTTCCGAGTTATATGCGGACGGACGAACGGACAAATTGATCTATCACTGTAGATGCACCGTAATTTCATAATTACAAAGCACCTAAAATGACAATTTTAATAAAGAATATGCTTTTTTATGAAGCATTTTTATATTTAAGTTAAATGTGAATGTATTTTTAAACTAGTTCAGTTTAAATGTAAGTGAGGACGCATGAGTTTCTAAACTAAATTCTATATCAAACTATTCTATCTGTGAAACTGCACCTATAATATATTACAAACTTTAAAAAAGTTAATTTTATTTTGCATTTATCGCATTGTAAATTATTGGTTTAAAATGAAAACTAATGGACTTAGTTAGAGGTTTTCTAATGTGTCCAAAATTTTGATTTTTTGATTAGGCGAGATTTACTGATTTTAGTAACAATTAGCGTAGATGAAACTGATATATAATAAGTTGGATTAAGTGTACGCTGTCAGGCGTATAGTCCGGGTGCTACACATCAGAAAACTGCAAATCGTGATAAGAATATGCCGCCTAGTGAGTGTGTTCTTTATGATAATACAATGCATATTAGAGGGCCAAGCATCTCGTAAAGTCGTCGAAATTCAAGATGGCACACAGTGGGGCCGGAAGCCTCCAAACATGGCAAAAAATAAAATTTACTTTGAACGATAAAGCATATCATGGGTTCTTTTGCAGACTAAAAGTTGTAAAACTTTAAACTTTTATATAAGCTATAATTTATTATTTAATTTACGAACCTTTTTCAATATTTTTTGTAGAAAAATAAGGTAAAAACAAAAATTTAAAATAGTTTAATACAAATTAAATATTTATAAATAATCCATAATATCGCATTTAAAAATTAAAAAAAAATTAAAATGATTAATATTTATAATTTTTTTTAAGCAAACCTTAAAGTGAATATTAGCGACTCGTTTTGAAGGAATGAATTAACCTTTCTCAGGCAAAATGGACACATTATTATAAAGACAGCAGAAGCAAAACTGTTTCTGCTGTCTTAATGCTAACACACTTTTTCTTTTCCTGTCTTTAGATTTTAAACTCATACATGTCACGTACACTAACGAAGATGTGGAAGTACAACTATGTAATCGTTTTGCTCTTGAACAAAATCCCGTCCAGAACAAAATCAGATGGAATATGAAGACGAACACGATTGTTTTTCATTGACGCTTCTGTTTGCTTTTCAAATCGTGGGAATGAAAGCGATTTGCCAAGAAACTCTTTATTAATTCTATTTCCCTTGTCTCGCCAGGCTTTTGTCCATCGGAATATGTATTAAAATTTAAAACATTTAATTTGTTTTTCATTTAAACTTCCTGTTCGTAGTTTCTCCAATTCTGAAACTCTTATACCAAAAAAATATTACTTTTCAAAAGTTTTTTTTTTTTTTTTTTTTTTTTTTTTTTTAAACGTTTTATGATTGTCAGTTTTATTTAAATACATTATTTTGTAATAAATAGTGTATTTAAATTCGTCTTTAATAAAGAAACAATATATATTCATATTTGGCACACCCGCACACTAACAAAAATTTAAGGATGATTAACTATAAAAATGACCATACAATTAAAAAAGTAGCATAAAGTTGCAAGATTTTCTGACATCGTTACCCTTCTAATACTCAAACTTAGTAGAAAAAATTATAGGTAACACTTAATTCGCCTTAATTTATAATTAAAACCTTCAATGTTTGTAGACATTGTTAATTTTTTTTATAAATTTCACAACTATATATTCTAAGTATCTGTATGTCTATAAAAATCGTATAAAAACAAATTGAGAGTTAATGAATTTTTGTTACATACTTATAGTTAAAGGTTCCTCAGTCAAAAAAAAATATATTTTAATTATTACAGCGAAATTAACAAACTAAAGTTGAAACAAAATTATTGATTTTTTTTTCATTTATTATGAAAGTACAATATGCAAAATAACTTTATGGAAATTTTAATACTAGGCAAATGTTCACTGACATCTGCTCTATTAATGTGACTTATGCCGGTAGTTCAAAATAAAATTTCATTTTTTCGATTTTTTGCCAGATTTAAAGGCTTTTTGCCCCACTGTGTGGCAGCTGTTATACAAAATGGCGTCATTTTCTGAATTTTCCTAACATGCGTAATATGTGCATTTCTTGTCGATTTCGATGTTAAAATCCAATTTTTGTTTTTTAACTCTTTCCAAAATTATTTAAAAGAGTGTATCAATTCGGTTTACCTGTCTGTTTGTCTGTGTGTCCTTCTGTCCTACCATGCTTAAATATACTCAGATTGCCATGTGAATTTCATATTTTTTATGAAGTTTATAATAACAAGTTCGAAAAAAAATAAAGAGTATAGCTTTAGTAGTCCATTTACAAGGCACTCAAAGTATTTATGAATTGTCTAGCCGTCAGTCTTGCTCTGATATTTTTTGCTTAAATTTACTTATGTATCCATATAATTTATATATCTGTTATCTCTGTATGTAATTTAAAGAAGTAGTACACTGAAAAAGGTTCCACATTGAAAATGTAGAATGTAGAATTTATAGTTCGTTTACAGGCACTCTAAAAATAACTCCCTTACATTATGGTCTATTGGCAAAAGTCCTTTTTAGTGTGTTTTAATGATGTTAAACACTTTGAAACATATTGAAATCAATGCAGATCTGTGAAATGTAGCAGAAGATACGTGCTATATAATATGGCGACCGTAGAATTTATAGTTCATTTACAAGCTCTCAAAAAGGAATACGTTTACAGTACTGTCTTCTATCACAATGTTCTGTATGTGCTTTTAAAATTATAATATGCATTTTAAAACTTTACTAGGTAGGAACGAATTGCAAAATGTCATATGATTATTTTCTTTGGTTGGAATGCAGCTTATAAATATACATTGTAATTACGATGATTAATCTCCAACCAAAATGAGATGAATCAAAAGTGATCCAAAATTTCTCTTCTGAGCTATGGGCTTAGATCAAGTCCATGAACAAAACAACTCTATTGTTAAAGGAGAAGGGGGTGTTATAGGGTTATTGCTGGATCCATCGGCACTTTCACGTCGGATGATATCTGGACCAGAAATAGGTAATTTCATACTAGAGATTGAGTATAACATTCAAGTAAAACTCAAAGAAATCGGTGCCATCATGAACAATATCACTCTTTTAAAATTAAATTTTTCGGTAAGGTTCAAGCACTCTAAAGCGCACTAAAAGAATTAGGGAGGTAATGTTTAGAAGATGGTGAAGAATTGCTTGTTATTGTTATATGAGACTTAATGACAAGACAAGAAAGTTATTGTTAATAAGAATATTAATGCATCAATTTATTCAGCTGAGTCAATTAGTATTGTTTAATTCCACAGTTTAATTAAGGAACCCCTAGTAAAAGAATTTTCATCAATATTTCAACTTTTGAAAAAGAACAAAATTCCTCTGTTTAATACTCTGGCGAAAAACATAAACCATAAGAATGCAACTTTGAAGTTTTGGAAATCAGACGTCCAGTTGTTTTCCAGGCTATGAATAATTACACAGAATCGTCAATTAAACTTGCTAAATTTTTTTCAAATATGAAATTCAACCATTTCCACCTGCATTTTCTAGTAACTGGGAATTTAGACCTAGCCATGAGAGTAATTTAGCATAGATTTTAGAGGAAACTGTCGAGGGAAAAGTCAAAGTTTTCCAGGAACATGTGATGCTTTATTACATAATGGACCAGTTTCTACTAACTATTTAAAGCTTCAACAGACTTCCAACACATTTAATGATTGCTACATTAACACATTTTATCCTACCTTCCGTAGCGACATTGAGAATTTTAGATGTCAAAGAATAGATTTGATTTGGGAGAGATACGTTACACCAAGCATTAAAGGAAAATCTAGACAGAAGAGGGGTGCAGGGACCACACAACAAATGCAATCACGTGCTAGCTTACCTAAAAATTGGCAAGATTTCTTAAGAAATTCAAATAACAAAGAAGAACTTTTTAATCTATATGAAAAGCTAGCAATAAATATCACAAGTAATAAACAAGTAATAGCCACTTCAGTAAAAGTAATTAAAGGCAATCTTACTGCCGTAAGTTCCTTCATTGGAATAACTTGCCCTGGTCACGAAGAAGCTGTTTCAAGAATAATAATCTCGAAGACATTGTTTAAAAAGGACTGAAGAGTATTGTTATACGCTCTGTAGACACTTTAGTTTTAGAAATTGCATATTTCTTTATCCTTTCATAAAGATGCCTAGAAAATGTTTGGATTGCATTTGGAACTGGAAAAAAATACAGACTTGTTCCTCTTCATACCATATCAGCAGAAAATGGAAGAGAAAAGGCAATGGCTTTACTAGGATTTCATGCTTTCACGGAAAGCGACAGCAATACGGGTTTCACAGGAAAGATAAAAAAGTCAAATTGGAAAACATGAATTTTCTTTAAAGAAGCTATTGCTGCATTTTTATACCTATCAAAACTACAAACTTCCATTCCTGAAAGTATTTTAAATATTGTAGAAAAATTCATGGTATTCATGTACTGTTCAACCAGCAATAGCAACCAGCAATACTCTCAATAATGCAAGAGAAGAATTTTTTATGAGATAAAATCGTTCCCTCGAACATCTTCCACCAACCAAAGGAGCACTTCAACAAAATATTTTACCCAAAGTTTTCCCAGCTGGACACATTTGGGGAAAAGCAGATCAGCGTGAAATGCGTCCACCCTCTACAAACAAATGGGGATGGTGGTTGAATAATTTATCATGGAAAATAAAATGGTCGGAATTGCCAAAGATTTCAGACTCTTGTGATGAGTTATTAGCCCTCTCGTGCATTGAAACCTCATATGAGGTTGTCAGATAAAATATAAAAAAAAATATTTAATCTTAATTGTTTGGATTTTCAATTGCATAGTAGTTGAGTATGTGACCAAAGTCATATTTTGAAAGAATAAAAAGATGGCTGCACATGCATTTCATTTTATTTTTGTGCAGGTTTTAGTGTCCATTTTTTAACAAAAGTCAAGTATGCTAAAACAATGGATTTAAAACGGGTATTCCACCACACAAACAAAATAACAAGTAAGTTAAAATATATTTCATGTTTCTCCTATCATTTTAATTACAATAAGAAAAAAAATGTGAGTTTTAAATATGTTTTGGAGGGAATGAAGAGTGTTTTACTTTGAAACCTTAAATGAGGCTTCCATGCAGTTGTAGAATTTACAGCTGTTTCTGCATGCAAACCTCACTTGAGGCTGTACATGCAAATTTCAAAAGCAGAAAACTATAAAAAAGGCAATGCTATTAATTTTTAAAGTGAGAATTATGCATACATTAGTTTTTGTGTATGTTATACGTAACATGACAATTTATTTTGTTGGAACGATTCGAGCTAACAGAATAAAGAGTGTAGAGAAAAAAAATAGAAAATGCCAAATCTCTTATGAAAGATGGAAGATTTTCAGTTTCTGTAACAACCTCTGAAGACAACATAACAGTGACTCAATTGGTTGATAAAGGTATGCACGTGGTGTCATCTTTTGCTGGAGTTGAACCAACAGATAAAGCAAAAGTTTTGATTCTGCAACTAAGTCCATTGTAGGAGTAGATAGACCACATTCAGTGCAAATATATAACAAGCATATGGGAGGTGTGGACTTGATGGATTCACTTGTAGCACTTTATCTTCACATTCAAAGAAAAGTATGTTGGTATATGCACATTTTTTCATCTTTTAAACATTGCTGTTGTAAATGCCTGGCTTCTTTGGAGAAGAGATATATGAGCTGCTAATGATTTATTAGAGTTCAAAAGTAGCATTGCAAGCAGCCTAATACATACATGAACCTGAACTTCGAACTTGAAGAAAAAGGGTCGACCATCGGCAAAAGTATCTTCTGCTTTGGTATGTCCAACAAACAAAAGAATATTATCTTTAGTTGCTAAAGAACTAAAATATGCTAATGATAAACGTTACCCAAAAAAGTCTAATGGTAAATTTACACTGAAGTGAAAAACGAAAGCTGTTTGAGTAAAACAAAATATATTTGTGGCCGCTGTCAAGTACATTTAAATCCAGAATTTTTCGAACATTTCCATGAAAATAGATTTTTTCCCCAGAAGGAAAAATATGTACACTGTAAATTATGTACTATTACACCACTATTAATAGTTAAAAATAACTAAAAAAGTTTTTCCTCGCAAATTATCTTGCAATATATGAGAATATTAAAAAGAAATTTGATTTTTAGCTTTTAAAAATTCTCAAGGAAGTTTTATGTGCAAACTCATATGAGGCTTGTATGCAGAAATTATACAATTGTTGCAATTGTAACAAATGTGATATTTCTGCATACAAGCCTCAAATGAGGTTATACGTAAAACTTCCTTACGCATTAAAAAAAATCAAAAAATCATGTTCCATGTTAATATTCTCATCTATTCCAAAATAATTTGCCAGCGAATTTTTTTTTTTTTTATGACAATTGCAAAATAATTCATGCTCGAGAGGGTTAAAATGTGTGTGTAAAATGTGTAAAAGAAAGTGTGGTTGCAGAAAGGTTGGACTTGCTTGCACATTATTGTGTAATAGCAAAAACGAATCTGAGAAATATTATGATACCAAGTGAAGTTTCCATGTTCTTCAATTTTATATGTAACATTCATTTTTCAGTGCATTGTATAAGTAATATATTAATAAAAGAATAGTTTTTTATTTAATTATTCCTTTAAATTTTGCTGTAAGTGACAAAAATACTTCAATAATTGTCCTATTTTCTTTTTAGGCATATTTCTAGTATTAAAAAGATAATTAATTTTTGAGTTATAAAATGTGGAGATTAACATCAGAAATATTTCTGTAAGATGCAGAGGAAGAAAACGGCAAAAGATTTTAAATAATAGCCAACCATTTTGAATTCCTTTAAATTTATATGATGCCTCGCTTTCTTATATGCATTTTATTAACACAAGATTGATACTGACTATTCGGGATATCCTTATCACAAAATTATGTTTTATCGCTCCTAGCACCTCCACTAATAATACTTGAATTAGATGGTGATCTTTATAAAATTTATGTACAAATTACAAACGCGTATTTTTTTGTTTTGGTGTGTCACTGTACATAATCAATAACACTAAGATATGCACACTTAGTTATGTAGTAAGAATTTGATAGTTCAATGCAGTATTAACATTGATGCATATCAATTTGAATGTGTTTAAAGAGTATAACATCATTAAAACACATTGCACACAATTTTGCCGTATGCACAATATTGTAATGTAATTTTTTTAGCGTCCTGTGAATGGACTATAAAAGTTATACACTTTATTTTTTACTCCGAACATGTTATTATAAACTTCATAAAACATATAAAATTTACATGTCAATTTGGGTATATTTAAGTGATCTAGATCATGGCAGGACAGGCGGACAGAGATTCAGAAAATGAAGAAAATGACGCTATTTTGAATAACAGCAGCCATCTTGAATTTCGACGACTTTACGAGATGCTTCCCCCTCTAATATGCATTGTATTATCGTAAAGTGCACAGTCACCAATCGATATATTCTTATCACGATTTGCACTTTTTCACCTTATTTTTTTTCGCGTAGCATTCTGACTAGTAAGCAAGAAACATTTTTAAAAAATAATATAACACAATTTTTAATATGTTATGAAGATATTGGTATGATATATTTTTTTCATAAATTTTTATTATCACGGAATCAAAAATATGCATATTTATTCAACATTGCTTTTTTAAAAGGTGTTCCAAACGTAGCCAAACACATTAAGAAAATTTATTCTTTAATTCTATCACAGCCAATTATTTAGAAATTCAATATATACAAATGCTTTCAGGTGTCGCAGCGTCCCTAAAATTTTTGCACTTTTCTACCAGTATTTTTAATCAAAAATTGTTATCTCAGAAAATTGTGGTAGGAAGTAGCGAAAATTTTAGGGACGCTGCGACCCCTGTACTTTTTATCACAAAATTGTTTTGCTTAAATTTAGATAGCCTATCTAATGGTAAATATTTAAAATATTTTTTTTCACGTAAAAAAACAAACATTTATAAGAAAAAACTCTTTTTTATAATTCCAGCAAAATGTTTTCCACTGTATAGGTTTCTTTCGAATTTAAACTTTTATAAATTTATTAGAGTACATGATACTGTGCATGATTTAAAAGCTTATCAAGCAAAATATATAGAAAAAAAATTATGTTTAAATTCAAAAAGTCTTAGCATAAAACTTCTTTCGTGAGTTAATATCGTTGTAAAGTTTAAAAGAAAATTCCTTTACGATTATTTTTTCCTGTTTATGTCCGCTTTCTGAAAAACATTTTTGTCAATTGTCATCTTATTTAATGATTAATGAATAGATCACCATATATTCATGAAGATACTGTTGTGCTACATGTAATTTCATTGTATTGTGTGGATATTGTATCATTTACATTCTCAAATAGGGTGTAATGATTTGTCCAGATTATGTTATATATAGATTATCCGAAATGGTATACTACCCTAGTAATTCTATATCTCTCTATAGTTTAAATCTCATAAATATTTATATAAAATACTCTGAATATAATCTTATTATAATGCGTGTTGATGAAAAAAAATATACTACATTTATTAATTTTAATCTATAGAAAATATGCATTTAATATTAACATTGAACATTTAATTTTGTCGGCACTTAGAATAACATTTGGATGCCTTATATATATTTTTTAGGTTAATAATCATTTTGAAAATAACTACAGTGTATATTTATTAATAAAATAATTTATAATATAATTTCTCCATGGGGATATTGTTTGGTTGTCACCGACAAATATTTTCTACTCTGAAAAATATTTATTTTTGTTCTTCAAGTTTAAATGAGAAAATAGCTGACTTAGATCTTTCTGTACCAGAATTTCAATACTTCATGTTTTCTTTTTAGTTATTAATCTTATAGCATCCTTTACATGACACTGGAATTTTTATTTGCAATTTTATTTAGAATAAGAGAAATTTGTCAAATTCTAGGACTTTAAAGTTTGTATCTTTGAAATTGTACAATTTTAGTTTTTTGTATGACGTTATTACCCACCTATGTGAGTAACAACGTCAAATTGCATTGGTCAAAAAAAGCATACCATTACATTTTATGAATGTATAGCTGCTAGAATTCTCTTTTTTACAAACATTATAAGTTTCTGCATCATATCTTCATTTGATAGGGAAAAATAAAACTATGCTGTGAAAATTGGTAGAATCTTAATGTGAACTTAAGCCCTCAAGAAACTTTACTACTATTTTCAATATTGAATTATTTTATTTTTTACTAGATGGCCTACCTGGCGTGGCGCTGGCTCTGCCTATGGTAAATGATCATTAAATTTACTTTAAATGTGTATGATTTCATCTCTTAATACCCCGCTGCATCTAAATTTAAATTTTATATGAAAACGTTTTGGACGGAAAGGATATGCGGCTTTTTATTTTATTTTCTGCGAAATTTACATTTTCAAAATATAACTATTATTTCAAAATGCTATCTCTTTATAAGTGCATGCTTAGATGTTATACAAAGTTAATTTAAAATTTTAAGATACTTCATTTCTACTTTTAATGAAAATATCTTTAAAATATCCTAAATATCATGCTACTAGTCTATTATCACAACATACCCAGGTGTTTGCAAAGCTAATTTAACATTTCGAAGTTCTTTTATTGCTATTTTCACAAAGTAAATATCTCCAGAAAGTTGATTAAAATGCCAGCTTACTACCAAACTTTTAAAACGAATTCTTTAGTTTATGAAACTGTAATTAAAATATAGAATCTAGTGAAGTTTAGGCAACATATCACATACAAGTAACGAAATTTTCTAGGTTTAATTTTGTTGAAGATATGTATTAAAAGGCAAGGATCGTTTATACCGATAAACAACAAAAAAATAGCTTTATGAACATGACACTAATTCAAAATCTTAAGTTTATCTCAAATCATAAAGAACTATAAAATTATGTAAGCGTAAAATTATAATATTTAAAGTTAGTTATGTGTTATCGGTTTAAAGTACTTAATCCTTTCTAATTTTATTTATGTTGCTAAAATGCTGAAATAATTGAATAACAACATAACTAGCGGACAAATGTTTTGAACATGATTTTCATAGAGAACCGTTTCTTAATATAAAATCTCAAATAAAAAATTCGTCTTAAAATACTAGTATATTTGTGGCATTAAAGGAGTAAAATTGAGTAAGAGAGAGAATTTAATCCACCATTTCGGAAAGGATTAAAGATTTTGTCCGACACTTGTAAAAAATAATATAATTACTATGAAGATGATGTAAAATTGAACAAATAAAATAATGCAAAAATTTCATTAGTAAGATCGTAACGATTTTTGCATAGTGAAAAACCTAAAGAAAAAAATCCTAAAACAGTACATGTATAGATGTAAAAAAGATTTTTTTTATAAACAGAAGAGAGACGTGCATTATAAACTATTTTACATTGATTATGCGGTTGATAATGTATAACTTTAAATTGGTAAGGACTGCAAAATCTATATTTGCTATTGCAAAAACAAAGTAACTGTTAATATTACTGGAAACCGATTGCAAAAACGTAGCGATTGTAAATACCGCTCGTAAACTATTCTAAAAATACGGGGAAAAAACTTTGAAAAATGCTTTTTTTTATATTGGACATCTTGTGTTTTCTTTAAGTTTCGGAACATAAAAAAAATTTTACGAATTTATAGATATTCAGATAGAGATGTATGTTGTAATTTATTAAGGAGTAAAAAAGTGACGAGTGCATTAATTTCCTTAAAAATTCTTATTTAAATGGTTTACCGTAAAGGATTACACAGTGCTAACTTTAATTCTTAAAAGATATCACCAATTACAGAGGGGACACATATTTTGGTGACTTAGATTCGGTGTTAATTATTGGCATCTAAATCCAAAAATATTCACAGTTTTTTTTTTTGCATCTGTCCATTTTGGTAGTTACCCCCAAACTCTTGTTTAAAGTATATACAGAGGAAAAATTAATTACCAAATGCATTTTCATATAACGGCTGTATACACATACGATAAGCTACACTGAATTCATACAAGTAGTAAAATATTTATAAAAAAGAAAAAAAGCAACTATAAGGTAAAACTTTTACTTGTAGCTTTTCCTAGAATGTTGAATTTTATTGACAATCTAGCATAATGCTTTCACAATAGTCATCATAATATTTTTATATCACCTTTTTAGTACGGGTCTTCGTTAATACATGATATTCAAATCTTGATAGAATCACTACTCATCAATGACTGCAACAAGATTTTTCGGGAGGTGATCAAAATGGCTATGCAGAAAATGAAATTTGATACTCATGTTTCCACAAAGAAATTTTAACTTCTTTAAAAATTTCTGAACAATTTTGGTGTAATTTGCTTCTCGCGTATTACCAAGTAAGCCTATGACACTGTATTTGGATGCCAATCAAGTATTCTTTTGGAATTCTGTCATCATTATGAGGAAATATCCATGTGTATTTAGCTGCCGGATCTGTAGACCATTAAATACTTTATCTTTTCAAAAGAGAGGTTTTGAAATTTTTAAACAAGACACTTGAAATAGCCTCTTATAGTTGACAAAGCATTCACGAACTGCTTCTTTAGACCCAATTTGATATGATTTTATTTATTTTGACAAGTTCATTATGCAAAATATTTTGATCACCCAGTTTGAAGCTAGATCTTGGATGACAATTTGACAGGAACCAACACTTCTCACAAATTCTTCTGACCCACATAAAATAGGAATATTTTATATACCCACGCTTAGGATGGACCTTATTTTTCAAGTTTCAAAATGTAATCTTCTCACCCTCTAAATTTGTTCCTTTCTATGAAAAATAAATTCTGGTAAAATATTAGCTCAATTGATCAATATTTAGAGGTAGCTCAATGATGTAGAAGTTTCTAATGTATGAGCAATGGTAAACATATGCGTACTCACATGCTATGTCATAGAAAATAAATTCCATCTTCTAAAATATATTAAAATACATTTAGCATTACATTTTTATTCATAGATGGCAGTACTATGCACAATAATATTTAAAACAATTAACTGCATTTAGCAAATAGCAAAAATCAAATATTCCATTAGTGTTGAATGAATTTTGAACTAGTGATTTATTTTGATAAATATTTCAAAAGCGTTCTTTTTTTATTAGTTTAGAATTAAGAATTCATTGACACACAGGATCAAAAATAATCTTGGATATAACTCTTCAGGTAAGAATTTTATATATTCAAAAACAAAAGTTAACAAATTATAGTATTATTAGCTACTGAATTTAATTTGAAAATATGACAACAGGTAAATAGGAAATAAGTATACATTTGAAATCATGTATTAAAATTCATGATTTTAAATATGGTATTTTTTTTAAAGATTTATTACTGATTAAAATGGCTGAAGCAACAAGATTTAGAACTCAATTGTATATTCTTGGTGATTCAATTTCTGAATTAAATGGCAGCAAGTTGCCATCTTTACGAATGGCTCTTAGATTTTTTTTACATCGCCATTTTAAAATGAAGGAGAATATAAGAGAAGCATCATCTATTACTATTAAGGAAATAGCAACATTTTGGAATAGAGCTCGAATTTCCATGAGAGAACATTAACATTTTCATCTGAAGTTGCATTATTTAAACGCTTTTAGAAATATTGGAGCTTAATTGATAAAGACAAGTACGAAACGGGAATTTCATTTGATGATGTTGCAAATCTAGTAGAAGATATTAGCAAGAGACTATCAACTGTGCAAAGAAGTACCTATAAGAGCAAAGAGAAACAAAGCTAAGAGGTGATTATAAGGAATTTTTAGAACTTGTAATTATATTTCTAGGTACTGTTCCAGAAAGGGGAATCAGATTTATGTCACCAGGTGCAATGCACCATGCCCATTGGATGTCCAAAGTAATATATTGTCTCAAGATCTGGATGTTCAAGGCTCAGTTTAAATTGACTGTAAAAGAGGAAGAAGGTATACGTGATATGTGTGTTTTTACAGTCCGTGTATACTTGAAAGCTTGGATCACTGCACCTCAAGCTTCATGTGCCCCATATAATGACCTGTTGTTGCTCTCATCACTACTTGACGACTCATCAATACATTCAACTGTTTCCAAGTCATCATCACGTAAATTTGCTAATCACTTGTGGTATTTGTCAGAAGGACTTGTTGGTTTAGCTTTATTTGATAGCCGTGTGAGTTTATTAACTAAAAGACGCGTGGTTATTGCATTACAGAATGAAGCTGATTCTAAAAAACAAGCTCAAATTTATTCCAAACGAGACAGTGTTGCTCTACATTCATTCAAGAATAAAAGATTGGAAGATTTTGTCACAGCTAAGTCAATGATGTTGTTTCAATTGTTGGAACTTCTGGATGGATTTCTTGCAGTAGATCCTGAATTGTGGGAGTTAAGAGAAGACTATAAACAGGCAAAAGAGGTAATAAAATCTCTACAAGTAGTAAATGACCATGCCGAAAGTGCAGTTGCACTTATTCAAGAATACAATGGATTGATAACTCATGATGAAATGCAACTACAATTTTTACTACAAGTTGTTGAAGATCATCGTAAAATGTACCCAGATAGCAGAAAAATGTGTCTCTTTCAACCTGCACAAATACAATAAAATTTTAATGTAACATGAAAATCTAATTATTGTGCTGTAAATTAAATAAATGGTCACAATTAAATCATTAAAACATTTAAAGTGCTTACTTATTTGTGTAGCTAATATTCTGAATTTTTCCCTAATTTTATAAATTTCAGGTCAATTGAGCTACCTCTAAATATTTGAATTTATTGCTCAAACTTTTTACATAATGTTTTTGTATCAAAAGGAACAAAATAGGGGGGTGAGACTTGTAAAAATAATAATTTAAAAAAATCATGGCATTTAAGGTCCACCCTACCCACGCTACTGGTGGAAATGGAAGCAGACCAAGTTAAAGTGATAGGTACAACACAGATGATCCATTCTTGCATGTGACAATACAATAAATCAATAGCTTTATTTATGTTCTCACAGTCTTCGCTCAAACAAACTGAATTGCCTGTTGGAACTTATTCTAATAAATCTCTATTGTGAAGGAACAGGCGCTTCAATCTCCGATTCCAGCTATCGATGAACAATTGCCATTCAGTTGCGGTACCTGAGGGAATTCCCAACTCTTCCATTAAATTATATAAGTTATAGCAATAAACAATTCCACCTTGAACAAATTGAAGGAATTTACTTTCTCTTGATACTTCGTTAATTTCCAAGAAGTTTGTTTGAATTCCGGGCATTCAATTTATCGCTAACAAGTATCTAAATTAAACAAAATCAATTAAATGCGTAGAATATTTTATAATACTTATTCTAAAATTGGTCGCCTTTTCTTAATCTTACAACACAGTAAATTGAAACATAAGTCGTAGTTGTTTACTTCCATATAATTATTTGATCGTCAAAGTTTAAAAAGAAAAACATGATCCATTTTCAAATTCTTAGATTTATAATAAACGCTTTAAAGGCAGAAAAAAAAATATTTGGGATTTTTTTTTCCAGAAGCTTAATGTCTTATTACATAGTATTTATTTATGATTCTTTAATTAATGTATTAAGTGAAAAAGCATTGTCTTTTTAGGCACAAATCAATTATATATTTATATTTTTTAAAGAAACTGTATTGTATCTGTATTGTATAGCACTTTATTTTTTTAGCTTCAACAACATATAGTTACCTCAGTTCTTCTAACGCATCAGAGTTTAAAAATAGTGCACCTGCTATACATAAATTTCTAAGATTGATTGCATATAAATTGAAAATTCTATGCATTTATTTATTTATTTATATATTTATTTAGTTTCAAATTAGAAGCGTACTTTCAACAAACATAACAGCGTGTCTGTCAACATGCACGTTTCTTATAAAATGTTTGAAAAAAGTGTACAAATGTATATTGTTTAAAAGATTATTATATTTTAAAAGAAATGCCATATAACATTTTAAGTAAGTTACTGCCTATATATGTGCAGACCACCAGTAGAAATGCTAAATTTTTTCTTCATGAAATAAGAAAATATATCTAGATTTATGTATTTCTAATTAATGATAAGAAATTTTTTTCCATAAAATTTACATAACTATATGTGTGGCTTCCGGTAATAACCAGGTAAGGCACAATTTTAATATTTTGAGTAATTAACGTTTAAAGTTTTGAAAAAGGTCTCATTTTTCATAGGTTTTTATCATTACATTTATAAAACAGATTAGAACTTAATAATTTTCACTACATTGAATTAGGATATAAGAACCTCTGTTTTTGTCAAAATAGATATATAATTTTTTTTTTATTAATTGAGAACCAATTAAAAAATGTAACTTTATCTGATTATTACCGTTTTACATTTATTTTCATTAAGTGTAAAACGGTAATAACCAGATATAGTTACAGATATTTTTAATATATGTCAATAAAATGAAAAATTTATTTACATTTTAAAAAATAATTTCTCAACAATTAAATACATTGTCAATTTTTATTAAATTGAATTAAATTATTCCATTTTTTTATTAAATTAAAATTAATATATCTGTGGCATTGTCTTAAAAAAGATTTTTTTAAATTAATATTTAATTTAAATTCATAATTTCTGTTCTAATTATGATAAAAAAATTTCCTTTTTACCAACTTTTATTATTATAATTGTTTATTTATATTATATTAAAAGAATACATAGCATTAACCAGATCATTTACTTTGTGTGATTATTTTGCAAATTTAACCACTAGCTGGGTGCAGTTTCCCGCCACAGATAGGTAATTTTTATAGTTTATTGACGTTAATTTAATTATTTAGAGATATTTATAAGTTAAACAAGCCATTTTTATGTTATTTTTATAATTATAGACGATTTAAAATAGAAATAGAAATCTTATCTGGTTATTACTGTTACTTTATGCACTTACTTATCTGGTTACTACCGTTACTTTATGCACTTACTTATCTGGTTATTACCGTTACTTTATGTACTTACTTATCTGGTTATTACCGTTACTTTATGGATTTACGCGGTTATTACTGTTTTTTTCAAATTTTAAATCAAAATTTATAGTCGCCCTATGACGATAAGTATTCGATTTTCCTTTTTCAGTACTATATCAGATGAAAGTACTCTTTAAAGCTACATTTTCCCAAATTATCTCAATTTTTTCAAAAATGTGCCTTATCTAGTTATTATCGGAAACCACACAAATAATGTCCGATATAAGGTACTTTAGGAAAATGTTTAAAAGCTTTATTACAGAATCATTTTTGAAATTTCAAATAAAATATTAATATTTTAAGCGTATATTTTTCACTTCCATAATACTAACTATTATGTAATGAGAATATATATATATATATATATAACTAATTGCATAGTGCTAATTTGACATTCTAAATACCTTCAATGAACTTGCATGATCAGAATATCCTTAAATATGATTCCAATAGTTTATCAACAAAAAATATCCAAAATATCCAGATCTTTGCAATGTTAATTAATTTCTCGAAGATCTTTTATTGCTACTTGCACAAATGAAAAATCTTTCTGAATATTTCTGAAAAAACTTTAGTTCAAATTACTGGCAAATTTTTAAAATGAATTGTTTAGATTTTGAAATTATCATTACATCAGAGAAACTGTGATTTATGCTTATTCAAAATATTACACATTCTGGCTGATTTTTTTTAAAACAATTTAATTGAATTAATTTTCTTTAAGTAATGAAAAAAGTAAGTAGAATCCTTTGAGAGTAAACTTCACTTTGGTTATACAAACAGAATATTAATCCTAAATATTTAGTCAATAATTTATTATAAATTATTCTAATTAATTTTACATAATTAAAAATTAACTAGTATAGACCATTTATTTATTTGCAGATGACATCTTGAAGGATAAAGAGTAAAAACTAAAATATTATTATGATGAAATAAACATATTATAAAATAGAAGAATAAAAACAATGTGTAAAATTCCTTTAGTAAAAGCATTTCGAGACATTTCGAGTGTTGCATAATAAAAACTTTAGAAATTAATTGTTTATAGTTTTTTTGGCATAAACGGAAGTCTTATATATAATAAATGTTTTTTTCAATTGATAAGAGCTTCTTCATGTTCGACATTTGTTGCTAAAATTATCAAAATTCTTATTAAACTAAGGTATAATATACAACATAAATAATAAAAAAGTCACATTACAAAGTAATCAAGTAACAAGTAAATTGCATTATAACATGATATATTGTAACTTATAATGCCTAATACAGAATTCTTTTTTTCGTTACATCATAAATAAATAAAACTCGCAAGATATTTGCTTCGTATTTAAAGAAAAATAGATTTTCTATAATTATATAAATAAATAAATCAAATTAATTACTTATTCGTCCTAAAACATGTACCTAATAGAAAAACTTAACAAACAATAAATATATTTTTGTACTCAAGTTCTTTCACTTTAAAATTATTTTTTTAGTATATTTTATAAATCCTTAATTTGAAATTAAGTTCATTGAACGTAATATAATGCTATTATTTTATGTGTGGCATGAGGTACGATGCAAACATTTGTCTAATGCGGCCAATATTGACGGCGAAAGCAAGTATCCAAAGTGAGATGAACTTTCCCGAACGTGCCCACACACATTACATTAAAATAAGCCACTTAATCATAAGGTACAATTTGAACGCTTTTGCTACATTAGTTTTGACATGGTTATCAAAAAGATCTTCGTTCTTTTTCAATATGTTGACGGTCCCCTGTTCGATTTCGGAGAAAACTCTTCGCGAAAATATATGACGCGTACTATTTTGTTTACACACCTGGAGTTTCACCACATTTTGATTTATATTTCTTTCATTACTTACTTAATTACCAATTATGCTTAACTTTTGGACACCAGTGTATATATATATACACTACTGGCCATTAAAATTACAGCAGGAAGAAATGCAGATAACAAAATGATATTTATTGGACAAATATATTATGATAGAAATAACAAGTGATTAAATTTTCAAGAAATTTGAGTGCATAGATCCTGAGAAATCAGTACCCAGAATAACCACCTTGGGCAGTAATAAAAGCACTTATACCCCTGGTCATTGAGTCAAGCAGAGATTGGATGGCATTTACAGGTACAGATGTCTATGCTGCTTCAACACGATGCCACAATTCATCAACCGTTGTGACTGGCGTATGGTTATGAGCCAGTCGCTTGGTGACCATTGATCAGACGTTTTCTACTGATGAGAGATCTGGGAAACGTGTTAGCCAGGGCAACAGCCGAACGTTATCCGTATCAAGGAGGTCCGTACAGTTCCAGAAACATGCGGTCGGGCATTATCCTGCTGAAACGTAGAATTTCGAAAGTCTTGAATACAGGGTAGAGCCACGGGTTGTAAAATATCAGAAATGTAACGTGCACTGTTTAAAGTGCCGTTAATGCGAACAAGAGATGACTGAGATGTGTATCCAATGGCACCCCATACCAACACACCATGTCATGGGCCAATATGACGATGACGAATGCACGCTGCCAATTTTCGTTACCACGATACCACCAAACAGGAATGCGACCATCATAATGTTGTAAATAGAACCTGAATTCATCTGAAAAAATGACTCCCCGCCATTCGTTCCCCCAGGGTCGTCTTTGATCACACCACTGAAGGCGCTACTGTCTATGATGCAGCTTGAAGGAAAGTCGCAGCTATGGTCTCCGAGCTGAGAGTCCATGCTACTGCAAACGCCGTGGAACTGTTGGAGCAGACACTTTTTGTCTTGCAAATGACCCCATTTCTTGACTCAGTGATAGCGACATAGTTGCACGATCCATTAAGGCCATACGCATAACATGCCTGTTTTCTCGGTTGCTAGTGATAGGGGGCCGTTGAGATCCCGTACAGCGTTTCGTAATACTGTCCTGAATTCATCGATTCCATATTCTGCGAACAGGCATTGGATCTCGATCAACGTGAGCAGCAATACTGTGATACGATAAACCGCAATCCCGGTAGGCAATTCGACCTTTATCAAGGTCAAAATATGCTTGTACACATTTCTCCTTCTTACACGAGGCATAGCAAAAATTTTTCACCAGGCAACAACTCTCTAATGCAATATCTAGGTGAGAAATCGGCTGATCAATTTCCTCATTTAAACACATTGTAGGTGTCGCTACCGGCACCTTGTTGTTAGAGCACTCTGTCAGAATGCGCTGAAAAGCTAATCATTTGCATATCACAGCATCTTCTTCCTGTCGTTTAAATTTCACATCTGTAGCATGTCGCATTTATGGTGTATCAATTTTAAAGTCCAGTAGTGTATATACTCCAAATATATACAAAAAAATAATGTTTGTACATGAAAAAGAAATCCAAAAATGCCTTTTAAAAAAACATTTTTTAGCCACTGTATCTGTAACTGCTTAAATTTTCAGAGAATAAACGTAAAAATTCAAAGAATATAAAAATATCTAATTTAATAAATGAAATTCTTTGAAAGATATCTTTAAAAACTATTTAATGTCTTAATAAATTTTTATAAAAAAGATATAATAAATAAATTGCTAAATCATTTCATTTGACATTATTTTAGTAATTTCTTTTGTGATATAAAAATTAAACGAAGAAAATTACTTTGTATATTCATAATTCAGTGTGCTTAAATCATTCGAATTTATAAATAAAAGAATCAAGCCGGACAGTAATTGTGAACAATCTAATAATATAAACGTAATTATACAAATATTTTCCTATTTATCCAGAATTACTTCTTAAAAGAATGATAATCTACAGTTGATTCGTTTAAATAACTTCGAAATGGGCGAGAAAAACAGCAACTTGTCTACACAAAATCTAAATAACACGTAAGTAAACATAATCATATAAAGAAGTAAATGGTAATTTGCAGTTCAAAATCAATCCATTTATTAGATCATATAACTCGTGAAAAGTTTTACAACATGACTAACAGTTAATTAACGAGTTTTTAGAAACATCTTTTGACATAAAGTTTAGTATATAGATATAAACAGAATAGTTTTCTTTTTCTGTTTGGCAGATGTTTGCCTTTGGTGATTATTTCTTTGCTTCTCTTTAATTCTAAATTGTTATGTACACCGCACTATAGCATATTAGTAGACAAGATAAGCAAAAGTATGGAAATATACGTATATTATAATTTCAAATTTAAAAGAATGTGGAGACATACACGTAACAACAAATTAAATATTTAGATTTTTCATGCATTATCGTTGTATTTCTTAACTAAAGCATATGCTTTGACTGCATAATCTACATAAAAACGAATTAAAAATGAAAGTGTTGCGTTAAGAGGAAAAAAATATTACAAAAAAGAAATGGAAAATACAAAAACGGGCTTTTATAACTTCTACATTTTTATGTATTGTGAATTATCACAGAACTTGGTTACCAGTAAGGAACATCAAATATGCTTTTGCGAATACACACACACACACATATATATATAATATTTAATTAGAGGAGAAAACGTTAAGGGGAAAAAAAGTCTGGGTGCAATTGTATGGGAATTATTATAACTTTAAAACCCCTTTTCTCGGCCATAACCCCCTTAATTTTGATTAAATATGGAATAAATATTCACTGATTTATTTTCACTATTTATGGCAGACAGTATTTTCTGCTATTAAAACTTTTTAATTTATAGCTAACTCTTTCTTTTCAGAAGTATTTTTTGTAAAACTAGTTATTACTTTTTTCTGCCACATTTTGTCTGTCACATATGATCTTGTATTTATAATGTAACGATATTTTTTTTTATCGAAATCGCTGAAGTAATTAAGGAGTTGAAATTTTTAGCTGAAAAGTACCATTTTCTAGGAATCTGAAATTTTTAGAAAATACTAATTTGTGGGAAGTTTTAAACAGTTTTGCAAAACACGTGAATGAAGGTCTGAATAAACACGTCAATAAAATTTAATTACATATACTAAATGTGTGTAAAATGTTTCTGTAAAACTTATGTGTGTGGTCGCGGCTTCCCAGTCTTGTCTTCGCTTAACACTTTCGACCCCGTCGTAACTTACACTAATATTTTCCGCCCAGCACAGATTTTTCAAAAAGATCTATTTTCAATTGCACAATATAAAAAATCCTCTAATTAAAAAATTCATATTTTATTTCCTTTTATTATTGGTGCTAAAGCAAACTTTACAAAGAAAGAGGATATCGAGTCATATTGGACAAGCAAGTGTAAAGAGTTAGTACAAGTGACTTAGAAATTTAAATAATAGATGCATATTGATTTTTACTTTATAGTAGTTCTAAAACGGTAGTTGGCATGTATGCGGACAAAATCCGTTTTAGTTCTATACAGTACACTGAAATGTAATGTGGACTTTAATTATGAATAGAACATGTGCGGATTTTGAAAGAATTGTGAATACACGAGAGGTTATGAATATAGGCTGGATTCAAAATGAGCCACTGTGTCTATCATTTAATTCTGATAAAAGCGAATGTGATAAAAGACGAACCATTAAAAAATTATAATATTGAAAAAGCGAACAACAGTTGTGTTGCAAAACAAAGCTAATTATGATAAATGCCTTCATTAAATTATTCCTAAAAACAAATTTCTCTTAGAAGGTATTATGGATATAAAAAAAATAATTTTTATTGCATTTGTTTTACAAATAGTTAGTGCATATGGGATACATTCCACATACAAAATATAGGTGACATTTACTTATATTAATCAAGAACTTATATATGTCCTTATACTAACGTTAATGCATTGAAAATAGTGTCGTCTGAAAAACAGTAACATATGTGACTGAAAAAAGATATTTCAAGCATTTAAATACCTTAATCTCAAAATTAAGACATTAAAAATATCTCTTTCATAAGACATATAAATATATTAACTCAAGAATGGACATTCCCGAATTTCGGAAACCTGCGTCTATCGAATTTAATGCAGAATTGGACATTTGCCGAAAAAGGATTTGAATGAAACCAGGGCAAACTGATCAAAGTCCCTTCCCCTATTCGTAAAATTTTAAGAGATACCAAATTAGACATTCAATTGTCATAAATCTTATATTTTTAATGTGTTTTGACTGTAATAAATGTTTTGAATGTCCAACGTATACAATAAGGTGAAAAACAAAATAGATGAAAAAATCTAAATACAGCGGAACCTCTCAAAAACTTCTGGAATGCGATTGTGTTTGCTGTTCGAAGGTGTTCACTTTTCTAAGGTAAAAATGCATGTTTATGTTAAAAAAAGAGAGTGTTCACTAATAAAGATGTACATTTGAAAAGTTTCACAATAAAAGCTCTGTTTGACACTCCTAAATACAAAAAACTCTTATTTAAAAAACACATTTTTCATTAATAACATGGTTATGTTTTATAATATTTATCTCAAAAAAGTAGACACCTTCAAATCTAGAACAAATTCTGTAGATGATCTCTCATGTAAGATTTAATTGTACTTAGATACATACTTATATATATATATATATATATATATATATATATATGTATATATATAATCTTGTTCTACTTTAGACGCTCAAAATATTGTTTATAATATGCTTTCCAATTTTGGAGCCCTTAAAATGAAGGTTTGTAGGGGCAGAATCATGGGCATATGTTTTTCCAGGATTCAACATGTCAAACATGCCTCTCTATAATGTTTACTAAAAAATGACATGCAATTTAGACGCTCAAAATTTAAATAATAAGACATTTTAAAATGTCTAAAAGTTGAACATCCAGTTACAAAGATTTAAGTGTTTGATTTTCAGACTTATTTGTTCGGAATGTGTATTACTTATTTTCAGAGATTAAGTTTAATTAAAAAAAAATTGTCATTGTATTTTGCTTTTTGTTTGTGTTGATGCATTCCATGTAATAATTAGCAGTAAAACTATACCGTTAAATTTCTGGGGATTTTATTTCAAAAAAGTATTTATTTCTTTAAAAAAACAGTTGAATTTTATCATATCACGAGAAATGCCCTTGAAACCTGTAGCAAAATGTCTACTCTGTACTCCAATGGGAATTAAAGCAAACAACCCTTTTACGTAATTTTGGCCTAATGTTTGCTACGTCTTTTCTCCAAATCAATTTGAATAATTTAATCAAGCTTGTCATCGATTTCGTACATTCTTGAAAGTGATATTTTATCAGCAAATATATAATATATGCAAATATTACTGCAGAAATGTTTCATATTCTGCTTTATTATAATTCTTGTCTATATTTTATGAAATTATCATGTAACGACGCAAAATAATAACGTCACAAATACTTAAGATGTACCTGTTTATATTTTACATTTGAAGGAAGAATCGTAAAATCATGTATGCCGTCTATAAAATCACATATCTTGCATGTATGGTTTGAGATAGTATTTTTTCTGATGTTATGTATGTTAGCCACATTGCGTTCAACAACCTTTTTTTGAAAAAAAAAATAAAAAAAAATTGAAAAAATTGAAGTGTAATGTAAGAATCTAAATATTTGTTGTCGTCTAAAACTTGGAAATCTAATTATACCCAATAACTAGACAAGATTTACAAATTAAAACACTATTTTTCATACCTTATAACTAAAAAATTTAAAAATACAGGAAAAATATTACTTCTTGCATATTATTAGTTTCACGATCTTTGCACAAGGGGAAATAAAGCTCTTTAGAAATTATATTAAGTATTACAAACATAAAAAAAATTGTCAAATGCAAGGTGAGGGCAAACACTGCTGTAAAGCCTTTCTTCTTGAAACTGTATATAAATTATTTCAAATGTTTTCTCTTGTTTATTACTATAAAAATAACAATTCCTACACTAAAATTTCGATATCGACGTTAAATATGCACATGTAAAGTTTGATAAATTTCCTTGGTTCATAATTTATTGAACATATAAAGTTCAGGATATATGGTTAGAAACGCGCGCTATATATACAAATTTTGCTATACAAAACAAGAGCTAAGTTTTTAAAGTAATAAGTTTATTTTTATTATTATTAAAAGCAAAAAAATGTGTAAATAAACAAACAAAAATGATCCAAACAACACCTGTTAGCTGTTTCAATCAAATATAGAATACAAAAAAGAAAAAAAAAACTTATTAAAAGAATTACTATAATTTGGTCAGTAAAGAACTATAAACAACACAGACAGAAGAACACAAATCTCGGGAATAAGAAACCGTATTCTATAGACTTCATGAGGAAATTCGGATAGAGGAATTCGCTCCGAAATATATCTCTAGGGATACTTGTTGAGAGATGAGGTGATATATGAAGGTTCTAGAAATAAAAGTAATTACATGAAATAGATAGTGTGGTTCTGATTAAAATGAAATTTATGAACAATTTGGTTACAATAATTCCAGAAAATAAACATATTAAATGCTACTCTAAATGTGAAAAATGCATTGTTTATGATAAGATCAATCATAAATAAGGAAGATAAAACTCTATTCTTTTCAAGTCATTTTGCTTAATTTTTTACAACAAAAAATTAGATGCATGGAGACGCTTTATGATATCTATGCTAATAAAAGAAATAACCGATCTGTATTTCTGTGAGTGTGTGTATCTGTCTCTGGCGTTGACTAGAAAAATCTACAGAATGCATAGGTTTAAAAATCTGAAGGAAAATATCAGTCGCGGGATCCACGATGTAGGGCGATTGGGGCGATTTTAAAACAAGTTGAGCATATACCATATAGGGAATTGTGTTTTTTCCTTCTTTCGTAAATTAAATGCTATAGCGATTTATATATATTCAATATGTATGAATCAATAGAAAATATTATGCATTCGTAATTTTTGCTAGATGAATTTAATGAAGCGGTGCATTCCTGGTTCAAAAAGCATACCCGTACATTCATTTGGAATTGTTCCGATTAATCCGTTATCTACCGACCATACTTATTAATATCACTAAAATAACTTGTTATGTTTTTTTTTAATTACGCCAAATACTTGTAATGCTGTTTAGAATGAGTTACAGATACATTACTTTATTTTGTTCAAAAAGCAATATTGTTTGCACAAAACAAAAGTATTCTTAAAAGGTTAATTTCTTTTTCCTTTGCATCTTTTCAGCTTTCTTGGCGTTGAGGGAGGGGGATGGGGATTTTTAAATTCTGAAACATTTCTATATTTATATTGCAAGAACATCCTGTTTGTACGTTTTATAATTCAACAAAACACTAAGAAATCAATTTAAAATAAAAGATTTGAGTGTGGTTTTAAATATTGCACGAAATCCCTGTAAATTCAAATTTAATTAATCTTTCTAAATCCTTCAAACCATCTAAAATCCTGCAAAATTTTATTAAATGATTATGTAGCTATTTTGTAACTCTAATAGTATGCATTCGTAATTTTTGTTGGATGAATTTAATGATGCGGCAGGCATTTCTGGTTCAAAAAACATACCCGTACATTCATTTGGAATTGTTCCGATTAACCCGTTATCTACCGTCGGTACTTATAAATATCATTAAAATAACTTGTTGTATTAATTTAAACAATTTACATTATAATGTAAAATTTAAAGAATTCATAATTCGGTAGATAAAGGGTTAATTTATGCTGTATTTATTGGACATCAACAGCATTTTGTTTTAAAGAAATTTATAAGAAGTCGTAAATATGTATTAGTATATATTTTCAAACGATAAATCTAGGAATTTTTCTATAATTTTGATTGTTATTTTTGTTGCTTCTATTATCACTTTCTATACATATTTTATGCATGATTTCATTATTAAAGCCTGACTCATAATTTTCTTTCATTATCCCTTTTCTGTAAATTTAATTGCTTCAAATAATGCGTTTCCTTAATTGACACATCAGCTCTTTTGCCTCCAGGGTGTTAATTTGCTAGCGCTCTAATTTGTTTCATTGGAGAAACACGGGAAATATATTTATGAAATTCAAATCCATTTAGATTAGAATGATTTTCGATATTATCAATGCATATGTTTATATAATTACTCTTAATTTTAAATTTTATTTTACTTGCACACTTTGTGTATTAAATAAATTTAAAACATCTTAAGAAGTTATATTATATATATTATTCACTCACTCTCAATATTCAATTTTAATTTGCAAATTTATTTTTTCGTCAAATATTTGTATTTTCTTTAAAGGACGTTAGAGAATATAAATAAACTGCAGAGTGTTATTACTTAAAATTGGAAGAATGTTATAGCCAGATAAAAATTTCCATATTTTATATACATACATACCCTCTAAAAGTATTCTTAAGCTAATCTGACGAAATTCCCACTTTCATCAGAAATTTTACATAATGCCGAAGAAATTTTGCAGATTTAGCTTTGTCTTAAAAATAACTGCAAAATTTTTAAAGATATTTTTATAAATATCAACAGAATGGGCCCAATACCTAAGAATTTTCTACAGATTTTTGGGCCAAATACCTGTAGATTTTCTACAGAATTTTTCTTTTACATATATACATAGATCATACTTAAATACATATACAGGATGTATCTAAACTACTGGGCAAAACTTTAAGGGGTGACAGTACAGATCAAGACAAATACTCATAAATGGGAAACTACGGGTCCCAAACGTCTTCCGAAGGAGATAGACATCAAAGTTTAGGGTCCAAAATTTGAAATGCTTAAAAAATCGGAAAAATTGGTCGATTTGTTTGCGGTTTTAATGAAAACTATTCTTTATGCCAGCATTGTCTTGAAAATAAATTATAAAGATAAATTTCAAAAAATGCCGATAGAGGGCGCTTTAGACTTTGGAGTAACGAACAACTATTTTTTACTGTTATTTTTTGCATTTCATTAATTTTTTTAGAAGTTTAGATATAAACTTAAATTTTGTGCAGAAAATTTGTGGTTAAATAACGCAAACTGAACTGTGTTCAATGGGTAGGTTCAAATTTCAAATGATTATAAAAAAAATAAAAATTGGTCAATTGATTTGCGGTTTTCACTAAAATTATTCTTTATGACACTATTGTCTTGAAAATAAATTATACAGATAAATTTCAAAAAATGTCGATAGAAAGCGCTTTAGACTTTAGAGTAACGCACAACTATTTTTACTGTTATTTTCTGTATCTCATTATTTTTTTAGAAGCTTAGACATAAACTTAAATTTTGAGCTGAAAATCTGAATCGTTGAGAGTGGTTAAGTAACGCAAACTGAAAAATCGGTCGATTCGTTTGCGGTTTTCTCTATAGCCAATCTTTATGTCAGTATTTCCTTGAAAATAAATTTTAAAGATAAATTTAAAAAACATCCGTTAGAGGGCGCCTTAAACTTAGTAGCACCTTAAGTAGTTTAGATACACCATGTATACATACATATACAGAGTGAAATATGTTATCCATCGCCGACCTTTAATTTCTCAACCGTTAGTCCTAGACATATAGTTCCAGTTACACAAATGCTTCAAATGAGGTAAATATCCATGGTGGTATTGTTTAAAGTAAACAATAAATTTCATAAAAAGTTACGATATCTATCTTTTTATATCATCTCTCAGTCTCTATAGTTATATTTAGTAAAAGTTTAAACATATCTTAACAGATATAGCACAAAAAGCTTCGATTCTGTACTACAAAACTTGACAGAGTTATTAAATTTCAATGTTTGGCATTTGTACACATGGTTTTGTCTTTCATTGAGGGATCAGTTAAAAGATGAATTAAAGTAATTGGAGATCGAAATGCGGTGCAATGTCTTTTTTATAGCGAAACCAAGAATTTTCAGTGATTTTAGGGGTCGTATACAGAGCGAATAATGAAATATAGAAATTAAACAGAAAAGTAAACATTATTTTTTTATCATGTCAAAAAAAAGTTAATAATCTAATAGAGATACGGCTATTTTTTTCGCCATTGGTGTCAATGCAGAATTCTATACATGACAGTAATGAGTCCTGTATACGTTGGAGCATAGAAGGGTGTACGTGTGCGCGATAAACATGTATATGCTGTTTCACATCAACAAGAGAAATAGTCTCTGTCTTACATACCTGTATCTTTATGTAACCCCAGTTGCAGAAGTCAATCGGAATGAAGTCCGGCGAACGCTTTACCACTCTTTAACACTTTGACACTTTACCTTTGTGTACTATCTATAAAAGTCAGCTAAAATTTTATATGAAATAACCTCCTTTGGTGAAACATCGATTTGGCGATACCGGGTAAAGAGGGTTTCGTCACAAAAGACATAACACTTTGATTTTGATCTCCAATTACTTTAATTCATCTACTAACTGATCTCTCAATGAAAGATAAAATCATGTTAAATTTTCGAACTTTGAAATGTCATAACCGTGTCAAATTTGGCGCACAGAAATAAAAGTGTTTATGTTATAACTGTTATGATATGTATAAAATTTTACGAAGCGTTACTCTAGGGACTGGAGGACCGTGTAAAAAGTTAGATTTCGTAATTTTCATAAAAGGAATTTTTTACATTAAACAATGCCACAACATGAATATTCATACCATTTGAAACGGTTTTGCAATTGGAATATGTCTACGACCATTGGTTGAGAAAATAAACGTCGTCGATCAAACTCAAAAATATTTCATCTGAAAAAATTATCAGTGATATTTTCAAAGAAAATTCTGGACTTAATAAAATTAGTACATAAAATATTTGCCGCATGCATGATTATTATTTAGAGAAATCACCATAAGTTTTACAAATTGCAGTAGCTTTTTTGATTGATGATTTGATTGATTCTTTTGATTCATTTATCGCATAAATGAACTTAGACTGAACTTAGAATGATTGCACATATGTTAATTTCTAATTATATTTAAATTATTTTTATTATTTTAAAAATGGAAAGAATTTTTTCTGTTATTTAAAACACAAATTATATAGTATATCATTATTAACGCTTAATTTTAATTTTTAATTTTACTGTGATGAAGATGATTTTGATAAGAAGTAGCCTTTAAATAAAATCATGTTTGCAAAATGTGTATAAATCAATAAAATAAAATTTAAATTACTATATAGTTTCAAAAACATACAGAGTAAAGTGTTTTTAGTATTCGACGGTGGGAAACTGTTGCACCGCACACTTGAGCGGTGTCTACAAGTAGATAAATTTCTGAACACATGAATAATGCAATGCTTAGATTGTTGCAAACGTCTATATATTGTGAGAGTAACCAGGGAAAGCATTTAGTATTATAAAATAAATTATTTCCAACATTTATCGTGTTTGTGGGTAGCATCATTGGAACATGACATCACAAAACATTACATGTTCATCGGCAACGTTACATTTCAGCATTGTAGATGATTTATTTAGAAGCTATCCCATTTTAAGAATTGATTGTTATTATTACTGTATAGAAGAAATAACAATCTACCATATAACATTAATTTACATAAAAAAGTCCTTTAAACATACATTACATCTTAATGTTTTTAGATTTTGTTATAGAAGCTGGTAGACGATGGATGCTCTCTTCAAACTCATTCGCGCCCATCAGCCTAGTCGTTCGGCGTTTCCCGTGGTTTTCTTCTAAACTTGGATACCCTTGCGTAAATACAAGATAGGTCCCTTCGGAAGGCATTCCCCGGAGGCCCCTTTAGGACCAATATCCCATGTGTTGATAATTGGCCGTTATAAACAAAACCAAATCAAACCTTAATACTTTTTACTTTTAATTATTACATTATAACGATAATACATAAAGTAACACATAAACTATCACTTTGGCTAAAAATTGATGAAATATTTCCTGATAAATGAAAAACAAATGTGAAACTAATTAGATTGTCCCTAGAAAAAAATCTGTCTGTTTCCTTCGAAAGCGAGACTAAACAAAAAACAATGAAATTTAAAGAACTTTTGTGATGCTGTTTATAATAAAGATTGAACCAAAGAAAAGAATTTCTAATAATGAATTTTTTATAGAATTTTCAGCAACATTTTCTCATATGTATGCCAGATTTTTTTGGCAAATTTCTAAAATACAATACAGATTTTTGATTAATTAAAACCTTTAGGATTTGGTGTTTTAGTAAATCGAGAACATTAGTCTATTTTGCTGCCTAAATATGAAATTTATTTAACCGTTTTATTTTTTTGGCAAGCAAAATTTAATCAGAATACACGTTATAAAAAAATTCTTTTACAAATGAATTTTAAAAGAAAAGAAAAACTAAGGAAGTATTAAACAAAAAGTGCTTTGATACAAAATATTTTTTTTCTTTAGCGCTTTTACAAATTAACAGATAATCATTGTGCTCAGTTAAATATGAAACGCTATATGATATTAGTTCAGATAAATATATTATTCTAGGAAATATACGAAAAACATAATGCAAAATTTAGATTTATATTGCATTTCCTTTTTACAGTTTTATATCTTTTGCCTGACAAACTTTAAAAATTATGATTTCTATAAAGTTTTCTGCAAAAATAAATCTACTGGGATTAACTCTACCTGAAATGTGTTATTGTCGTTGTAGCTGCAGAATATTTTCTAGTAGAAAGGATTTTTTTCTTTAAGACATTCGATTTTAAAATGTGTTCTTTAGTTGAGTAATTCTATTCTTGAGGCAAAGGAAGTGTTTAAGAAAAAACTCTTTCAAAATGATTTAAAACAAAAGCATACGCATTTTTCCATGAACACCGCTTTTAAAGCGAAATAAAACTCTTTTCTTTTAAAAGTCCTTTTAACACTAAAAAATCTACCCGAAGAAAATATTTGCGTTATTTTGAAAAACAAACAATTCTATTCCAAGAAGAGAGATATTTTAAAGTTTTAAAGAAATGCATTTAAAGGGAAAAATAAAAATAAAACTAAAACTTAAAAAATAGCATTATTTAAAAAAAATCTAACAAAGGATCAATGTATTCTTTATTCAAAATCTATGGCCCCTCTAATTCTTGTTCTTGCTACCTATCCCTCCCTTATATCACCTATCCCGTGGGAATACATATTTATACTTTAGCATAAAATATCAGCACATAAAATTACATCACGTTTCTGCGAAAAATTATGATCAGACATATTTTAAGAGTTTCTTTAGTTTTATTTTTATAAATTAAAAAATATTTATGAAAAAGAATTGACGAACATTTTCCTTACAGAAACAAAAGTACATTGCTGAAAACAATTAGGAGAGCACATGGTTTTAACGAAATTACGCAAATATTTAACCTATAAGTAATATAATGAAAATAATCCACAATTTCAAGGTTATTAGGGAAAAAAAGAAAACTTCATATTCAAATCAAAGTTCACGATGTAAAAATCCAGAAAAAGAACATAAGGCCAGAAATAGGGATGTTGCAGAAATGTCTGTTTCACTGCCTTAACTGTGAAACTCGATTGCTCAGCTTATTATTTATTTATTTAATTTTGGGAAAGTGTGACATAAAAATGTTTCAACAACGTAATTTATCAGATTAGATGGCATTACGTATTTTTCTATGTACTATGCTCTTTTATATTATGCACTTATTATGTATTATACGCATCTAGTGCATGTATTATGCACTATTGAATCGGATCGAACAGAATGAAAGTTCACAGAAGCGATTGGAGTCGCTGCAAGGCTGTAGAATCGATTCCAAGAAACAAGGAATGTAAGCCGTCGTCCAGGACAAGGTCGGCCACGCGGCATTACAGCAACTGATGACCGATATATATTGTTAACAGTCTGTCGAAAAAGAACAGACAATGCTACCCAGCTTCAGAGACAATTGCTCTTGGCAACAGGACAAATGATTTCCAGCCAAACAGTACATAATAGTCTTCATCAAGGACATTTCTATGCACGTAAGCCAATGGTCGCCATTCTGTCGATTTCAAGCCACCGTGCGGCCTGATGAGGATTGGCTGTGGAGCATCGAAATTGGGAGCAACATAATTGGAACCAAGTGTTGTTTGCTGGTTACTCCCCGATTATGTCTGGGTTGTCACCCGACCCATTTTCGTATGGAGGGAAAGGGACTCTTGAAATAGCCCCACATTCATTCGTGAAAGGTCACTATACAGACGCGGTGATTTTATGGTATGGGGGAAATCAAAATAGATGGATGTACGGACCTGCATATCCTTTGGAATTGTATTTTGACGACAGAAAGATATGCAAAAGAGATACTGAGACCTCATGTCATACCTTATATTGCAGCCATTGGAGATTTCGTTGTTTTCCAGCATGATAATGCAGACCACATACATCTCTAATTGTCAAGAACATGCTTAAATTTGAAAGAATAAAGCGTATTGAATTATTATTGTTCTCTCATGGCCTTAATCCAATCGAGCATGTTTGAGATATGCTCAGACACTGCATTGCTGTGAGACCAAGGTCCTCTTTTACTGTCCGATACTTGGAAATTTTACTTCTTGAGGAGTGGAACACTATTCCCCAAATTATTATCGACAACATCATTAAATCTATTGAAAACAATTGAACAGCAGTCTTAACTGTTCAAACAGACCACACTCCATCTTAAAAATATCGCAACATTTTTTAACAATACTTTTATTTTATCATTTACATGTAACCAAATTGCTACCTTAAATCATCTTTTCAGGTTTTACATCTTTTCAAATAATTAAAGCTTAATTAAAAAAAAAATATTCATATTTTTTCTCTATATTATGCATTGATACGCGAGTACAATCCATTTTATGCCACTGCATGGCTTTTTCGCACGATTTTCCTAATTTCTTTACTTGCTGCATTATTTGTTTTCAGCAGTGTATTTTCCATATTAATATAATTTTATGTATATATCACTTCCAGCAAAAAAGAGCCTGAGTATTTTGATCAGAATTTTTTCATCGCTACTATGCGTTTGCTGAATTTTCCGAAAGACATGCCGTGAGGACTGAATCATAATTTAAAATATGTCGTGAAAAATCTGGTGTATACATGACAAGTCTTCCCAAATCATTTGCCCGTGTATCTCATTTAGAAAAACTGTCGACACTGTCTCTATCTTTGATGCAACACCGAGACTAAAAAATGAATATGAACTACAGAAAAATATTTCAGCATAAAAATCATTTGTTTCTATGTTTTCATG
The DNA here is from genome assembly GCA_964019185.1 of Maratus speculifer. Taxonomy (NCBI): domain Eukaryota; kingdom Metazoa; phylum Arthropoda; class Arachnida; order Araneae; family Salticidae; genus Maratus; species Maratus speculifer. The sequence continues at coordinate 170,462,336 of OZ025291.1, forward strand.
CCTCTTTTCACGATTAAGTTTGCACCTTTTGCATATGTTTGCAAGATTTTATAAACTTTTACATGTAAATTGTGTAATTTTTACACCTGTTCTTATATATTTTTCTCACGGTGTTTTTTTTTCTCTTTTTTTACTGACCAATATGTCACCATTCTTGGATAAAGACATTTTATTGCAATTGTTGCGGAATCGTGTAACTTAAGAAGGATAATTTGCAGTTGAAATATATTATGATTATAATTTTCTAATAAGTAAAATATGATACTTTTTTAAATATAGATGTAAATCAAATCTTTTTCCTCTGAATATGCTGCTAGCAGTTTTTTCCGTAAAAATTGCAGTAAAATTAAGTTTAATTTTTAATATCATTGCTGGCAACATTGCTGAGCCTTAAATTTAACAGATTTTTTTTTTTTTTTTTTTTTTTTTTTTTTTTTCTGTGTAAAATATATTTCTAAATAAAAGTAAGACACTATTATATTTTTTACTTTAATTTTATAACCTACAGACAACTCATTAGATTATTTTCTGACTTTCCTATTTAGATCAAACATTAAAAGTGGTAATATGTTCTTACACAAAACAATATTTCACATCTTTAAATAACATAGATTTTTTTAATATATTTTTTCTTCAATTAGAATTAGTTTATTAAGTTTATTTCTGCTTATAAATGCTAATTTAAAAGGAAATATCAGTAATTCTACTGAACAAATGTTTCTTATCCCAATGATTACGACTAGTGCGCTCATTTAATTTCAATTTGCTTTAAAACTCATTATCAGACCATTGTTATTCACAAAATACCAATCTTTTGTTCTACACTTTCTCTGAAATTTTCATTATTCTCTTATACTGTCAATTATTCGCTTGTAATGTAAACCTCTACCTAATTGAAAAGCTTTAAATTACTAAAAAGCTTTAAATTAGTTTTTGAAAATCACTGAATAATTACGTTCTTTACATTCATTAAAGCTTTTAGAAATCATGCTTTCTGATATGCATAAATTAAAAATTTAAAACTAATCTATAAAGTATATGTTACTATTTTTATAATAATTGTAGGGTTTTTTTATTAAAATCACACAATAAATTTTATAATAAAAATTGTTTAATAATTATTTTTTTTCATATTAATTGAATCTGTAGGTAAATATTTTGATTGAATATTATTAATAATAAAACAAAAGTGAATTCTAATTTTGTTTGATTCGTATCTTTTTTAAAGGTAATTTTAACATTTATTAACAATATATACAACATCCAAGGCATTTGCATCACTGTATTATAATAATAAAAAAAATTACAATTTTACGTAATTATTTTAAATATCTATTTCTAGGTAAATAATAACTATAAACATTTATACAATTCATTTACATGTCTATTACAATTAATATAAATTACATACAATATTTAAAATTATTAAGTTATTATACTATGATTTGATCTACAACTGATCATTCATCAAATTTATATTTATAACAAAATGATACATTTTTGAATTGTATTAAATAATGAATCATGATTTTTCCTTCACTTTTTAATCACATTTCATACAAATTTGACTCTCAAAATTAACGAAATAACCCTCTCAAAAGAAAATAAGATCACAAAGAAATAGCTTTAAACAAATGTAAGTTCAGAGAATTCGGCACATATTGTCAAGATGCGAAAAATGATTTTTCAACCATTCTGGACATATTGATAATAGCTTTACTAATATAATCATTTTTATATTATCTTATTAAATATTAGCAATAAACTAGCTAAAGTTTCTTTTTTTTTATTTTTTCTGGTTTTCATGTTAAAAGTATAAGTAAATAAAGACATAAAATCTATGAAAAATAGTTATTTAAGAAAACATACAAAAATCCGTATAAATCTAAAAAAATGCTGAAGAATTCTGGTGCGTAATCAATACAGACTACTTTTAAAAAAACCTTTTCTTTAAAATGTTTTTCTCTCGTTACAAAAAACACGAAAAAAAAATCTCCAATTTAATTATTTAACAGCATTAACAAAATTAACCTGCAAAAAATGCTGATAAAAATTTTTATTAGCTAGTGTTAGAACTTCTTAGAGGAAATTTAAAGCGAGTTGCTGAGATATAACAGCTTTATTTTACTGTAAGCGGAAAAAAAGATAAATATGGTATTTTCGAAACTTCTTAATCAATAAAATACGTTTAGAACAGAAACATCCATTAAAAAATAAATGATAACTTTAATGGTTTTATAAATGTTTACATTAAAAACACATAATTAAGTAAAATTCTATTAAAAATATAAATATAAATTATTGAATATATTGTTAGTCTTTGCATGCGATAATTCTTTATTTACTTATATATAACTACATATTACTACATATTTACTAACATATTACTACATATTTTATAAAAGAAAAGAGAATTTGTTTTATGAGTACAATTTCGTGCATGTAAGCTAGTCTTCAAATGTTTTTTTCTTTCTGTGATGATTTAACATGTTTTTTCTTAACTTCTAGAATTTCATAATTTCGCAGGATATTAATGAATTTTTTACATTGGTAATTAATCTTCATGTAAATAGAATAAGATAAAACAATGGTTTTAGCGAAGAATGTTATTTAATATAGAGCATTTATAAACCATGCGAGTACAATTTCTTATATGAACGCTTGAATATTTACCTAAAATAGTAAAGAAAATACTGTCGATACTACGCAATTAGTGATACTATGCTTCACTGAACAGCTCACATAAAATAGATATTTAAAAATCCCTGTCGGCTGGGCCTATAGGCGGAGGTAGATTTCGAAGAGTGCTCATTTCAACAAAGTATATATATATATATATATATATATATATATATATATATATTATATATATATATATGATTAGAGATAAACCCAGTATAATAACTTCATTTGGCCGTTTATGAAAAATTTTTAATTTCATTTTTCTCCAAAAACTGGTTTTATCAGAATCATCTTAAGAAAAAATCAGCTCAAATGCCCATTTTGACAACATATTTTGAAATAAATTCTGAATTTATTAAAAAATCGACCAAAACAGTACATTATACAGTTCCTAAATAACAAAAAAACTGTCAGTTGAATGCATTTGAGAAAAAAATTGAATTTAAAAATGAGTCATAAAATAACCGATTTGTTGTTTGAATACATCCTTAATTCTTTAATCATGATTGCTTCGGAAAATTTTGTGCGAAATGCTCACTTTGTCAGCATTTTTAAAAATATATTCTATCTTTATCAAAAAACTGGCCAATGAGTCACAGTATATAGTTTCTAAATAAGAGGATCTGTAAATTGGATGCGTTTGAGAGCGAAAATGGATTTTAAAATTAGTCATAAAAAACGCAATTTGCAATGTGAAAACTTCCTTAAATTTTTAAATCGCGAAGACTTCGGGAAATTCTGTTCAAAATACCCTTTTTGGTAGCCTTTTTCAAAATATATTCTGTCTTTATCAAAAAATCTATAAATGCATCACATTATATAGTTCCTAAATAAGAGGATCTGTAAATTGGATGCGTTTGAGAGCAAAAATGGATTTAAAAACGAGTGAGAAAAAAACGCAATTTCTTATTTGAACACTTCCTTAAATTTTCAGTCACGATGATTTCTGAAAATTCTGTTCAAAATACCCTTTTTGGCAGCCTTTTTTGAAATATATTCCGCCTTTATCAAAAAACTGACCAATGCATCACATTATATAGTTCCTAAATAAGAGGATCTGTAAATTGGATGCGTTTGAGAACAAAAATGGATTTAAAAACGAGTCAGAAAAAAAAACGCAATTTCTTATATAAGTACTTCCTTAAATTTTCAGTCCCGATGACTTTGGGAAATTCCGTTCAAAATACACTTTTTGGTAGCCTTTTTTGAAATATATTCTATCTTTATCAGAAAATTGACCAATGCGTCATTATATACAGTTTCTAAATAAGAGGATCTACCATTTGGATGCGTTTAAAATCAAAAATGAATTTAAAAATGAGTCAGAATATAAGCAGTTTGGATTTGAGGTTTTTTCTCCAACTCCTATTTATGTTTAATTTTTTTTGCTATACAAATTGGTCCTGTGAAAAAGTTGTAGATATTTTTGAGAAGATGTAAAATAAATTTAATCAGATTTGATATTTTAAAAATTGACGGAGTTATGGATTTTTCTCTTTTTTCACCGCCCTTTTTCTTTTCTTTTTTAATTTTTTTCATCGGTAAATGTTGTTCCTATCAAAAGCTTGTAAATACAAAAGTTTTAGATAATTTTAAGGGCATTTACAAAAAATTTAGTTGGACTTGATATCTTTAAAATTGACGAAGTTGTGAATTTTTTTCTCTCAAAACCCCTGTTTTTTTCGCCCCTTGAGCCCACTTCTAAATTTATCAAAATTCTGTCATGCATAAACTTTTGGCCCATTTTTAAGAGATAATATAAACTTTAAACCGATTCGATATCTATTTTAATTAAGAAGTTATGGCGTTTTTTCGGTTTTCACAAAACGCCTTCTATTCGACCCCCTTGGTCCGATTTTGACCATTAACGAACTCAGCTGAGATTTTAACCCCTTTGATTTTATGTACCAGTTTGGTGAAGATTGGTGAAGAATTATAGAAGTTATCGTGTCCATAAAAAGTGAGATATATATATAGATAGATAGATAGATAGATATATAAACTGGTGCGATTGCAATAGGTAGTATTTCATACGAAATCTACCTAATAAAAAAAACACATAAAACGAAAAAAAATCGTTCGCAACAGCAAAAATATTAAAAGTAATCGAAATGTTTCAAAAGAACTACACTTTAAAAAAAATCTGTGAAGGTACTAAACATTTTCTTGGAAACTGGGATTCCAAGAACTTTTCATGTAACGATAACAGGAAAAATTCATGAAATCGATTCTAAAACTTCAATTTTTGCTTTTACCGTTACAGGAAAACTTCTTGGAATCCCAATTTCCTAGAAAAGTTTTAGTACCTTTGCAGATTTTTTTTTACAGTGTATGCAAATTCTGATCATTTTAACTTAATAAGTTAATAGCTTGAAATAAATGTGCATCAATATCCATAAAATTAAATTTCTGAATTTTATGTTCTACGTTATTTTTTAACTTAATATAAAACTCACCAACGACAATAACCTTTCTTAATGTGTGCAAAACTCCAACGTCTAGCATGCATTAAACATCATCTATAAAGAAGATGACATTAACACAAATTTTGATATACACTGTTTAGTGAGAATGCATAAGATTTATATGGAATGAAACATAAAAATATTAAAAAATATAAACTACTTTCAAATCGTACAGCTTAGCTCGCGTATTAGTTGAAACTGAAAAAGTGATATATGTATGTCTAATTTTTATTAGTAAGGATTATATTTTTATAAATAATTTATAAATTACAATTTAAGATACAGATTGACTAAGATTTATTATTACACTGCATTAAGCAGAAATGTAGATTTAATTAGTAATAAAACTTAATGATAATTGTACATAAGTTTTAATTCCAAAAAAATTTTGAAACTTTTCTGCTTAATTCATATGTATATCTTAGTATTTTATTTAAAGTTTTCAATTTTTTAGAAAACATCTTCTTAGAACGCATTTACATCTTAAAACTAAGCATCATGTTGATTCTAAGATTCTTGTCAACATTCTAACGACTTTCTAAGAGTAGTGGCGCAACATACAATGTCATTGCTGGAGCAGGACTGATTTTGAAATAAATTTGTGTTTCCTAATATTCCACAGAAACGTTATTTAAAACTTTTTAAAGGCTTTTTTTCGAATGATTTTCTTTTATCTGTAGCGACGTTTATTTTCCTGATCTGAAAAATGGAAAGTGAATCATAGTTCAGTTCAGTCTTGTAGCGGATAGTGAATGGAGTGGGACAAGAACATTTCAAAGTTTTAGCAGATAGAGAGTGGAATGGGACATTGGCATACTCTGGTTTGGCGTCCTCCGGTCCTGTGTGGCATGCTTTTGGCGAGAATGCAGATGGGCTGGAGAACTCAGTGGAGCTTTTCGATCACTTGATGTGAGACTTCATCGACGAAGCGTCGTGTTGTTAACGGCCGTGGATCGGTCATCAAATATAATATTTAATATGTTTAATTTACAATATGTTATTTATACAATTGAGTTTTTTATATGTTAATAAAGATTTATTTTGTTAAAAAGGAAATGTGTAATCACAGCGCACCTATAACTCACAACATATCAAAAACCACATGGGATAGTACCACAAGCATAAAATATAACCTGTATAGGAACAGCTATTATCAACGTTGATTCGCAAGCATTACTTTTAAACTCAATTTCTTTTATCCTATGACTGCATATAAATAGTAATTTAGTATATTTTTAGAATACTTTTTGCTCTTTCCCTTCGCTTTACAAAATTTAATTTTCAAATTTTCAACAATTCTTAGAGGACGTTTATATTGTATGTAGAAACTACCATGCCATGTACAAATTATCTAGTCTTCTTAATGTCACAACAATCGGTATTTAGAATGTTTTTTGCTCCTGCAAACCTTTCACCAGCAAAAAATATAGCTTATGTTTGAACAGGTTCTATCCCACCAATTTTAAACCATTCTTGTTTGTTTCGTTTGGTATTTCATAAGGTTGTATAAAAACCATAATTTAGAGTGTCTTTATATTATTTTCGCACACTTTCTCCTTTTAAATTTGGAATTTTCTTTTGTCGATTATATTACAAGGCATTTGTGTTTTTTAGATTATTACTTTTCTAAATTTCAAACTGCTATATGACCCAGTTATACAAAAACACGATTTAGTATATTTTTACTGTCGCAATCCCTAGGTAGTAGTGGTAGCATAAAATGTGGCCTATAATGGAACAGGGAGTACACTATTCCTGTCATAATCGATGTCCTAATCATCCGTGTCTTTAAGAGTTAATATATCGGCTAATTACCGGTCATGGGTTTTAAATCATTAGAAACAATGCTTATATACTTCTTATACGATAGGTACTTCCGACGCTCCTCATCACTTTGCTGCATGTTCACGAATTGAAATTTGTCTGTAGCAGAAAAATCTGCTTTTCTCATATATTGATATAGTTTTCCTACAAAGTTTAAAGTTAAAATAATAGCAATTACCTCTAATTTTTTGATAATTTTTATTGTAGTGAATTCCGAATTAGTTGGGGAGGGGACATATTTTTACACTATATTTTCGATATCTCTGAAAATATAATGCCTAAATTTAAAAGAAATATATTCCTAAGTTTAGCGTTACAAAAGTTCCACACGATTCCCCACGCGATGTACAAATAAAGCATTTTTTTCCAAGTAACACAATAGGTATCGCTACATTTTTCTATGAATTTTATTTTTAGTTTATAATATTAAATTGGTTTAGCTTAATTTTACAAAAAAATTACTAAATGTAGAGCCAATTGAATGAAATATCTTAATATATGTTCTTTCTACGTCTTAAAACGTGTAATAAATAAAATTTGCTTTTCGCCAATTTATTCCGCAAATTAGGTTTTTGTTTATGTATAAATAATGATGAAAAGAAATTAAGATTTGACTTTACTTTGAAAATTACTATACATTATAATTAAGAAAAACATAATTTGTAATTAAAATTTAGCGTTAGTAATAATGTTGGTTAGTGAAAAAATAAGTTTATCATGATTTAAAAATATTACACTTGCAAAGACAATAACACCAATAGAAAATATTTACGAATGACTAATGCCCTGTTTGTTCTCTACCGAAGAAAACAAATGTTTCAAAATTTCTATCATGAACTTAATATTATAGCTGAAAATGTTTAAATTATTAGAGCTGCTTTGCTCTTTAGAATATATTATAATTAGACTGCAATTCTAATATATTCTATATACTATCAAGAGTATAACCAAAGCATATTAATTAAATATATTGGCACCCAAAGTATATTTGTATTTTTCATTAGTAGTTTTTGTATAAGAATGTGATTGATTTTAAAACTCAATAATCCGATATCCATAAGTGAGTGTCTTATTCGCACAATGAGAAATGTATTCAAATTATTCCACCACAGGTTATTTTTCATTAAATATCAATTTCTCAATAGCACTACAATAGATTCTGTACTGAATATATCGTGAACCAACAAAGGGTTTCGTACTGGTAAATTGTGTTGTGACATTCTGCTACAACTAGTGTTCGTAAATTGCATTGAGGTAAATGATATTTAAAATTACTCGCTTTATTAAATATGTGGTAAGAAGTGTTTTATACATTTTCTTATGTATCGTGGGAAGAGAATTACAAACAAAAAAAAACGAAATAAAACATAAAATACATATTTTTTATGTGTTCGTCCAGTATGAAATTTGTGACAAAAAATGAGCTAATCTTTTCCTAGGAGGGAAAATTTTCCATCATTAAAATTTAATATAAATTTTAATCTCAGCTAAATTCCATATTCATGAAAAATTACCATGAAAACAAATATTTCATCTCTTTCCAAATGAAAGTTTGCTAAGTTGGTAATCTGTACCTTTTATTGGCATGAGTTTCATACTACATGACCATACCGATATGTTTCATACTATATGGCCTTTAATGATTGGACAGTTTCAATTTGATACATTTTGTTCAATATTTCAAAATATACTTGATGGATTCTTCTTGAACTTCATAAATATAAACATTATGTTCGACTTCACATTTATCAACGTCCATTTAACAAGGAATACGGTTAGGGACCCGACAAAAAAATCAAAGAACAGTAATAAAATTTGGGGTTAACCTGTACATTAAAATACTCGATATGATCAATCGCTGCAGAAAACAAATATGTGTATATTATACAATATTTCTAGAGAAATTTATAAGACTAGCACATTAATTGATGAATTTATAGAAATTTTTATGAAAAGTTAAAAAAACCCAGTTTCAGAAAAATTGGCAAAACTTTGTAGAAAAAGCATACTGCAATTCTAATATAAGTATCTTGAATATTATTTGCAATATGAATATTGGTATACAAAATATTGGTATCTGCGCTTGCGAAAACTGTAACAACGATCATTTTACATAATATTATAGTCAAGTCTATTGAGCAACTCTTAAAAAAAAATCCAGTCTAATATCGTGAAAATTCAGGAAAATATCACCGATAGAAATAGGGTGATTTTTAGTTTTCTCAAGAAGCATCTGAATAATAAAAGATTCTCCACAAATTATCAAATTTATTTTTTTTTATTTTAGATTTTGGATGATGATTTAGTTTTTCTGGGATAATTACCAGAACGAAACTATTCCATGATAGAAATAATTAACAAAATCAAAGAAGTTGTTCCAAATTATCTCATTGCTATTCATTAAATACAAATTTTATCGCAAAATTCAATTATAAAATGTCAATTTTTGTAATGTCACTTATGATTCAGATGCTTTTAGAGAGAACTAAAAATCAGTTCATTTCTATTGCCAATATTTTTTTGAATTTTGAAAATGCTTGACTGAATTTTCGCTTATCAATTTCTCCATAGAGTTCATCGTTAAATTCTGTAAAAATATCATTTTTATCGTTTTAGTATTTGCAGATTTAAATTATTTTATACAACTACTGATATTTCATAGTATATTTAATGTTCTTATATTCCATTTGTGGTGCATTGTTTCCATTACCTTTCTATGTTTTCTGAAACTAACGTTAAATTTGGTTACAAACCCAGCATGATATAAGCTAAAAACATACTAGAATGTTTTAAACATGAAACAATCGTTATATCTTCATGAATGTGAGAGATATTCTTACCAGAATTAATGAAAATGTTGTTCAGTATATTTATATTCTATAGTGATTGATCATTTCGTCCATTTTAATGTATATTGTTTTCCTAAATATTATTATTTTTCTTTGATTTTTTGTAGACCCCTAATTTCCCTCTTAACAAAAAGCCATTGAAAAATATATGATCAAACATAATCTTTATTATCCTGAAGTTACATAAGAATTCAACAGGTAGGGGGTACTAGGGAACATTGATGCATGGGGTTCATTGATACACCCCCTCTACAGCTCACTGGGTCATTACAGGAAGTTTTACAACATCTCCAAAAGTGCACTCAACTACACACAGAAAGTTTTGGAATGATTCAGTAGTTTGATGAAACGGGATGGGTGATTTATTGTTTTTGTAGGTCAAAAGCAAATTTGAGTTCTATATTTAAAATGGTATACAACTGTTCCTACATTTTCAACCGAAAAGAATACTCTCCCAGGCAAGTAAAACTACTTTTTATCAGTTTCTCATTCTTTTTTGTTAGATAAATTTGAAGTATTGGATTTGAGACTCATTTTAATCAAAATGGCTGTATGGGGCACATTGATACAACATAATTCCTATTCTAGTTCATTTTTTCATTACCTTTTATCATTCTTTTTTACAATGCACTCCTTAATGCAACCATTTTTCGCTAAATATTTCTAATATTAGTTTTTATTGAAGTAAAATATCTTTAATTTCTTTATATTAGAACATTTTATAGTATTTCTGCAAAGAGAAGACGTACGAACTTACCCAACATATAGTGCTAGTAGAACTAATTAAAGAAAAGGACGGCAGCCTGGAAAATCTCAAATTTATATCAATTCTCCAGAGAAAAAAGTATTTTCTACATGAAAAGTGTTACGTAAGTGAAACAAGCTGCAGAACAGCACAGGATAATTATATTAAAAACCGAATTTTTAATATAATTATCCTTTATTTTCTGTTTATAAACAGAACACGTGGTAATTTTTTATCTTTTCTAAGAAAAATGACAAAGCCAACAGCCAACAATCAGACAAGGAACAGCCAGAACATCAGGTCACTATACATTTCATTTTGATTGCTTTAATATTGCTTACAAATAAAGTGTGGGTGATTTGAATTTTTATAAATAAATAAAATGGTGTGCTAATTTTTTTTTATGAAAAACGTGCATTGGTTTTATTTTGTCTCCATTTTTCCCAGACGTATCAAAGTGTATCAATCTACCCCGGGGATGGGGCACATTGATACAAATTACTTTTTTATTTTTTTTAATTACATGCAAAAATAATGTATAAAACAACGATTGTACATTTTTATAACACACTACACAGGTTTTGCTGCCATCACATAGAAAATAACTTGAAATTTCTGCTTTCTACACACCAAAAAAATTTTTAGAAAAAAAAAACTGTATCAATGTGCCCTAGTTCCCCCTAAATGTTTAAATTTTCAACAAAATGTTTAAAATTGAATGTGTCCAATCATTAATAGTCATATGGTATATAATTTTATTTACTCCGTTCTTCTACAAGGCTTCTCCTTATTTCAAAATAACAGTAATCCGATAAGTATAAAAGAATGTCTTATTCACAGAATGCGAATTGCATAGCAAAGTGTTCACCACAAATGGATTCGCATTAATTATCAATTCTCCATTAGAATTGCAATAGATATTTGATTTTCTCTACCGTGTCATACTGCAAATGAGAATGGATACCATGCGGATAAATTGTATTGCAGCATTATGCTAAACAACTAGAGCTCGTAAATTGTATTTACAGGAGAGAGACTGCATTAAATCCTTTTACTATACATTTAGTGGAAGTATTTCATGTTCATTTCGTATGTGTGGTGAGCATAACAATAGACAAATAAAATGAACTTAGAAAATACACTTATTTTATAAGGTCGACATATATGAAATGTATGACTATACACCGATCAATCCTTTACTATTGGCGTAATCTTTCTCCACTAAATTGTAATGTGAATTTTAATCTGATATAAACGCTATATATATAGGAAAAACTACTGTCTTGAAAAAAATCAAAAATATATACTCTTCTTTACTGATGAAAGCTTGATCCTTTGGTATTTTTTTTTAACTTACGAGTATAAAACTTTACGATCTAATACTATATTGTCCTTTATACTTTTTTTTTCGTTTTCATTAATTTTACAAGCACATTATACCTATAGTATAAGACGATGTCTTCTTTGCCCAATATGAATTGCATACAAAACTATTTTCCCACACATTAATTAGCATTATTGCACTGCAATATATTTTAATATTATACTGTAAATTCGAACATCCTTCAGACCAGAAAAAGTTTCATCCGTGTAAATTGTGCTGTGATACCATGTTAGACAAATAACGCTATAAATAGTATTGAAATGAATGAAATTAAAATTAAATCGACGTTATTAAAAACTTTATTGGAAATATTTTATATCCTTTTTAATGTTCGTAAGTTTAAAAACAGGACAAATAAAATAAAATAAAGTCGGTACTTTTAAGTTGAAATTTATTTAAAATTAACTACTAATTTTTTTTTTGTCTGGAGGTAGAATATTCGCTCACGGGTACGTAAAATAAACTCCAAGAAGCATATTTTTGTGACCATTGAATAAATGCCAAAGAAAAATTCTCTCAATTCATCTCAAAATTTGAAATGAGGTAGTGGCATTTGGTTATACAAAATAAATACAAAATAAGATTGGACATTTCGTTGAAAATATGTATGCATTATAATTAATGAAAATTTATTTTTAAGTTAAGTTTTAAATGATGGTGAAAAAAAAAGTTTGTCATTACTTAATAATTTAAGTGAATAACACTAATAGATAATATTTACGAACAGACAATACCTATTTTTTCTCTCCAGAAAGAAACCTGTTTTTAAAAAGTTTCTAAAAAGGGTTTAATATTACAATTTAAAATATTTAAAACAATACAGCTGCTATGCAAAATAGGTGCAGCAGGATAATCGCAGAATATTTATTAATTTTTTTCGTTCTTTATATTTTTATATATTTTTTAAAATATTTTTTCTATAATGTTTTCTTTGATTTCAAAACACAATAATTCGATACATATAAGATAATGGTTTATATGGGCTATGTGAATTGCACAGCAAATTGTTCCACCACACATTAATTCGCATTGAATATCAATTCTCCAATAGTATGCTAGATTTTCTCTACTATGTACAGCCTGCAGCCGACAAAATGTCTCATGCTGCAAATAATATATTGACAATATGTTAAAAAACTAGTGCTCGTAAATTGTATTGAGCTCAAAGATTCTGCAACTGAATCGCCTTTATTATACATACAAGACGGAACCCGTCGAATTTCAACGAAAGAAAAAGTTGAAAAAGGAACTATTTCGTTGATTTATAATAAACCTACAAAATTAGTCATAATAAAAAAATTACCTTATATTGGTAAATCTAACTCTTAAAAAATGATGACTAAGCTAAAGATAACAAAATACTATTTCTATAAAACTTCGTTTTAGAAATTGTTTAAATTAATCTGTAATTGTACACGTAAGCAATAAAAAATTGTAAAGATTTGTTGTTACGATAAATTTATAAATTCAAGCTTTTATGCCAGTATTCCAGTATGAAAAAAAAAATATTCTACTTTGACTCAATAATAGAATTCTCCCCCTTCCCGTGAAATCTAAACACGACACCATTTTCACAGTACCAAAATTGAAATATACACATTTCGTAGCCGTATTCACTTTAAAAATAAATATATCGGTATTTTAGTAGGATCATTTTGAAATCATTTTACACCATTATAATCTGTAAATCCGCACCCGTGCTGTTCCGCCCATATCAATAGTTTCCTGTATTGCTTTATTAATAAATGTAGTTTTTATAATAAATGTGTGTGATGTATTTATTGACAGGGATCATAGCCCATATTGAGGGTGGGTTCGACGGGGTAGACTGTTATCTTTTATACCTAGGAGCACGATCCGCAGTGGTGAAGGATGTGCCGAGTGGAGGCATAACATCAAAATCAGGGCCAGATGTCAGTTTTCCTCCGTGGAAGTCCTACATTGACTGTGAGTAGGTAAGGACTCACAATCTGTTGTCGATCCACTTTAATTCGGTAAGACCTGACGTCATCAAGCACTTTAGGGGAGGTCGCTATCCCTTGTTCAATGGATCCGGAGGCTTGTGGATTGCCTCTCCTGGTCCGTGGTCTTCTGCAAATGTGCAAATCTGGGACACGGCTTAAGTGGGGCTCGTAAGAGTGCCTTCGCAGCCCTTACCAGAGCACGGTGTGATGACCAGTAGTGGTCACGGACACCTACTCATAGTTTTACTTCAGAACTAGGAGTTTCGATGCTATAGAGCACGGGCACGGTTGCAAGTAAACTGTCATTTTCGCTGTTTGGGTGGCAGAAACTTCGCCGTTCCTTGTTTGTCGTCGTTTAAATCCATAGCAATCTTCCCGATATCATGACTTTTTCGTCCAATCATGATTATTTTTTGGAAAAATATAGTCCTGTCTGGCTAGGCTTAACCTTTTTCTAATGTTTCATTCACCCTCTGCCTCCCCCCCGATATATATATAAAATAAACATTTATTGTTGATCTATATAGTTTAAAAATTCTGTTCCGTTTACGGCTTTCTACTGATAATAAATCAATAATGAATAAAGAAAATTAGGTTTCTTCCGTTAAAAATTACACTTTCCGCCCTTTGTCCCCCACTCCTCTGATCATATACAGTTTCATATTTTTAAAACTATTTTGTTTAAATAAAATTTGTCGCATTTATTTCTGACTTATCACAATAAATAAATAATAATTTAGATTATCTCCAGCTTATCCGAAATATGTGTGCTTCCATTCTTAGCCCCCCCCCCCCCATCATGCAAATAAGTTTTTAATTTCTATTAAAAAAAATACTATTTTTTTTCTCTCTCCAGTGACAAAAAATAATAAAATATATCAATACAAATATATCGATTTTTTGTCATCTCTTTTATTCCGAAAAAATTTCTTCCCTCTGCCCCCCCCCCCCCTCCAGCAGAATGAATTTTAAAACTTTGAAATTCTTCATTTGAAAAGAAAACGGATATATTTGTTGCTCACTAATAAGAATAAATAAATAATGATTAAAATAACTTCCTAACGTTCCTAACTCACGCTTCTCCATGTAGCCCCCCCCCCCCTTCCGGAATACAAAGGAGTTTTTTTTTTAAATCTTTATTTTACATAAAAAATCTTTTCAATTTATTGTTCCGTTGTCGCAAAAATAATTAATCATATAACTTATACTCTGTTTCTGAAATTCTCATCCAGCCTTCTCTTTGCCCTCCCCCCCCCTCCCAGTTTGCTGATTGTCAAATATTTAAAAATAGTTATTTAAAAATATTGATTTAAAAAATTATTTATTTTTAAAAATATTTATTTAAAAAAATGTCAGACCTGTGTGTCATTAATAAATGAAAAATAATCTTAATTATCGGTAACCTACAATCATTTACGATCCCCCCCCCCTTGATACAAATATATTTGTATGCTAGTAGGAAAGAGTGAGAAGCATAAATTGTGATTTCTTAGGTTTTAAAGTTAAAATCTTTAAGTTATTTTTATTTCTATGTAAAAAAAAAAAATACTAATACAAATACTAATACTAATACTAATAATAATAATATTTTTTGTTGTTGTTGTTCTATAACGACAATAGAGAAATAATTAGTAATATAAATAATCCCCATTACTGAAATTTCCGTTTCCCTTTCTTCTCATATCCTCTATATAATATTCAAAATTTCAATGAAAAGCGTATTCGTTGATATCCAATAACTATAAATATCTCCTTTCTCCCCGCTCCACCCAAAAAATAATAATTCTGCCCCTTCGTGTGTTTTGCCACTGCACACTACAAAAAAAAGTGCATTAATAACTCTAATAAAGTTTGCTAATATCTCAAAGTAAAGATATTTGTACGAGAAATCTGTGGTAATTACAGTGGAAAAGGAATCGTTTTTGCCACCCAAACAAGCGAGCAGCTGAAGCGTGACGTCACATGCGCGTGCTCTATTAACTGAAACAGATAGTAAACTATTTATTTTTTTTTAATATAAACGTACATGGGCCAATGGGTCGCGAGCCCACCGAAAAGATTGATATTTATCCATCCAATTTCAATTTGTTTAATTACGTAATTTATTTTTTTATATTTATTTAATTACTGAAAAGAAATTTGGTTTTATTAATGTTCTCAAAAGTAATTTTAAATAGAAAATAGTAAGGACTTTGGTTAGAAATGCAGGTGTGCTTAAAACCTCATTAGTGGAAGTATAGTTAATTTCTTACGGGAACAAATTTTTTGCATATTTTGCTGTTTATATTGCTGTCTTGAATTGATAAATTACTTAGAGTGATTAAAATGCATGCTTTTCTTTACATATAGCTTTTTGCACTTTCAATGGTTAGCAATTTTTATGCTATTTATGATAAATATTAATGTATTTATAAAAAGACCTTGTGACAGTATAATGTAATAAATTTATTTATAAAATTATAATAAAATTATAATAGTTAAAAAACTTCTTTGAAAGAAAAATAATTATCTTTAGTCATTTGCTACCCCCCTCTCTTTCTAGACACACAAACCTCTGCCTCCCCCCTGCACTACAAAGAAAAAATATGCCCACCCAATATTTTTTTTTAAATTTGGTGCTAATGCTCAAAGTTTGTATTCAACTTTTAACTAACTCACTTCCAAATATCCTATCAGGGTTCAATTTGCATACTTATTCATATCCAATTACAACGAAATATTAATACGATTTTAGGTGCGTACCATTTATTTATTTTATAAGATTACACAAAATTCTATTATATCATCTAATAAAATTTAAAAATGTATCATTTTGCAACGAATTGTGACTGTTGCTGTTCATAATTCAATTTAACAAAACTTCTGTTATTTTTTTTACTCATATTTTTTAGTACAATTTGTATATTTTATTTAATGAGTAAACATCAACATACATTTTAAAATAATATTGTAAAAATTATTTTATTCTCAATGTTTAATGTTAAATTTTATACCTGACGTTTATTTTTGTTTCCAGTTACTTTGTGACTGGTCCCTGTTTTACTGCTAAAAAGATGCTTCATCTTCAAACACCTAAGGTACCTGTACCCAATATGAACACCCTAAGGAAAATGTATTTTATTCACCCCCATCTACAAGTCATAGGACTCCAAAAATGTACGATCACTATCCTTGGACTATTGATTTATCATTATTAAAATTAGCGACCTTGTAATTATTCTAATTTAATTTAAATGATAAAAATAAAAAATTTTTTACAAATGTTCATATAAGAAGGTACCTGTTCCTATTATGGACAGGTGTTTTCTTATTCATTTTCTACACAGTATGTATGGAAGAGGCACTTTTCCAAGGGCTTTTAGAGGAGAGGAAATAAAAAAATGTATCTTAAAGTATTCGGAGGAGAAGAGAGGGCAGTAAGTATCTTCAGAACATGCATTTTCGGAAGGGGGGGGGTCATTCTCGGTTTTTACCCTTAAAAGACCCATGCAAAGCCCCTTAGTTACTATTTAATATTATGAAATAATATTGTTGTTTTTGCTTAGCTTTATTGCACCTGTCTTCGAATTTATATTTGTTTTTACTCAGTCCTCACAGCATGGACTAATAGAAACTTTTTCGCCATGGTCAGTAAGTCCCACATAATCCTCATGAACATATCTGCCACATGTGATGCATGGCCGCATGTTTGAAAAATCATCAATACTGCAAAAGAAGCGGTACCAGCTCTCCTTTGTTGCAGAAGTCATACCATTGGTATCTACGATTTCGCAAACAGATATCCTACTGGGGGGGGAATTCTTTTTATTTTTCTGCAAGGGTTTTTTGGAGGAATATTTTTGGGAGATTGTTCAAATGGCATCTTGTTGAACAAAAATTTTACCACTTTGATGCCTTTTCAATTTATTGCTTGGCAACAGAATTGCTTGGAATTTTCTTCTTTCTTACAGCTGTAGTTGATGAGGACATAAGCTCTCCATATTGGGAACCGGGCGTAGTTTTACAAAATCTTGTAAGAAATGAATAAGGAAAATATTTTTAAGCAAAATATGCAATAGCAATCGAAAATATGTTTTATTAGTTTTCTAAAATACTTCAATTTTGAACATTTAATGTAATTTTACGATATCTAATAAGAATTTAAGCTTACAAGTAGTTAAGATCAGCACATCTCGAAACAACAAGTTTCCTCTTAAATGGCGAACAGCGCGCTTTCTTACACTTTCCAGCCTTAATTATCTTTTCAACTGCTTTTCTTCGCGAAAATAATGAGCCATCTCTCTATCAAAATTATTACCTTTGAAAATATTAGGGGTGTTCACATTGAGAGCCCTGTCCATACAGGGTACAAATATCTTATTACTCTGTCAGTTTTAATCGCAGAGGAATGGTACCTTTTTTATCGTACTTATTAGAATATTGGTAAAAATTTATTAAATATCACTTATAGGACCGTGAGACCGTATACAAATTTAATTTTCGTAATTTTTTAATATATATATATATTTTTATCTAAATCACTGTAAAAATACTTCTTTATCTTCTTTAAAACATTTTCGCAATTGGAACTATATGCCTATGACTAATGGTTTAGAATTTAACCATTTGAACGTGGACACACTGTATAAACGCCATCCTCATAAAAATTACTTCATAGTGAAAAGAATGTATTATTATTTTTTTAATTGCGAATGTTCGTACCCCCAACTTATTATTCACGATTGCCATACTTAATAACCTAATATTTTTTCTATACATATTTGTTCGATTATACATCCTTTGATTTAAAAACTCAATTCCACAATAAGTAAAATGGATTATGTTATTGACAGAATAATAATAGCACAGGCAAATTATTTCGCCGTAAATTAATTCGCATTAAACATCAATTCTCCTATATCAAGTTATATATTCTCTGTTGTTGTTCACCCATCAAACGAGAAACGGTTTCAGGCTAGTAAATTGTATTGTTACATTATGTTCAACAAGTAGTGCTCGTAAATTGTATTGATATGAAAGTTACTGCAACTAAAACTAACCTTATTTTGTAATTAAAAGGAAAGGTTTTATGTTCTTATTTTATTTGTATGAAAAGTAAAAAAGCCAAATAAAATAAAATAAAAACAGTACATTTTATAGAGGAATGTAGATGCATAGATGCAATATCAAATTAATAATTATTTTTACCCTTAAATGCCGTGTGTTGCAGATAGCAACATACCCAATTTAGGCTTTTAAAATACTATTAGAGGAAAATTGGAAAAATAATGCCTAATTTTGCAAATAAAATAGATGCTGAAAATATTATTAAATCCATTTTCATTATGTAGATGGCAACAGTTGTGTTGTATAAAAATAAAGATAGATTCATATTCACAGTTTATCGCACATTACGCTTTTTGTTTTGTTTGGAATCATGCATTCTTCTGCAGTGAGCAAAAAATTATTTCTTATCGTAGTTCTTAAACTTCATATGTGTTTAATATTATAGAATTTTATAAGGAATATTATTTTTTCAATCAAAGTCCAGTATTTTTTATTAGTAACAAACTAGTTTTAGCCGTAAATCATACTTAAGGTATAACATGTATTTTTTAAAGCATTATTCCCATAATTTATTTAAGAAATGTAAGCCGAATATCCTTTTTAATTTGATTTTTGTAAAATGAAACGTTTAAGAGTTAAAATAATTACATGAAGCTATTTCCATCTGAGTTAGCGAAAATCATTAACTGAGGGCAGAAACATAGACATATAGAAGCATATTTTTGTGACCAACGCATCGTTTTCTATCCAACTGTGGTTTTGTATCCCTACACTAAAAATTCAAGTTTTATTCAAAGTATGAAGATCGTTACTACGGTTTATCAAAGCAAGTAAATGCTTAAAAAATCCCTGCACATTTTTTGAAGTATTAAAATGGTTGTTTATTTGATTAACATTGACTATGTGACCACTATGAAATGAATTAGGACCTATCCCAATAGGAAAGAAAAGACTAAGCAAATTTATGTATATATTTTCATAAATTCGTATAATAAGAGCACCTTTTACCAAGCGTAAAAAGAAAAAAAATCGATTAAAATTTCCGGGAAAAAAAGTAACAGAGAGAGGGAGAGCAAAAAAGTTTTATTTTTGAAAGGATTCACTTAGACTTTATTTGTCAATACATAAAAAAATCATAATTTTAATGGAACTGTGTAATGGAAGGTGATATATGAAGGTTCTAGAAATAAAAGTAATTACATGAAATAGGTAGTGTAGTTCTGAATCTCTTTTCTTTTTAAAATCTGGAAATAATATTATCTTAACTAAAATTAAATTTTATAGGGGATATCATCAGAAATGATTTGAATCATTCATTGAGTGTCAAAATATAGTTCATAATCAATTTTCTAAAAACAGAATGATTTTAATGGATTTTAAGTATTAAAATCTAAAAGGATATTTTTATCATTTAAAAATACAATTTCATGTAAAAATTTTAAAATTCGAAGACATTTATGTTATAATAAATAATTATTGATAATTTATTTGGCATTATTAATTTATGTTTATGTTGAATGCATACAAAAGGCAAAAAAAAAGAGAACATTTCCTTGTTTTCAGTTTCAAAAGGGGGGGAAATGCATGTATACCTTAGAAAATTTTTCCTTTACTGACCCTACAGCATAACGAACAGAGCATGCATCCAGGATACCAAAGTACTCGGGTTCGAATCCGACAGAGAAAAATGAAGGTAAGAAATTTTTTCCCGAGAGCTCTCTGTTATATGTGAATCCGTCTGAGTAAAAGGAAAAAAACAGCATTCACGTTTTTTTCTAAAAAAATAATTAAATTAAATCATAGCTTTATTATTTTTTTAACATATTAGTGACCTTGAAGTTTCCCAAAGTCGTTCTGTATCACTTCCTAAAATCTTCCCCAAAATCTCCCGGAGAGGACCCTGAAGGAGGGTCTGAGGAGCTCCCCAGAATGCTCTAAAGCGGACATTTTCGGTTCCTGAGGACTTCCTGGTGACAATTTTCTGCATCCTCAGTGATGCCTGGGGGATGACGGTCCAGGGACGAATCCTCCCGAGATTATCATGGGGAGGCAAATGTGCTATATGGGTAAATCCCTTTAAAAAGTATATTAAGTATTACAAAAATAAAGAAAATAATCAAATGCGAGGTGAGGACAATCACTGTTTAAAGCTTTTTATTTTGAAACTGTATATCTGTTCTTTCAGATATTTTCTATTGTTTATTAATATAGAAATACCCATTCTTATGCTAAAGTTTTCATATCAGCGATAAATGCGAACATGTAAAGTTTGATAAATTTTCTTGATTCGGAACTTCAGGAACAAGTAAACATTAGGATATATGGTTAAAAACGCGCTTTACATACACAAATTTTGCTGTACAAAACACAAGCTATTTTTTAAGCCAAAATATTTATTTTTATTATTATTAAAACGAATAAGAAGTGTAAATAAACAAACAAAAAATTATCCAAACAACACCTGTTAGCTGTTTTAATTAACTATTGAATACAACAAAGAAAAAAACTTAGTAAAAGAATCACTATAATATAGTCAGAATAGAATTACAAACATCAAAGACACACGAACGCAAATCTCGGGAATAAAACCGTATTCCTCAGACCTTATGAGGAAATTCGGATAGAGGAATTTGTTCCAAAATAAATTTCTAGAGATACTTGTTGAGAGATAAGGTGATATATGAAGGTTCTAGAAATAAAAGTAATTACATGAAATAGGAAGTGTAGTTCTGAATAAAATGAATTATCAACAATTTGCTTACAATACTTCCAGAAAATAAACATATTAAACGCTACATTAAATGTGAAAATTGCATTGCTTATAATAAAATCAATCACAAATATAGAAGATGAAATTTTATTCTTTTTAAAGCTATTTTGTTTGATTTTCTACAACAAAAAAATAGATGCAAAGAGATACTTCATGATATCTCTGCTAATAAAAGAAAAAACCGATCTGTATTTATCTGTGTATGTGTATCTGTCTCTGGCGTTGGCTAGAAAAATCTACAGCATGTTATCTTTATGCAAATTTTGCAGAGAATCTGGTCGAGACTCTAACACGTTTTTATGTGTATCAGTTAATTGATCTATGATGCCCCATATGATTTTGTTTAAAAGTGAAACTCGTTTTCAACCTTGTTGGGTTTCAGATAATCCATTTCTTGAAACACACTATGCTGTATCTACTAATGGTTGGATGGAAGGACAAGTTTTCCTTCACTAGTTCACAAATAGATATTCTTAATTTTCCAACTGAATTTTTAGTTTTTATTTACACCATGAGAAAATTCTAACCACTACGATTAAATGCATTTAAAATTCTTGATATTAAATCGAATTTTTAATGGTCTCAATAGGCCTAAACAAATGCATATAGGCAAGTATAAAGAGAAAATGTAGCGATCATAATTTCCCCTGATTTTAATTATCCCAAACTTTTATGATTAATAAGTTTTTCACTGGGTGCTTATAACCATGCATCCTCTTAAATGAAAAATTCGGAATGAGAATTAAAACTTTTAAGAGATGCTCTTGTTACTTTCTATGTACTAAAAACTCACTTTTCCGAATAGAAACAGATATAAAAATAACAAAGTAGAAATGTAAAAAGTGGTCATAATTATCCTCCTGTTCCTATTTAAATATAGTGATTTGAGTCATTCAATATGTTGGCAATGGTAAATCACAATTTCCGATAACAAAATTATTGTATAGATGTAGCCGTAAACACATGCACACTCTTCGAAAAATTAAAGACTATATGTTAATTTCATTATGTAATTACCAAAATTATGAAAAAATTTACCCTCTTTTAAAACGAATGAAATACCGGGTGATCCAGAAGTTCCAGGAGTTCTGAAATGCTAATAATTAGCAAACTATAAACAATAGAAATATGCGGTTTTCACAGAAATCCTTAGAAACTTATGGGATTTGTTTATTCGATGAAATAAACATATTACGTTAGTTACAATTTTTGCCAACAGGTGGCGCTAAAATTATAAGTATTATTTTTTATTATATAATACAGCTCACTAAAAAGAAAAAAAATTGTGTCCAAAGGTTACAAATTTTCATTCTGACGCCCATAGCTCATAAGTACCGCCGTGAGCCGATGCAAAACAACGTGCATAGCATACTCACAGCAAAAATAATTTCCAAAAGAAATTTCAGTTCATCGTGAAATTACAAATGTACTGCACTCACCATGGGCTCATGATTTCCATTGAATATTTCCTTCGAATTCTACCTCGTTTGAGATTACAACAGATGTTTGGGGTCTCCTGCTTCTTTTACGATCTTTCAATGAGTCCTTTCTTCAAATCTTGTTTATCATAGCCTTGACATTTGTAACGGCCATCGAATCTTTTGCAGTTTTAATTTCACGTATTGTACGATAAGAGCACAATTCGACAAGAGCACAAGAAAGCATGGCTAAACATAGCAGTTATTCGACAATTTTGTATCAAAATCCCCTTTCAATGCTATTTCAACCACTTAGTGTTTGAACATAAACCACACTTAAAATGAAATCTCATCAATATCCTAGAAAAGATGTTTAGCAATGTGTCTATATAACGTATGTGTCTACATAATGTGTCTGTATAACGCATAGTATTGGTGCTTTCAGTGTTGTACGGCAGCGCCACCTGTTGCTAAATTTTTTAATTATACATTTTTTTAAAAATTCATTCTAAACAAAATTCCATATGTTTATGATCATATATCTGGAAATCGGACCTTTGTATTGTACATAGTTTCCTAATTCTTAAAATTTCAAAACTCCCGAAACTCCTGGATCACTCGGTATTTTGATACACTTGATAGTACACATTTGTTTTTAAACTTTTAAAACAAGTTGAGCATATACCATATAGGGAATTGGGTTTTCTCCTTCTTTCGTTAATTAAATACTATAGCGATTTATATATATTCAATATATATGAATCAATAGAAAATATTTTAATTCGTAATTTTTGTTGGATGAATTTAATGATGCGATAGGCATTTCCGGTTTCAAAAATACACCTGTACATTCAATTGGAATTGTTTCAATAAATTCATGCTGTATTTGTTGAACATCAACAAAGCTTTGTTTTGAAAATATTTATAAGAAGTTGCAAAAAAGGATTAGTATATATTTGCAAACGGTAAATCTAGGAAATTGATTATAAGTTTGATTGTTAATTTTGTTGCTTTTATTATCATTTTCTATACACATTTTATGCATGATTTCATTATTAAACCCCGACTCTTAATTTTCCTTTATTATCCCTTTTCTGTAAATTTAATTGCTTCAAATAATACATTTCCTTAATTAACACATCAGCTCTCATGCCTCCAGGGTATTAATTTGCCAGAGCTCTAATTTGTTTCATTGGAGAAACACGGAATATATTTATGAAATTCAAATCCATTTAGATTGGCAGTATTTTCGACATCACGCTTAGTTTTTATTTTATTTTATTTACAGACTTTGTGTATTAAATAAAATTAAAATATCTTAAGAAGTGATATTATAAATATTATTCACAGGCTCTCAATATTCAATTTTAACTTGTAAATTTATTTCTATGTCTAATATTTATATTTTTAAGGACAATAGAGAATGTAAATAAACTGCAGAATGTTATTACTTAATAATAGAAGAATTTTATAGCCAGGTAAAAAATTCCATATTTTATATAAATATACATATTCATATATACATACATACACATACCATGCAATATGTTCTTTATCGCGGACCTTTAATTTCTCAACCGTTAGTGTCAGACATATAGTTCCAGTTACATAAATGTTTCAAATGAGGTAAATATTCATGCTGACATTCTTTAAAGTAAAAAGTAAATTTTATAAAAATCACGATATCTGAATTTATATATCATCCCTCAGTTCTATAGTTATATTTAGTAAAAGTTTAAACATACCTTAACAGATATAGCACAAAAAGCTTCGATTCTGTACTACAAAACTTGACAGAGTTATTAAATTTCAATGTTTGACATTCGTACACATGATTTTGTCTTTCATTCAGGGATCAGTTAAAACATGAATTAAAGTAATTGAAGATCGAAATAGGGGTGCAATGTCTTTTTTTTCTGGCGAAACAAAGATTTTTTCTGACTTTTAGGGGGACGTATACAAAGCGAATGATAAAATATAGAAATTAATCAGAAAAGTAAACGTTATTTTTTATCATGTCAAAAAATGTTTACTTTAAATAATGAATACATCAAAGACCAGAATCTAATAGAGATACGGCTAAATGTTTTCGCTATTGGTGGTAATGCACGATTTAATACATGACAGTACTGAGTAGGGTGGAGCGAAAAAAATTATTTTTTAAAAATCAAAAACGGGTAGGTGCCAAAAGTTGCCTTTATACTAGTACATCAACTGTGTGAAATTTTACCGTTGAAAAAAAATGTCTTGAGTCTGCGCTTTTGCTCCAAAAATCGAAATTTTGGGTAAAATTTGTCATTTATTTGACATTTTTTCAAAAAAATTAAAAAATTCCTACGGAATTGGTTATTATTTAAAAGTGTTACTTAAACCTTTATATTTATCTGCTTAACATATTTAAACTATAAAACAATATCTGTAGTCTGTATAACTGGAGCAAATATGACAACTTTTGGTAAAAACCAGCGTTACCTCTGTAATGGAGCATACAACGAAATGTTGTCTTGAATGCATTTCATGTCTATCTGCTTTCAAAACTATTCTGTATATAACTCGCAGATGTGGCTGCATTTCATATCCCACCCGTCTCAGCCACCTAACATCCTAGGCCCAGTGTTTTATTTATGTATTGAATTGTTATTTTTTTCCCAGAGACGAACATAAGTTTTCCATGTATCAAAGTAGTTTATCTCTACTTTGTTTTCACTGACATTGGATGCTACTGGTATGACCTGCTGCACGTATATTTTTATACCTTTATAACAGAAGAGGAAGCTTAGTAATGTATTAGGTATGTTGTTAATTAAGCCTATTCAGCAGTTATCTTCATTAAATTTTCATACAAGTAATACATTATGATTGGGAGTTCTGTTACCACAACATTTTTTTCAATCAATTACATTATACATATAATGATAGGTCTAAAATTTGATTGTATGATTTCAATTTCTAGTATGTCATCATTTATTGTACCTATTATATTGAATATATTTTGAGAAGCTAACAGTTTTAATATTATGACGATCGTCACAGAGGATTACAAACAAAATTTGCTTGTAAAACAACAATATTGTGAAAGAAGTTTTAGTACTTGTTTTATGACTTTTTTCTGTGTTGTTTCGTTGTTGAGTAATTTCTAATAAGTTTTTAGACCTATTCTTTAAGTGTGTATTACATTTGGTATAAAATATCCCGTGGTATAAACTTTGATTATATATTTGTGAGTGAATCTATAGACTCTGATAGCCAATCTGTGCTTATATAAAGCGGAAAATTTTATTCGCTTTATAAGCTGTTTTTTTTTTTTTTTGTGCGAGATGTATTTTAAATTCCTATTCCCCATTTCTTCTGAGAAATAGCTTTCCTTGTGAATTAGCTTTGCAATCTCCGACAGCAATTTCTAGTCTGTTCTGAGTATCTTTTACTTAATTTGAGAAAATAATTTTTCAAAATTATTATCTATTTTATAAAAAATTGCAATAGGAAGTGAATAGTATGTAAACAAAGATTTTCTTATTGATCCAGTGAATCGATGTAGATTATAACGTTTTACATCGACTTCTCTAATAATTGACGCAGAGGAAATTCACTGGAGTTGAAGTAGCATATGACCCATTATTATACACAATTCTAAGCTTACCCAATGTAAAATGGTTCACAGCGACAAATAGAATTTTCTTAAATTTAAATGAGTACTTATAGTCGATTAGAGTCTGTAAATTGTCTCAAAAAGTACTATGCATTATAAGTTTATGCCCTGAACAGTTCACCATTAAATACTGTTCACTTATAAAACGGGGATCTAAAAATTAATGTGAAATTACCTGGCTACGAAAACACTTAGAAAACGGCATAAAACTAATGCAAAAAAAAGTTATTTACAACAATGTTTGCTCTGCACGTGCGGGACAAATTCTCATTGACAGTCACCAGAAATCACATTAAACAATTCGCTTCTCAACATATAAAAAATGCAAAAGCAGAATAAATGATGGCATTGAAATACCTGAAATCATCTTTGAAGCAGGTCATTACGTAAAAAAATATAATTGACGGAAAAAATGTTGTGGTAACAGAACTTCCAATCACTTTCATCAACTAGATGTAAGTTTGATAAAGATGATAGACTGCCGAATAGATCCCTTTAATAATATTCCCGTACATTACTCTGCTTGACATTTTTTTGTGTAAGCTGTAAAAATATACATTAAGATAATCACAGCAGCATGTGGATACAAAGAACAGATACACTAGGTGTATGCATCGAAAACATGACAAATTTTGATAAAGAAAATCGCAAATCAATATATAAATAAAACACTGCACACTTAGTACAGTGTTTTATTTATATATTGAATAATAGCTGGGACGGGTGGTATATGAAATTTAGCCACCTCCACGACGTATGTCCAAGATAGTTTTGAAAAGAAGAGCTGTATTAAAAACAACAATTCATTGTATGTCCCAATAGAGTGGTAATGCCGTTTTCTTACCAAAAGTTGTCTGTTTTGCTCCAGCTATACGGAATAAAGATATTGCTTTATAGTTTAAATATGTTAAGCAGATAAATATAAAGGTTTAAATAACACTTTTAAATAATAACCAGTTCTGTAGGAATTTTTAAATTTTTTTTGAAAAAATGTCAAAAATGGCAAATTTTGCCCAAAATTTCGATATTCGGAGCAAAAGCGCAGACTCAAGCCATTTTTTTTCAGCGGTAAAATTTCACACAGTTGATGTACTAGTATAAAGGCAACTTTTGGCACCTACCCGTTTTTGATTTTTAAAAAATAATTTTTTTCGCTCCACCCTAGTACTGAGTCCTGGATACGTTGGAGCAGAGAAACGTTTACGTGTGCTCGACAAGTATCTATATGCTGTTTTACATCAACGAGAGAAGTAGGCTTTGTCATATAAACCTACACCTTGATGTAACCCTAGAGGTAGAAATCCGTTGGATTCAAGTCCGGTAAACGCGGAACACCAATACCAATAATCTGTTGACCGAAATCGGTGATTAGATACAAACAGGCATTCATTTTTTAAATACAAACATTTTCTGATATGATAAAAGATTAATATTTATTTTTCTGTTTATTTTTAATATTTCTGTCATTGTTTTGTATACTATTCATACAAATCAGCTAAAATTTTAGATTAAATACCCCCTGTTGGTGAGACAGCTATTTGGCGATAGCAGGTAAACATGGTTTCGCCATAAAAAAGACATAGCACCCTGATTTCGATCTCCAATTACTTTAATTCATCTACTAAGTAATATCTTGAAGAAAGATGCCACAACATGAATATTCACCCTTTGAAACGGTTTGGAATGAGTAAACGACCAATATTTTAGAAAATAAAGGTCGGCGATCAAACTCAAAAATATTTCATATGAAAAATTATCAGTGACATTTTCAAATAAAATTTTGTATTTAATAAAACTAGTACATAAAATACTTGCCACATGCATGGTTATTATTCAGAGAAATCACCAAAAGTTTCAAAAGTTATAGTAGCTTTTTCTATTGTGATTAATTAAATGCTTAAATGAACATAGACTGAACTTTGATTGCACGTATGTTAATTTCAAATTATATTTAAATTATTTTCATTATTTTAATATATAAAGTTTATTTCGTTATGTAATATTAACCGGAAACATTCACTGAATTATTTCTGTTATTTAACACGCAAATTATATAGTGTACCATTATGAAACCTTAATTTTAATTTTTAATTATGCTATAATGAAGTGGAATTTCATAAGAAATAGCCTTTAAATAAATTCATGTTTGCAAAGTGTGTGCATAAATCTATAAAATAAAATTTAAATTACTGTACAGGTTCAAAAACTTAGAGAGGAAAGTGTTTTTACTATTCCACGGTGGGTGATTGGTGCAAAAATTAAAATTGTACAGTGTCTACAAGTACATAAATTTCTGAATACATGAAAAATGAAATGCTTAAATTGTTTCAACCGTCTATATATTGTGAGAATAACCGGAGAAATCCTTTAGCGTTATAGATTATTTCCAAACCTTTTTCGTGTTTGCGCGTAACATCATTGGAACATGACATCACAAAACTTTACATGTTCATCAGCAACGCTGCATTTCAGTATTATAGATGATTTACTTAGAAGCCCTCCCATTTTAAGAATTTATTTATTGTTATTTTTATTATCTAGAAGTAATAATAATCTACCAAATAACTTTTATTTACATATAAAAAATCATTTAGATATACATTACATCTTAATGTTTTTTAGGTTTTGCTGTCGAAGCTGGTAGATGGGAGGTGCTCTCTTCGAATTCACACGCTCCCGTCGGCCTAATCGTTCGGAGTTGTTCGTGGTTTTCTTTGAACCTTGGATTTCCTTGTGTAAATACAGGATTGGTTTTCTTCGGAAGACCCCCTCCACGGATTGCCTTCTCCCCCTTTGGGCCTATATCCTTCGTGTTGATAATCGGCCGTTAAAAGTAAAACAAAACAAAACATTAATACTTTTTACCTTTGATTATTACATTTTAACGATAGTACATAAAGTAACACATAAACCATCACTTTGAGTAAAAATTGATGAAATATCTCCTGATAAATGAAAAACAAATGTGAATCTAATTAGTTATCCCGTGAAAAAAATCTTTTTGTTTTCTTCGAAAGTAAGACTAATCAGAAAACATTGAATTCAAAAGAACTTCCGCGAAATGTTTTTAAAAAAGATTCAACCAAAGAAAATTATTTCTAATAATGAGTTTTCATCGAATTTTCAGCAAAAAATTTCTCATATATATATATATAGCAGATTTTTTTTTTTTTTTTTTTTTTTTTTTTTTTTTTTTTGTAAATTTCTAGAATACAATACAAATTCTTTATTAATTAAAACCTTTAGGATTCGGTGCTTTAGTAAATCGAGAATATCAATCTATTTTTTTGCATAACTATGATATTTATTTAACCATTTTATTTTCTTTTGGGTAAAATTTAATTAGAATACGTGTTATAAAACATTTCTTTTACAAATGAATTTAAAACGTGAAAGAAAAACTAACGAAGTGTTAAACAAGAAGTGTTCTGATACAAAATATTTTTTCTCGTTTTCTTCTTTAGAACCTGTACAATTCAACAGATAATTATTGTGCTAAGTTAAATATGAAATACTATGTGATATTAGTTCACATAAATATAATATTCTAGAAAATATAAGAAAAACATGATGCAAAATGTAGATTTACATTGCAATTCTTTTCTGAATTTTTATTTCTTTTGCTAGACAAATTTTTAAAATTATGATTTCTATGAAGTTTTCTGTGAAAATAAATCTCCTGTGTTTAACTCTCCCTGAAATGTGTTATTGTCGTTGTAGCCTCAGAATATTTTCCAGTGGAAAGGAAATTCTTCTTTAGGAAATTCGGTTTTAAAAAGCGTTCTTTAGTTAGGTAATTCAATTCTTCAGGCAAAGGAACTGTTTAAGAAAAAACGCTTTCGAAATGCCTTAAAACAAAAGCATATGCATTTTTCCATTAACACCGCTTTTAAAGTGAAATAAAACTCCATTATTTTAAAAGTCCTTTTAACACAAAAAAAATTTACCAGAAGAAAATATTTACATTTTTCAACGTTATTTAAAAAGCAAACAATTCTATTCCAAGAAGAGAAATACTTTAAAGGTTAAAGAAATGCATTTACATAGAAAAAAATTAAACTAAAACTTCAAAAATAGTATTATATTTATAAAAGATTTTTTCTAACAAAGGATCCTTGTATTCTTTGTTGAAAATCTCTGCCCCCTCTAATTCTTATTCTTGCAACCTATCCCTCTATCGTATTACTTATCCCATAGTAATACATATTTATTCTTTAGCATCAAATACTTGCACATAAAATTACATGAGGTTTCAGCGAAAAATTATGATCAGGTAAACCTTAAGAATTTCTTTGGTTTTATTTTCATAATTAAAAAAATATTTATAAAAAGGAATTAATGAACATTTTGCTTAAAGAAACCAAAATACACTGCTAACAACAATTAGGAGAGCACATGGTTTTAACGAAATCACGCAAATATTTACACCTATAAGTAACATAATAAATAATAATCCACAATTTAAAAATTAGCAGCAAAAAAAAAAAAAAAAAAAAAAAAAAAGAAAGAAATCTTCATATGCAAATGAACGTTCACGATGTAAAAATCCAGAAAAAGTACAAAAGGCCAGAAATCGTTGCAGAAACGTCTGTTTCGTTGCCTTAACTGTGAAACTCGATTGCTCAACTTATTATTATTTTATTTTATTTTATTTTGTTTTTTATTGTTTTGAGAAAATGTGCCTTGAAAATGTTTCAACAACGTGATTTATTAGAATCCATTGCATTATGTATTATTCTATGTATTATGTACTCATATATATATGAACGATCGAATACGATGAAACAGAACGAAGGGTCACGAAAGGGGTTGAAGTCGCCAGGAGAGTTGTTGCAAGGCTGTGGAATCGATTCCAAGAAACAGGAAATTTTAACTGTCGACCAGGACAAGGTCGGCCATGCGGCATTACAACAACTCATGACCGGTATATATAGTTAACAGCTCGTCGAAACAGAACAAACTAAGCTTCAGAGACTCTCTTGGCAACAGGACAAATGGTTTACAGCCAAACAGTGCATAATAGGCTTCCTCGGGGACTTCTCTATGCACGTAGTCCAATGTTCATCTATTCGTTGATTTCAAACCACTGTACGGCCCGAAATGGATGGGCCGTAGAACATCGAGATTGGGCGCAGCATAATTGGATCCAAGTGCTGTTTACGGGTTCCTTCCCGATTATTCCTGGGGTGCCACCCGAAGGGTTTTGATATGGGGGGAAAGGGTCACTTGAAATATCCCCACATTCGTTCTTGAAAGATCCAAATACAGGCGAAGTGGTTTGGTGGTATGGGGTGGAATCAGCATGGGTGGACGTACGAACCTGCATATCATATCATTTGGAATGGTATTTTGACGACAGAAAGGCATGCAGACGAGAAACTGCGACCTCGTATCATACCTTATGCTGCAACCATTCGAAAGTTCGTTGTTTTCCAGCATGATTATGCCAGGCCATGCATCTTTAATTGTCAAAAACATGCTTAAAGTTGTAAGAATGAAGCGTATGGAATAGCTAGTGTTCTCTCCTGACCTTAATCCGATCAAGCATGTTTGAGACATGCTCAGACCACGTATTGCTGTGACACCAAGGTTCTCCGAGACTTGGAGATCGCACTTCTTGTGGAGTGGAACAGTATTCCCCAAATTCCTATCGATAACATCATCGCATCCATGGAAAACACGCGAACAGCAGTCTTAGCTGTTCAATGAGACCACACTCCATATTAAAAATCTCGCAACATTTCTAAGTAATACTTTTATTTTATCATTTACTTATAACCAAATTGCTGCCTTAAATCATCTTTTCATGTTTTTTCCATCTTTTCAAATAATTAAAGCTTAATTACCAATTTTTTGCATCTTTTTTTCTGTATTGTGCTTTGATACCCGTGTACTACCAATTTTTTGCCACTGCATAACTTTTTCGCACTGTTTTTTTATTTCTTTGCTTGCTCCGTTATTTTTTGAGCAGTGTATTTCTATTTATATATTAATAAAATTTTATATATATATTACTTCCAGCGCAAAAGGGCATTGTTCTTTGATTCGGAATATTTTCATCGCTATTAAGCGTTTGCTGAATTTTCGGAAAGACATGCCGTGAGGACTGAATCATCATTTTTAAAAATATGTCGTGCAAAATCTGGTGTACGCATGACAGTTGTTCCCAAATCATTTGTCCGTTTAACTTATTTAGCAAACCCTTTGCAGAAAACACGAAATGTACATAGTTTAAATGTTGTACATAGTTTAAATGTTTAAATGTTGTCACTTTTCAACTAAACAAACTTTCAACACAAATGATTTCATTATCAGTCTGTTAAATTAATGTAAACGTAATACTTTTTTAACTAAAGTAAGCTGAAATTAAACTTTAGCCTAAAATCTCTTCCGACTAACCCGCGCTCTAACCTTCAGAGTAAAGTTCTATCGAATACGGACTTTCTAAATGCAGAGTAGTATTGTCGTCAATGACTACTTAAATTTGTTATATTTATCAGGTTATTATAACTGCGGTTTTATCCCTTAAATGACTAGTAAGTTTTTTTAGGTACAACTGATAAGCATTTGATGTAGATTCTAAATATAGGGGCAGACCGTAGAAATTGTCCATTTGATATTTTTTCTGCTGCATTGCGTTTCCTTCATGCAGGAACTCTCTTAAAAGAAACTCCCTTCACGGAAGCTTGTAATATCATGTGCGGATTTAAATCTAAAGTATGTATTTTTCTATTTCTGAGATCATTTCATCTTTTTTTTAATATTTTCGATTTTAAACAAATGCTAAAAAAATTCTTGATCATAGTCACATACCATGTAGTGTTCCAAATATTTTCTCTTAGGTTATTTGATCAGTGTGAAAAAACATTTTAATTGGTGAATGTTTTGAACCGCTATGTTTTAAATACTACATGCTAGACCAAAATTTTACTAACGATTTCATTCCAGGCAAAGTAGCCAGAAAAAGTTTAGGCAAAATGAGCAATTGCTTATTTATCCGGGTACTCATTTATATTTTTTTACAACAAAATATTATCTAAATTTAATCTTTTAGAGGAAAAAAACATGCCCGGATAATAATTTACGCATTTCAACGTTTTTTGACGATAGTGCATGCATCAATCTCATAAAATTTTAAATATTTAGTTACAATTAAAATACGCTCCAAACAATGTTCTCTCTATACCATTATATAATGGAATACTTTTGTGTGTCCTTGTAAATCAATAATAAATATTTAAATATTCTTTGCACCACAGGTTATGCAAAATGTATATTATAATATGTACTTCATAAATGCATATCAATTTTATTATGTTCGAATGAGTGTAACACCATTAAAATACATTTGAAACATTTTTCCCCATTGACCGTAATGTAACGGAATTATGGATTACAATCCCGAGGCTAATTTCCGATCCCGGAATTTCGGGATTGTTTAGATTCAATCCCGGGATCCCGGGATAATCCCGGGATTACGAAAATTAAAATATCTCCAATATTACCAAATCTCACAATAGCTAAATTTCACAATATTGTAAAAAAAATAATTAAAGCAAAAATACAGCCTCACTTAAGAAATTATACCAAATTTAAAATTTATTAATTAATACTAAAAAAGTACAGGATAAATTACAACTATTCGAAATTAAAACAAATATGCTGTTGATGTTTGACAATGTAACAACAATAACAAAAAAGTCTATATTTTATCTTTCATATAGTTTCTTTCATTTGGTGGAAAAAGTCTTTGAATGGATAAATATTTACAATATGGAAAGATAATTAATAAATTCATATTACTAATTAAATTTTGAATTATTCTCATTAGAAAATAATTAAAGATTACAAATTTAGGATATCGAAAACACCAGATTTTCCTCTACATAATGTTTTTTTGTGAAATAAAAGTACTCACATATAACAATAAAAATTTAAATAAATGTATTATTTAAATTTCTAATTAGTGATAGTTGTTAAAATTTCAAAACATTGCATAACACAAAAAATTATTGCATACCAAGATAAAAAAAGAACATTAGTTTGAATAGCTCTGTGTTCCTTAATTAATCGGTTTTCCTTTGAAAATATGATCTATGAAATATCAAAGCATCTAAAGTATCACCTCCATGTCGACTTCTAATTTTGTTTGCAATAAATCCTGCTACCAAAACTGCTCAATCTGCTTCGACACTCGCGGAAGGAATTGTCAGCAAATATTGAAAAATTAATTTTAAATGATGACCACGTATTCCTCCATTTTCAAAAAGAGACATTTCTAATTTGTATTGATAAATCCTTTTTTTGTGTGTTTCTGGTTGCACAGTTCGCATGATTTTTTCTATTTCTTGCTGTAATTTTTCCTTAAATGTTCGGTTATACGTTTGACGTTTTGCAGTGAACTCAATATGCGTTATTTCTCTATCTTCAGACTTGCTATTGTCAACACTGTTATTCACCCTTCCAATTATTGCTTTTACTTGCTTCTTAATAACAGTTTTGTTAGGAATAGAAAACATACTGCTAGTTTGCACTCAGGTCATCTCATTTAGAATTATGCAAATAATTTAAATACCCGATAATTCTATATGTCGTCGTTCTGTAATGCATAGTTTTAGCACGTCTGTCATTTTATAAGCAAATTTTGATTTTTTTCTCCGACAATTTGTTTAAAAGAATTTTTAAGGCTGCGCCTGGGGTTAACAAATTAGAATCCTTGCGACAGATTGCTTCTACTGTGACTGATATCGGTTTGAGGACTTCAATAATTTCGTTTATAAGTAGAAAATTGGAATGGTCAATTCAGATCTTATGCTCTTAATCAATTAAAGCTTTCTGTAAGCTATTTTTCAAGAAATAAAGTCGTTCAAGTATAGTTTCCAGCTATTCCATCTAGTCTTGCAGTCTAAAAGAAGGGAAAGTTCTTTCTTTTTTCATATTTAACATACTTTTGAAGAACTTCATTCCTTGTTGCAGATCGTTTAAAATAATTACTCATTTTCGAACTTTTTAAATAAGTTCATTAATATATTCATCAGAGTATAAAAAGCCGTTTTCATCTTCAAAAATTAAAACAAACTTCGATTCTAAACTTTCGGAAGATTCAATATCTTCATCTTCATCTTTATCATCTTCTTCTAGGGCTAAATTTTCACTTCCGCATCATGATTCAGCTATTGTTTTACTGTAGGAAGTTTCTGGTTCTGTATTTCGTTGATTACAATATAAATCATCACAAACTGCTAAAAGAATGCCATGAGAGAAACTAAGCTGTTGATCAGCTTCAATTTCTTTTACGACTTTCATCATTACATTTTGTCCATAAGTTACGATAGCAACAACGTCTTTTTTCATTGAAATGTCATACTGTTTTAGGCGCAGTGTTAGCATTTCGATACACTTTTTTTCAATGAAAGATCTATGTATAGGCACAAGCCCTAAATAAAAAAATTTGTTTAGATTTCTATTTCTTGAATGGACATTAATATTCACAAATCGCTTGTTTGCAGTAAATGTCCAT
The DNA here is from genome assembly GCA_964019185.1 of Maratus speculifer. Lineage (NCBI taxonomy): Eukaryota > Metazoa > Arthropoda > Arachnida > Araneae > Salticidae > Maratus > Maratus speculifer. Next base: position 170,498,652 of record OZ025291.1, read on the forward strand.
TCGCCAAATTCAAACTATTTTTTCCCCGAAGTTTTAAAAGTTTGTATTTCTTTTATAATTAACATCTTTATTATGAAACTATAGTTCCCTACACCATTTCGAACTGATACTGCAGATTTTGGTAAATCATTATAACCTTTAGCTATTAGTAAATTTCTTAAATCAATTGAAGCGATGAAAACGTTAAATGAAAAACACTCTTTAGCAGTCATTCTCGATAGAATCAAATCCAGTGATTCCTTATTACTACTAAAATAGTCCTCTATTTTCAACTTTTTAGAAGGCAATTTATTTTCTGTGCCATCTTGACTTGTGGAAGGACTAGAGTATGTAATAAATTCTACAATCCCTTAGTAGATCCACCTAATATTTTAAGTACTGAGCTACACCTTTTACATTTAGCGCCTTTTCCATCTTTTGGCGTCAAATAGTAGTACCATATTGAAGATGTATCATTGTCTTTCCGATGAGCCACGGAATCCTTTTCATTCAACATCTTTAAAGCAAAGTAAGTCTGAATTCACGAAAAGCAAAGATGTTAGCCCATAATGACTATCATGCCCAAATGCGACTCTTATCAGTAAAAGCTAATTCAAAAATGATCTACAAAATGAAGAAAATTTCGACAAACGCAGTAAAATCGAAATAAACAAATGATTTCATTTTTTCTGTCTAAAAGCTGTATGTGTTACATCTCTTTGCAAGTTAAAAGATTTCTACTGTAAAAGATTTACTCGTTTAGAAATATATGTAAAAAATATTTGAGGTATGTATTCTTTTTCAGTCATATGTAAACTTCATGAAAACTGATTTTTTTTTTCAAACCAAAAGCGAAAGTTTATAAATATCTTTTTTAAATTCAGCTGAATATTATTCCACTAAAAAAACAGACAATCCCGTAAATCCCGGGATGTTTTTCTGACAAATCCCGGGATTTTCGGGATTAAAAATACACCGGGATCCCGGAATCCCGGGATGCGGGATCACGGGATTGTAATCCCTAAACGGAATACATTTGATTATCCCTGTAATTGATCTATTTATCCGATTTTTATAAAATCTGAAATGACTCGACAAAATTATGCAATAATTATGTATTTTAAATTTCATACAATTAAATTACATTTGAAACTTTTTCCGCATTGACCGTCATGTATCGGAATATTTTTGATTGCCCCTGTGATCTATGTATCCGATTTTCATAAAATTTGAAATGACTAGCAAAAGTATGTAATAAATATATATTTTATAATTTCAAACGATTCGGTTGGGTAGTTTTTGCATATTTATATGCAGACAGACAGACTGAAGAACAACTATAGGTGCTACGTATTTACATAATTACGAACGCACTTGAAAATGAATCTGAACTAAAGAAAAAAAGTCAGCATAAAAATCATTTGTTTTTCAGTTTTCTTGCTACTTTTCATGACTAAATTTATACCTTTTGCCATATATTTGCACGATTTAAGCTATTACATGTAAACTGTGTGATTTTTACGCATATTCTTAAGTATTTTTCTCCCGGAGGTTTTTTCCTGACCAATATGTCACCTTTCTTATATAAAGACACTTTGTTGCAATTGTTGAAATCATCCAACTCAATAAGGGTAATTTGCAGTTGAAATATATTATGAATATAATATTCTAATAAGTAAAACTGATGTTTGATACTTATTTGAATATAGATGTAAATTAAATTATTTTCCTCAGAATCTGTTGCTAGTAGTTTTTGCTGTAAAATTTGCAGTAAAATTAGATGTAATTATTTTTATTACATTGATGGCAATATTGCTGAGCCGTAATTTTAATGGATTTTTTTTTACTTTGTATAATATATCTGTAAATAAAAATAAGACACTATTATAATTTTTACTTTTATTTTATAACCCGAGACAACTTATTAGATTATATTCTGACTTTCCTAATTAGATTAAAACATTAAAAGTGGCTTACACAAAACAGCAATATACGTAGTAATAGTTCACATCTTTAAATAATATATCGATATTTTTAATGTAATGCTTCTTCAGTTAGAATAATTTATTTAGTTTATTTCTGCATATAAATGCTAATTTAAAAATAAATATCAGTAATTCTTCTAAACAAATGTTTCTTTCAAATAAACCCTAATGATTATGACTAGTGCATTCATTTACTTTCAATTTTCTTTAAAACTCATTATCAGACCTTTGTTATTCACAAAATATCAGTCCTTTGTTCTACACATTCTCTGAAATTTTTATTATTCTCTTATAGTGTCAATTATTCGCTCTGAAAAGTAAACCTTTACCTAACTGAAAAGCTTTAAATTACTAAAAAGCTTTAAATTAGTTTTTGAAAATCACTGAATAATTACGTTCCTTACATTCATTAAAGCTTCAAAAAATCATGCTTTCTGATTACATAAATTAAAAATTTAAAGCTTTTCTATAAAATATATGTTACTATTTTTATAATTGTAGATTTTTATTAAAGTCAAATAATAAATTTTATAATACAAAATGCTTAATAATTATTTTTTTCATAATAATTGAATATATAATTAAATATATTAATGAGTATTACTAATAATAAAACAAAAGTAAATGATAATTCTGTATGATTCGTATATTTTTTTTAAATAATTTGAACATTTATTATCGATGTGTACATCATCCTTTATCAGACCTTTGTGTTATTGTATTAAAACAATAGTTCACAATTTTACGTAAATTTCTAAATATATATTTGTAAGTAAATAATAACTATAGAAATTTATACAATTCATTTACATGTTAATAGAATTAATATAAATAATATACAATATTTAAATGTATTGTGTGATTATACTATGATGTGATCTACAACTGATCATTCATCTTTATTTATCTTCATTTGGAAATTTATATTTATAACACAATGATAAAATTGAAATAAATAATGAACCATGATTTTTTCTTCACTTTTTAATCACATCTCATACAAATTTCAATCTCAAAATTTACGAAATAAATCTCTCAAAGAAAAATAAAATCACAAAGACATAGCTTCAAGCAAAGGTAAGTCCAGAAAATTCGGCACGTATTGTCAAGAGGCGATTTTTTTTTCAACCATTCGGGACGTATTGATAATAGCTTTAGTAATATAGTTATTTTTATATTATCTTATTTAATATTAGCAATAAACTAGCTAAACATTTTTACGTTATTTTTTATGAATTTCAGGTAAAAAGTATAAGTAAATAAACACATAAAATCTATAAAATATTGTACTTTAAGAAAACATGCAATATATGTATATATATATCTATAAAACTAATGTATTGCTGAAGCATTCTATCACATAATAAATACAGACTTAAAAAAAAATCATTAAAATGTTTTTCGGTCGTTACAAAAAACATGAGAAAAAAAATGTCTAAGTTAATTATTTAACAGCATTAACAAAATAAACCTGCAAAAAATGTTGATTAAATTTTTTTATTAGTTTGTATTAGAACTTCTAAGAGGAAATTTAAAGGGAGTTGCTGAGGTATAACGCTTTATTTTACTGTCTTCTTAAAAAAGATATGTTAAAAAGTTAATTAAATCCAATTGGTTTTTTAAATCATCAGATTTTAAAATATTCACCTTAACAATAATAACAATTTTAATTTTTCTTAAGAAAGGTGTTATAGTAAAAATAAAATACATTGACATGTTTCGGAACCGTCAAATAAGTTCCATAGTCATAATATAAATAAAACAAAATTTCAAAATATTTCACGGAAATTATTGTCCTAGAAATATTTTGAAATTTTGTTTTATTTATATTATGACTATGGAACTTATTTGAAGGTTCCGAAACATGTCAATGTATTTTATTTTTACTATAACACCTTTCTTAAGAAAAATTAAAATTGTTATTAAAATGTTTAGATAAATATGGTATTTTTGAAACTTTTTAATCAATGAAATACGTTTAGAACAGAAACTTTCATTAAAAAATAAATAATAACTTAATAACTTAAATAAATATTAAATAATGGTTTTATAAGCATTTACATTGAAAATGTATAATTTAGTAAAAATTTTATTAAAATTACAGAAAGAAAACTACATAGAATTCCGTAACAAAATTGACTGCGACAATAAATTATTTGGAGAATATTTTAAATATGCCAATTATTTAATTGAGGCAATTATTTTAATATCTATTTAATAAACATTAAATGTTATTTAGGTTTAATGAAGATATATTCTGTAGAGACGATATTTCCGGTACGGTATTGTATCTGAAATCTGTTGCGTGGCACTGTAAAAGAGTCAGGCCACGCTAAAGACTTTATATAAAATACCATACCAGGAATCTAAAGGTAATCAAAATTTGTAGGGAATATACACAGAAGTATAAAATTGTTCTTTTAGGCTTATAGTAATTACATTTTTTAAAAGAATATTAATAAAAAACATAAAAATAAATTTTAAATTTAAGGTATCAGTTACTAAAGGTTTATTGATGAACGAAATTTTTTTTAGATCTGCTGCTTTTATATTAAAATAATTGCAAAACCGATGCAGTCTAAAATGTTTTTTAACTAAGCAAAAATTATTTTTACAGTACTTAACCCGTTTGGGTCCAGACTCTTTTCGCGAATTTTATTCTGCTAACACGAACTTTTGTCAAATAATAGATCTTAGTTTGTCAACCAAGAATATGCCTTCATTGAATAAGGACAGTTTTAATTTCCTTTTATAGTGGAATCCAAAACAATTGCTGCAAGCATGTTTTGAAGATGTATATATTCACCTGTGGGTCCCGAAGGGGTTAAATATCATACATGAGGAAGGAGCACATAGTGATTTTATATTATATTAGAACATATTGATTAAAGTTACAGAAACATCTCTCCTCATCAAATTCTGTAAAAATTGGTCCGTGTATTAATTTTAATTGAAATTGGGCTCGATTTGGATTGAAGTTTTATTTAAATATTAATCATATGCTAGTTTTATTGTAAATTCTATAAATAAAAAAACAAATAATAATTTCATTTGACTGCGGTTGAGAAAAAGAAAATCTTTTAATGAACATCTTGTTAGTCTTTGCATGTAATGATCCTTTATTTACTTACATATAACTACACATTTTTACTAACATATATTTTATAAAAGAAAAATGAAAAGAAAAGAGTATTTCCTTTATGAGTAAAACTTCGTGCATGTAAGGTAGCTTTCAAATGCTTTTTTCTTTCTCTCATGATTTAACATATTTTTTCTTAACTTCTAGAACATCACACTTTCCTAGCATATTAATGCCATTTTTGCATTTGTAAATAATCTTCATGTAAATGGAATAAAATAAAACGATAGTTTTATTGAAGAATGCCATTTAATACATACCATTTATAAATCATGCGTGTACAATTCCTTAAATGAACGTTTGCATATTTACCTAAAATAAGAAAGAAAATGGTATCCATGCTATTCAATTAGTGATACTATGCATCACTGAGCAACTTTCATACAATAGATAATTAAAAAAAAAAACTCAAAAAAAGAAAAAAATCGTTCCCGACAGTAAAAATACTAAAAGTAATCAGACTGTTTAAAAAAAAACTATGGAAATTCTGATAAATTTAACTTAATAAGTTCCCACACAACACATACGTTCAGATTACATCCAGTTTTCCTCTGTTAATTCCAAAATACGTCTATAGATGTATTTTGGACCTAGCCAGTGAGTTTAAATGCGTCCAGAATTTGTTGAATGTTTGACATAGACGTATCTACCAAATATCTACAAAATAAGAACGTCAATTCAAAACCGTTAATTGTATGAAAATTCGACTAATCCAATTTTGGCTAATTCCGAAACTAAATCTGAACTTATTTGTCCCATTTCTTGACATAAAGTAGATGAAAACGGAACAAATCCAATTTTTGTAATTTTTGGAACAAAATCTTAACGTCCTTGTCTCCATTTTCTATATTTGGAACGTAATTTGGAGGAAAACGGAACGTCATTTGTGCAAGTACCTTCACAAAATCTGGACGAAAATTGAACCTAACAACCGCCATTTTAAACTAGCGGTATTTGTAAAATTCTAAGTGCTTATTTATATTGCATCTCTATTTTGATTTAAAAAATGTAATGCAACCAGAGTGCGCCTTTATTTACATTTTTTAATTAATAAAATCACTTCGATCTGGATGTATATTAAGTTTGTGCTGTGAAGTTTTCTACAGCTAGGCCTAACAGACTTAAACGTAATTTTTACATAGTCGCTCGCAATTTTCAGGACCTGAAGGATTAATTTTTTTTTATAAATTAATTATGTAAAATATTAATTATTTTCATCATCGATTAGAAGAGATGCAGCGGAGTACTATGCTCCACATCTGTTAATCCATCAACCGTGTGGAAGACGCGTATCTGGTGATTTGTTTTGATCGAGGTTTTGATTGTTTTTATGAATGAAATTAGTGAAAATAGGTAAGTACATTTAAGATTTTGTTTTCTACATTTACTGTATTTTATGTATGCTTTACATAAAACATTTCTGTAATGATTTTTTATTTTGTTATTGATTTTATTTACCAATTTTTGATAGGTCGACACTGCATTTGATTATGTAAATAAGAAAGTTTGCAATGATTTTTCTTGATCATATTTCAGTTTTATAGACAGCAATCAAACGATTATTAGGTGGAAATAAATTTTAAATTAATTTTGGTGCAAGTGCAAATAAAAATAAAACTATTTGTAAATTATTTTATTACTTGTTGCTAGTAACGCAATTTCTTTAAGAAACTTGATTGCAATTTTTTATTTTATCTGATTTATCTTTATGCAATATCCACCTCTTATTTGGACCTCATATTTTTTTTACATTTTAAAAATTACTAATGTTTACTCTAATAAAAATTCTTTATTCAAATGTTATTCATCATACTAACTATTATGTAAACTAATTTACTTAACACTAATAATTTTAAAAGAAAATCTCAATTTTTTGCTAAACAAACAAGAATTATTATATTATTGTGTGCATGTCCTGTTTTTTAAACTATAAATGCAATAATAATTCATACGATTTTTGCAAATTATATATACACAAACACAGATATATGTATGTATATATAATTAGTGTTTACTTTAGAATGAAGGGAACGCTGCTAGCTACTAATTAAGGCATTAAATAAAGCAGTAAAAGACGCTAGTTCAGTAAAAAAGTCTTTATTTCGAGGGGTAAGGAGATGTGTTATTATGCTAAGTTACCAAAAAAAAAATATACAGGGTGATTCAGCTCGTCGGTGACAAACTTTAAGGATCGATAGAGCACACCTAGACGAACATTTTTGAATAGGGAATGTAGGGTCCCTGACGCGATGGTAAGGCGCTAGGCGCTTTCGAAAATTTGGGTGCCGAAATTCGAAACGTCATAAAAACTAGGGAAATGGTTAGATTTTCTTGCTTGTTGCGTCGAAATGATTCTGTTTGTTTAGACTTTCTTCAGTACCAATTTGATAAGCGTATCTCTTAAAACATGGATAGGGGCGCTGCAGACTTTGGAGAGCTAGACAACAATTTTAAGCCCGTTATTTTGATAATTTAACACATGCTCGCCAAAGTTTATACTCTAACTTAAAGTTTGAACCCAAAAGTAGAGCCCTGCAAAAAGCGTAAGAGCCGGAATAAAATGTCAAAGTACAGGGTGGTCGAAACTCGAAGGCTCCTAAGAGATAAACAAACAGATTTCTTGACTTATGGCATGCATTTTCATGATTCTGTTTGCTGGGGCTCTCTGAAACTCAGTTGAACGGTACAAAAAGAAACATCGATAGGGGGCGCTTTGGGCAAAAAACATAATTCGTTGACATTTCGGACGCTAACTGGAAACGGGGCGCTACGATCAGTTAGAAACAAAACAAGAGAGTAATTTACTTATCATAAGAAGCTATTAAAACTGCAGTTTGTTTGTTTTTTTTAACAAACATAGCTGGTTTCAATCATGCACAATGCGCGCAATAAAATTTACATAAGGTGCTTTTTGCTGATTTATGCAAAAGATATCGTACCATATCGATATGCAAAAGATACGTAATGCGTAGACGACAACGCGAGATGACGTAGTTGTATGCGCAGACACGTCTTTTGAACGTGCGGTACCTACTTAAGCTTCGGCTTACTTGTCTGCAGATCGGTAGTAGGATGGAACGGTACACAAACTCTGAATTGGCTGACATGCATTTGGCGTATGGCGCTGCTGGTTGTAATGGACGAGCCGCTCAGCGGTTGTACGCCGAGCGTTACCCCAACAGGCAAATCCCCTGCCATGCCTTCTTCGCTCGAGTACACCAGAGGTTGTCCACATCGGGATCTTTCGACGGAGGCAGGCCTGAACGGGAGCGATCAGTGAGCACCCCCGACAACGAAGAGGCTGTGCTTAACCTGGTTGAGGACAACCCAGGTCTTAGCACGAGAGATATCGCCAGACATGTTGGCATTTCGCAAGCAACTGCGTGGCGCATCTTACGTTCCCGGAATCTGCACCCCTACCACATCCAGCGGGTGCAGTTGCTCAGAAAGCAGGATTTTGGCCCTCGAGTGGAATTCTCAAGATGGTACTTGGCGATGAGATCCAGGGATCCCCGTTTTGTAAACAGCATTTTGTTTACGGACGAGTCCACCTTCAGCCGGGAGGGAATGTGGAACGCCCACAACAGTCATGTGTGGTGTGATGAAAATCCACATGAAACCAGAAGCCGAGCAGCCCAGGAGCGTTTCTCAGTAAATGTGTGGGCCGGCATTCTGGGGGATTGCCTCATTGACCCTTATTTGTTACCTGAACGGCTGACAGGTGGAAATTACCTGATTTTCCTGGATCAAGTGCTGCTGCAGCTTCTGGAGGAGGCGCACGTACCCGAAGGTTCACGTCGCCAGATGTAGTTCCAGCACGATGGAGCTCCGGCCCATTACACGAACGACGTGCGTCTCCATCTAAACGCAAGGTATAGCCAGCGGTAGATCGGGCGTGGGGGTCCAGTTCACTGGCCTGCCCGATCACCAGACCTCACCTGCTTGGATTTCTTCCTTTGAGGTTACCTGAAGGCCGAGGTATACCATACACCTGTCAGCAGTGCTGAAGAACTTGTGGCGCGCATTGTGGCAGCTGCAGGGCAGATCAGAGATACTCCTGGCATTGTTGGAAACACACACTCCTCAATGCGACGGAGGTGCGAAGCCTGCATCATGGCCCAAGGTCGAAATTTCGAGCATCTTCTGTAGTGTTATTTTTTGTAAATAAATTTCCAGTATCATTGATGTTTTTGGTCTAAATTTATTCAGAAGTGTTGAGCAGAGGTAGAAAATGTGTTTTCATTATTACTAACTGATCGTAGCGCCCCGTTTCCAGTTAGCGTCCGAAATGTCAACGAATTATGTTTTTTGCCCAAAGCGCCCCCTATCGATGTTTCTTTTTGTACCGTTCAACTGAGTTTCAGAGAGCCCCAGCAAACAGAATCATGAAAATGGATGCCATAAGTCAAGAAATCTGTTTGTTTATCTCTTAGGAGCCTTCGAGTTTCGACCACCCTGTACTTTGACATTTTATTCCGGCTCTTACGCTTTTTGCAGGGCTCTACTTTTGGGTTCAAACTTTAAGTTAGAGTATAAACTTTGGCGAGCATGTGTTAAATTATCAAAATAACGGGCTTAAAGTTGTTGTCTAGCTCTCCAAAGTCTGCAGCGCCCCCTATCCATGTTTTAAGAGATGCGCTTATCAAATTGGTACTGAAGAAAGTCTGAACAAACAGAATCATTTCGACGCAACAAGCAAGAAAATCTAACCATTTCCCTAGTTTTTATGACGTTTCGAATTTCGGCACCCAAATTTTCGAAAGCGCCTAGCGCCTTACCATCGCGTCAGGGACCCTACATTCCCTATTCAAAAATGTTCGTCTAGGTGTGCTCTATCGATCCTTAAAGTTTGTCACCGACGAGCTGAATCACCCTGTATATATACATCAATGTGATTACCTATGATTTTTGTTAAGAAAACAGGAAAGTATGTTTGTGTGCTAGTCAGGTCCAACAAAAATCATGAATGTTGTCAATCAGGTGCAGGAAAATCACAAATTCTGTTGATCAGGCATGGAGAATTTCATCGATCAGATACCAAAAAATCATGAATTTCTTTAATTTGTCACTTGAAAAAATTGCGAGTTTTGTTTATTTGGTTCTGAAAAATTACAATTTTCATTAATAAGGACACAAAAAATTCATTAATTTTGTCGATTAATATTGAAAAAACTCAGTTTGTTGATTGATTATGAAAAACAGCATGTTTCATTGCAAATTTCATCAGTTTGCCTTAGCAAGAAATTGCGAATTTTGTTGTTCAGGCATGGAAAAATTGCAAACATTGATCGGATGTGAAGAAATTGCTAATTTATTTAATTGAGCATCAAAAAACATGGTTTTTGTTGATTGGGCAATGAAAAATTGTGATTTTTATCGATCAGGCTGAAAAAAAATCATGAATTTCATTGACTCAACATGTAAAAATTGCAAATTTCATCAGTCGGCTGACGAAAAATCACAAACTTTATCAATCAGGTGCAGAAAAATTACAAATTACAGGCATGGAAAAATCACAAACATTGATCAGACATAAAAAAATTGCAAATTTTGTTGATTGAGCAAGAAAAAAAACATAAGTCTTGTTGATTGGACACCGAAAAATCTCGATTTCTGTCAACCAAGCTAATAAAAATCATGAATTTCGTTGATTTGGCATGAAAAAATTGCAAATTTCATTACTCGGACACTAAAACATTATGAATTTTGTCAATCAACTGCAGAAAAATCACAAGTTTTATCAATCAGATGCAAAAGAATCACGATTTTCATGGATCAGGCAAAGAAAAATTGCAAATTTCGCTGATTGGCTTCAGGAAACTTGCAAATTTTTGTCCGTCATTTTCATGTAGTCCTTGAAAACTTGGACACTTTTATAAAAGGCCCTTCTTTTAATAAAGTTGGGCACACCTAACACAATACCATATTTAATGTCATATGTCAGTGCTTGAATTTCATGGTGGGATTTGTGCCCAAAATTTTGAAATCCCGTCCAAAAGAGTAAATACAAGGAGTAAGTGTAAATTTTATATTTTCGTGCGGCTGATTGACACATTTTGAGAGTTTTTTACAGCGAAAGATTATTGAATTTCATGATTTTTTCCACAAATGATTGACAAATTTTGCAAATTGTTTTCCTGCAATCGATTGACAAGTTTCGTTCTATTCTTCCTGGAGAGAAAAAGGTGATTCTGTTTGAAATTTTCAAAAAAAAAAAAAAAAAAAAAAAAAAAATCAGTTATCATACCAGAAATTCAGACATAGAAGTATCACGAATTTTGAGAGATGGTGTCAAAAAAAGCAGTTTCTCCAATCGTTCCCAGAAAATGGCCAGTTTCATCAAAAATTCCGGGGGGGGGGGAATTTTATCAAAGGAATGTGAAAAAGCACAAATTTCGTCGAAGGATTGAGAATAAAACACAAACTTCTTTAAGTTATCGTAGGAAAAACGCTTAATTTGTCAAAGGGTCGCTTTAGGGCTGATTCTGAAGGAGAAAAAAAAATCTAAAATTCACAGGTATTTTCTGAAAGGTTACAGCATAGTGTGTGTGTGCAGGGAAATCCAGTTTAGACACTGTGTTTTTTCTGCGACCCTTTGGTGTAGACTTTAGAAAATCTTTTGTCAATTTGTAGATTTTTTGAAAATTTTTTAGTTTTTTTTTTTTTGACAAAATTTTGCAATTTTTCATGATTTTTTACAAAATTTGCATTTTTTTGTGATTGTTTGCATTTTTTCATGATTAGTTAAAGATTTTTGCATTCTTTTCTCGATCCTTTACAAAATTTTTTATTTATTTATTTTTTTCACTATTCTTTGATGGAATTTGTGTATTTTCCTCGATTTTCTGGCGAATTTGCATTTTTTTACGATCTTCTGACACAATTTGCGTTATTTTTTCACTATTTTATGACAAAATTTTTTCAAAGTTTTTCCAGTGATCCTCTGACGAAATTCGCGATTTACGAAAAAGATTTTTTTCAACTATTTGTGTGAAATTTGCAATTTTTTTTTTTTTTTTTTTTTTTGTCTAAATATTTAGATTAACAGATTCTTTGATAAAACTGTTGTTAGCTTTCGTTTTTTCAAAAACTAAAAACTAAAACAAAATCATTTAACCTTTTTCATTCACTTATCACTTTTTCATTTACGTAACAGATTCTTTTTTTTTTTTCTAAAAATTTTTAATTTTGGGTTTTTTATAAAATTTGTTTTTTTTATGTACAAAGAAATACGCAAATGACAAAATACCACTAAAGCATTTTTTATCAACAACTCAAAATAACCATGGAAAATGTGTTTTTTATTTTAAAAAACTCAAGATTTTATATAGTCTATTTATTTTTCAAAGGGATAAATTCCCTTCCTGTGCTAATTACTTTTGTTTCAGGTCTAATAAACTCTGTTTTTGTTCAAGTAGATTTTAGGTTGAATATAGATTGCTGCAAGTTGGGTTCGGGTTAATCTAATTTTTTAAAAGTTAGTTGAGTATATATTATTTCCAATTAAAAATTATACCTGATAACAATAAACAGATATGTTTGTGTGTGTGTTGTTTTCCAGACGGCTGCATTTTCTGATGAAATTGAAATCTTTTTTTGTAATTCAGTGATGAAATTTGCATTTTTTAGCAGCCTTTTGACTAGATTTGCATTTATTCTGCAGCCTTCTGACAAAATTCACATCTTTTTTGCGATTCTTCAATGAAATTTGCATTTTTTAGCAGCTTTTTGACTAAATTAGTGTTTATTAACGACACTTTGACGAAAATCATGTTTTTTTTTTTTTTTTGCATTGCATTGTTGAAATTTGCATGCTTTACACGACTCTGTGACAATTTGTATTTATTATACGTTCCTTTGACGAATTTTGCATCCATTAAGCGATCCAAAGGCAATTCGGTTCTGTATTTTACAATATCATAGGTTTTCGGCTAAAAAAAAAAGTCATAAGTCTGGAAATTTAGAAAAAAACATACCACGAATTTCGAAAATCGTCGACCCCCCCCCCCCAAAAAAAAAAAAAAAAAAATCAATTTTGCAAATCGTTTACAGAAAAATTGTAAATATCATAAGAGGTTTGAGGGGGAAAATATGAATTTTGTTAGATAATTGTGAAAAATCTCAAATTTCGTCTGAAGATCGTGAAAAAAAACCATGAAATTTGTGGAACAATAGTGAAAGAAAAACACAAATTTTGGGTAGGGATCACAGAAAAAACAAAAATATCTTCAAAAAACCTGTGGGAAAAATTCACAAAAAACCTGCAAATTTCAGCAAAAAATCCACGAATTTTGTCTAAAAAATCTACAGACATGCTACTTTTCCACGAAAACGCGGAATTCCACTTTTTCGGCGACGAATTTTATTATCCCTGGGATCAATGCAAATATGCATTAAAATTTGATGACATTTATATGTAGGGGGGGGGGGTAACAATGTGTTACAACAAAAACGCGAGTCAAAGGGCGCTAAATTAAGAAAATTTCTTCAAAGGATTGCAAAAAAAAAAGGCAAATTTCTCCAAAGGATCGAAAAAAACTATAAAATCTTCAAACAATCGTGGAAAAATACTATTTTCTTCAAAGGATCGCAAGAAAAAACACGATTTTTGTTAAATGATCACGAACAAGACTCGATTTTCGTCAAAAAATTGCTCTGAAAACATGATTTTGGTGAATAGGTTGCGGAAAAATACTCTAATATTGTCAAATAATCGTGATAAATAATCGTATTTTATCAAAAGATCGCTGAAAATGCTGCAATTTTGTAGAAAGATCACAGAAAATACCCAAATTTTGATGAAAGATCGCGGAAATTACGGAAATTTTAACGAAAGATCGTAGAATATACACATATGTTGACAGAAGATCATGGAAAACACAAAAATTTTGACGAAAGATCACGAAAAATACGCAAATTTTGACAAAAGATCGCAGAAAATCCGCACATTTTTACGAAAAATCGTGGAAAAATACGCATATTTTGATGAAAGATCGCGGAAAATATGCAAATTTCGAAGTAAGATCGCGGAAAATACGCATATGTTGACGAAAGATCGTGGAAAATGATCAAATTTTGACGAAAGATCACGGAAAATATGCAAATTTTGACATAAGATCGCAGAAAATATGCAAATTTTGACGAAAGATCGTGGAAAATACACACATTTTTACGAAATGCTGCTGCCAGGCACTGTGCCTTACCAGTTTGGTGTAGGTCAACACTGTTTGCTATAGATTTTATTAAGTAGCTTATATATGTTTTTTTATATTGCAATCTACATGAAACATTGGTTGTAGAATGCCCATTTATTGAGTGCTAATTTGTTTTGTAAACGAGGCAATCAATCAAAGCTTGTTTCTGAATCAGAGAAGAGAAAATAGTGAATAAAACAACTTAATTTAATATTATTTATTTATTTTGTAGATACATGAGTTAAAGTATTCCTAAGTATTTTAAAATTGCTTTAGAATAAGGTTACTGGATCCACCATATATATAATTTTTTTCCTTTTCTTTTTCAACTAATAGTTACAAGCTCCCTGGTAAATATACTGTCTTGTGGATGAAGATCTTAGATGAGTATAGATTTGTTGAAATGATCTGAAATAATGATTACCACCCCTCCATAGAAAAATCGTGGTTCAAGAGCAGTATAAATCATGGATTCCAATTTTTCAAAAAGGATCTGACTGAATAAGGTAAACTTTCCATTAAAATCTATAAATGATACAAAATAAAATTTTGTCTTATATATGTCTGTTTGATTTTGCAGTTATGAGTTTGAATAATAATAATAATATGACAGTGGATAATATGGTACTTTTATGTTATACCGGTGCTAATTATATTAACAGTGTATTTTTTTTTGATGAATGCATTTTAAGTTATTCAAGTTTTACTCATTATTATCAAATTACTATGTATTGTTCTTTTATTTTCAGAAATATTTTTAACATTTAATAACCTTTTAGAAATGCTTATTATAAAGTATAATTCTAATTTATTTATTATTATTAAATACTTTTTATTTAAAAGATATTTTATGATTAATCATATATTTAAGTATTATTTTTGAATTTTCAAAAATTGAAATAAAATTAAGCATTTTTTTTAACTATTTTTCAAGTATGTCTGCATAATTAAGACTGAAAAATAGCATGCACAAGTTGTTTTGAAAGTTTTACTTGATTATTTTTATTTGTGAATCAGTTGATAGCTATGCTATAGTAGAGGCACATAAGTGATTTGTAATTATATTACAGTATGGAACCATTTATCCATAAACCAGTTATCTGGAATGATACTTCTAATAGACTGATGTTAGAATCTTTTTAGAAAAAAGTGACATACACAATCAGTTTGACATATACATTGCTTGAAACAATTGTATAGTTTGATAACAGCCTCTAGTATTTGAAATAGAAGCATATAATCATACTATAGATTAATAAATAATATTATAGTATTACAGATGTTTTCATGCTTATGCAGAGAAAACAGAAAAATTTTTGTTCCTAAGGAGTTCCCATAAGTTATCTTCTTTCAAACTTTAACAATTGATCTTACTTGCATCAGATTCTTGGTTCAAGTAATCTCATAATCAATTTAAAATTAAAAGTAATACGACAACTACATATGTTTCACAAAACTTATCAAATCGATGCTGCTTTGATGCCCAACCAGTTAACTGGAAAAACCAGTTATCCGGAATACATCTGACCCCAACCATTCCGTATAAATGGTTCTGTACTGTATGTAATCTTTTTAAACCTGAAAAGTGGCTAAAATATACATTTTATATATTTAAAAAGTCATTTTTATGCTAAAATATCAGAGGAAATACTACAATTCTTTGCATCAATATATGTAATAACAAGTTATTTCATGCATGTGTATTTCAAAAGGTTACATGGAAAAATGATTTTTTTTATAATTTTTTAAAGAGCACTTCGCAAAATCCTTCGGCCCAGAACATGAAATCAAATTTCCCCGTTCCGTCCTCAGATGCACGTTCTGTGGGGAACGGGTTAAAACACCATCAATTAGAAGATTTTAACTTTAAAAGCATACATTTGGCTTGTTGATTCCTTTTAAGTTATGCCTTAGAAGTGCATTGCCATAATGGACCAAATGTTTTACAGAAAAACGACCCCTTTTTGAAAATCTATACTAATAAAATAACAAATTGTTCTGTGTGTGTGTGGCTGCGATGACTAGCAAAAATTACGGCAAGTACAAGGCTCAAATTTTTTGTGAAGATTGTTCAAAGACTCTGCTAATGTACCTGACCATCAGAATTTTAAAATTCTAATAATTGAGAAATGAATTAAAATTCCTAAATTAGAAGAATGGAAAAGTACTCTTAATTTAATAGAAAAATAGATTTTTATCAAACCTCAGAATATTTCTTCGAAAGCTGGAAGAGAGGGGAAAGGGTTAATGTAAATGGGGGGCTAACATAACGATAAATGTACTCAAGTTTTTTTTTTTTTTTTTTTTTTTTTTTTTTTAATAGAGGGTTGTGTTTTAATTTTTTTTTTTTTTTTTTTTTTTTTTTTTTTAAATAGAGGGTTGTGTTTTAATTTTTTTTTTTTTTTTTTTTTTTAATAGAGGGTTGTGTTTTAAAATCTACTGAGCCTAAAAACTCAAAAATTAGGCAGCTAGATCAGAAAAAATTCACCTTTCAGAAATTCTAAAAATTATTTTCCTACTCCTATAAATAGTTAAAAAATTCATTAAAAATCTATTTATAAAATCTCATTTTATTTCCGTTTAAAGAAACAGATTTTTAAGAAATCTAATATAACAAAAGCAGTTGTTCATCGATGACAACTGGGTGCTGGTGGGTACTCGCATTTATAGATGACTTGTAATTTTTTTCAAAAATTAAATTCATAAATTTAATATTTATATATCCAGATGACAAATTTTTTGCTGATTTCAAATATGTAAATTTTTCACAGTCACTCAGTTACAACCTTAGATATTAATTTTTAATCCGTTACTTGGAGGACTTGCTCCATTTAAAAGCGAGTTTTTTGAAACCATAAACAATTTTTATATAAGGATTCTTTGGCACCGTGTCAAATTTTTAAAAATACATTCTTTGGATATTTTAAAGCTTTGCATTGAGTAACATCTTTAAACGCTGTTTAATAATATCTAAATTTATAAAAATCCAATTTTTTTTCTTTTTTTTAATCAAAAAACTTTTTTTAAAAAGGAAAAGAAATTTGGAAACGCTAATTAAAATTCTAAAAAAAAAAAAAAAAAAAAAAAAAGATCAAATAAATTATAATTTATAACACATAGTACGTATTTTAAAGAGTAATGAGCATCAAATAAGGGGTGGGGGATCTTTTAGGGGCAGTGATCAAATACTTAAAATTGTACTGTTTTCTACAATCTCAAATGTGGACTTTTCACTAAGCTCTGGGATAAATGTTACTTATTTAATATAAAATGTTCAGATAGTTTATAACATATAATATAGATTTTAAAGAGTAGGGGACTTGAAATAATGGGTAGGGACAGGCAATAATTATTTTAGGGAGGGCGTGATCAAATATTTAAATCTGCACCGTTTTAGATGCAGATTTTTCAGAACCCTGGGATAAATAATACTTATTTAATACAAAATTTTAAAAGTGTACCTACCCCTATTTTCAAATAATGATTTCATAAAATATCTTCAGAAACAATTTTGTTAAGAAAAAAGTTTGCACCATGGTGGTGGAATATGAAACTAAAAGATTCTAGTCTCCCTACCTTTTTTTTTTTGTGTGTGTATGCAGCACTTCTGCTAAACAGTACCATAGGCAGCAAGAATTCGGTTAGAGATTGGATCTTTTAATGAGATTTTGCAGTGTCAATTTCAGTTCATTTAAGTATATCATTACAGGCCCGGGCAATGTCAGGCGGCTCAGCTAGTATTTGAATAAACAATTTCATATTACTTGAGAGGTGTAAAAAAAAAAATTAAAACATTGACATAAGTCCTATTCTAATAAAAACCATCATAATAAAAATAAAAACACAAATCTTTTCACAGTCAATACAAACAGCATGCAACAATGAGATGTAAACAAAAAACCATGCACTTTTGAAGAAAGAAAAAAGGTGACTTAAATTATTACATAGGCATGAATAGGAGAAAACTTGGAATTAGAAAAGGTGAACATTAATCTGATTTTAAATTTGGTCATACTAACACTGCTTTATCTGCACTATATTTAGATGGGGAGATAAAAACTGTTTAATGTAAGCAAATTATGTTTTGTATAAAATTTTTGTTGTAAATCTATTATAAGGGAGTCCATTAAAATTTAACTGTGTAAAAATTTTGTTAGCAATGATAGTTTTTCTTTTATTACTCCTAGATTATGGTTACAGTTTATAAATAAATTCCTCTTGAAAGCTTGAATAGTATGAACCAAGTTGGAAGTTAATTTTAGATCATGGTCTATTTTTAATTTTTTGTTTTTATAATAGAGCATGTGGTTTTTGTTTACATCTCATTGTCGCATGCCATTTGTATTGACCATGAAACAATTTGCATTTTTATTATGACTATGGTTTTTATTTGAATTTGGACCGAAAAATGTCAATAATATTATTTGTTTTAATTTTTTGTTACACCTCTCTCAAGTAATATGAAATTGTTTATTCAAATATTTATATTAAAGGTGAAGTTCTTAAAATCTTGTGAGTTAAAAATCTAATAGATTTAATAAACTTTTTATGATACTTTTTGAAAATATTAAATCCAAACTATGAAAAACACAAAGAATTTAATATATGAAAAAATAGGAAAATTTCTGCTCTTCTTTCAATGCTGCCAAGCAGAAATAATAAATTTCTTATATTAATACTTTTTTTGACATAAAGTCTTTTATTTAAATTTATATATTATTAATTATGTGTTTTATAGTTACTTTTATTTTTTTCTCCTAGCTACTGTTAAGAATCATGTTTTGCAGAGTGGAACATCAGATTGCCGATTGGAAAATTTATAGCAAATGTGTTGCGACATACAAGATTATTATTGTAAATAAAAATTGTAATAAAAGTATTGTAATTGTAAATAAAAATAAATAAAACTTTTTCCCCACATTTTTATTGTGTGTTTCTCTTTAAAATTGAATGATCTTATACAGTAACTCTTTAAACATTCCTTGACTTATATAATATTGATAATCATTATAAGAAATTTATGAACTATATTTTATAATAAATTAGATTTATCCCTATTTTGTACATAATCTAGATTTTTAACTAATTATATTGCTCACAATTTGACCATGGCATTGTATTTTTTCAAAATTAATCTAAAATAATTTAAATAGTTTTTTTTTTATGTAATAATAAAATTTTTACTTTTTTTTATTTAACTGAAATGTGTGACTATAAATAAGAAACTTAATTTTATAATACCTAAATAATTCACAAGATTTTTTTTTCATTCAATTTTGTTGGAAAAAAAAAAAAAAAACTGATGTTAATTAATATGTTGAGTGACACACCAGACACCTGTGTCCAACACTGAATTTTCCCATTTAGGCAGCTTCACTGTAAAATGAGATATAAAGCTACTGATTTTATTTAGAATTTAAAAGAAAAGTCTATTATTCACCAAATGTGAAACCTTTCAGTTGATGATAATGGATAATATAATAAATTTTCTAAATACAATTGCAAAATTATGCGAGTTTTAGTCATCTCTAATTTCTTTTTAAAATCTTCACCTTTTTTAATTGCAGGTATCTTTTATTAATCCATTAGAGACGAACGATCAGTATACATGCCCCTTAAATTGCTCAAAATCTTAGCTTATTCTCACCAGTTACTTTTTTATTATAAAATTTACCTTCTATAATCAGAGCATTTTCAATATTCAATTATAGAAAATTTTCTGCATTGAAATACTGGTGGTAAAATATTAAAAATTAAAAGGCTCTTGTCGTGAAAGGATTGCATAAAGCGAAAATTTCTATTAAAAATTAGTGCTATCTAAAAATCATAGCTGTTGTCTGCTATGTAAATTCGACCTTTTTAGATGAATTATCACCATCAATAATAATATAAATGAAAACATTTTTTTTTTTTTTTTTTTTTCAGGAGAAATAGTACAGTTAATCAGAGTAACTTTGGCCAAGAGAAAAAGAAAAATGTTCTATATCACTTGAGTTAATGGCAAAGTTTTGTTGTCAAAATATAGCTACTTGCACTAGTTTGAATTTGGCATCTCATTGGAAATAATTTGTCAAGATTCCATCATGGCAGAATGGATCAAAGTTTTGTAAAGGTGGAGCAATGTTACTCTGATTGACTGTATATAAAATAAAAATGTGAAGAAGAGCAAAAATGCATAGATATCTAGAAATGCACAAAGCAAAAACTGGTACGCTGGTAGGTATCTTGCATTTTTTATTTCCTATTTTGTGTAGAGATGAAGGGCAGTAACTAAAGTGGTTTCTTTAAAGATCTTTCAGAATTGAAAGTTTTAAAATGCTAAAAATAAGTTTTATTAGCAATATTATCTTTAAATATATATACTTTTAAAAGTCACAAGAAAATTTACTATCCTTTAAATAATTTGTTATTATTTAACAACAACAAATTTTTTGATATATTATTGAATTAAAAAATTGCTTTATTTATCTAAAATTAATGGATGTGAATATATATACATTGGCATTGGCAAGAGATAAATTTTAACATTTTAGTTAACTATTTTTTTTAAGCACTCATATTACGACTAAAAGATGTCTATATTTCGTCTGGATGTCGAAGTTTTTGGGTGTAATATGAATAAATTTTGAACGTAATACGGACAAATTTTTTGGTATATTATATAGACAAATTTTGTACATAGTACGGACGTAATTTTCGACGTAATGAGAACAAATTTTGGACGTCCAATTTACGTAAATTTTATGTTCATTTTATGCTCATTTTGCGGCCCAAAAGACGTAGTTTTTACGTAAAGAGAGGTGACATTTGGACGTAATAAGAATAAATTCTAGATGTAATATGGACAAAGTTTGTACGTAGTATGAACGTAATTTTAGACGTAATAAGAACAAATTTTGGACGTCCAATTTACGTTAATTTTATGTTCATATTATGCTCAATTTGCGGCCCAAAAGACGTACTTTTTACGTAAAGGGAGGTGACATTTGGACGTAATTTTGACTAAATATTGACGAAGTTCGGAGAACTTTTAGACTTAAATTGGACACGTCCATTGATCCAAATTACGTACTTTACACGTAAATTGGACGAATCTGTGTTGTGTGGGTTAATAGCTGTAAATAAAAGTGCATCAATATACACAAAATTAAATTTCTCAATTTTACATTCAGCGTTATTAATAACTATATATAAAACTCACTAATGACAATAACCTTTCTTAATGTGTGCAAAACTCCAACGTCTAAGATGCATTAAAACTCCATTATAAAGAAGACGATATTAACACAGACTTTGCTATACAATGTTCAATAACAATGCATAAGATTTATATGGAATGAAACATAAAACAGCAAGTAAAATATAAACTACTTGCAAACCTTACAGCTTTACTCATGTGTTAGTTGAAATTTAAAATCTGATATTTGTATGCTTAATTTTTATTAGTAGGAATTATACTTTTATAAATAATTTAGAAATTACCATTTAAGACACAGTTTGACTAAGACTTGTTATAAAACACCGTTACGCAGAAATGCGGTTTAAATTAATAAGATGACCTAGTCAAATCGTCAAAAAAAGTTCCGATAGATGCAAAAATTCTGCTAGAAGATTTTATGTTTATAAAATGTTTATGGCGATGCCAGTAATAAGAATTAATGGTTTTCCGACAAAATATCTCGAGGCTAAACTTTGAGGAGATAAAAAAACACGAAATCTTTTGAGATTTGTCAGATTTTACCTGTAACTCAAAAATTATAAACTTTTGTGTACCATACTTAGTTACAAAAAGATAGAGCACTAAGTTCTTTAAAAATTTTGTTACAAAAACATTTTTTAAACCCATTACTAAGCGCACTTACGCTTTTTGAAAATATCACTTTTTAAAAACTTTATAGAAAGTTATCTATTTTTCTAGTACCATCCCAAAACACTTTCTTTCATCTCAAACAAAAAAAATTAAATAACCCGTTGATGAATAAGAAGTCAAAATTTTAAGAAAGGCAGGCAAAAGAAGCACAAATTCTGTAAACCCTATAAGAAAAACAATTACGAAAGGTGGGAGGGCCGGGGTAAAAAGTGAAATTCAGTTGGAAGATAGCATTCCCAATCCGCTTTCATTCAAACACATGTAATCTTTTTTAAAGACACACATTTCTAATATGTTGCTATTCAGCGTACTGTATATCTTCTTCTCGTGCATTAATGAAAAATGAGTGAGCTGAACAGTCTTATTGAACAATTACATAGTAGGTTACAATAGTTTGGCAGTATTGTTTTCACATATTGTCCATATCATATCTCAGCTTGTAGTCAAATCTCCTTCTTGAAATTTTTTGTACATAACACTGTTACACATCACTATCAAAGGCCAGAATTTCAGATTTTTATCTTGTGCCCCACTAGAGATATCAAAGCATAAAAAGTGCGACTTATGAAATTTTCGACGAATTTCGGAATTTTTTTCGCAAAGAGGAATCAACTCCCAGATCTGGGACTTGGCGAATGAGTACACGCACTTTTGACCTATTAGTAGAAAAAATTATGTAAGGCTGACAGTTTCCCTTGCATGAAAAATTTCCTCTTGCAAACGGATGAATTTGGAAAAAATCTTGAATTTTGTGCTAAAATTTCACTTGTAAAATTTATTTTTCAAAATTTTTTTACCACTGTATATTTAGCCTATTTTATTCTGAACAAAATGCTGCAAATCCCATTTCAATTGGGAAAAAAAAAGACAAGACATTTACAATTTTGTGTATCCTAGTTTCTTAGAAAATTGCTGCACACGATGAAACAAAGATGGCCGCCATGCACAAACAAAAATATAGTAAAATTAAAATAACGTCATTTTGAACTTCCATCATGTTAGGGTTGTTGTACAAAAATTTTCAGATTTTAAAAAAATAGTCGAGCGACCAGTGCTGGACCACTTGAAATGGATTGACCCCTCTTATATCGATATAGTTTTCCTCCAAAGTTTAAAGTTAAAATGATATCAATTACCTCTAATTTTTTCACAATTTTGATTGCAGTGGATTACGAATTAGGTGGGGAAGGGATATATTTTTACACAACATTTTCAATTATATCTCTGAGAATAGAACATTTAAATTTAAATATATTCCTAAGTTTAGCGTTACAAAAATGTTAAACGATACCCCACGCGATATACAAATAAAGCATTTTTATTCAAGTAGCTTAATAAGCACCGCTACATTTTTCTATGAATTTTATTTTTTTAATATTAAATTGTTTTAACTTAATTTTACAAAATTATTACAAAATGTAGTGCCAATTGATCGAAATATCTTAATATCTGTTCTTTCTGTGTCTTAAAACTTGTAAGAAATAAGATTTGTTTCGTCAATTGGTTCTGCAAATTAGGTTTTTATTTATGTGTAAATAATTATGAAGAAAAATTAAGATTTGCCTTTACTATGAAATAACTATGCATTATAATTAAGGAAAAGATAATTTTTAATTAAAATTTATCGTTAATAATAACGGTGGAACGCGATAAAAAAGGTTATTATGATTTAAGAATATTGCAATTTAATAAGATAATAACGCCAACAGAAAATATTTGAAAATGACTAATGCTTCTTTTGTTCTCGGACGAAGAAAACGAAGAAAACAATTCATTTGGATTTTCTATCATGAACTTAATATTATAATTGAAAATGTCTAAATTATTAGAGATGTTATTCAAATAACTATCAGGATTATAACCAAAGCATATTTATTAAATATCTTAGAATTCGACATATGTTTGTATTTTCCATTAGTAGTTTTATCTATAACAATTCGATTAATTTTAAAACTCAATAATCCGATACCCATAAGAGAATGTATTATTCGAACAATGAGAAATGTATTCAATTTATTCCACCACAGGTTAATTTGCATTAAATATCAATTTCTCAATAGCACTACAATAGATTCGGTATTGAATACATCGTGTAACAACAAAGGGTTTCATGCTGGTAAATTGTATTTTGACATTCTGCTACAACTAGTGCTCGTAAATTGTGTTGAGGCAAACATACTGCAAATTAACTTCTTTATTAAATAAATAGTGAGTAGTGTTTCATACCTTTCTTACTTGTCGTGACCTCAGATTAACACAAAAAACGAAATAAAGCTAAAAATCATATTTTGTTATGAGTTCGTCAATAATGAAATGTGTGACTATTTTAATTTTAGCTAAATTCCGTATTCATGAAAAAAATTATCATGAATGAAACAAAAATATCTAATCTTTTTACCCGATGAAAGTTTGTCAAATTCGTAATCTCAAACTTTTCTTGGCATGAGTTTCATACTTGATGACCTAATACACTATATGACCTTTAATGATCGGACATTTTCAATTTAATACATTTTGTTCAATATTTCAAAATATACTTGAGGAATTCTTCTTGAACTTCATAAATATAAACATTATGTTCGACTTCATATTTATCAACGTCCATTTAACAAGGAGGACGGTTAGGGACCCGACAAAAAATCAAATAAAAGTAATAAAATTTGGGGTCAACCTGTACATTAAAATACTCGAAATGATCAATCGCTGCAGGAAACAAATATGTGGATACTATACAATATTTCTAGAGAAATTTATAAGAATAGCACGTTAATTGATGAATTAATAGCGATTTTTATGAAAAGTTAAAAAAATCCCAGTTTCAGAAAAATTGGCAAAACTTTGTAGAAAAAGCATACTGCAATTCTAATATAAGTATCTTGAATATTATTTGAAATATGAATATTGGTATACAAAATTTTGTATCTGCGCTTGCGCGGTAACAACGATCTTTTTACATAATATTATAGTCAAGTCTATTGAGCAACTCTTAAAAAAATCCAGTTTAATATCGTGAAAGTTCAGGAAGATATCACCGATAGAAATAGGGTGATTTTCAGTTTTCTCAAGAAGCATCTGAATAATAAAGGATTCTCCACAAATTATGAAATATATATATATTTTTAATTTAAATTTTTGGATGATGCTTTAGTATTTTCTTTGAAAACTACCAGAACAAAGCTTTTCCATGATAAATAGAAACAACAAAATTGGAGGGGTTGTTCCAAATCATCACATTGCTATTCATTAAATACTAAATTTTCGTAAAATTCAATTAAAAAATGATAATTTGTTTAATATCACTTACCATTCAGATGCTTTTGGAAAGAACTAAAAATAACTTCATTTCTATCGTCAATATTTTTTTGAATTTTTACAATGTTTGACTGGATTTTCGCTTAAGAATTTCTCCATAGAGTTGATCATTAAATTCTGTAAAAATATATTTGTTATCGATTCCGTATTTGCAGATAATAATTTGTCTATACAACCACTCATATTTCACAGTATATTTAATGTATTTATATTCCAATTGTAGACATTGTTTCTATTATCTTTCAATCTTTTCTGAAACTTATGTTAAATTTGATTACAAACCCAGCATGATATAAGCTAAAAACATACCAATACGTTTTAAACATTAAAAAATCGTTATATCTTCATGCATATGGGAGCTACTCTTACCAAAATCTATGAACATGCTGTACAGTATATTTATATCTATAGGGATTGCTCATTTCGTTCGTTTTAATTTATATTGTTTCCCCAAATATTATTATTTTTCTTTGATCCTTTGTGGGCCACCTAATCGTCCCCCTTATCAAAAAGACATTGATAAGTATAAAATCAAACATAGTCTTTATAATCCTGAATATTCAAAAGAATTCGACGAGTAAATATTTAAATTTTCGATAAAATGTCTAAAAATGAAAATGTCTAATCATTAATAGTCATATTGTGTATATTGTGTTTAGTATATGGTTTTAGTAAATGGTATAAACGTATATCTGCCCACGGGGCGCGAACCCACCGAATAGTTTGATCTTTTTATTCAATCAATTTAATTTTTTTTAATACGTAATTTATTTTTTTATATTTATTTAATCGCTGAAATGAAATTTGGTTTTATTAATGTTCTCAAATAGAAAACAGTAAGGATTTTGGTTAGAATTACAGGAGTGCAGAAAACCCCATTAGTGCAAGTATAGATAAATTTCTTACGAAAATATTTGCTGTTTATTTTGGTGTCTAGAATTCATAAAGTACTTAGGTCATTAAAATATATGTTTTCTTGACATATAGTTGTTTGCACTTTCTATAGTTTGCAATTTTTATGCTGCTTATGATAAATATTAATGTAGAAAGATCTTGTGACAGTATAATGTAATAAATTTGTCACACAATATACACAATAAATAGCCATATTGTGTTTTTCTTTACTCCGTTCTTCTACTAGGCTTTCCCTTATTTCAAAACACAGTACCCCAATAGGTGTAAGAGAATATCTTATTCACAGAATGCGAATTGCATAGCAAAATATTCACCACAAATTGATTCGTATTAATTATCAATTCTCCAACAGAATTGCAATAGATGTTACATATTCTCTACGATGTGATACCTGCAAATGAGAAAGTGTACCATGTGGATAAATTGTATTGTGGCAATATGCTAAACAACTAGAGCTCGTAAATTGTATTTACATGAGAGAGACTGCATCAAATCATTTTATGATACATTTAGTGGCTATATTTCAGGTTTATTTCGTATCTATCGTGAGCTTAGAAATACATAAATAAAATGAACTACAAAAATAGCATATTTTATAAGGTCATCAAATATAAAATGTGTGTCTGCACATCGATCAATCTTTTAGTATTAAGGCAATCTTTCTCGACGAAATCTTAATGAAAAATTTAATTATTTTTCAAACGCTATATTCAGGAAAAGTTGCTCTCTTGAAAAATACAAATGTATATTTTTATTTTTACTGATGGAAGTTTAACCCTTTTGTATTTTTTTAAAGTCATGAGTATAAAACTTTACGATAGAATAATTTTTTCTTTATATTTTTTTTTTCCATTTTCATTGATTTTTTTAACGCGGTACACCAATAAGACGTAAGACAATGTCTTTTTCGCTCAATGTGAATTGTATACAAAATCATTTCCCCACACATTAATTCGCATTATTTTTTTTTTATCATTCAATAACACTGAAATATGACTTGATATTCTGTACTGTGTTCTCTGAACATCCTTCAAACCAGAAAAAAGTTTCATACATGTAAATTTTGCTATGACGTCATGTTAAAAAACTAATGCTATAAATGGTATTGAATTAAAAGATATTACAACTAAATCGTCATTATTGTAAACTTAACAGGAAATATTTTATGTTCTTTTGTTATGTTCGTAAGCGTCAAAAAGGACAAAGAAAATAAAATGAAATTGATACTTTTCATGATGAATATGAATGTATAGTTAAAATGTCAAATTGAAACCTATTTAAAAATAAGTAGTAAAGGGGGTTTTTGTCTGGAGGGAGAAAATACAATCACAGGTACATAAAAATATAAACTCCAAGAAGCATAGTTTTGTGGTGAATTGAATAATTGCCAAAGAAAAATTGTCTCAATTCATTTCAAAATTTGTAATGAGGTAGTGGTAATTGGTTATCCGTAAAAAAAATATTGGACATTTCACTGAAAATAACTATGCATTATAAATAAAGAAAACATAATTTTAAGCTAAGTTTTAAATCATGGTGCGAAATAAAAAAATGTCATCACTTAATAATCTAATGTCATCACTAATAATTTAAGTTAATAACACTAACATATAATATTCATGAACGAACAATACCTATTTTTCCTCTCCCTAAAAAAAACCCTGTTCTTCAAAAGTTTCTAAATTGAGTTAAATATTACAATTCAAAATATCTAAAATCATAAAGCCACTAAGCAAAATAAGTGCAGCAGTATAACGAAAGAATATTTTTTAATTATTTTCATTCGTTATATTTTTATATATTTCTTTGGATCTTTTTTATGTAACGTTTTCTTTGATTTCAAAACTCAATAATCCGATATATATAAAAGAATGGCTTATTTGGGCAATGTGATTTGCATAGCAAATTATTCAACCGCACATTAATTCGCATTGAATATCAATTACCCAATAGTGTGCTAGATATTCCCTATTATGTACAGCCAGCAACCGAGAAAATGTCTCATGCTGCAAATAACATTGTGTGTTATAAAACCAGTGCTCATAATTTGTATTGAGTTCAATGATTCTGCAGCTAAATCGCCTTCGTTATACATACGAGAAAGAACCCATCGAATTTTGGCGAAAGAAATTTTTTTAAAAGGAACTGTTTCGTTGATTTATAATAAACCTACAAAATTAGTCACAATAAAAATGCACCTTATACTTTTAAATCTAAATCTTAAAATTAATAACTAACCTAAAGATGACAAAATACTATTTCTATAAAATTCAATTGTGTAAATTGATAAAATTAATGTATAATTGTACACGTACTCAATAAAAAATAATAAAGGTCTGTTGTTATGATACATTTATCAAATCGGGCTTTTATGCTACTATTCCAAGATTAAAAAAAGCAGAATTTAATTCTACTTTGACTCAATCATAAAATCCCAGTCCCCGTAAAATCTAAACCGACACCATTTTCACAGTATCAAAATTTAAATATGCACATTTCATGTGTGTATTCACCTTTTTTTAAAAAAAATCTGTATTTTAATTCAAACATAGCAGTTTCGATACTATTAACTAAAACACATAGTAAACTATTAATATTTTTTAAAAGTATAAACGTATATGTGCCTATGGAACGCGAACCCACCGAATAGTTTGATCTTTTTATCCATTCAATTTAAATTTGTTGATTATGTGATTTATTTTTTTATATTTATTTAATCGCTGAAATGAAATTTGGTTTTATTAATGTTCTCAAAAGTAATTTTAAATAGAAACTAATAAGGATTTTGGTTAGAATTACAGGAGTGCAGAAAACCCCATTAGTGCAAGTATAGATAAATTTCTTACGAAAACATTTGCTGTTTATTTTGGTGTCTGGAATTGATAAAGTACTTAGGTGATTAAAATGTATGTTTTCTTGACATATAGCTGTTTGCACTTTCTATGGTTAGCAATTTTTATGCTACTTATGATAAATATTAATGTTGAAAGATCTTGTGACAGTATACTTTAATAAATTTGTTTATAAAATTATAATAAAATATAATAGTTAAGAAACGTCTCAAAAAATTTTTTTTAATTATATTTAGTCATTTGCTACTCCATCCTTCTCTTTCAAGACACAAATACCCACTAATAGGGGAAAAATATGTTAGTTTGCTAAAAAAGAAAAAAAATAGAGCCTACCCAATATTTTTCAAAATTTGGCGCTACTGCTCAAAATTTGTATTCAACTTCTATCTCACTTTCAAATATCCAATCGAGGCTCAATTTGCATACTTATTTATATCCAATTACAATGTAATATTTTCTATTATGTTAAGTAATCTAATAAAATTTAAAATATGCATACTTCTGTAACGAATTGTGACTGTTGATTATCATAATTTAATTTAATAAAATTCTGTTATTCTTTTACTCATATTTTTAGTACAAGTTGTATATTTTGCTTTAATGTATAAACATAAACATAATTTTTAAAAAACAGTTGTGAAAATTATTTTACTCTCAATGCTTTATGTTAAATTTTATATCTGACGTTTATTTTTATTTCCAGTCAATTTTTGACTGGCCCCTGTTTTGCAGCAAATAAGATTCTTCAACTTTTAATAGCTATTACTCTGTAAATTTTATTCGCAGAAGAATGGGACTTTTTTTAGCCTAATTGTTAAAGTAGTGGTAAATATTTACTAAATATCTCTTATAGGATTGAAGAACCATATAAATATTTAATTTTCCCAGTTTATTAATAAATTTTTTGACCTAAATCACTTTGAAAACACTTTTTTACTTTCTTTAAAACATTTTTACAACTGGATGTGTATGACTAACGGTTTGGAATTTAACCACTGGCCATCGTTGAGAGTGGATACACTGTATAAGCGCCATTTCCATAAAAATAACTTCATAATGAACACAAAACAATGTATTTTAATTTTTTTGCTTCCGAATATTCGTCTTCCCAATTTTTTATCACGGTTGTCTACTTAATAACCTATTATATTTTTCCGTACATATCTGTTCTATTATGCACCCACTGATTTAAAAACTCAATTCCACAATAAGTACAATGGAATGTGTTATTCACAGAATGTTAATAGCACGCAAATTATTCAGCCGTAAATTAATTATCCTTAAACATCAAATCTCCAATATCACATTAGATATTTTCTGTTGTGTACACCCATCAAACGAGAAATTGTTTCATGCTGGTAAATTGTATTGTTACATTATGTTCAACAACGTAAACATAATGGAACAATACAATTATATTCCAATAATACTTGATTCATTAGTATGCATACGAAGGCGCAAATGCTCATTTGCAGTTGGATAGAAAACGTTGCGTTAGTCTCTAAAATATGCTTCTATCTGTCTATGTTTCTGTACTCCGTCAGTGAATTTTATTGAGATAATAGCCGTTCGTGAATTTTATTGAGATGAAAGTTACTGCAACTAAACTAACTTTATTTTATATTTTGAAGGAAATGTTTAATGTTCTTATATTAATGTGTATGAAGATTAAGAAAAAACGCAAATAAATCAAAATAAAACCAATACTTTTTACGGAGGAATGTAGGTGCATAGACGCAATACCAAATGAATACTTATTTTTACCCTTAAATGTCGTGTGTTGCCGATTAGCAATATACCCAATCTAAGCTTCTAAAATATTATTAGAGTTTTAATTGCAGCTATAATGCCTAATTTTGCTTATAAAATAGATACTAAAACAATTATTAAATCCATTTCTAGAATGTGGATGGCAACGGTTGTACTGTTTAAAAATAAAGATAGATTTAATTTTGCAGTTTATCTCAGATTGAGCTTTTTGTTTTGGAATGCATAACACCCTATATTTTTCTGCAGTCAGCAAGAAAATTTTGTTTCTTATTATAATTCTTAAAATTCATATGTGTTTAATATTATAGAATCTTATTGAGGAACATTATTTTTTCAATAAAGGTCCAGTATTTCTGAATAGTAACAAACTGGTTTTAGCCGTAAACCATATTTAAAATAAAATATGCATTTTTTAAAGCATTTTTCCCTAAATTTATTTAAGAAATTTAAATCGATAAAAATTTAAATATTGATTTTTGAAAAATCAAGCGTTTAAGGGTTAAAATAACTGGAACATGATATTTCCATCTGTAAAAATCACTCACGGCTCGTGTCATATTTAAACAAGCATTTCATGGTATCATCGCTATTACAATATTTCGGAAACGTTATTCAAGAAACGTTAAAAAAATACAAACTTCAAACATGTATTTTTTTGGTTATTTTAAATTAATTTTATTTCAAAAAATTTAAGAAAAATATTTACCTTAAAAATTTGAATTAGTTAAAAAATAACTTACATTATTTAAAAATAGATATTTTTAACATTTTTAAATTTAATATTGAAAAGAAAACCCCTGAAACAAAATTAAAATTAGATTTTTCTCTCTATTTTATGAAAAAAATGAAATCCGATGAATAATGTTTCGAGTTATAAAGATTTTAAAATATTCCATTTTTTAAAAATACTAATCATTTGAAATGTTTATAAATTTTATGAGAAATTTTAGGATGTGATTTTGTTTGCAAATTGTATGGCTAACCTTTAAAAAAATCTAACTGAATATATTTTTTACGTGTTTTCTAGAACTATTAAAGTAAAACTGTTTCTCGTATTTCGCGCAATTTAATATGTGTCTAATCCGTTAAAGCTTGATGAATAATTTTAACGGCTATAACTCTGCAAGTTTTGCAAATATGAAGATGCAATTTTTTGTGTTTAATTCAGGACTGGATTGGGAAAATTTACCTAGTTGGAATTTTTACTTTACTGGGGCCGTACAAAAAAATTGTTTTCATATTTTTTTCCAATTGGAAGTTGTCCCTTGACGTTGCAACGTGTCTTATCAAACTTTGCACATTTTGTAAAGAAAATTTGTAACTGGTAGTATGTACCTAGGGCAAATATTTAAGGAAATAGGCTAATATTTTGATAAATATGACTTACCCTGTATATTTTAGTATAAATTCAATCTGAATTAAAAATAAATAATAATTATTGAAAAGTCTAAGATTTTTTATACAAAAATTATACATGATAAATTATGTGGTGTTACATTATGATGAAGATTATGTAAAAAACATAATGAGAGATTTTTTTCCTTCTAAAAATTTTATAAGCTGATGTTCAAAGAGTAATTTTCCGTAATTATGACAAAAACGCACTTTTTTTTTAATAAAGTTTAGAATTGTCTTTTTTGTTTCTTTTTTTAAAAATCTTAATGTTCCGATTGTTTAAGGTAAGGTTTTTCTTTCGACAGTATCATTTTAACGTTAAACTATTACAGTATCTTGACTGATACTTAAACAATAACTTACACAATCTAAATACATGATAAGTGAAGAATAAATGACAACAGAAAAGATAAAGTAAAGCTTTTAATTCGTTTTATGTTATGTACCTTCTTCTAATTTATCAACGAATAATTGGAAATAATTGCCTAAGCACGTTAATTTTTCAGAGAAAAACTCATAATGAAAATCTAAATATACACTTAATATAATACATATTTCATTTTATTTGTATTTATTTAGTTTAGTACTAGAAACTTTAGTGAAGAAACTCATATTCTTGCAACGAAGCAGCAATATTTTTCATAAAAAGTGATTGTTAGAAAAATATTAAGATAATTTGCTAAATATAAATAATTAATGCATATACATATTTTGAAATGATTTGTTATATCGAAATATTGAGCATGTTGCTCTAAAAGTAATTATTTTCATAATGTATATTTATCAAACTGCATTCGGTTACTTAAAATTTTATTTTAAATATATATAATGCAATATTTATTTAGGGTGTCATCCATTGAATAAGTGTTTAGATAAATATATTTCTAAAATGGAAACCATGCTGAAAAGCCAGATTTTTTTAGGTGCGTTCATAATTATGTAAATACGTAGCACAGTCAGTCCGTCTGTCTGTCCGTCTATATGTCTGTCTGTCCGCATATAACAACGGAAAAACTACCCAACTGAATCGTTTGAAATTTATAATATATAATTATTACATAATTTTTTCGAGTCATTTCAAATTTTATGAAAATCGGATGCATAGATCAATTACAAGGACAATCAAAAGTATTCATTTACATTACGGTCAAAGGGGAAAAAGTTTCAAATGCATTTTAATCGTTTGAAATTTAAAATGTATAATTATTACATAATTTTGCCAAGTCATTTCGAATTTAATGAAAATCGGATGTATAGATCAATTACAGGGACAATCAAAAGTATTATTTCACATTAAGGTCAATGGGGAAAAAAGTTTCAAATGCATTTTAATAGTGTTACACTCATTCGAACATAATAAAATTAACACGAACCTATGAAGTATATATATATACTAAAATATACATTCTGTACATTCTGTGATGCAAAGATTACGTATTATTAAATTACAGGGTCGCACAAAAGTATTCCACTACATAATGCTATACGGAGAAACACTGTTTGGGGCGTGTTTTAATGATATTAAACTATTTCACATTTTATAAATATGATATACATTGCTGAGGTGTAGTAAAAGTTACTTTCTGTATATTTACAGGAACACATAAAAGATTTCGACCACTATAGTGTATCCGAAGTACTGTCTACTATAACAGCAAGATCTGAATATTTTTAAAACTTCCTTATCGTACGAACGCACCTCATTTGTTACGCTTCACCTGCAATTTCCATCTTGGTATACCAGTAATCATTCTTATCTTAATGTATTTAACATGCATTAAAAAATATTTATATTCTTCTGTAAACCAACAAATGTGTTTGCTTTCTAATTTAATTTTTAAAATCAGATATTTCAGCAGCATAAATTAATTTGGGCATGCAAATATATATATAAAAAAAAAAAAAAAAAAAAAAAAAAAAAAAAAAAAAAATCCTACTTTTCATATTAAGATTAATGTTGTTAATGTTATATGTTTTCTGTTAGGTATGCTCTTTGAATATAAATACTTACCTGGGAATTCGTACCATCGAATAGAGTGACATTATGATTTGAGAAAACTGATTATTATACTGTAAAAGCTACTTAGAAACGTTTCCAAAAATTTCGCAAAGCTAACAAAAAATGATTTTTGAAAATTCTTCTTTACATTTAAAAAACAAAATAGTTTACTGAGGCTATTAAAAGTAAAGGAGCACTTTTCGTATCCTTGGCTGACACTGAAGAGGTTAAATTATTTTTTCATTTTAGTTTATTCTATTATTATATCGATTATTTTGTTTGTTTAATTAACATCTGTTATTATATACACTGTAAAGTAAATATATGGAATAGTCACTGGGCATTCCATTATACAAATATCTTAATAAAAGTTGTCATCTAGGCTGTAAATCCCGATGACGCATGCTGTACCCCGCCAGTGTTTTAATACAAATGTCATAACATTCCGTATCTGTAATGGCTAATATTTCCGGTGATTAGAGAATTTTCATTTCGAAAACCATTGCGAACGATAGTTTTATACTTATGCAATGATAGGTACATACAGCGTACCTATCATCGCTTCTATTCAAATAAACAATCCTGAAATCTATTATTGCGTATTTACTCATAGATTTATATGATCTACCTCTATGATGATTTTCATTCATATCTGTGACATGTGAGCCATAGATGATTTGCTCATTTTGTATGGAATGGCCCTATAATGGTTCCGGTTTTATTTTTAAGTACAGAATCTTCAAAATATTTGGATTGCTCTTAAAAGAACAATTTTCGCAATGTAATATGTACTTGTTAAAGAATTATCCTCTGTTAAATAAATGATAACTACTTTTTCCAAAATGTGATTATCTCATTAGTGCCGCACTTTGTTTAATTAAAAAAACAAAAAGATTTTCCTGCATGTTTCTCTCACTCAATAAAACTACCATTTCTAAAATTGCTTAAAGTATCATGATAAATTTCGCTATATCTTCTCAAGTTAAAAGAAAATAAACTGAAACGCTCTGCAACGTAGAATACTTTCGAAGCAGAAATAAATCTAACATTCTTGATCAAGCTTTAAAAGAAAAAAAAAACGAAGGATTAAATTATTTTCTTGACAAATTTGTTCAGTAGCTAAAAACAAGAGAAAAGTGTTAATCTTGATGGCTGGATACACATAACAACAAAATTAAATCTTGTTTACTCAAAAGTAAGAAAGAGTCGAATTTATGTATTTTTTCTGAAAGTCATGTTAAAGCTTCATTAGAATGCATCTGTATTTGTCTGCAAACGGATTTGAATTTATATACTTGCACACTCTTAAAAAACAAAGTAATACAATGTCAAATGCCGGAATTGCATCAGACACAGTTGGCACTAGTGGCTCAACTTCATCAGCATAATCATTATCCACTACTCCTTCGCTAGTATTTTAATTTTTTGCATTATCACACAGTTCTCCTATGTTTAGGGCACCACCTGTCAAAACATCTTGATCAATGGAAACATAATTACATATTGCACCCTTTTCTATATACAAATTTTCTATTTCTAAATTTTTTTTATTTTTTCTATATTCTTCATATGTTTTATTGTCGCCATCATCAACACAAACAGCACAAGTGAGTTATTTTACGTTAAAAAAGTAATTTTAGTTTGTATATAATATGGGTTCGCACGACTTGCAATTTCATTTCGGGGAGGAGAAAAATTTTAAAACGATTTATGCAAATAAACGAATTTTTGAAGAAGGATGCTTGCGGGTTACGTGAACATTGATTAAGAAAAATTTGTGCAGGGACCGTAAGGGTTGTTGTACACATGAAGACAAACAATGTTAAATAGGAAACCAGAGGTCCCAAACGTTTCTCGAAATAGATCGCCATTAAAGTTTAGTTTTTAAAATTTCAAATAAACATAAAAAACGGAAAAATTGGTCGATTGATTTACTGTTTTCACTAAAACTATTCTTTATGTCAGTATTTTCTTGCAAATAAATCATAAAGATAAATTACAAAAATGCCAGTAGACTTTGGAGTAACAAACAACTATTTTTTGTCTTTTTTTTTTTTTTTTTTTTTTTTTTGCATCTCATTAAATGCTTTTGAATGCTTAAACTTATATTTCTATTTTGATAGACATTTTGAATTATATTTATACACAAAAACAACGGTTAAAAATAGTTGTTAGTTACTCTAAAGTTTAAGGCACCTTCTAACGGAAATATTTTTAATTTATTTTTAAATTTTATTTTCAAGGAAATACTGACATAAAAAATAGTTTTATCGAAAACCGAAAACGAATCGATCAATTTTTCCGTTTTTTATATTAATTTGAAATTTGACCCCCCCCCCTCCCTTTAACACAGCTTAGTTTGCGCCATTTAACCACTTCAAACGATTCCGATTTTGAGTTCAAAATTAAATTTATGTCTAAACTTCTATATATATAAAAAAAAAAAAACCCGGTAAATAATAGATGTTTGTGAATTAAAAATATATAGCACTCTTTATCTGCATTTTTAAAAATTTATCTTTATAATTTATTTGCAAGATAATACTGACATAAAGAATAGTTTTACTGAAAACCACCAATCAATCCACCAATCAATCGTTTTTTTACGATTATTTGAAATTTTGGGCCCTAAACTTTTATGACGGCTATCTCCTTTGGAAAACGTTTGGAACTCTTAGTTTCCGATTTAATATTGTTTGTCTTGATGTGTACTATCACCTCTCCTTTTTTTGTAAAAACAAATTAGAATCACCCTGTATAATACTACAATTCAAAATCTACTGTGAATGTAGAATGTATATATATATATATAAACATTAATTGTATATATATATATATATATATATATATATATATATTAGGGTGGAGCGGAAAAAAATTTTTTTTGAAAATCAAAAACGGGTAGGTGCCAAAAGTTGCCTTTTTACTAGTACATCAACTGCGTGAAATTTTACCGTTGAAAAAAAATGGCTTGAGTCTGCGCTTTTGCTCCAAATCGAAATTTTGGGTAAAATTTGTCATTTTTTGACATTTTTTCAAAAAAATTAAAAAATTTCTACAGAGTTGGTTAGTATTTAAAAGTGTTCCTTAGACCTTTATATTTATCTGCTTAACATATTTAAACTATAAAACAATATGTTTATTCCCTATAGCTGGAGCAAAACAGACAACTTTTAGTAAGAAAACAGCATTACCACTCTATTGGGTCATATAACGAATTGTTGTTTTTAATACAGCTCTTGTTTTCAAAACTATCTTGGACATGCGTCGTGGAGGTGGCTATATTTCCTATACTATCCGGCCCAACTATTCGATCATCTTAGTACAGTGTTTTATTTATACATTGATTTGTGATTTTCTGTATAAAAATTTGGCATGTTTTCGATGCTTCCACCTTGTTCATCAATTCTTTGCATCCACATGCTGCTGTAACTATCTTCATGCATATTTTTACATAGTTTATACAAAAAAAAATGACAAGCAGAGTAATGCACGGGGATATTATTAAAGGGATCTATTCGGCCATCTATTATATTTATCAAACTTACATTCAGTTGACGAATAATGATTGGAAGTTCTGTTACCACAACATTTTTTCAATCAATTGTATTTTTTTACGTAATGATTTGCTTCAAAGATGATTTCAGATATTTCAACTATAAGTATGCCATAATTTATTCTACTTTTGCAATTTTTATATGTTGAGAAGCGAGCTGTTTAATGTGATGGTGATCGTCAGCGAGAATTGCAATGAAAATTTGTTCTCCATGTGTAAAGCAACCGCTGTTGTAAATAACTTTTCTTTTGCATTAGTTTTATGCAGTTTTCTAAGTGTTTTCGTATCCAGTTAATTTCCTATTAACTTTTAGATCCCCTTTTTATGAGTGGACAACATTTGATGGTGAAATGTCCTGGGCATAAACTTATAATGCATTGTGCTTTATGAGGGAATGGACGGATATCGACTATAAGTGCTCATTTAAAATTAGGAGAATTTTATTTGTCACTGTGAACCATTTTGCATGGGGTAAGCATAGAATTGTCTATATGATATTGAATCATTCGCTACTTCAACTCCAGTGAATTTCCTCTGCGTCAATTATTAGAGAAGTCGATATAAAACGTTCTAAGCTAC
This sequence comes from Maratus speculifer, assembly GCA_964019185.1. NCBI lineage: Eukaryota > Metazoa > Arthropoda > Arachnida > Araneae > Salticidae > Maratus > Maratus speculifer. Next base: position 170,537,197 of record OZ025291.1, read on the forward strand.
ATGGATTCACTGGATCAATAAGGAAAATCTTTGTCTACGTAATATTCACTTCCTATTGCAATTTTTTTTATAAAATAGAGAAATTATTTTCTCAAATTAAGAAAAAAGATACTCAGAACAGACTAGAAATTTCTGTCGGAGATTGCAAAGCTAATTCATAGGGAAAGCTATTTCTCAAAGAATGGGGGATAGAAATTTAGAAAACATCTCACAGAAAAGACAGCTCATAAAGTTAATAAAATTTTCCGCTTTATATAAGCACAGATTGGCAATCAGCGTCTATATGTTCACTCACCAAATCTATAATCCAAGTTTATACCGCGGGATGTTTTATACCAAATGTACTACACACCTAAATAATAGATCTAAAATCTTATTAGAAATTACTAGATTACGGAACAACACAGGAAACGACATAAAGCATACTAAAACTTCTTTAGAAATATTGTTGTTTTACACGCAAATTTTGTTTGCAATCCTCTGTGACGATCGTCATAATATTAAACAGCTAATTTCTCAGCATATATTCAATGTAATAGGTTCAATAAATGATGGCATACTAGAAACTGAATTCATACAATCAATTTTTAGGCAAAACATTGCATATAAAATGTAATTGATTGAAAGAATGTTGTGATAACAGAACTTCCAATCATCAGAGCCTGATTACTAACGGGGCACTCTCTCACCAGAAAAAAATTATAGAAATTTTCGTCTTCTTTAAACGCCCTTTTCATACAAGATTACTGTCATGAATAAGGAAAAATTCTTTATTTCTTTTTCCTGGTGGGAGAGTACCCCGTTAGTAATCAGGCCCTGCCAATCATAATGTACTAATTGCATGAAATTTTAATGAAGATAATAGACTGCTGACTAGGTTCAATTAAGAACATACCCAATACATTACTCAGCTTCTCTTCTGTTATACATGATATAAAAATACGTGCAGCAGGTCACACCAGCATGATTCAAATCATCCAAAGTCTATGAATACAAAGAAGAGATAAAGTACCGTAATTTCGGGTGTATAAGCCGCGGATCAAACAATTCTTTTTCGACCCAGAATTTTTAAAAAAATGAATGTTACTACTTAGATCGCCGTAAATATTTGTGTTCAATCACTAAATAAGATTTCTGGGTCCAAAAAGAATTGTTTGATCCGCGGCTTATACACCCGAAATTACGGTACTTTGATATATAGAAAACTTATACTCGTTTTCGGGAAAAAAAATAACAATTCAATACATAAATAAAACACTGGGCCTACATGATTGGGTGGTTGAGACGGGTGGGATAATGCAACCACCTCTATGAGTTATATACACAGTAGTTTTGAAAGCAGCTAGGTAAGAAATGCATTCAAAAGAACATTTCGTTGTATGCTCCAATAGAGAGGTTAACGCTGATATTTCACAAAAAGTTGTCAGAATTGCTCCAATTATAGAGGCTTCAGATATTATTTTATAGTTTAAATATGTTAAGCAGATAAATATAAAGGTCTAAGCAATATTTTTAAATACTAACCAGCTCTGTAGGAATTTTTTTATTTTTTTGAAAAAATGTCAAAAAATGACAAATTTTACCCAAAATTTCGATTTTTGGAGCAAAAGCGCAGACTCAAGCCATTTTTTTTCAGCGGTAAAATTTCACGCAGTTGATGTACTAGTATAAAGGCAACTTTTGGCACCTACCCGTTTTTGATTTTCAAAAAAAAATTTTTTTCGCTCCACCCTAATATATATATATATTAAGAATTTGTTCTTCAAATATTTTGTTCAGTTTATTATATAAATGAGCTCAGACAAATAGTTAACGTATATTAAAACATATATAGATTAAAAATGCATGATTCAAAATGTGGAAATTTTAAGAACGGTCTCTTTTTTTAAAACTTCCATTTTAATGTATAAATAATTAATTATCTCTGTTATGTTTCAATTTCTCGAGATTTAGAATACGTACAATATAAATTACATTTTCAGGAAAAACAGAAATAAGCTAGTAATAAATGAAAACGGCTATGTTTCACTAAATATTCTTTTTATGTTTAAAGTAATATTGTATATTTTAAGAAATTATGGTAAATTCTGAGTTATATCATCTTTGTTCTGTGGTTAAGGGGGTCCGGGGCACATTTTAAAATAATTATTATGAATAGAGTTCCAATTTTTTATTTTATATTGATGTTAACCATGTAATTTGTAAAGCAAATCATACCGGGTGTCCAGTAAATGACTGACCCATTTTAAAATTAAATAACAAAAAAACGGTTTGAGATAAAAATACGCGGTTTGCAGTATTGTAATTAGAATAACAACAAATTTTAAAGTACGCACTTCCTTAAAATAGTTCGAATTTCGGCCAAAAGATGGCGCTGACGGCATCAGGCTGCAGAAATAGAGTCTCTTTTCTTCTTTTCAAGCTCATGATCTTTCCGGCTCATTTTCCAGAGTCGAATCTGAGTCGAAGTGTTGAATCGACTCTCCACCCAACTGCAGAAATAGGGTTTCTTGTTTGGAACGAGATTTAAAATAACATTTAAGATTGAAATATGTCTATTGTATTAACCTCCTCAGACAAATATCACGGGGAACTACAAAAAGTAGTTTAAAATCATTGTAAAACATCACCAAAGGTGTATCAATCTATAAATAAATATTTATGACATGCAAACATTTATTGAAAAACCTAAAAATAGTTTTAACAATTCTAGAAACATTTGAATTAATTTACAGGATGTTCTTTAATGTTTCAAAATTCTCTTCGGAATATGTTATTTTAATCGCTTAACTGATTCTCTATTTTATGTACAGTAAATTGAAAATATGGGATAAACGCCAGTTTTCTTAAGCTAAAATAATCGTCAGATTTAATTTAAATGTTTCTTCTACTAAACAGTATGAAATTGCATTTAAAAATTTTAGTCGTGTCAGAAAGCTTTAAGTGATGGAAGAAGAAAACTATTATTGCTAGTGCGTTGTAGGGGCCAATCAGTTAAATGTTTAAAACAGTGGTATGCAAATAGCGTTCCCAAGTCCCCTGTTTATGAAAAAACGGGTCAATTACTTATAAATCGGCACATTGATTTTTTAAAATCTTACAATAAAGGAATCCATCTACAACAAATCATGTCTTAAACATAAAAAAAATTATTGATCCTGAAGTAGAAAGAAACATGCAAAATTACCTGCTAAGACAAAAACCTGCCTAAAATAAAATATTATTATTTTTTCCGAAAACCGAATTCATCCCTACTTTATATTCATATTTTGTCATTTAACGTATCTAAAAATTTTATTACGAAAGCCATGAGAGATTTTAAGATGTCTTTTGCACACACCTCTCTCTCCTACCCAGGATAGCAAACTTATTTATGCTGAAATGGAACGATGTTTAAAAAGAAAAAAAATACCTGTTTTTATATCCTTATAGTCACTCCTTTTCAAAACTTCACTAGAAAAAGCATCATAGATCCTGAAATATATTTTCGTCCTCACCCCCCCCCCCCGTATTTAAATTATTCTGTATGAGGAAAAAAACAAGAAAAGACATTCTGAAAATATCTCCTGTATCTGATTTGAAATAAAGAATATTATTAAAAATATGTTTTGTTATCTTTTTAAAAAAATATGTATGAAAAATGCGAATGTTCAATTTATTTTGTAATATTTTCATTTATAAAATTGAACAAAAATAAGTAGACATTCAGTTATATCTAAAATATCTATGGTGGGCGATAGGTTCTGATGTTTCAACTGGTAGATGGCAGGTGCTGGGTTCGAACCTAATCGCGTCCGTCGGCCTAACCGTTCGGAGTTTTTCGTGTTTTTTTTCGAACATTGGATTTCCTTGTGTAAATACGGGTTAGGTTCCATTAGAAAGACCCCCCACGGAGGATATCTCACCCTTTTAGGCCTATATTCCACGTGTAGATAATCGACCGACATAAAATAAACCAAAACAAACTAAAATATCTATAGACAATTTCATGTCAAAACATTTTCATGGAAACTTTTTACTGAAATAAAGTTTCGTTTCTTTTACTTCTAGTTTTATTAATATTACATGAGACAAAAGGTGTTGAAAACGTTTCAGAAGTCAACGCAGTATCCACTGTCCCGATCCTTTCTTTCATTTACTATCGGCTTTTAAAGCCGATTCGTATTTCAACTCATCGAATCCAAAAGGAAAAAAAATTTAGAATTGGGAGATAGTAAAAGAAAGAAAGAATCGGGACAGTGAATACTGCGTTGGCTTCTGAAACGTTTTCAACACACTTTTGTCTCATGTAATGTTAATAAAACTAGAAGTAAAAGAAACGAAACTTTATTTCAGTAAAAAGTTTTCATAAAAATGTTTTGCCATGAAATTGTCTATAGATATTTTAGTTTGTCTTGGTTTATTTTATGTCGGCCGATTATCTACACGTAGAATATAGGCCCGAAAAGGATGGGATACCCACCGTGGGGGTCTTTCTAAGGGAACCTAACCCGTATTTACAATAGGAAACCCAATGTTCGAAAAAAAACCCCACAGAAAACTCCGAACAGTTAGGCCGACGGACGCAATTGGGTTCGAACCCAGCACCTGACGTCTACCAGTTGAAACGCCAGAACCTATCGCCCACTTGTGGGGTCATAGATATTTTAGATATAACTGAATGTCTTCTTATTTTTGTTCAATTTTATAAATGAAAATATTAAAAAATAAATTGAATAAATCGCATTTTTCATACATATTTTTTAAAAAAGATAACAAATCATATTTTTAATGATATTCCTTATTTCAAATCAGATACAGGAGATATTTTCAGAATGTCTTTTTGTGCTCTTTTCCTCATACAGAATAATTTAAATCCGGGGGGGGGGGGGGGGTGAGGACGAAAATATATTTCAGGATCTATGATGCTTTTTGTTATGAAGTTTTGAAAAGGAGTGACTATAAAGATATAAAAACAGGTACTTTTTTTTTCTTTTTAAACATCCTTCCATTTCAGCATAAATACGTTTGCTATCCTGGGTGAGGGAGGGAGGTGTGTGCAAAAGACATCATAAAATCTCTCATGGCTTTCGTAATAAAATTTTTAGATACGTTAAATGACGAAATATGAATATAAAGTAGGGATGAATTCGGTTTTCGGAAAAAATAATAATATTTTATTTTAGGCAGGTTTTTGTCTTAGCAGGTAATTTTGCATGTTTCTTTCTACTTCAGGATCAATATTTTTTTATGTTTAAGACATGATTTGTTGTAGATGAATTCCTTTATTGTAAGATTTTAAAAAATCAATGTGCCGATTTATAAGTAATAGACCCGTTTTTTCATAGACAGGGGACTTGGAAACGCTATTTGCATACCATTGTTTTAAACATTTAACTGATTGGCCCCTACAACGCACTAGCAATAATAGTTTACTTCTTCCATCACTTAAAGATTTCTGACACTACTAAAATTTTTTAATGCAATTTCATACTATTTAGTAGAAGAAACATTTAAATTAAATCTGACGATTATTTTAGCTTAAGAAAACTGGCGTTTATCCCATATTTTCAATTTACTGTACATGAAAAAGAGTATCAGTTAAGCGATTAAAATAACATATTTCGAAGAGAATTTTGAAACATTAAACAACATCCTGTAAATTAATTCAAATGTTTCTAGAATTGTTAAAACTATTTTTAGGTTTTTCAATAAATGTTTGCATGTCATAAATATTTATTTATAGATTTATACACCTTTGGGGATGTTTTACAGTGATTTTAAACTAGTTTTTGTAGTTCCCCGTGATATTTATCTGAGGAGGTTAATACAATAGACATATTTCAATCTTAAATGTTATTTTAAATCTCGTTCCAAACAAGAAACCCTATTTCTGCAGTTGAGTGGAGAGTCGATTCAACACTTCGACTCAGATTCGACTCTGGAAAATGAGCCGGAAAGATCATGAGCTTGAAAAGAAGAAAAGAGACCCTATTTCTGCAGCCTGATGCTGCCAGCGCCATCTTTTGGCCGGAATTCGAACTATTTTAAGGAAGTGCGTACTTTAAAATTTGTTGATATTCTAATAACAATACTGCAAACCGCGCATTTTTATCTCAAACCGTTTTTTTGTTATTTAATTTTAAAATGGGTCAGTCATTTACTGGACACCCGGTATGATAAAACTTCTCATTATTTTTTAAAGAAATTTTAAATAAAAAATTTATTTAAAAAGGTCGGGTAATTTAAAATATTTATTACTCAAAACATTATTTGTAGAATTTCATTTTTTTTTACATTTAAATAAACAGAAATGTCTAAATTTTATTTTTGATATAGCATTTTTTGAAATTTTGAATAAAAAATATTCAATATAAAAATTTGAAGGAAAAAAAGATTTTATAACTTTTATAACATAAAAAAAATCACATTTTCAAAAGTAAGTGTTTAAAATTTTCTAAATCATAATTAAAATAAAATAATGTAAAAACACATGTTTTAAATTTGTAGAATTCATCATTAATTTTTTTTTGAGTTATTTATTATTATTTTTATTTATTATTATTTATTATTATTTTTATTTTTTTGAGTTATATTTTGAAACAATTTAAATCCAAGAAATTATATTTAAAAAATAATAAAGAAAAACGCGTTTTCAAAAGAAATCATTTCCATAACAATCATTGCTTAAAAGCTACATTTTGATAACGAACAAAATCGAAACTCATCATTTTAGCAAAAGAACAGAGATATTTTTTTTTATGTTATATGTATTTTTTATGATGTTATAATTTTTATATATGTTAATGCTAATGTTGTATAATGTTATAATTTTTGTGTCCCGAACACACTTAAACTCTCTTTACTCGATTAAAGATCAAAGGTAAGTTTCTACCAGTCTGATTTGTTCCTTGTGTTCATTAATCTTTTTGATTTTAAAGACTTTTTAAATTGGAATGAACATATAAAAATTCTAATGAGGCAAGCCGTAGTATACCATTACAAACATATTTTCTTTCTTTTATATATATATAAGTAACTCAGTATTTTACATTCTCAACATTCAACATTTTAATCTAACCCCGTCCTCATCAAATGACTATTTAATTGAGATTTTCGCAAAATGTTATTACTTTAGAAAACACAAATTAAATGCAACACATAAAAAATACATACTGGTGCCATTTTCGGTTCTTCAGTTAGCTTATTTTGTCAATATTTGTCTTTTGAAACCCCCTTTTTTTTTAATAGTTGGAAGTTCAACCTCGCAAAAGCAGAAAAGGAGTTAAAAAGAACAAGAAAAAAAAATCTGTCGATGAGTAGTTGTTTCAAAGTCAATGATTTGTGTTTTTATAATGATTCTCAGAGAAATCACATAAAACATTAGGACCAATCGGGTGTCCGGAAAGTTCTCTGTGTTCTCTAATGGAGTAAACAGACTTTAAATGTGTTCCGGACCCCCTTAAATTACGTGAATTTTCTCATATGTATCACAAATATTATATCGCCTTTATAACATATAATTTATTGGAGCAGTTCTGGCATCGTTTCAGATTGATTTAACCAAAACAGAATTTGTTGCGTGATTCATACTCAATCTAATCCCGTGGTTTCATTTCCTTTAAAATATTGAGTTCAAGATACTAATTAATACGCACGATACCAAGTTGTGGGAAAATGTTCATGTTGCGTGTGAAAGAGATACTAGTTGAATATAATATTATGCGAATGAGGGATCTGGATAAATAGAGGGAAAACAATATTTTAAATTGAAATTGCATTCATATTTGCACGTGTGTAATTTTATGAAAGAAAATAGCTACATTGAAATTTAAAGGATGCATTTACTATCCTAATGTTAAAATATTCTCTTATATTTTTAAAGGATAATTATATTTATTGTGTATTGCGTGCATTTTTTTCTGTTTACATTTCTATAAAAAAAATAAAATTAAATAAAATTAAATAGTTATTCCGTTTTATGATGAAAAAGTAACATTTCTGAAAATTTAAGTTATAATACAATTCCCAACTAAAAAAATAACAATAAATCAGTTTTATAGGAGTCGGTATACCCTTAATTCGAAAAATAACAAAAATACTGATTTTCTAACTTTTTGCTTAAATTATATTTTATTATTTCTAGTACATTCTTGCTCTCGTATTGTAGAAATACGACTATTTTAACAAGAGTTTCAAGTAATATTATTACATCGCTAAACCCTTAAGAGCCCACAATAGTCACAGGAAAAGTACACAAAAAGACCCGGATGACCATGTAAAGTCTATGGGAGCATTCTTTTCTAATATCTCGTTCAAATTTTAATATTTTGACATGATTTTTTTTGCATAAAATAGTTCAGGACGATCCACAACCGGGCTAGTTTTTACTTTTTCGATTTTGGTTATATATTTTTTATATTATGATAGTTTCAGTTTCAGAAGCGGTTTAAATCGGTTTTGAAAATTAAAGTAATTTTTAAAAAAAAATCTAAAACCAAAATCAAAAAAGTAAAAACTAGCCCGGTTGTGGATCGTCCTGAACTATTTTATGCAAAAAAAATCATGTCAAAATATTAAAATTTGAACGAGATATTAGAAAAGAACGCTCCCATAGACTTTACATGGTCATCCGGGTCTTTTTGTGTACTTTTCCTGTGACTATTGTGGGCTCTTAAATGCCAAAATCCACTTCACCTTAATGTAGTTTTTGAAAGTTTCTAATTTTGCGACAAGTAGGCAGGTTCAAAATAATAATTTTATGTATATTTTTTAGTTGATTTGAATTATTATTAGAGTTATGTTAATTATTTTTTATATTTTATCTGTTTTTTTCTTACACATAAAAATGTTAAATTAATTCCATTGTACAATTAGTACATCCCAGGTAAAAAAATCAGCGGAAAACCTTTAAAAAAATAAGATTTTGCAATGATTTTGAAAGTTTTTACAGCAATTTTGAAGGCAAATTAAATGTGCAGATGTATTTTAGGGAATGTGCTGCCTGTTAAAATATTTTTGCAGGCTTTTACCTGATCTCCAAATTACTAACCAGGCATTTTGAAGGTCTCTTCAGGTGTTTTAAAGGAAAATGAAAACTGCTACAAAATGCACAGTACTTTTAAAATTTAGAACTTTTTATTTAACAATAACAGCAAAAACACATGTAACAGAATCTGTTACATCAATTTTTGTTGCTACCGTTACATAAAAAGTTAGAAGAATCCCAGTTTCCTAGAAAATGTTCAGTAACTTTACAGATTTTTTTACAGTACTTCAGAAAAAAAAACAGAATGTTAAATAAAATGTAGAGCAGCGTACAATTTTTCATGATATTCATTTCTTAAAATAAGTAAAATGCAAAAATTTTAAATTATGCGATTTACAGGGTGCCGTAATTATTTGAAAACGCAGATTCTAGGTGAGATTTTAACCTGCACATCAGATTTTCAAATAGTTTTCTGTTATACATACATAAAAAATAAAAATAGTAAATAAAAATTGCAATTCTACACATGTAAAATTACACAAGTCTGTATACTTACATAAATTTTATCTATACATTGTAGAAATAAGATGTAAGTCTAAACACTAATTTTTGTAAAGTTGCAGAAATCTGTACCTTTAAAAAAGACTAAAATTGCAGTAATCTTTAGAACAATTTTACCTGGTAGCAGTTAGCAGGTACATAAAAAGTTTTAAGAATTCCAGTTTAAAAAAAAGTCTTTGTAACTTTACACATTGTATCATTTACGGTACAAAAATGTATCTATTTCATGAATTTTTGTTGATGTCGTTACATAAAATCTCTTGGAATCACAATTGCATAGAAAAAAATACTAACATTGCATATTTCTTTTTACAATGTTAACATATCACAACCTAAAGTAGTTGAGAAAATGTCACTGTATTATTGCTGCAAAAACCTTTTATTTAGAGACTGTTGCATTCTTACAACTCGCCCAGGATTTACATTTAAGGTATGTATGTGCCTACACTCAAATCAGTTTTCAGACCAAAAATTCATTATTATTTTCATTATTTTAAATTTAAGTTCTGACGTTTAAGATTCCAAAGATGCCTTATTTTCGATCCAACGTTAATAAGAAACAATGTTATAGTCCAAAATGTAAACCTTTATGCATAAGATTTTATGTATATTAAAACCTTAATTTACATCTTTTGAAAATTTTCGTTTTTCATTATTTACGTTTATTATCAAGTTCATTTCTTAAATTTTTTTAAGATATTGAAATAGAATTTGAGCACAAAATTCTGCTGAACTGTTGATATGTTACGAAGCAAATTACCACTTTTAAGTATGCATATATAAACTTAAGAACTGTTTTATATTGAAAAATTTTCTGAAGATAAAAAATCATGTTTTGTACATAAAATGCGCTATATGTTTAAGATATTACATAAATTTAAGAATTACTGCAAATCTTTTGTTTTATAACACAGGTAATTTGATTGCTTATGTATAGAATAAAAAATTAAATAGATTGGATAGATTTCGTTACAGAACTTTTGGCATAATTGAAATCATTTGCTAAAGTTTGTTTTCATAATGCCGAAAAATAAAAAGTTAATTAAAATTCCAATAAAAAAATATTTGAATTAATAGTTTTGTTTTAAATTTTAAGTAAAAAACGTATTTTCTAATAAAAAATTATTTTTTTTCGAAAAAGGTGCCCCGAAAGTAGGCACATACCTTAAAGCCAGAAGCAAAATGGAGGATTCCTGATTTGTTTTTGCAATCATTTTACACAGAGAATAACAATTTTGTTTATATTACATTATCAATGAGTTGCAATTTGTCATTTGTGTATAGAAAAATCCTATTAAATAACTGAAGGTACTTCCAAAGTATTTACGGGTTTACGAATCTATCATCTGATGTGCGATTCGTAAGAATCCTTCTTTAGAAGCAGTACATGACGCTGTATACATTTGTGACCGAAAGAGTCAACAATAGTCATCCTATAGCCAAATACATCATTATGTAGCCCAGTACATTGCTTGCCTTAAAATGGTTTATTGGTACTGTATGTAAAATTGTTATAATTTATTCTGACAGTTTTTCCTCTATCCTCGCCCTTATCAATGCATTTTCAGGTAACAAAACTGATTTAAATATCTATAGCATAATTTATGAAAATCCTAACACGTTTATAAGTTTGGATGGATAAAATAACATGCAGGACTGCTAGAGAATAAATGAGCTGATCGTTTAGCTAACTTATACTTTTAGAGGATAACTATGACGAATTTTATTTTGAAGGATTTCCGAAGTCTTTGATTAAAAAACATCTAAAATCTGATAAGCATGATGCATGGCAAATATACTGGACACAGTCTGAGAAGGGCAGGACACCTATGATATATTGAATAGCTACATCTGTAATAGACAGATTCTGTTATATTTCCTAACCGGACATGGAAGTTTTCCTACTTCTTTATTAAAAATTGGAAAACGCCTTATTGATTTATGCACATGTGGAAAAAAAGACAATGTTTTTCTTTTTTTATTTGATAATTGTAAGCTCATGAAACATCTTTTTTATTTCAACAGAAACTATTCACTACGAAAAAATTACCAAACTACTCTTTTAAATTATGATAGCTATCATGCTCTTAAAGAAAACTATAATATATTAAATGAACTATTTAGCTCTGTAAAATAAAAGTTTTGAATAATTTTGGATTTTTTAATTCCTTAGATGACTAGGGATGTTTCTCTCCGGAGTGGAAAAACCATAAACAATGCGGTTGGTGCTCCGGTAGAGTGATTCCTTGATATCAACCCAAATACTTCCTTAACAGAGCGAATAACGCTCTTGATTTACTAAAATGTAACAAACCGTATCTAGATTCAGAAAGTGAACTTCGGAAAGATTAATGGTTGTGTAAAATTCTCGAGAAAATTTCTACCGTCATGTACAGAGAATTTGAAAATTATGGGAGTTTGTTAGCAGCGATTATGACCTCATGTTTGCATCATGTCTGCACGCCTTTTTAAAAGAGCAAGAATCACTGCTGTTCTTTATACCAAGATGTTAAATCTCTGGATTACTCCCATTACATTTGGAAATTAGTAGAGTTCCTAGTAGAATCTGCATCATCCCATACACTTAATTATACCCGATAATGGATGATAAAAAACATTTATGTGCATAACATCCTCAACTTGTTACTCTTCATATTGCCATGTATTCCCCTGATGGGCTATTACGTGTGTAGTGTGGTTAAAGGGAACTTCAATAGGCATCCAGGAATCGCATTATACAGAGAAACTTTTATTGTTTCTATCGGTATTTTGAAAATAATAACTGCATCGTATCTATCTGCAACATATGTTAAATAAAATTATCATGGAAATTATTGATTAAGGGTTTTGGTAAGAAGATTAAAGATTTCCCTATATAATGCGACTCCTATGTTTTTGAACCCAGTGTAGTTGTTTGTATTCAATGGCAGTTATTCCAAATATACATCGAATTATTGCATGCAGTTTGAACAGCAAAAGAGATTTCTTTGCGGCCGACGTTGGTTTGAATGCATGATGACATCTATCTTGCATAAGTTATTTTGTTTTAACATTAAAAATGTAAAAATGCTCTAGATTAGTTTACGTTCGATTGCAAGCGTTTTTTTTATTCTCAGATACTTACCCTGTATACATTCAAATGATATAGAATGCAAATACTAATTTTGTATAAAACGAATAAGAATGCAATACTTTTAGAAATGTGTATTATACAGTAAATTAGAGAAAAAAATATTTAATTTTTTTTCACAAGTCCAAGATTCTATAAAATAGCTACAATACTTACTTAAATATGTATTATCATATGTATAATATCTGTATATTTTAAGCTATTGTATAGCTTTTATCGCTGGCTTTGAGCGTGGCGAAAGAATCTAGAAATTCCGTAACGAGAAAAAAACCTAACACTCCTGCTTACTCCATTTCAGCTCGGCAGACTACGGCACGGTACCCTTTGGTAGACTTCGCAGACATTGACGCGGTATTATTTATTTATTTATTTATTTTTACACGGAACTTCGATAAATACTACTTGTGAAATTTGAAACGTGTTCAGTGTATATTTTGGAGAAGGTTACCACCTTCCCCTCTTCGGGGGGGGGAGGGGGGAAGAACTCGTGTGATACATCGTTCTAAAGTCCTGCAACTATTCATGTGAATGCGCCCCCTTCCCCCGCCGTCAAATCATTCAAAATTTTGCCTGATGTGAATTTTTTTTTTTTTGATGTTGATGACACCCATCGTGTGCTATATTGTTACGAAAAATTGACCTTTCATAATTTTTTACGCATTCGATGTGCCCTCCACCCCCCCCCCATTAGGGTTCTTTTCTAAACTTCGTCAACACCCGTCATGTGACATCTTTAAAAAGGCCTTAATTTGCTTATTCATATTTTGCACGTCCGGTGCGCCATCCCCCCTCTCTGCTCCCCAGGGGGGCATTTTCTAAATTTGTATATACATCCATCGTGTGGCATATCGTTCAAAAGAACTGTAACTGCTCATTCCAATTATGCATGTTTGGGGCGCCGCACCCCACTTTGCTGCCCCCCGCAAAAGGGGAACTTTTAAAATTTTTATCCACACCCCTCGTGTTGCATATCTTTAGAAAGGTCTGAAACTGCCTTTTCCTATTATGCATGCCTTGTGTGTCCTCCTCCGTTCTGCCCCCAGGGGGGACACATTTTTAATTTCTTTACAACACCAGTCGTGTGACACATCATTTGAAAATTCTGCAACTGCTTATTCATATTATGGATGTCTTGTGTATTATCCAGCCTCTCTACCCCCCAAGGGGCACATTTTTAATTTCTTTACAACAACAGTCGTGTGACACATCATTTGAAATGTCTGAAACTGCTTATTTATATTATGGACCGTAAAATGGGGTGAATTGGAACACTTTTCAACTTCAACATTAAAAAAAAGCAATAACTGATATTTTAATTTTTTTATTTTTGTACTAGAAACTTCGGTCTTGTTTTGTTCTTTACATTTTAAGCAAAAACGAAACATTTTTACTGCTTATATATAAATTATTAATTTTTTTAATGGTGTTTCGATTCGCCCGGCAGATAGGGGTGAACCGGAACAAATGTTATAATCTTTATTTATTCCAATTCAAACTTTAATAGCGTTAATAAAAACAGGTAATAATGATAAGGGAGGAATAGGAACACGTAGTTATTGTGAAACAAAGCCTTTAATTTATATACAAGTAAAGATATGCCCTATTAAAACTTAGAAAACAACTTTGATATCAATAAAAATTAAAATTTATTTTAAGAAATTATATTCGAATTGCAGAAGTAGAATTTAATACAAATTCAGCCCTGTTCTGTGTTATCCTTTACTAGTAGTCAATGGGTAAGTGAATATACTGAGTAGCCCCAATCGCTGCATGTATTAATACGATCTACTATTACATCCTCATCCCCCAGCCCTTAGTACTGTTTGCATCCCTCTCTTTTTTCATTGATTTTTTCATTTTGTGATGTTTGCGTAATGTTGTGGATGTCAGAGAATAATTCTGTGCAGTTTTTCTAACTAATTAGCTATTTTTAAGTTATTTTATTGTGTGTTCCATGTCTGTTCGATTAGGCGTTGACTTTTTTGTTTAACCCCTTGAGGGGCAAAGCACTTACGTTCCTAAAACACTCAAATGATTGATTGACACCGGGATTCACAAACAAATTTATATGATAGAAAGTAAAAGCTGTTTTTCGCGTACCTAGTAAAAAGCAAATCTTAATGCTAAAATTCCGGTGCCAATGTGGCATAAGGGAATTAAAATTAAGTGGTATATAAAATACACCGGTGCCCTTCAAGGGGTTAACCAAGTAATTTCTTGGCACCTTTAAATTCTTCAAGTAATTAGAACAAACAAAATATTGTTACAATACATATTCATACTTATATTTTTATGTATTACATGAAACTATTACTGTATAGAAAAATAAACCATGGGAGAAAACGTGTTCCGATTCACCCCGTAAATCTTAAACCTCTGATGTTACAAGCCATTTTTCATTTTTTCATTATGTGGTTTAAAATAAATAGAATTTATTACAGCACATCGTTTACAGGTCTATCATTAATTAAAAATCCCTTCTCTTAGGTTTAGAATACGAAAAGTACTATAGCTACATACAAAGTTTTGAAGACGTTGAAAAAATGAGGTTTTTGAGGATACTCTTGAAGTTCTTTTATATACCCCAGTAGTAATGCCAACGTGTCAAAACTGAATTTCCGAACTCTTAATGTTATTTCCTTCTTGTAAAAAAATTGGCAACTAAAAATATCTTCACATATATTTATAATAAATTTATTTGTATGACCGGGAAGTTTCGTTCCTATTTACCCCGCTGTTCCTATTCACCCCATTTTACGGGATGTCTTGTGGGTCACCCCCCACTCTGCCCCCCTGGGGGGGCACATTTTTAATTTCTTTACAACACCTGTCATGTGACACATCATTTGAAATGACTGAAACTGCTTATTCATATTATGGATGTCTTGTGTGTCACCCCCCACTCTGCCCCCAGGGGTGGCACATTTTTAATTTCTTTGCAACACCAGTCGTGTGACACATCATTTGAAAGGTTTGCAACTCCTTATTCATATTATGGATGTCTTGTGTGTCACCCCCCAGAGGGGGCACATTTTTAATTTCTTTACAGCCCCAGTCGTGTGACACATCATTTGAAATGTCTGCAACTGCTTATTCATATTATGCATGTCTTGTGTGTCACCCCCCAGGGGGGGGCACATTTAAGCTATTGCATAGCTTTTATCGCGGGCTTTAAGCGTGGCGACCGAATCTAGAAATTCCGTAACAAGAAAAACCTAACACTCCGGCTAACTTTGTTTCAGTTCGGCAGACTTCGGAACTTCGGCAGACCTCGGCAGACTTATCATTTATTCAATAAAAGAAAATAATTGTTTTCTTATCGGTCATCACGCTCAAAAGTGCAACTTGAATTAATATCAAAGAAAAAGAAAAAACTTGAACTAATATCAAAGACAAAAAATACTGCATAAATAAAAAATAAATAAATAATTATAATTGCATAAGTTGATAAAAATGCTGAGCAATAGCTTTACCGCGGCAGCCCCCGAGGGCAACACGTATTTTTTTTTAATATCTTTGAAAGCCATCTTAAATTTTGAAAAATATTCGTTCACTAACAAAGAAATACAAAATGTGCAGATATTTCATAAAATAAATAGCAGACTTTTTTTTTTTTTTTTTTTTTTTTTTTTTGCTCACACAATTTTTTTGAATTCTGATAAGGAGGAAAAAAATGAGCGAAAAGTAATACAGAAAGCAATAAAAAGAAACTTTTCTATTCCACGCTCCTTTAAATCTGATCTGGTTTAGCATTTTCAAAAGAAACGACTTAGTGTTTTTCTAAAATGCAGTATATTTTTCATTTAAGAACATTAAAATTTTCCAAATAATAAAATATATCTTTTAAATATATTTTATTTTATTAAATATTTTATTATTTTTATGTTAGTTCTATAAAGTTCTATATCTATTTTTGAAATTTGATTTTTGCTTGGTAAATCTTTATTCTCAACCTCTTCATACCTGATCATAAAATAACTCTACAAGTACATATTTATTGCTTTTGCATAATCAAAATGACACCATAGATAACAGAAAAAGGCATTTTTATGAAGTCAGTACTTTAGAGGACTGGCAATTTAGGTTTACTAATATGGATATAAAAGTACTAATCCCCTTAAAATATCAGTTAAACTATCAGTAATGTAAATTTACGCAATAACAAAATTAGGGTCTTTAAACCAGTAAATGATCAGCAAATCTTAAAAACTTTTTATAGTAAAATATTTAAGTTAAATAATCATGAATATTTCTCACTTTCTTGGCAACAACGTCTTGAAGGTATTTTCGAAACTCGGATGAAAATAATATTTATTTTATGAGATAACATTCATGAGTGCTGGTTTTGTTTTAAAGCAAAAAATATTCAGCTGTATAGAAGAAAAGTAAAATTGCAAAAAAATCGAAAAGTTTCTCTTTTTTTTTTTTTTTTTTTTTTTTTTTTTTTTTTTTTTTTTTTGAAGAAAAGAATGGAGATACACATTTGTGTACTCGGGTCTGAAGAAGCTATAGCTTAAAAATACGTAGCGTTAAATGTTATAAAAAATCCACTTTATTTCTGAGTGCAAATTTCACAAAAAATGTTAGCTAAAACATGAAAAATTCAAATTTTTATACATTTCAATGATTATATACATATACAGGAAATTAAAGTTGTCCTCTAGAAATTTGTGGTAAGAAATTTTAAATTTAAAAAAAATAAACAATGAACAATAACCAACATGTTTTCAGTCTACGATTTAAAAAAAATGTAAACTAAGAAGTAAAGGCGAAAATAATAAAAATGAATTAACATATAGTAAATATGCCGCCTGGTTAGTGCATAAAACTCAAGAACAGGAAGCACTAAGAAGCATGCGATAAAACAGCAGGAGGGTAGAGAAGGACATTGTATATTCCCAGTAAGATTAAATAACACAGGCTTACAAAATATAATTTTTTGTCTGGGTTTTTTATGAATTTATGCAAATTCTAAAAAGTCTGCTATGTTTATTTCAAAAATAATATCCATTTTTATGTCTCACGTCAGGATTTTGTACATCTAATTAACTAATTATTTGGAATTTGAGAATATACATTTAAGACAACATTCACCAATAAATGTATAAAAAAAAATGATAAATAAATCAAATCATATATACATTAATAAATGTGTGTGCATGTTTGATAAGGAATTGCATTCTATTATATACAGTAAAATTACCTTTCTTTGTCATCAAAAGAACGATTGTGACCTTTAAATTTTGAAGCTGATATAGTGTCTCTTTTTTCCCCAGCAGTAATGCGCAAACATATTGACATATCAGTTTCCTTGATAGTATTTTTCCATGTATGTTATATCGTTCTAATATCTTTCACCTTGTTCTTTACTTATTTCACCGAGATTTACAGGAAGATATTCGAGATGAGAGCAGAGATAATGTATTTTTAGTTTTATGTTACAATTTAGCTTTTAAGTTTTTTCAACGATCATTGCGTAATTAGGATCTTTGAAATGTCATCAAACTCTCTGAATAATATGTTTGTGCCCATACATCTTTCTCGATAGATTTTATATTTTTCTCAATTTTTTCTTCATTAACCGTCTTAAATCTGCAGACGGACACACCTTGTTTGATTGTACCTTTCGATAAATGTGGTAAAATTTCGTTTAAATATATTATTTGTTTCATTAAACCAAATTTAATGTACAGGCGAAGCAAGGGGACTTTTTTGGATCAAATAAATTCTGATGAGTCATATTTTTTTTTAATTTAAATCCTTTCATGTAAGCCATTCTTTCTTTATCCACTATTGGTGTTTAACTCGGTGTTTCACTCGCATAAGAAACAGGGAATTTTGATATAGCTCGGCTTATTGGCCTAGTAATATTAATAAAATTTTAAAATATCCATAGATTTGTCATTTGAATTCTTGGTATTTAATAATACTGAGGAGAAAACAAGCTTATCATACGATTATTCATAAATTACTAAATGAGCTACAAGAATTGAAGGTTACCTTTATTAAGTAAGACACTTTTAAACTTCTTTAATTAGAATTAATAAATAGTCTCCACCGAGATTGTTCATGATAATTTTGGTAAATAAATAAGTCATAAGTCCAGGAATATCTGTACAGTATACAAGTGGGTTTTATTGCGAAAAACAAATTGTTTGGAAAAATTTGATAAATTGTTTTTTTTTTTTTTTTTTTTTTTTTCTGTACCAAGAATATGTTGTTCCTGAAGCGAGTAAATTTTAAATCTTAAGAAAAAGATAAAACAAAACGTTAGATATTTTAAACGAATAGAATAATATATGTTCTCAATACAAATGCGTGAGAGAAAGTTGTTCCTTCTCAAGCAAATATCAACATATACCGAGATGTCATCTTATTTTATTTCACATCCTTTAGTGCAGTATTGTATGTTACATTTATTAATGTCATCTTTCGAAGAAAATTATTTTTTATTAAGAATGCATTTCATTTAATAAATATTACACATTAATTTTATTAAGAGGCAGGCACTTCCACTTTTTTTGTTTTGTAAAAAAAAAAAAAAAAAAAAAAAAAAAAAAAAACCTGTGGGTGATAGCAAAAAAATAATATTATGTCTGTAATCAGCGTGACTCATTTACTATGAAAAGAGTACTGTTCTTCAAACCCCAGATTTGCGTTGACCCGTGTAATTTATATTTTATTTCTAAGGTATTTTGACTGTTATAATAAAAGTTAGAATCTAAAGGTTATTATATTTGATATTGATTTATGAATGTATAAAAAAAGAAAAATGTTAATAGGAAATATTTTAACGTAATATTTAAATTACTTTTATTTTTTATAACAAAATTTACTACAACTAGAGTGGTGTTTTCATGCTAATAGTGTATATGTACTTCTGTTCTCATCACATCATTTCCTGAACTAACCCGTAACGTACAACAATAAATGATTTATCAATCGATAGGATACTTTGCTTAGATTTGACATCAGTATTGAATTTAACTAATATGTAGAATACAACGATGAATAAAATATGGTTAGCTCATGTTTTTTAAATTTTAAAACTGACATTCAGTAATGGAATTAACTTATATTTATTATATTTTTAAGAAATATTTTTGTTATTTCTGCTGCCTGCATTCATTTTTCTATGCAAATACAAAATGCACAACGATGGGTGATGTATTGGAATAGATTTTGAACTGGCTTCTGACATAGATTTTTTTCATATTAAAATTGTGGTTAAATTTGAAAACTATAAAAAAAGTATCACAAAATAATAACAAAGATTTCAATGCAAAAGCACAGCTCAACTATATAAATGGTAAAGCAAAACAAATATGTAAAGCAATCTGATTAATCTTACTATTTACATTTAAACATATATATATGTGTGTGTATATACAATTACGTACATTATACAGCCATTAATATTTGGACACTCTCAATTTTAGATATTTTTATGAATATTTACTTGTCGGATTGTCGGAAATTATACTTGTCGGATTTTTCTGAAACTTCATGTTTATGAAGGATATGTTTGACTTTATATGTATCAATGGCGATTTAATACGAAGGACAACAAAATACCAACAGAAAAATCAAAGAAAACTAAGAATGTTTGTGATCGCTCTGTAAAATAAAACGCACGAAATGATCTTGATTGTTGCTAGGCCGGCAACATATTCAAGCAACACAATCTGGATTATGTATGCTGGTCAAGCAGTAAAGTGGGTTAAACACACTATGGCTTGCTGGTAATTCTAGTAGAAACAGCAAATATGTTATGGTACTTTAATGCTATTTTACTTGAATTTAATGCATGTCTAGCAAACAAATACCCGCATAAATTTTGACCTGAGTAGCCATTTAAAACCGGGCACTTGCGATTTTAGACGTTTTATTATACGTATAAAAAATACATAAAAAATTATTATGAAATACCAGGTGTATAAACAAAATAGTACAGGTCATATATTTTCGCAAAGATTTTTTCCCGAAATTACATAGCGACCTTCATTAAATTGAAATTCAACGAAGATCTTTTGGATAGCCCTGACAAAACTAATGTAGCAAACGCGTTCAAACTGCATATTATGAATAAGTGGCCTATCGTAATAAAGTTTGTCTGATGATAGCGTGGAAACGCGCTGAGAAATTAGGATTTTTATAAAAATAGTCATATAAAAATAATATAATTTTTTGCTTTTAATTTGCAAAGTTCTTAATAAAAAATATTCTTCTTAGAAAATATAACCAACAACATTGTACATAATACCTTGTAATCAGAACTAATAAGTGATAAAAATTATATGAGGTTTGCAAAAAATATTTCACTGTGCATGCATAAATACAATCAAAATTTAAATTACAAAAGTGTTAGCTAATTGTATAAAGGGACAATGAATCAAAGATAATGAGTTTGTGAAAATCCAAAAACATAGCTTGAAAACTCCGAAAATCATCGCGTATAGAATAAGCCCAAAACCCGCTTTTCTCGAAACGAAGCAAAAAGATGAGGAGCTGTATCCATATATCCATTGATAATTGTCAATATAGCATACATTATATAGCACATATTATTATATTTGGATGTAATTAATGTATGTAATTGAAATTTACTGTGTTTGTATCTAATATTTTGTACGAAAAATAAAATCTTAGGATTTTTTTTTCAAGTCAAAATATGTTATATATTATGATTTAAGGAGAAAAGTCTTCTTGCTGTAGATGTTAGCAATGCGACTCCTACTCTCTTATTACAAACATCTTGAAACTAAGGATTACTAAAATACCCTTTCCACAGAAAGTGGAGAAAAAACATTTATTATTCAATTACAAGCTAACAAATATGATTTGGTTACGTAATAAACTAAAAAAAAATCTGCAGCATATTTAAATTATATTAAGTTATTTCTAACACAGAAGAATTGATACGCATTACTGATATTTTACTACAATTTTATTACTCTTACTCTGATTAGATGATGTATATAGCATTTACCTTCCATAAACTGGTTCCTATAAATTATATTAGATATAGTAATG
The DNA here is from genome assembly GCA_964019185.1 of Maratus speculifer. Lineage (NCBI taxonomy): Eukaryota > Metazoa > Arthropoda > Arachnida > Araneae > Salticidae > Maratus > Maratus speculifer. The sequence continues at coordinate 170,558,889 of OZ025291.1, forward strand.
TCCGTCAACAATAATTTTATTTTGAGTTATAGTGTATTCTTTATCTGGATTTCATAAATTCTGTAGATCATAAATAGAATCAGGTATTATTGCATACTATTGCATATATTTACATATTATTGCTCTAGAAAACTGTGATGTTGATAATAATTATGGAGGTTTTTTATGTTTTTCATAATATATACTTGTCTCATGATATTTTTTTCTTCTTTACCACTTCTTAAGTCACATATAGTTTATATTACATAAAAAATGAAGCTGTATTTCAGTTTATATTCCTTGAATGCATTTTAAAAAATTATATTGTAGAAGTCATTCGAACTTGCTGGATTAACGAATCGCTCACTGAATCGTAAAATAAATAAATAAATAAATAATCCAGAAAGAAATAATTGAAGGAAATAATCAAATTCATTGCACATTTTGTCTTAAAATAGCCTGACGAACTGATCGATAGTTACATCATCGCATTATTTATACATCCTTAATTGCATATTAAGAAGCACTCTAATATCCAAGGAAGAAATATGCAAAAAACAATGCATAAATGCGGTTAATCGTTACAAAGAGAAAAATGACGAATAATAAAAATATCACATGATATCAGGTAATTGATTTTAGTTAACCTTGAGATATATCATGAATCAAACTTAATTAGTTTAACAATAACTTAAAAAAATCAATAATTATAATTTTACCATTTTTGTTATTATTGCACTAGAAATGCAATGGATTTTTGGATGGAAATTGCATTTTTACAACTCATAATTTTCTTACGCTTGACAAGCTTTATTATTATTCCAAATTATTACTGTGGTTTACAGAAAGATCACTTTTGAAGTATTTTTATATAATAATGCTAGTATGAAAGATTCTAGAAATGAAATTTTTATGTGAATACTCATTAATGTTTTTATAAAAAATGTCTCATTAATAAATTTGAGAAAATGTGATTATATTTATGGTAGCAAGGAAAGCAAATAATTGGATCATGAGCTAACCAAATCCATGACAAACTTATTAAATGACGAGCAGTTTTATTTCTTTATGCTGACTTTGATAAATTGCTATCTTTATCGTATAATGAGAGTCTTAGTCTATTTTAATAACTTTCTTTTTATCCGTGATTGTGTGAAAGATAAAATCATACTATTTATTCCATATGCGTTTTTTGCTTCATTTTAACCATATATAAACTGGAAAATGCATACGGAAATGTCTTTAGGAATTCTATAGAAAACGTTTTATACAAAACTATATAATTAACCGACTTCAAGAAGGAGGTTATGATTTCGACCTGTATGTATTTCTTGTTCACTTATAACTTCCCTAAATATGAACCGATTTTGATAATTCTTTTTTTTGTTTGAAAATGTAAGATGCCCATGTGGTCCATTTTAATTTCATTAAATTCTGATGATTAAAATTTTTTTAAATAAAACAATGTCTATTTGATAAAAAAAATAATGATTTGTCGCAAATCATCTTTTATTGTTACAATCATTTTCAAATCATAAGCATATTAAAACTATGCATTCATATGCGTTAGCGCCAAGTTGTCGCCAAGGTTGACTCATTTTTTGAAGTCGGTTAGTATTTTTTAAAGCATATTTTATTATTATTATGGTTCGTTCTCCTATAAACTAGTTAAAAAGCTATAGAAATGCTTGAAGAAGTTTAATAGAAATTTGTGTGGGGAGAAAGAGTTTATTAGAAGTTTAATAGAAATATCTGCTCTACAGAAATTTCTATTGAACTTCTGCAAATATCTCTGTAGATTTATAACTAGATTATAGAAAAACTGACCATATTTCTAATATTAAAGAAATACACATTGAATAATTAATTAAAGGAATACTTTTTTTAAATTATTTTAAAATATCACCGATAATATTTTTAATATTAATTACAGGTAAACCAACACAATGAGTAAATAATAATTACAGACAGATTGTCATTATTAATGCAAATTTACATTATACAATGCAGCTATATCTGTAGCTTTTTACCTAGATTATAGAAAAACGGACCATATTTCTAAACGATTCTATAAAAGTTTTTCTATAAAATTCTAAAAGCCATTTTCGTAAGGAATATAAACGCATGTTAACCTTTTTCTCAATAAAAAATATATATATTGTTCATTCGCTAATAAAAATTTTACCCCAAATGCACTCGATTTGATAGCTTTAGGACGGGATTTTTTTTACTAATACATCTGTCATTTTATAATATTAGATTGCACTCATGGCAAGAAAAACATTGTTGCAAATGCTTTGCTTGAAATGAAAGTATCATTTTGAAATTTCGTTTTATAAATAAATCTGACAACAGCACAAAGTAATGCAAGATGATTTCTTCCACCGAAAAAATCAGGCGCGATCTATCTACCAAATATTAACCCAAACATGTTTAATAAAATTATACAAAGTTTAATTTGGGATAGTTTTCAAGTTATTTTTTCTTCAACTTGCAACATAACACACTTAAAACTGTTAATTTTTTATAATATAAAGTATAGAATATGCACATATCAATATGAGATCAATATGTATACATCAATATGTATACATCAGTATGCATACATAAATGTAAGTTTGCAAACGGGCGATAATAAGATAAACAATCATAAATAATATTAAAGAAATGCAAGTCGAATAGTAAATTAACATAATACCTATTTTTAACTTATTTTTAAAAAATCGACAATGTATATTTTTAAATTTTAGTTACAGATAAACCTACTAAATGCGTAAATAATAATTACAGTCAGATTGCCATTATTCAGCAAAGGTCAGCATACTATGATGGTATGTTTGTTTAAACATATAACTTCTCTTATAATAAAATGTTTATATTATCATTCTTCTACGGTTCATTTAAGAAATATCCCTTAATTATGTATCCTAAAGAATCATTCGAAAATATAATGCTAATATGCTAAGAATTAAATCTACACCGATGTGTGTTGTTGTCTTCTGCGAGCTGGAACTTCATATACAGGTTTATGCAAAATGCATGGAAAAAAAAAACTTTTGGAATAGTTAATATATTTTTAACGAATCCTTTTGAATCACTCTGTATATGTATGCATATTGATACAGTCATGGGGTAATATATATTATGAAATATAAGTATATATATTATATGGAACGCATGATATAAAGCGCACATTGATTTTGTTAATTCACATTCGGCAATTATCTAGTTTTTTACACGTATGCTTGTATAAAACCTTTTAATATTTTGCCTGAAATATCTGCAAAACCTTAGCTTTCCAATATTATTTGTCATATTCTAAAATCTTCTGTCAATTGACATTTCAACACTCGCCCTGTTAAGTATGACATGTTACTTTGATATTTAGTATATCAAGCATTACATAATGAAATTATGAGATTTTAAGTTTATATATTTAAAAAATACTTTTAAAATTTATTTTTTTTTTAAGTATTAAATATATTTGTAATGAAAAAACACAAGAACGGGCAATATCTATAAGAGTTTGTCGTATGTTGAAATTTAGAACACGACATATATTTCCTTTCTGAAATAGATATGAAACAATTGAAACAATATATGAAACAAAACTTTTATTCAATTGATGACAGATTTATGACGACGGCATCATTAACAAGTAAAAAGGAAAAAAGTGGAATTAAATATGGAAAACGTTGGGCGACATTAGAATGATGTATTAAAGATGATTAAAATGTTATATTATCTCAGCTGAAAAATGGCACAGGTGCTTTTGACATTTCCTTGAGAAGAAAATGAATGGATAATTTTGGATAAACGAAAAAAAATGGGGAATGAGATTCACATGGAAGATTTAATGACAATTCTTTTTAATCTTTTGAGTAGATAATATCTACGATACATCAAAATCATTCTCTTGTGTTATAGAATTTCATGTATAGTTTATGATAAAAATATAAAAATGTTTAAATGTTTTTTTTTTTTCATAACTTCATTTTTCATAGGATTTTATGTATAAAGAGCAGAAAAAATTTGATTCAAATCTACTAGAAAACAATTTCAAAATAGTTTTAAAAAACTACTTAGCGTTAATGAATTTTTTAGAAACATTTAGATGAATTTCATGATTTAATATTTGAGATTTTACAAATATCATTTTTCGTTCTTTGAGTAATCTCAAATAACTACAAATTATAAGTTGAAATAAAAATTATAAGTGTTGTTTTTACGTATATTTTTGTAAATGATTATTAAAATATTTTTTAATTGATTTGGAACATGTTGATATGAATAAATCTAATGTATACAATATTGTTTTCTAATCAATCCCAAACTACCCTGCATATTAATTGATCAAAAGTAAATTACAAATTGGCAAATTAATAATTTGTAAATTGATCGTGGAATTATCCATACAGAAAATACATCATTTTGCAAAATAATAATAATAATAATTAATAAATAAAAATAAATAATGTGTTTTTATAATCGTTGAAAATAAGTCTAAGATATTATCTTATTTATTAACGAAACATTGTCTGTATGAAAATATTATATGGAAATAATCAGCAACAGCATTTTGAATAAAATATTTTTCGATATAAATTTAAATGCGGTCCATTTGTTCTCCGTGAAAAATAATGATGCATGCTCAGTTCGTATGGTCAAAGGTTTCGCTAAATGATTGATGAATGAGTGAAAAGCGATTGTGCTTTATTTTTTTTCTTCGTCAGAAAATAATGATATCAAAATTTATGAGTTGTGAAAATATAGTCAAGTTATTTCAATAACATTGCCTGATACATATTTATTTCATATATTTATTCACATTTGAATGAAGGAATTCTTTTGCTGAAAACTCTTTGAAATAAAATTCAAAATACACTTGAAAGCTGATTTTAGATCCAAATAAAAATGTATAACAATAAATTTTTAAATCCTTGGACTATTTGTTATGCATAGATTTTGTTTTTCATTTTTTTAAATAAGAATCAATTTAAAATTATCTCTTAAAAAATAAATATAACATTTTTGTTTGGTTTTACATATTTTGTAATTATGTTAATAGATTTCATAATAAAAATAGCTTTTATATTTGTTTAGCTGTTACACTTTCATGTTTTAGACGAACAAGAAGAACATACATCATAATTGTGTGCTCGACATGAAAGCCTGCCTATACGTCATCGTAAAAATACAAGGACGAGATAGCACAAGGAAATTTTTTCAGCACAAAAGAATTACGACCAGGAGCTCCACACGAAAAGTGCGTGCAACGGAGCCAGCGAAAATTGAACCCACAGCCTCCTGCGCTCGCCTTGAACATTCAATCACGGAGGTTTCCACTTTCATGTTTCCACTCCTGATCTGTGAAAGCCCACATATGCAGAGCTTCAATGAGATTTGGAAATATACAGATAAATATTTTTGTACTTAACTTAATTTTTATTTTTTCTGGATATAAGGAAAACATTATACTATCCATTAGTTAGTTTTGCATGACTTTTTTTTGAAAAGCATAAAAGGGTTAAAAAAAATAGAGAAAAAAAATCTCAATGAAATGCAACATATTAATGTGCTATAGGGATAAAGAATACATTTTTAAATGAAACCTATTACCATATATATAGAAATATAATTTTTTTATTTATTTATTTGGATAAAATTTTGAAATTTGTTGTGATAGTTATCCATATTATTTGTAAGTAAAATCACATAATAAAACTTCTCATGTATTTTTTAATTAAAAAATTAAAATGTATTTCAAAAGTGGGGTACATTAAAATTGTAATAATTCGAAATATTAATTCTGGGATTTCATTTATTTAAATTCAAATATACAGAAATAGGTGGAAGTGCGCAAATCCATTTTTTTCCCATAAAATAAGAGTATGCAATTTCACATGCTCATATGGTCAAAGGTATCGTCTTAAGTGATTTATGACACATGAAACGCGACTGTGTTTTAATTTATTTTTCTTTGTCACTGAATGATGATATCAAAATTCATGAGATGTGAAAGATAGTCAAGCTTTTTCAGTAACATGACATGATACATATTCATTTATTCACATTTGAATGAAACAACTAGTTTGCTGAAAACTCTTTCTTTAAAATAAAATGTGAAATATATTTAAAAGATATTTTTGTTTCAAAAATAAAGTTTTTTTTTTTTTTTTTTTTTTTTTTTTTTTGTAGCATGTCGATGTAATTAAAACTTCCTTTTAAAAATGTAAACCATGTCGTTTTTTGATCAATCCCAAATTGTGAATTAATTAGTCAATAAGTAAATAAAAAAAAGCTGCAAATTCATAATTTGTAACTTCATTGCGGATTTATCAATATTGAAAAAATATTATTTTACGAAAAAAAAAGAAATGTGTTTTTTTAAGTCATTTAAAATAAATCAAAGATATTATTTTATTTTTTTAACAAAAAACTGTCTATAAAAAATATTTTATGTAAATATTCCGCATCGGCATTTTGAATATTTTTTTTGATATAAATTTAAATGCGGTCCATCTACATTATGAATTTTCACATGCTCATATGATCAAATGTATCGCTATAAGTGATTGATGAATCGTGAGAAGCGATTGTGCTTTTTTTTATTTTTCCTTTGTCAGAAAATGATGATATCGAAATTTATGAGATGAGAAAATATAGTCAAGTTATTTCAATAACATTACATGATACATATTTATTTCACCTATTTATTCAAATTTGAATGAAGGAATTCTTTTGCTCCAAACTCTTTCTTTGAAATAAAATGCGAAATTTACTTGAAGGACATTTTTATTTCCAAATAAAAATGTATAACAATAAATTTATAACATTTGGACTATTTGTTATGTAATTTTTTTTAAAAAAAATTTTTAAGTAAGAATCAACTAGAAATTATCTCTTAAAGATAAATACAATATTTTTGTTTGGTTTTATAGATTTTCTAATTATGTTAATAGATTTCATAATAAATATAGCTTTCCTATTTTTTAAACTGTTACAATTTCATATTTTTGAAGAACAAGAAGATCATACAACGACACTTGTGTTCTCGACCTGAAAGCCTGCATAATAAATCATTGTCAAAATACAGGGAAGAGATAGCACAAGGAAATGTTTGAATCGCGAACAATTACAACCAAGCGCTCCACACAAAGAGTGTGTGCAACGGAGCCAGCGGGAATCGAACCCACGACCTCCTACTCTCGCAAGAGATTTGTGGCGTGGTATCTTGAACACTCGACCAAGGAGGCCTCCACTTTCATGTTTCCACTCCTGATCTATGAAAGCCGACATATGCACAGCTTAGTAAGATTTGGAAGTATGCAAATAATTTTTTTTTGTACTTAACTTTATTTCTTTTATTTATGGATATTAAGAGAGGAGTTATACTATCCATTCCTTTAGTTGCCCATGACTTTTTTGATAAACATAAAAAAGTAAAAAAAAAAAAAAAAAAAAAAAAAAGAAATAAAATCACAATGAAATGCAACATTTTTATGTGTTAAAGGAATTAAGAGTACATTTTAAAATATTATTTTATTTATATAGATATTTTTTTTTAATTTGTTCCGATCATTATCCATATTATTTGTAAGCGAAATCACATTGTAAAACTTCTCATATTTTTTTATTAAAAATTTTAAATGTATTTCAAAAGCAGGGTACATTAAAATTGTAATAATTCAAAATATAAATTGTAGAGTTCCATTTTTTTATTTAAATACACAGAAATAGGTGGAAGTGCGCAAATCCATTTTTTCCCCAAGAAATAAGAGGATGCAGTTTTACTTGCTTATATGGTCAAAGGTATTGTCATAAGTGATTTATGACTCATGAAATGCGACTGTGTTTTATTTTATTTTTCTTTGTCACAGAATGACGATATCAATATTTAAGAGATGTGAAAAATAGTCAAGATTTTTTCAATAACATTACTAGATACATATTCATTTATTCACATTTGAAAGAGAGAACTATTTTGCTTGAAACTCTTTCTTTAAAATAAAATGTGAAATATATTTGAAAGATGTTTTGGTTCCAAAAAGAAAGTTTTTTTCGTAGAATGTCGATGTAATTATATCTTCTTTTAAAAATGTAAACCATGTCGTTTTCTGATCAATCCCAAGTTGTGAATTAATTCGTTAATAAGTAATTTAAAAAACAATTGCAAATTCAGAGTTTGTAACTTCATCGTGGAATTATCAAAAAAAAAAATATGTTACCAAAAAAAAAAAAAAAAAAAAAAAAAAAAAAATTAAATCATTGAAAATAAATCAAAGTATTATTTTATTTATTAACGAAACATTTTTCTATATAAAAATATTTTATGGAAATATTCAGTGTCAGCATTTTGAATAAAATATTATTTCATATAAACTTAAATGCAGCCCATCTGCTTTTCCGTGAAAAATAATATATGCAGTTTCACATGTTCATATGGTCAAAGGTATCGCTCTAAGTGATTGATGAATCGTGAGAAGCGATAGTGCTTTATTTGTTTTCCTTTGTCAGAAAATGATGTTATCAAAATTTATGAGATGTGAAAATATAGTCAAGTTATTCTAATAAAATTACATGATGCATATTTATTTCATATATTTATTCATATTTGAATAAAAGAATTATTTTGCTGTAATTTCTTTCTTTGAAATAAAATGTGAAATATATTCGAAAGATGTTTTGAGTTCCAAATAAAAATGTATAGCAATAAATTTCAAAACCTTTGGACTATTCATTATTTACATATTTTGTTTTCCAATTTTTTAAGCAAGAATCAATTTAATGTTATCTAAAAAATAAATATAACACTTTTGTTTGGTTTTATAGATTTTCTTATTATGTTAATTGATTTTATCATAAATATAGCTTTCCTATTTGTTTAACTGTTACACTTTCATGCTTTTGAATAACAAGAAGAACATGCATCACACTTGTGTACTTGACATGAAAGCTTGCCTATAAGTCATCGTCAAAATACAAGGACGAGATAGCACAACGAAATGTTTACAGTACCAGAGAATTATGACCCGGAGCTCCAGACAAAGCATGCGTGCAACGGAGTCAGTGGGAATTGAACCCGCAACCTCCTATGCTTCCAAGCGATTAGTGGCATGGTACCTTGACCCTCGACCACAGAGGCCTCCACTTTCATGTTTTCATTCCTGATCTGTGAAAGCCCACATATGCCATCCTCAATGAAATTTGGAAGTATGCATATAAATATTTTTGTACTGTAATTTTTATACTTTTGTACTTGAATACTTTATTTTTTGTACTTTTGCAAGATGTTTTGGTTTCAAAAAAGAAAGTTTTTTTCGTAGCATGTTGATGTAATCAAATCTTCTTTTAAAAAGTGTAAACCATATCGTTATCTGATCAGTACCAAATTGTGAATTAATAAGTTAATAAGTAAATAAAAAAAATGCTAATTCATAATTTGTAACTATATCGTGAAATTCTAAAAAAATATATTATTTTATCAAAAAAAAGATTTTTTTTTTAAATCATTGAAAATAGATCAAATATATTATTTTATTCATTAACGAAACATTGTCTGCATAAAAATATTTTATGGAAATATTCAGTTTTTTTTTTTTTTTTTCGAAAATCTTTTCTCCCTAGCACGGAAAAGTTGTGAAGTGGTTTCAGTAATATACTCACAAAATTTCAAAACAATCAATAAATATCTTCTCGTTCTACTTTTGGGTCGAAATATGCAGTTTTAGCCAAAAATGTTGTAATTTTTTAGATTTCAGTAATATTTTTAATTTTTAATTTTTTCTTCACCCTAGTGTAGACAAACTGATTGAGTACATAAGGAACACAAGTCCAAAATATTAGAGTAATTAAAAAAATATTTCCCGTTTCCACTTTGGGTTCTAAGTATGGGAAATTTTTTCGAAAATGATACAAATTTTCACATTTTAGTCATTTTTTTATTTTCGATTTTCTATTTCCGCTGGCATGAAAATGTTCGAAAAATATGCAAGAAACATAAGTAAAAAACCTTAGAATATTAAATAAATGTATTCCGGCTTCTCTTTTGGGGTCTAAAAATCTCAAAGTAGCCAAAAAGTATGTAAATTTTCACATCTCAGGGATTTTTTTTCTTATCAATTTTCTCTTTTCGCTAGAGCGGAAAGCATGAAAAATCATATGAGAAACATAGCAGAAGAGGTTATTGGTAACACTTGCCACTAAAGGTTTACCACTAAGATCGTAACACAGTTGTTCATCAACAAGATTAAAAGATTTAAATAACTCTAAGTCTTCGATGAAGCAGTAGTAAATGTTTTTTTCCTTTTATACCGTTTTTTAAACCTTTTTTTATTCTTTTTCAAGCCTGCTCGTTCATTTACTCAGTTTCCGTGATGTGGGCCGTGTTTCTGAGTGTATCAATTGGGTCTATCGACAATTTCCTTGAAGTTCCTTGATCCTCAATAAACTGTCATCTAATTCTGGAATTGTATCACTTGGGCATTTACATCCTTCTAGAGATGTACACTTGTAAGATATTTTTTTTAAACGTACGTTATTTTCCCTTCCAATAGGAAAATTTTGAATTTTCATTTCGTGTGCTCTTTAGTGTCAAACTTCTTTACATTCTTCTATTTTTCATTACATGAACTAATCATTTGGACTATTCGTTGCAACGTTGGAACTGAGGCGGTTTGCCCAAATGCTTCAACCATTTCAGCCCATAATCCGCTGTCACCCCAAAGGTGGGTCCGATTTTTAATTATATTTCGATTCATTTTTAACCAACAAAATAGTATATTATATCTTCATAAGTTGGTAGAATGCCAGTTCTTAATTCTGTAGGATCCCAAAAAATGGAATGAGAGAAATTCCGTGTACTGCGCCTTAATTGGGATAATTCTGTGCAATATTTTCCATGCACACTATTAGTTCGACACAATATTAAAAATTAACATTTTGTAAATACTTTCGGATGTATTATTTTTGAATAAAATATGGAAGCTAAAATTGAATATCCTCATTACGAACCTATCACGAACAGAGCATTAAACCAACAGTAACATTACAGCAAACGAACAGAAAAGCTGAACTTATTAGAGGAATTTCCCTCATATCGCTTGTAATTCGATTGTTATATGATTTTTTGTGTATATTAATGCGATTTATTTGGAAGTTTAAGTAATAAAAGTCAAACCAAAAGATATTTATTAATTACTTTAAATTTTTATACTTATGTTTGTCATATGATTTTCCGAATTTTTCGCGCCGGCGAGAAGAGAAAATTGATAAGACAGAAATTCCTGAGAAGAGAAAATTTATATAATTTTTGAAGACATTGTCATTTTTAGATGCCGAAAGGGAAACAGGAAGATATTTGTTGATTATTATAAAATTTTTCCCCTTTGTTTCTATTATATTTTTCCAACTTTTCCGTGCCAGCGGGAATATAAAATCTAAAACTAAAAACAATCACTAAAATGTGAAAAAATGCATCATTTTTGATAAGTTTCTCATATTTAAACTCCAAAGTGGAACCGGAAGATATTTTAAATTTACTTTAATAATTTGAATTTATATTCCTTATGTACTATATCTACTTTTCCGCTCTCGTGTGAAGAAAAAATCGAAAATAAAAAATATTGCTGAAATGTGAAATTTTACAACATTTTCGGCTAAAATTGCATTTTTCGACACAAAAGTGGAACCGGAAGATATTTATTGATTGTTGTGAAATTTTGTGAGTATATTAGCGATACCAATACGCAACATTTTCACGCTAGGGAGAAAATAATTTTGAAAATAAAAGTTTTTTACGCACCGCCCTAATATTCAGTGTCATCATTTTGAATAAAATATTTTTCGATATAAATTTAAATGCGGTCCAACTGATTTTCCGTAAAAAATAATGATGCAGTTTCACATGCTCATATGGTCAAAGGTATCGCTATAAAGTGATTGATGAATCGTGAGAAGCGATTGTGCTTTTATTTATTTTTCCTTTGTCAGAAAATGATGATATCAAAATTTATGAGATGTGAAAATATAGTCAATTTATTTCAATAATATTACATGATACACATTTATTTCATCTATTTATTCAAGTTTGAATGAAGGAATTGTTTTGCTCCAAACTCTTTCTTTGAAATAAAATGCGAAATATTCTTGAAAGAACTTTTTAGCTCCAAATAAAAAGTATAGTAAAATATTTAAGAATCCTTGGACTATATGTTATGTAGGGGGAACTAGGGCACATGTATACCCCCCCTCTACTGCTCACAGGGTAATTATAGGAAGTTACACAACAGCTCCAAAAGATGAAGCTACTGTACACAACTACATACAGAACGTCTTGGCATGATTCAGTAGTTTGTTGAAATGGCATGATGATGAAATGGCATGGTGATTTATTGTTTTTGTAGGTCAAAAGTAAATTTGAGTTGTAAATTGAAATGGTATTATACAACTGTTCCTGCATTTTCAACCGAAACGGATAATCTCCCTTGCAAGTATAGCTCCTCTTTATCAGTTCCTCATTCTTTATTCTTAGGTAAATTATGAAGTGTTGAATTTGAGATTCATGTTATTTCAAAATGGCTGTATGGGGCACATTGATACAGTCTATGCCAGGGCACATTGATACAACATAAATCCTTTTCTAGTTCATTTTTTAATTACCTTTTATTATTATTTTTTTTACCACGCACTCCTTAATCTAACTATGTTTCTCCAAAAAATTCTAATATTAGATTTTATTGAAGTGAAACAGATCTAATTTTTTATATGAGAACTTTTTATAGTATTTTTGCTAACAGAAAACGTACATATTTATCCAACATCTAGAGCTAGTCGAACTAACAAAAGAATAAGACTGCAGAATAGCAAATCTCGAAATTATATTGATTTTCCAGAGAAATACGTTTTTTCGAGATGAGAAATGTTAAGTAAGAGAAACAAGCTGCAGAACAGCAAAGGATAATTATATTATAAAAATAATTTTTAATATAATTATACTTTATTTGATGTTTATAAGCCGATTTATAATTAGAAAACTTGGTAATTTTTTCATCTTTCCTAAGAAAGAAAATAATTCTGGAGTTGAAGTACCAGATATGACAAAGTTACCACAGCCTACAATCAGACAAGGAACAGCCAATGCATCAAGTCATTATTCATTTAATTTTGATTGCTTTAATATTACTTACAAAGAAATTGTGGGTAATTTGAATTTCTGTGAATAAATATAGAATGGTTTGCTAACTAATTTTCTATGAAAAATAAGCATTGGTGTTATTTTGTCTCCTTTTTTCCCAAACGTATCAAAGTGCCCCATGAGGTGTATCAATCTGCCCCGGGGATGGGGCACATTGATACAAATGACTTTTTTTAAATTTTTAAAATTGCATGAAAAATATTATATAAAACAACGATTTTACATTTTTATTACACACTACACAAGTTTTGCTGACACCACATGGAAAAAAAACTTTAAGTTTCTACTTTCTGGACACACAAAAAAAATCTTAGAAAATAACTATATCAATGTGCTCCAGTTCCCGCCTACACATTTGGTATTTCAATTTTTGAAGTTAGAATTAATCGAACATGTTCTCTAAAAATAAATAAAAATTTCTGTTTTCTTTTATAGATTTTCTAATTATGTTAATGGGTTTCATAATAAATGTAGCATTCCTGTTTATTTAACTGTTACACTTTCATGTTTCCACTCCTCATCCGTGTAAGTCCACATGAGCACAGCTTCAGTGAGATTTCGAAGTATACAAATAAATATTTTTTTGTATTTAACTTAATTTCTATTATATTAGACATAAAGAAAATAATTATACTATCCATTATTTTAGTTGTCCTTTACTTTGTATAAAACATAAATAAGTTACAAAACAGCAAAAATAATCACAATGAAATATAACATGTTTATGTGTGAAAGGGATCTAGGATGAATTTTATAATATTTTTTATTGGTTTAGATAAAATTTTGAAATTGGTTGTGGTGGTTATCCATATCACTTGTAAGGAAAATCACATGATAAAACTTATAAAGTAAACATTTAAAATGTATTTCAAAAGTGGGGTGCATTAAAATTGTAATAATTGGAAATATTAGTTGTAGAATGTCATATATATACTCATATATACACACAAAAATAGATGTTAGGGCGCAAATCCATCTTTTTCCCCCTTGAAATAAAGTGATGCTGTGTCACATGCACATGTGGTCAAGGGTATCACCTAAAAAGATTGATGAGTCGGAAAAGGCGATTGTTCCTTTTATCCACTTTGTCACAAAATATTGATATAAAAATTTATGAGATGAAAAATATAGTCAAGCTGTTTCAATAACATTACATGATACATATTTATTGCAAAATCTATTCACATATGAATAAACGAATTATTTTGCTTTAAACTGTTTGTTTGAACAAAAGTACAATACATTTAAAAGGTGTTTTTAGCAATAAGTTTAAAAATGTATAGTAATAAGTTTAAGAATCCTTGGACTATTTGTTATTTATATGTTTTGTTTTTCAATTTCTCAAAAAAGAATCGATTAAAATTTTCTCTTAAAAAATAGATATAAATTTTTTGTTTTGTTTTATACATTTTTTAAATTACATTCATAGATTTTATAATAAATAAAGTTTCCCTGTATGTTTAATAATTGTGTATCCTCTCCTCATCCGTAAAAACTAACATGAGCACAGTCTTAATGAGATTCGTAAGTATACAATTCTTATACTTATTGTACTTAAGGGTGTATTCGAAAAAGCGCTTTTCCACTTTCAGAAGCTAAAAATTTTCCGATACAATTTCAGACACATTTTTAAAAGTAGAATCATGAAACTTGCTGAGGGGATTCTTGAAGGGACGTATGAGGTGCCGAGTAAAGTCTTTTTACGCTCAATTCATTAGAATTTGATTTATAAGCAATTAACGTCTCTGAAAGACCCTTTTTTTCGTTCCCTTATCTCCCACTTCGGAAAAATCGGTTCAAATTGCCGTTTTTGATTGCTTTTTTGCAATATTTTGTACACTTATCAAAGAATTGACCTTTACGGCACCTTGTGCACTTTCTAAATAAGAGAATCTGCGAGTTTCATGTGTTTGAGAGCAACAGTGAATTCAAAAATAAATCGGAAAACAAGCAGTTTGAATCGAAATACACCTTTAACTTCATTTCTGTTACTTTTAGATATTAAGAAAAACTTATACTATCCATTACATTAGTTGTTATCTATTTTTAATAGATGTAAACCGGTTAAAAAAACAGAGAAAATAATCACATTGAAATAGAAAATTTTTATGTATTAAAGATATTCAGGATACATTTTAAAATATTTTTTATTTATTTAGATAAAATTTTGAATTTTTTTTTCAGATAGTTATCCATATCATTTATAAACAAATCAAATAATAAAACTTCTCACATTTTTTCTTAAAAATTTAAAATGTATTTAAAAAGCGTGTACATTAAAATTATTATGATTTGAATTATTGTAGAATTTAAAATAACTGTAGAATTAATTACTATTAACTGTATAATTTCAAATTTTGTTAAAATATATAAAAGAGTCATAATGAAATACAACATTTTTATGCATTAAGGAAATCTGGGATACATTTTAAAATATCTTTTGTTTATTTTTGTACAATTTTGAAATTTGTTTCGATGGTTAGCCATATCATTATTAAACAAAATATTTTTTTAAAAAATAAAAAAAGTAAATAGTAAATGTTGAGATCAGTGATTTCCAAACGCTTATTGACCATTTATGCCAAAGTATTTGTAAAATGGTTGTAATCACTCCGTAAACTCTGTCTTTTTTATATAAAAAGTGAACTGTATTCACATAATGGATAATGGATGGAAGAGAATCTTAACAATAAATATTTATTTTACGAGATAAGTCGGTAACAAAAGCACTTTTTCGTTTATATCTGCTACCGCAAAAAGTGGTTAAATGAAACATTATGCGGTCAGCATTTTTATCTTCACAATATATCTTGAAATGATACTTGCATTTAAACAAAAATTGTAGCATTCACACACTTTAACATAAATTTTTTTGTTGCTGTTGTTAAGGATAACTTGATGTGACTGGACAGTAAATTTCCACGAAACTTGAACGGGAGGAGAAATCGTTACCTTTCGGACAAATGTGCATTGCAGCTGACGGTGAGAAGATAGAACAATTCAAATAACTGTATTTTGTTATATTTCTTTTTCTATTTCAAAGGTAGTTTTGATACAACACTTTGCAGGAAATCCTACTAATTTTTTTTCTTTTTAAACTTTCTATTATTTGCACTGATTTCGAATAAGGTGTCTTTTCGAACTAACTTGACCATGCTTTACAACATTACAAAACATTTCCCCCCTATCTCTTTTCGTTTTAGAGTTAAGAATGCTAACTCCGAAATTTACCACCAAATTGTGCGGTAGACTGTTTTATACGGTAGATCACTACATTACCTTACCTTGAACCAAATGTTTAAGGTTACCTTGTTTATATCTTATGCCGCTTGTAAATCATTCGGGTAACAGTTGAACTTAGTTTAAGTCTAAATTTACGAAAACATTTAATCAGATGCAAAAAATAACGTAAAAAACAGTTGTTCGTTACTTCAAAGTCTAAAGTGCCCTCTATCGGCATTTTTGAAAATTTATCTTGATAATTCATTTTTAATAAAATACCGACATAAAGAATATTTTTAGTGAAAACCACAAATCAATCGACCAATATTTCCGTTTTTTATAATCATTTTAAATTTAAACCCTCTGAACGCAGTTAAGCTTGTGCTACTTAACCCTTCCCAACTATTCAGATTTTGAGATCAAAATTTAAGTTCAAGTCTAAGCTTACGAAACCATTTAATGAGATGCAAAAAATCATAGCAAAAAATAGTTTTTCATTACTTCAAAAGCTAAAGCGCTCTCTATCGGCATTTTTCGAAATTTATCTTTATAATTTATTTTCAAGAAAATACAAACATAAAGAATAGTTTTAGTGAAAACCGCAAATCGATCATTTTTTCCATTTTTTATGTGTATTTAAAATTTTTGGACCCATAACTTTAATGGCGGCTATCTCCTTTGGAAAACGATTGGGACCCTTGGTTTCCTATTTACTAGTACTCGTCTTGATGTTTTCTATCACCCCCTAGTGCATACACCATTTGTTTAGGGACACCCTGTATATATATGAAAGAATAAGCATCAAACACTTTTTACAACTTAAATAAAAATTAAAATTCAAAATTTTAAAGTTCAAACTAATATTTTTAAACTTTAATTTTAAGGCTTAAAGCTACTTTGCCCTGATAACTTTCTTTCCCAGACTATTTTTTTATTACTTTCACGCTTTATTTTAATTCTTACAAAATTTATACATATTGATTCATTAAATATATTATTTTAAAGATTATTCTAAAGAAACTATGATATTGTTTCCTAATTTAATAACATTTCTCTACTTTGTTTGTAATTTTACACGCTATTATCTTATACGCTTATAATTTAGGAAAGTTTTCGTAAAAAAATTCACATGCTTTAAATTTAATAATTTTTATGTTTTTTAAATTCGTAACTTTTCATTTTTATTTCAAAATTTCAAATTTTAATCGCCTATAAAGCGTCTTACAAACAATTAAAATTAGAAAATTTCGATATGATTATATCAAAATCATTGAGAATACTTGTATAATACTTCTAAATTCATTTAAAAGAAATAATGCTGTTTCAGCATACAACTTTCAATTCCAGTAAGAAAATCAGCCAAAACGAACATAAAGGATTCCTTTTGATGTTTAAAATGTCAGTCACGGAGAAAATATTTCACAAAAGTAGATGGATTTTGCATATTCGAAGATGTAATATAAATATTGAGTTTGCGTTAGTGCAACGTTCTTATGTACATTCAAAATTCGATTCCTAAGTATATATTTTTTTAGCTCTAAACAAAAGAATTTTCTTGATACGTAATTTACAACAAATCCAGGTATTTTATATTCATCTGTCTATCTATCCATCACTCTCTCTATATGTATGCAAAGAATTGGAGGGGGCGAGATATAAGTTGTAAGATAAGTAATTGGAAACGGAAAATTCTTGATGGATCGAACTCTTTTATATGGCCGCTCATCTTACAGGTTCATTCGCGAATCCGTTCGTGGTTCCAGAGCCACTTACGTCGAAGGTTTTGGAGGTCTCCCTTAAATGCCAAATCTCTTGTTTTTCGTGCGCGTTCTTGCTAATATCGTGGATCTTGTCGTGGGAGTTTCCAGCAGAGGTCACCGTTGTAAATTTAAGAGGAAAGATTATATTTGGTTGATTAGATTTTAATTGACATGTGGTCAAGTCCCGCACAATTCCTTGGTTCTTTGACGTATTATAGCTTAACCACAAATGCAGTAAAAAAAATCTTTACAAAAGAAATTTTAATCTTAAGAATAAAATAAAGCGGTAGAACGCTTTCATTTTCAGAACCGGTTTGGAAAGCGAAATCACCCTCATAAAAATATATCTGTAAACAAAATCAAAAATGTAAAAACTGGCCTGCATTCTGATCAATCTCAGCTATCTAATGCAAAAAGAATCATTTAAAATTATTAAAATGCAACCGAGATATCTTTATAAATTTCTTCAAAGGATTAGCATTAGCTTTTCATTTGAGTGAAGCGGCCATTAAGTCATTGCAACAGTTACCCTAATATATTGCTGAGTTTAATTAATCTTCTTATATTTTAAATCAAAGAAATACTTTTTTATTTGAGATTAATAACAAAAGGCATGTAAATATGTATTATATTCTCGTGTATAGATAAAATCTGAATTGCCTGTCGTAATTTTACTTTCTTCTACCTTTACAAGAAGAAAGAACTGCGTTCGTGAAAATTTTCGAATTCCAGTTTTCGACGAATTTATACGTTTTAGGGATCACAGAACATGAAAAACATGTTTTTACAAAATGTCTGTCTATGAGTCTGTTAGTCTATCAGTCTATGAGTATGTCTATAATTTGTGGCTGCTCTATCTGAAGACCTAATGCACGGAATTTCACAATACTTTAGATTCTGTTACACCTTGTTAAAAACTAGGTCTGATTAGTTTTTGGTGTATATCTCTCAACAGGTGGCGCTGCTATGCTTCATTATTCACATTTTCCACAATAGCCATATCTCAGGAACTAACGCAAGAATTTTCATAAAGCTTTAGATCTAGTTAGTACTATATATAACATGATGCCGATTACGTTTTGGTGCAAAAAACTCGCCAGGTAGCGCTACCTTGGTGTATTATTCCTGTTTATTGCAATGTTTCAGGAACTAATATACGAAATTATCTAAAATTTCATATTCAGTTAGTCCCTGATATAGATTAGTATTGTTCAACATTTGGTGTAAATTTCCGTACAGATGGCGCTGCTATGCTGCATTTTTCACGCTTTCTCATTAAATGAACATCAAGAACTAACGCATGGATTTTCATCAGATTTCATTCTTGGATTTACTTCAGATTTATTCAGTACCTGATAAAAATTATCTAGATTAACTTTTGGTGTACATCACCCAACATGTGGCAATGTTATGCAGATATACATATATATTTTAATGATTATGCAATAGTACTTTTTTAAGAACTAATGCACAGATTTTCATTTTAAATTTTGAGATTTCGTAGTAAGTTAACACAAGTTGTTTGCTAACCAGATTTTGTGTTTAAACTACTTAACCGTTGGCGCTTCTATTCTCCCTTTTCAGGAAGTTTTAACTGCAGTGGATAGAAGAAAATTTTGGGATTGACTAGTTATATATGACTAGTTTAATAATATTTTTCAACACCAATTTAAATATTTAACCATTCATGTTTTATGATATAAGAAATGTATAAAACATATGAGTTTATTTAGTTTAAAAATCTTAAATAGAATAAAAAGTTTTATTTCTTATTCTGTAATGCTACACAGTTAAAAATTCTAAACTTTTGTTGCATCGTCACTTCACCGTTTACATAGAATATCTCTATTTTGACCAATGAGAATGCTTCATAATACAGTTAACCCTTTATCTACCGACTATTATTGGTACTTATAAGTACCAATAAAATTACTTATTATAAAATTCTTTTAAAACGTAAAATAGTTGTAATAATATGTAGAATGAGGTACAGATACATTTTTTTGGTCCAAAAGGATTATTGGTTAAAAAATACAAAAAAATATTTTTAAAAGGATGATTTTTTGATTTTGTATCTTTTCAGCTTTTGGGGGGCTGAGGAAAAGGAATCGGGATTTTTCAATTCGGAAACATTTCTATATTTAAATTGTAAGAACATCATACTTGTACATTTCATAATTCTACAAAATACAAACAAAACAAACTTAAAATAAAAGATTTTAGTTGCGTTATAAATATTGCACAAAAGCCTTGTAAATTCAAATTTAATTAATCCTTCTAAAATTTATTAAATGATTATGTAAATCTTTTAATTTAATTTTAACAATTTACGTAAAATGCTTTAGAATGTAAAATTTTCAAGAAGTCATAATTCGGTAGATAAAGGGTTAAGTAATCGCTTTTTATAACTATAAAATTGATTGACGATACAGCAAAAGTTTCCAGTTTTTAACAGTTTAATACTGTAAGTTATATGGAGATCAAGAGTCTAATGGGCATTCAAATTCCGAGACTATGCAACATCATTTTTATTTTTTATCACTGACTCAGAAATCAATAAAAAAAGTTGATGTGTAAGCAATTGCATTATATATGTATTTTTTTGTTTAATATAACCTACTTATGTTTCAAAATTTCGCAGATTATGATTTAAAAAAAAAATAAGTTCATATTCCCTATTTGCCGTTCAGCAATATCATGCGCAATCATGCATAACATTTCTTGAAAGTTTCAGTATTAGAAAAACGAAACTTCTTTAATTATGAAATAACCCGAGGCATCGTTGGAACCGGAAATTAACGATTGGTAATAAAGAAGACAGCTTGTCATCCTGAAGTGATTAATTTTTATCATTAGTATGGAAATTACTTTTTTTTATCATTTTGATGAAGATGAGAAAAAACTGTTATGTAAAAAAAACCCAGATCGTAAATGTATTACATGTTCCTCGTAATTAAAGCCCCTAAGACATGTAATACAATAAATATATTTAGGAAAATACAGAAAGAAAAACTAAAAAAAAATTTTTTTATTTTTTATTTTAAATGAATGTGTATTACTACATTATTACCATAAAAAATAATTACAAGCAAGTGTCGTTTTGTAATTACATTTTGTAGTAAAAAGAACCGTTAAAAAGGTTTTACAAATAATGTAACATATTTCATTACAGAGATAAGCAAAAACAGGAAATTAAAAGTAACATCAATATTTTAAGTATTTTTTAAAGCAAAAAATAAATAAGGCGCTGTGCAATATTTATCTTCCTAAATGTCAAAATAAAATAAAAAATTATATTTGTTTATTGCTTACTTTAAGCTTTTTGCATAATATCGAAGTATAAAAAAAAATTTCAGGAATTTAATTTGACTACGCTTTAAACCTATATTTTTGAATAAAATACAATAAGATCATTACTTAAAAAATAGATTTTTTAATTATAAAATAATTTTACACTAAGCAAGATACGTACACTATAAAAAATCTGTAATTTTTCTAAGGAAGTGGGATTTTTAGATCTTTTTAAGTAACGGCAACAATAAAAATTTATATAACAGCGACTTTACATAACATTAAGTATTCATGGAACCTTTGCACTGTAAATTAAAATATCTGCTAAGAAATTTTTAAGTAACTTGGATGTC
The DNA here is from genome assembly GCA_964019185.1 of Maratus speculifer. Lineage (NCBI taxonomy): Eukaryota > Metazoa > Arthropoda > Arachnida > Araneae > Salticidae > Maratus > Maratus speculifer. The sequence continues at coordinate 170,580,689 of OZ025291.1, forward strand.
TGGTGCTTTTCATGTAACTGCAACCCGGGTTACAGTTAAAGATTTAGTAAGATTACTATAATTTTATGAGATTCCTTCGTACAACTGCATATTTCTGTAGCTTTAGAAATAGTAATTTTGTATATTTACAACATTCGATTCAAAATAAAAATTTAGTAAGCATACAAACTTCTTAACTTTACATCTGGTAAATTACAGATTTCTTTTTTACATTATAGTGAAACACTTGATTGAAAAAAAAATTGAAAATAAACAACACGTTGAGTTCTACGTCAGTCAGTGGTGACTGACACAGAATAGTCTATTAAGGTCTCGTCAGACACCGGTGACTATCAGCGTAAAAGTGAAGTACAACTTAAAAATATATATTGTTTTAAGCAATTACTGAAAATTTACTTAAAATTTACTTATTTTTTTATTACAGGAATATACTTTTTAAATAATTGCAATAATAAAGTTTTTTTTTTTTTTACATGTATTTTTTACACTGTCAATCATCATTGACTGGCGAGGCCAAACGGGAAATTCAGTGTCGTCAGCGTACCATTTAACGTGTTAATCAATAAAATATTTTAATTTTCTGTAAGGTGTTGAATTTTAATTTTTCAGTCTATTCCTTGACTTAGTTGCCAAAAGTAAATCATAAAGTATTGGACATAGCGTGCTTTTATCTGTCAAAAATGCAAAGTATAATAGGCATTGTCCTAAAATATTCTAATTAACCTTACACATTTTTCGATTTACAGTGCAAACGTGTATCTGTTTCATGAATATCTGTTGTTGTCTTTACATAATAATTGAATCGAAGTTTCCAAGAAAAACTGTAGTAACTTAAGATTTTTTTTCATACAATGTACAAAAAAAAAAAAAAAATCTCATACCGTTAAAAGAAATTCAGATATTAATAAATATACACTTTGTTGATGACAGCTGTATTGCGCAAATACTATTTAAGAAGAAATATTAAGATATATTGAGGGTGCGAATAACTATTAAAAGCTGTGTAGTTAGCTCATATTTTGCTAATTAGGATAGATTATAGCTTGTGTCTCTGAGCGAATTACACGATTCGCATTTCTAGCTCATTATAAAAAGCTAAACGTACCACATATAGCAATGTAAGTAAATGCCGCTTAAAAAGTTCTTTAACATCATTATAGTTATTAAAAAAAACCTGTGTTTTTTTTTGGAGAAAAATACCATATATATTTGACAAAAAATATTTGATTGTTTTCCTTGTTTTTTAAACAAAAGCTGTTTGTTTTACCAAAGTTAAGCAAATTTTTAATCACACTGAATAGTTTATCTCGGATCAGGCACGTACATTACCAATGAATTATACTCGATTGTAAACAGGTATCTGGCTTGTTTAACTCCTTTATGTAAACGATTTTTATAACAACTTCATTGAGGTATTACAACTGATAAATGTTCCACAATGTTATGGAGCTATCGTAAAACTTGAGTTCATACTTTAACGATTTTTATATTTCCGAAAAATCGTTTACAGTTAAGCGGTAATTCCATCCGTATATGATTCGTGTGTATTAGGGGAATTAGGAAATTTTAAGTACTTAGTGTAAAGTACATATCTCAATATCTGAAGATAGAATTCATATCTATTAAATAATCCAAACATTAAAATACAAAAATTGTAAAATACAAAAGTTTACAAAAATTCTTGTAGAAAATGTTTGGATGTCCTTTAAGCGTACGCACTCTGCCGTAGCTATTAATTGAAATTTTACGTTTTAATTCATGTGTATTTATTTATTTATTCATTTATTTTGATGTACCAAAACATATATTGTTATCTGATAATTTAATTCATTTTTTTTTTGCTGTTTTCGTTGAAAATTTCTTTTATTAAAAATTATAATTAAAGTAGTTTATTATTATTTTGTTGTTATTTAAGATTCTGTTAATGCAATAGGGCAAATATACATACACAATTGCAACGGTGATTGATTGAATTGTAATGTCATATAAATTTTATAAATGCAATGTAGTTGTGATCCTGATTCTTTTAATCTTACTAAAATTTGTATTTCGGCTCCTTTGAGCATAGTTATTATTTATATGATATTTCACAGGAATAATAAAAATTTTGTTTGCGAATAAAATATAGTATGTTCTTATTCTGTGTATTTATAAGAATATGCTTCTTAGTTGTTTTTGATTAAAATTGTGTGTGTGTTTAGAAGAATATTTTTAGAAGTAGTACTGTTTTAGAAGTGAATTATTTAACTAAAATTTAAGTAAAAAATTAAAGTATCTATTACATTAAAAAGATTTAACATAATTAAAGTAAGAAACGAATAAAATATTACAATTAAAATAAAATTCCTCAAAGAAATATAGGGGGAAGTGGGATACATTGATACAGTTTTTTTTTAAGATTTTTTTTTGGTGTGAAAAAAGTAGAAAATTAAAGTTTTTTTTTTTTCCCATGAGGTGACAGCAAAACTTGTGTAGTATGTTATAAAAATGTACAATCTTTGTTTTATATAGTATTTTTGCATGTAATTTTAAAAAAATCAAAAAAAGTCATTTGTATCAATGTGCCACATCTATGGGGCAGATTTATACTTATGAGAAAAATGACGACAAAATAATACCAATGCATATTTTTCATAGAAAATGCGTTAGAAAACCATTTTATATTTATTTATAGGAATTCAAATCACCCACAATTTATTTTTAAGCAATATGAAGGCAATCAAAATTAAATATATTATGACCTGATGTTCTGGCTGTTCCTTGTCTGATTGTTGGCTGTGGTAACTTTGTCATATCTAGCACTTCAATCCTAGCATTATCATCTTTCTTGGGAAAGATGAAAAAATTACCAGGTTTTCTGTTTATAAATGGGTTTATAAATAGAAAATAAAGGATAAATATATTAAAAATTCTGTTTATAATATAATTATTTTTTTCTGTTCTGCACTTTGTTTTTCTTACTTAACATTTCTCATGTCAAAAATATTTTTTTCTCTGGAGAATCGATATAAATATCAGATTTTCCAGAATGCCGTCCTTTTCTTTTATTAGTTCTACTAGTACTAGCTTTTGGGTAAGTTCGTACTTTTTCTGTTAGCAAAAATACTACAAAATGTTCTAATATAAAGAAATTAGAGCTATTTCACTTCAATAAAAACTAATATTAGAAATTTTTAGTGAAAAATGGTTGGATTAAGGACTATGTTCTAAAAAATAATAACAGGTAATGAAAAAATGAACTAGAAAAGGATTTAGGTTGTATCAATCTGCCCCGACATAGAGTGCATGAATGTGCCCCATACAACCATTTTGAATAAAATGAGTCTCAAATCCAACAGTTCATAATTTATCTAACAATAAAAAATGAGGAACTGATAAACAGTATTTTCACTTGCCAGGGAGAGTATTCTTTTCGGTTGAAAATACTGGAACAGTTGTATAATACCATTTCAATTGTACAACTCAAATTTACTTTTGACCTACGAAAACAATAAATCACCCGTCCCATTTCACCAAACTATTGATTCATTCCAAAACTTTCTGTATGTAGTTGAGTGCACTAGCATCACCATTTGGAGCCGTTGTGAAACTTCCTGTAATGACCCTGTGAGCGGTAGAGGGGGTGTATCAATGTGCCCCATGTATCAATGTACCCCACTTTCCCCACTAATATTTATTAATAAGAATTACATTTCACAGCTATAAAATATTCGTATAACATATAAAAACAAAATTGTAGATAAATATATATATACGTAGTAAGATGCGGTCAAGTACATGATTCGGTATTGCACCATTATTGTAGACTAGGAAATTATTTTCTTATATTAACTAGATCTAAAGAATATTATCCTGAATTCATTGATTATCATAAATAAGTGTCTAAACTGTGTTATATACGGAATGACCAAAAATAAAAACTGAACTGAGTATTTCATAGTTTTCTACTATACTAAGGAATCAGTTTCATGCAACAAACTGAAAAATAAGTATAAGGAAAATAATGTTTTTTTCCCATTAACAAAAGTTGCCCCATTAGAACTTTTTTCTGAAAAAAATCTAGTAAATATTCATTAGTATCAGGGAAATTTAATAAAGAATTTCTGGTGCAAACAATTATCCACTTTTACATATTATCATAATTTGCTGGGAAGTGTTTATCTTTTAGTAAAAAAAAAAAAGTACCACCATCGAACACATAAAAATGATATGAATTCTACCTTAACCAAGTATCATGCAGAAAATATTATATAATTAATCAGCCTTAATTACTTTGTCATTTATATTTTTTTCACTATATTTGTATGCTGAATTGTAATTACTGGATATTACTTTTTGCTTTTATATAGATTCTCAGGGAGTATGCAAATTTTTTCAATTATATCTGATACAAAAATAATTTTTTGATTATATCTATAAAGATAGTGAAATCGTCGACTACTTCGTCAAGTCATTCTCAATAATTAAATAGTTAAATAATTTGTCCATAAGGTACTCTTACAACTATTAATCTTCGTTAGAAGTTTTAACTTCGGATATTGTGCTTTCTTGTTAATCCTTTTTTGTAGGCGCATGATTCATTGTTTTAAATACAAATAAAGCGATTATGTAAAATCAAGTAAGAAAAAAGAAATAGTTTATTTTTATAAAAAGGCATCAAGTGGAAATCACATTAAACGAAATTTTTAAACGAAACGAAAAAAAATTCTAGTAATCACAACTTTCACTGGCGTGCAACCCACCTTAAAAAAAAAAGAAAAAAAAATTCGATTTACAATCAAGTAATTGACAGTTTGCGACTGTTCAATTATAGTAACAATTTGCGACTTCTATAAGAGTATGAGAATTCATGTATGATCATGTATTAATATGTATAAGCTTTCGGGTATCCTATCTTACGAATAAGGTAAATATTCATACGAAGGATACACTATCAGCAGACAAAGAATTTTTAATTCCAATGTGTGTAATTGGACTAATAATTATAACAATATACAAACAATAATGATAATTAAAAATACATAATTATTATCAAAACATAATTTTATAACCAGTGAGTTTTCTAGTGCTAGGTTTTACCGATAAGGGCAGTTATAACAGATTTAAAAATGGGTACCTTTAACCATAAGTCACTTTTTACGAATTACCATAAGTCACCATAAAGCAGTTTTTTCTAAAACTGTAAAGTAGAAAGCGCATGTTCACTGGAGTGAGATTTACATATTTAAGATAAAGATGATTAAAATATTTCTGAATATTCTGGTATATGCATCCAGAAGGGAATTGAGAATTTTCTATTGACATATTATTTTCTACTACTGAAGCTATTATATTTTTTAAACAGATGAAATAAAAGACATATTTTTGAGACGAAAAAATATTGTTCCGTGACCCACCAAAACACGACTCAGAGGATGGGAAAAGCTGATCCATATTATAAAGGATAAATATTTGTACGTAACGCCGACGTCCTTTCGCCAATGGTAAAACTTTCCGATGAAATATTGGTTTTGCAATTTTCACAAGAGCAATTTTAAATTTTTTAAACATCATACATTTTTAATTTTTACACTATCTGTCGTATGCGGATGAAAATATGCATTTAAATACTATTTGTTTAAAAGTTTTATTTCTGTTTCTTTTAGACATATTTTGTAGCTTTTAATGCAATTTTTGCAATCATTGCTACTCGAGTCTTTCATTTCCATTCAAAGTAAGGAGAAAAGTCACGGAAGAAAACAGTGTATTGAGATGCTGTGTGCCGATATGTAGTGTGCAATATGATGCACGTTATCGTTTACATTTAAATACTTTCATTTGACCCAAACAAAATAAGTACATGTACAGGGGCCGACTTCTTTGACATAGCCAATACATTTTTCTCCAAATGAAATCATCTGTTTATGCATTCTAATGTAGTATTTAATTAATATTATAATCTTAAAACTGCATTATTAAAAGTATTCTTTTTTTGAAAAAGCACGAGAGTGTGTTTGGTCCGAACATTTTGGAATGTAGTGTAACATTTTTATCCTTACCCCAAGCCACCAGACTTCGTCTCTATTTTTTCTACTTATTCTACGGCGGAAAGTAGATTACTGTATTTATTTTATTACCATTTTCTAAAAAGACCAAAAATTAATTAATTAGTTATGTACTATGTCAAAAACATTGCCTTTCATAAAATCCAATGGATTTTCCATCATTTCGTTTTTATTCAACTATTTTTAGTTTATTGCAAACTTACTTTTGCAAACCATAAAACACGTTCTCTATACAAAAATGTATTTTGAAGTATATTCGTGCGGCTTATTTTTGAAGCATTTACCTAATTCATATCAACATGCTAAAATAATACAATTTTACAAACCCATGCCTAACATCTTTCGGATTTTGAAAAAAAAAATTCATAAATGTGTGATTTCTGTTAAAATATGGATCTATTAAAATAAAAACAATTTGAAACAATTTTGTTTTTCCTCGATTCTCACAGTTTTTTTTTTCATTTATTAATCTTTATTCTAATTATAATTTTTTAATAGGACGGCAAACAATAAGAACGCTCCAAAATCGGAACGCTATTTTGGAACTTCATCGCCACGGAAAGCATGAATGTGAGATTGCTCGATTGCTCCAAGTGCAAAGCTATCAAATGATTCAAGGAGCTTGGCCATGAGGGACACCGACCAGGAAGAGGCAGGAAAAGAACTGTAAACACTTCCAGAAACCGAAAATTGATAAAGAAACGAGTATCTCGAAATCCTCGGGTTTCGATGAGAAAAATAGTGAGGCAGACTGGGATAGGCCAAGAATCTTTTCGACTTATGGCCAAAGAGAAGCTTAACCTTCATCCTTTTAGTCTGAAAATAAGCTGTAAACAAGTGCGATTTCTCACCGAAGAAAACAAAAGAGTACGGCTTACAAGATGCATGAAGCTGCTCAAGCAAGCTGCAACACCACGGTGGGAGCGAATCCTGTTTTTTGACGAAAAGCTATTCTCGATAGAGCAATCTTTAAATCATCAAAATGATCGCATTTGGTAAATAACTTCCCCAGGTAAATCTTTCATCGTTCAACATCCTCAAAATCCTAAATCTGTCATGGTGTAAGCAGAAATTTGCACAATAGGCAAAACTCCTCTCATTTTCATCCATTCTGGGGTCAAACTGAAGAAAGATGCGTTTCGAAAAGAGATTCTTGAAGTTTTGGTACTTCATTGGTCTCAAATTCACTTCGGAAACGGGACTTGGACTTTTCATCAAGAAACCGCGCTTTCTCATCAAGCGAAATTCATAAGACTGGTGTCGGGCCAATTTTTCAGACTTTATCTCGGCTCAAGAATGGCCTCCATAGTTGCGTGACCTTAATCCCTTGGATTACAGTTTGGGGGTCGATTTTAGAAGCAAGAACTTGCGAAAAACCACTCAAACAGTTTGGAATCTCTAAAGCGTTCGTTGATTCGGGAATAGAAGCTAACCACTCCAGCAGAGCTGCTGCCAATTGCTGAAAGTTTCACTACACGTTTGCGCCTCTGTATCAAAGAAAAAGGGTGATACTTTGAGAAAAAGTGATTTTATATTTTTCTAACATAACTTTAATAAATAAAACAATTGTCTGTGCAAAAGGTTGTGTGTTTTCTTTAACCGAGTTAAATTAAACCGTTACGTTATTTCTGGTCACCCTGTAATATATTTTTTGTTGTGTATTTTGTAAAAATATTGAATTGTTTCTGTGCTTTATGGATTAAATATTTTCGTTACAATACGGAGATATTTAGTATCTGCATTGCCAGTAAAAATTTCGCAATTAAGGTTTTAAGTTTTGTTTTCTTCTACCGTATAATAAAAATGTTTTACAAAACGATAAAAAAACCCGGCTAGAATTTTTTTATTCAGGGTTCAAAGAATCGATTAAAGTATCGCATCAAACACGTGTAGAAGTAAAGTTACGTGTATCAGAAGTTATTTATTCATGTTCGCTTACACGTTTTATTATCTGTTTTATTTTACTTAAACAGAAGTCTAACTATCTGCTTGTTAAAAATATATTTTTTATATGATTGCCTCTTTAAAAAAAGACATCGAGACAAAATTTAATTAATGAATATTTATTTAAGACCAGTCATATCACGCAATGGAATTTATTGATTTATTGATTGATTTTTAGAATAATTTTAGAAATCTTTAATTAGTTATTAATGGGAGGTAAAAAGAATATGTTTTTTCAAGATTTTGATATACTTTAAATTTAGAAATCACGGAAGAATGGGGAATGTATTGATCGTGTCAATTTCCACTATTTTACAACGCGTTGTAACAAACAACTTATTTTCCAAATTATTCTCTTAATGAAAGATCCATTACACTGTTAAAAATCTTGTCGTAGTTTGAACCAAATTATGGTGCTCAGTAGCTGCCACTATTAATTGGTGAAAACTTGTATCAAAATTTGGAGCTTCCTATTTTAACCTCGTCCCAACTATTGGAACTATTCTTCAACCGAAGTTCCAAATATTGGTTCAGGATTTCACCATATTTCAGTTTCAAATATTGAGCACCAAAATTTGATTCAAACTAGGACACAATTTTTAACAATGTACCATAAAAAAGTCAAGTATTATTTTTTTTTCATTTTTGAAATATATCAGAAACCTTTATTAGTAAGTGGGATAAATTAAACAAACAATGTATTTTTTATAATTTTGGAACATTTAACCTATTTTTTGTTGTTGTTTTGTTGTTTTTTACAATGATTTAATTGAAAGAAATTGGTGAGTAAGTATTATTTCCACATCACTATATTCAGAGCATCACAGCCGGGAAAACACATCGACTATTTCACATTTTCGGAAAAAAGGGAGGAATTTAGTGAAATAATGTATCATTACCCGGCAAAATCCAATGGATATTAACGTTAAAAAATTCAATTTATATGTTTTTCCTTAAATAGCAAATGTCATTTATCCTTTTTTTTCAGCGAGACAAAATTTAATTAATGAATATTTATTTACGACTAGTAATATCAAGCAATGGAATTTATTGACTTATTGATTGATTTTTAAAATAATTTTTAAAATCTTTAATTAGCTATTAATGACAGGTAAAAATAAAATATTTTTCGGTATTCTGATATACTTTAAAATTGGAAATTGTGAAATTATGGGGAATGTATTGATTGTGTTAATTTCCACCATTTTATAATGCGTTATAAAGACAACTCATTTTTCAAATTATTCTCTTAATGAAAGTTAATTAAACTGTTAAAAAACTTGTTCTAGTTTGAAACAAATTTTGTGCTCAGTAGCTGCCATTATCGTGAAATTTCGTACATTTAGAGCTTCCTATTTAAACCTCGTTCCAACTATTGGAACTATGCTTCAACAGCAGCTCCGAATATTGGTTCAAGGATTCACCATCTTTCAGTGGCAAATATTGAGCACCAAAATTTGATTCAAACTAGGACACAATTTTTAACAGTGTATTTTAAAAAAGTCATGTATTATTTTTTTTTTCATTTTTGTAATACATCAGAAACCTTTATTAGTAAGTGGGATAAATTAAATAAACAATTTATTTTTTATAATTTTGGAAAATTTAATGTATTTTTTGTTGTTGATTTTTTGATTTTTTACAATGATTTAATTAAAAGAAATCGGTGAGTAAGTATTATTTCTACATCACTACATTCAGAGTATCACAGCCGGAAAAACACATCGATTATTTTACTACAACAACAAAAAAAGAAAAATTTCGAAAAAAAGAGAGGAATTTAGTAAAATAATGTATCTGTCTGAGTAGTTCGGATTATTTATATATTGGGCTCAATCTTTTCTTGCTTTTTTTCTCTCGTTTTGTTATAATATTCTAACATACAATTTTCGATTATCAATGTGGTTTCTTGCGCAATTAGAACGTTATTTGTATGTGTTAATCTCGACCTTTTTTTCGAATAATGCAGGTAATTACTATGTTAACCCACTTTCTACCGATAATGGTTGTTGCTGTGTTTTCGCCAGAGTAGTAGGGCATGTTCCGATTCGGTAACATTTTCTTGAATAATACATCTCTGACTACAATCAACTGACACTGGGCAGGGATGCGCGAAACCAGTATTTCTCCCAACAAAAGCTCCTCCAAATCTTTCTCTGGATCTTGAGTTGACCTGTAATGAAATTGGAAGTTGCCAATAAATGGATCACCGCCAAAAAGAATATCCTTTTGACGATGAAAGAGCAAAAACGTCGGAAATTTTGCCCGAAAAAACAATTGGGATTTGTACCTCAGTTCATTCTCGTAGATTCACTGCTTGGTTTTTTATAGTTAAGTAGTAGTTAACAATGACTTCGCGTAATAGAAAATCTCTTTCGTTGAAGGAAAAAATGTACATTTTTAAAAAAGTGGATGAAATCCAACATTTAAAAAGAGTGGATCTTGCGAATAAATTATTCTTACCAGTTTCAACTTTAAACATGCTAATTTAAAACCGTAAGATCATTGATGAAAGTCATCATCAAAGTGGATGCAGTGCTTCAAAAAAACTTCCAAAGAAGAAAATTTGCTGATGCTTAAAAATTGCTTTTACAGTAGTTTAATTAGTATCGTAGTGTAAAAATTCCGCTTAGCTGCCCTCTGCTTATGGAAAAAGCACGAGAAATGTCGAAGAAGGTGGATGTGCAGCGCTACGCATAATTTTTTTAGGTTGGTTTTAAAAGTTTAAACTATGAGATGCCATAACAGACAAGACTGTACGCGGATAACCTGGATATTTTGACTGTGAAACTGTGGATGATTCATTAAAAAACAATTACCAGTTCTGATAAAAGGATATGAACAAAAAGACATTTTAAACGCAGATGAAACCGTTTTATTTTATAATATTTTGCCAACTACATCTCTTGCAATCAATTCAGATGCGTATCATAGTGGGAAAAAGTGTAAATTGCGATTGACAGTGTTATTGTGTGCCAATGCAAATGGATATGAAAAATTGCCTCCTTTGATTATTGGCTAATGAAAAAAGCCCCGGTTCATTAAAAACGTAAAAACATTACCAACAATGTACCTGGCAAATAAAAAATGATGGATGACGATGCCTTTCTTTACTAATTGGGTAAAAAAATTAGATGATTAAAATGCAAAAGCAGAAGCGGCGAATCATTTTATCCATTCACCAGTGTCGAGCTCATCCACTTGATACGGACTTTCTAGAAAACGTAACTGTGGAATTCTTCCCTGCAAATTATACCAGCAAATTGCAGCCAGTAGATTTAGGAGTCATAAAATCCCTAAAACAACATTATCGAAAACTTTTGTTTAAAACAGATACCGTCAATTTAAACCACGAAAATTTCGAAGATGTGAACATTAACGTCTTACAAACTATGACTTTCACAATGATGGCTTGGCAAAACGATAGAAACTGCTTAGCACTTGCCGCATTTTTAACTTCTGTGGACGTCAATCCTATTGAAAACGCCGAATTTGATCCATTTGCTCCACCAGAAAAGTGGTCATATTTAAGTGATATTGATACATTTGGGGATTGTGTGCAATGTGATTCGGAACTTGCAACATGTTCTCTTCTAACATTCTATGAAGTGATCGCAAATGAGGAAACTAGCAGTGAAGAAGAGGACAACTACACTGAAAAGCCACCTCCAAGTTTTCAACAAGCTTTGGCGGATTTTAACACCATGCAAGAATACCTCATTAGCAGTGATAAGAATGATAACGTTAAAGTGGCACTTTTAACTTTGAACAATAAATTTTTTACTGTGCATTCCAAAACTTCCATACAACCTAAAATATGCAGGTTTTGTACATATTTTGTACATGGCGAATGATTATAAATAGCGATAAGTTGTAAATTATATCCTAAGACGTTTTGTATTAGATAACTCTTGCATTTCATTTGTTTTAATTTATATCTGTTTTTTTTATTGTTGGTAGCTACAGATATGTTCCTATTTTTGCGAATTTCATTTATACGTTTTTTCATTTAAGCGTTTTACTTACCCATCATACGTAGTATAGGGTAAGCCTTGCAATCGTTTTGAAAATCGAAAAAAAAATTTTGACGGATTTACACGTTTTCGACACTGGAGATTACGAAAAACATATTTTTAGAAAAAAAAATTTGCCGTCCGTCTGTCTGTCTCTGTCTGTCTGTCTGTCAGTCTGTCTGTCTGTAAACGCTCTATCTCCCAAACGAATTGAGATAGAGACTGGAAATTTTGTATGTACTTAGTATGTAAGAATGGGACGAAGCCTATTTAATATCAGCAACCTCGATTATTCGGAACTATTATTTTCGGACTGTCGAAAAATTCGTTCTGATGAAAGGTATATAAAAATTTTCGATTTTTTTATTTTAAGGAGTGATCGTAAAAGGCAATAAAATAACACAAATTTTGCATAAAATACGAAGTTGATCGAATTATTAGTTGCCATGATATCTGCAATCCTGTTTTACACATTCTTCGATTTTTCATGACCCTGTATTTCAATCAAATTTCAATTCAAAGATATATTTCAATTGGAAATGAAACGCTTAATCCGAGGCAATAAACTGTTAGTAAATAAGATTATTATTTTTGGAATTATAAGGATGTTTCTTTTTCGCAATTCAGTACTACTTGAGTAGTTAGGCGTGTTGTATAATTTATCGAAAGAGATTCATCAGCAACTTATTAATACAGCATTACTATGCACAATAAAAATATAAATACACGTTTAAAATTTGTTTTGGCATTGCAATCCATTTTATAAATAGTTTTCAAATCTATTATTTTCATATATTATGTATGTATATATATGATGGGTAAGTATTACGGTGGCCCCCAACGACTAGTTTTCCTTGGTCCATTGAAAAAAGTATAAACGCTTCACAGTATATTGCTATACTTTTTAAGTTTGAACCATGCCAATGCTCTTATTATTTTTATGAAAGTGTGTGTGTCATAAAAATGGAAACTAATCAAAAAGGTGTTAATAGTGTTGGGTTAAAATGTAACTACATACAGAGCGTTTCTAAGAATTTCCTCACCTGCGGTTTCTTTTGTTGAGCTTTCTCAGTTATCCGATCAAATGTTATAATAATCTACGTTTTTCAGTGAATAAGGACCGCTACACTGTAAAAAGGGACGATTTTACAGAGATTGTATTGGCAATCGGGATCAGCAGAGCGACGTTGCGACTGAGCCTTTCAAATGAATGGTTGCGAGCAATTGTAGCGAGATTTGTAGCTTCAAATTTTCTTCGTTTTAGACAGAATGAAAGTGGTATCCGGAGAATGGCCGAAAGACGTTAACGAGAAACAGTAGGTCAGAACCACACACGATTCCATGCTTAAAAATCACATGATTAAAGTCGCCTTTTATTCCTTTATAATCCAGCGTCGAAGGGCAACAAGAAATAAATGATACAAAAGCGTTTATATACATCTATGAAATCGCCCAGTACTCGATTAAAGATAATGAGGAATAAAGCTGCATTGAAATAATTTTCGTTATCCATACATGATCGAGTTTGTGCTGCTGTTTACTTAGCAGTACATCTAGAAAATCGATAACGCGTTCAATTCAAAGCTGTAAATATTCAACAAGTATAGTCGAATCCACCACTACAACCTTAACTAATTTCTTCACGTTAAGTAAAAATGACACGTTTGAAGAAACGCTGCTGTATCCGCAAGTGTCCACTTGTTAGAAATGAAATGGAAATAGAAAATCAATTTAACCGACATAAATCAGGCGATTACAACCTGTCATGTTCAAAGAAACTTTGATTTTCTGAATATATACCGAGCAACCCAATGAAGAGGCATGCTTTTATCTTCACATGACGTTGATACATTAAGCATATTTCCAACATTGTCAGCAGTGCTACATGCTAAACTTTCCGCAGTGCATGTTAAGCTTTAATTGAGAAAAACCGACACTTCTACATATACACTGCTTGAAATCATATTGACATCTTAATCTCCTTCAATTCCAACAACATTATGGAGAAATATAAATTGCACATAGTTGAGGATAGTTTTCGTCAACATTTTAATTGTCTGAGCGAAGCGAAGTCTTATACTCAGAGTACGTAACGATATTAAAAGTAAAAAAAATTCTTTCGTCAAGCAAATCTCAAAAAGTACTTGTCAGATTGTGATTCTGTTTGTACCATTAGGTACCTATGGAGGTAATCTGGTGAATGCACCACCTAAGAAAAATTAGTTCCAAATAGTTTAAAAGTTATATTAAAAAACTGATAAAAAGCACAATTTATTTGCATACGTCACAGAAATTTGATGTGCGTCATTTTTCACTGACTGGATATTTTTGTAGAGAACCGAATCAGAGTGTATGGAGTAAATAGTAATTGTTTGAGCAAAGCGAAGGCTAATACACATAGTACTTAATGATATTAAAAGATAAGCATAATTCTTTCGGCAAGCAAATCTAAAAAGATACATGACGGATTTTGAATTTGATTGTACTAGAAGGTACCTATGAGTGTAACCTACTGAATATACCTACTCTCAAAATTTTGTTCCAAATAGTTTAAAAATTATATTAAAAAAACTGATAAAAAAGTACGATTTATTTGCATACGTCTCAGATATTTGATGAACGGCACTTTTCATTGACTGAATGTTTTTGTTACATTCCAGAATTTGAGCACATGGAGCAAAGAAAATACGCAAGCAATTTTTATTTAAATACAATAAAACATATTTAAATTTAAGAAACAAATTGAAAAATAAATCTGTTTTATTGTTATTATTATATTATTTATTTAAAAGAAAAAACCATAATACTTAGTGACTTACTATTCGGGGTTTAGCGATAATTTTTATAATAACATTTTGTAATCGCATCTTTTGCTTGGCATCTTATATATTTCACGCGTGCAAATTAGGAAAAAATTCTTTCGTGTTTAAATAAAATACGAGTTTGACTTGAGTGCTTTAGATATTACTTTTAATCATAGATTATATTCTGTTATTTTGTTTACATAGATTGCTTAATATTATTTCTCATTAAGCAACCTGTGTTCCCCGGCGATTATTGCTCTATTGCACGCATTTTATTGTGGCTACATTTTATGAAAACATATACATGACGCAGATGAAACACATACACCAAGTTGATGCGATTGCAACAAAATGGCGATTTCATGTCTCACATGGTAACCCGTTTATTTTGTTCCATAACTTTAAAATAAACAATGGTGGAAGCAATAATCATACAGTTATAAATAATAAACATAATAATAAATAGAAAAAAATATAAATATGACAAAAAATCGTATTAGAGAAATATTCAAAAACTTTCACAGAAACAAAGTTTCTACCAATTTACGGGAGAAGAAATCGCGCCACGTAGTGCATATATGACATGCGTGCTATATTTATACGTAAAAATAAGCATAAACGTTCATCAGGTTTATTTATGTAACTGTTCATATCTATTTGCAACAAATATCACTTTCTGAAGTCTCCACAGGACGAAGGTTTATAAAAACGCCAAGGTAAAGGTAATATTGGAAAAGTACTATGAAATAAGAGTAGGTATATCATATACGGATCGGATTTGGGGAAAATTTGGCAAAAATCATTTTTGAATATGAGTTACAAATGTATTTTTCAATTATTTTGTATTATTTTAAAAATAAAATGAAAATAATTAAAAACACAATTAATTAATAAAGAAAGAAAAATTATATAATTTGATAAAAAAATTAAACAATATATTAATAAATAAACATTAATAGCCGGGTTTCCAGGCCATGCAAAATAACGATATTTTGGCGCCAATCATGCGAAAGCAGCGCCGTGCAAAAGGGGGGGAGCGAAAGGGGGAAATCGACCTGGTCGCGGAAATTTATGGCTACCCAAATTTGTACTACAAACGTCATTTTTGGCCTGTTACAAGAAAAAGTTATGTGGGAGGGTGCCAAATTGAAACAGTTTCTTGGCGCAGTTTTCTCTTCGCACGCCCATGTGGGGAAAGTTCTATATTCTTTTCTAGCATTTTGGCGAGCATTTTAAATTATTTATTTGGCATTAAATGAATCGATGTGATTTCAATATTCAGCTTTGGGTTTGAATTTTTAATACTTTCCAACAAAGTAGAAAATTGTTTATGCATTTGGTTTGTCTGTCCGTCTGTCCATGTTCAAATGCCTATAAATATACGCTTATTTTAATGCAATTGGAAAACCTTATAAACGTCCCCTAAGCATGTTTTATATTGTATATGATGCATGTTAGATTAAAATTCCTTTAGAGGAGCACCCTAAAGAATTTGATTACATTATGGTCTATGGGAAGAAATGTTTACAGAGTATTTTAATGACATTACCCTATTGAGATGGATTGAATCTGATATAAATCACCGAGTTTTACAACGATTACGTTAGAACAGGATATTCATAGCCTTTTTAATCCCTTTATCATAACACACAAAAGAAATCAGCTACAATGCTGTCTTTTAGTAACAATTGCTAAGATGAGTTTTCAATTTTGACATGTGCTTTTAAATTTAACTATTTTTAGGTACGTTCGTAATTATATAAATACGTAGCATCTACAGTCGTCGACTGATCCGTCTGTCTGCCGACTTATCCGTCAGTATGTCCACATGCAACAGCACAAAAACTACCCAACCGAATCGTTTAAAATTTGAAATATATATCTGGCGCCGAATTTTGTTGAGTCATTTAAAAATATTCCGTTACATTATGGCCAATGGGTTGAAATAATTCCAAGTTCTTTTTAATAATAACACCCGTAGAAACATAAAGAAATCGATATGCATTTATGAAGGGCACTAGAATATAAATTTAGTAGAATATGCCACAGAAAGAATACTTATTATTCATTTAGAGGGTACCGCAAAAGAATTTCGAAGCATGATGCTATGTGGGGGGGGGGCATTATTTTTTTCCAATCAACAGATTTTTATTATAGAATCATTTTCTCGTTTGACATTACAAAGTCTTTTAAGTAGTAATTTATTCAGGTAAAACTGCATAATAGAGTTCACTTTGGCGTATTGAGCCTGCATGTTTTGTTGAAAAAATGTGTTCAAATTTCTAAATCACTTGTGATGATACTTTGACAGCTCAAAGATTATGCAGACGAGATATTCAAATCTAATGTCGTACATCTTATACTACAAATATTGCCAATTCTTTTTATTTAACGCATGCTAAAGCGAAATATTACTCGACTCCTTGAGAATGGGTTTGAAAAAAAAACAGCGTATGTAGTGGTCAGCACGCATTACCTATTTAAAGACAATTGATCATATCTGGAACACATTCAAACGACACATCGCATTCCTTTGTTGGCGTTTTCGCAATTTTTATGTACCACTTTTAAAGAGAGCCTAAATTCTTATCGATAACCTCATCGCATCAATAGAAATCAGATGTAGATATTATACTGTTATAGATATTAACTATTCTGTATTAACTATTTAAGGGTTTCACACACCATCTAAAAAATTCTCTCTTTCTTTTCAACCATCATGATTTGTGCCATTTTTACGTACTAAAATTAGTGTGGAGTGTCTTCTTGGCGTAATTTCAAAGAGTTCAAATTCCGATACAAGATATTTTAGTGTTTTAATATGTGCATTACTTTTAATATATTGCGTACGTTCTCTTTTATAACCACGCATGGCTGTTTTGCATAGTTTGGTTCCCTCTTTTTTAACCGTGTATACGAATTTATATAGAATATTTTGTAATTGTATTGTTCAATGTGGTCATTTTCGTCATTTGAACTTGTGGCAGTATATGGTCAATTAAAGGTAGCATCGTATTTTTTTTCTTTTACTTTTTGCAAATTATTATTAAATCTATGTTCTCAGCAATGTCGCTCAGACTAATCCCTCTAAGGGAAGTCCTAGTTTATAAACATGTATTTATTGCAGGCACACTACAGAAAAGTAATACACTGATGATGTTTTTGTCACAAGTGCAATCAAATATTATTAAACTCATGCACGAGTAAAAAGGCATAAAGGATTCAATAAATCAAATTATGAGAAAACAGGTGAGAAATGGTCATCTTAGTTGCAGCGGAGAGAACTTTTAAAACGTTCATAATTAGATTGATTTTTCCAGCAATTCTATTCCAAAATGACCTAACCCTAACTCTTTTGTCGTCTGTAATAGCGGCGAAATCTCATCAGTTGAATCCTTTCCTTTAAAATTGTCATTGAACATAGAATCATCCAACTTCAGAAAAGTATTCTAGAAATACGAAATTATTTTTTTGGGATAAATTCCTGATTTCTA
Organism: Maratus speculifer; assembly: GCA_964019185.1. NCBI lineage: Eukaryota > Metazoa > Arthropoda > Arachnida > Araneae > Salticidae > Maratus > Maratus speculifer. The sequence goes on from OZ025291.1 coordinate 170,598,988, forward strand.
TTTAAAGAATTAAAAGGCATAAATAAAAGTCAAACATGTGAAGGATATTTTAAAATTTGTTTATAAATATATTTTGTTTTCATTCTCAGTAGGAATTACATATAATAAACTACTGATAAATCTTTTAAAATGTAGAGAAATTATAAAAAGAAATTTTAATGCTTTATACGAAAAGAAAAGTCATTCTTATCAAATTAAAAATATTAGGGCACAACTACGAATAAACAGCTTGCTAAAATGAACAGAAGCTTTATCACAGTTGCAGAAGTCTACTTTATCTGAGTTTTATTATGAAGAAACTACATTCTACTTCATATCGTCTATATAATTAAAATAATGTTTCTCATATCAAATCGTAAATTATTACATAAAAAATACCTAAAACTATTCAGGAACTATGTAATTACATTTAAAATTTTTTTATATGTAATCATAATTTTATCTAAAATAATTTTTCTATACCTTACTTTAGAAAGTTTTTTGTTATTACAATCCTGAAACATTAATGATCAATATCTTTATTTAATGAAATAACTTGATTCAAGTAAGCGCTACCCTTTCATAAAGAAGAGATTAGGGACACATGTTCCGCTTATCAATAGAACACGTCGATTCATCTTTCGCTCGTTAGATTTGACATGAGCGACAGGAGCATCCTGGCATATTCAGAATAAATAGCTACGTAAGGGATGATTAATTTCATCAATTTATTTCGTCCTAAATGTATCAGATGAATTTGTTGTTATGAATGGTTTTAAAAAATATATTGCTTTACTAATTATTTACTTAAAAAAAATTATTTATTAAAAAAAATGTCTTTCATTATCAATTCTTTTGTAAAATGAATATTATGAATATGAAACAAGTTAATTAGGTAATAATGCTCAATTTTAAACGTTACCAATACTTTAGAATCAAAGCGTAGAATTTGAAACAATTTCTAAAACTTTTATGATACACTCATTCCTATAAAAATTTCCGCACCAAGAAAAAGACGTCCAAATGAAACGAAATTTTGCATGCGTAAATACTATTGTGATATAAGTAGGTGATTAGAAAACCACAGAAAAAGGATTTTTTATTACAGAAAAATGTACAAATGAACGGAAATTTCAGTACTTTGTTCGACCCCCCCCCCCTTTAGCGTGAATGCACGATGCGTTACGAGCGTTACGAGGCATAGAAGTTCCGTATGATGTCCTAAGACATATCATTTCACAATTGCTGTAAACGCTCCTCCAGTTCAATTAAACTCGTAGGGTGTCCAACTTGCCGTCCCAAATGATCCCAGATATGCTCTATTGGTGACAAATCTGGTGATCAATCAGGCCAGGGAAGGGTGGTAATGTGGCGGAGGCAGACTTGTGACATGCTTGCTGTATGTGCTCGAGGATTTTCTTGCTAAACATGGCTCCTGGGAGTCCTATCACAAGTGGCAACACATGTGGCTGAAGGATATCCATGACGTACCGCTGTGCTGTCGTTGTGCCACGGATCAATATTAGGGGTGACCGTGTATCGTAAGCAATGGCATTGCACCACCAGCTGGTGCTACCATAGCACCAGCTGCAGGAGCGGCGTGTGCTGTAAAGCGAAAGCAGGATTGAGACGTTCACCACGAGACCTCCACACACGAACACGATTGTCATCGCTGCTCAAATTGAATCTAGACTCGTCGCTGAAGACGACCTGGTTCCATTCCGTTGCAGTCCAATCCTGTCGTGCGCGACACCACTCCGAACGGAGGCGTCGGTGCGTGGATGTCATTGGCAGCACACATAATGGGCGCCGCGATACCAGATGTCCTTCATCCAGAAGTTTGGCGATAGTTCGAAAAGACACATGGGCCTGTAGTGAAAGCTACCTATATCTGGATAGCGACCAATGAGGCAGTTGGCTCTACGCGTGCGTTTCGTATGATGTGACGGTCTTCTCTACGACTGATCTGTCGAGGTCGTCCTGATCCTGTTCTCCGTGTAAATGACGTCTCTTCAGTCCACTGATCTCAACAACTCCTCGCAGTAAAATCAGAGCTTCCTATTTGACTTCCAAATTACCTCGAAAAGATATCCAAAATCTTCTACAACATTTTGAAAGTACATAAAATACACTATAAATTTATGTAATAAGCAAAGTATTTCAGGATAAGAAATATAGTCTTCACATCAAAAAACTTATTTCGCAAATTTTAGATTAAGCGTTAATTTTAGTTGCTTGTAAAAGCAATATGACCTACAAATGAAACAAATTAACTATAATCTTTTTTTGCGATTTATATGACTCAAAACCCTTCTGCGCAGAGCACAAGGGTGTCATTATGCCTTAATTTTAGTATGATGGATTATTTCAGGGAAAATAAAATATTTTCTAAAAGTAGTTTTAAAACTTTAGTATATTATAATGAATCTGCATCCGCTAAAATATATTTTAACCTGACTACGGAAAGAAAGAAAAAGTAAGTATTTTCGTTTGAAAATGCATGATGAGATGTTAAAAAATAATGCTGTGAAAAAAATTGCGCTATATATCAGTTAGTAAGCTTGACTCTAAACTGTCCTCCAGGAAGTGTCGTTATTAGACACATAACAAATTATTAAAATAAATCTCGAAAAAAATGCACCTCTTTCTAATTTAGTTTGACTATTTATTACTAACGTTAACAGTAATTTGAAGATAGGTTATCCATTAATTATATAAAAATAAAACCATGGCGTGCACAAAAAATTATACTTTTTATCAATGCCTCAAAGATATAATCGTTTTAAAAGAACGTGTGCTCTGGCCACATAAGTAACCTTCCTTAATTCTATTGCGTTGAACTATTGAAGAGTTTATAAAATATATTCAGTGGATAATTTCTGTTAGAGTGCGTACATAAAGATAAATCCCTATCTGATAAAAAGTATGTTAACAACATAATTAAAAGAAAAAAATAAAACAAACAACGTTTTCCGTTCTCAGATGCATGATGAGTTTTTTAAAAATAATGATCAGGTAAAAAAAAAATGCGCTACATACAACTCCACGAATACAATTCGAAAGAAACAAGAAATGCTTTTAATAGAGGCATAACAAATTAGATAAATAAATCTCTGAATAAAAGAACATACTTAAATACCTTTCTCCCATTAAGCTTGTCTACATATTATTAATTTTCGTAACATTTTGGACGAAAAACCTGGAATAAACAATGGATAACAAACTCTCTATTATCAAGGTATAAAAAAGGCAATGACCATTAGAGACCTCTGACATAATCTATATCAATTTATCTAATTTACTGGATGAGTTTCTTGCGTTGTTGTTTCAGAACAAATGCAATTAAATGTATTTAGGAATTGTTCAAATAATAGCCTCAGACATATGACAGGAATAATGTAATAGGTTTTCAAAGGCAAAGAAATAGTTTCTCCTTTTTCTGTTCTTATTCGAAAGATGCGTGTTTAAAATAAACATATAATAATTAATTCACTGAATACATTGAAAGGGAAAAATATATTTGGATTAAACAGTTAATTGTAATATTTTTTAATTTTTTGAAGATTATAGTCTGAGTAAAGTTTAAATATTCTCCAATAAATTATATATATATATATTTTTTTCTCAATAATGATATGTATTTTTTACATATTTAAAAAGAACATGGAAAACTTTTGGATGAATTTGATAAATTTGCTTTCATTGAACTGGGAATGAATTTCAATGTGTCGATAGTATAATTATCCCATAATTTAATATGATAATAGATCACATTCAATATTTAATACAAATATATTTACACATACTAATATTTATAAACAAGTAAGAAAAATCATGCGTTAAGCAAAGATTATGAAGCATTTTCCAACACTTAATGAAATCTTTAACAAAACTTATAATAGTGTATAGCCAAATATACCCAAATGTGTATTTCAGTACTTTTGAACAGCTCTCTATTTCATATGTCAGTTGATATAATGGGAAAAATTAGTTTAGCAAGAAAATACCCAGTAGCTTGAAATTTCTTTTTCAGCATTTCATACTGTTAGATGGAAACGTGCTTGAATACTTTTGTTCAGCCTTGTAGTTTACATTGTACCTTTATTACATGTCAGCATTAGGCTAAAATTTATTGTAAACTAAAACACTTTTAAAACAACTAAAATCACATTCTCATAAATTATCATTTATAGGCGTCCATGTACCGAATTCTTTGCGTGGCCCTGTATATCCTTTTATCTGTATTCTGCAAACATTTCTCAGTAAATTGAATGAAGCTCAGCGTAAAAATGCATAGCTTATTTAAGAACCACGTTTAAATAATTTACGCTCATATTCAGTAACGTTGGTGAGCTCTTTTGGGTAGTCCTCTATATCTAAAACATTTATACACACCATATAATGTGCATATATTTAGCGAAATATAAACGCGCATATCATAATTAAAATGCATTTCATCTATCCATCAGCCATCATCGGACACATATACGGTACTTCGAAAAGAATATACTATTTGAAATCTTTTGAATGGCCCTGTAAATGCTATGTACTTCCTATTATGCAAGACAGTAGCGTATAATTTATGTTAAGCTTCAGTGGCATATATCAATTTTATTATACATGAAACAGCTTAATGTATTTAAAATATGTCACACACAATTCCCCCTTTTACCATTACCATTACCCCTTTTACCCCCTTTTACTATTTACCCCATTTACCTTTCAACAACTGCACATTAAGCTGGGTCGAAAGAAAACATAGAAAGTTTTCAGATATTTTTTTTATTCTGCGGTAAACCTTTTGTTACTAGAAGGATAAAGCAAAAATTTTTTGAGATAGGTTATTACAGAAATTATAATATTGGTTATTGATTGCATTAGTTTCCAGATCCGTCTGAATCTGTTTAAAAAAATCTCTAGTTATCTTTCTTAGTTTATTTTTGGCAATAACATGTTTTGAGGATGAGCAAAAATCATTTTTGCTCTGTAACGGAGTAGTTTATTATACCGGGTGTCCTGAAAAGGACTGAACGATTTTAAAAATCAATAACTTGCAAACTTTTACAGATATTTAAAAAATTCTTGCACGAGAATCATCTCAAAGGTTAAAAGTTTTTTCCTGCTATTCTGGATTTTAGTTCGAATTACAAACAACAGATGGCGCTGAGAGCGCTAGGTGTGGTTTTGAGATGGATATTGACATCACTTGGTACTGAAGCAAAATAAGGAGTTTAAGCTGTGGAGTGGGTCTCGTTTGACAATGCAATCTTGCTCTTAGGGCCCGATTTTGAACTTTTGTTTATTTGTTTTTATTGAACAACATACATTTGACCTGTGCACTCGACATAAAGCCCGATTTTGGATTCAGTCTGTATAATTTCAATGAAATGTGTTGTTGTCATGGAAATAATAAATCATTTTATATAATAGCAGCGATTGGAAACTGGAAATGAATTTAACGAGCAGCATACGAGTTTTGCAGACGATTTTACATTTAAAAAAGCCGTATTTTCTCGGATTAAATTACTTTTTATCATCTAATTTAAAGAATATTTTGTGCATCATTTTTTAAATAAAGTGAAACGATTTAGTAGGTTTTTTTTGTTGTTGTTGTTAAAAATTAATCAATTTTGCTATTTTAAAAAATTTGTTATATTCTAAGAAATGCTAGTTTGTTTTAAAGAAGTTCTTTAGTAGAGTTCTATGTATATTGTAAAAAAATTGCGGAAATGGTTTATTCTTTAGAACAAAGAATATTCATAGTATAAACATTGAAAATTTGGTGCAATAGCTGTTGCACTCTTTTGTAAAAATACCCAAATACAAAATTTATTACGATTATGTATATTAAATTCATGGTAATAGGGAAATAATACTACCTCCACCTTAAATGAGCTATAATCATAATGACAACCTAGAATCATCACCTATCACTGGATATCATTGAATTAGTCATGCAGAATAGGTTTTAATAGAATGAAGAAAACATTTATTAATGTCCTTTTAAGCTTTGATTCGCTTTTCATAAAACTTTAAATGAGTAACGAAAATTCTGCAACGAGTATATATATTATAATTCAAAGTATTCTGTTGGGTAGTTTCTGCGCTATTATGTGCGGACAGATAAAAGAACATTCCAGATGACGAATATAGGAGCTACATATATAATTATCCTCAAAGAGCATAATGTAATGGCATAGTTCTGGATGTCTGTGTAAATGAATCATGAATTATGCATATTTGTTTACAATACTCAACACGGCATAAAAAATCTTATTAACATATATCACTTACAGATCAATTCAATTATTTCAACGCAAGTTAGTGTTTGGAAAGACAGACAGTCAGACGGATAACTAAAAAGAAATCATAATTTTTTTTAACTATGTTGGAAAGCGTTAAAAACACATGTTAAGTTGAAATTTGACATTTAGCAATTTATTTAAATAGACGGAATCATATTTGAACTCTTTTGTATAGCCCTGTACTTTTCCTACTATCTTTAAATACACGCCATCTATCTAGCTAAAATCTATTTAAAACCGAAACATGCTTTAAACTAATGAAATCACACTTCCAGAGATTACCATCCAGAGCCGGCTATTAATCCAATTTTTGAGTGCCTCTGTATAACATTTCATTTCTATTCTTTAAACATATCGTAATATACTTAAAGCTGTTCAACGTAACAAAATGCATAACTCATTTAGAAACCACCTAATATATTTACTTACACACTTACAAGGGGACCACCAGACATGGTGCTCATAGATTTTGATGATTTCAAAGTATGTTGTAGGGGTCATACCACTAATTATTTTGGTAAAAGGGTTCCTTCAAATGGACCTTAGTTTTTGAAAAATTGGGGGTCAAAGTTCAACGTATATTTTAAATACTTATTAGTACCAAAGCTGCATGTCGATTTGTGGCGTCGTGCCAAAGCATATGTCTGTGGTTCGAAAGGTTGTGAGTTCGATTCCATCCTTGCCTTCTATTTTCTTTTTTACTTATTTATATTTTTTACATGTTACAAATTTTAAGCAGAGTTGGGAATTCTACAACTTTGAACCTTTTGATATTTTCTGAAGAAGACAGTTTACTTTTTCAATATTTTATTATTACTATTATTTCAAAAAATATGGCTCAATTGGTGAACTGACTGCAGTTCAGGTTTCAACTAAAAGTACATTTTGCAACAAATAATTAAATAAAAATGCGTATTTAATTAAAATTTTGAAAAAGTATAAGAAAATTTTAATATTTTAAAATCTCCACAATTTTAAACAATAATATTTTTAGATTAATCAATCACTTTTTTTTTCAAATGTGTATTACACAATACTGTGCATGGATTTTTAGATAATGTAATGCAGTGCTGTGAAAATAACGGCAAAATGAATACCCGTATGGTAACGTTGATTTAGAATTCTCTATCCGTTATAAAGTATCCGTTTCGCTAGTCGTTACTGTTCAGAAACTGGGTATTCGCAGTCATCGAGCATACGTCATACATCGTATAGACTATAGAATAATCTTTGGAAGAATTCGTATTAATAAATAAACTAAAAAACTTTGTAAAATCACCATGCTGTTATTGTTGTAACTCGAAACGTGTCCTGCTTAATTTTTCATTTTATGGTGATTTTACACAGTTTTTTAGTTTATTTATCAATTTATCGCCAGTGATTAACGGTGTTTTTCACTAGAATTCATATTAGTTAGTGCTGCCATCTATCCGTAAAAGTTACATTTATTGAAATTTTGAACTTTTATTTTAAAAATGCAAATAGAATATTAAAACCAGGGCCTTAACGAGAAGTCAATAATTAGGCTGTGTGTGTGGGGGGGGGGGTCAAGAAAATGTAGTGGAATGATTCATATTTTTTTTTTCTCTCTCTCTCTGTGACACAGAAGGATAAATTGCTGCATATTTACACTGTAGTTTAGTTACTATGTTTCTGATTAAACTGTTGTAATAACTTCATTTTATGCTAAGAAAAGAATAGGATTATGGAAAATTTCGAGCGCATAACTAGTGCAGTATTAAACATATTGTTGGCTTCATATGTGCAAGTAAAATGAGCAAGTGTTGAAACATTTGTTTTAGCTACAATTTAGTATTTTTTCAAAACGATGAAAGGTCCCCAAAACTAAATTAGTTTTTTCAATAGAATTTCATTTGGGTTTTTGGAACTTAAATTCATTTAGTGACCTTGAAATCTTTTCGGGGGGGAGGGGCTCAAAATGTTTTGGGGGGGCTGAGACGCCCGTAACACCCCCTAGCTACGCCCCTGATTAAAATGCAATGCATAATTGTACACAGGGCTATAATTAAAAATGAGAAATGGGAGGGAGGGGGCACCCAAGAAAATGTAGGGTGGAGCTCATATTTTCATATGCGTAGTTCAATAGCGGGTTTAAAGGTGAGGCCACGGATACATGAACCCCCCCCCACACACACACACACGTGCTGTACAGCAGAAATATTCTAAAAATTACTTTAAAAAATAAACATACCTTAAATCCTTATCCCCCCTCCCCCTTGTTCAACAATGCGAATCTTTCTGATTCTAAAAAAAGGTCTACTGAAATCAAAATTAGGTAACATGTGACACATTTGTGAAAGCAATTTTAATCTCGAGAAATTTTCAAATGTACTTATTTGGAAACTATGAGAATGAAAAAACTTTTGAAAAATCTATGAAATGGAAAATAACAAAAATTCTATGAAATTAGGCATTTATACTAAATTTCCGTACGCGACTGCTAATTGCTTCCTCATGATGACATTTCTGTGTTTGTCAAGTCTTAAAAATTATCGTAAAATAATTAACAACATTTCTAAATCACTTTATGCATTTATAAGAATAATTTTAAAGGCATGAAGTAAAAAATATAGATAATGTTTAGGAAAAAAAAGTTCTAGGCTTAAATTAGTTTTGCTGTGTTATCAAAAGAAATATTAGTTTAAAAATTGCAGAAAAAAATAAATTTTCATGAAAAAATTCAAAAATGTAAATACATATTAAGAAAACTTTTATATTAAGAAATATAAAAGTTGTGGCAATTGCTCTAGAAATGAAAATACTTAAAATTTGTAACGTGTAAAAAATATAAATATAAGTAAAAAAGTAAAAATGAAGCCGAGGATGGATTCGAACTCACAACCTTTCGATTCACAAACACATGCTTTGGCACGACGCCACGAATCGACATCCAGATGTTGTACAATTAGGTATTTGAAACATACGCTGAACTTTGACCCCCAATTTCTCAAAAACCAAGGTCCATTTGAAGGAACCCTTTCACCAGAATAATTAGTGGTATGACCCCTACAAGATACTTTGAAATCATCAAAATCTGTGAGCACCATGTCTGGTGGTCCCCTTGTTAGTAAGGAGTGCGAATTCTTTTGTGTAGCCCTGTATATGATTTGCACCAATTATATACACAGCGTAACATGCAAAAATGTACTGAAACTTAAAAAAAATCATATGAAAACTCAAAATTTCAAGCAATTATCATTAGCGTACAGCATTTTTGATGCAGCATAGTTTCCGAAATCTTTTGTGTGTCCCTGTAAATATTTCATATTTTCTATTACATAGTAAGAAATTCGTAGTAAACCTAAGTAACTTATAACAAATTTATTATATGCGCAACAAAATTAAAATATGCCGCAAAGTATGTTTCCTTCTAAACCGTTATGCTACATAATTATTTTGTGTGGCCCTGTAAATGAAAAATAACTATTCTTTGTGCAGCATATTCTACATCATTTGTATTTCAATTTAATTCATAAATGCATCTTAATTTCATCATGTTCGGACGGGTGTAATATCATCAAAAAGCACTTGAAACTTTTTCCCCGTCGGCCGTAATGTAACGGAATACTTTTGACTGTCCCTGTATTGGAAATACACATCCGATATTCATAAAATTTGAAGTAACTGGATAAAATTCTTCAATAAATATGTATTTAAAATTTCAAACGATTCTACAGAGTAATTTTTGCACTGTTATATGCGGACAGACAAACGGACGGACGCACCAGAGACGAGTATAGGTGATATGCATTTATATAATTACTAATGTATCTAAAAAACAGCTAAATTTAAAAGCGCATGCCGAAATTGAAAACGCATTTTCAGCAGTTAAAGACAGTACAGTAACCGGTTTCTTATTGTGTGCCCCTGTAAATGAACGTTAAATGCTATAAATATCAAATACTCTATTCTATCATAATCATCTTATACTGAAATTCAGTGATTTATATCAGTTTCAATACATTTGAAATAGTGTATTTCATTAATATACACTGAAAGTGATTTTCCCCCATAGACTATGATGTGATGCAATCTTTTGGGTGTACCTGTATATTAACTGTTAATCCCACATACTTAAAATACAATACAGGACATGACTAGGTGACATAAAAAAGGTTTAAAAGATACCCAGATAAATAAATAGATAAAAAAGATATCCTGTTTTCAAAATACTTACATTCTTGGAATGTAAAATAAATAAATAAATAAATAAATAAATAAAAGTCGGTAATTCGAACGTTGTTGTTTTACGCATTTCGATTTCAAAGGAGTCGTACCCATGAATATAATATTTTTCTCTATTATTGCCCTGACGCCAGCAAAATCAAAATTATATGGATTGCATTAAAAATCGGACGGTAAAAGCAAAAGTTCATTTTTGAATAACATCCACTCCATAGCTTTAACCTCCTTTATTTGCTTCAGTGAAAAGTGACGTCAATATCCGTCTCAATACAGCACCTAGCGCTCTCAGCGCCATCTGTTGTTTGTAATTCGAACTAAAATCCAGAATCGCAGGAAAAAAAACTTTTGACCTTTTAGATGACTCTAGTACAAGAATTTTTTAAATATCTGTAAAAGTTTGCAAGTTATTGATTTTTAAAATCGTTCAGTCCTTTTCAGGACACCCGGTATATATATATATATATATATATATATATACACTATATTGCCATTGATTATGGGACACTTGCGATTTTAGGCATTTTACTAAATATCTAGAAAAATACATGAGGAATCATCTCGAAACTCTTAGTGTATAAATATAACAGTATACGTCATACATCTCCGTGAAGATTTTTTACCGAAACGCCATAGGGGACCGTCAACAAATTTAAAAAAATGAATATCTTTTGAATAACCCTGTCAAAACTAATGTAGCAAAAGCGCTCAAACTCAATATTATGATTGAATGCCTTATTGTAATACACTGTGTTCATTTTTATGCAAATAACATGCACACTCGCAGAGTAATTAAGGTTTTTATAAAAATGGTCCCAAATTTTTCCAAGTTTTTCCATTATAATTTTCAGAGTTCTTAATATAAAATAATATTTTTTTCAGAAAATATGACAAACAACATTGCACACAGTACAATGTAATCAAAATTAAAAAATAATAAAAATTGTATGAAAAATGAGTAGGTTTACTATATAATTTTTTACTGCGCATGCGTCAAAGATATCAAAATTTCATTTGCATATTATGTTAGCTAAATGTATAGAGCAACTTTTGTAAAAGTCTCAAAATCATAGCTTGAAAATTCTGAAAGTAATCGTCTATAGAAAAAGGAGAAAATCCGTTTTTTCCAAAATGAAGCAAAAAAATGAAGGATTTTATCCAAATGCAGTAGTACATCCCATATTGTGTATTCTACATTGACACTAATCAATGGATATATGGATACAACCCCTCTTTTTTTTTTGCTTCATTTTGAGAATAACGGATTTTCGACTTATTCAATTGACGATTATTGTCAGAATTTTCAAGTTATGATTTTGTGACTTTCACAAAAGTTGCTCTATACATTTAGCTAACATAATATACAAAAGAAATTTTGATATCGTTGACGCATGCACAGTAAAAAATTATTTAGTAAACCAACTCATTTTTTATACAATTTTCATTATTTTTTAATTCTGATTACAGGGTACTGTGTGTAATGTTGTCTGTCATATTTTCTGAAAAAAATAATATTTTTTATTAAGAACTCTGAAAATTATAAGGAAAAAACTTGGAAAAATTTGGGGCCATTTTTATAAAAACCTTAATTACTCTGCGAGTATGCATGCTATTTGCATAAAAATGAACAAGGCGTATTACAATAAGGCATTCAATCATAATCTAGAGTTTGAGCGCTTTTGCTACATTAGTTTTGACAGGGTTATTCAAAAGATATTCATTCTTTTTTAATTTGTTGACGGTCCCCTATGGAGTTTGGGTAAAAAATCTTCACGGAAATGTATGACGTATACTATTATATTTATATACTAACAAGGGGACCACCAGACATGGTGCTCACAGATTTTGATGATTTCAAAGTATGTTGTAGGGGTCATACCACTAATTATTTTGGTAAAAGGGTTCCTTCAAATGGACCTTAGTTTTTGAAAAATTGGGGGTCAAAGTTCAACGTATATTTTAAATACTTATTAGTACCAAAGCTGTATGTCGATTTGTGGCGTCGTGCCAAAGCATATGTCTGTGGTTCGAAAGGTTGTGAGTTCGATTCCATCCTTGCCTTCTATTTTCTTTTTTACTTATTTATATTTTTTACATGTTACAAATTTTAAGCAGAGTTGGGAATTCTACAACTTTGAACCTTTTGATATTTTCTGAAGAAGACAGTTTACTTTTTCAATATTTTATTATTACTATTATTTCAAAAAATATGGCTCAATTGGTGAACTGACTGCAGTTCAGGTTTCAACTAAAAGTACATTTTGCAACAAATAATTAAATAAAAATGCGTATTTAATTAAAATTTTGAAAAAGTATAAGAAAATTTTAATATTTTAAAATCTCCACAATTTTAAACAATAATATTTTTAGATTAATCAATCACTTTTTTTTTCAAATGTGTATTACACAATACTGTGCATGGATTTTTAGATAATGTAATGCAGTGCTGTGAAAATAACGGCAAAATGAATACCCGTATGGTAACGTTGATTTAGAATTCTCTATCCGTTATAAAGTATCCGTTTCGCTAGTCGTTACTGTTCAGAAACTGGGTATTCGCAGTCATCGAGCATACGTCATACATCGTATAGACTATAGAATAATCTTTGGAAGAATTCGTATTAATAAATAAACTAAAAAACTTTGTAAAATCACCATGCTGTTATTGTTGTAACTCGAAATGTGTCCTGCTTAATTTTTCATTTTATGGTGATTTTACACAGTTTTTTAGTTTATTTATCAATTTATCGCCAGTGATTAACGGTGTTTTTCACTAGAATTCATATTAGTTAGTGCTGCCATCTATCCGTAAAAGTTACATTTATTGAAATTTTGAACTTTTATTTTAAAAATGCAAATAGAATATTAAAACCAGGGCCTTAACGAGAAGTCAATAATTAGGCTGTGTGTGTGTGTGTGTGGGGGGGGGGGGTCAAGAAAATGTAGTGGAATGATTCATATTTTTTTTTTTTCTCTCTCTCTGTGACACAGAAGGATAAATTGCTGCATATTTACACTGTAGTTTAGTTACTATGTTTCTGATTAAACTGTTGTAATAACTTCATTTTATGCTAAGAAAAGAATAGGATTATGGAAAATTTCGAGCGCATAACTAGTGCAGTATTAAACATATTGTTGGCTTCATATGTGCAAGTAAAATGAGCAAGTGTTGAAACATTTGTTTTAGCTACAATTTAGTATTTTTTCAAAACGATGAAAGGTCCCCAAAACTAAATTAGTTTTTTCAATAGAATTTCATTTGGGTTTTTGGAACTTAAATTCATTTAGTGACCTTGAAATCTTTTCGGGGGGGAGGGGCTCAAAATGTTTTGGGGGGGCTGAGACGCCCGTAACACCCCCTAGCTACGCCCCTGATTAAAATGCAATGCATAATTGTACACAGGGCTATAATTAAAAATGAGAAATGGGAGGGAGGGAGCACCCAAGAAAATGTAGGGTGGAGCTCATATTTTCATATGCGTAGTTCAATAGCGGGTTTAAAGGTGAGGCCACGGATACATGAACCCCCCCCCCCCACACACACACACACACGTGCTGTACAGCAGAAATATTCTAAAAATTACTTTAAAAAATAAACATACCTTAAATCCTTATCCCCCCTCCCCCTTGTTCAACAATGCGAATCTTTCTGATTCTAAAAAAAGGTCTACTGAAATCAAAATTAGGTAACATGTGACACATTTGTGAAAGCAATTTTAATCTCGAGAAATTTTCAAATGTACTTATTTGGAAACTATGAGAATGAAAAAACTTTTGAAAAATCTATGAAATGGAAAATAACAAAAATTCTATGAAATTAGGCATTTATACTAAATTTCCGTACGCGACTGCTAATTGCTTCCTCATGATGACATTTCTGTGTTTGTCAAGTCTTAAAAATTATCGTAAAATAATTAACAACATTTCTAAATCACTTTATGCATTTATAAGAATAATTTTAAAGGCATGAAGTAAAAAATATAGATAATGTTTAGGAAAAAAAAGTTCTAGGCTTAAATTAGTTTTGCTGTGTTATCAAAAGAAATATTAGTTTAAAAATTGCAGAAAAAAATAAATTTTCATGAAAAAATTCAAAAATGTAAATACATATTAAGAAAACTTTTATATTAAGAAATATAAAAGTTGTGGCAATTGCTCTAGAAATGAAAATACTTAAAATTTGTAACGTGTAAAAAATATAAATATAAGTAAAAAAGTAAAAATGAAGCCGAGGATGGATTCGAACTCACAACCTTTCGATTCACAAACACATGCTTTGGCACGACGCCACGAATCGACATCCAGATGTTGTACAATTAGGTATTTGAAACATACGCTGAACTTTGACCCCCAATTTCTCAAAAACCAAGGTCCATTTGAAGGAACCCTTTCACCAGAATAATTAGTGGTATGACCCCTACAAGATACTTTGAAATCATCAAAATCTGTGAGCACCATGTCTGGTGGTCCCCTTGTAAGAGTTTCGAGATGATACCTAATGTATTTTTCTAGATATTTAGTAAAATGTCTAAAATCGCAAGTGTCCCATAATCAACGGCAATATAGTGTATATATATAAATGCCTAAATACTGTTATTGTTATAAAAACATGCATTTCTCCAACAATAATCGATTGTTTACATTTAATGTCAAACAAAAGAAATGCAATGTCATTTTTATGAATAAAACTGACGGTTTTAATTCAGTGATAGGAGTTTATATGAAATTTGTTTGCGATCGTTAGCGTGTAATCAACACCCGATTACTAGCAGAAATATTCTTATGATAGAACCCGGTAGCAAGCTTTCTATATTTCAAGAAAATACATTTTTTAAAACTTAAATGAAGTTATTGGGTTTATTAACGGTAATTATTCGGATATTGCAATTCATTAATCAAAATTTATCAACATATAAATATATATAACTAGATAATTGCTTATACCGTTAAAATTGACAGTTATTTTACCTTTTTTATAAATAATAGTCATTTAATCGTAGTGTGAAACATTATAACCATAATATTGACCATATTACAGTCAAGATCATAAAAAAATACCGTTGTTTTGTAAAAAAAAAATATGGATGACTGGACGCTTTGCTTCAAATTTTTAATTGTATTCCTTTACGACTAGAAAATAATGCTGGCCCAGTAATTCTAAATTTTGAATAACACTTTTTTTTTAAAAAATCCCGTATTTATAGGAATGCCGCCTCATAAAACTACAGCAAAGTTATGTAAGTATATGTTCTTCTCAGATAGATATAAAAACACACTTCTTAAACTCTCTTTACCGGTTGCAGTAGAAGTAATGATATTGGCAATATATTTTGAATCTGGCTGCTGAATTGCAAAAATGTGCTCTTTTTGACAATATTTTCGAAATTCCAAGTTTGATGATATAATCTAAAGATTGTATACTAGATATATTTGTACTAGATATTAATCGATTTTAAAAAATCTTTTGCGTTACTCTTTTAATTACATAAGGTGACTCTTACGCAGTATCAGAAGTATGACTAAATATTGATTTTTTGTATGTTTTGTAAGTATATATATATATATACACTATATTGCCATTGATTATGGGACACTTGCGATTTTAGGCATTTTACTAAATATCTAGAAAAATACATGAGGAATCATCTCGAAACTCTTAGTGTATAAATATAATAGTATACGTCATACATCTCCGTGAAGATTTTTTCCCGAAACTCCAAAGGGGACCGTCAACAAATTAAAAAAGAATGAATATCTTTTGAATAACCCTGTCAAAATTAATGTAGCAAAAGCGCTCAAACTCTAGATTATGATTGAATGCCTTATTGTACTAAGCCTTGTTCATTTTTATGCAAATAGCATGCATACTCGCAGAGTAATTAAGGTTTTTATAAAAATGACCCCAAATTTTTCCAAGTTTTTTCCTTATAATTTTCAGAGTTCTTAATATAAAATATTATTTTTTCAGAAAATATGACAAACAACATTGCACACAGTACCCTGTAATCAGAATTAAAAAATAATGAAAATTGTATAAAAAATGAGTTGGTTTACTAAATAATTTTTTACTGCGCATGCGTCAACGATATCAAAATTTCATTTGCATATTATGCTAGCTAAATGTATAGAGCAACTTTTGTGAAAGTCACAAAATCATAACTTGAAAATTCTGTCAATAATCGTCAATTGAATAAGTCGAAAATCCGTTATTCTCAAAATGAAGCAAAAACAAGAGGGGATGTATCCATATATTCATTGATTAGTGTCAATATAGAATACACAATATGGGATGTACTACTGCATTTGGATAAAATTCCTCAATTTTTTTGGCTTCATTTTGGAAACAACGGATTTTGTCCTTTTTCTATAGACGATTACTTTCAGAATTTTCAAGCTATGATTTTGAGACTTTTACAAAAGTTGCTCTATACATTTAGCTAACATAATATGCAAATGAAATTTTGATATCTTTGACGCATGCGCAGTAAAAAATTATAGAGTAAAACTACTCATTTTTCATACAATTTTTATTATTTTTTAATTCTGATTACAGGGTACTGCGTGCAATGTTGTTTGTCATATTTTCTGAAAAAAAGATTATTTTATATTAAGAACTCTGAAAATTATAATGGAAAATCTTGGAAATATTTTGGACCATTTTTATAAAAACCTTAATTTCTCTGCAATTGTGCATGCTATTTGCATAAAAATGAACACAGTGTATTATAATAAGGCATTCAATCATAATCTAGAGTTTGAGCGCTTTTGCTACATTAGTTTTGACAGGGTTATTCAAAAGATATTCATTTTTTTTAATTTGTTGACGGTCCCCTATGGCGTTTCGGTAAAAAATCTTTACGGAGATGTATGACGTATACTATTATATTTATACACTAAGAGTTTCGAGATGATTCCTTATGTATTTTTCTAGATTTTTAGTAAAATGTTTAAAATCGCAATTGTCCCATAATCAATGGCAATATAGTGTATATATATGCATATATATATGTAAATTGAAAATTGGCAATTTTGTACATTTTCCACAATATACGTACAATGAATGGCCTAAAAATGGTGACCTATTTTAAAATTTTTTGCATTATTCTTATCATAACAGAAAGCGGACATTTATTCCGTATTAAAAGTAGCTCAAAACATACATTTTTTTAAATTTTCATCACTAATTTAAAGAATCGTCAATTTTTGTCACATTTTCTATAATTAAGGTGGAATGCGAGACATAAAGATATTATCCGACTTCAAAAGTATTTTTGTGTTATTCTTCGTTTTCCATGATGAATCTTTTTTGCACTATTAAAAGTTCATCTGTAAAATTTCTCTTTTTTAGTCCCGATCTATTGCAAATTTTCGGATTTCAACAATAACATGGACCAATTTAATATCACCTTCTTCGGCAGACTCTTTTACATTTAGAAACCTCAAAAAGCGCAGAAATATTCTCGAACGATTTATATGTATAGTGAACAAACGGAGATTTAATTATCTCAAACGTCCTTTTGGCCAATCTTGCTATTTTTTAAGTAATGTTTGTTCATTTTTTAATTTCTTTTCGATGACAATGAAGCACACCCACGGAAATAAATTCTATCAAGCCGAGATTTTACAGAAAAGAAAGCTATAACTTGATACACATGAATGAAGGTCATTCATAGATAAATTCGGCTATTTCAGCTATTTCGCTTTTTTTCACACATGAGATTTTTGGAACTCTTTGAATGCACAGTGTTCAGTGTTATATGGTGCAGTATGAAAATATAGTGTTCCTGTACGCAAAACGTAAAAAATATAAATAGATTTTCAAAATATTTTATAAAATTTAAATTTTTGTAAACACGTTTGTATTTTATATTACATTTAATTTATCTGAGTCAGGCAAACAAAGAACAGATAATATTTAAATTTTCAACTCAAGTAAAGAACTATTGTTGCTCAGTATATCCAGGGTGTCCCAGAAATAATGGGACAAACTTTAAGGGGAGGTGGAGGTCATCCCAAGGATTCAGATTTACTCAACAACCCATGGTCGGAAACATTTTACTGGCGGAGTAGTGACGACACAAAACACATGAAAGAAAGCACATGAACAGGGAGAGAAAACATGTTTATTATTCTTAGTGCTGCAAAAATACCGGAATAACACTGGAAAGTTCTGAGAAACTAGTTGCATGTATCGTTGCAGCTGTTGGGAAAGTTCGAAAATATAGCGTTCCTGTACGCAAAACGTAAAAAATATAAATAGATTTTCAAAATATTTTATGAAATTTAAATTTTTGTAGACACGTTTGTATTTTATATTACATTTAATTTAACTGAGTCAGGCAAACAAAGATCAGATAATATTTAAATTTTGAACTCAAGTAAAGAACTATTGTTGCTCAGTATATCCAGGGTGTCCCAGAAATATTGGGACAAACTTTAAGGGGAGGTGGAGGTCATCCCAAGGATTCAGATTTACTCAACAACCCATGGTCAGAAACTCTTTACTGGCGCAGTAGTGACGACATAAAACACATGAAAGAAAGCACACGAACAGGGAGAGAAAACATGTTCATTATTCTTAGTGCTGCAAAAATACCGGAATAACACTGGAAAGTTCTGAGAAACTAGTTGCATGTATCGTTGCAGCTGCAGGGAAAGTTCAGGACAATCCTGGTGTTTTCTATAGAACATTAGATCTTCCATGGATCCACCTGCATGCATCAGGGACCAGGGTCGTAATTTCAAACACATACTTGGATAACGATCGGTATTTTTTTAATGTTCTTTTTTCTTACTTATCTTCTGTACTAATGATAATAAAGATATTTTCTTTTCTTATTCGTGTCCTGTCCTTCTTGCGTTTTGTGTCATCACTACCACGCCAAGAAAGCGTTTCCGATCATGGGTTTCTATGTAAATCTGAAACCTTGTGGATAACCTCTTCCTCCCCTTAAAGTTTGTTAAATTATTTCTGGGAGGCCCTCTATAGATTATGACAATAGATATACATGATTCTGAGATACTGCATGAGTATTTTAAGCTATTGTATAGCTTTTATCGCGGGCTTTGAGCACGGCCACCGAATCTAGAAATTCAGTAACAAGAAAAAACTAACACTCCGGCTAACGTTCGTTTCCGTTCGGCTGACTTCGGCACGGTATCCTTCGGTAGACTTCGGCTGATATTGACGCAGTAATTTTTTTTTACACGGAACTTCGATAAATGCTATTTATAAAATTTGAAACGTATTCGGTGTATATTTTGTTGAAGGTTACCACCTTCCCCTCTTCGGGGGGGGAGGAACTGGTGTGATACATTGTTTTAAAGCCCTGTGACTATTCATGTGAATGCGCCCCCTCCCCCCTCCGGCAAATCTTTCAAATTTTTGCCTGATGTGAATTTTTTTAAATGTTGATGACACCCATCGTGTGCTATATTGTTAGAAAAAATTGACCATTTATAATTTTTTACGCATTCGATGCGCCCTCCAACCCCCAGGGAGGTACTTTTCTAAATTTCGTAAACACCCATCATGTGACATATGTTTGGAAAGGCCTTAAACTGCTCATTCATATTTTGCACGTCCGGTGCGCCATCCCCTCTCTCTGCCCCCCAAGGGGAATTTTCTAAATGTGTTTGTACACCCATCGTGTGGCATATCGTTTAAAAGAACTGTAACTGCTCATGCAAATTATGCATGTTTGGGGAGCCGCACCCCACTTTGACCCCCCAAACGCGAACTTTTTAACTTTTTATCCATACCCCTCGTGTTGCATATCTTTAGAAAGGTCTGAAACTGCCTTTTCCTATTATGCATGTCTTGTGTGTGCCCCCGCTCTGCCTCCCCCAGGGGGGGCATATTTTTAATTTCTTTACAACATCAGTCGTGTGACACATCAATTAAAAGATCTGCAACTGCTTATTCATATTATGCATGTCTTGTGTGTTACCCACTACTCTGCCCTCCAGGGGGGCACATATTTAATTTCTTTACAACACTATTCGTGTGACACATCAATTGAAAGGTCTGCAACTGCTTATTCATATTATGCATGTCTTGTGTCTCTCCCCTCTGCCCCCCAGGGGGGCACATTTTTAATTTCTTTACAACACCAGTCGTGTGACACATCATTTAAAAGGTCTGCAACTGCTTATTCATATTATGGATGTCTTGTTTGTCACCCCCCAGGGGGGCACATTTTTAATTTCTTTACAACATCAGTCGTGTGACACATCATTTAAAAGTTCTGCAACTGCTTATTCATATTATGCATGTCTTGTGTGTCTCCCCCCAGGGGGGGGCACATTTAAGCTATTGCATAGCTTTTTTGCGGGCTTTGAGTGCGGCGACCGAATCTAGAAATTCCGTAACGAGAAAAAATCCTAACACTCCGGCTAACGTCGTTTCAGTTCGGCAGACTTCTCATTTATTCAAGAAAAGAAAAAATGTTTTCTTATCGGTCATCGCCCTCAAAAAGTGTAACTTAAATTAATAACAAAGAAAAAGAAAAAAACTTGAATTGATATCAAAGACAAAAAAAAAACTGCATAAATAAAAAATAAATAAATAATTATAATTGCATAAGTTGATAAAATCTGCTATGCAATAGCTTTACCGCGGTAGTCCTCGAGTGCCACACGTATTTTTTCTTTCTCACAGGAAAACATTAGTTATTTAAAAATGTTTTATGTTTATATTTATGATTATTTTGGAAATTATAAAATGGATTACCATAAGTTATGATATGAGAATTTTACTATGATAATACATATTTTAGTACAATATGTAAACGATATTATATTTTTTAAGCCTAAAATATAGATTCAAATATACTATTATTCATTTTACATGTTATAAATTACATGTAAAGCAAAGGTATATGTAAAATTATTTATGCAGAATGTTTAATTATTTCTAATAATAAAAAAGAATATTTCGAAAATCTTCTTTTAATGGTAGAAACAAATAGTTAGTTAAGGACACAGCAAAACAACATACATTGCAAATATTAGTGTATACTTATTATTTTCAATTTAAACTTAATTATTTTCATTTGATAATAATTATTATTTTCAAAGAAAAAATAGAAAAAAAGTTTATATTTGATTGTTTACTATATCAAATAAAGTTTTATTCCAGACGTCGGTTAATGTAATCAAGACAGGGTATCTAGAAAGGCAGAATATGTAGTTTCGACTTTTTTTTATATATAAATAAATACAATTTATAGAATTAAAATAAATTTACCTTTATTAATGATTTTTTGGTGCATCTACTTTTATGCTGAGTTCTAACAGGCTATAACCTAGCTGTTGAAATACCAATCAATTTTTAGTTTATGATTCAAATTGCACATAATTACATCTGATTGTTGAATGCCTAGTTTTTTTAACGAGTTAACCCTACTTTCGTTTATAAAAATGTATCTCTTTCATATTTTAATGTATAACTATCGGATAATCAAAAATTTTAAGTAAATTTTGAATCCTCGCAAAGTTAGACACTTTTGAAAAATGACAACATTTTTGAAATAGTTCTTATTTTTTTTCAAAATTACGTTTTTCATTTTCTTTATTGCTTACATTTGCAGACAGCTTTCCTTATTATTAACTTCTGATTTTTTTTAAAATTATAAATAAATAAGAAAATAACCATCACTAAATAAAATGTCTAAGTTGATCCACTTAAAAATATGAATACATGAATTTTAAATTTAATTTTTTATTTGAAAAATATTTTTCACTTTAGTCTTTTACGTAGCTTTCATTGCAAAAAGTAAAAAGCTACCTATTGCAGCCGTCCGGAGGAAAGCACTTCCAGAAAATTTTGTTATATTTTCACCGATCATGAATCCCCAAACCCCAAAACCACCCTTCGTTCAAATGTTGACATATACATACATATATATATCTGATTTTTGTCATGGTATAACTAACGTATTTATGAACCGATTTGAATGAAACTTGGTATGTACATGGTACATGAAATTTGTCACGCGATAATACGCATATTTTTTAAACTGATTTCGATATAACTCCGTGTGTACATGGTACATACAAATATCTCTTCCGAGTTCGTTGACAGCATCCTCCGCCATCTTCTTTTAAAATGGCGGCCATTTAAAAAATTAAAAAAAATTAAATTTAAAATTAAATGCGAAAAAATTAAAAGTTGGAAAATATTTTTCTTTTACGTGTTAGAACCTAAAACAAAGATTCCAGAACACTTTTTATTTTGTCTATATCTTAAAAAAATGATTGAGTTATAGCATTTTGAATTTTTATTATGGCTGACATTTTGAAACGATCTGATTTTTGTCACGTGATAACACGCGCATTTATAAATCGATTTGGATGTAACTTGGTGCGTACATACTGCATAATGAAGCCTTCTTGTATAAAATTTAAAATTAAATACAAAAAAAGTGAGAAAGTGAAAAAGATTTTTTTATGCATTTGATCTTGATACAAAGATTACAAAGCATTCCTTATTTCGTCTGTATCTTAAAAAATGGCTGAGTTATAGCAGTTTTAATTTCTAGTGTTACTCACATTTTGAAATAATCTGGTTTTCGTCACGGGATAACACGCGTATTTATATACCGATTTGGATGAAACTTGGTGTGTAGATAGTACATACCGATGCCTGGACCGAGTTCGTTGGCCAGTTCCAACCGCCGTCTTGTTTCAAAATGGCGGAATATTATTTTTTTAAATTTTAATTTTAAAATTAGGTGCAAAACAGTAAGAAATTGAAAAAGATTTTTCTTTTGTGTGTTCGGCCTTGATGCAAAGATTCCATATCATTTTTTGATTCATCTATATCTTGAAAAATGGTTGAGTTTTAGCACCTTCAATTTCCAGTTTGATTGACATTTTGAAACGGTCTGAAATTTGTCACGCGATAATACGCATATTTATAAACTGATTTTGATATAACTCCGTGTGTACATGGTACATATCAATGTCTTGACCGAGTTCATCGGCCAAATTTATCCGCCATCTGTTTCAAAATGGCGTCCATTTAAGTTTGTCAAAAATCTTTTAAATGTATAATCATGTGCAAACAAAAAATTAGAAATTGAAAAAAGATTCTTCCTAAACTATTTATCTTAATAATGAATTACGGAGTATGTTTTGCTTTTTTTTACATTAAAAAACGCAGTTTGAATTTGGTGACATTTTTGGTACCTATGTGGGTGACATTTTTTTAAAAATCAATTTGCCTGCGATAGCACTCGTAGATATTAATCAATTTCGATGTGAGTGTGCATGTTCACATGAATTAAGACTTCGACCAAGCTCATTGGTTTGTTTTACCCATCATGTTGCTTTAAAATGGATATCATGGAATTTGGCGACCCTATAAATCGCTTAAAATAAAACCAGGTTGAATAAAAGATGACTAATTTTAAATGATTCCTATTAATATTCAGTATTGACAGAAACTAGTATTCAATCTTATGTAATCGTGTTCCACAAATTTGAGGTTCGTATATTTGAATAATATAACTTAATTTAAAATAAATAAATAAGTATATGAAAGCTACCTCTTCCTCCCGCCACTGCCGGAAGGACTTTCTGAATTAGTGTTGTGTAGAATTACCTTTTGATGTATCTCATGAAATTGTCAATGCTAAATTACATGAAACAGGTCGGTGACTAGAACTTATTGAATTTCGATGATACATATTATTTTCTATACCTTCGGTAATCGGACTTAGATCTCGTACTATTTGAAAATAAAACAAGTGATTTACAATTCCTTTCAAAGCATTTCCATATCCAGTTTTTAGTGAAATGGCGGGGATCGACTGCATTCCTCACGAAACTTGAGTTGCACGTTCGTTACCATGTTGATCTCTAAAATAATATACATTTTAAAATTTATATTCACTTTTTAATCCCATGTTACAATTGAACTTCGGCCCGTCAGATAATAAGAAAATAATATTCATAAACAAAAAGTCATTTACACTGGATATTGAAAATTTGAATACAGAATTCTACTCTAATTTTCTTATTTAACTTTTAAACAGAATGTTGTATTTGTTTATGACATTGGTTCCGCCAATGAATAAATCACCATAGAGAAACATAAGTGTTAATCTCATATGAGACATGATATTTTTTAAATAATTTGTTTTATTAATCCATGCTGCATTATTAAAAACAGAATTTATAACGGAATATGTTACATTTGTGCATACATTTTCGTTTATAGATATTTTTACTGTATGTTCCACATTTCTTCTGCAGCTTAAATTTTTTTATAACTTTTATACGTCTAATATATTTTATATATTTTAAAGTTAGTCTTCATAATTATTTCTTTTCATAAGATTGATCAACATAAAAACCACATATGATAAAACAAAATAATTTTCTTAGTTAAGATTTTAAAAAAAAATCATTTTGCAGACAGTCAATTTATATAATAACATCCATGCTAAAAACATTTAAAATATTCTAGAGTCGTGGAGTATACACAAATTTATATATATATATATATATGAAAAAATATCAAGCAAGTCTATAAATAAATAATGTACTGTTAACAGGCTTTCAACTGAATTAATGTGACTGCAGTAAACAAAAAATAGAATAAACGATAATGGCCATTACGTCTTCGAATAAAGTATCTAACTTGTCTCACTCTAGTTTTCTGGTCTCTATTTTCAGAATAAAGGAAATTAATTGCATTTCGGGTGATACTTTATTAATGACTGTACACACTTCCCAAAACTAATTTCTGTAAATAGTTAGGAAAACAGATTATGCATATTTATTAGGTCTTTATATTTGACGTACAGTCGTGGGGAAAAACTCTGCAACAATTTAACAAGCGCGATATCTACTTGCTCCAAACGATTAAAAATAAAATTTACTTTTAAATGATGCATATAAAATTAGCTTAAGGGAACATCTACATATCAAAAGAAAGCAAAACTTTGTTTTCTTTTTTCATTTGCAATGCCAAATTCTGATGACAAATATAAATATTACAATATCTATTTAATCTAAATATAAATTTATATCCGTACGATTAATTAATAATTTCAAAACCAAATTATTTAAGGGACTGTATCCATATTGAAGATCAATAATCAAAGGTTTTTGAAAAATAAAGATTGGCTAAGTCACTTTTATTAATGCATTGTTTCTTATAAATAAGACTTTTTCACTCACTTAGTATGATTCGGGAATTGTTACTGTAATTTCAACCATATCAATTTATACCATAAAATCCTTTTTATATTCATATATCCGATAATTATTTTCAAAATCCTTCGAAATTTTATCTTTTCGATATTTTTATATGTTTTATACCAAATCTTCAAAATACTTTAAACTCTGTGTAAGGTGGACTCTGTGTAAGACAGAAATAAGTGTAACTCTAAAAGATTTCCATAGCCTCGCCAATCCATAGATATAGAGTAAAATTTATCTAAGGGGGAAAATTGTCTATTATGGAAAATTTTCTCGGTCCTGATCGATTCCGCGTTAGATAAAAATTTTATTTTATTACATATGATATTTCAATATTTTCATTCAAAGCAAATATAAATGAGTTTTTTAACTGTTGTTGTATAGATGTTTGTTGTATAGATGCTTGTTGTATAAATAATAACTTTTTCTGTGGCTTGCCGCTTTTACATTCTTAAATTTTCTTTTCATTCTAAAATAAAAATAGTAAATTTTACATTTGTTTGTTTTTTTAATCAACTTTAGAACAATCAGTATTTACTTAAAACAGTTATTTAAAGTTAAGCTATCTAATTTAGAGAAGTTATTTATTGTTTCACAAGATTTTTTAATGTTTTAAATTTATTCAGTTTAAATAACACCACAGGTTAATCATTTTCCAAATTTTCAATATAAAACAAAGTTTTTCTTATGCAATACAACAATTTGGAAACTTCAAATGTATCAGATGTTTTTAATAAATCTTTTGTATCAAATGTTTTCTAATTTTTGTGCATACGAAATATTTGAATTATATTAATCGTTTGACGAAAACACATAAGTATTTATTTAAGTAAAGAAACAAAATTTCGTGTTTACAGATAGTCCAGGCATTTGGTAGAAAATAAATGCAAGTTTTGGTTTAGTTTTGATTTTTTATTTCCTTTATGTTTTTTGAGTCACTGAACACGAATCTGGCATTATCCAACAAAATTTCACCTCAGAAACACGTTTTTTTGGCAAAAAACGTGCCAAAAACGTAGATTTTTTTCGTTTTTTTCTAAATAACTTCAAAATTATGCATTTTACATAAAAGTCATCAATACATAAATTAAAGAGCAAAAATTTCCTACATTTTATGTATTTAAAGTTTTTTCTCTGATCAATGGTTTAGCCGTGAGAGAGCCATAAAAATGGGTGTGAAAAGCAAAAAATTCGGAAAAACGTGAATCACAGCACCGTACATCGATAAAACATGAAAAACAACCATTTTACGCAAATTTTTTCCACTTAATAATACTAAATATATTATTATTGACTATATTTTATTAATCTGATGTTCATAGTTTCTTTATTAACTGAAAAATAAATAAAAATGAGCATATCTGTGATCAAAATCTTCTTTTGCTATTACAAAATAATAATAGTAATAATTTCTTAATTTGACTTTTAAATAATAAAAAAAAATAACTAAAACAGGCTTTAACTGATCCCCTCTGTACTTTCCTCCTTGATTGAAGGGGTGCAATTGTGAAATAACGTTGGTCAAGCGCCCATCCCCGCATCCCATGTCCACGTTCAGTGGAATTCTACCCCCCCCCCTTCTCCTCTAGTCTCGCCTCTTTTAGAAATATGCGTCGCACAAATCACTAGCTTATCAGGAAGACACATTCCTCTCAGTTTATATATCCAACTGCTTACTTATAATTTAGTAATTCACTGTTTGTGTCTTCGTGAATATAGTGAACATCTAAAATGATTTTGCGCGATGTCGCTGTGTTTTGTTTGTGACTCTCCTTTAGAAGAGGGGTCAGTGAAAGTTAGTCGAGGTTTGCAGCGTTAATCAAGGCAAATACAGAAAGAAAGGATGGAAAGGCAGTTTTTCTAAAGGGGAAAATCTCAGTAGGTGTGCATGTTAAGTGTATAAAAGCATACGTAAATGAACGGATGATTACTGCTTATGTGAAGAAGATTGAGGAACAAAGTACTTCTCAAATTTTAAGATCATCAATACCTCAGTTTAATTTTCGAACTAATTGTTTTATATGTGGACTGTGCATTTCGGAAGAATTCATTGCAACACAAAACCCACCACAACAACAACCACACACAACAAAAATCCACCAAGCGAATGCAATATTGTATACAGTGTGCGGCACATGGGATTCAAAAGTACAATTCTGAAAGCAGCAAGAGCTCGCAATGATGATTATGGGCAGGCTATAATTCAGTGAATGATTTGATCGCAACAGATGCTCAATACCACATCAAATGTTTTAAATATATTTATGGGAGGCCGAAGGTCCAAGAACAGAAGAAACGTGGTCCATTTGCCGAGGCAATCGACAGAGCAATGCAAAGTATATACGATTACCTTGAAAATCATGATGACGAGTGTCAATACTCCATAGAAGAGCTAATGAAACAGGTTGCAGGGAGTTATCAACCTGATATGAGAACTGTAAAGTTTAATCTCATTGAGAGATATGGAGACGACATACAAAGAATCAGAAAAAAAGTCCATTGTGTGTTTCAAGAATATAGGAGGGAAGATACTGATTAATGCATGGTATCAGCAAACATGTAAATCTGATCAAGATGAGAATCTGCGACTGGTTGAAGCAGCAGCAAAAATTATTTGCAAAGATATCAGACAGCAGATTTGTTTCGGGAAACTACAACAACATCGCAGTTGTGTGTCAAGACGAAGAGGATGAGCTAGACTTTGAAGCCGATCTGGAAATGGATTGCCCACACAATGAATCAGAGGACCTAATGGAAAGGGAAATAGTCATGCCGCAAGGTATCAAATATTTACTATTAAAAAAACTTTTATTTATAATATTGATAGTTATAAAAACACGCACTAATTCTATTCGTCTATTTTCTATTTTGTAAATGTCGGTGAAAAGCAGGGACCCTCAAATAAAAGAAAGCGAAAAATGGTACTTTGTTTTTTACGTAAATGTACTTACTAATGTACATAATTATTTATAATTAAATAATAATTGATAATGAGTCGTCGTTTTTAATGTTAGCAACTTCATTGTAAAATATAGTCGATCATAATATCTTAAGTGTCACTTAAAGTCAATCTTTGCGAAAAATGGTCAGTTTTCATGTTAAATCGATGTACAGTGCCATAATTCCTATTTTTCGGATTTTTTTTTATTTTCACACCCACATTTTGAACTTCGAGAACTTTAAGAAGAGGAATCCGTGTCAGCTTTTATATGTTAAAACCTGTTTTAGTTACTTTATTTACATTATTTAAAAGTCAAATTAAGAAATCATTACTATTACTATTTTATAATAGCAAATGAAGATTTTGATCACAAATATGCTCATTTTTATTTATTTTTTTGTTATGAAAGAAACAATGACCATCAGATTAATAAAATATAGTCAATAATAATATATTTAGTATTATTAAGTGGGGAAAATTTGCGTAAAATGGTTGTTTTTCATGCTTCATCGACGTACGGTACTGTAATTCGCGTTTTTCCGAATTTTATGCTTTTCACACCCATTTTGCGGCTCTCTCATGGCTAAACCATTGATCAGAGAAAAAAACTTTAAATACATAAAATGTAGGAAATTTTGTGCTCTTTAATTTATGTATCGATGACTTTTATGTAAAATGTATAATTTTGAAGTTATTTAGAAAAAACGAAAAAAAGCCACGTTTTTGTCACGTTTTTTGCCAAAAAAACGTGTTTCCGGGAAGAAATTTTGTTGGATAATGCCAGATTCGTGTTCAGCGACCCAAAAAACATAAAGGGAGCCAAAAATCAAAACTACACCAAAACTTGCATTTATTTGTCCTTTTTGAGCACTTAAGCCTGGACTAAGAACCATTTAAGTTTTTCTCTGTAAAGTTTCATGTTGATGTGATTTTCAAAGTTTATTTCGTTATAATTAAACATAAATCACAAGCCAGCATGCTCGTAAGAAGAAACTGGTCCGTTTAATAAAACTGAAATGCAATAGTTACAGCAACTTGCTTCCAGAATTTTTGTTATTTGAAAAAACAGTGGAATTGTGGATCAGTGGGCTTATTGGATCAAAGGCTTATCAAAAAGGCTTTTAATAACGGTTGCAAGCCATATAGGAAATGTATGTATCGGAGGTCATATCTTAGCATGTATGTTGACCAGAAGGGTTTATGTAGCAAATTTTTAAGTGTGGGACAGTTGTTATATGAAAACCTCAGAACTAACTCAAGACCATATATGGATGTAAGATTTATTTTTCGATGATGTACAATTAAATTGATTTTAAGTTTCAGTTATGAAAAAAGAAGTTGTCTGCACATTACAAAAATAAGAATAGGGACAGTATATAAAAATGTTGCTGTAATGTAGGTGTTATTGTTATAAGTTGCGTTAAACAAAATGGCTATTTGGAATGGAAAAAGGAAATGAAAAGGGAAAATTTATCAATTTATTACATTGTCATTGTATCTTTCAATAATACATGATTTTGATATCATAGGATACTTCACTAGAATACAACAAAAAAAAAAAGAGTATGGCATATATTTTAATATTCTTAAGGAAGAATTTCACGTCAAATCCACTGCCTGAATAAATCAAAGATTTCCGATTAATTAAAATTTTATCTGTATGTGAATATTCTATAATTCAATAATTAAGAAATGACATTTAATAACAGTAGTACATTTAGAACAAATAATATTAGATTAAGAAATAATTTCTTATCCTTTTATAAACGATATACAGCATTGAACATTTTTATATCCCAAGGAAAACAGCAGTTGCAGGAAACGGATTTAGAGGATTTAGAAAGGTGGAATGAAAGGCCTTAATGAACATCGTGGACAACCTTATGCGGAAGCACAATATATATAAATGATGTAAGTCCTTTTACACCAGCCATGCTTATTTGAAAGAAATCGGATTAATAGATTTCCCTGGTGATTTAGTGGATATTTAAGACAAAAGCTTTCAAAGGAATGTTTTTTTTCTTATTTACTCTGTTTTTTGTTATTTTTCCACAAAAGGTATAGCTGACAATATTTAATTAAGTTATGTTGCCTCAATGATATAGAATATTCAGTTAAGGGTATTTTTATAAACGGTCGTGTATTTTTTTAAAGAATAATTAAGGTAAAGCTAAGAGAGTTTGCTCATATTTCAAAATAATAACAATAAATAACACATTTGAAAACAATAATAAAAAATCTGAGTTAAAAAATAAGTTTTTGCTAAACTATCGTTCAATAATGTTGAGTTCGTTAATTTTTATTCATTTGCATTTTTTGTTAAATACGCTGTAGTTTAATGGAGATTAAGTAAGAAGTTATTTATTTAAAACGATTAATTCTACGTTTAAAAATAAGAGTGTATAAAATTGCTAAATAAAATTATGTCGGACTCCAGGACTGTTATAGTATCTAGAAGAAATATTTCTTTAAAACGCTTAAAAATATTTAAATATAACAACTTAACTATATGTTATAAAATATGATTCAATTAACACAATTAATTAATTTTATCAAGTAATAATTTCATTATATTAAGTTTTATTTATTTTACAATCTTCACGTCAACATTCATTGACTTTAAATGAAAACGTCGTGTTTGGTGATAATATTATATGGTATTTTAATAATCTGGTAACTGAAGAATAAAACTTTTTTAAAGTATGAATTAAATCTCTATAAACTCAATGTTTCTTTCAATAAATAAAAAAAAATTCTTACATACCCAAATCTAGTCCAGTATATGAATTCAAAATATGGTTAAATTGCAAGCAAGACATTTGATGGGGTAAAACTTGTGTAACTGATGTAGTTTAATTAATTTTAACATTGATCAAAAATTTTATTAATTCTTCCGTTTGAAACCATCACAACTATCCCAACTTTCTTTAACTTCTCTGAGAATTGGGCATTCAAGTAAAACGAACAGCTTTTATTTTACATATGTAGCATACTTACGATACAAACAGAGCGTAAACCGCAATGAAATGCTTTGCGAAACCTAATGTAAGATGAATTTCAACAGGAAGCGTGCGCAGTCACAGCAAATTTAACTATGATAGGATGTTACAAAACCGTGTAACTCAAATCAAGCGTGCAATTGTTTAAAAATGTTAGGTATAGCTAAAAAATTTTTTTTTGTAATGAAACATGTGCAGCTGTAGAAGTGGTATTTTGTTTGCATATTAGAAAAGCTTTATTTTTATATCAACGCTCCCATAGACTTTACATGTAATGTAAAGTCTACGGGAGCGTTCTTTTCAAATATCTCGCTCGAATTTTAATATTTTTACATGATTTTTTTTTTTTTTTGCATGGGATAGCTGAGGACGATCTACAACCGGCCTAGTTTTTATTATTTCGATTTTGGTTATATACTTTTTACATATGATAGTTTCAATTTCAGAACCCGTTTAAACCGGTTTTGAAATTTAAAGCAATTTAAAAAAAATCTGAAACTAAAATTAAAAAAGTAAAAACTAGACCGACTGTAGATCGTCCTCGGCTATTCTATGCAAAAACAATCATGTAAAAATATTGAAAATTGAGCAAGATATTTCAAAAGTCACTCCCATAGACTATACATTATCATCCGGGTCTTTTTCTGTAACTAGTGTTGCGTCTTAAGCCCTTTTTAAAATACCTTTAAAGCACGTGGATTTGAGAAGGAAATATATTGCTTGCAAAATAATATCAAGTGTTGGTCTTTTCGCGCTAAGTACTCAGTTGTTCATCATTTTACATATTATTTACCAGGATGACGACTCTGTATGCCTGATACTCCTTAATGTAGATAACTAGCTTCATATGCATTTTAAATCTAACCATCCTTAATACGACCCATTAAAAAAGGGACATTCTCATTACTCATATTTTCATCCATCTTTTTGGCGCAGCACGTCCATGAACGTTGTACCACTATGCCAAGCTAATATGTATAAAATTGTGATCATATGAACGTAACTGGGCATTTATCATTCATATATGTAATAATAAGAAAATATAAAGCGTTAATTTAAGGAACAAGAAATAATAAATATTGAAGAAACTAAATGTGATATGAAAAAAGAATGAATGGAACTAGAAGTAAGCAATAAATAAGAATATTAATTTTTTTTTCATCAAATTATTTTTTCTAATACTATAAGAATTCTCATTCGTTATTTTGTATACTACATGGTAATATCCGAATTAGTTTGTAAAGTATTTTGATGTAATTATTAATGAAATCTTTAATGGTTATGAAATTTACATTATACTTTTTTCTAATTACACTCATTTATATTTTGTTCTTTAATGAATGCTGTTGTATATAATAGACAACGTCTTAGAATAATCAAGAATACGGTTGTTTATACAAGTAAGTACATCTAGTAAAAGCTAATGACCATTATAGAAAACGTTATGTAGGAGGAATAAACGCAGATGCAGGATCTCAACATAATCTTTTTTCGTTCTATGTTTGAATGAAGAATGTGATTTAACGAAGCTTTTCGGGGAATCTTTGTATATATTCTAGTTGAAACAAAGAAGATGAAATTACTCCAATCTTCTTTTATTTCTGTTAAATGAATACTGATAAAAGTAATGTTTCTAACATGTTAATTTAACTATGTATTTATTATTGAGCCAAGAAATCTTAGTTAAAGTTGACTTTTTTGAAATAAATTAAAAACCTAAAATGAGCTTAATTGTTTTAATAGTTCCTGAATAAGTAAAATTATCGTATTTCAAATTGAGGTATATAAATACTTTTATGACTAATGTTAAGTTTATATTTCGATAAGGCGAGTTTTGAATTTCACGTTCTCATATGTAACTAGTTGGATGTGCATATCCTAAAACTTTCTTCTATATCTTACGTGCATTTTAATATTAAAAAAAATAATTACACATGTTAATGCTTTTATAATTTTAATTCAATGGCAATTAAACTTTGATTTTCATTCAGTCCTTCAGTCAATTAATCCTCAGTCAATTCCCCTTCAGTCAATTAATCAAATTAAAAACGAGTTTCCGTCTCTACACGAGCCGATGGACAATAGAATGCTAGGCAGATTTTTTTTTTTAATTCAGGGAGGACCTACTTGCCATACTCAAAATTAATCATACACAAAAAGTTTGGTTCATTTCTATGCATAGCATCACACACTTTTAGGTGGTACAATTTTAAAATGACACAAAAATGCTATTACAGCGCCCCCTTCATGCACATTTTTTTTAATTCAGGGAGGACCAACTAGCCATAGCCAAACACTTACACAAAAATTGTATGCATAATTTCATGAACTTTTAGGTGGTACAATATTGAAAATGACACAAAAATCGATTTTGCAGCGCCCCCTTCCGGCGGATTTCTTTAAATTCAGGGAGGACCAACTAGCCATCGCTATACACTTAAACAAAAAATTTGGTTTAATTCTATGCGTATCTTCTTAAACATTTTTGATGGTAGAATGGTGACATACGGACACACAGACAGACAGAAAGGCACACAAACAGACACACGGACAGACAGACATTTTGTAAAAACATGTTTTTTGGAATCTCTGGCCCCTAAAATATGTAAATTCGTCAAAAACTGGAATAAAAAAATTCGATTACAATACTTTCTTCTATTAAAGATAGAAGAAAATAAAAATGTTACATTTTATTGTTATATTTCGCATTAAAACACAGTGAATACATAATTTGGCAAACAAATGTATATATTTAAATATGCAATTTTATCTTCTTGAGTAACAAAATTTAAAAATTCGGTTTTTTCACAAACATTGATTAAATGACAGTTAACTGAATTATAAATACATACATTAAAAAAGGGACAGTGCACATAAAACGCTATCAACTCTTGAATAAATTTGGACTCTATCCCCTGTACCTATATAACACGTTACTCTCCCTCGAACGCCCCCCCCCCCTCCTCCATAATGATATCTTTACCAAATTGTTTTTTATTTTATTTTTTTTTCTAGAATTTATTCCTTTTGTTCGATGTTGTATACAAGACTGGTTATTTAACTATTTATTTTTCTTCTACTTTTATTATTCAAATGAAAAGAAGTCAATATAATATCATTTTAAATATGAAAAAAAATCTTTAAATCAAATATCACTTAAAAGAAATAACTACCATTTAAAAATATCGTATAAGATCTTTTTTCTGCACAATATATTCAATAGTAATAAAGTCCTGTTGCACTTGCTCCGACGGAGGAGTAGTTGGGGGGGGGGGGGGGTCAGAAAGATTTATCAGCAAAACAAGTGGATAACATTCCTTCTCTTTCTCTTTTATTTATTGTTAAAAACAAGCTCATTTTCAAATATACTTCACATATAATTACTCGAACCGTGATTTTGTATGCCGTGATTATGAATGTCAAATGTTAGTGTATTTCATACTTTAGAAATAAATAACTTTACAGCAATTGAGTAATTCTATTAAGAATTTTGTTTTTTCATAAAATTAGTTAACAACCTTAAAAAACACATTATTTGGTACTACAGACAATGTTTTTAATAAAAAGAAAAAATAATTGGATCAAAAATGATATTAATATCAAAAGATCCCCCACACTCTCAGATATAGCTCACGATGTCATATACCAGTCCTTCTCTCCTCCTAAACTGATAGCATTACATTTCCAAACCCCTTAATTATTACTATCGCACTTAAAATCAAATAATTAATCAGAAATATGCAGTGTCGTAAGTTACTCAACAATGATTTCTTGAGTTTTTTAATATTTCTAATATGTTTACATATTTCCAAAACTATCTAAAATATAAAATTTAATGTTGCAGTAATATGCTGTACAAAAATTTTTAACATAATCACAATTTGCATGTTCGGGTGTTCTTTATAAGTGAAAACACTGAAACACACTAAAATTTTAATTGCAGTTTAGTTCAATACTGCATTTATTTTTTAAATATCTGCATTTTAAACTCGAAAAGATCCATTCCGAAAATGCGTTGAATAATCTTTTATCTCACTGGAAAAGGCAGAGTTTGTTGACTCAATAAAATTTCCTTAAGTGTGCACTTTTAACATATCTAAAAGTTGCAAATTCATAAACTTGAACTTGACAAGCGATTTTGAAATTATAAATGCATTTGTTGACAAAATTTCACATACAAGTGCACAAAACGCGAAAATATTTTTTTAATGAGATCCTATCGTAAATTTTCTAACCATTCACTGCACGATTATGTCTATATTTATTTTTTTAAAGTATTTGAAATCTGTATATTGATCTTAAAATGGGAAAATAGTAAAAAAAAAAAATAAAATACAATTATTACCTATAACTGAATATTTTATGGTGCGCACTCTATATAGACAATTGGGATTTTTAAATATTACATATCTATATTTTGCAATTACATGAGCTTAAACTAATTACTTTTATCTGTTTAACACTTTGTAACATTCTTTATATTAATATATTTAAGAGTTTAGTAAAAATAATAAAAATAATGTTTAAGTAGGTAGGTAGTGAGGGGGCTTTGGGACCTACGAGCAGCTAGGCTGTTATCCCGATTGTTCCGACAAAACCGAATCCATGGCTATACAAGAGCGCTAAACCTCAAACTAGAAACAATCAATACAGTGAATAAAACGTAGAGTCGAATTACGAAGACCACTCGACAAACAAACTACCAAAGGAGAACGAAATAACTCATCGTTCACATCCCCATCCGCCCAGCAACTTCTGCGCTGAGCGCGATATTTAGCGCGTGAAAACAACATATGCTCAAGGGAATTCAATACTCCACAGACACGCCAACTGCCGTCAGCAACCAAGTGAAAACGAGCCAAAATCTCAGGGGTAATAAGCATCCTGCAGAGGAGTCGGAAAACAAGCACATCATCTCTTCTATTAAGAGTCCAACGGCGGGAAAGACTAACAGTGGGGATGTCCCCTAAAATAATGTTTACCTTAATAGCTTAATAGAATTTTGTTGTTGTTGTTATTGTTTCCGAAGAGAATTTTATTTTTTTCTGTCAAACTCTACCATCTTACATGGACAAAATACTTGTTATTCCATACTTTGGTCTGTTTTTGGAAAGTTACAGTGATTGCATTGGCTGAATTAATGACACATAATGACAATTATACTGTTTTTAGGTATATGATAGATATGACTCGAGGTGCAATGAAAAGATAATACATAGTTTGGCAAAGAAATATTGTATATATTTAAATGTGTTATTTTAAAACATTTTCGTGTATAGGAAATTTGAAACATTTAGATTTTTTAAAAACTTTATTAAACAACATTACTGTAATTGTAATGCATTCATTAAATAAATTTAGTCTCGTACAGTCTCGTAAGCGAGTCAACTTTCATTTGTTGAAACATTTTAATTTATCAAACAACATACTTACGCACTCTCAAATCTATTTGAAACATAAAATTTAATGTTGCAATAATGGGCTATACTGATATCTTGAACAAAATTCATTTGCGAAATCACATGTTCTTTAAAAGTTAAAATACAAAAACAAATTAAAATTTAGTTGCAATTTAGGTGTATACTACAACTATTTTTGAAATATCTGCACTTTAAAGACGAAAAGATCCATCACGAAAATGCGTCTGATGTTCTTTCATGTCACTGGAAAAGGCGGAATTTCTCAACTCAAAGAAATTTCCTTAAGTGAGCACTTTTAACAAATCTAAAAGTTGCGAATTTATGAACTTGAATTGCGTTCATTATTAGCCAATATAAAAGTTGCTAAATCAAGATCATGAATTTGAAAAACGATTTCAAAATTATAAATGCTTTTGTAGTCAATTAATTTGAGTGAAACTGATTAAAGAATCATTAATTATTGACTAACACAAAATGACTCCTAAATGTTATTGAGATTTATTCGAATATTAATTTAAGTATTTTATGTTGACTGTTTATATCGAATAATATTCCAATAAGTCAAACTTGTTTATAGCTTGAAGGTAATAAGTAATTACTAATCTCATTATTTTTTCCTTTAATTTCGGATAGTTGAAAGCATTTTGAATATATTGATGAAATTTTACTTTATCATACGACGTATTATTGTAACAATAGAATGTTGCATGTGTTTTTCAAGCTGTACCATGAATACTATTACAAAGTTACCGCGATATCTTAGATCATCAGAAACAGATATGATTAACGAAAATTTTGCTATATTTATTACAAGAATTTTGTTCAAACATAAAAAAATATTCAGGCAATCGTTTTTAATTATTTAAGATTTCAGTTTCTATATGCTGCGACTATTTTCTGTAAAATTCTATTATATTGCTATTGCAATACTAACTGAGATTTATGAACTGATGGTACTACGATCGGTATGATGAAATTTTCAGTACACCTATGCATATAAAAGTCCTCTAAAACTTGCCAATATTTGTAACAATTTTTATGAATTTCAATGAATTTTTAACAAACATTTTTTATGATTTTAAATCGATGTAAATTATGAACAGCTTCAA
Organism: Maratus speculifer; assembly: GCA_964019185.1. Lineage (NCBI taxonomy): Eukaryota > Metazoa > Arthropoda > Arachnida > Araneae > Salticidae > Maratus > Maratus speculifer. The sequence goes on from OZ025291.1 coordinate 170,637,154, forward strand.
AAATTCTAATTCTGAAAGAGTATTGCATTTCGTGATATTAGTGGCCGAGTCGATGTTGTAATTTTATCCCTCTTCCAAATAGTCATATGCAATAGAGGATTGGTAAATTCATATAATTATAAAAATTAATACTCTTTTGGATTTGGACATTTTTGAAACTGTCCCATTCATAAATTTTGACAGGTAATATGTGCATTGCACATTATCAAAACATGCAGTATTGCTTCAGATTATACCATTTTTCAAGTTGTTCACCTTCATATATTTAGAAACTTCATGGTCACCGATTTTTTTGGTAAATTTACTTCGGACATTTCTGGATGGCGTTGTTATACCACGATGCATCACTTTTCTGTACCAATCATAAATTTTGACTGGTAATATGTGTATTGCACATCATGAAGAGATGCAGTATTTCTTCAGATTATATCATTTTTGAAGTTGTTTACATTCCTAAATTTAGAAATTTAATGGTTAACGATTTTTCCAGTAAATTTACTTCGGATATTTCTGGATAGCGTTTTTATATCGCGATGCTTCACTTTTTTGTCCCGATCATAAATTTTGACTGGTAATATATGTAATGCACATCATCAAGAAATGCACTATTGATTCAGATTATATCATTTTTGAAGTTGTTCATATTCATAAATTTAGAAACTTCATAGTCAATGATTTTCCCAGTAAATTTACTTCTTATATTTCTGAATAGCGTTGTTTTATCCCGATGCTTCACTTTTGCTTTAATCTTATTGGTTCCAGGAACATTCTGATATTTTGTAAAATAGTTGTCAGACATTTAGATTTCGTATTTTATTTTCAAGTATTTGGGGGAATGTTGATTTTATTAAACTTTTAATGTCTAGATTTAACATTTGATGTTCCAAAGAAAATTCCAGATTCACGATAAAATTTTCTATAAATATATTAAATAACTTGTCATTACATTACATGGTTAAAAAAGTGTACATTGTGGTAATTAAAACAATTCCCTTTCTTTTTTCTTTTCTTTATAAGTTTTTTTAAATATTTTTTTCTATTTTATAAATCATTTATAATTAAAATAGTTGCATATTGTTACTTATGTTACCCCGAACAAAAATAAATAGCTCATTAAAAAATTAAATTTTATCAATTAATATTTTAGCCGCTAATAAATAAGGTACCCTGGGGTAAAAACGCCAGGCGGGGTAATAACGCCAAGTGCTTATATTTTGCATAATTATGAAATAATCAGGTAAATGACACCCATGTGCTCTGCGCAGAAGGGTTTTGAGTCATATAAATCGCAAAAAACAGCTTCAAGTTAATTCGTTTCATTTTTAGGTCTTATTGTTTTTACAAGCAACTAAAATTAACGCTTGATCTAAAATTTGCGAGATAAGGTTTTTGATCTGAAGACTATATTTTTTATCCAGAAATACTTTGTTTATTACATAAATTTGTAGTGTATTTCATGTACTTTCAAATTGTTGTAGAAGATTTTGGATATCTTCTCGAGATAATTTGTAGTTTAGTATTTACTGCGCAATAAGTATCCCGGGGTAATAACGCCAGGGATTGGCGTTATTACCCCGGTTGATTCCCAACAGTGGCCGAACTATATCCGAAGGGGGGTTATATATTAATATGGGACAGCATTATCATCATTGTTGAAATGGTAAGATTAAGGGGGGGGGGGGTGCCCAATACTTAAAAATAATCTCTCTATTTTATAATTTTTTATATCATTATTTTTTTTACTAATGTAAAAAAATAATTTTTAATTCTTGTAAATAAAACTATATCAATATGTTTTCGAGATTCAAATTCGAACATCTTCAAAATCAGGTTTCTATTAAATTTCCACTGGATTGTTCAATTGAGCTCGAAATTTTAACTGTCCGCATTCTCAGCGTTCGGTTTTTCAAAACTTTATAAATTTAACCTTTAACTGATGTGACAGAAATTGTAACGTATGAGTGTGATGCGGTTTGTGAGACCACAAAATTGAAAGATGAATAAAAGGCGGGAATAACTCATAGGATTGTGTTTTTGTACTAAACTTTTTATACACGTCGATTATAATTAATATTCACCTATTTAGTCTCTGGTGAAAGTACTAAAATTCCAAATGAAACAAAATTTCGGTAGTGTTTGCAGTTAAACTGAAAATTACAAGTTAAAATAAAAAATTAAAAAAAAAATAGTGGTCTACGAGACCGGTAACATTAATTAAAGATTAAAATGCGATCCATTATTAAAATCATAGAATACTGTTCCTGCGCTAAACTTTTTGTACAGAATTAATCCTAATTAAATTTAACCTATTCAAATATTTCTAACAATATTACGAGAACTCCAAACGAAAGAGAATTTCAGTTGTAACTATAGTTAAACTGGAAAATACAAGTTAAACGCTTTTTTGGGGGGGGGAGGGGGGTACAGTGTTCAGTCAGATTGCTAACAGCAGTTAAAGGTTAATTTTGTTGCTAATGTAGAGATAATGATATATAACCATATGAATTATGTATAAAATTGAATAAGTGATCTCTTTGGGATTATATTTTATAATCAAAAATTTTATTCAATTCATTAAAAATTTATTAAAGCATGCTCTTTAAAACGTCGACAATTTAACTGTAGGTTTGGAGAATTCGCATTAGTGTGGAGTTATGAGTTAAAAACTATTTACTAGATTACTATAATAGTATTAACCCTTAACTGCTGTGACAAATTTTTTTATAACTTACTGTGAGCTGCCTGTCAGACCGCTTAATCTAACGATGAATAAAATGTTAAATTAACTTTTATAATATTATTTTTGTATTGAACCTTATATACAGGACTATTATAAATAAAATTCAGCTATTCAAAAGTTTCTAGAGATAGTAATAGGACTCCAAATGAAACAAAATTTTCCCGGTATCTATAGTTAAACAAAATTTGCAAGTTAAACTCTGAAACTCGGAAAACTCAGCGGTATGTGAGACGCTAACGGCAGTTAAGGTTTAACAAAAATATTTATTACATATAACTCTAGTTATTATAAAACTTCACATGATTAAAATATTACATTATGAATGGTTAAAACCATGCAATGTTTCTTATAATCATATTTAAGCGGGACTTTTTAAGCAAAGAGAGACACAGGGTGTTATATTCTGTTGAAGTTCCCCCTCACTCCTTTTTCTTTCACTTTCACAAAAAAAATCAATATTTTCTATCGCATAGAATGCATACATGGGAATATAAATACTGATTCAAATAATCCGTGAAATGTTTCTAATAATTCTATTTAAATGGTCATTTTTAAGCAAAACGTAGCTTAGAATCTGATATTCTTTTGCCTCCTCCCCCCGCCACCACCTCAGCTTTCTTTTTCTTTCAGAGTCACAAAAAAATTGTACATTTTCAATAGCTTAGATTGCAATTTGTCAATTTCTAGAGCTGTAGAGTTTGTATTTTTAGAATTGGGCAATCTACATGCCATTATTCCATCTTATTTTATAGTTTTGTTTGCATGGCGTTATTACCCACATAGGTGGGTATTAACGCCAAATAGCATTGGTCAAGAAAAAACGCCATTACATTTTATGAATACATATCTGTTAAATTATTTTATTTTATATAGATAGTCAATGAGTTGCTGTATCAGATCCTATATTTGTTTGAAAAATACAATATAAAACTAAGCCGTGAAAATTGGTAGAACCTTAACGTGGCGTTATTACCCCAGGGTACCTTACTATGAAGTTGAATGAAACTTCATTGCGAAACATAATTTCAGATTTTAAAATTATAATATTTTTTTTTAGTTTTAAATTTAATTTTTCTAGTCAAGATTAATTACCTAAAACCATTATTAATATTTTACATCATACATATAAGTTTTAAAGAAATACATCATAAAAGCATGCATAAAAAATGAGTTATCGCGATAGATAGGAAAAAAGAAAAGAATGCGACATTCTAAAATAAGGGCGCAGTGGCAGAAACAATGCGACATTCTAAAATAAGGGTGCGGTGGCAGAAACAATGCGAATGGGCGATTGCACATTATGGATCTCATTTATATAAGTGCGTTTTTATGAAACAAACAAATGAATAATCTTATGACAGCACTTGCAATAATAGTAATTTTTTTCTTAACAAGTATTTATAGATATTAGATCAAAGATGATTTGTAGGGATAAAAACACGTATGAAGTCTAAATATTCGTTGTATTTTGACTTTGAAATATGAATGAATAAAGCTTTTTACTGCTTTCTATCAGAATGAAAAAGTAGGAATCTTATGAATATGAAAATTCACATGAAATGTTTTTCCTTTTTTTAAATATCTTTTTATCACTTTAACGCTTTCAAATAATAACCTTATGTATTTATAAAATATAAGTAAAATAGACATCGTTTGTTTTAATTGCTGGGAATACTTAAAGCATGATGTGTGATAATGCACAGATGCGTTATCACACATAAAGTATATTTTAACATTTGTTGGAATGTTTGAACATTTCCTTTCACAAAGACATTTTGTCAAAGATTCAATAAATAGTATCGTGGTGTGGAATTACTATTAATGACGCTATAACGGTCTGCTTCCTTGAAAATGCCCAACTGCAAAATTTCTTCTAACCTATGCATATACAGGGTGAGTCATAAATATCGAAACAATAGGCTATCTCCTTAAATATTGCCTCTAGACCCATACTTCCAGTTGCAAAAACTCATAAAAAAAAGGTGAAATTTCTGATAATATAAGTTGTAACTCCATGGAGGGTCTAGTTGAAAAAATACGAAAATTAAATTTTTATACGGCCCCCGTAGAGCAAAATTCCCAATTAGGAAATTATTCCTTATCTATTCCTAAATTGAACAAAAAAAAATTCATCTCCCTATCTGAAAACCTGACAGAGATATTAAAATCCAAAATTCTCAAAAATTCGTGACTTACACCACTTAACCATGCCTGTAAACGAAGTGTTTTTCATCAATTTTCAAAGCAAATTAGGGATCGTCCACAAATTGTAAAGTTATTAGCAATCGTTTAAGACCGTGCCTCTTATTTGGCCATAATAAAGCAGCGTATTAATTTAAATCGAAACTTGTTTTCAAAACATGTTGATTGTTTGCACTAAAGGTCTGAATAAATCGTAATATCTGGGTCCGGTCCTAAACCAACCCATATGGAAAGAAGTTCAGCCCGGCATGAAATAACGTTAAAATCATAATACGGACCAGCCTGGAAAAAAGCCTAAATCATAGCCGGCTCAGCCGTAAATTTCTACATAGTTTTTTACTTCAGTATAGTTGAAAATTGTTTCGCGTGCAGGAGTTCTGACCAAAAATACTTAATATAGAATTTCGTTTTTTATATTTATACTTTTTATTATTAAAGAGGCGTCAAAGGCTGTGATATATTTATTTTATCAATGAATCTATGTTTATATGTAAATGTTTCACTTATATTTTATTATCCCTATTCCACATCCCGTGCGTTGAAGACTTTGAAAAAGTTATACAGTAAAACTTTTAAGACGGAATCACATAGGAAAGAAAAAATGCGTATTAGACAAATGCCCTTCCTATGAAGGTTAAATGGAGTTTATTTTTTTTCTGAGGTATTATTGTATTTATTTTGCATGGATCAACACATTTTCTGTTTAAGATAGAATTTCGTCATAGGCAGATTTTTCTCTGGTTTTATTTTGTTTAATTTTTTAGCATTTAAATATGCTATTCTTAAAAAAATTAAAGTTTTTTTTATTGTTTTGTAAAATAAAGGCGGTTTTAAAATTTATGTGGTTTTCGTAAAAATATTGATTAAACCAAATTTTACTTCTTTCATGTACGTTTTAGGTCTGTGATTTAATACGGATTGTTCGAGACCGGGAATGAAAATTTCTTCCAGTGCAGGCCTGGGAAAAAGGAAACAGTCCCTTCCGGTATGAAAAATACATTAAAGCCCGATAGGAGAGTCTTCAGAAAAAATCCCTGTCGGCTGGGCCTATAGGCGGAGGTAGATTTCGAAGAGTGCTCATTTCAACAAAAAAAATATATGATTAGAGATAAACCGAGTTTAATAACTTTATTTGGCCGTTTATGAAAAATTTTTAATTTCATTTTTCTGCAAAAACTTGTTTTATCAGAATCATCTTAAGAAAAATTCAGCTCAAATGCCCATTTTGACAAGATATTTTGAAATAAATTGTGAATTTATTTCAAAACATCGACCAAAACAGTAGGGGAGAGTGGGGATACTTGAGCATAGGGGATACTTGAGCCACCCCTATTATCTCTACAGCTGGTTAATTTTTCTTTTTAAAACTGCCAATATGATAACATATTTATAGTTCTGAACATGTAAAAAAGAAATCACACATCTTGGTACCATTTTGAAAGTATAGTGATTAATAGTTGTCTTTTCCCTATCTGAAGTAAATATTTGGGTGCATGGTTTTTTTGCTTTTTTGTAATCAAAGTTTTGTTTAAAGTTGCAACTATATACATACATTCAATAAGCATAATTTCATTTGTATTTTGAGTCTAAAATAGTTCTAATTGCTGCATGCTTTATTTAGTAAAACTCTGGGAAACAAAAATAGTGATAGTGGGGATACTTGAGCCAATGAGAGAGGGGATACTTGAGCCATGTCTTAACCATCCCCACTAGAAATTAAACATAGGTGAAACAAACAAAAAATAAAATTCCATCTTTATATTCATTAATAGATATTTTTCTGGAGAAAAAGGAGAATAATTTTTCATTTTATTTTTTTTTCTTAAAAAAATAACGACCTAAAAATGTTTAAAAATGTATATTTTTTAAATGAAAATGTCTATTTTATTTTTCGATTTGACTAACAAAATAGCCTGTCTAGATAGATGTAAACATAGTTTTCAATTTAACTTTCATTAAATGAAAATAACTTTTTAAAACGGTTATACAGGCTATAATCTCTAATACTTTAATTAGTTAGGTCCAACATATTAAAATATTTATTTTTTAATATAACATATTAAGATTAGTATTTTATATTGAAATCGTAACCTCTGTTGCTGTAACTTTTTTTAACTAAGAAAATTGAAGAAAAATTGGTAAAAAAAACGCACAAAAACAAGAAAAGCAACAAAAATCCCAGTTCAAACTTACCTACATGGAGCCAAAGAGGAAGACAAAATCTTTTCCTGTGAAACCAAAAAAGTGTTTGAAATAGTAGAATGATACATCTGGCTTAAATTCCGACAGCTACTAAACTAAAAGCATGAGTTCGACAATATCATTAGAGGAAAATTCTGTCAATGATGGTGATGATGTGAAAAGAAAACCTTCTATTGATGGTTGGTTACTAATAAAATATGCCAGAAAGAAAACTGTAAAAATATTTGTTGAATAAGTGCTTAATATTTTGAAAATGAAATTTGCCCGAATAATTGCAGATTCCAAATTTAAATGGCTCTGAACTGAGGATGTTTCTACCGTCGTTATAACTCAAGTTCAAATTATCCTTCGACAACCAGTTTTAACGACAAAAAATGATCGTATTACTAGCTTTGTTTTCTCAATTGGTTTTGAAAGACTTTACGTTTCATAATTTATCATTCTGTAAAATGTTTGTGCAAAAATAAAGCGAAAAAAATTACTTTTGTAGGTATTTTTCCGTAGTGGCTCAAGTATCCCCGCCATGGGGATACTTGAGCCATGATGTAAAACAAAAAATAAACATTTATTATACATAGAAAAATAGTTCAAAATTTATTGAAAGTGGTTTTTAGTTGAAGGAAAATTATCAAATTTTCATTTTCAATATTTTATTTTATTCTAAAAAAATATAAAAAATTATAAAAAAAATTAAAATTCAAAAAATGGCTCAAGTATCCCCATCTTCCCCTACATTATACAGATCCTAAATAACAAGAAACTCTCAGTTGAATGCATTTAAATAAAAATTGAATTTAAAAATGAGTCATAAAATAACCGATTCGTTGTTTGAATACATCCTTATTTCTTTAATCATGATTGCTTCGGAAAATTTTGTGCGAAATACTCATTTTGACAGCATTTTAAAACATATATTCTATCTTTATCAAAAAACTGGCCAATGCGTCACAGTATATAGTTCCTAATTAAGAGGATCTGTAAATTGGATGCGTTTGAGAGCGAAAATGGATTTTAAAATTAGTCATAAAAAACGCAATTTGCTATGTGAAAACTTCCTTAAATTTTCAAATCACGAAGACTTCGGGAAATTCTGTTCAAAATACCCTTTTTGGTACCCTTTTTCGAAATATATTCTGTCTTTATCAAAATACCGATCAATGCATCACATTATATAGTTCCTCAATAAGAGGATCTGTAAATTGGATGCGTTTGAGAGCAAAAATGGATATTAAAACGAGTCAGAAAAAAAACGCAATTTCTTATTTGAACACTTCCTTAAATTTTCAGTCACTATGATTTCGGAAAATTCTTTTCAAAATACCCTTTTTGGTAGGTTTTTTGAAATATATTCCCTCTTTATCAAAAAAACTGACCAACGCATCACGTTATATAGTTCCTAAATAAGAGGATCTGTAAATTGGATGCGTTTGAGAACAAAAATCGATTTAAAAACGAGTCAGAAAAAAACGCAATTTCTTATTTGAACTTCAATTTTCAGTCCCGATGCCTTTGGGAAATTCTGTTCAAAATACCCTTTTTTGAAATATATTCTATCTTTATCAGAAAATTGACCAGTGCGTCACTTTATACAGTTTCTAAATAAGAGGATCTACCATTTGGATGCGTTTAAAATCAAAAATGAATTTAAAAATGAGTCAGAGTATAAGCAGTTTTGATTTGAGGTTTTTTCTCCAACTCCTATTTTTGTTTAATTTCTTTTTGCTATACGAATTGGTCCTATGAAAAACTTGTCAATATAAAAGTTGTAGATATTTTTGAGAAGATGTAAAATAAATTTAATCAGATTTGATATCGTAAAAATTGACGGAGTTATTGATTTTTCTCTTTTTTCACCTCCCTTTTTCTTTTCGTTTTTTTTTTTCATGTGTAAAAGTTGATCCTATCAAAAACTTCTAAAAACAAAAGTGTTAGACAATTTTAAGAACATTCACAAAAAATTTAATTTGGACTTGATATCTTGAATATTGACGAAGTTATGAATTTTTCTCTCAAAACCCCTGTTTTTTCGCCCCTTGAGCCCACTTCTAAATTTATCAAAAATCTGTCATACATAAACTTTTGGCCCATTTTAAAGAAGTAATATAAACTTTAAACCGATTCGATATCTACTTTAATAAAGAAGTTATGGCGTTTTTTCGGTTTTCACAAAAACTTCCCCTATTCCGACCACCTTGGTCCGATTTTGCCCATTAACGAACTTAGCCGAGATTTTATCCCCTTTGATTTTATGTACCAGTTTGGTGGAGATTGGTGAAGAATTATGGAAGTTATCGTGTCCATAAAAAAGTGAGACATATATATAGATAGATACACTGTAAAACAAAAGTCGATCTACTAAAAAAACTTTAGTGATCCTTGTAATTACTAAAAAATTTTTAGTAATCTTAGTCGGTTACTAGAAAATCTGTAAGAATTACTAGAAAAAATTTAGCAACGAATAGTTAATAGTTTTATATTTTTAATAGCTCTTACTAAAACTCAGTTGGTGTGGCCTTGATAGCATAGTGGTTATAGTAACGGATTCCAAGCTAAAAGGTCCCGGGTTCGAAACTTGCCACCGCCAAATACACCCCGAATGTCTGTAGTGTCTCGTTAATAAAGGGATTATGAAAATCCTGTCGGAGCAGTTAAGAATGTTTAGTGCTGCCATCTATTGCGGTTTTGCCGAAAATCTTCAGCTTCGGAAGTCTGGATGCAGCTCGAAGGAAGCTCCTCCGGTTCGGTTGCACGCAATGGTTATTAAAAGTAATTTTGGAGCTATTACTAAAATTTGCTTTGTGGCTCATACTAAAAATTTTTAAGTAAGTTATACAAAAAATTCTTTTGTTCAGTTTACAAAAGAAATACTTGTTTCACTTGCAAAAAAAAGTTTGTAATGGTTACTAAAAAATTCTGTGGAATACAAATTTACTAAGAAATTTTTAGTAACATCTTGAATTTTTTTTTTACAGTGTAGACAGATATATAGATAGATAGATAGATAGATAGTTATATAAACTGGTGCGATTGCAATAGGTAGTATTTCATACGAAATCTACCTAATCGATAGATAGATAGATAGATAGATAGATAGATAAACTGGTGCGATTCCAATAGGTAGTATTTCATACGAAATCTACCTGAAAGTAACGTCTCGGCTCTGATCTGACCTGAGCCCAAAATACATATTTTTTAACAACCTGTACAGGACAATAAAACGCTTGAAGTTGTGAGAGCTAAATTTTAGTAAAAAGACTTAATCTGCATCTTAGAGAAGCATTCTTTTAAATAACTAATGGGCAGTAAAACAGTACATTTCGTTTTTCTGTATAATGAATTTTTTTCCTGACTATTTCTTGTCTTTAAATTATTAAAAGTTAAGAATCGTTAAAGAAAAAAGTACAAACTTGAATCATGTCATTTTTAATTATTTTACATTATTTTTGTTTAAAAACAAAATGAAAAATTATTTACTTTTGAAAATATGATTTTTTAAAAGTTATTATTTTTTAAATAAATATTTTTAATAGTTCTAAAATAAATATTGAAAAACAAAAACCTCGTATCAGAATTAAAATCAGATTTTCATTTTTAATTAAACAGAAAGAAATTGAAATCCGATAAATAATGTTTGCAGTTATAACAATTTTTAAATATTGCATTTTAACCAGTACTAACTATATAATTTTTTTTTAATTTTATGATAAATTTTAACATGTGATTTTCTTAGCAAATTATATGGCTAACCATCAGAAGAAAAGAAAAAAAATCAAAATTCTAACTCAAAAGATAGATTTTTTGCGCGTTTCCTACAACTGTTAAAGTAACATTGTCTTTTGAATTGCGCGCATTTCAATTTGTGTCTAATCCCTTAATACCTGATGAATTATTCAAACGGTTATAACTCTGCGAATTTTGAAGATATGAAGATGTGTATTATTCAGAACTGGATAAGGAAAGTTTTCCTAATTGGAATTTTTATCCTACGGGGACAGTATAAAAAGTTAATTTTCGCACTTTTTCAAATAGACCCCCCATGGAGTTGCAACTTATCTTATAAAAAATTTCACCTTTTTATATGAATTTTTGCAATTGGAAGCATGGGTCTAGGGGCAATATTTAAGGAGATAGCCTATTGTTTCGATATTTATGACTCACTCTGTACTTCCAAACGCGATTACTCTATTTAATACGGATTTCAAATTCAGAAAGTAGTCATCAGATACCGAAAATATGCGTTCACTGCCTCCATAATTTTTTTTATCTTTTTTAAGAATATGATATATTTCGTCAAATGAAACTTTAAAAGTTTATATGGATTTTTTTAATTTCTTATAAATTCTGGAGGCATACACTTTTAAAACGCACATTGCCTATATGTGACTTCAAAGTATCCTGATTTTCCAATATCAGTAATTACGCATAGAAAATTTTGCTTTATCTAATCGGAAAACTCTGTGAATTTTTTTTAAAAAATCTGGAAAATAGTTATCTTCGGTAGAGAACTGTGAAATCTGAAGTATATCTGAATCTTTTTAGTGGTTGGAATCCGCAACTTATTTTGTTTTATACGTTTTCAGATTGGTCCTTCTTTAATGACCAAAAATAGAGTATATCTGTTTTTAATTTTATTCGTTTTTGATTGTCCATGTTTAATGTCCAAAAATGGAATACTTATGTTACCACGATGACAAAAAAGTAATAATCCACTATTGGCATTTAATCTTATAGTTTGGAGATCGTTTTTTGATTGACAGGATAGCTAAGTAGTACTATAATATCAAATATTCATATTCCGCATAACTCCCCTTTTTATCTTATCCTAATCTACTTATGATGAACTTAAGGGAGACAAGACTGCTCTTATGGAAATGTGAAAGCTTTAAGACTTGTTTCCAACTACCCGACCAATATTGATAAAATTTTGAAACTACATTGAATTACGGTAGACATAATTTTTCTGCGACTAAAACTTTATATTTTTGAGCACTGACAATTTTTCGGAATTTTTCCATTTTTTCTTTTTTTTCAGTCAAAGTTTTCTTTAAATGAAATAATTAATATTTATAGTAATAATCTATATTAATAAAATAACAAATCGCTCTCTGTGTGTGTGTGTGTGTCTGCGATAGTTAGCGAAAACTACGGTACGTACGAAGCTCAAATTTTTTTTGACAGTAGCCCAATATCTCTACTGATGTACCTGATGCTCAGAATTTCGAAATTCCAATTATTAACTGAGTAATTAATTGAAATCGAGAGGTCACTCTCATAAAAAATCATCTTTTTCCATTTTTTTTTCTCTTTCATTTTTTTACGGTTGGTTGGTTGTGTAAAAATTTTCGCAGAAGTAATAAGAAAGCTGAGACAGAATTAAAGAAACCCATGGAGAAATGAGATAAGTGGAGGTGAAGTAAGCCTCAAAAAAGTTTTGCATTATGAATCCATTTATCGCTCAAATTTTAATGTTCCAAACAAAAGGACGTGGAAGGGATTTTGTATTATAATACGAATTGAAAGAAATGAATTACAACTGAAGCATATTTTAAGAAGAAATAGGAAATTTTTAAAATGGTCTTTGTTCTATTATTATTTATTAAAATAAATGTTCGCTTTTAAAATAAAAGAAACTGAAAAATTAGCAATAATTAAATGTCAAATTGAAATTAAATAAGATATTGAAAACATTTGATGCGAACTAAAAATTATATTACTAAAATTTTCCTAATTTAATGTAATTTTAAATACTTTATAACGTAGATGAAAAATATTTATGACTTAATATTTGCATGTAAATAAATATTTAAAATATAATGATGAAAACGTTCTTTTAAAATCATGTATGAAAATTAAAGTAATAAATATTAATCTAAAATATAAATTTCTGACTGCAGACGATTTTAATGTTTTAACAAAAGAATGTTATATTTTCAAGCAAAACGGTAAAATAATTTTCTATATTGATATTTAAAACACATATGATAAAATAATTAATAAATTTTTACCGGTGAAGCGATAGGTTAGTTCTTTTTAAGAAACAAGAGCAAAAAAAATACGGGTTTAAAACTGTTTCAATTGATAGGCGTGTCAAAGCACGTGCTATTGTCGGTACTTAATTGGACTTAAAGTAGGGTTAAATTTTCAGCATCACCTCCAGAGATAATACTTCCACTCTATTAATTTCTTTTTACTCTATGAAAGAAACCAATTTGAGATTTTGACATTTCAAAAGTGACTTTTTTCCCCAAAGATCTTTAAAATTCATAGATTGGCAAAATGTCAGTTTAACTTAAGATTTTTGAACACAGCTGTTACATCGGATCGTTCGTACTTCGTACATTAGAATGTACGGGTGTCCAGCAAATAACACCCTGATTTCAAAATTAAATTAATCAAAAACAAAGATCAATAGAATTATGCAGTAAACGGTTTGTTTATCAGGTAAGCTGTAAAAATCTTATACAAAAGTTTCGAACGGTAAATTTTTTGAAAAGATTGTGTTCTGATTGCAAAGAATGCTTCGATTTGACATTTTTCTTGCTTTAGATTGCTACCAGAGAATGTGTTTTTCGGCTTACAGTGCCACATTTCAAAGTTTTTTAAAATTAAATTTTTGAAATTTCGAAATTCTAAAAATTTACTTCGAAAAATCTTTAAAATATTACACTGTAAGCTGAAAAATTATTTCTCTGTAGGCAATCTAAGACAAAAAAAAATAACAAAAAACCCAATAAGAGCAAGACAAAATAATTTCCGTGAACATAAACCTGACTCGAACCTAAAAAATTCCATTTGAAAAAAAAAAACCCTTAAATTTTATGCAAATTACATCTGAATCCGATCAAAATACTCGAAAGAACCATAACCAGATTCGAATAAGACAAAATAATTTCCGTGGACATGAACCCGATCCGAACTTAAAATTCCATTTGAAAAAAATACCTGAAATTTGAATCGAACCAAATATGAACCTGACAAAAATATTCCACAGAACCATACCTGGATCCGTACAAGACAAAAAATTTCCATGAACATGAACCCGATCCGAACCTAAAAAAACTGAACTAAATCTGAATCTGACAAAAATATTCCAGAGAAGCATATCCTTATTCGAACAATGCAGAATAATTTTCGTTAATGCGCAACCCAACCTGAACCTAAAAATTCCATTAAAAAACCAAAATCTGAATTAAACGACATCTGAACCCGAAAAAAATATTCCAAAGACCCAAAACCGGATCCGAGCAAGACAAGATAATTTTCCTGGGCATGAATCCGACCAGAACCTTAAAAATCAATTTGAAAAAATACCTGAAATCTGAATCGAACTAAATCTGAATCCGACGAAAATATTCCAAATAACTATAACCAGATACGAACAAGACAATATAATTTCCATGGACATAAACCCAATCCTAATCAAAAAATTAAAAAAAAAATCCCAAAATTTGAATTAAACTTAATCGAAACCTAACAAAAATATTTCAGTGAAGTATAACCTCATTAGAACTAGGTAAAATAATTTCCATAAAAGTACAACCCGACCCGAACCTAAAAATCCCATTTGAAGGAAAAAAAAAAAAAAAAAAAAAAAAAACACGGAATCTGAATTGAACCGAATCTAAACTGAACAAAAGTATTCCAAACAACCATAATCGTATACGAAGAAAACAAAATAATTTCCATGGACATGAATCTAATCCGAACCTAAAATTAGGATGTTCTACAAAACATAATGCGCTCCGTAGTGGTGGGAAGTGAAAGTAAGTACTTAGCGCGAGATGGTTAAGATATTTCGTTTATAGTTAGTGTTAAATTAGAACTTGGTTACGGTTAGGAAATATAATACTATATACTAACCTTTTAGTTAATCACCGAGAATCGATTTCATTCACGGTATAGTCGGATTTAAGAGTGATATAATTAGTTTGAAATTCAAAATATTTCACTTGGGATATGTATGTGAAAAAAGTATTTAGTTAATTCACTTAACAGTAATTTTAAGGATAAATATCAACACTTTAACACGAATATCACGCAATCGTTGGACACATATTCCCTCCTACGTTTCCCATTGCAGTTATTTTGGGTATTTTTGCAGTTAAATATTTGGTTTTTTTTAACCGATTTTTGACACAGTCAGGGGGCACGTATTTAATATTATGTACACTGTAAAAAATTGACCCTTTTGCTGCATCATCACTACCCCGCTTTTATAGAATATCTCTCTTTTGACCTATGAGAATTCTCCTAATAGGCTGAAGTAATTTTCTATAAAAACGGTGGAGTGACGATGCAGCAAAAGGGTCAAATTTTTAACAGTGTATTTACACATATTTCGAGTTAAAGATAAAATCATAAAAATTTAAAGTTCGTTTAACATTATAATACGGACATTATAATAGTCCGTAATAATACGGACCCGGGCAACGCCGGGCGGGTTAGCTAGTTATAGTATATAATTATAGTAAAAAATAATACGGAATTAGATTTCTGTCAGAATACAATAATTTTTCAAGGGTGAGGTTTGTACTACGAGAACACTTATTTTTAATACAAACTACCAAGTGACATGCTCAAAATTTTATTAAAAATTTTCTCTTGCATAAAAATTGTATTTTAATAATTATTATAGATAATGAGTGCAAAAGCATCCGTTAATGGTTGTTTAATGTATAAAGTAAATAAAAATAAATAAATGTAAGATTCACGGTTGATTTTTACCAACTTACATAAATCAATCATTTATAAATAACACATATTTAGAAACTAAAATATATCAAAAATTACAAATTATATATAGAAGTTTTTTGTATTAACTAAAATTGCATTTTCACTTTAAATCAATAAATTTTAAAAGATCTAAAATTGTGCAAAAATTAAAGCTTATATTTTACTGCAAAACTGTTGATCAAATATTAATTTTTATTATATATTTTTTAATTCAAAATATATTTAAAAGATTTGCCAGTCATTTTATTTATTAGAATCGTTATGAAATTACAAAAATATTAAAAAAGTTTGCTAAGAAAAAAATTCGTAAAATTTCCAATGTTATGTAAATAACATGTACAGTCGTAGAAATAAAAAGAAACACTTTCTATTAAATCTTCGAAAAATTATCGTAAAAAAAAAATTACTGGTACCAAAAGTTTGCAAATACAGCTCATATTCAAAATATTAGAATAATTACCTTTTTTTTAGAAATTGAAAATACCGTTTGGTAATTTAATGTCTTTTAATGAAAATATGCAAACGATATTTTTATTAAGAAATTATTGTTGATTAAACTTACTTGTTATCTTAAATTTAATATCATTTTTGAAAAGATTAATTGCAAAAAAAATTATTTTGAAAAGTCAAAATATTAGAATATTTATTCAAGTGGTTCAAAATATTAGAATATTTCACATTAATTCTCCTTTAATTATTACCAGTTCTTAACTGGTGGCATCATTGATTAAATTCAGACTATTTTATTTAAAATCAGTATTCTTTTTTGCAGTTAGTTTCTTTTTTGTCTTAAAATGGTCCGTGTGAGTGATATTCCTGAATCTACTAAACTTCGTATGGTTGATTTGTATAGGCACGGTAAAAATCAATGTTTTATAGCGAATTATTTACATTGTTCGCAATCGAGCGTTAGTAAAATACTAACACAATATTCAAAAATTGGAAAATTTCAAAATAATCGCCGAAATGGTGGCCGAAAACCAAAAACATCTGCTGGAGATGACAGGAAACTGAAGCGTATAGTTAAGAAAAACCGTTTTAAAAGTGTGCGATTCTTGCACCGAAAATGGAAAGAAGAAGGAGTTGAAGTTTCTACATCGACAACATTAAGACGTCTCCATAAATTTAAATTTGAATCTCGTGTACCGAAAACAAAACCTCTCATGACTGCAAGACAAAAGCGTATAAGATTCAATTGGTGTAAATCAAGACGTTTATGGAGCAATGAAGATTGGAAAAATATATTATTTAGTGATGAAAGTATGATTTGTGTTTCATATGGTAATCAAGATATTCGAGTTTGGAGAATGAAGCAAGAAGCATTTGATAAAGAATGCCTTAAACGTTCCGTAAAATTTGCTGCTAGTGTCATGGTTTGGGGTTGTATGAGTGCAGAAGGACCTGGAAAGTTATGCATCGTCTATGAAAAGGTTAACTCTCTGATATATCGAGAAATTTTAGAATATTACATGATTCCATCATCAGAAGATTTATTTGAAGATGATTTCATCTTTCAACAAGATTTAGCGTCCCCGCATACCTCGGTGTCAACTAAGAATTGGTTCCGCCAACGCAACATTAAGGTACTTCCTTGGCCACCAAATTCACCAGATCTTAATCCCATCGAAAACTTATGCTGTATAATGAAGAAAAAACTTCAAGAAAATCCTCCTTCAAGTAAAACTGAGTTAGTGGCACGTATAAAGTCTATTTGGGCTAAAATTGATATAAATGTTTGTAAACGCCTTGTATATAGTATGCAAGATCGATTGTACGCTGTTATGAAAGCTAAAGGGGATGCTACAAAATATTAACTATCATTTACTTCATATTCATAAGGTAATATTGTTGCGTAAAATAAAATATTCTAATATTTTGAACCAATCTAAATTTTATTCTAATATTCTGGTGTGTTTAAGGAAGCTGTATACCTAATTTATTGTGCTGTATTTTATATTTTATAAATGTTAAAATCTTATCTAAACATTCCAGATTTAATTTATAAGAAATTTAATTGCATTTACTTAGTATAAAAAATAAATAAATGACAAATAATTTTTTCTTATTACTTTTTCTCAATTATTCTAATATTTTGAATATGAGCTGTAATGTATACTTTTAAGTGATGGATATGATGTTTACTTAGAAGCCATCTACATATAAAATGCAGGTCAAACATTATGTTTTTCATATAGCAATACCCAATTTTTACGAGACATTTTAAATCTTCGGCTCAAACTATGCATATATGAATATATATACTAAATTTGAAGTAACTTGAATGACTAGTTTTTGAATTATAAATACTCAAAATTTAGTACTTCTAATGGTAAATTGCATTTTAATATTTTCATTAATATTTCCTTGAAACTATACTCCTAATGTGAAAACGTTTTATGTAACAGTAATACTAGAATACCCATATATATATACCGGGTGTCCCAAAAATGACTGATGGATTTTAAAATTCAATAACTTGCAAACGGTGACAGCTATTTAAAAAATTTTTGCAGGAGGGTTATGTATAATGTCAGGAGTTTTTTGACCGTAATTTTGTATTTTAGTTCGCATCTCAAACAATAGGTGGCGCTGACAGCCATTGAAGGCCAGGTCGACACTTCACTCAGCACTGATCACCTGGCCTTCAATCGCCGTCAGCGCCACCTATTGTTTGAGATGCGAACTAAAATAAAAAATTACGGTAAAAAAACTCCTGACATTATACGTAACTCTCCTGCAAAAATTTTTTAAATAGCTGTCACCGTTTGCATGTTATTGAATTTTAAAATCCATCAGTCATTTTTGGGACACCCGGTATATATATATATATATATATATATATATATATATATATATATATATATATATATATATACGTTAAATTGTTAATTTTTAGAATTTTATGATATAAATTATGAATTACAGATAACTCATGTATAGACAGAATGTTCATTGACTTTTAGCTACTACTTTTTGCATTTGATCAAAAATTATTATTTTTTAATTTATCCTGAAAAATGCAGTAATAAACCTTGGGAGGGGTAAGACTGCCAATAAAGCTATAATGCTTCAAATTCATTTTTAAATGTTTTTAAAATTTTGAAGCTAATTTCTTGTCAAAAAATTATAAAAAGAAAGACCCACCGGTTCAAATGACATGGGATTTCACAAATATGATGGCAAAGCAATAGGAACATTTTAGTAGTGGTTTTAAAAATAAATTTTATATTAAATTGAGAGATATATAGACGCTGTATAAGTATATGCAGTAAAGTCACATGTTAGGGTTGCACACTACATGCGCAGATTGGCGAGAAAAAGTAAAACATGCATGTCTTCTGCTTATTATTCTACAGATGTACATGCAATGTCAGTGTCACTGGCTATGAAAACGGTGGACAACATATTGAAAATCTATTGCATTAGTTATATAATTCCGTCCAAATGATTTACTCATTATTTTTATTTAGAATTGCTTAAAATTAGTAAGTTGTAGCCAAGTTGACCAAGTTGATATTTCGCCAAGTGTCGCCAACCTTGGAGACAATTTGAAGCTAATGGATATTAATAGAATTTAAGCTCTGAGCGGCAATACACGGTGCAAATGACCATCATTTTAAACCGAGATGATTATTAAAAGTGGCAAACGACTTCGGTAGAGGCATTCATATTTGCTATACATACAATCATTCTCACTGAAATAAGTTTATAAATGCCAGAGTTACAGCATGACAAAATTAAGGTTGTTTCAAAATGTATGCCAACCAATAAATTGAACGGCCATATTTTAAAATAAAGATTAAATATGTATCAAAATCATTATATTAAATTTAAACTCTTAAACAGTTTTTAATTTTTTACACCATTTTTACATTTTCCAAAAATTTCCATATCGCCACAAGATGAAGGATGCAGCTGGCAAACGAACTTTTTTGAGACAATGGTACGCAATGTGCATAAAGTTAATCTCATCCAAATCGGTTAATAAATAAGAGAGTCATTTCATGACATATGTGTACAGAGTGAGTCATAAATATCGAAACAAAAGGCTATCTCCTTAAATATTGCCGCTAGGCCTATTACTTCCAGTTGCAAAAATTCATAAAAAAAGGATGAAAATTTTCATAAGATAAGTTGCAACTCCATGCTCGGGGGGGGGGGGGGGGGAGGTATTCGAAAAAATACAAAAATTACATTTTTATGCGTCCCCCGTAGGATAGAAATCAAAGTTAGAAAATTTTTTCTCATCCACTCCTGAACAATAGGCCAAAAATTGCATCTTCATATCCTCAAAATTCACAGAGTTATAACCGTTTAAATAATTCATTTGGTTTTAAGTGATTAGACACAAATTGAAATGCGCATAATTCGAAAATCAATGTTACTTTAACAGTTCTAGGAAACATGTAAAAAATCTACCTTTTTATTTAGAATTTTGATTTTTTTTTTTTTTGAGCGGCCAATCCGCTCAACCGATCGAGATGAAATTTCAGATATAGCTATTCAGAGGTATGAGCTCGAGTTTCTGTGAACGACAACAAAATGGCGCTCACATATACGGTTATACTTACAGATTTACAGTTATAAATTTTCCAATAGCAACACCCATTTTTTTCATTACAACATGCTCAGCGCATGCGAAAAGCCTAAAGAGCGTTGGAACGGTATGGTTATTCCAATAAACGGACGCGTTATGCTCGCACAAAATCAGCTCTACAAACGGCCCCCGAAAAACACGATCAAGGCGCACGAAGAAAATTTGAATGTTACAGAGATAAAGTACCAAATACAAAACGTCGTTTGCCAGATAGTCAGCTTTAAACGGATAAAAAGTGGGCTGGGAATGTTAGTCCTTCGGTCGGAGCTCGCAGATGCCAACAAAATGACTTCGATCATGGTGAGTTGGTAAAATTATTATCAAAATTAGATGAATGCTGCGAAAACCTGGCGCGTTTACCGTCGAAACTATCGCTAAATACGTGGCCTATGCATTTCACAAGCTTTTCGTAATTTAGTAATGAAATTCGAAGAAATTGGCTGCACCTGTGATAGTGTGCGATCCGGACGAGCACTTATTCCTGAGGATACTGTTATGGAAGTGCATCACATAGTGACCAGAGGACGCATGCAAACTGTAAAAAGGTGCATCTCGTGTATTTGATATACCGAAATCAATGGTTTTAAAGTTACTGCACTCTGTAATCCGCATGTTTCCTTACCGGTACCAGCACGCCCAGATGTTGGAAGTGAGAGACCATCAGCAACATATAGACTTTGTTAATGAATTTCTTATCCAATATGATGGATATAACGATCGCGTATACGATATTTTCTTCGCATATTATGAACGGACGAGACACATTTCATGTTAGCTGGTCAATGGCATCCGCGTTCCCCCGACCTCATTCCTATGGATTTCAGGTTATGGAGATATCTAAAATCTAGAGTGTACAAGTGCAATCCGCAATCTTTGCCAGGTTTGAAAGATTTTATCAAACGTGAGATTGCAAACATCCCTCATGCGATGTAACGTTCGGCTGTATTGTCCACAGTCGCCACTATGCAATATGTAATTGCCTGTTATGGCACCCATGTGGAAAATGTGTAATCTAAATAAAAGTTTTATTTTCTCCGATCTGAATTGTAATCAGAGATTAGTGTACTGACTTTGTGTCATATGCAGATTTCCTCCTTGCGCACTAATCGATTTTTTTATGGGGGGGGGGGATTCGCAGAACAGTTTTTTGTGCATGCATAACATGTCCATTTCTTGCGATACACGTACGGTTCCAACGCTCTTTAGGGTTTTCGCATGCGCTGAGCATTTTGCAATGAAAAAAATGGGTGTTGTAATTGGAAAATTTTGAGTTTCTGTAACTATAACCGTAACCGTGGGCGTCATTTTGTTGCCGTTCACAGAATCTCGAGCTCATACCTCTGAATAGCTATATCTGAAATTTCACCTCGGTCTGTTGAGCGGACTGGCCGCTAGAGCTCCATATATCGGCCAAGTTTTTTTATGACCACCCTGTATACCAAAAGCAGAAGTGCTTTACTCAGGATGTGTGCAATCGGTAGCATTTTACTTTTTAATAATGAAAGTTACCTAAAAGAGCCTTAGTTCCTGTGTTTTAACTTAAGGATAGTTATTGGAGACCTAAATAAAGTCATGTAATCAGATTTTAATTGAATCTGTTGTGACACGTATATCGGATTTCGCCACGTTTCCAGGCATGCGTTTATTTACGAATCGGGTTCGATAGATTGACTCGAATTATTTCAGTTTCGTGTTAATATCTGGAATAGTTTTGATTAATGATACCAGATTTCAATTGTTGCTAGGGAGATATGTTTTCCGGCAAAGAAAGTGCCGTTTTCTAGATTTTGATATTTTCTTCTGTTAACAGGTAGATTCAGCACCTATGAGTATTTTTAGGACCTTAATAGAAGGGACCAATTAGTTTGCGTTGAAAGAGCATCTATGCAATACATATTTGACTTAACCCATTCGTCTTTAGAGCACTCCCTCTCTATATTTAGAAGTCGCTAGTCTGGTACGCATTACCCCTAGTTTAAAAACAAGTACCAGTCTACTACTAAATCAGATGAAAAACTGCATAATTCAATAGTTATTATTTCTTCCTTGTTAATTGTTCTACAAAAATATAAAATTTACGATAAAGGTATATTTACTAACACTTTCTACACAATTACGTTAGACATTGGATATTTTTTTTCTAGATAAATTCGACAAAAATATTTTTATTATCTTTGCAGATTTGTTTTAAATAGCATATTAGGCTGGTTTAAATCAGTTATGGTTTATTATTATGTTGTTTATTTTGCAACGATAAACATGAAACGTGTATAAGGTATGCGATTATATAATATTTTTCTATAATAAATTAAATTTTAGATCAAATTTTTACTACTGTTTCCTGGTTAAAGCGAAATATTTTGGTTGGTTTTGCTTTGTTCCTAAACAGAAAGTTTCAAATTACGAATGTTTAGGAACGGTCTCTGCAATGTCATGACATTTTCAGGTTGTGAGAAACTGATTCTCATTTCAACTGTCATTAACAATAAAATATGGTTTTCTGAAGAAAGTTAATAACTATTATTATTTTATACATAAATTGAAACCCAAAATATGTTTGGATATTTATGACATTTGTATTATTATTTTCACACATATTTTAATTTTTTAAATTAATTATTGTACATAGATTTTTACAATTATCAAGGTATAAAATGCTACTTTTAAATATTTTGAATTCAACGGTTTATTTAAAGCAATTTCACACGAAATCCCCTACCGAATAAATTAAATATTTTAAAAGATCGTTAAACAGGAAACATCAATAATGAGATACTTCAATGTATTTAAAATAATATCAAATATTTAGCATTTCTATTTATTCTCATATCCTTCATACTGAAACTCTTCCTTAATACGCATAACAATTAAACTTTGTTTCAAGAACATTAGAAATAGTGTCCATTTACTATATATGTTGCATAATTAATGCTACAACTTATTTTGAAATTTCTAATATCAAACAATTGAGTTTCATTTCTAGTTTGAGAGGGGAGATTATAATTTCCTGCAATATCCTGAAGAATTCATAGTTTCGACTATTAATATAAAACATACATGTGGTTGTCTTTCCTTTTCAACGAAGTGTTCTGGCGCTTTGTTACGATAATTCTTAAGCATTTGAAATGGAAATTATATTTAGTCTAAATAGTATTATGTATTGGTAGGAAATCGTTGCATAAACTGATTCATCTGAAATGTAAATGGGTTACGTGCATATTGAATATTAATATGAATTAACAAAGATATTTTCGAAAACTTCTAAAATATACGTAGAATGAATTGACTTTAAAATTTTATGTATCAGTTAAATTTTAAAATAGTCTACAAAATTGCTTTCTCGGTAAATTAAACAGGTATTCATTCTTATCTTTGAAACTTGTATGAAGAAAAGTGTAATAAAAATTAAAAATAAGTTTGTTTAAATATGATCTTGTCCGTTCGGGATAACTCGTTACAGATCATGATTTTCATTTTGTTAACCACTGAAAATAATGTCAATGCACTGCTAAAAGTATCATAAAATTTACCTCTGTTTTAAAGACATTAAAGACATTATTTTAAAGAATTTTCTGACAAATGTGAACACTCCATAATCGCCTATGGAACGGTCTCTTTGGTCATAAAGATGATCGTCTTTAAAAGCAAAGCAAATTTGTTCACGATATTTTTAACAGTACGTGAAGGTTTGTTTCTAATTTTTATATATTTGCTATTGAAATTACTTGCACTCCTCTTTCATTACCATATGCAAAAAATCTAAAATTTAAAGTGATTTTATATTGGTTGTATCTGATTAAAGTAATTTTTTCTGTATTCTGATAGTTTGAAATCTCAAAGGTTCAATCAGTTAAAAACCGGAAATTAGTTTTTGCATTTAACTACTATAAGCGATATAATATTATTTTTCTATTAATCCAATGATATAAAATAAAATTTCACAGTAGTTGAAATTTATAATTTTTATTTACACTGTACGAAAAGTATTTGTAACCCCTACAAATTTAAAATTCAAAAAATCTGTATATTTATTGAATTTTTATCTGCACTGTGCGAAAAAAGATGTAAATCTACAAAACTATTTTTTGTAAACCTATAACATAATCTACTAAAATCACAATAAATTTACTAAAATTTTATCTGCAACCCACATTGTAGCTGCGTATAATGTTGTAGCCATCCCTGTTTCCTAAAAAGGTCTTAGTAGCTTTATAGATTATTTGATTTATATTGCTAAAATGTATCTATTACATGAATATTTGTCGTTGCATGAATTATTCTAGGAATCTCAATTTCCTAGAAAAAAAATGTGTAACTTTACAGATTTAATTTTACAATGTTTAAGTCTTGAATAAATATTTTTAATATTTTTTTTAAATCATGCAGGTAGCAAAAAAAAAAAAAGTCTCAAAGGCTAAAAAAATACGGATCAATTTTTAATTTGCCGAAACATTTTTAAATCTCCAGACGACAATTTTGGTTTGTGGGTTATAAGTTTGAATCTCGCGCAGTACAGCGCCAGCAAAAAAAATAAAAAAGAAATAAAAAAAAATAAAAAAAATACACTCATTGAAAAATGAGATGTTTTTCCCAAATTGTCCTTACTCATACGTTCATTAGTAATGTTTCTTTTTTTTATTTGATATAGTTGGTATTAAGAGTATGTTCCTTTTAAAAAAAGAATATCAGACCTAGCTGAATTGGTTCTCAGTCCTTTTGAACCGAATTTTCGCTTTGGTGTAGGGCCACGTGGTAAATCGGCCTTTTCTTTTCTAGAACATTGACAGTTTACTTTGATGCTTGTATTTTTTAGGTCTTTCCCCTTACAGGAACATTTTGTTCTAATAAAGTCAAAGCACGAGGTTGTTCAACAATTGTAAAATTTTTGCTTCAATTACGTCCACCAGAAAAGTTTCTTTTGGCAGAAAAAATATTTTAAAAAATTCCTTTTCTCAAACCCTATGAGAACTAAAAAAATAATAATCGAGGGATAATTCTAAATCATGATAAGCTGCAAAGGCCACCACTATACGTAACCAACGCATGATAGAAACTCCCACCGGTTTCTTGAATTTAAAACTAGAAAAAATGAAATAAAGCATTCAGATATTGGGAAATCTATTGTATCCCAGATTTATGAGTTTTACTCATTCAACTACTTCGCTATCAAGTGTTGTATTAGTAAGAAGATGGTAAATATATTTATTATTTTCATTCTCGCATAAGCCTAATGTCGACGGTCCGGATTTTCGTTATCTACAACCTTTAGCTTTTTTATAAATGCTTTAGCGCGGTCCTAGGTCTGGACATTATTACCTTTATATAGAGATATTGCATTATATTCGATGATGGATCATCAGTTGCAATAAATCACTAGAATATGCATTTTTTAAATTTCTTTCAGAATCGTAGTTCAGATAGATGTTCGGTTTATACTAAAATAGTATCTCAATTAAAATTCAATCAAAAAACACCGTCAGAATGCTAACCTTTATTATTTAACTCAAAATGTAAAATTTCGTTTTATATTATCGGTAATGTATGCTTAAAAATATACAAAAGACATAAATCGTTTCCATATTGAGATTATATTTGCAGGTTTCAGTATTTGAATTCTAAAACTCCTTTGTTTACCATGTTATTAAATTTTACATTTGGATTTAAAAAAAAATCTACAAAATAAACAATTGAAACAAATTAGTTTGTATAAATTAGCTGAAAAAATTACAAATCTGAATTTATAGACGTGATTTCTTCTTCACATTGCTAACAAGCCATAAAACCAAAAAAGTAATAAAAAACGTTCCAGGTGTCTGAGTTTACAAAAAGATGGTGACATGAACATAATTTTCAGATTAAAACCCTGGCCTGGATAGTTTTTCATTGGATTGATTTTGCATCTTGTTAGCAATGTGTTTTCACATAATTAAAATCTGAAAGTATTTCACTGTTTTGATGCTGAATTAATTTCGACAATTTTTTCTCACGTGTTGAAATAGTTCTTCAAGCTATTTCAACTTGTGTTGCGGTGGCAGCTTTACTAACATATAAAATCGAACAACGTCAGTCTAGGTGTGTCATTACAAGTGTTGGCACAGCTTACGCATTTCTAATATTTATTCATGCTAAAAACTTTTATGTATTGTTTGTCATTTTTTACGCCTAATATTTAAATATATTAAATTCGAAAACATAAAAATACCTACACATTAAATACTTTTCACTATTTTATATGAACATGTAACTATATCTATTTAAATTCCTCTGTAGTAGACAATATTGTTTGAATGAACACTTCTTCATAGAATTTCACGATTCATTACCGAGTACTATGCAGCAATATGTGCATTGCAACTAATACTGTATAATACTAACAATCTTAATCAAAATTATACGTTGCTCTAATGTAGTAAATGAGCTCTGGTTGGTGTGCCACAGTCTATGCTCTAGTAATACGCACATATTACATGGTTTAAGTCACTCACTTTTAATCTGAGATTTTAATAAGAAGATTGCATGAATTTGTGTATAAATAACTCGATACCATGTTATCTTGCATTCCTATATAGAAGATTATCAATATACATTACTTTGTAAGGTGAAAAAATTGGTCTTTGTAAGGTAAGACTGAAGTAGAAAATATTCCAAATATTACACTTAATCATATTGTTAATCTTACGTTATAAGCAGGACTCTTTATTTTGAAAGGAATAATAAATACCATAAAAATGCCAAACATTTCTCTTCAAATATGAATCTTTTATTAAACGCATGAGTCTACAAATAGAATTTTTTATAGGTTTTGCAACAATATTTAAGGTAGATGATGAGATATAAATCTAAATTTCCGAGATACGGGCAAATGAAGACACTGCGCAAATGTACAAAATGCGTGACGTTAATCAAGTCCCAACAAATTAAAAATTGAAGGTTAGTTATTAAGACCGCTGGTTAAAATTTTGCGCCCATCAGTATCCTCAGTGGGAATGTAACACACAAAAGGATCTGTAAAAGAATATATACTTCAATGAGAGAAATGGAATGCTAAAATAGAATGCATTCTAAGATTTAAAAAAATGTGTGACGCGTGGAAATAGTTTGTAACTTTTTGAAAAGAAAACAAACTAATTATTTTTCATGACAAAATATATTAAAGGTTAATTTTTTAAAATAAGGTGTACATTGGGTAAAACCTATTTTTTTAAGATAGAAAATGTAATCTTCTCACCCACTTAATTTGTTCCTTTTTATGATAAAATAAATCAGGCAAATTATTAAGCATTTAGACAATAATTAGAGGTAACACAAAGAAGTGTTTCCAATGTATAGACAATGGTAAATTTATGCGTGCTCGTATTCTATACCAAAGTAAAATAAACCCCGTCTTTTAAACTGTTTTAAAAGAATAAAATATATTTAACAAAGACTCAGTTCATAGATAAAGAATGTTTGTGAGTAAATAATATGAAAAAATAAAAAAAGGAGTTTCAAAGTATCGACAATTTTATAATTCATTGAGATTTGAAATTTATGTAAGATTTGACAGGAAAAGAAATGATTATTCGATTGCCATTATTAATTTTTGGGAAAGATGTTTCTTAGTTACTGACTGTTATGAGTATTTTACCTGCAATAGCGGAAGTTAAGTTGGAAGCTCTTCAAGATTCGGTTGGTTGTATAGGGTTTAATGGCGCAAAATCCCTTCAGGGATATGCTGCGCCATCAAGATTCGGAAATAGCTGATGATATACAAGCAATGTTTTTCGACATTACCAGCGAGCACTGATTATAATTCTGCACTATGTATTCTTAAAGAGAAAAAAGTTTAAAAAAAGAACTTTTTTCATTTACTTGCAGGCATGAAATTATGGAACTGATAATTAGTACTGTGCCGGGAATATGTATAGGAGTCAAATCTTCACTTGAAGTTGCATTATTAAAACGCTTTCAAGTTTCATTGATAGAGACAAGTACCAACCAGGAATTTCATTTGATGATGTCAATCTAGTAAAAGGTAGATCCAAATACAATCAACTATGAAAGAAGTGCCTAAAAGAACAAAAAGAAACAAAACTTAGAGGTGATTATAAAGAATTCTCAGAAATGGTAAATATTTTTCTTGGTGCTGTCCCAGTAAGGATTCCACCAAGTGCAATGCCTGCTAAATGCCCAAAATGATGGGTTTTTTTATTTGGATGTTTAATGTTTAACACTAGAACCGCGGCGATGGGTCATTTTGATCCGTATCATATGGAGAGACATTGATTCGAACCAGAAAACTGTAAATAAAGTAAGCTAAATATATGCTGAGCAAAAATATTTTCAATAAACAACTTAAATGGTTTTAAATGAAAATTCCGGTGAAAAGTATTTTTATAAATCTTTAATGAATGTTCCCGCGGTTCTAGTGTTAATTAAAATTGATTTCAGTTGAGAAAGAAGGTGTATATTTTCACAATCCGTGAATACTTTAATGTGCCTCCTAGAATAACCTATTGTTGCAAAAATTCCTACTTGAATACTCTTCAATAAATTCAGCAATTTCAAAGTCATCATCACCTAAATTTGCTAATCAATTGGAATAGTTGTCAAAAGGACTTGTTCATTTAGCTTTGCTTAATAACCATGTATTTTTTTAGCCAAAATACTAATGGTTATTGCTTAACAGAATGAAGCTAATTATTAGCTAAATGCTCAAAATTTCTCCACGCGAGACGGTTTTTTTCTTAATTTATTCAAGAAGAAAGAATGGAAAGATTTTTTGGTTATAGCCAAGTCAATGATATTGTTTCAGTGATTCAAATTTCCAGTTTAATATCTCGCAGCTGATCCTAGCTTATGGGGATCAAGAGATTTTTTCAGCACTACAATCGTTTGGCCAATGTCCGAACTTGTTTTCTTTGTATATTCTTACCGTTAATTTAAAATAATTTCACTGTGATATCTGGAAATCAGAGATCGTAAGCTACTTCTTAAAGCACACCTTTAGTAATGCGTGCTTTTAAACTGCACAACTTACTCTTCTTCAAATGATCCTGACAAGTAAGAACATGAGGCTACAGCTAGACCATCTGATGTTCAAACACAGCAATATTTCGCGAGAACTCGAAATGCAGTTTCTCTGTACAACGTGTCTCGTATTTTCAATATTAAGAAGAGAAATATACTCGTTAACTCAAAATTCCAGCCTAATGACTGGATTAATATATAATGATCAACTGACCAAGTCGCTTGAGACAAGTTCTCTTACATATATTCCTTTAATTTTTCAGCGTAGAGGGCAGTTATGGGAAAACTAAGGGTGTTCAAAAAGCGAACATTAAATCCACGAAACAATATAATTCATCACCCAGCTTATCAGGCTATAAAGACCCTATTCTTAGTAGACAGTGGTGATGATATCAACTTGGATATCAAGAAAGGGAATAAAGCAAAATAGATTCATGCATTTTGTATGTTTTGTGATAGAAAATTCTTAGAAAAAAATTGACAAAAAAAGTGTCGGTTAAATGTGTTATATGCCAAACTGTGGGACTCATGGATTGTGTTGGGATTGAAAGAGTCAGTTACGTTTGTGATTTTTACGAACAATGCTTTTCTCTAGTAAATAAGTTATCTACACTTTTTTATTGTTTCACTATATTTTAATTCATTTTAAACAATATTTTTTATTTTTTTTGCTGAAGATACACACTTGATCACGAATTTTTTTATGTTGATTCTTTAAAAACATTTTATAAATTAAACTTTTTTAAATTGAAATAATTGATTTTAATAATAGTTTTCCCTCATATCATTTAATAAACTTGTTATAACATTTAATGAAGGTACAAAATCCAGATTTTTTTAAAATGTCACTTTAAGTCAAAAATAAAGGAGCGTGCCCATACTTACCCCTTTTACTCTCTCTCTCTCTCTCTCTCTCTCTCTCTATATATATATATATATATATATATATATATATACATGCATAACATATATATAACATATTTAATGCATTTTCCCCTCTTTTAATTTATATATATATATATCTATGCACATATATATATATAACCATTATTATTACAGTATATGAACCATTGAATTTAATAACTTATAGCACATTGAACATGGAAGGAAAAAATAAATAAAAAAATAATATGAATACAAATAGAATTTGTAGAACCAAAGCAGAATCTTCAGGTCCCAAATACTTTGGAACTACAAATGAAGTGTGTGGTTTCATATATATATACATATATATATATATATATATATATATATATTGCTTATATAACGTCTTAATAGTGAATGTATAAATTATATTCGAGATAATGATGATTTGTCATATTATATAATGGCTGCATATAAATATATAAACATCAATGTTTTTATTTTAAAAAATCTAGTATTATATATTGAAAATGTAGTAATAATGCATGGTTTTTTCTTATAAGTCAATTATTTTTTTCTGTTTCACTTAATTTAAAGGTAAAAATACCCCATCATTTAAAATATTTAATCTTTTCTTTAGATTAGAACATCCATTCGTAATTTCCTACAGTAAACTACTTTCCGTAAAGCAATCGGTAGTTAATTACCAAAATCATTAACTTTTAGTGACTAGAGATTAATTAGTACATAAGCATGTATGGTTAAATGTATTGTGTTTAGTCACCTTTGGAAATGTCGAATTCAACGTTAAATAGAAATTTTTGCTTAAAGACTACATTACACTTTATTTGAATTAAACAAGAATATTTTATGAATCATTTAAAATTATGCTAAAATGCCAATTCAAAAAATTAATAATTTTAATTTACTTAGCATTAAAAAGGTTTTTATCGCACTTTTGCATAGCATATGATCAATTGTTTGATTTGATATGTAGTTTTATTTCTATACTATATTTAATATATAAGAATCCGAATCATATATATAAATAAAGCTTTAAAAAAGTAAATATAAATTCTGTACAGTATCTCAATAAAGCTTCAAACAGGCCTTATTACAGGCCTTATTAGCATATTAATTTTAAAGCAGGATAATTTGTCCAATTTATATTTTGAAGCCTATTTCCATCTTTTGGATAAGTCTATTTTTCATAAAACGTCGGTCGAAACTTATACATTTTTATTGTCGCAATACATTTGACCCTCTTGTGCTGTATCTGTATATCAAAGTGAAAAGTTACAATCCACTGTTAAAAATAAATCTGTGAATTCCAGGTGAAACTACCGGCAGCAAAGTAGCCGAACTTTTACTGTTCCGTTAGTAGATTTTCCGTTGTGGGAAATACAAGAAAGAAAAATTTCGTTTGAAGAAGCAGTAACTTTCTGTTACAAAGTTTGATTTTTAATAATAATAATTTAACATAATTTTTTTAATTAATGAGTCGATTAATAACCAAAGAATTCGAAAAAACCGAGGAATTTCAATCTGTTATGTTATTTTACTTTATTATTATTTTATGTAATTTAGTTCACGCCGTTCTGAGGATCGAACTCGGGACCTTTTGACAGCGGAACAAAGCCTTACGAACTGAGCCAAAGCTGCTAATGCCAAGTCGTACAAAGTATGTCTTTTATGAGTTAGTGGAAAATCTGTTGTGCATTTTAATGTTTCCTTTCAAATATATTCCTTAGAATATTTGTAAACGGTTTATTTTATTTTATTTTAAATGGGCTAAATGCATAATACTTATTATTTTTAAAAATCTATTTTAATTTTTTAAATAGTTTAAATAAATAAAAAAACACTGTTTAAAACCACTATTTTTTTGAATAAATGAATGAATGAAACAAAGTTTTTATTAACAATTTTTTACAAAAAAATATAGATAATTTTTTGAAAATGTCGTACACTATTTATTTATGTATTTTTTGGGTAATTAATTAAAAGATTTTTTTTATAAAAAATAAGAGAAAAATAAACCAAAAAATGTAACTGAAAAGGGATTTCTTATGTTTCCATTATTACAAGGCGCCAGTGGGACCGGAACTCACAATCTGCGCTCGCAGGCATTAGCGGCGTGGCGCCCTGACCACTCGACCATGGAGACCCCTACACAACGGTTGGTTGGTTGGTTGGTTGGTTGGTTGATTTTTGTCGTCCGATTATCTACGCTAATGGGATATAGGACCAGGGGGAATGCCCTCCGTGGGGGTCTTTCTAAGGGAACCTAACCCGTATTTACGCAAGGTTCGAAGAAAACCACGGAAAACTCCGAACGGTTAGGCCGACAGCCGCGATTGGGTTCGAACCCAGCACCTGCCGTCTACCAGTTGAGAGGTCCGAACCTCTCGGCCACTGGTGGGCCCCCCCTACACAACGGAGTGTCTCCGTTCTTTGTATTTATTTTCATTCGTTTCGTTATTTTCAGGAAATATGGTGGAATTTTTTGATTTGTAATAGAAAATGCCCTTTTTATGAAAAGGGACTTTTTCTGTGAAATTCGGGAAAAAAATGTTCGTGAATTTCAGAATTTTTTTAACAGTGTAGTACACAAATTTGCGTATTTTTACATTTAAAAATGTTGAAAATACAGGAACAGAGGAAACTTTATTGACGTAAAACACAATTTCATATAAATTTAGATAGTAAAAGTATTCATAATCAATTTTGTACTGATTAATTTAAACTAATTAATTTTACTTCTGTGATAAAATTTTCCGAGATACAGATTATGTGATTAAATTATGAAGTTTCTATTTTAGGTGTCACTGCTATATTTAAATGACTGAAACAATCAAATTCATTAATGAAAGTATATGATTTTATAAATATTTTGATATTACTGTCTGTCGATTGATACTAGTCGCAGTCGATTATCTCCATGTACAAATATGAAAGAAAGCAGATATTGCAATCCATGTTTTTTTTTCGTTGCTTGTTGGGTTTTAAACAATGTTTACAGTCATACAATGTTCTTTTTCACATACTACAAGGAAATGTCAGTTTTAACACAAATTTAATATTGTGTTCAAGCAATTGAAATATATACAGTAATAGAAATTATGTGAAGAGTATGATACTAAAAAAACTCTTGTTATAAATTGGTACATTATTAAATTTTTATTTCCGCGAAAGATAGATTTTTTCTGGTGCAATTTAATAAATAAAGCTATTTACAACAAATTATTTCTTTAAAAAATCCATTTTTAATTTAAATGCATTCTAATAGTTTTCTGTTCACATGGAAAGAGGTGATGTTATAAATATATGAGGTGTTATCATATCTGGCATATTTTTTGTTTCGAAAGTTTGATTTCATTCAATAAAAATTTAAATAGCAGCTTTCTATAATTTTATTAACGAGATATTTATTAATTTGAAAAGCTAGAATAACTGTTAAAACTTTGCGGTGCTAATTCCGCAATCGCCCAATTAAAAAATCAGATAGATGCGCAAACCGATAATACCTATAATACGATTGATAAGTGGCATAAAAGTATGTTTAGGATAAATCATATTGATGTTAAATTTAGGCTTTCAAAAATTCAAAATGCATTAACAGAAAAAAAAAACATATGTTTCAGCTGTCTTATTGACATATGAATGAAGCACTTTTTCAAGATAAGAAATAATTTTAAAATGAGCGCTTTACAGATGAACGAAGCCGAAAAAAAGAAAAAGGAAAGAAAGAAGTAAAAAAATGTAATTTAACAATGCGACTATTTGGAAAATAATATTTTCAAAGACTATAATTTTAGACTTATAAAAGATTTCTATATTTAAAAAAACAATAATAACATCATTTTTATGATGATCAAAACGTAGCCTATGTAATAACAGAGTCATATAAATACGCCTGGACTTTTAGAGACACGTTAATATTTCTGGACCAATCATAAAAAAGTATTAAATGAATTTTTAGTTCAATAATTTTCGGTACTGAAAATTTTAAAACTTCTAAACGTTGCACATTTTCAATTTTTACATCGTCGTATATATAAAAAAAATTACTTTTAAATGAGCCTTGTGTGAATCCTGTATCTAAAAATGTTTTTGAGTTATTAATTTTTTGTAGTTTTTAATAATTTTTTTGTTATTGTGACAACAAACGTATTCCGTTTTTGGACATTAAGCGTGAACCAATCTGAAAACGAATAAAATAATATACGAAAGTATTTCATTTCTAGACATTAAGCATGGATCAATCAGAAAAGGTTTGGTTTGGTTTATTTTGTGTCGGCCGATTATATACGCCTGGGATATAGGGCTTAATAGGTGGGATGCCCTTCGTGGGGGTCTTTCTAAGGGAACCTAACCCGTATTTACGCGAGATTCGAAGAAAACCACGAAAACTCTGAACGGTTAGGCTGACGGCAGCGATTGGGTTCGAACCCAGCACCTGCCCTCTACCAGTTGACACGTCAGAGCCTCTTGGCCACTGGTGGGGCCTCAATCAGAAAAGGAATAAAATAAAATAAGTTGCGGAATTAAACCAATAAAAAGATTCAGATATACTTCAGATTTCCCAATTCTCTACCGAGAACAACAACTATTTTTCCAAATAGTTAAAAAGAAAAAGAAATCGAAAGCAAGACTTAGAATTGACAGGATCAGAAATGTCTTGTATTACCACGTTTGATGATTGTTTCAAATAATTCTTTAAACAAATACACTACAAGATATTAACACACAAAAATAAACACATTATAAAACACTTTTTGTCAAACAAAGTCTACAACACATTAACGTGTTTTGAATTAGAAAATTTCACACGTAAATTTTTTTTGCATTATGATTGTGTTCTTAATATGTTGCACAAGTGTTGCTATCAAGGAATGTTTTCTTAATATATTGCTATTTAGAAATATAATTTAAAAATAGTTTTGTTCATTGTGTTGAAATAGTTTTATGTTGATAAAAATATTTTCTTACAATAGTGTTATACAACACAAAATCGTGTCACAAAATTAACAGTTCATTGCAAATTCCACACAATTTAGAACTTTATAAAGCAACACATATGAACCAGATTCAAAAGACTTTCTACATGGTGCCTTTAAAATTACACAATTTTACAAAGAAATAAAAGGCAGTTTGCTTTATAGGAAAAAAACAAGAGATTATTAAACGAATTGACTTATTTTACCAACAAATAACAATAACTGCATTTAAGCAAAATTATGTAACTTTAAACAATACTTTTTGTATTTTTTTCTTTCTGGAACAACATATTCGCAACACATTAACGAAACAATCAAAGACTATTTTAATTATAAGTGTTGATTATTATGTACAGTAGTGTTGTAAAAGCGTTTCACGAATTTTCAGTGTATACAAGCTACAAAAAAAATAATAACAAAATTGTAATTTAAAAAATTACAACGACTTTTTGGAAAATGATATTTTCAAAGACTCAAATTTTAAACACTTATGAATAAATCCTATATTTAAACTAATAATAATAAAAAGCATCATTTTTAGGATAATTATAACGAATCATATGTTACGTACGCCGTGCATTGAACATTAATATTTTTAGACCAATGTCAAAAAACAGTAAGTTTTAGAAACATAACTTTAAATGTTTAAAATGTGCATTTTTATTGATAGAGTAAATCAGACTGACTTCTGAACGCCTCGTATTACGTATGACATGGATTAAACATTCATATTCCTGGACCAATTAGAAACAAATTTTAAATGACATTTCAGTTTTACAATTTTCGGAACGGCAAATTTTTAAACTTCTAAACATCTCCCATTTTAAACTTTTTCGACCGTTTCGTGTTTTGAGCGTAGAAAAAAAACATGTACTTTTTAACGAAACTTGTTGGAAATCTTTATCACAATTTGTTTTTAAATTATTGTTTTGTTTTTAATTTTTTATTACTCTTTTGGTCATTGTGACAACAAACGTATTCCATTTTTGGACATTAAACTTGGACCAACGAGAAAGCGAATAAAATAAAAAAATTGCGGAATTCAACCAATAAAAAGATTTAGATTTCCCAATTCTCTACCGATGATAATAACTATTTTTCCAAATTGTTAACAATATATTTGTAGGAAGCGTCTAACCAAAAATAATTAAAGAACTTGTTTTAGTATCACACAGTGTTTGAAGTTTAGCAAGGTAAAGATAGACTGCGTACGGTAAAGATAGACTGTTAAGCAAGTAGAAACACTGGTACACAGAATACAACTTTAAATCGGCAAGTATTTTACATAAATTCCTTTACCTGATGAACACAAAAAGAATAAATTTCATATACAGGTATTATCATCGAATTCATTAGTTATATATATGTTCTTAAATACGATGGCATTAGTAAAGGAATGGAGATCCTTATTAAGTCCGTAAGACAAGAGTATAAAATAATGAAAATGAAAAATACTGAATTGCATTGATTATCGAAAATTTATCATGAACTATTCGATAAATGTAAAAGGAATCAAACTCTGTCTATGGCGAAATCTATCGGTAATACTAGAATTTTCCTCCATAGACAATGCTTACTCTATGAGTACTTATATGCCTAGACTTGAAAATATTTCCTAACTAAAAAGTGCATCTAAAAAATTTTTATAGACATTCACAAATTCTTAATTGCCTTAATTAACTCTTCTATTTAAAATTTTAAAATTTATGCATTTTAATATTGTAAAAACTTTAGGTTCGCCCAGAAGAAATTGGGCAACCATTTGTGAAACAATTGTACTATTTTTTTACTTTTTTTAAAATAAATAAATGTTAGGTGGGGCTTGTTGAGCTCAAGCCATATAGTAGGCCTCCACACTTAACTGAATCTGGATTACACTGATATTAGTCTTATAAAGAGTGCGCCTTAGGCAGTTTTCATTGTTTACTAACACATGGAACGCAAAAACAAATGCAAAAACTGCAGGCAGCAATGTTGCCATCAGTTTTTGCCGAAAAATTTGCTGTAAAATTTGCTGTAATTTTGTTATTACATTTAATTTTACTGTTATTTTTACGGCAAAAACTGATGGCAACATTGCTGCCAGCAGTTTTTGCCGTAAACTTAACGGATATATATTTTTTTCTGTGTATTGAGTTTACTACTAATTTCTTCATGTTCTACTAAATGCGTGCAATTATTATTTAAAATGACAGGTATAGAAAAATGTAATGAGAAGAAAAAATAAATTTTGTAAAATAAAAAAACAAAATTTATGTGTATGAATTGTAACATTTACATCTGTTTAAGACCTAAATATGATTGCTTTTCAGGAGCACATTTACAAAATTTTGAGTTCTAATTTCATGCATGCATTATTTCACTCTAATTAATTTATTACAATTACAATAATCTTAATAAATTTCCTTATTAAGCATTGCGTATTTATTTTGTATTCCAGATTTTGTACCTAAAAAAACTGGGTTTATTTGAAGACAAGAATCAAAAGTACTTTATAGTAAGATTTGTGTAATTCAATAAACATATTTTTAATGTTTATAACCCAATTTTATTAGACACGCAGAAACAAAAAATCTATTTTGATTTAAAAAAATCAGGTGGATTTGCTAGGTCGAAACTTTCACCTATCTCATACGCCTGAATATTTCAAAAAGTAATTACACATTTAATACTTCAATAATATTACTTCAATTCTATACCTACTTTATTTCCGTCTTAAATTTCTGCTTCAGTTAATTAGTCGGAGTAAAAACGAATTAATGTAGCTCATAATATTTACTAAAATCAATAGATGTTTCATTATTCCATTATAATCAACTGTTTGCAAAGAGCTGACTTATGGGGACGCGAATTCTTATCACTGCACGAAACGCAATAAATACGAAGGAAAACTGTGAAATTATGCATGTTTTGGTTCGATTCTCTTCACAATTTTATGTTGTTATCGAAAATACAATAATGAAAATGGCGCAGAGGTCGCTACAAAATCTTCTTTTCTCGTAGAATATACCTAAATTCAAGGAGGAACTGATATTCATACCAAAAAAAAAAAAAATGAACAAAAAATTTGGTTCAATTCTAGGCAAAAATTAATTTACTTTTTTATGATACAATAATGAAAATGACAGAATTTTTTTATTATAGCTCTTCTGGCTGTAATAACAATAAAGCCGTACAGCTATGTAGCCCTTCCGTTGGAATATTTTTAAATTCAAGGAGAAACTGCTGGTCACAGCCTAAAATATACAGAAAAAAATTATTCTATTCTATACATAGTTTAAAACACTTTTCAGTTTTCGATGGTACAATAATGGAAATTGTACATTCATCGTTATTAAAATTCTTGCTTCAGGCGAATAATTTTCAATATGAAGGAGTAAAAGCTGTCCATAGCCAAAATTATACAGGGAGATTTAATTTAATTCTATGTATAATTTCATATACTTTTCGATGTTACAATAATGAAAATGACATAGACATTCATAATAAAATGTTCTTCTTCCGTCCCCCTGAGTAGCTTGAAAAAATGAAATGTAACATTTTCAAAACATATAATTCGACTAATTAAATAACTATAAACTTTTTTTTTATTTCACAAAAAATACCTTTTACGGTGCTCGCCATTGAGAAAATTATTCCAAAAAAACCCATAAAAAAACTAGGGTTACAATTATTACTAATGTTATCGCCAAGCAATAGTGTCTTCTAAGGTAAATATTTCTTAACTGGAGAACGACCTGCTGGCCATAGACAATAGCATACAGAAAAAATCCCTGTCAGCTGGAGCCTATAGGCGGAGGTAGATTTCGAAGAGTGCTCATTTCAATAAAAAAAAAAAAATGATTAAAGATAAACTCAGTTTAACAACTTCATTTGGCCGCTTATCAAAAATTTTTAATTACATTTTTCTCCAAAAACTGGTTTTATCAGAATCATCTTAAGAAAAATTCAGCTCAAATTGCCCATTTTGACAACATATTTTAAAATAAATTCTGAATTTATTAAAAAATCGACGAAAACAGTACATTATACAGTTCCTAAATAACAAAAAAGTCTCAGTTGAATGCATTTGAGAAAAAAATTGAATTTAAAAATGAGTCATAAAATAACCGATTTATTGTTTGAATACATCCTTAATTCTTTAATCATGATTGCTTCGGAAAATTTTGTGCGAAATACTCACTTTGACAGAATTTTTAAAATATATTCTATCTTTATCAAAAAACTGGCCAATGAGTCACAGTATATGGTTCCTAAATAAGAGGATCTGTAAATTGGATGCGTTTGAGAGCGAAAATGAATTTCAAAACGAGTCATAAAAAACGCAATTTGCTATGTGAAAACTTCCTTAAATTTTCAAATCGCGAAGATTTCAGGAAATTCTGTTCAAAATACCGTTTTTGGTAGCCGTTTTCAAAATATAATCTGTCTTTATCAAAAAATTGATCAGTGCATCACATTATATAGTTCCTAAATAAGAGGATCTGTAAATTGGATGCGTTAGAGAGCAAAAATGGACTTAGAAACGAGTCAGAAAAAAAACGCAATTTCTTATTTGAATATTTCCTTAAATTTTCAGTCCCCATGACTTTGGGAAATTCTGTTCAAATTACCCTTTTTGGTAGCCTTTTAGGTAGATTTCGTAAGAAATACTACCTATTGCAATCGCACCAGTTTTTATATATATATATATATATATATATATATATCGCTTTTTTATGGACACGATAACTTCTATGATTCTTCACCAATCTCCACCAAACTGGTACATAAAATCAATGGGGATAAAATCTTGGCTGAGTTCGTTAATGGGCAAAATCGGACGAAGGGGGTCGGAATAGGGGGCGTTTTTGTGAAGAACGAAAAAGCTCCATAACTTCTTAATTAAAGTAGATATTGAATCGGTTTAAAGTTTATATTACTTCTTAAGAATGGGCCAAAAGTATATACATGACAGATTTTTTATAAATTAAGAAGTGGGTTCAAGGGGCGAAAAAACAGGTATTTTGAGAGAAAAAAAATTATAACTTCGTCAATTTTCAAGATATCAAGTCCAACTAAATTTTTTATAAATGTTCTTAAAATTATCTAAAACTTTTGTACTTACAAGTTTTTGATAGGAACTACTTTTACCGACGAAAAAAATTAAAAACGAAAAGAAAAAGGGCGCTGAAAATAGAGAAAAATCCATAACTCCGTCAATTTTTAAGATATCAAATCTGATTAAATTTATTTTTCATCTTCTCAAAAATATCTACAACTTTTATATTGACAAGTTTTTCATAGGACCAATTCGTATAGCAAAAAGAAATTAAACAAAAATAGGAGTTGGAGAAGAAACCTCAAATCCAAACGGCTTATATTCTGACTCATTTTTAAAATCATTTTTGATTTTAAACGCATCCAAATGGTAGATCATCTTATTTAGAAACTGTATAAAGTGACGCATTGGTCAATTTTCTGATAAAGACGGAATATATTTCAAAAAAGGCTACTAAAAAGGGTATTTTGAACAGAATTTTCAGAAATCATCGTGACTGAAAATTTAAGGAAGTGTTCAAACAAGAAATTGCGTTTTTTTCTGACTCGTTTTTAAATCCATTTTTGTTCTCAATCGCATCCAATTTACAGATCCTCTTATTTAGGAACTATATAATGTGATGCATTGATCGGTTTTTTGATAAAGACAGAATATATTTTGAAAAAGACTACAAAAAAGGGTATTTTGAACAGAGTTTCCCGAAGTCTTCGAGATTTGAAAATTTAAAGAAGTTTTCACATAGCAAATTGCGTTTTTTATGGCTCGTTTTAAAATCCATTTTCGCTCTCAAATGCATCCAATTTACAGATCCTCTTATTTATTAACTATATACTGTGACGCATTGGCCAGTTTTTTGATAAAGATAGAATATATTTTTAAAAATGCTGTCAAAGTGAGTATTTCGCACAAAATTTTCCGAAGCAAACATGATTAAAAAATTAAGGATGTATTCAAACAACAAATCGGTTATTTTATGACTCATTTTTAAATTCAATTTTTTTCTCAAATGCTTTCAACTGACAGTTTTTTGTTATTTAGGAACTGCATAATGTGCTGTTTTGGTCGATTTTTTAATAAATTTAGAATCTATTTCAAAATATG
The DNA here is from genome assembly GCA_964019185.1 of Maratus speculifer. Taxonomy (NCBI): domain Eukaryota; kingdom Metazoa; phylum Arthropoda; class Arachnida; order Araneae; family Salticidae; genus Maratus; species Maratus speculifer. The sequence goes on from OZ025291.1 coordinate 170,678,643, forward strand.
TTGTCATAATGGGCATTTGAGCTCAATTTTTCTTAAGATGATTCTGATAAAACCAGTTTTTGCAGATAAATGAAATTAAAAATTTTTCATAAACGGCAAAATGAAGTTATTAAACTGGCTTTATCTCTAATCATATATATATATATATATATATATATATATATATATATTGTTGTTGAAATGAGCACTCTTCGAAATCTACCTCCGCCTATAGGCCCAGCCGACAGGAATTTTTTTGAAATATATTCTATCTTTATCAGAAAATTGACCAATGCGTCACTTTATACAGTTTCTAAATAACAGTATCTACTATTTGGATACGTTTAAAATCAAAAATGAATTTAAAAATGAGTCAGAATGTAAGCAGTTTGGATTTGAGGTATTTTCTTCAACTCCTATTTTTAATTTCTTTTTGCTATACGAATTGGTCCTATGAAAAACTTGTCAATTTAAAAGTTGTAGATATATTTGAGAAGATGTAGAATAAATTTAATCAGATTTGATATCTTAAAAATTGACGGAGTTATGGATTTTTCTCTTTTTTCACCGCCCTTTTTCTTTTCGTTTTTAATGTTTTTCATTGGTAAATGTTGGTCCTATCAAAGACTTGTAAATACAAATGTTTTAGATAATTTTAAGCACATTTACAAAAAATTTAGTTGGACTTGATATCTTGAAAATTGACGAAGTTATGTTTTTTTTCTCTCAAAATCCCTGTTTTTTTCGCTTCATGAGCCCACTTCTAAATTTATCAAAAATCTGTCATGCATAAACTTTTGGCCCATTTTTAAGAAGTAATATAAACTTTAAACCGATTCGATATCTACTTTAATTAAGAAGTTATGCCGTTTTTTATGTTTTCACAAAACGCCCCCTATTCCGACTCCCTTGGTCCGATTTTGCCCATTAACGAACTTAGCCGAGATTTTTACCTCTTTGATTTTATGTGCCAGTTTGGTAGTGATTGGTGAAGAATTAGTGAAGTTATCGTGTCCGTAAAAAAGTTATATATATATATATATATATATATATATATATATATATATATATATATATATATATATATATATATATATATATATATATATATATATATATAAACTGGTGCGATTGCAATAGGTAGTATTTCATACGAAATCTACCTAAAAAGGCTCAAACATTGTTATAACAGCACCAAATCTTTTATAAATTCAGGGAAGACCTGACTGTCATAACAAAATATACGCAGGAGATTTAGATAAATTCTAAGCGTAACTTCATACCCTTTTCAATAGTACATTATTAAAAAAAGCACAAATTTGCTATTATAGCATCCATTTCCGGTGGAATTTTCCAAAATTGAAGCAAAAACTGCTTGTCGAAAAAGACACAAGAGAAAAAAAATTATTCAATTCCATTCATAACTCCATAAACTTTTCGAGAATACATTAGCAATGGACTGATAGACATTCTCTATAAACATATTTTTGAGGATCTCTGACCAATAAAATGTGGAAAATCGTCAAAAACTGGAAGTTAAAAAAATCGAGTACAATGTTTACATCTATTAACAATAGAATAATGAGAATAAATAAATAACTGTTCTTTTATATATCTACATAAGGAGTAATAATCTCAATTATTGCAAAATTTCATTATAAAATTCGAGTTTAGATCACAAGAGTTTTAAAAAAATAAGAGTAATTGATTAATTAATTTAGAAATTTAAAAATAACAAGTTGCAAATAAGAAGATAGATGATTGTTCGTAAGTATGTATGTATTTTTGACGGTAAATTGTCAGCAAGCGGGATATAGGCCATAAGGAAAGGTTGCCCTCCATGGGGGTCTTTCTAAAAGAAACATAACTCGTATTTACTTACACAAGGAAATCGAAGCTTCGAAGAAAACCACGAGAAACTCCGAACGATTATATTGATTGTTGCAATTGGTTTTAAACTCAACACCTGACCTGCCATCTACCAATTTCGAGATCAGAAACTCTCAGCCACTGGTGGGGTCTGATACATGTTCGGACCGGCAAACTTATGAATATAAAAGAAGAATTTACTACGAAAATTGATTAGTTGATGTACCTTTTTTATCGAACAGGGAAACTTTTGAATAGAAAGAGAAAATGTACTAAGTAAATTGACTTATTTTTCATTTTATTTTTTACAGATTTTTTAAAAAAGAAAATTTTGGGAGAAGATTTTGGGAGAAAATTTTCAAGAAAATTTTGGGATTGCCACATGCGACTAAATAGTCGCATGTGACAATCCCAAAATTTTCTTCTTACTCATGCATGATAATACTTCAAAACTCGCTATCAGAGTGCGACAATCTATGCTCATCGTGACAATTCTAAAGGCATGAAATTTCTTGCGTTAGTTCTTGAAATAAGACTAATGCGGATAACAGGAAAAATGTCACACAAAAACGTCACTTGTTACCAAATTATAATAACATTTATTAAGTTATACATGAATCTCAAGATTGATGAAAACATTCATGCATCAATTCTTGAGATAGAGCTATTGCAGGAATCTGAACAGTGCAACATATCAATGCCACTTTTTGTGTGTTTGTCAACAAAGTATAAACATAGCTAGTTCATATCACGGATTTTCTGAATCTGATGTTTGATGTAAATCTGTGGATTAGTTTTTGAGATTTGTGGGCACTATTGCGGAAATCTTGAAACATGCAGCATACCAGCGCCACCGATTGAGCGATTTTCACCAAAAACTAATCAGCATAAATCTATATCAATGATTACCTGATCCTGAATTTTTATGGAAATACTCGCATAAGTTATTGAGAAATAGCTAAAGCGTAAATCATAATAAAAAGCAGCACAGCTGTTAAGCGATTTACACCAAAAACTAATCAACATTAAATAATATTATGTATTACCTGAATATATTTTTTAATAAATTTCATCCAATAGTTTTTTAAATAGAGCGCCCACAAAATTTATGTCACATACGGAGAGATAGACGGAGTCACAGATTTTGTTTGAATTATTTGCATAACTTCACGAAATTTTCGGTGATACAATGGCGACGCACGTACACACGGACAGACTGGTATTTTTTAAAAAATGCTTTTTAGCTCTTTGCAACAAAGTTGAAAATGCTTATGCATTCTGTTTGTTTATCCCGTCTGTCCGTCCGGCCGTCTGGTCGCACTCTAACTCCTGTAAATAAATTCGGATTAACCTGAAAAGTTTGGAAGTTATTGCCGTTTACCCTAGCACGAACCCTATTTCAAATAACGTTTTTAACATGATTAGTTTATTTACATGGACAGTCAAAAGTAAACCCTTACATTACGGCCTAAGGGAAAAGATCGTTTCAAATAAATTTTAAAGATGTTACACACCGTAAAACATACAAAAATTTATATGCATTTACGAGGTGCATTAAAATATGCATTGTGTAAAATATGAAGTGAAAAAATAGCGATTATTCATTTATAGGACCACACAAAAGTGTTCCAATTGATAGTGTCAAAGGGGGTGTATGAGGCAGATTTTAATTATAGTGAACTATTTCATATTACATTTTCATCATTTACCTAAATAATGAAGTTTTGTTAAAAATTTCATGAAGTGGTGGAAAGTTCTTCATAATCTATGCTTAACACATGATTTTTCTTATGTGTTTACTTTAATCTCTGATCTCTAAAACGTGTAAATCCGTCAAAAACCGGAATTCAAAAAATTTCATGAATCTAATACTTGTAAAGTTAAAAAAAAAATGTAAAAATACATATAGTATGTCTATTTCTTGAATTCATTAAGAGTTTATCATATATAATTTATTATAAAGCATGAAAGCATATACGATATCATAACAGTATTTGTATTAGATCTTTTCCTGAATGTTTTAATCATTCTTAAATCGTATGAATAATTATCATTTGCTTCCTTACTTTATAAACAAACTAGCAGGGGAGACCGAGCTTAGCTCGGTCAAAATTAACTTTGTGTTCAACTCGATATAGTATTTTCACTGTATCATTAACTCTGTATTATTACTGTAAAACATGTTTATAATAGTATTATTTAGAAAAACAATCAATAAGAAAACTATGTTTTTATGCGCATATTTATAAATTTTATTTTATTTTAAATTTTACAACGAAAGGACATCGATCTAAATCACTTTTTTAGCTCGACTCTGATTGGTTTAACCATGCATCTCGAATCCTCTTAAGAATGTATAAAAAAATTCTTTATATTCTGAAAGACAATATATTTTGCTAGATATAGCCAAATTTGGAGGCATTCTTTCATTTGGCTCCAAATACGTGTTTTGGTTTTCGTAATTTTTATAGTCGATTTTTTGGCCATATGTCGCCAATATTTTGTCAAATATCACCAAGTTATTGGCTTTTGCCATATTCTCGTGACCCTGACCCGTATTACCCAAAATGAGCCACTAATCAAATTTGATCAAGCATGTGACATAGCTCAATCGTCTTCAGGTAATCAAAAACAGTAGAATATAAAATTGAATCAAAATCGTTCAAGCCATTTTTTAGGTAAAATTAGCTTGGCAGCATTCAGCAATGAAGCGAAATGACCCACTAATATAATTTTGTTTAACATGCGACTCAGCCCAATAGTCTTCTCGTGACAAAAAACGTTTTGTTTCAAAATTTAGGTAAAATTGATTGAGTCGTTATTGTATATAATTAGAATGACCCTAGCTCATTAAGACCCAAAATGACCCACTAATAGAATTTTCGCGAGCATGTGTCCAAGACAAATGGTTTTCTCTTGCTCAAAAACGATATAATACAACGTATAGTCAAAATGGTGAGTACCATTTTCTATATAAAATTAGCATGACCCATCATGACCAACAAATGACCCTTATAATCGAAATCTCTTAAACGTGTGGCCTAGCTCTTTAGTTTTAGCATGCCGAAAAACATTAGATACAAAATTTAGATAAAATCGATTGAGCTGTTTTTTAGATATAATTGGTTTGACCCTGACCCCTTATAATCCAAAATGACCCATTGATCGAATTTTCACAAAAATCTGTCCTAACCCAATGATTTTCTTGTGACCGAAAACGATAAAATACAAAATTTAATTAAAATTGCGCGAAACGTTGTCAAGATAAAATTAGAATGACCCAAAAGTGGCCCACCAATCGAAATTTCTCGAACATGTGACCTACCCCAATGATTTTCTCATGCCAAAAATATGTTGTATACAAAATTTCGTTAAAATCGACCCACCCATTCTTTAGATATAGTTGACCTTGACCCATTAAGACCCACAAATGACCCTTATAATCGAAAGCTCTCGAATATGTGACTTAGTCCATTAGTTTTCTCGTTTCTAAAAATTGTTACATACAGAATTTCGTTAAAATTGATCCTGCCGTTCTTTAATTATACATAGCTTGACCCAGATCCTTTATGATCCAAAATGACCCATTAATCGAAATTTTTCGAACATGTAACCTAGTCCAATGATTTTATCGTGCCAAAAAAATGTTGCATAGAAAATTTCATTAAAATCGATCCACCTGTTCTTTAGATATAGTTTGACCATGACCCATTATGACCCATCATGACCCACAAATGACCCTCATAGTTGAAATCTCTCAAACATGTGATTTAGCCCATTAGTTTTCTCATGTCAAAAAACTGTCACATACAAAATTTCGTTATAATCCATCACGCCATTCTTTAAATATAAATAGCTTGACCCAGACTCTTAATGACTCAAAATGACCCATTAATCGAAATTTTTCGAACATGTAACCTAGTCCAATGATTTTACCGTGCCAAAAAAATTTTGTATACAAAATTTCGTTAAAATCGATCCACCTGTTCTTTAGATATAGGTTGACCATGACCCATTATGACCCATCATGACCCACAAATGACCCTCATAGTCGAAATCTCTCAAACATGTGATTTAGCCCATTAGTTTTCTCATGTCAAAAAACTGTTACATACAAAATTTCGTTATAATCCATCACCCCGTTCTTTAAATATAAATAGCTTGACCCAGACTCTTAATGACCCAATATGACCCATTGAAATTTTTTCTCGAACATGTAACCTAGCCCAATGTTTTTCTCGTGCCCGAAAACCATAGAATGCAATTTTTAGTCAAAATTGCGTGAGAAAATCGCTAGATAAAAATAGCATGACCCACAATGACCCCAAGAATGACCCACTTACCGAATTTTCTCGAACATGTTACCTAACCCAATGGTCTTCTTGTAATCCGAAACGATACAATATAAAATTTGGTCAAAATCGTTAGAGCCGTTTTTTAGATAAAAATGGCTTGACCCATAATGACCCCAAAATGACCCACTAATCGAAATTTTTCGAACATGTGACCCAGCCCAATAGTTTTCTCGTGCCAAAAAACGATTGGATACAAAATTGCCTTAAAATCCATCCAGCCGTTCTCTAGATATACATAGCTTGATCCTGACCCATTATGACCCAAAATGACCCAATAATCGAATTTTCTCGAACATGTGACCTAGCCCAATGGTCTTCTCGTGCCCAAAAATGGTAAAACCCAAATTTTTGCGAAAATCGTTAGAGCCGTTTTTGAGATAAAATTTACCCCCCCCCCCCCCCACACACACACACACACAATTTTTGCTCGCATTATAGTATAAGATATATAATATTTTCCGGTTTTTATCAACCTTATTTTACTTTAAATACCTTTTCAATTCATATAAAGAGAAAAAAAAATAAATAAAAATTCACGCATAAAAAGAACTTTTTTATAGTAATACAGAAGTGTTAAAATCATATTTTGTATCATAGAAAATCTAATATAAACAACTCTCTTAATTAATAACTTTACCAAACTTTGCAACGTAAGCTGTTTTTAATGAGACATTTAGCGAAAGAACCAAAGTTAATGGAAATTTAATAAAATGCTAATTCTAAAATTCTAAATTAATTGAGAATTTTTTTAAGTGCTATTAAAAATGGATAAATAAGAACTTAATAAAAAATATAATTTTCATTATAAACCAGAGGCACTAAAAGTATGATTACATCATTGAGTTTCGCAATGAAATAAAGATGTTGGAATGAATTATTAAGTCAATAATTAGTCTGCCTCATTATAACTTCGTATGATATTAATAGCAGCATTTCAAACATTTAATATGAATTATGATTAGATATTTAAATATTTAAATATAATTAATATATTAAGTTTGTTTTAATAACCAGATTACGTAGGGTGTTCTTAATCAAAAAACAACATTTGGACTTAACGGGTGCCCCACAAATGACTGACGAATTTTAAAATTCAATAACTTGCAAATAGTGACAGCTATTAAAGAATTTTTTGCAGTAGGGTTATGTATAATGTCAGGAGTTTATTTTTCGTGATTCTTGATTTTAATTCGAATTTACAAAATAGATGGCGCTGATGGCAATTGGCACTCAGTCGATGCCGAAACGGACGTTACTCAGCGACGATGCAAAGGAAGGAGATTAAGGCTATGGAGGGCCTTTCATTCGCTAGTACAATCTTGCTGTCAGGCCCCGATTCTGAACTTATTCGATATGATTTCAATGGAATGCATTGTTGCCATGAAAATAACAAATTCTTTGATAGTGGAATACAGCGTTCAGAAGTGGGCATAAATTTCGCAAGCAGTATTCGAGTTTGCAGGGGATTTTGCATTTATGAAGTTTTATTTTCCCGGATTAAATTACTTTTTATGGCAAGATTTAAAGAATATTTTATACATCGCATTTTAACACTAGGTAAATTTTTGTTTTTAAATTTTGTTATACTCTAAGTATACTATATATAAACTTTTGTTATACTCTAAGCAATTTTAAATCTTTTAATTACAGTTTTGAAAATTCCAGTAGAAAGTTAGAAATTTTATAACTTAGTTTAAAATTTTATACCAAACTAAAATTTTGGAAATTTTAACTAAATTTTTAAATTGATTCCATGAAAATCCCATAAATATTCATAAATGTTAAATAGCCTTCAAACTTGAATTCAGCTTGTTATATTCATGCCCAATTCCGAATATTGTATTTTTCTATGAAAGAATTTGTTATTTCTATTGCAACAACATATTTCATTCAAGTGGTATGGAATGAATTCAGAATCAGGCCTTAGAGAATGATTGTAGCACGATATCTTCATCTACACTGTTAAAAGTTTGGAACTTTTTCTGCATCGTCACTACACTGCTATTATATTATATCTCTATTTTAACCAATGAGAAAGTTCCATAATACAGTGAAGTAATCATTTTCTATAAAAGCTGATGTGTGACAATGCAGTAAAATTTTTAAATTTTACACAGTGTAGTTTTAAAATTCTGTGCATAAAATATTCTTTAAATCATAACATAAAAAGTAATGAAACCGGAAAAAAACTTCCTAAATGTAAAATCTCCTGCAAACTCAAATACTGCTTGAAAAATTTATGCCCAATTCTGAACGTTGTATTCCAATATCGAAGATTCTGTTATTTCCATGGCAACAACGCATCCCATTGAAATTATACTGAATGAGTTTAGAATCGGGTCTTGAGAGCAAGATTGTACTGGCGAATGAGACACGCTCCATATCCTTAATCTCCTACCTTTGCATCAATGCTGAGTCACGGCAGTTTCGGCGTCGACTGAGCGCCAATCGCCGTCAGCGCCATCTATTGTTTGAAATTGGAACTAAAATTAATAATCACGGTAAAAAAACTCCTGACATCATACATAACCCTCGTGTAATTTTTTTTAATAGGTGTCACCTATTGCAAGTTATTGAATTTTAAAATCCATCAGTTTTTTTTGGGACACTCGGTACATTCCTTTATGTAAATTTCTGACTGATTGTATATAATATCTTAAATTTTAATTTAAATATAATGTTCGTCAGAAGAAAGTGACCTTTATCCCGTTTTAAAATTCACGGAATAAAATCCTTGAACTATAGCTTTTCTTTTGACTTGTTATAAAAAAATTCTCATAGCCCAGATACATATTAATTTTTATATAAAAAAATCTTTATGTGAATTCTTAGTTGCTTTTATTCGACTCGAATTGCTATGCCACATTTACTCGAAATGCATTTTGGCCATTTCTATATTGAGAACCATTATTTAATAATTATATAATATTGTATTACAGTTATCATAAAAATTGCTTAACATTAATTATATTAAAATGCGGTCACTATTAGGAAGATCAATTGATTCAAGAGATTTAATTTCGCAGAACCCAGAAAAGAACATGTTGTGCCAACTATATAAATATAAGAAAAATTTATATCATATTGTTTTTTGCTATATTTAGAGTGCAAAAGACATTAGAGTAGAAAAATATAGTTAAATTTAAATTTTAAATTTACTCCTCTTGCACAATTTCTTGTAGTTTCATAATTAATTTTCCGAAAAGAGTGAAAATATAAGTTACAATACATTTAACAATGAGAAATATTATATTGACGTAAATAATTAATTATTTCTAATTTTGAATAAGTACGTTTTTAATTAATATTAATCTTTTTTTAATCATATTTAGCCAAAATATTTACCAAGCATTTGCGTTTGGCCCTTTACAAAATATTATATAAAACAAAAAAATCTATGCATAATTTATTGATTGAATTCTCATAAATAATTAAATTTGATTAAATAATTACATTTTTTTCGTTAAATTTTATTACTTATTTTATGTAATCATATTATCATTGAAAAATGATCAAAAAATATATTCTTCATATTTTTAGGACACAGAATATAAATTTACCATAAAAAACTTTCTTTCCATTGACCTAAAAAAAGTTAGTTTCATGTTTGATGAAAATTATGATATCGTCAGGATGAATCGCTTTATCTTAAAGAAAAAAAAATTACATAAAGAGAAATAAAAATCTTTTTTACAAAGCTTATAATTTTTAGGAAAATATATGCACTAAAGGGAATTAGAACCTTTAAAATATTCAATTTCAAAAATATACCTACTATAAGCAGAATTCATTTTTCAACACTTTAAGACAAACTTAATGCAATATTGAATTTTTCTAGTGACAATAAATCATTTTATTTTTTCATGGAAAAATTACTCTGTAAATATACGCGCAACCTGTAATTTCAGTTTCCTGATCAGCAATGTCCGCATGTAAGTTTAATACGTCCCATTAAAATTAAAATTTTTCATAATTATGAATTGGACAAATTGCACCATAATTTATACTAAAAATATTAGTCGTTGAGCCAGGAGCTTGTGTGGTTTCATCTCTGGGGACTTGATAAACAATATATTTTTGATTCACGACAACAACAGCATTTCATTTATCCATGATACTTTTAAAATTAGGGTAGCTTTTGGGCGCCATATTGGAAAATGGCCGCCGTCGAGTCGTTGAGTTAGGCGGTCGTGTGGTTTCATGTCAGCGGACATCGTAAATCATATTTTTTTGGATTCACCAGAACATCAGCATCTCATTTGTCTATGATACATTCAATACTAGGGTAGTTTATGGACGCCATATTGGAAAATGGCCGCCGTAGTTGAGGCAGGGACTCTTGTGATTTATTGTAAACGGACTTGTTAAACCATACTATTTTGGATTCAAGACAAAATCTGAGTGACATTTATCATTGATACTTTCAAAATAAGAGTAGGTAATGGATGCCATATTGAAAAATGGCTGCCGCCGTTCAGCCAGGGGCTCGTGTGGCGTCATGTCAAATGACTTGTCAAGTCATACGCATGATTTTTTTGGATTCACCACAACATCAGAATGATATTTATCCATATTTACAAAATCAAGGTAGCTCATGGGCGACATATTGGAAGATGGACACCGTCGTTGATCAAGGGGTGCGTGTCAGTAGACTTTGTAAACCATACATTTTTCGATTCACCACATCAGCCACAACATGACATTTATCCATGATATTTTCAAAAATAGAGTAATCAATGGACGCCATATTGGAAAATTCTTCAGGTAAATGCAATGATAGAAAAAAAATTCTTGATTTTACATGCTGGAAAATTAACAGACCAATAAAAGAGACAATAAATAAAGGCACGTAGAAGTCAAAAGCTACAACAAAGTTCAGTCAAAGGCCTGCCGCAGTTAAAAGATATTTTTAATACCAAGGCAGAATTTTTTCACATGATTCGTGAATAAAACCATAATCAGTTTTCAGAAAAATCTATTCTACATCCATATCCTTCTTTGAGCAAAATACAGAAAGACGAACGTGATATCTCATATTTACAGAACATGGTTATCAATGAATAGATAAATAAAGACAGGCAAACAGAATCAACTGAAGCAATTACAAATTCAGAAATTGACGAAGACATGATCAAAGCTCATGAAATGACTGAAGAAATTTACCTAACTTTAGAGAGGGAATATCTGTCTGAAGACTCAAAGACATAAGGATTTTTCAAACCTCCAACAAGCTAAACACATTTTGTGACTTGAAAAGAAAGAGAATTTGAAGTTAAATAAATCAAAGTTTGTTACCATGACAAAAGGAAATCAGTTTTCTCAGATGACTATCCTTGCAGAACGAAGAAATTAGGATATAAGAACTATCTTTTCCTACCATCTAGGGCTTCTTCAATAATCCTTAGCAACACTTGATGGTTTATTGCGAAAAAATAAAACTGAAGGATGTTATGACAAAATTGCGACTGCTGAAAGAATGCAAATAATGGTGTTGCTAATATAAACGACAGAATGTACTTTATTCAAAGCTACCATAGGAGCTACAATCATTTGCACAACTAGTAAAGAATCTGTTTTTTGAAGTAATACAAGATTATATATCCTCTCAAAGGATAGATGTTGTATTTGATACATAGAAGCAGTTGCCAATGAAAATAAATGAACGAAAAATATGAACTGTTGGTGATGTTATAAAAGTTATATACTCTTGGACAAACAGTACGAAAATTGAAGCAGATTTTATCTGATGAGGAGGACAAGAAAGAACTTTTGCATTTCATTTCTCAAGAATTGCAAAATGAGCATTCCTTGAAATAGTTAAATACACAAGTACTGTACGATATCTACGGAGAAAAATATTATAAATTCAAGAAATAACTAGTTGAAGAATCCACTAAATTTACTTGCTTCCAAGAAGGGTGGTACACAATTCATATTTTGCATACACCATGCTTTCCCTTGAAATGTAATCACTGTCAACGCAATAAGTGCATTTGCAGAAAAGGGAAAATGATGAATCAGAACACAAATTTCGGGATGCGCTTAAGGCGTTTGATACTGAAGCTGATTTATCGAAGGAAACAAAGAAACGGCTTCAATCGTAATTTTACCATCTCTATTATGGAAAGCAAAAATACTCAAGCATCAAGGAATTGCGCTATATGCTTTTCTGTAAAACAAAAAGTCTGGAGTCGCATTGCTTTTTGTCATGTAGCAATACACTCTACTTATAGGTAATGCAAGCCAATTACCACGGTCTTGTTCGGAAGAATTGCCTACAGGCAGATCGTGATCTTCCATCGCCGTATAAATATGGTTGGATTTTTGGAACAGATAATGAGGGAAAAGGCTCTCTAGAGATCTAGTAGAATGGTAGTCCTCTTGCTCCTGAAGCTGCTTTGGAATAGTGTCATTTTTTTTTTCAAGAACATGTGCCACACTATTATGTGTGTGTCTATTTAATAACCTAATGTACCAGCATATGCAAAACATAGAACTGTTCTATGACGATTGAAGTTATTTGGATACAGGAATGTGAACCAATCATGATAGAAGTGCAGAAGACTAAGATTTCTGTTATTTATTAACCCGTTCGTGACCAGCAACTTTTATAAAATATAATTCAACTGACACCACTTTTTGTCGAACAATTAAATTTAGCTTAGCAAACAAGAGAATGCCTTAATTAGATAAGGAAAATTATACCTTTTTAATAATAACCTCATTTTTTCAATATGGCGTCTATAAGCTACCACAAACTTGATAGTATCACCATAAAATGAACTCCTTGGACCATTGTGAATCCAAAAAGGTATATATCACCAAGTCCCCAGAGATGAAAACAAAAACCCTAATTTTGGCTTCTGGCTCAACGACTATATGTACTAAAATGAAAATTAGTAATCCACGAGCATACTTGAGTTGAGAGAGCGTAAGCCTCCTTTTTTAATTATAGTATATTAAACCAGATTTTATGACAAGGTATATGACAAATGATAATTACAATCAGTTGCTAGAGCTTATGAGAAATTTTACTAAAAATATGTACTAAAATAAATACAGATTGCTAAATGGTACACTTCAAAATATATATTTAAAATACATTTAAAAGGTAGATTTTATTAGAATCGGGCAGAAAAGGGGGTGTCATTATACAACCCAATTTTTGATTTTGCCGAAATTTTTTTTTATGATTTCTTCTAATGATTTTAGAAGATACGTTTATTTTATTTTTCCCCTAAAAAAATTTTTGTGACCCACAAAAAAATTTCTAAAGCGGGTCACGACACAGTATTTTTTTCGAATCGATATCTTTCTGTATTCTTTTATCTCAGTACACTGATTATCAACCAAAGTTATTTTTGTGATTACAACATCACATTTAGTAGCTAAAATGAATTATTTTGAAAATTTCATGGCTGACCTTTAGTGACACCCGGCATGGCTCGTCAAATTTTGTCGCGGAAAGGGAAAAAACGCCATATTTGAGATCTCATGGACCCATGCGCTGAGGATCAACCAGAGTTTTGGGGTTTAACTTGTGTAGTACTACTCACTGTTAATTGAATTAGCTCATTAGTTGCATAGCTCACCTTTAGCGCTGCCGAAAAATAGTTAATTTTGTATCGAGTGAAACAAAAAAATGTCTTTTTGATGACCCTGTATTTCATTGCGCTGAAGGTCAAAGTGGAACTCGATAATTGTATTTTATAGTATGAAACCTACCCTTTCACAAACATTTGACAGAACGTTGGCTAATGGCCATGCGAACACATATGGATTACTTCAAGCTATTGTGGAATTGGAAAATATGGTAACAAAACTTTCAATTAACTATATACTGGACTATAACTTATTACTATATGTCACATTTTTTACGGTCTTCTATCTTTACAAGAAAAAAGCACTGGATTCGTGAAAAATTTCGATGTCTGGTTTTCGACTGGTTTATACGTTTCGGGAACCTGGAAACCCGAAAAACATGTTTTTACAAAATGTCTGTCTCTGAGTCTAACTGTCTGTGTGTATGTGACAAAAATTTTGTGGGCGCTCTATCTCAAGAACTAATGCACTTAAAATCCACAAAACTTTAGATTCTGTGAGACCTTGATATAAACTAGACTGATTAGTTTTTTGTGTATATCACCCTGTAAGTGGCGCTGCTATACTGAAATATTTAAAATTTCCACTACAGCTATATTTCAAGAATATTCATCACGAATAAGACAATAACGAATTTTCATCAAATTTCAGATTCATTAAGTCCCTGATATAGATTAGTGTTTGGTGTAAATTGCCCAAAAGGTGGCGTTTCATGAAAATTCGTGCATTAGTTCCTGAGATAGAGCTTTCACGATAATCATGAATAATGCCGCATAGCAGCGTCATCTGTTAAACTATTTACTTCAAAAATTGAAGAATACTAATAGACATAAGAGACTAACAGAATGTGAAGTTTCATGAAAATTCGTGTATTAGTTCCTGAGATAGAGCTATTACGATAATCACGAATAATGCACCATAGCAACGCCATCGGTTGAGCGATTTGCACTAAAACGTAATCAGCATTGTGTCATGTCAAGTACTAACTAAAGTTTTATGAAAATCCATGCCTAGTTTTTGAGATATTGCTATAGTGGAAATTGTATATAATCCAGTAGTGCAGTGCCACCAGCTGAGTGATATGCACCAAAAACTAATCACATCTAGTTTATATCAAGGTCTCACTGAATTTAAATTTTTGTGAAATTCAAGTGCATTAGTTCTTGAGATAGAGCGCCCGCAAAATGTTTGTCACATACACACAGAGAAGCAGAGTGAGAGATAGACATTTTGTAAAAATATGTTTTTCGGATTTTCTTACCTCTAAAACGTATAAATCTGTCGAAAACCAGATTTTGAAAATTTTCACAAATCCAATACTTTCTTGAAAAGACAGAAGAATGTAAAAAATATGATATATAGTGAATAAATTATAGTCTAGTATATAGTTAATTGTATGTTTTGTTACCATATTTTCCATTTCCACAATAGATTGAAATAAGCCGTATGTATTCGCATGGCCATTAGCCAAAGTTCTGTCAAATGTCTGCTAAAGGGTAGGTTTCATACTATGAAATACAATTATCAAGATCCAGTTTGATCCTCAGCGCGCTGAAATACAGGTTCACCAAAAAGACTTTTTTTTGTTTCATTCGATACAAAATTAGCTATTTTTCGGCAGCGCTGAGAGTTAGCCATGCAACTAATGAGCCAACGCAGTTAATGGTGAGTAGTATTACACAAGTTAAACCCCAAAACTCTGGCTGACGCTCAGCGCATGGGTCCTTGAGGTCTCAAATATGGCGTTTTTTTACTGTCCGCAACAAAGTTTAACGAGCCACGCCGGGTGTCACTGAAGGTCAGCCATGAAATTTACAAAACAATTCAATTTATCTACCAAATTTAATGTTGTAATCACAAAAATAACTTTGGTTGATACTCAATGTACTGAGATAAAAGAATACAGAAAGATGTCGATTCGAAATAAAATATTGGGTCGTGACACGCTTTCAAAAATTTTTGTGGGACAGAAAAAACATTTTTGGGGAAAAAAATATACATATCGTCTAAAATCATTAGAAGAAACCATAAAAAAATTTGGTAAAATCAAAAAATAGCTTGTGTGGGGAATCATGTTTTAACGCCAAAAGGGCGATGAATCCTGATCTTAGTTACGCGTGGCAACCCCTCCCCTGGGCTCAAGATATTTTTGTTTTGTTTATGTTTTCAGAGAGCGAAAAGAATTAATACGCGATGGTGTTATGACAGTCTTGATAAAAGAATAATTCAAAAATACATTGAATTTCATGTAAATATGTATCATATGTGTAAATAAGATGTACAGTATTGTATAATGTGTATAGAAGATGTATAATACTTTTTTTCTTCCAATTAAAAAGAAATAAGAAGATGCCCGTTTTGGAAATTATTGAATATGAATCGCCTAAATTAATTTTGTTTCGAAATCCACTGAACCATCCGACGCGACAATGGTGCAAGTTAGCCGGGAAATAATAGAATGAGAATAAGAGTAGGACGATTGCATATATTAAACGGGTAAGTTTTTTATTGTTATTTCTTTGAATTTATGATTTGGAAGAAACAGTACTATACAAAATGAGTACCGGTGAAAATTTGAAAAGAAATATTACTAAACGCGGATCAATTAGATCCACAATAACAAAATTGATAAAAAAAATTGATAATGAAATTTTGAAAGAAAGTGATTTGAAACCGGAAATTGTGGAGGATTGTTTAGCAACATTGCTGGAACATAAGATTTCTCTAGAAAACCTAGACGATTTAATACAATCTGAAATTGAAACTTCTAATTTAGAAACCGAAATTGAAGCTTGTTTAGAATATAAAGAGTCTATTATCACGTGTAAATCGAGAGCAAATAGATTTTTGCATAGTTTAAAGAAAACTTCTGATATTACAAGTGAACCAAAAGTAGTTACGCCCCCCATATCAGATACTCAGTTAAAGTGTAACACTAAATTGCCGCGAATTTCTTTAAACAAATTCACCGGCGACATTTGCGAATTCCAAGAATTTTGGCCACAGTTTAAAGTCGCTGTTCACGAAAATGAAGCCCTTCAAGCGATAGAAAAATTTACTTATTTGAAATCTTTGATTTCGGGATCAGCAGCTGCTGCTATTAACGGGCTTCCATTAAGTGGTGAAAATTACGCAACGGCAGTAAATATATTAAAGGATCGTTTTGGAAAAAGAGAAGTTTTAATATCTGCGCACACAAATAAATTATTAAATTTAGAAGCAGTGCGAAGATCAAACGATATATATTCGTTGAGAAAATTGTATGATGAAATAGCGATACAAATAAGAAGTTTAGAATCATTGGATGTGAAATCAGACCAATATGGTTGTTTATTGTTACCTATTATTTATAAATGTATACCTAATGACCTTTTATTGCAATTTCATAGAGAACAGTGCGAGAAAAAAGATGTTTGCGTAAATGATTTATTGTTGTTCCTTAAGCGCGAAATCGAAGCGCGTGAAAAGGTTGTTAATGTTACATCTGTCAGTTTTGAGATTAAATCTCATGAAAATAAATTTAAACAAAATCCTTCTAAACATTTTCTTCAAGAGAAAAATAAAAATCCTTCAGCATTTACATTAAATACAATTACAGAAAACCTTTGTCCTTTTTGTTCTCAGAAACATGAAGCAAATTTGTGTAACTTATTTTGGAAGAAAGAAAACAATCTTTATCGAAACAAGCGAAATGCTTTCGATGCTACAAACGATATCATAAGAGTAAATTTTGTAAAATTTCTAATATTCGTTGCACTCTTTGTAATTCTAAAGCTCATCAAAATTCTCTTTGTAATAAAAAAGTAAAAGAAAGATCATCAAAGGAAAATAAAATTGACCTTGTTTCAACTGAAGGGAATGAAATAGGGGGAAAGCAGAATACGCAGTATGAAAAAATAACTGTTTCTTCACTTTGTTGTAAGCCAGATGAATATGTTTACTTTCAAACTTTAAAGGGAATAATGATTGGGAAAGATAAAAATATTAATGTTCGTATCTTGCTAGACAGTGCGTCGCAGCGTACGTTTGTCGGAAAGAACTTGTCAAGGCATTTAAATTTAGAGGTGACAGGACAGGAATCATTAAAAATCCATACATTTGTGGTACGAAACCTATTGTTAATAATCATAACAGAGTTAAGATTTTCTTAAAGGATAAATTTTCTGACAATGTAATTTCTCTGGAAGCATTAGAAACAGAGAAAATTTGTTCAGATATAATACGTGCCCCAAGTTCAGAGTTAAATGAAAAAATAAAAGAAATGGGTATACAGTTGTCAGATGTTTCAAATGAATTAAGTGATGGGGAGAATAAAATAGATTTGTTGATTGGTAGCGACTACTATTGGTCAATTATGACAGGAAAATATAAACGTATTTCACCAACTCTTGTTTTGAATGAAACTAAACTAGGTTGGACACTTCATGGGAAGTTCTCAGATGAAGTTAATGAAAATAATTTAGTGGGTGCAATGTATATATCTATTTGGGATAATAATGAAAATGATAAAATGTCAATTCAACTTGAAAAATTTTGGACTATAGAAGGGTTAGGGATTCAGGAAGATAATACAAATATAGATTTGTGTAATAATCAAATATTAGAACAATTTGAAAATTCTATTCAGTTTAAGAACAATAGGTATGAAGTTAAATTACCTATGAAATATGACAATGTTGATCTTCCGAATAATTATGATGTTGCCAAAAAGAGATTTAATAGTCTAATTAAACGATTTGTAAATAATCCTGCATTATTTAAGGAATATAAAGAAATTATTGATGAATATAAGGCTTTAGGAATAGTAGAAATTGTTGAACCGCAAGAAATAAATTCATCGAATGGTAATTTGACCTATTATTTACCCCACCACCCTGTAATTCGAAGGGATAAACAAACAACCAAACTACGCATTGTTTTTGATGCCTCATCTCACGCTCCTTCTGAACCTTCTCTAAATGATGTACTCTTCCCAGGTCCCAATTTGAACTCAGATTTATTTGATTTAATTTTGCAATTTCGAAGCAATAAAATTGCCGTAGTAGCAGACATTGAAAAGGCTTTCTTACAGATAAGTCTTGCTGAAAGTGACAGAGATATAACGCGTTTCCTGTGGATCGAAGAACTCCCTCAAGATAAAAATTCCCCAATTAATTTTATAATTATGAAAATGTGTCGTGTATTATTTGGCGTCACTTCGAGTCCATTTCTGTTAGGAGCTGTAATTAAACATCATTTGAAGAGGTATGCAACTTTATATCCGGAAACTTGCTCTAAAATTGACTCTTCCATGTATGTGGACGATTTATTGTTAGGAGCACATACGGTTAATGAAGCTTTAAAAATTTCAAAGGAATCTTTATCTATTTTTCAGCAAGCAAATATGTTTTTACGTAAATGGCAAAGTAATTCTACCATTTTAAAGGAAAATTTAAAATCTTTAGATATGAATGTTTGCGCTGGTACATCAACTGACACAACCCCATTTAAAATTTTAGGGTTAATATGGGACACTGAAGAAGACATTTTTAGATTAGATAATCAAAGTCTGTTAGAATTTGTTCATTGTCAAGATAAGACCAAAAGAACTATAATTCGAACAGCTGGAAGAATTTTTGACCCTGTTGGGTTTTTATCACCATTTACGATTTTAATTAAAATGATTTTTCAATCATTATGGGAACATGGTATCGATTGGGATCAGAATTTGCCAGAACATTTAGAGAAAAAATGGGATAACTGGTGTGCACAGATTCCATACATTAGTAAAATAAAAATTCCAAGATATTATTTTCAGGAAATAGACATTTACGACAATGTAGAAATTCACTGTTTTAGTGATGCAAGTATTAAGGCCTATGGAAGTGTTATATATCTGAGATATAACAACAATAATAGTATAAAGACAAGTTTTGTTACATCAATAAGCAAGCTAGCTCCCATAAAGAAGTTAACCTTGCCCCGCCTCGAATTGATGGGTGCTCTGATTGGAGCTAGACTTGGAAAGCGGGTAATGTCTGTTCTCAAAATAAGTGAAGACAAAGTACATTATTGGAGCGATTCAAATATCGTGCTTCACTGGATCAAAAGTTCGTCAAGTACTTGGAAGCCATTCGTAAGCAACCGAACATCAGAAATACAAAGTTTAACAGATCCGAAGAACTGGCGACATTGTCCTGGTAGCTCAAATCCTGCTGATCGACTCACAAGGGGACTCTCACTTTTCGACCTCGAAAAGGATGATCTTTGGTGGTCAGGGCCTCCATGGTTAGTTAAAGATTCAAAATTATGGCCCAAAGAAGACAGAGAAATAGATGAAGATATGAAACAACTAGAAGCTAAAAGAAATGTGATTTTCCAAAATGTCTGTTCATCAGAACACCAGAAGCCACTTATAGAAATTGAGCGTTTCAGTTCCTTCTTGAAGGCAGTTAGAACATTGGCAAGAGTTAGAAGATTTATTTTCAATTTAAGAAATTCAATCAAGCGTAAAGATACATTATCTGCTGAAGAATTGAAAGAAGCTGAAGAATTATTAATCAAAGAAGTACAAATGAAGAATTATAAGGAAGAAATTGAGTCATTAGAAAAAGAAAACTCTATTAAGAAAACATCACGAATTTATTCCCTGTGTCCATATTTGGATGAAAATAAAATTTTGCGAATAAAAACCAGACTTAACGAAGGCCCCTTTGATTCGAATGAGACCAACCCAATCATACTGCCGAAGAATGAAAAATTAACAGAATTGCTAATTATGCAAGAACATAGAAATTTGCTGCATAGTGGAGTTTCTTTAACGCTTGCACAAATCCGGAAGAAATTTTGGATTCCACAAGGAAGACAATCTATCAGAAAGAATCTAAGAAAATGTCTAATTTGTAGAAGATACAATGCAAGGGCAGCTGACCAGCTAACTGGGCAACTTCCGAAAGAAAGGATCTCACAATCCCCTGCGTTTACCGTTATAGGATTGGATTTTGCCGGGCCAATAATCATCAAAACAGATAGTAAAGAGACGTCAAAATCCTACATTGTACTGTTCACCTGTGCCGCAACAAGAGCAATACATTTGGAAGCAGTCAGGGATATGACTACAAAGTCCTTTATGTTGAGTTTTCGTAGATTTATTTCAAGACGTGGAAACTGTAAAATAATTTTTTCTGATAATGCATTAAGTTTTAAAGCTGCCGACAAAGAACTACAACAATTTGAAAAAATCATTAAAGATCAAGAACTTCAAGACTTCATATCAAACAAAGGCATTATATGGAAATTTATCATCGTGCGTGCCCCATGGTGGGGAGGATTTTACGAACGACTCGTAAAAAGTGTAAAAGAACCCCTAAGAAAAATTTTGGGAAGAGCTCTCATCACATTTGAAGAATTGGCTACAATTTTGACAGAAATAGAAGCCGTAATAAACATGAGACCGCTTACGTATACAACAAGTGATTTCGGCGAGCCAGAGCCACTTACACCAGCTCACTTTCTTCAACTCGGAAGAGAAATTATTAGTTTTCCACTACATTTTGCCGAATTACAGAATAAAATCTCTACCCGAGAGACATTATTAAGAAGAAAAAGATATCAAACCACCTTGTTGAAACAACTGTGGACTAAATGGAAGGAACAATACTTGCTGAACTTAAGATCGATCCATCAATTTAAAACTCCTGAGAGACACAAAAATCTAAAGATTGGAGATGTTGTCTTAGTGGACGGTAATGCTAAATCTAAACTGTTGTGGGACTTAGGAGTAGTTCAAGAAGTGATTCTTGGCAGAGATCAGCTCATTCGAGCTTGCATGGTAAAGACTGCGAAAGGCCTGCTAAGAAAACCAGTACAACTGTTGTATCCTTTTGAAATAGATGTTGAATGTTAATTGATTTCAGTATTTCAGTTTTAAATTAATTTTCTTTCTACTATTGTTTGAATATAAATGTGATTTATTTCTTATTATAAATTCATAGTTGAAATATGTTTTTTTTTAATGTGTAATTTGCAATTGTTAATTTATCCATTTTGAAAAAGAAAAAAAATGTTTTTCATTTGTGTATTATTATGCTTTATTTTAAATTGAAAGGATTATTGAGATATTAATAATAGTATTTAATTTGTTTATATTATGTATATATATTTAGTTTATTTTATTCAGGTAAATATCTGGCCAGATAGGTTCATGTAGCTACATGTTATTGAAGTGTCATTTTTTATTTATATTATTCATGATATTATTTTATTGTTTAATGCTTTATATGTCAGTATCTGAAGATTGAAATTTTTTTCTGTTTTATGATTTGAGTTATGATTTAAATTAACGTTTATTGTAAGAATTTAGTTTTATTGATTTATCATTATGTACTCTCATGAGTCCAGGTGGGGAGTGTGTGGGGAATCATGTTTTAACGCCAAAAGGGCGATGAATCCTGATCTTAGTTACGCGTGGCAACCCCTCCCCTGGGCTCAAGATATTTTTGTTTTGTTTATGTTTTCAGAGAGCGAAAAGAATTAATACGCGATGGTGTTATGACAGTCTTGATAAAAGAATAATTCAAAAATACATTGAATTTCATGTAAATATGTATCATATGTGTAAATAAGATGTACAGTATTGTATAATGTGTATAGAAGATGTATAATACTTTTTTTCTTCCAATTAAAAAGAAATAAGAAGATGCCCGTTTTGGAAATTATTGAATATGAATCGCCTAAATTAATTTTGTTTCGAAATCCACTGAACCATCCGACGCGACAGCTTGTTTAATGATCTGCCTCACTCTTATAAAATCTGCCTCTTAAAAATTATCTACGTTTTATTTCGCTTCTGCGAACATCACGTGATCGGCTCAAACAAGCTCATGCAATTATGACGGTCTTATGACGATCATTTGTCATATACTTTTCATAAAATCTGGCATAATATGCTATAATTAAAAAAGCAGGTTTACGCGCTCTCAACTCAAGTATTCTAGTGGGCTCTTGGACGCATGTGTTTATATTTTGAAACTTTAAATTGAACATAACATCTCTATGTAAAGGGTAAACTATACGTAACACGATAGTAATTGTTATCAACTTTAATTTTACGATTAAATATCCTTTACTTTTAATTTAAATTTTAACAGAAAATAATACTCACAATTAACAATTCTGTACTCGTATTGGTGTGATAAAATCACAACACCTACGATGAGAAGAACACTAAATCTAAACAATAAAGACGCATAATAATACAAGTTAACAGCATTTTTTTATTTTCTATCTTCGAATACAAGAAAAAATGGCTGTTGCCACAAAATGCATAAACTTGGTTTTTGTCAATTTCTTTTTAATACGAGACAATCACATAGGAACGCGCAAATAAAACAAAATATTAAAATGTCAATTTAACACAATGTTAGTTTTCTCTTTTTCTTTTTTTTACAATGTTCATTGCTGATCGCGTGATTTTAAGCAAAAATAATGAATAAGTAATACTGATTTCCCAACATCCTCCCTTCTTCTGATTACCTTGTATAATCAGAAATAATTCTAAACTTAGAGGAATTGATCAAAGTCACTTGTTATAAAATCCGTCTTTCAGGGATTTTAAAAGCCTTCCGCTCTGCTGTGTCTAGGCGATTCCTTGCTTTAGGATACATCCAAAATTGTAGCTTTGTTTAGTATTTTCACGGGGTTGTGGGCAATCTTTGGTTTCGGATAGTCAGTAGGTGAAGTTATCTCTAGTAGATATATTCTTTGTACAGGTCGTAAAAGCTCATGTTGTGATGTTTGAACTCTCAAGAGTCGAACTTTCTTGTCTCTACCAAGTATAAGTTCAGTGACTCGATCTAAAGGTCAATCAATTCGATTTTTGTTATCTGATCCGATCAATACATCACCGACAGCTATAATTTGCTCTTGGTGTTTGTTCTTTGCTCGTTCAATTAACGCACCTAAATATTGGGACCTGAAGCGATCTTTTAATTTTTTTTTTCAATGATTGCCAATATTTCAGTCTTTTACTTAATGATTTTTGTTCCACAATATCCAGGTCTGGGAGATTGCATTCTTCTATAATTTGTAGAAACATAGATGGGCAGTTGCGTCTTCCGAAAGGTATGTTAACGGTCTTGCATTAATTACACTTTCCACACCTGCCAAAATTCTGTTCATTTCTTCATAGGTTAGGAAAGCATGACCTAATACTCTTTTGAGGAGATCTTTCATTATTCTGACAAGTCTTTCCCAAAAGCCGACAAACTACGCTGCGGTTGGTGGATTAAATTTCCAATCAATAGCATTGACCGAACTATATTTTTGTATTCGTGTACAGTCTAGGCATCTCAAAAAATTAGCTGATCCACTGAAGTTTGTGCCGTTATTGGAATAAATGACAGCACATCTTTCTCTCCGTCTTATGAATCGCTTTAGTCCCATTAAAAATGCCTCTGTCGAAACAGCGGCCACTGACTCTAAATGCACTGCTCTGTATAATGCACAATTAAAACATCAGTATCCAACTTTTTTGAATGTTCTTCAAAAATAACGGATCTGCCATGTCTACACCCGTAATCTGAAACACGTTAGCATCCTTTATTCTATTTTCCGGTAGTGGCGCACTATCTCTCCATAAACTTTTTCCACTGAATCGTTTGCACACAACACACTGAGCTAACACTTGTTTTACATTACTAAGACCATTAAGTATCCAGTATTTCTCTCTTAATAAATTAAGTAGGATCTGTAATCCAGCGTGACAATTCTTTACATGAACATGATAAATGAGCCGTTTTACAACTTCATGCTTTGGTAGCAGGACTATAGGTTTCAGGAAATCTTCTCTGTCTTTTCTGTACGTTATTTTGGTGCGTAGTCGAATTATATCATGTTCATCTTTCCATGTCTGTAAAGCACGCAATCTGTTATCGCTCTCGAGAAAAAATGCTTCTTTCTGAATCATGCGTAGAGACTTCAATTCAGCTTTCTTTAATTCAGATAACGTCAGTTCTCCTTCTTTTTTCACTTTGGCACTTTTGCAGTTATGCCTGAAACGTAATATCCATGCAACCATCCGTATGAATTTTACATAGCTCGTGAAATATCTGTAATACCAACTATCTTGTTTAACACCAGAATTCGTTATCATAAAAAGTGACTTTATTCATTCCTTCCGAATTTCGTCTTCATCATAGCCTTGGTCAGTAGAGATCGGATGTTTTTTAAACTCTGCTGAATCTCTTAATCAAGCTGGACCCTCCCACTATGTTCTGGCAGCTAGCTGTCCTGCCTTACATCCGCGAGTGGACAGGTCTGCAGGATTTTTATCACTTGGCACATACATCCATGATGAAGGACTGCTTAGTCTTCTGATCTCGAAAACTCGATTTCGTAGAAATACTGACCAATTGTCATCTCTGGATATCCAATCGAGTACTGTAAATGAATCGCTCCAATAGTATTTCTTCACCTTTTCCAAACCGAGAGCATCTGCAATAGTTTGCACCAAACGAGATCCCATAGTTGCTGCCAATAATTCCATCCTTGGTATCGTGACATTCTTCAAAGGTGCGACTCTTGATTTGGCTGCTATGAAAACTATGTCGACTTGTCTTTCAATTTCTATTCTCAGGAATATTACTGTTCCGTAAGCATCTTTACTTCCATCTACAAATGTGCGAATGAACACGCTTCGATGTTTCCTGGAGTCATTTTCATGTATCTTGGAATCTCCATATCTTTCAAAACTGATAATTCTTTGATCCACAGTAAAAAATTTTTACGTAACTCACCAGTTATCTCTTCACCCCATTTGAAACCTAATTTCCAGGCTCTTAGCAACATTATTTTCGGACAAATCGTGACTGGCGACGTAAAACCAAATGGATCAAACATTTTATGCACAGCTGGTAACATACTGCGTTTAGTGATCTTTTCTAAGTCGAAATCTTGTGCTCAACTTAAATTGATCTTTAACATGTCGGAATCCTTCTCCCAAACGAGACCTAAAACGTTGGTTTCATTCGTGTTTCGCGCTTCTTGGCGATCACCTGTGTACTCCCACTGTCTTAGATTAAAACTTCCTTTCGCCATAAGCGTCTTAGCATCGTCGAAAAAAATTTTCAATTCTTCTTCGTTGTTTACATTGGTTACGACATAATCCACATAAAAACTATGCAACAGTCTTTCTTTAAAACTTTCAGCAAAATCTGGAGTCCTTCGGATGTGATATTCGATGACTGATGAAAGAAGAAATGGACTGCATTACACACTAAATACAACTCGGGTATGCCTGAAGATTATTAATTTCTTTTCCTTTAAGTCCTTCCACCATAAAAAACGTAGAAAATTTCGACTTTTTTCACAAATGCTGATTTGTAAAAAAGCTTTCTTAATATCTGCAATTAAACCGAGCTATCTTTCTCAAAAGCGTTAAGAACATCTAGAATTAGCTCAATCAAGTTGGGTCCACATTGTAGGCATTGATTCATCGCTAATATTGCTGAAGCGTCAAATACAGAACGAATCGGAGTTGTGGTACTACTCTCTTTTATGACTGGATGATACGGCAAATAATTACCGCACAACTTCGTTTCGCAAGAAGGGACTTCTTCTATAATTCCTTCATTCATCCAATCCTTAATATATTCTTGCTTTTGCATTTTTATCACTTAAAACTATATTATAAACAAATTTGTGTAAGCTTTTTAAAATCTCTTGAATAGTTAATATTTTACAGATTCTTTTCTAAATTCCTTATTGATTTTCATCAAAATTTTGCCTTTTAATAAGTAAAAAATAAAATTTGACTATCTTAATGAAGACGAATTTTAAAAAGCTTACACAATTTCTTTTAAATAATATCAGGATACTTCCTTATGAATTTAATATATATTGATCAAAAATTAAGACGCAAGAAGCTATTTAAAAATCTAAAAACGCTGAAAAATTCGTTTTGAGAAAAACAGATTTAAAGTACATAAAATTTATCTTTATTATTTACTTCTTAAAACCTTCATAAATGATGTTTTAATAAGAAAAAACTGATTAGGTACTATTATACCCCAGAAATAGACCTTTTTTCTGACGATTTTGCTACAGATGATTTTGCTCAAATAAAGATCCACTGTCTCCTTAAAGATATTCTCGTATTGTTGAAGCATGTTCTTGGCGATTAACTTGGAGGTGGTGTTTTCGAAACGTTTAATCGCCAAAACAAAGTTATCTGGAAGTGTTGCTGTGTCATTAGCCCCAGGAAGGCAAACTTCGTAACGCAATTCATCGTTTACCTGTACTGTTTCTAAGAAATATTCCTTAGTTTGGCAATCTATCTCTTCATTTGACTTCTTTTCTATAGGATCTGTAATTCCAATTAAATCAAGCCTCCTTAGATTTGAAATATCTGATTCTTTCACAAACATCGGTGTTACTGTTTGCCAAATTTTCGGATGAACATTTCTTTTCACATGCTACTTTTCCCGTTAATGTCCATCCAAGATACGTTTCCACTGCAACTAAACCAGAAGACAACATTTTTCTTTGACCATCTTTTCCCCATAATATCAGCTCCGATTAAAACTTCTATGGCACCAAGACATTGACTCACATCGCTTAACATGATGGCTCTTTCCTTTAATTCCATGGACTCTGTGTAACATGTTAAATATCCCCGCATATGTTAACTTGATCCCGTACTTCGAAATTGCACCGGAAATTTTCACTCAAATTTCTCACTCTTATTTTGTAACAGTTGTGTTGCCATTCTTGAGTAGTAATACCGCCAAACAAATAATGGATTACCTTTTCTAGCCAAATAGGCTTGTAATTTATATCTTCCGCTGCAACTTCAAGTATATACGATTTTTGTGAAGCTGAATCTAGTAATAAACGAAAATTTTTTTGTTTACTTTCTGAAACTAGCTTCACTTTCAATGTCTGCAAGAACACCTTGGCGCTTTCCTTACTAACATTTGTCATATTCAATTCGTCTTTTTTAAGTTTCTATTCAGCTCCTTCTTGAGTATTTTTACCGGACGATTTACATTGAACGCACAGTAATGACACACGGCGCTTTTTAAAAATAATGCATTTTACGATCGCGCGGCATCGTTTTGCGGTATGTTCTGGTCCTGAATATACGAAACAGCATCTTTTCTCCTTGACGATTTTTTGTATTTCTGTCAGGCTTAATTTTCAAGTAGAAAAGCATTCCGAACTTGCAAGTTTTCCCTGGCAAAAAATGCAGGCTCCTTTTTTCTCTGTTACGGAAGAGATAGTCAACAGACCTGTTTTACGAGTCATTAGACGAAGTTTTATTAGTTTTATGTTAAAAATTAATGTGATTTTTTTTGGCGAAATATTTACGATCTTCATTCTTACCTAAACCAAAACCAGCTACTGCAAGTAACACCTTCTCTTCACCTTCTACTACAGTCTTCAAAATCTGCAGAAGAGTATTTAATCTGTCTTGCGCCGCCGTTTTCTCGGTTGATATGTTCGAACGATTTCTTGCCTTTAGAAATTCTGGTGGGAAACAGGATTCTACTATTGGATATAAGATCGATGCGCACTTGTCTGTTGTAACACCTCCGGTATCTAAAGCCCGTAAATATGATTCCAACTTATCATATAAGGATGTCAACGAGAACTTTCCCTTCGTTTGTACTGATATTATCAATTTGAGTAATTCTCTCACCTAGACTTCTACTAACATATCTTCTCTGCCAAAAGGATTTTTAAACTCTCAATTGCTTTGGCATAGTTATCACCACTTGGCGAAAAACTCTCTACCACTTCTCTTGTACGGGAGCCGGCAATTGTTGCTTGCGCGAGATTTTGAAATTTAACTTCTGTCACAATTCCTGAATCTTCATCAATTTGTCTAAATTGACACCAAAACGGTAACCAGTCTATGATTTCACCGCCTAACTTTCTGAATTCTAATTTTGGTAATGTAAACTTTCTTCTCATTGCATAAGTATCGATAACTGGATTAAGAAATTCACCTTGGCTGTTTATTGGCAATTGAAGTTTCGCCAATTCTAATTCATGTGCCAATTTTAACTTTTCGCTTTCAATCTTTGCTTGTAATTCCGCAATCTATGCTTTAACTTCAGCTTCTTTCTTTGCTTGTAGTTTTTCTTTTTCCTTTCTTTTTGAAATGGCATTTTCTAAAATGTTTTGTACAAATTCTGGATCATTTTCATATTCCTTACAATTCAAAATTAGATCCTTAAGCGTCGCAAGTGTAGCCGTTGACTATACTTTCTCACCTAATTACTCAGCCAAAAAGATTAAATCTTCTCTTTTAAAACCTTTAAACGATTTAAACATCTTGGAAATCTTTATTTCATTTAAATTTTATTAACACTTTTAAAATAAATATGATAGATTTCTTTATTTATACTCGGTTCTCGTCTCGGACGCCACTAATTTATGTATGTACAATCTGCTATAAGTAACACGATAGTAATTTTTATCGACATTAATTTTACGATTAAATATCTTTTACTTTAACTTTAAATTTTAGCAGAAAATATTACTCACAATTAGCACCTTTGTACTCGTATTACTGTAACAAAATCACAACACCTATGTTGAGAAAAAAACTAAATCTAAACAATAAAGACGCATAATAATACAAGCTACCAGCATTTTTTAATTTTCCATCTTCGGATACAAGAAAAAAAGGCTGTTGCCACAAAGTACATCAAAACTTGTTTTTTCTCAATTTCTTTTTAACACGAGTCAACCACATAGGAACGCGCAAATAAAACAAAATATTAAAATGTCAATTTAACTCAATGGTTGTTTTCTCTTTTTCATTTTTTACACTGTTCATTGCTTATCGCGTAAATTTTGAGCAAAAATATTGAATAAATTATGCTGATTCCCTAACAACATCTTTCCATTTTATCCTGATGACGTTCGCAGAAGCGATATGAAATGTAGATAATTTTTAAGTGTTTTTTAAATATATTTTTTGACGCGTACCATTTAGCAATCTGTATATATTTTAGTACACGTTTTTAATAAAATTCCTCATTTTCATGGAAAATTGTTTAAACAAAAGACGTTATGTGCCTTCAAAAAAAAAAAAAAATCTTTTAAATCTTTAACCACCGCCTTTAAAAAACGTGTTTTTGTAATGCATGATATTTCAAACATAAAAAGACAATAATGGCAGATTTTTCAGACAGTTTAGATAGTATAAAAAGCGTTTTGTTTTATTATAATAAAAAGTATACCCAAAAAGAATTATAAAAAAAGCTCTGTGAAATTTTAAAAAAGTTACTAGAAAGTGATTTTTAGAATTAAATTTCTTCATTTGATCCTTTTTTTCAATAGTGTGTATTAAAAATATATCTCGATTTGTTGATTGTTTTATATTCATCTGTGTCGGAAAATAGATTTTCAAATATTTATTACATTTATTCACATACATAATTGCTTGTAATAGATGCTTTAAAAACAACAGGCAGGGGATTATACATGATGAGTCATAAATATATATCGAAACAATAGGTTATCTCCTTAAATATTGTCTCTAGACCTCTAGAATTGTAAAAATTCCTAAAAAAGTGGTGAAATTTCTGATAAGATAAGTTGCAACTCCATGTGGGCCTCTAATTGAAAAAATACGAAAATTAAGTTTTTATACGGCCCCCTTAGAGCAAAATTCCCAAATAGAGAATTATTCCTTATTCATTCCTAAATTGAACAAAAAAATTTCATCTCCGTATCTAAAAACCTGACAGAGATATTAAAATCCAAAATTCTTCAAAATTCGTGACTTACGCCAGTTTACCATGCTTGTAAACGAAGAGTTATAGACTCTTGACTCTTAGCAAATGAGGGGTTGACCAAAAATTATCCGTTATTACATGTCGATTTAACACAGTGCCTCTTATTTGAACATAATAAAGCAGCGTATTGATTTAAATCAAAAATTGCTTTCATATTATGTTGATCGTCAGCATGGATCGAAATATCTAGGTCTGGTCCCAAACCGAACCATAAGGAAAAAAGCTCTGCCCGGTATGTAAAAATGTTAAAATCATAACCCAAATCGCCCTAGAAAAAAGTTTTAATCATAACCCGGCTCAGCCGTGAATTTCTACAGAGTTTTTTACTTCGGTGTGGTTAAAAGTTCTTTCGTATGGAGAAGTTCCGACTAAAAATACTTATTAGAGTTTTTCGGTTTTTATATTTATACTTTTTATTATTAAACAAGCGCCAAAGGCTGTGATATATTTATTTTATCAATGAATCTCTGTTTATATGTAATTGTTTCACTTATATTTTAATATCGCTAATCCAAATCCCGTGTGTTGGAGACTGAAAATGTTATACAGTAAAACCTCTTAATCACATAGGAAACAAAAAATGCGTTATAGACAAATGCTTTACATAGGAGGGTTAAATGGAGTTTCCATTTTTTTTTCAAGTATTATTGTATTTTTTTTTTTTTTTTTTTTTTTTTTTTTTTTGCATGGATCAACACAGTTTACTTTTAAGGCAAAATTCTATCATAGGCGTCATAGGCCGCAACATTTTTTCTGGTTTTATTGTGTTTAATTTTTTAGCATTTAAATATACTATTCTTAAAAAAATTAATTTAAAAGGTTTTTTTTTTAATAAAAGCGATTTTAAAATCTATGTGGTTTTCGTAAGAATTTTGATTGAGCCAAATTTTACTTATTTCAGGCACGTATTTGGTCAGTCACAGACAGTGATTTTTATAGGGATTGTTCGAGAAAATTTCGTCCCGTACAGACCTAGGAAGAAGGAAACAGTTCTCTCCGGTATGAAAAATACATTAGGCCCGGATAGGCGAGTGTTCAGAAAAAAGTAACGTCTCGGTTCTGACCCGGCCTGTGCCCAGAATACAGATTTTTAACAGCCTCTCCAGGACGATAAAAAATTGAAGTTATGAGAGGTAAATTTCTAAAAAAAGACTTATTCTGCAACTTAGAAATGCATTCTTTTAAATAACTGAAGGGCAGTAAACCAGTATATTTCGTTTTTCTGCATAATGTTTTTTTCCCGACTATTTCTTGTCTTTAAATTATTAAAAAGTTAAGAATTTTTAAAGAAAAAAATACAAACTTGAAACATGTCATTTTTAATTATTTGACATTAGTTTTGTTTCAGGCAAAATTTTAAAAATATTTACTTTTGAAAATATGATTTTTTTTAATTATGTTATTTTTTCAATAAATATTTTTCATAGTTTTAAAATTAATATTGAAAAACAAAACCCTGAGAAAAATAACTAAAATCAGATTTTCATTTTTAATTAAATGGAAAGAAACTGAAATCAGATAAATAATGTTACGAGTTAATACGATTTTTAACTATCCCATTTAAACCAGTACTAAAAATATGAAATTTTTATAAATTTTAGGATGTGATTTTCTTAGCAAATTATATGGAATCATCACAAAAAAAAAAAAAAAAAAAAAAAAATGAAAATTCTAACTTAAAACATAGAATTTTACATTTTTCTTAGAACTGTTAATGTAACATTGTCTTTTCAATTTGTGTCTAATCTCTTAAAACCTGATGAATAATTCAAACGGCTATAATTCTGCGAGTTTTGTTGATATGAAGATGCATTTTTTTCTTGTCTGATTCAGGAATGAATACGGAAAGTTTTCCTAATTGGAATTTTTATCCTACGGAGGCAGTATAAAAAGTTAATTTTTGTACTTATTCAAATAGACCCCCCCCCCCCTTGGAGTTGTAACTTATCTTATCAAAAATTTCACCTTTTTATGAATTTTTGCAATTGGAAGTAACGGTCTAGGGGTAATATTTAAGGAGATAGCCTGTTGTTTCGATATTTATGGCTCACTCTGTATATATTAAGAAGCAAAATGATTACATACAAAAGGTGAATATGAATAAAAAACATACTTCTGTGAAAACAGCGTATTATTTAATATTTTAGTACAGCTAATATTTCCTTATTAAAACATGGATTCATTGATTATTTGAAGAAATACGGTGTTTAGCAAATAAAATTTGAGAAAAAACCCGCAATATTCAAAATTAGCTATTTTTGCGCATGCAAATTAATAACTGTATGACTTTCAATACTTTTATATACAATAGATTGAAATTAAAACTAATTTATTGTTTTTATTTAAAAGACTTTGCTTTTACTTTTCGGAGAATGTGTGTAGATTTACTTTTAGATTTTATAGAGAACTTAAATGGAAAATTTGAAAAAAAAGTTAAAAGCAGTCTTTTTGCAAAAAAGACTGAATGACACTTTCGAAGTAGATTTTATTTTAAATTACACGTTAAACTCCTGGACATTTTCTCTTTAAAACAATATTTCTGCTGAAAAAAATATCTCAGCACTAATAATATTTACCGTTAAACATTTACAACTCGAAAACATTTTATCGAATTTCATTCTATAACTATTTAAAAGAAGGCAATTTGATTTACATCTCCTACTGGTTTAAACGGCCCACAATCAGAACCCCCGCCCACCAGCAAAAATAAGGGTAGGAAATCTAAAAAAATGTGTAATAAATATAATAACTATAATAATTTACAAAAAAATTGTAATAATGTTTCTATGAACGTTAAAAAAAAATTTTAGAGGGATTTAATGGTGTCATAAAACATTGCTATATTTTATTAAAAATCTATGCAAAGAAATTAACAATGAATGAAAATTGTATAAGATTTTATGTACATAAATAACAACAAAGTTAAAATGTTGAACTCTGTAAAACATTGCTATATTTTATTAAAAATCTATGCAAAGAAATTAACAATGAATGAAAATTGTATAAGATTTTATGTACATAAATAACAACAAAGTTAAAATGTTGAACTCTGTAGTATATAATGTCTTTATCATAAGCAGAAAAATTTAAATTTGTAAAATTGCTATCTACGAGGTTTTTTGTTTTTATATTACTCTACATTTGAGAGGTTAAATTATAATTTATAAAATCTCAAAATAGTTGTATTCTGTAGAATCTTAAAAAAAGGAGTGAAGTAGTAATTCTAAATATGTTTCATATTTTTCCTAAAATGATTTCTTTTTTTTCTAGCAAGAGAAAAAATAAGTAAATTAGAAAAAAAATGTAACAGAAAATTTCACGATCTTTTTATATTACCTCTTTACTATATTATTATACTAATATATAATATTATATCATATACTACTGTAAATTATATGCAAGTCTGTAATATGCGTTTTTCTTTGCATATAAATTTGTCTATTAATTTTTTTTAATTTATTTGCTATTTCATAAATTTTTAATTACGATGTCAATAAAATGAAACAACTTTCAGATTTAACTTGATATGATTATACTAAGAAATTAACCCAAAAATTCCATTCTGGCCGAGAATTTTGAACACCATGAGATATATATATAACTTACTATTCGATAATATCAGAAATGAAATCGGAATATTATTATTGTCATCATTTATAAAACAATCTTGGGTCTGTTTCCAATTAAAGAAATCTTTCTTTGTTGGATAAAACTTGCATTTAATCTAGATATTATGCATGTACATATATTGTTTTGAATAAAATTAATTATTTTTTTCCAAAACACACATTTTTCTTGTATTTGTTTTTTCTCTGCATTATGTGTAACAAATTCACTTTAAAATATTAATATAACAATTTATTATAAAACATTTTTCCTGAATAAATTTCTTCCAACATAACTGTGTTTAATGTAAATATGCTTTAATAAAGATCATTTACGTTAACATCCCACAACATAAGTGAAATAAATAATAAAAGAAATATGATTTTTTAAAAATATTTTTGAGTATCAAATATTTTAAAACTATAAATTTTATTTATTTACTGAATGAGAAAAAATTAACATATAAATCATGTCTATAAAATATTCAATTCATTTCCGTTTCAGTAAGTTATCTATCATAATTAATTTTCATTTGAAAACATTTTGAGTCAACATTTAATGGATTACAACCTTTTTGAAAGTCATTATCTCATTCTTTCATATTAAAATACAATAAAATATTTTCAGAATTGTCTGCATTAGCCATTATTCAGTTAAACAATTAATGGATTCAAATGTCTGTTTAAATATTCAAAATGCTTGGATTAATTTATTAAAGGACACCGAAATGAATATTAAATATACGCTAATTTAATTTGTGTGGAATATATAGATTACTGAATTTAAACTATACTCTCATACTTAATTCATATGCATAAAAAAAATTATACCTGTGATTTCTTTAAATAACTTTTTAATTATAACGTTAATATTTATAATTTTCAGTGTTCTGTACATTTTTTCGATAGTTTTTGTATCTTTCTTTGTTTTTTGATAAGAGGGAAATCTGTATGTACTTCTGGTTTATGTAAATGTATGAGTAAATGTGCAATTGAAATAAATAAATAAATCGTGCACGATGAAAAATATATTTAGATTAGTTAAAAAATACCTCAGAAAAAAGAATAAATGTACTATACATCTGATTTATATTGTTCTACCCCAAAACCGCTCAATAGGAAACTACTTGTGTATAATGTGCACAAGTTTAACAAAATATACTCTCCGGATGCTATCAGTTCACATTTTAGCGAAGGTATCTACTTACGTCAAGGAATCCGGATGGTTCCTTCGCTCGGTTCTCCCCCCTGGTTACTCCATCAAGCCGCAAAACAGCGACGCCAAGGCGTACGACCCTTATGCCGAGTATCCCAGAGGGAGTTGCCTTTCGAGCGAAGAGATAATTTGAAACATATAAATTTAAAAACATATTAAGAAACATATAAATGGTAAAAAAAAGATAGATAAAAATTATGAAAGTGAAGTTTTCCTGCTTCAATTTATATGTAGGTCAATCACCTATCCGGATGTCAGGGTTACAACGATAGAAAAATAAAATGAAATGCATGTTCTGGCCGTATCTTGTGATTACTGTCTGTACCGAATTCGTTCATATGTCATCAGACCAGCCGCCTGATTTAATCCACAATAGTGAATCTGCGCTTCAGGTTCCTTAAGTCACTGAATGGGTTGTAGATGTCAAAATGATGCTATTCAGAGTTACCAGATATCTAGGCGCACGTAAATAGGTAAAGTAATATCTATGCTGGACGTGGAGATCCAATAATATCCATCACCCATCATGCTCAGCTGCATTCTTTTTCCAAAACTGGAGGTAGGAAGACCTTTGCAGAATGCCCTTTATGTTCCCGCGAGTTTACCAGGTTACTTCCAGGCCACCTGATTTTTTTATGCCTCCTTGCCACTTTCTCCCTAGGAACCTCCATACATGTAAAGATAAAACATAAAATTCTATTTTTATCTCAATTTCTGATACGCTAGAGTTCTATAAATCTTTATATATGTAAATCTTCTGTGCGTGTGTTTGTCACAGAACTTCTCCTAAACGACTAGACAGATTTTAATGATATTTTGTGTGTGTGTTCGAGTGGATTTGAGAATGGTTTAGATTCATATTTCATCGAAATTGATTCAGTACTTTTTTAGTGATTAGGCAAAAACAAATAGTTAGTGATTTTTCGCTGATTGAAAATGTTGAAAAATTTCACTAAACAGTGTGCGGACGGAATGGCCGAGTGGTCTAAATCGCGAGATTTAAGCTCTGGTTCTTGAAGAAAGTGATCGTTTGTTCGAACCCCACTCCTGAAATACGTGTATGATTTGCAATATTTTTGTTTTGTTTTATAATTTTAATTATCCGACTTCAAAAAATCGTTAACTTTTAACTAAAAAGAGAAAAATAAACTTTTCTATCAAAAATTGAACCGACTTCAAAAACTACTGGAAAGTTAAAAATAATTTCCTTTCATAATTGTAATAAGAAATGTCATGTGTATTATTATATTTATGTACCTTTATTTGATTTTTTGGTGTCGGTGCCAGAACAAAGTCTGTCGGGTCCGCTAGTTACATGTACTTTTATATTCCCGATAATAACAGAGTATATGCATATTTTCAGAATCTATTTATGAATTAATATATTTTTTAAATTAATTTTACACAAATTATTGCTAATTAAGTTTTTAATGAGCTTTCACTTTGTTGGTTATATGCTTAGTTACATTATACCGTAGCCGCCAACGTTTACGCCTTTTTGCTACCACTAAAATTGTACAGCGATTGTTTTATATTAAGATTTTGACGTTTAAATAAGAAAATATTTACTATAAAAATTTTGTGGTAGGACAAATGCGTAAAAGTTGGCAGCTATGCGTTATACGCTATTTTAATATCACATGATCAACATTCATTTAATTTTTTTTAGATTTTATTATATAACAAATTTTAACATACAGTTATAAAATAATAAAAATACAATATTAAATATTGTATACAAGATATATATACAATGATAAAAAACATACATCATTTAATTAATTTTTTGGCACAAATTATTTTAAATCTGTTACTACGTTTGTCAGCAGAAAATATTTGATTCGTAAAAAAAAATACAATAATCATAGTTGTATGAATAAAATAAGCCTTTTATTCCATTTCTCCCATCTTAATCCCTTGAGGTAGTGATGGGCGATTTCGATTTTTTAAATCGATTTAATCGATACTACGGCCAACTCGATTTAATCGATACTTTAAAATTTTTAATCGATTTCTCTGAAGGTAATATAATTTTCATTTTCCTTCAAAAGTCGAAGATAAAATAGACGGATGTGCCAATTCCAAAATTTCAGTGTATTAGTTTCTAAGATAGAAGAATTAAAGAAACCTCAGAAACCCCCCCCCCTTGCAAAATAGAGTTTTTTTTTTAGTGATGTACACTAAAAATTGATCAGGATCAATTTTTATTAAGTACCAGCTGAATCTGAATTTTGATGAAAATCCATGAAAGCGCGAGATACAGCTATTGCGAAACCATAATAAAAAGAATATTGCCCAGTTAAACTGATGGCATTGAGCTCACAGGCTACGCATACTAATTGTACATTACAGCCTAGTATTTTCGTTAATTCCGTTCGAAAAAAAAAAAAAAATTAAGAAGCGGAAACAGCTCTCCCCTTTCTCCTTTTTTATACTTAATCATTGAACTTCCTAAACTATCAAGTACATGCTTTATCATATTAAAAAATCTATATCCAAAATTCAGAGCAAATCGGATAATTCTTAATAAAAACCCATTTAGCATTTATATAATTTAAGAGGAGTTATTCCTCTCTTTTATACTTAACCATTAAACTTCCATAACTATTCAGAGATTTGAACGAAATCTGACAATTCTGATTGAAAAATCCATTTATGCAAGTTAAGGGGAGGGGCATTAGAACCCCCGTTCCCCCTGTTTATACTTATTCAATGAACACCTAATAACAGCCACGGACTCGCCTCATCAGAATGATCCTATATCTAAATTTTGAACGAAAACTGTTAATTCTGCATGAAAATCCCGTTTATATCAATTAAGGGGAGGGGCATGAGCTCCCCGTTCCCCCTGTTTATACTTATTCAATGAACACCTAATAACAGACACGGTATCACCTCATCCGAATGATCCTATATCTAAATTTTGAAAGAAAACTGTTAATTCTGCATGAAAATCCCGTTTATATCAATTAAGGGGGGGGGGGGGCATGAGTCCCCCTTTCCCCCTATTTATACTTATTCAATGAACACATAATAACAGTCACGGAATCGCCTCATCAGAATGATAATATATCTAAATTTTGGACAAAAACTGTTAATTCTGCATGAAAAACCCGTTTATATCAATTAAGGGGAGGGGCATGAGCCCCCCGTTCCCCCTGTTTATACTTATTCAATGAACACCTAATAACAGCCACGGACTCGCCTCATCCGAATGATCTTATATCTAAATTTTGAACGAAAACTGTTAATTTTGCATGAAAATCCCGTTTATATCAATTAAAGGGGGGGGGGGCATGAGCTCCCCGTTCCCCCTGTTTATACTTATTCTATGAACACATAATAATAGTCACGGAATCGCCTCATCAGAATGATCCTATATCTAAATTTTGGACAAAAACTGTTAATTCTGCATGAAAAACCCATTTATATCCATTAAGGGGAGGGGCATGAGCCCTCCGTTCCCCCTTATACATATCGAATGAACTCCAAAAACTAATCAGGGAAGCGCCTTATCAGGATATACCTATATACAAAATTTCAAGTGGATCCGATATTTTTATTATGAGTTATCGCGTTACGTACGAACATACAGAACGGACGGGCACATAAGCTCTCAGGCTATGATAGCCTGTGAGATAATGCAGCATATCAGCGTCACCTGCTGGGCAATTTACACCAAGAACTAAATAACACTAATCTATGTCAGAGATTTACTGAATCTGAATTTTGATGAAAATTCGTTCTTGAGATAGCGCTATTGCGTTAATCATGAATAATGCAGTATAGCAGCGCCATCTCTTAAGCGATTTCCACCAAAATGTAATTAGCATCAAATAATATCTAGGACTAATTGAATCTAAATTTTTATGAAAGTCCGTGCATTAGTTCTTGAGATAAAGCTAAAATGGAAACAGGGGCGTGCGAAGAGAGAACTGCGCCCGGTTCAAAGTTCCAATTTAGCCCCCCCCCCTCATTAACTTTTTCTTGTGATAGGCTAGAAGTGATGTTAGTAGTAAAAATTTGGCGCCCCCTAAATTTCCGTGCTCGGAACGACCGCTTCCTTTCGCCTCCCCCCCCCCTTTCACATGGCGCTGAGTGGAAATTGTGAAAAATTCAGTATAGCAGCGCCATCTGAGAAGCTATATACTTCAAAATGCAGAAAACATCAATTCATGTCAAGGACTAACTGGATCTAAAATGTGATGAAAATCCGTTCATTCGTTTATCAGATATAGCTGTTGCGCAAATCGCAAAAAATGCAGTATAGCAGCGCCACCTGTTAGGCTATATACACCAAAAATTAATTAGATTCAGTTTATATCAAGGTCAAACTAAATCTAAAGTTTTGTGGAATTCCGTGCATTTGTTCATCAGATAGAACGGTCAGAAATTTTTGTCGTATACAGACGCACAGAGTGACAGACACACACAGACAAATATTTGTTAAAAAACATGAAATCGTGTTAAAGACCTTCTAAAATATATAAATCCATCAAAAACGGAAAGTCAAAATTTTTCACGAATCTAATACTCTCTTCTTGTAAAGTTACAAAAGAAAGTAAAACTGTAAAATCGATTCTGCCCGTAAGATCGATCTTTAGATTCGATTTCGATCTTTAGATTCGATGTCGATCTTTAGATTCGATTTCGATCTTTAGATTCGATGTCGATCTTAGATTCGATGTCGATCTTTAGATTCGATTTCGATCTTTAGATTCGATGTCGATCTTAGATTCGATGTCGATCTTTAGATTCGATTTCGATCTTTAGATTCGATTTCGATTTTTTTTTTTCTTTCTAGGCTAAATCAGTGTTGAATGCAAGTTTTTTACTGCTATTCCGGAGAAAGGCATCATGTTTTAGAGCTCTGTAAGAGAGGGGGAATCGCAATTTGTGCACGGGTGCCCAGAGAGGGGTTTGGTGACGCAAGATGCGTCATACAATTTAGTTTTTTTTTTGGGGGGGGGAGGGGAATTTGAGAAAAAGTACATTTTTTTTGGGGGGGGGAGATTTTTAATTTTTTAATATTTCAAAATTTAATTCCAGAAATGTTCCTATGTTTTCTTTCTTTAAATTCTAGATAAGGGCAATATTAGCTCATTCTGCTATTCTCATTTCGCTATCTCTTGAATGTGCAGTAGATTATAAGTAGAATATAATTTACAATTTGTATTATGTTTGGGGGAGAGGAATGTTAAAGTATGAAGGTTTTTTTGCGGGGGGGGGGGGATTTGCGTCATTAGGTTTGGAGGGGGATGGTCACCACTGGGGAATCGCAATTTGTGTATTAAAAAGCATAAAATCTCATAACTTCTGGGGGGGGGGAGGGAATAATCCCCTGCGGGCCACCCCATTAATTCGACACTCGGTTAAATCGTTATATTTTTGTTTAGAAGTCCAGTTATTTGAAGTATTAGTTTATTATGTTTTATTTTTTACGTTCGTCTCTTTTAATCCCCCCTTTCACGTCAGTTTTAACTTACAGGGCCGTTCGAAATATGCATAGTTTTAAAAATGTCCAATTCTCGGTCTATTTTATTTTAGATCCACATTTTAAATCCTTGACAAAAGATAAATAAAAAGTCGCCCTTCCGCCCGTTTGGGGTTTATCTGCGCCCCGCCGGGGGGTATATTTTTTTATTTCTTCAAAAGAAACAAAAAAAAATTTTAGGGGGGTGGGTTTGCACCCTCCTCCAATATACACCTTAAAATTTCGCTCATTTAATTTTCTACCATTTTTAACTTAAAAGTTTAAGCTACATGGCACCCCCAGAGCTGTGGATTCTCCCCCCCCCCCCCCTGTCGATCACTCACCTAATTTTGCTTATTTCTTCACTTCATTTCAATCTTTAAAAGGCTATAACTTTACTTCTATAGGAATTACAGTGATGAGAAAAATTCTAGTATAGCTAACCATTTCTCGCCGTTCTTTTTGCTTTTCCAGTTTCTCGGTTTTCCCTATAGGACCTTTTTTGGGGGGGGGGGGGGCAGAGGGGGTTTTTGTTGATACAATATGTCTATTGAAAGCTTAATCTTCATACATTACAAATCTAGCAAAAGAAATTTTCTCCCATCATTTCAGGTCACATTACGGATCCATAATGTATTAAAGTTTTAATTTTTCAAACTTCTTCTTCTTCAAAAAAAAAAAAAAAAAAAAAAACATTGATACATATCAGCGAAATTGGGGTTCGAACCCGCAATCGTTTGATTGCACACATAATCCCTAAGCTTTTTGGCCACTGAGTACTCAGCAGCGCTATTATTTCTTTAGATTGTCATCTTTAAATTCGTAATATCTTTTGAATGGAATGTCCGATTTGAATAATTCAAAAAGTAATCTACAGATATTGTAACAGGCATTAATACAAAATGATTTATTTGGATAAGGATTAAGGTATCGATAGCATGGTCTAAATTTGGTTGCTGTACTTATCGCGTTTTAAAATGTAGGAAAATAGTTATAGTGAGTTAACTACAATAGCTGGACATATGGTATCGCGCGTTTTTTTTTTTTCTTTTTTTTTTATAGACATTATTATTTTCTTTAATATTATAGAACCTTTATTTATTCATTTAAAAGTATTTCCTGGCGATTCAAAATTATACACCCTAACGATTCAAAAATGCACACGTAATTGTTCAAGGTTTCACTTCTATCGGCACTGTCAGAGTGCTACTATTTTTATTTTTTTTTCATGTTCGCCCGTTCTACTCCTCCCCCCCCTTCCTCAACAATGTTAACTTACAGGTTCGTTCAAATTATGACTGCGATTTAAAAAAAGTCTAATCCTCGTTCTATTTTGTTATAAATCCATATTTTGAAACCTCAACAAAAGATACATTTGGGCCGGGGTCGCCCTTCTGTCCGTTTGGGATTCACCTTGCCCCCCTGGGTGGGGGGCATATTTTTTGTTTCTTCCACACCATCTCATGTAACATATCGTTATAAAGCTTTTATCTCCTCGTTTTTTTCTGTTACTACCCCTCTCTCCACCTAGTTACATGCTCTTGGCACTTTTTATAGTTTTAAAGAGTGCATGTTCCCCGCGGGCCACCCCATGAATTCAAGACTAAGTTAAACACTATATTTTTGTTTAGAAGCTCAGTTATTTGGGTTATTAGTTAATTATTTTTTTTTCAAGTTCGTCCGTTTTAATCCCTCGCCCCCCTCCCCTTCCTCGCCAATCTTTACTAAATGGGCCGTTCAAAGTATGCATGCAATTTTTAAAATGTCCAATTCTCGTTCTATTTTATTGTAAACCTCATTTTGAAACTTCGACAAAAGATACATTTGGACTATGGTCGCCTTTCCGTCAAGAGTTGGGGTTACCTGACCCCTTGGGAATGGGGCATATTTTATGTTCTTCCAAACTATCTAGTGTAACATTTGGTTGGCATTAGGAAAAAAAAAAAAAGTTTTTTTTTTTTTTTTTTTTTGGTCTATACTCCTTGTTTTCCATCCTAGTTACACGCTCTTGGCACTCTTTATACTCGGTTTAATGCCAAGTTACTCAGTGTTGTTATTAGTTGAGTTATGTCTCTTAAATTTGTCAAAGTTTTTGCGTAACTGAAAACCATAAGTGACAATCATTTTAAATTTTAAAATTCTTATTATCCGACTCTAAAATCTGCAATAGCTTAATTCTATGCCTCCCTAAATGGGGATGGGGTGTGGGAGGCGGTAATTACGGTCCTACTGATTGTCTAAGTTTTGGAATTAGTAATTTGGATCTTCTCTGTGTGAACCTAAATATCGAAATATCGATTCTAGTATCGATTCTAGAACTGAGAAATCGATTCTTATTATGATCGATGTTGTTTTATACGATATCGATTTTAATCGATTCTCAAAATTTCCAGAATCGCCCATCACTACCTTGAGGGTCAAGCAATAATGTCTCTGTAATATTGAATTATTAGCTTAAAAAATAAAAAAAACTAATGTTATTAAAATAATGAAAAGCAATTATTCAAAATTTTGCTTCCACAGTTAAAAATATGATGTTTCATGAAAAGTTTCTGGTGCAAAAATCGTTTAAATTAGGTAGGATAGAATAAATCTCGCCGTCCCTGAAGGGGTTAAAAGAAATTTTCAAATATATATATAAATTAATAAGGCAATTTGCTGCAACAACACATCGGTTCCCGCGGGACAACATCCTTACTACAAGAACAAGTCGACTCACTTGAAAATAATAAACAGACTCAGCAGTCGTCGTTGCAAGCAATGGATTAATTTCCTTGGGAGTTTCACCAAGTAAAATGCAAGACAATCAGTTTTTAGTTCTTTATTAATTAGATGCACAACCATCCGTTATTCCACATCGCACCAATCTGAACAAATTCACACTAGACAACTTTTCTAGAATGTATCATCTCCACGTTCGAAATGATTCCAAATCTGAGACGGGCCACCTAGCATTTGAAAGATTAGCTGCATTCTAAACGCTCTTAAAAAAAAAAAAAAAAAAAAAAAAAAAAAAGAGTCTCTGAAATTCCAAGCTAATCCAGCCCCTCCCCTTTTCCACGTAAGAAATTTAAAGATCCATTGGATTATTTTCAACGTAAAGACAACTCAACTCACTCTCTCCTATTAGTCGGCAGGCGGGGATAGATGCAGGGAAATCTTTACCTGATTGCCTATTAGCGTAACCTATTCACGCGCAAGGCGTATGAATATATCCTAGCAGACGATTAATTAAATAA
This sequence comes from Maratus speculifer, assembly GCA_964019185.1. Lineage (NCBI taxonomy): Eukaryota > Metazoa > Arthropoda > Arachnida > Araneae > Salticidae > Maratus > Maratus speculifer. Next base: position 170,722,768 of record OZ025291.1, read on the forward strand.
TAAAACAAAATTAAAGTTTCGATAAATGTTCTGAAAAGGAAAATGGATTTATGAACTGAAAGAATGATTTCGCAATAAGATATTGCCATTCAAAAAACACTCTTGCTCTTTTTAGAAAAATAATCAATAGATTATTACTAAGTTAAATAAAAGAAAAGAAAAGAACTTTAGCTGTTAAAATATTAATACATTACGGAAACTGAGACTAAAGTGCTCCATAAAACGTTAAAATTAAAAATTCAAGGCAGGCAAAATGTAGTAATTTTTTTTATTTATTACATATATATTTATTTATTTCAGCCAATTAAACTAAAATTTTTATGTTCTCTAAATAGGAATGCAATGTCTTATAAAGAAAGTTATTTTTTATTTATAATTTAATATAAAGTCGGGCATGTATCTTTTTTTCAAATAAACAACAAAAGCGTTTTTTTAAATAAAATATATTTACTTTTATTACAATTACTAAAATACATTATCTTTAAAGAAACAAAAGAAAGGAGATGTATAAAGAAGATAATCCCTAATGAACATTATAAACAAAGTTATGCGGGGAGCAATATCCAAACAGGATGTGATTCTCTCAATACAATCCTTTGCATCCAGGATAGTAATTTGAATAAAGCGGATTAAAAGATTTCTTTGGATATTTATTTGGTAGAAAATCCTATTGACGAATTTTATTTGTTTATACTTTATCTGGTCTGTAATTATATTATTCAGAAAACAATAGAAAAAGCTTGAAATAAATACACGCAGTTTTAATACTGATGTTAAAGATAATGTTTGGCTAAGAAAAAATTACATAATTATTATGCGATAAAGGGTTAGAACCCATAAACTTTTATCAAACACAACGTTTTCCTGTTAAGCGTATATTTTTAGATTTTTTTCAATAAATAATTAACATAAAAAAGTAAATTTTGTAAGTTTGGTATTTTAGAAATATATATTATTGTTAGATTAACGAACTATGATTATTTGGATAAAGGAATCGATATTTTCTTAATACACGGCAACTAAAAAATATGATAGAAAAGTATAGTTATAAATGCTATTATCAAAACATTTACAAGAAATTAGTCACAGAAAAATAATTTTTATTTTCATACAGTATTTTTCAATTCCTTTTGTACTTAAGTATTATTACAATTATTTTAACATGTGGCATATTTAAGATATTAATTTACAATTTCTTTTATAAATAGTGTCCTTATTCATAAAAGTTGAAAGAGGGATATTCAACAGTCGGACAATGGGCATTTTCCATATGAATCAAATTCTGAATAGTAATTAAAGTATTCCATGAATTAGATAACCTGTATGTCACTACTGTTGAAAATAATCACTGTCACATTTCATCTTTTGGGGGAGTTACAGCCATTTTTGTTTGTACTATCACTTTTGGAAAAAATTACATAAGTTCTGATTTTTTAGATATTACTAATAAATTTTATCATAAATTTTATGTATCTAATAAAGTTCCCGAAATTATGCAATGGACAAAATAAGTAAGTTGACTTTGTTTATTTCATCAAGAATATGATTTTTTAACTCTTTTTCTACTAGTGTGCTATAATACATTTAAAACTTTTGATTCTTAGTTTTTCTCTTTTAATTTTTACAACTACTATGTATTAAAAGAACTCTTAAATGCGCTAAAAATGATTTGATCTAAAATTTGCAAATAAAATAGTAATTGTAAATCAAAACTTGTTGAAAGGGGTCATTTGGCAGCTGTAAAAATAGTATTGACAGTAAAACTTTTCACATTTAAAATGGAATTTAAGAAAATTTAATGTCTTTCAGTTAAGCGAATTTTCGGATAGCAGGGATTCGGATGGCATAGAAGGGATTTTCGGATACCAGAGCTCTATTGTACGAGTTATGATACCTGTGGATCAGTATGAATACACAGTGTTAATTAATTTTACCATACAACATTTCGCATTTTAGGAGATATAGCCATAAATCACAATTAGTCTTTTAATCAGTCGTTTCATAATTTCGTTTCAGTTGGATTTCATATATATTACGATATTTTATTTATTCCTAACGTTAAATTAATTGTGAAAAGACCAAGAATTAAGAACATTATTTTCCCATCTAATGCTTTTTATCATATTCAGCCATACAGTTTTAATTACATTAAATAAATAGTTTACTCTGAACAAAAATATTTTTGCTTAAGGAAATTTCTATAAGCGTTTTAAATAATTTGGACCAAAAAAATTCTGTAAAGTAACCTTTAATGAATATGTAATACCATAATAAATAACGATATTGGAAAATCTATGGAATTATTTATTTTTACCAAAACTGCTGAGTGTTGCTTTTTCTTAGTTATAGATTTTACTGAAAAAGGGCAGCTAAGACAAGAAGTTTTAGTTCCGATCCTTATCGAAAATAATTATCTATTTTTTTTAATTTTCAATGATAAATTTGCGAAAAATAAATACTTGTTTTGAATAAAATTTTAAGTTGTTTTGTATATCTTTATCTGATATAAAATATTTCTCGCAGAATAAGAATAATTATACTAAATTATATTAAAAACTGTGTCATTTTGTAACAATTGAAAAATATGATTTATAAAATTAATTTTTTATAAAATCCATATTCTAAAGTGTACATTTCATTGAAATTTATACATATATATATTATTTTTTCATATGTATATGCTGGAAAAACAATGTATATTTCTCTAGATTAATTGTGGTAAATTCCTACCGTGATTTTAAATCCCTAATTGAAATACTCATTGAAAATTAAAAACAGCATTGCTACAGGACTAACTGACACAAAAACCATTGAACTGTCATTTTTGCAGTATGCATTTCAGTTGAGAGATCTGTATAACTGTAAAAAGGGGCCGCACTACTTATTAACCCATATTTTGGTTCAATATTGTACGCTTTGTTTTATACCTTACGACATTGATGTTTTTTTATGCATGATCATGTCTGCGAATTATAACTCGTGAATGTTTATTTTTGTTGCAATCTATGTACTTTCCTAATTTCATTCAAATATGTTCAGTAGATTTGTTGAAAATAACATTATTTGAAATTTCTCTTAATTTTGAATACAAATGTATTTCTACCAGGGTCAAACGACGCTTTTTTAAATATTTTGATTTATGTTGTTTTATTACTATTATTACTATTTATAAAAGTTGCACTGAAACAATTAAAAATAATATTTAATAGATTGGAAACTTTTTTTATGATTATTACATTAAAAAAATGTGTTAAAATAAATTTTAAATGAAAATGTCCCATTTTACACCGGTATAAAAAATGTTAAAATGTAATTCGATACAACCAATTAGGTTAAAACCTCATTAAACATCCCTTCGTGCGGGATATTTTTGATGCTTTAAATGTATTCGATATAAGAAAAATATATTTATTTGTTATAGTTAAGCTGTTTGATTTATTTTAACTGTCATGAATTGTCATTTACTGTCATTAGTGTCATTTCATTTATGAATTTTAAAATTAGTTACCGGTAAAATAAAACTATTTGCTTTTTTGTTTTATAAAATATGCAGTTTTTAGAAAACAATCATTTAAAAGGGGAAAAAAGAAGAAATTCGTGCAAAACATAATTTTTTAATAAAAAATTACTGATGGATGGAAAAAAAATTTAATCTGGAAAAGAAATCATATATAAAATTCAATTGTTACAGATATCTAGTTTGTCTTTCATTTAATGCATAAAATTTTAATTTTATTAGTATTCTGAAATGCTTTTTATTGTTATTTTTAAAGAAGAAAATCTGCGTCAGCTGTTGTATTATACAGCTGTCTTATTATCGTTTGCTTTTCTTTAAGCAGTTCGACCTTGCGCGTATTTAAATTCCGTATTAGAATTTTCTTTTATGAAAATAATTTTAAAAATCCTTCACAATTATAATGTACGGTATATGACTATCGCAATAACATATTTTTCAAATGACGATCCATTTGAAATTTTATTGCTGTTTATTTACGCAATTGGTTGCGATTTAGAAAAGTGACGTTTTGCGTAAAATGAATTAATTATTTTTGTGCGTATCTGTTCAAAAATGTTTTACTGTTCATTCATAAGATGATTCAGTTTTTTTAACCGTTTTTTACAAATACTTTCCGAATCTATAACTAAACAAGGAAAGAAAGTAATAAATATTTTATGATATTATTTATCATATTATGAACAAACTTTTCTTATAATGGAAATCATACTTTTTAAGACTCTGTAATAGAAGCATATACTTTTACTATATAAATAAATGATAATTGCGTATATTTGAACATACAATCAGGAAATTTATCTCTAAAATACTTGAAATTTCATCTTTCTCCTGGTTTTCTTTTGCAATAAAAACTATGTATTTTTACAAAGAATATTTATAAACTACATGTTTCTCTCTAATGCATTTTCTAACTGTTTTTAAAACTTTAAATTGTTCACGAAGTAATTACCGATTGAAATATACTTGTATAAAATGTACTCCTTCAGTAATTGAGAATTTAGACCTTCAAATAATTCTACATTAATATTTATATTTGTAAATGTTTTTTTTTCTGCTTCTTCAGACCCTTAACCTTTTCAAAATCTCACTTATTCATTCGAAAAAATGCATTACATCTCTCTTTAATCTACAAAAGGTAATTAAAAGAATTCCCTTACATTATGGCTGTTTAAGGGAATTATAACATGTTCAGCTAGGTAAAGACGGCAATCAAAGCGCTGAAAGAAACATGTTCCACGCGTGGTATTTATACCCTTGGAATAGTAAAATAAAAAAAGGAATTCTACTCATCTTTGGTTTAACATCTCTTTTATATAGGTGAACAAATAAGGAAAACTGCCTTTAACTGCTTTCAAAAGTATAAGTGCTTGTTTTTTTCTCAGCATTTAGAAAAAGAAGAACGACATGTTTTTATTTATTTTATTTATTTTATTTTATTTTATTTTTTGTAAAGTATGTTATTATCACAAAAGAGGATTTTTTTTTCTGAAAATGGAAGTTTCTTCGTTATTCTGCGCAATGTAGTACTTTATGTGTGATCAGTCATTTGATAGTTTAAAAAACAAAACTAATTTGAATGTACGTTTAACTGAGGTCCCTTTCTGCAATTACTTTCGAACTACCGATAATTTTAAAGGGAATAAGTATTCTGAAAGCCATTAAGGAAATATATTTGGTTTAGTGTTACGTTCCTATGTGTGATTCGTTCCTGGGTTTCGAATGCGTGGGTAATTTTCTTGAGTGCACAGGATTAGGAAACATAAAGTTTACGAATTCAGAAATTCGTAGTTCGTGAAAGATTTTTAAAATATAAGAAGTTTTTTTTACTGGGTTATTTATAAAAAATAGGTAAAAAGATCAATTAGTCGGAGATATTCAAAAAGGACTGTTATAAATTTGTGTAAAGTTGCTACTTAAACAATCAAGAAGTAAATATTTATATGTATGTGCATGCGCTTAATTTAGATTTTTTAATCTTAAAGTATTATTTAAGTGACTGCTCACTTCCTGAACTTGATTATATTCATTGTGGAAAACTCGAAAATTTGTCGGATTTCGTAATAATGATTAAATTCGACTTTCGACCTTTATCAATCCTAAAACGGTGTCATATTTCAATGTCACAGATGTCCTACTTTTTATGTATTTTAAAATGCATGTGCAGTCCCGGATCAAATCTTTTGTTCTAAAAAACAAATGTTAGCACGAAACATATTATTATTCTTCAAAATTAATCTATTTTATGTTACCACAATCTGCTAGAAATGATGCAATAATTACGAAATCTTTCGTATAATAGGGTAAATTTGCATAGCGTTTTACATTTTTAACAAAATAACTGAAGTTATTTGACTTTTTACTACGATTAACATGGAAATTACTCCTATGTTCCAAATTCTATTCATATAAATCATAGAAAAATCTTATTTTATGTAATCGTAATTGAACATAAATCGTAGAATGCTATGACTGCATTGAAAGTATTAAAAATTTATCTAAATGATATAATAAAAGATACAGAATTAAATTATACACACACACACACACACACACACACACACATATATATATATATATATATATATAAATTATAGCAACCGGTTTAAACAAAAAAGTTTATCATATATTTAAGAAATTGACTTCATATCTACAGGGTTGCTACGCTTCAAGGAAATTTCCAGGTCAAATATCAATATTTTTTTATGAGAAAATAAATCTAGTAAAGAAGCATGAAATTTCGCCGTATTCAAGGAGAGATTTTCTATAATAAAATACTGGTACTGAAGAATTTTTTAGTCTGAAAGTTCCCTGACCCGTATCAATCCTGTATCTAGTAAAGGATTTTATTATTACTGTATTTTTCTTTTTTTTTACAAAAAAATTCAAATGTCAGTATTAAAATAGTTTAACATTCATATGAAAATACTACTGCTTTATTTTAATACACGTTTATTTAAAACACTTTTATTTATTTTTACAAAAAATTTTAATTTTCAGTTTAAAATAACGCCACTTTAAAAAATATAACAAAATAGCAAGACACTTCATTTTTTTATTGGTACATAATAATAATAAATAATTTCAAATATTGTATCATTTTTTAAGGTGTGGTAAAAAGACGAAATCATAAGATGAAAGCGCCTACTTCCATGTTCTAAAGCGCATTTACAGCAAGTTTCATACAAATGTTTTAAGATGAAGACTTGTATCAAGAACATAAACAGACACAGAGAATGGGTTTTTGACATATAGATTTATTTTGCACGGGGATGTATACCTACAAAATAAAACACGAAATGTGTTTGTTAAATGTCCTTCGACCGGAATTTTGGTACAAAACACGAAAAATTTTACAATATTTTTGAAAAATATATTGCGATTTCAAAAAGAAAAAAAAAAAAAAAAAAAAAAAAAAAAAAAAAAAAAAAACGGAAAAAGTCTTTTTTTTTTATAACATTTTTTCTGAATAATAACACCTGCCAGTAAGATGCATTTGGACAAAAATGAATTAAAATTTATGTCCCTTTGGATTTTAAAGCAGCTTTAAGTGTGACAGGATGAACCAAAACTGCTCGTGAATTAAAAAGTATGTATTAAACAGGTCGTCAAATATTTTAAAATTATTTTCTATTTTTTATTGATTGATCAGTCGTATTTAGATGTTTTGTAAATGCATCCTTATCTTATTTGTTTTAACGGCTAAGATAAATTTACCTTCTTTATGACGAAAACTGAATAACTAAATTTAAAATATGTAAAATTCAACATTTATTCAATTTTTCAATTTCAAAGGAAACTGCAAAGATAAAGAATTTTTAATACTTATTAAGGTTAAAAATTTTGCTTTGTTTTGCCGTAAAACACGAAATAAATTAGTATGAATTTCTTCTCAGAGATGAAAGATAACAAAAAAAGTCATCTAGGCTATTCTACTTTAGATACTCCAACATGGTAATTTTTCATAAGTATATAAAAAAAATTACAGTCCATATTTTCAACTAAAACGATATAAGAATTAAAATAAAACATTTGTAAATGATCATATAAGATATTGTTAAATAAACAACAAAATGTGCAATTTATGTAGGAATTTTGAATTAACTATATACAAGAAAGAAATTTTTAGATTTTTTTTACAATCCAAAAAGTTTCTTTAAATGTATGTCAAACATGTTAGTTTGACTAAATCATAAAATTTTCTGCTAAAACATGTCAACATTTAAACTCAATAGTTCATTATTACCATATTTTTAGGTGCGATCGTAATAATGTATATACCTAGCACCTATACTCGTCGTTCAATCTGTCCGTCCGTCCGTCTGTTTACCTCTCTATCCATCTGTCTGTCTACATACAATATAGTAAAAATTACCCAAATGAATCGTTTGAAATTTAAAATAAATATTTGTTGTACAATGTTCTCGGTCTTTTCAAATTTTATAAAAATCGTAAGCATAGTTTAATTACAGGGACTATCAAAATGATTCCGTTACATTACGATCAATGGGGAAAAATAGTTTCGAGTTCATTTTAATGATGTTACACTGATCTGTACATAAATATAGAATATTCATCTATAAAGTATGTACTACAATTTACATCCTGCACAGTTTGTGATGCAAAGAATATTTGTTATTAATTTACTATTTATATACTTATATATACTAATATTTGTATAATCTACTTTTTAATATTTGTTATTTAAGGTCGCACAAAATATATTCCATTATATAAAGGTGTAGGGGGAAACAATGCTTGGGATGCTTTTAAATGATATTAAAATGTTTCACAATTTATGAAATTGGTATGCGTTACTGAAGTCTGCTACAAGCTACTTCGTGTATAATAAAAATTCGATAGTATTTAGAGAAGTACACAAAAGATTTTGGATACTTATACAGTTGTCTAAATACTCTATGCTGTTATATGAAGACCTGAATATTTTTGAAACTTCGTTATAGTACTAACGCACCTCATTTGCTGCGTTTGACGTGCATGCATAAATCACACACTTGAAAGTAATTTTATTCTGATATATATACCCCCATTCTGTAGACAAAAAAATTATTAAGGAAAATTAAATATTCTCTCTCACATTTAAGCGAGGATATTTATTGTGGGAACTTTCACGTAAAATGAGTTTCAAGAGATTTTTAATTTTTCAAAACATATATAGTCAGGAGTTATTTATAAAAACTTGTTATAAAAGGTTTAACGGTTTTGTCATATGTTAGAATTTGTTATCATTTTTGATCATTTGTTATCATTTTTCATCAGAATTTGTTCTAACATTATTTATGCAAATAACTGTCATCGATGTATATAAAAATAAAAATTTCTTTCTATTTTATTAAAAATATGCCAAATTATTATGTATATTGGATTACTAAACTTTCATCTTCCTTCGAAATCAAACTTTAAATCAAACAAATGAAATTGTTTTAAGAGTCTGCTATGGGAGATGTGTTCAGTTCGTTTCCTGCAATATCCGGATAATTTTCCTGTTTGTTACGATTTATATTATTTATGCATATGGGTGCGCTTCATTTTCATCATAGTTTTGCAAACCTTCGTCGTCATAATTCTAGAGCCTTTCAAATTGTAATTTTTCACGAATTTCGTTAGGATATTTTCAGGAAAACCGCTTCATTTGAAACGAAATAGGAAAATAATCACAATTATCGAAAACTTAGCCGGATATTATGAGCATGGTGGATTCATACGTAATGTATTGCAGTAGAATATTTTTCAGTAATATAGTATGGGTGCTATTTTAAAATATACTCATAAATGTATAAATGTTTTTAGTTACAAAACTGCGTTTCACATTTGCAGATAAAATACTGAAACGCTTTACATGTAAAACTATGCATACATTTTTAGTACTGAACATATAAATATTTAATAAAATAAATCTATAAACAAATCATCCGAAGAAAGTAATGGATTTATACTTCTTAAGACACATATATGGAAATAATTACTTTTAAAATAATGTATGATAATATTAAAAAGGTACTTTTAATCAAAAAACGGATTCAATTAAATTTCTACATCTCTAATTGGCACTTTAAATCATATTTTTCTATTTATTTTACTTTTAATATGTAATACAACGTTATTTATCGCATTATTATTGGATCATCTTTTTTTCCTATTGAAGTAAGTCGTCTTATAAAGAAATGAGTTACGGAATAACAGTGGCTTAGCTAGGATGGATGACACCCGGGGCGGATGTAAATGGTGTCACCTCCAGTCATCACGGTATCACCCCCACCCTTCCGATCCGTCATATTTTTTCAATCACAATTCTACATTATTATATCATATGACAATACCATTCCTTATTTACCTTTTGTCCTCCTACATAAAAAAATAAAATAAAAAAATAGGATTGACTCATTATTTAACCCATAGTCCGCATATGCCATTGTGGTGTCTATTTATCAAAGAAAATTATTTCTTTTAAAATTTCCTTTTGTTACCTACTCATTGGATAGGTAGGTTTTTATTTCCCGGTGCTTCTCTTATTTAAATACAGCATTCTGTATAAAATTCACATTCTCAATGGAGAAAAAAACTAACTTTATTGTGTCGTCCGCTAAAAATTTCATTTTATTTCAGAATTCCTTTTCAAAATCATGTAACATTATATCTATATATTTTTTAATTAAAGATTGGGTGTCACCTCTTAGAGGGTTCACCCCCACGTTTGCTTTGCCATTACGTAAAAAATTCAAAGCAAGCTTTTTCCTATTTCCTCATATTATTTTTGTTGGTATTCCGTACATTGTTAAAATTTTACAGGAGGCAATTTTAAGGTAAGGTGCCAACTATAAAGGAGTCTTATGCTTATCCCCACTACTATCTACCATCTGATATATATCATAAATTTGAACATAATTCTCCTTATCGTGATAAACTTTCTGCAGAAATAGCATATAAGGATTCTATTATTTTGACTTAATAATGCATAGATGTCCTGGCACTTTATAATGGCACATAGCTAACCATTCTCTGATATCTGATTCATGCACACATAACTGTTTTTTTTTTTCATCGCGAGTCCTCAGAATTTCTAGATATTCTTCGCTCTAAAAGAAAGTTTTTTCCCATCTGTTAAGACTTCCACTTTGCCAGCAGTTACTACAATGTAATGAAATAGAACTGTAAATGAAAAAACTGAGGAAACAACCAAACTTATACTTCTTAATACATATATCTTCTAATAATTGCTTTTGAAATCATGTTTGTAAACATTAGAAAGTTACTTTTAATCAGAAAACGAATTCAATTAAATTTCTGATTGCTGTAATTTATGCTTTAAGTTACATATTTTTTACAACTTTAATTATAACGTTAATTATCGTATTATTACGTAAACGCCTATCTTTTACTATTTAAATAAGTTGCATTCTACGATAAAAAGTCACGTAATAAGTTTAAAGTAAAAATGTCTCATATCCACGAAATTGATTTCGTTGTATTCTGTACACACTTAAAATTTTGAAGCAAACTGTCTAATTATTCGAACTTTTTTCAGTTGACTGTACACAAAAATTATGAACGTCAGAGAGTTTAAATTTTGTGCACTTACAGCTAAACACCTCTTGTCATACTCATAAAATTTTGAAAAACACTATTATTTTATTTAATATATATATATATATATATATATTATATTGTCAAATCATTTTTTTTGTTGTTTTTTCTTCTAATTGTTGCAGGCAAGTTTAATTAGATATAAAAATCATTATGTAGGGGGTCTGGTGTAATAACGCCAGGCGGGGTAATAACGCCAAATGCTAATATTTTGCATAATTATGAAATAATCTGGTAAATGACACCCATGTGATCTGCGCAGAAAGGTTTTGAGTCATATAAATCTCAAAAAACAGCTTCAAGTTAATTTGTTTCACTTTTAGGTCTTATTGTTTTTACAAGCAACTAAAATTAACGCTTGATCTAAAATTTGCGAGATACGTTTTGTGATGTGAAAACTATTTTTTTTATTCGGAAATACTTTGTTAATTACATAAATTTGTAGTACATTTCATGGACTTTCAAAATGTTGTTGAAGATTTTGGATATCTTATCGAGATAATTTGTAATTTAAAACGTACAGCGCAATAACTATAACGGGGTAATAACGCCAAACCTTGGCATTAATACCCCGGTTATTCCCTACAGTGGCCGAGCTACATCCTAAATACTCATTCAAATAAACACAGTTAAAACTGTGCAATGTTTCTAATAATTCTATTTTAGCGGTCCTTTTTAAGCAAAAAGAAGCTCACGGTCTGATATTCTTTTGCCTCATCCTCCCCCCCCCCCCCCCACACACACACCACACCTTTATTTTTCTTACTCTTTCACAAAAAAATGAACATTTTCAATAGCTTAGAATGCAATTTGTCAATTTCTAAGTTTGTAGAGTTTGTATTTTTAGAATTGGGCAATCTACATGCAATTATTCCATCTTATTTCATAGTTTTGTTTGCATGGCGTTATTATCCATATAGGTGAGTAATAACGCCAAAGAGCATTGGTCAAGAAATCACGCCATTATATTTTATGAATACATATCTGTTAAATTATTTTTTTATATAGATAGTCAATGAGCTGCTGTATCAAATAATATATTTGTTTGAAAAATACAAACTAAAATTGAGCCGTGGAAATTGCTAGAACCTTAACGTGGCGTTATTACCCCCAGGATACCTTATGTAACATAAATAAATTGTTTAAATAAATTGACGTGAAGAACAAGCTAATTTGTTTTTATTTCATCATATTGCATCATATTTATCATCTATTTTGTCACGCAAAGTGAAATATTTCTTTATTTATTTAATTCCTATTCATTTAAATTACTAGCGTTCTCCATATTCCCCAAAGCATGTAGGGAATCTAACATGGCCACAACATTATCAAATAGGATTACAAGATACACATCAAAAAGCAGATGCATAGCCAAATTGATTATTTACTCACAAGGGTTTCGTTTAATTCTAACGGCAATTAAAAAAATTGCAGTGTTTTTTATCGTTTTAAATGCGGTTTTTGATGAAGTCCTGCTATAAATATTGCTAGTTAAATATGAATATTTGAAATAGGTTAGTGGATAATTTCCAAGATGTGCATTCCTAAATATAATGGTACTGCCCATTTGTGCAGAAAATGATTAATTTTCTATTGACAATTTCCGTTTGTTAATTTAATGATAAAGTGTTTTTATGGAGTTATTAAACGAAACCTACTATGCGATCCTCGATCACACTTACCCACTTGTTTTGTCTTTCCGATCTTGTACCAGGTCCGAGTGCGTAGCTTTTAAACTTAAAAAACGTATGTATTTATTTTTATTTATAATGCTGATGGTAAAAATCCATAATGCACCACACGTCTGATTTTTTTTTTCAAAAAATCCATGGTGAAGATATATAATTTGCGCTGTGATGTTCATTAGAGAATCCACGTCCACCAAACAATTTCTATTGGGATAGAGTAACAATTTGCGGATAGAATAACAAGAGATTAAATTAATATTTAACGGTAAACTTACTTTTCACTCCAGATTGTTTTTGAAATTGATTCTTGTATATCTTTACTTAAAAGAATATCTACTTTAATACAGTGAATACTTTTAAAATGTTTATACGAGGATGTGTACGTATATGTTTAATTTGCGGTACAGACATCAGAAGCTTATATGATGGCTACGGCATGGAGGTCATACATATTATGCAAAACAGCATACACAGTATATCATATATACCGATCTTACCTAAGAAGTAAAGTGCATAAACATGTAAACGTTTTTCGTACAAGATATAGTTGATTGTTTTAGCACTTATCAGCGTATTAGAGACCTTCAAAACTATCCTCCAGATTTTTGTATTTGCAGAGATTACCGACGCTATCGCGATTATTTGTTCAAAGGAACACGGGAGCCTGGAGGTTACCTACTTTCTGTTTGTTATGTAAGCACTTAAAAAATGATGAATACTTCTTCTCAATTTAGATTTTAATTATTTTCCCTAAAAACTGGACATTTAATTACGAAAGGTTTTACTACTCGTAGTGTGTAGTTACAAATTTACTTTTCTCATATATGCAGAACAGCACATAAGCTCTTTTGCTTCATGGCATGGACACTTCGTGAGAAAAATTATACTTACATGCGGCCACAAAAAAGACGTAAATCATTTTTATATTTTACAGTGTCATTCAGTATACCAGCTTAAAGTATTCGTATTTTCTAAAAATGTATTATACGTATATACGCATATAGTATAAAAGTATAACTGAAATACTTATCCCATCAGATTCACTATTTTAATACGTTCTTTAAAACCATGCATCCCAAAATATGAAGCATGTTATCAGCACAAATTTCATTTCACTAAATCGTTTTTACAAATAAAAAAATTGCAAGATGATTCCCATTCTTTCTCCAGAAAAACATAATATCAAAAATACTCAGTAAAAAAGATATATTTCAGAAGATACGTATGAAAGATTTCTGAAATTTGATCGAGATATTTTAAAGTAAGTTATTTAGTCAAATGAAAAAATATGTAGAATCAATTGCAGTGCATTTATATGAATGTGTTTGTATGACTGTTTTAGAAAGCTTACTCACGTAAAGAAAAGTTGTGTAATAATGATTTTATGTTAAACGCCTTAACGTCATAATTGTTTTTATGTGTTAAAGCTAAAGTACATTCCAAAATAATAACATACGGAGATTTAACTCGTTTAATCTTAAGATAAACAAAAGAAGCATTGTAGTCAATATTTGCGTTCGACACTAATTGATAAAAAAATAGCAGCAGATAATGTACAATTAATTTTACATGCATACTACAAGCTATTAAACATCGTTTTTTACAGTGTTGGAAATTTAAAAATGCTATCGCAAATGTCACAAAAATCCGTAAATGTCACAAAAAAATCTTAATTCAAAAATAATATTAATAATTTTTTGACAAATTTACCTTCTTACTATCTTTGTTTAAATTTTATAAATAAAATTCATGAATCAGAAAACCTCTGAATTCTGACTCATTTCTGAAATTAATTCTGAAATTCCAAAATTAACTCCCATTTAGTACACTGTAAAAAAATCACAGTAATTAAACAGCAAAAAATGCTGGCAATATGGGTGCCAGTAAATTTTGCAGTATAATTACAGCAATTGCGTTTTTTAGATTTTACAGCAGTCTTGTATAATTTCAGCGTTTTTTGCTGTTAATTTACTAAAACTCGTTTTCCAGATTTTACAGCACTCTTGTAGATTTTCAGCATTTTTTGCTGGTTTTTTTACTAAAATTTGTTTTTCAGATTTTACTGTACTTTTGTAGATTTTCAGCATTTTTTGCTGTTAATTTTCTAAAATTTGTTTTTCAGATTTTACTGTACTCTTGAAGATTTTCAGCATTTTTTTTTTTATTATTATACTGAAATTTATTTTTCAGATTTAACTGCTCGTTTGTAGTTATTCAGTATTTTTTGCAGTTAATGTACTAAAATTTGTCATTTTTTTGGTTAATTTAATTCCATCATAATGTACATGCTTTTGAATATATCACTTGTAATTTTTTCAGTAGCTGTAAATTATACCTTAATTTTCATCTAGTAAATTATTGACATAGATTGAAAAGTGTATGGACTATTTAAACGTAATTACTTTTTAATTATAATTTTGTATTATTTGACATCAGAATTTCAGAAATAAAGAAAAATACCTCCATAAAATAGTGATATCAAATATGTGACAATAATATGCTATACAAAATTTTAATTACTTATGATTATAGTCCTATTAAAGCATGAGTTAACTGGGATGTGACATTAGGTTTTTTTAATAAAATCCTTTTTAAAAATGGTATACACACTTTAAAGTGCTCTCAGGTTTTTATTTTTTTCACTACAATCATTTTCACAACACTAAGTAAAAGGAAGTTGTAAGAAATACTATGCAATACCTTGTGTCTTTTTGGACTGATAGGCCATTATACTTATTAAAATTTATTTTTAGATTTAAAAAAAATCTTTAAACCAGGTGTATCTTCTAAAAAACTGGTGAATTCTTTTAAAATCCATTAACAAGCTTTTAATACCAAGTTTACCAATAGAGTAAAACACTCAAAAATAGAACATTTTGATAATGATTAAAATAGTTTACTACAAAAGTAGTACAAGTACATCTCTCTCTGAAGCAGTATTTCTGTCAAGTACATCAACATTACATTTTTACAAGTTTTGCTCACATGTACATTTTTTTCTTTAACTGCAATAGTTAAATATAGACTTAAGTTCATTGTTAAGTTTCTATATGAAGATTAATAAATTTCTGAAATGCAAAAGTGTAAAGTATTCATATGCATGTTTTGAAATTAAATAGTTACATAATTTTTGGTCTTATATAAATAAAATTAATTTGAAAGAATAACAAAGATCTTTTACAGAATAGAGTGTTAAATTAAAAATATATACGTCATATTGAAATCGAGGAAATATATTCCATCATTCATAATTTATCCAAAAGATACAAGTAATCCAGGGATTTATGAAGCTTTTGCCTGTGAGTTTTAATAACGAAATTGTATCAGAGGCTGTCAATAAATTAAGTCATGCCTGGAAGGGGGTTTGAGAAACTGTGACAAAGGGGTGGTAGGGGGGTAAAAAGAAATGCAACATCACACATTTTGGTTAAAATAAAAGCATGTAAGACCAATAGATTAAATTTCCAAGTTATTTTAAAAGTATTTTGTGTTTATAAAGTAAAGATAAGTTTTAAAGCCTATATTAATATTATTAATATTAAATTAAATTTTGAACTGCAAATTAAGAATCTTTCCTATTTCTCTTTCATATTAATATTTCATTGCTGTTTTTGGTTATAAACTTTAACCTTATTGCATATAAAATAAGTATACAAATTTTCACTGTTATGCTCATGCTCACAAATGTCATTAAAACAGATAGTTAAAGATTAAAAATATAGTGTGAAATACATTCTTTAAGGTAGTGCTTTGATTGTGAACGGCAAGTATATGTTTATGTAACATAGCATGACATGTAACAAGAGGGAGGAGGAGGGAGAGTAAGGTGAAGCTTGACATTTTGTGGCAAAAGAGGAGGGGGGAGATAAAAAATATTAAAGACATGTGTGGCATCTTTTATGGATAGATCAAAATTTTAAATTAAACTCCACCTAATCTGAAATTTTAAGCAGTGTATGTGTGTGATGGAGGGAGGATAAAGAAATTGTACATCTGTGTCTACAAACATACTTTTATACAATGTGAGACCTTGATAATAAAACAGTTATGAATTTAATTATAAGCTCTGTTTTCATTAAAACCCCATCATTTCGTTTTTTTCGGTTTTGTTAAAACCCATCATTGAATATTTCTTTCTAGAAAAGCTTGATTTTCTTGATCAATTTTTAAGAAAAGTAGACTTTTTCCTTTCTTAACGCATTTTTAAATTGTCTTTGCTGATAAAAAATGAAAATTTATCAATTCTTTCCAAAGCACTTCCTATTTGAGTTCCATTAGTGCTTGAAGATATATAATATTGGTTGTTTACAGGACTCAAAATGTAATGAAGGATATCAGAACAATATTCCAGTTCATGAAATCATGAAATCTTATTGTGGTTTCAACTTAGCATTATTTACAATCAGGAATGCATTTTTAAAATTGCTTTTGTATGGTTAGATATAAGTTTCCCCATACATATACTAATTGTTATTTCAAACCAGAAATATAAATTATGATAAATAAACTTTCAAGTAATCTAAAAAAAAATTTCGAAACATTGATACTAAATTCTACCTTGACCATCAGCATTTGTTTGCTATTGGAAAAGGTAAGAAATTTCTGTTTCTATTTTAAGCAAATTTACCATATCTGCATTAAAGTGTAATTGTACCTAAACAGGGATCAAGGAAGCACAATTTTATATAAAATTCTTTTCTTGCAATTTAACAAGTTTCATTAGAAATAAGTCTGACAGATAATTTAGATTTAAAAGAGGAAAAACAAAACATGAAAATTGCAATTAAAAAAAGTTTAATTTTAACAACAAATACAAGCCACAAATTATGATCTACAACCATTCGTAATCCGATAATTTATTTAACAATGATGATACTCGTGGCATTATGCCATCTTTTAGGCTGTTCTTTCGCAGTTTATTTCCCCTGTTTGGATTTATGTTCAACAAGCACCTATAAATAAAAAAAAATAAAAAAGGTAAGACTTTTAAAAACACATATTGCATATACATATGCCCAACAGTATACCATTTTGGTGAATTGCATTCAGAAGGAATTAAGCTATACTGATGCAAAAGGATAAGAAGTACCTTATTTTTCTGCGTATAATCTGCGGATTATCTGTTAAAAAATCTCGAAAATTTCAAGTGCGAATTATCTGCCAGTGCGGACAATCTGATGATATTTTTTTCAAGCAGAACTGATTTCTAATTTCTTCCGGCAATTATAAATGTAAACTTAACATTCCCCCTCCCCCAAACATAATACAAATTGTAAATTATATTCTACTTATAATCTACTGCACTTTCAAGAGATAGCGAAATGAGAATAGCAGAATGAGCCATTATTGCCCTTATCTAGAATTTAAAGAAAGAAAACATAGGATCATTTCTGGAATTAAATTTTGAAATATTAAAAAATTAAAAATCTCCCCCCCCCAAAAAAAATGTACTTTTTCTCAAATCCCCCCCCCAAAAAAAAACTAAATTGTATGATGCATCTTGCGTCACCAAACCCTTCCTTGGGCACCCTTGGATTAATGCATACTTATATTTGGTAAGATTTTGATTACCAGCGATATCAGCAATATCTGGAATTTTTTCCAAAAAAAAAAAAAGTCTTTCTTTATGAAAAAACATAAATAGAGTATAATTAAGAAAATTTCAAATTTAAAAATGTGTGGAATTGATACAAAACTAAAAAAATCAAATTTTGTCCCAATATCGTAACTGAAAATTTCATTGTTTACACATCCATAAAATAGGTGCGGATTTTAGAGAGTTGTGGATTTCTGGTTTGCGGATTTGAGGGAGTCTACTGTATATAGGGTAGATGTGCCAGTAATAAACTGCCTCCCAGTAATCAACTGCTTCACAATGTTTGGTTGGTGTTTAAAAATAATAATAGTTAAACTTTTATTATTTTTTTCTTACCCTCCCCTTGCATGCTTTATAATCTGGATTATTATTTTTTTTTTACATTTTTCGTCAAAGGAATTAGGAAGCAGAATAAAATTTCAGGACATGCGAAGAGAAAATTGCACCTGTGTCAAAGACCGAATTTGGTGCCAACCCTCTCCCAACTTTTTCTTATGACAGGCCAAAAGTTATGATGGTAGTATAAATTTGGCATCTTCGAAATTTTCATGCACAGCGCAAACGCCCCCTTCCTCCCCCCATTCACAAGCCACTGTAAAGCTTCACTGTTTTTCATTGAAAACCAATATGAAAAAACTAAGAGCTGACTTTACTTATTTAATATTTTTTGTTCTCCTGTAAAAATGTAACTTTTTGATTGAATAGTAATATAAAACTTTGGATTTCAACTATTGTTTTTTTTTTAATTACATGAAACAGTAAAAGACAAAAAAAAGGTGGGGCTTAAGATCCGTATAAACCAGAGAAATATATTTGTATGGATTTGTATGGATTTGTATGGATAGCTGAAAATTTTGCAATCCATAATTATTCCAATATTAACGTCTTCATTATTAAGAAACCAGGTCATATTGAAGTCTACCTCAACTAAATATCTTTAAAATTAATTTAAAAAACACATAAAAAGGTGCAGTGGAACAATTTAAATTCTTTGTAGAAAATCAACTTCGGCCAATAAAGGTTAATTTTTGGTTAAAAAAAAAAAAGAAAAAAAAAAAAAAGAAAAAAAAAAAAAAGAAAACAGAAAAAAGCCGATTAAGACTAACAAAAGCCACCAGCATAGCATTGCTTTTTAGGTGCGTTCGTAATTATGTAAATATATAGCACCCATTGTTGTCGTTCAGCCCGTCTGTCTGTCCGTCCGTCCGTCTGTCCGTCTGTCCGTCCGTCCGCATATAACAACGCAAAAACTATCCAACCGAATCGTTTGAAATTTAAAATATATTATTATTACATAATTTTGTCGAGTCATTTCAAATTTTAAGAAAATCGGATGCATAGATCATTTACAGGGACAATCAAAAGTTTCCGTTACATCACGGTCAATGGGGAAAAAAGTTTCAAATGCATTTTAATCGTTTGAAATTTCAAATACATAATTTTTACGTAATTTTGTCGAGTTGTTTCAAATTTTATCAAAATCGGATGTATAGTTCAATTGCAGGTACAATCAAAAGTATTCCGTTACATTACGGTTATATAAAACTTTGGATTTCATGTTTGGATTTCATGTTTGGATTTGATGTTTCAACTGCATTTAAATGGTGTTACACTCATTCGAACGCAATAAAATTGGTATGAAGTAGATATAATGTACATTTTGCATAATCTGTGGTGCAAAGAATATTTGTTATTGATTTACAAGGCCACACAAAAGTATTCCATAAAATAATGGTATGGGGAGAACATTGTTTGTGCGCATTTTAATTGGAATTATTTACAGTTTTATGAGATTGATATATGAGAGTGATATTTTTAAAACTTCGTTATCGTACGAACGCACCTCATTTGCTACGCTTCACGTGCAATTTCCAACTTGTTTAAATTTTACCAGGCTTTTTTACAACCCTTAAAATAAGTTACTTTCATACTTAGAATTTTTAACACAATCATACATTGTACAAAAAGGGGGAAAAATCCAATAAGCTCTTTTTTTTAGCCTTATTGATAAAATTTGCATTTTTTTCGCGAATATTTGTTAATTTATTTTAAGAAATAATAAAAATCTATTACAAAATAGTAAATAAATTATAAGTAAATAAACAGTACACAGGAGATATAAATGCAAAAAAGCTCGTCACTCTGAAATACCTACAAAGAACATAAAATTTGAATGGCTTTAAAAAACATGGCTTTAAAATGTAACAATCTTCAATATTAGTCTTTTTCACAGTTTTATACCAATAACTGAATTCATGGCCACAACTGATTGTCATTAAAAATATATATATATTGCAAATAGTTTTTTAGCTCACAGGCTATCATAGCCTGAGAGCTTATGTGCCCGCCCGTTCTGTATGTATGTGCGTATGTGCGTAACGCGATAACTCACGATAAAAATATCGGATCCACTTGAAATTTTGTATATAGGTATATCCTGACAAGGCGCTTCCCTGATTAGTTTTTGGAGTTCATTCGATATGTATAAGAGGGGGAACGGGGGGCTCATGCCCCCCGTTAGTTGATATAAATGGGATTTTCATGCAGAATTAAGTTTTCAAAATTTAGATTAGGATCATTCTGATGAGGCGATTCCGTGACTGTTATTAGGTGTTCATTGAATAAGTATAAATAGGGGGAACAGGGGTTCTAATCCCCCCCCCCGTTAGTTGATATAAATGGGATTTTCATGCAGAATTAAGTTTTCGTTCAAAATTTAGATTAGGATCATTCTGATGAGGCGATTCCGTGACTGTTATTAGGTGTTCATTGAATAAGTATAAATAGGGGGAACAGGGGTTCTAATGCCCCCCCCCCCCGTTAGTTGATATAAATGGGATTTTCATGCAGAATTAAGTTTTCGTTCAAAATTTAGATTAGGATCATTCTGATGAGGCGATTCCGTGACTGCTATTAAGTGTTCATTGAATAAGTATAAATAGGGGCAACAGGGGTTCTAATGCCCCCCCCCCTCTTAATGCCCTCTTAATTTATATAAATAGGTTTTTCAAGCAGAATTTTCAGATTTCGTTCAAATCTCTGAATAGTTTTGGAAGTTTAATGGTTAAGTATAAAAGAAGGGGATAACTCCTTTTAAATTATATAAATGCTAAATGGGTTTTTATTAAGAATTATCTAATTTGCTCTGAATTTTGGATATAGATTTTTTATATGATAAAGCATGTCTTTGATAGTATAGGAGATTCAATGATTAAGTATAAAAAAAAAGAGGAAAGGGGAGAGCTGTTTCCCCTTCTTAATTTTTTTTTCGAACGGAATTAACCCTTGAAAATATAAGGCTTTAATGTACAATTAGTATTTGTAGCCTGTGAGCTCAATGCCATCAGTTTAACTGGGCAGTATTCTTTTTATTTAGATAGTGGGTAAGGGGAGAGGGAGTAGGTGGACGAATGGAAATATCAATTTCAAGATATTTTGGAAAAGATTATAAAATTGAATACAAATCTAGACTTAACATATTAATATAAGAAACAGCCATAATGGGTTTAAAAATATATTTGCTTTATTAATTTTTAAAAAATGCTATTGTTTTGCACATGGAAATTTTTTTAATTATAAGTAAAATCCTTTAAATTGTGCACTTGATTTATTAAATTTATAATTAAAGGAATTTTAAAGCCGTACTTTCATACTCAAAATGTATGTTTTAAGCAATACAAGGTTCGTTCAAATTTGTAAACGTACACATTACTACCCAAAATCTAATAAAATAATAATTAAAAAAAACTTTCAATTGTTAGCTTACTACTAAAAAAACAAAAATTAAATAAGTCTCAAAGATTAAGAATTTCAATTATGATAATTAAAAATTAAGAATTTGCGAGCCAGTTACATTCGAAAATTAAAAGTTTGTAAAGTTGATAATAAAAGTTTTTAGTGTGCGGCTTGCATTAGATCTTAGCTTACTATGGAAAAAAAGAAAGAAAGAAAGAAAGAAAATACGTTTAATTGAAATGCATTTTGCATAAATTGCGATTTGTCTTTGGAAATCGCTCGTTACGTGTAAAAATTTCTTTGATAAACAGATATCGCAAAATATACCTAACATTTTCTGCTGACATTCGTGACAATCAATTTAATTAACAATTATTTCACAAGATTTCATAAAGAGAAAAGACACAATCATATAATTTATTACAGTGCAATAGAAAATAAAGATTACACTTACCTTTAAGTCTTAAACTAGTGTCTTCAGTATAGATTTTCAGTAAACATAGACCACTCGTCTCGTCACATTCAGAAATCAGAAGTAGCGCGCACAAGCTGCAATTCTTTGGCATTCGTATTTTTGAGATTTTGTCAGTAGATGGCGCTGAAGAAAAATAACAGCAAAATTTACTGTTAAATGCGTTTTCCTCTTTTTCTGATATAATAACTGCATATTTCACTGTTAATTTCACCGTTTTTTTTGCAGTGTACAGCAAGCAGTAGCCATTGAGAAAAGTATGATTTTTTTTTTCTAAATTTAAATCCTTCATGAGTACATGCAGCATTCGCAATTGAATAATTTATTATTTATTATACACAATAAGGCACTATTGTACCTAAAATAATTGAATTCATAATAAATTGAAAAAAAAAATCACAAATGATAAAAAAAAATAAAAAAAAATAAAATAAAAATTTCTAAAATCTAAGTGCCTGTGTAAATAATTTTCAGTCTGAACTAGCACTAAATGAACATATTTTTATTCTATGGTTGGTAAACATATTCTTAATTTATATAGACTATTTATTTGGAAAAAATTAGAAATATATCCTAAATATATAAAGGTAGTTACATAAGGAATTTGCAGTTTAAAGAATTTCACTAAACAATATCTTAAAAAGTATTTGCAGAATTGTAAAACTTTCTTTCATTCTTATCGATAAATTCTAAATTTTATTTTCGTTTTATATCAGAATGTACTTCCAAATAGAACATAAGAAATGAAATTTGGTATCACTTTACTTGGAAAATACTGTATTTTAAACCTTTATTCTTTATAAGCAGGCAGTTGAAAATTGAAGCGTTATAGGTTCCTCCCACAAATTTCATTTCGCAAATCCTTTTCCAAGAGAAAATTGTTAAGGTGGCTGATCCTTATCATTACGAAGGAAGGTATAGATAGTGCTTTAAAACCTACGAATTTAGGAGTTCTAAAATTCGATCATACCTTAAAGTGAGTTACTCTGTCGGATTCCAAAGTACAGGAACAATGAAGGCTTATCATTTTTTTAACTTCACTGAAAAAATGAAGTACTCAAAAATGATTAAATTGATGTACTCATATCGAATTTAGTATGTTTGGATAAAAAATGAACGCATTGTTTTATCAAATTTGAAACATCATTTGTTATCAAATCCAAACAAATGATAATTTTGTACTCTGTATTGATTTATTTCATTCAGGGTGGCATAAAAAATACTTATTAATGTAAATATTAAATAATGTACAATTTATAAAAATAGATTAAAAGTGCTTGCAAATTTTAATGCTCTTGTCATAAAAAAAAATCCGATTTCAGTATCTTGCTAATAATTTTGCTATTTTTGTTAATAAAAAAATCAGTTAAACGCTTATTGTTGATTATTTTGAGCAAAAAATAACTACCAGTATATTTTTACTTTAATTTGTGAGTTCGATAAGCATTATATAGAAATTCCTATTTGAACACAGCCACGGAATCTAAAATGAGTACGTGTAATTCTCACTTTTGAGTACATTCGGATCGGAGCTATTTTGAGTATGTGAAGTGCTTTAAAAAGTGTGCTTTTTACTCCATTTTGAGAACCCTTTTTTTAAAGTTATACAGTGCTCAGCAAAAGTTTTGACACTGGTGTTTTTTAACCTTTAAATAAAAAATACCAACACGTGAGTTTTACAAAGGGCTATATTTATATTCAAATATAATTTAAACAATGTAGATTAAAATAATGGTTATAATATAAAATAATATTTAATTTAACTGGAAAAAAGTAAAATTTTCATATTGCAAAAGTTTAGACACTTTTTTGATTTTTAGCCAACTGTTCACAGAAAAATGCAATTTCCAAGTTATGATGTCACAAGTCTGAAATATGTAATTATTCCTCGATATAGCATCAGTTAGTGAAGATGCTGCGAGCTAAAAATATTCAGTTAGATGAGGTAATTGAAGTAGGAAAGCTGAAATGGAAAAAGAAGACTGTTGCAGAAATTTCAGCAGCATTGAATCGTCGAAAGTGGTCTGTCTATGAAGTATACTCGAAGGATGACTTCTTCAAAACAAAACTTTAATCTGGAAAGCCTTGTGTGACGAGAAAATGAGATGACAAAAGGATCCAGAAACTGATATTTACACAAATAGTGATTGCTAATCACATTAAAAGTAAGTCAGGACTTTCTGTGTCGAAAGATATAATTCGTAGATGAATTAAAGAAACAGGTAAATCAATTTACATGAAAATGATAAAACAATCAGTTTTAAATTCTCGCTAAAAATTGGTGAGAATGCAATGAACTTGCAAACATACGTCATATGGACCCAAATGGTACCCTATGATATTCAGTAACAAAACAAAAGTGGAATTTGAATGGCCCAAACGAGTGGGCATACTATTGGCACGACTCGCGTAAAGAGACTGGGACTTTCTTAAGTCGACAACAAGAAGGTTACTTTTTAATGATTTGGTCCTCATTTTGCTTTAATGCTCGAGCATCTGTTGAGTTATTCATTGGTTGCCAAGCAACACAAGATTACGTACATACGTTGGAGATTAATTTTTAGTCATTTGAGAAACTTTTAGCTGATCTAATGTATGAATTTTAGCAAGATAATGCGTCTATGCATGTTGCATACAAAAGAAGATCTTCGTTTAACTCTGAAAATACTACTGATCTGAACTGGCCGGCGTGTAGTTCTGATCCGGACCCAATCGAAAACCTTTGTAACATCATATATCGTAATGTTTATGCACATTTTTGCTATACTTTTCTTTTAATGAGCTTTACAGAGCTGCTGTTGAACATGTTTGGTACAAAATAGATCCCCAAGTGACGCAGCATTTAGTTTCTTCGATAAAAAATCACATTCTTGCACTAATTACAAACAATGTGAATGCAACTCGATTTTAATTTGTAGTTATTTATCTGTAAATATACAAATTGTCTATACTTTTGCCACAAAGTTAATTTTATTTTTTGTCATTATATTTTATGTAAAAGGTAAAATTCAAAATTTATTGTTTGTGAATAAAGGATAAGTCACAAGTAATGTATAAAAGATGAATTACAAGCATTCGGTACATACTTCTGAATATAGAAGCGTAATGGATCATTGTCTAAAATTTTGTTGAGTACTGTATTGTACTGATATTAAAACCAAACATTTTCAGTTTCATTTACAATATTCTCGATTTTTAATAAAATGTATGAAAATAATGTAATGCCAGATTGATAATGAATGTTTCAGAATTTTTACTATTATACTGCAGGATCAATTTATTTTTAAACACGGAGACTAATGAATTTTATAGAAATACATAAATTACTACATTTCTAAATCGATATATTAACAAAGATGAACATCATTTTTAAAATCAGTACATTAAACAATTTTAAGTAGACAAATTAAATACGAATTTTGTCTATTCGCCCATGCTGTGGGTTGCATTTTCCATTTTTGAAACATATAATGATGCTTAGAAATTAAAAAATAATAAAATAAAAAATCTCTAAATTAAAAATAATATTTTATATATTATAACTTTCATAACTGAATCCTGTCATTTAAATTTTTTTCATGGATATAAATTTGAGTCTTATAAAATTTTTTATTCAATAATTCAACGAAGGAAAATAATAAACACCTCTACTAAAATTAACAAAGTCAAACACTTATCGATGAATATGATTTGATTATGCATGCCTATATAGTTAAACACTAACAGCAAAAACTTATGTTTTCTATATATAAGGTACGTCGGCAATATCTTCATCAAAATGGAGTCAGCTGAATACTTATTGTTTTATTTTCTTCCAAGGAAGAACAAAAGCTCTAAAACAAAAGATATCGATATTTAGTGAGCAAAAATTGAATTGTGATGCATTTGTAGTTAATACACTATATGGCCATTGATTATTGGACACTCGCGATTTTAGACATTTTGTTAAATATCTAGAAAAATACATATAGAATCATCTCGAAACTCTTAGTGTATAAATATAATAGTATAAGTCATACATCTCCGTGAAGATTTTTTCCCGAAACTCCACAGGGAACCGTCAACAAATTAAAAAAGAATGAATATCTTTTGAATAACCCTCTCAAAACTAATGTAGCAAAAGCACTCAAGCTCTAGATTATGATTGAATGCCTTATTGTATTAAGCCTTGTTAATTTTTATGCAAATAGCATGCATACTCGCAGAAAATTAAGGTTTTTCTAAAAATCGTCCCAAATTTTTCCACGTTTTTCCTTATAATTTTCAGAGTTCTTAATATAAAATAATATTTTTTTCAGAAAATATGACAAACAACATTACACACAGTACCCTGTAATCAGAATTTAAAAATAATGAAGATTGTATACAAAATGAGTTGGTTTACTAAATAATTTTTTTAATGCGCATGCGTCAACGATATCAAAATTTCGTTTGCATATTATGTTAGCTAAATGTATAGAGCAACTTTTGTGAAAATCACAAAATCATAACTTGGAAATTCTGAAAATAATCGTCAATTGAATAAGTTGAAAATCCGTTATTCTCAAAATGAAGCAAAAACAAGAGGGGTTGTATCCATATATTCATTGATTAGTGTCAATTTAGAATACACAATACGGGATCTACTACTACAATTGGATAAAATCCCTCATTTTTTTTGCTTCATTTTGTAAACAACGGATTTTGTCCTTTAGACGATTACTTTCAGATATTTCAAGCTATGATTTTGAGACTTTTACAAAAGTTGCTCTATGCATTTAGCTAACATAATATGCAAATGAAATTTTGATATCTTTGACGCATGCGCAGTAAAAAATTATTTAGTAAACCTACTCATTTTTCATACAATTTTTATTATTTTTTAATTCTGATTACAGGGTACTGTGTGTAATATTGTTTGTCATATTTTCTGAAAAAAATAATATTTTATATTAAGAACTCTGAAAATTATAAGGGAAAAAATTGGAAAAATTTGGGACCATTTTTATAAAAACCTTAATTACTCTGCGAGTATGCATGCTATTTGCATAAAAATGAACACAGAGTATTGCAATAAAGCATTATATCATAATCTAGAGTTTGAGCGCTTTTGATACATTAGTTTTGACAGGGTTATTCAAAAGATGTTCGTTTTTTTTTAAATTTGTTGACGGTCCCCTATGGAGTTTCGGTAAAAAATCTTCACGGAGATGTATGACGTATACTGTTATATTTATACACTAAGAGTTTCGAGATGATTCCTCCTGTATTTTTCTAGATATTTAGTAAAATGTCTAAAATCGCAAGTGTCCAATAATCAATGGCCATATAGTGTATGAATATTTATATATTTAAATGTAAAAATTAAGTACCTATTAAGACCTTGTTTCACAATATGTAACTTAAATCAATACTTTAGTAAAAGAAAACTTATACTGTACAGTATCACTTACAAAATATACAATTTATGAGAGATTCAATCATTGCTGATGAAATTTGAAGAAGATCCAAAAATAATAAGATGCTTAAAATTAATCAAAAAGTTTTTAAATAAAGAAATTTACATTTTTGTTAAAAAAGGGGGGACCAACGCTACAAAAATGACACAAATCTGACATGCTTAAAACTTGTTCTTTAGAACTATTCTTTACTGCAAGATCATTACGATAGAATAGGGCATTCAGAAATCTTGTCTTTCTTTTGCAGAATAAATCAGTTACAATATTGTCTCTCAATAATTATTTCTGGAAGTGCGTTTTAAAATTCGAAATGCGCTTTCAATATTTTTTTGCACGGCACTCGTCGTATATACCCCCAACCAATGGCTGAGAGGTTCTGCTCTAAGATGGTAGTCGTGAGGTGTTAGGTTCGAACCCAATCGCACCCTTCGGCCTAACCATTCGGAATTTTAATGGTTTTCCCCCGAACATTCTTTAAATATGGGTTATGTTCCCTTAAAAAGACTCCGATGCAATCGCCCTTTAATATTCATTTATTTAATGTATATATATATACATGTATATGTATATATATATCTGAGATATCCCGTTTATTTTTAAGAAAATTCCCATTGTTTCAGCTAAGTGGAGAGGCCTGCCGAATGACATAAACCCATCAAAACCCACCTAAAACTTTTATTCCATATTCTTATTTCGAAAATAATTATGACATTTCATCTATTTAATTTTTGATAAACCATAAAATATCATGATATTTCACAAAAATTACCTTGAGATCCACTTCAATTAAAACTCACTGACTGTCTTGCAAAAGGGCAAATTTGCAATGTTGTTTTCCCTGCATTAATTTTAAAATGCCAAAAAAAAAGTAATAAAAATAAAATAAAAATAAAGACGATAATTTCAAAATTATATATAAAAAAAAACTTGACTAAAATTATGAATATAAATCTAGAGAGTTTTAATCATTGGAGAATGCATTAAAAATCTATTAAATTATTAGATTTATATTAATTTAAATATTGTTTGTATGGCTGTGAAACCTGGAGCTCAGTGAACGCATTAAGGTCCCTGTCCTCGTTCCAGGAAACGCTCGCGAGCTAATGCTATTCCTATGGGGAAGCATTTTTCTAATAACTCTACCGCATTTTGACATTTTGGAATATATATATATATATATATATATATATATATATATATATATATATATATATATATATATTTTTTTTTTTTTTTTTTTTTTTTTTTTTTTTTTTTTTTTTTTTTTTTGCATTGGATAGCTGAGGTGTTTGCCGACAGCGCACCTTTTATACTTTTTCAATTTTGGTTGGAGATATATTTTTAAAAAAGCACTTTCAGTTTCGAAACCGGTTTTGAAAGTGAAGCTAACTTTGTAAAAAATATCAGCAACTAAAATCGAAAAAGTAAAAAAGGTGCGCAGTCGGCATGCACCTCAGCTATCCAATGCAAATCAATTATTCAAAAATGTCAAAATGCGATAGATTTATTAGAAAAATGCTTCCCCATAGGAATAGCATTAGCTCGCGAGCGTTTCCTCGGGCGAGGACAGGGGCCTGAACACGGTCTTCTCAATGACAGGGTTAATTTTAAAATACTGACACATTCAGTAGTATAATTTTCTTTTAGGAAAATGTCAGAGAATAAAAGTTTTGCCGGCGCAGTTAATTTATCGAAAAATTAAAAAATCGAAAATTTAAATATCAAATTTTATATAAATATGTTTTTTACCTACCGGAGGTATAATAACATTAATAATTTGATATGTTACTCTTGCGAAAAAATACGCAAAATGACTATCAAATTTTCAGCATAGAACATCAAATATTATTGAATAAATGCCTAACTAATCAACAATGAAGCTTGTTTCTAAAATTTTAAATAAAATCATCTACGTAAAACGCTTTCAGAAGATAAGACTAAAGTTATTGAAACGCACCTTGGAATTTACTTGAAAAGGGGTTTTTTTTTTTTTACTATCATTGAAATTAATTAATTACATTTAATGTTACGACTTACTTGGTGAAAAGATGAAAAGATCCTTGAGGATCCTTGAAGTAGGCGAGGAAGTTTTAATTTTATTTTATTTTAATCTTACAATAACCCCTCGCTCCAAGAAAACGGATTTACCAATACTATTTGCAAACATTTCTTTTTAGAATTTTTCAAGTTTGTGTCTAAAGGGAATGTTTTATCTGGGCACTATTTTCAAAAACACTATTCTCTAAGCATGAACCCTAGAAACATAACAATTTCCGAGAACTTATACATTTAAATTTTTAATCTATTTTTAAATATCTCAATACTTTGAAATAGACAAATGGAGCAAAATTTGACATTTTCAGTTATTCAATGGGACGTTAATTTAACTTTACAAAACAGTGTCTTCAAAAACCAATATTTCTTAGTCTAAGAAATGTTAATATGTAATTTTTATTGATTTTAATGAATATTTCAGTAAATTCTCAGCACCCTTTTAATTTTCATCTTGTTTTGCATTTGCAGTCAAACCGATATATGTGAATAAGAGATGATGTATTTGTGTTGTTCCTGTAGTTTGAATTTTAGAGTACATTGGAGTGTTGTTAAAATGATTTCGGGTTCAATTTTTGGCTTTTTTGATTCTGTTGATTCTACTTTTATTTAGCAATACAATAAATCATGTATTAAACTGCCATGTATCAGCACTATGGAATTCTACTATTCTCTATTTCCTCCTTGATCTAATGTAAATAACACCAAAATTTGAGAGTACTTCTGTAAATGTTTTAGCTGGATTTACAGAAATCATCTAGTATCTTATCATTTTAACAACTTTATTCATAAATTTAATTTAAAACTAATTTTATTCAATGATTACGTAATTAAAATATTAATAGCCTAGGCATGATTTTAAAAAATCGTAAAATTGGCAATTTAATTATTTATAAGCATTATCATGACCATTTGTTTACTCTTGATTTATATATTTTGGTAGATAGAATTGGCGAATTTATCACATTGTCAAAAAGTCATATGCCAAGCAGTCATTAATTCTGAAAAAAAAATCAGGACTAGAATTTGAGCACCCCGTTAATAAGCAAAATTAAAAGTGCTATAACTCAATCATTTTTTAAGATATAGACAAAATAAAAAGTGTTCTGGAATCGTTGTTTTAAGTTTTAACATGTAAAAGAAAAATATTTTTCAACTTTAAGTTTTTTCGCATTTCATTTTAAATTTTAAATTTTTTAAAAATCTTAAAATGGCCACCATTTCGAAACAAAATGGTGGATGATGCTGGCCACCAAACTCGGTCGACTTGTATGTACTATGTACATACCAAGTTTCATCGAAATCGGTTCATAAATACGCGTGTTATTACGTGACAAAAATCACATCGTTTCAAAATGTCAGCCATAAGAAAAATTCAAAGTGCTATAACTCAATCATTTTTTAGGATATTGAAAAAATAAAAAGTGTTCTGGAATCTTTGTTTTAAATTTTAACACGCAAAGGAAAAATATTTTTCAACTTTTAATTTTTTCGCATTTAATTTTAAATTTTAAATTTAAAAAAAAATTAAAATGGCTGCCATTTTAAAACAAAATGACGGATGATGCTGACCAACGAACTCGGTCGAGACATTTGTATGTACTATGTACATACCAAGTTTCATTCAAATCGGTTCATAAATACGTTAGTTATCGCATGACAAAAGTCAGATATATATGTTACAGGCCAAACCCGATTTTAGGCCAAACTAGATTGGCCTAGGCCAAACTAGTTTATCCTAACGCCCATCGGATAGACTAGTTTTTCCTAGGCCAAACCGGTCTATCCTAACGCCCATCGGATAAACTAGTTTGTCCTAGGCCAAACCAGTCTATCCTAACGCCCGTCGGATAAACTAGTTTGTCCTAGGCCAAACCGGTCTATCCTAACGCCCATCGGACAAACTAGTTTTTCCTAGGCCAAACTAGTTTGGCCTAACTCTTATAGGATAAACTAGTTTAGCCTGCTGTTTATTGGTCTGAACTAGTTTCTCCTAGGCCGATCTAGTTCATCCTAGGCCAATTCAATTTGGCGTGATTTTATTGAATTCAATGACCGCCACAGCGCCAACATTCTAGTTTGTCCTAGGCTGATCTAGTTTATCCTAGGACAATTTAATTTTACGTGTTTTTAGCTTGCAGGCGTCAAAGCCTGAGAAATAAAGGGCTCGCAGGTTCTGTATGTATGAATGTACGTATGTATGTACGAATGTACGTACATATGTACGTGCATATGTACGTAACGCGATAACTCGTGATAGAAATATCCGATTTGCTTCAAATTTTGGATGTACGTTCATTGATATAAGGTACTTTTCTGATTAATTTTGGAAATTTATTGGATAAGAATAAAGGGAGCGAACGGAAGGCTAATCACCCACCATTAAATTAGAGAAATAGATTTTTCATGCAGAATTATCAGTTTTCATTTAAAATTTTAGATATAGGATCAAACATACAAGGCGCCTCTATGATTAGTTGTAGATATTTATTGTTTAAGTGTAAAAAAAGGCAATGTATGTTACCCCCCATAATTTAGATAAATGGATTTTGTCGTAGAATTTACGGATATGCTTCACATTTGTATATAGGTTCTTTCTGATAAGGCGATTCCCTGAATAGTTTTGGGGGTTTAATGGTTAGGTATGAAGGGAAAAATTAACGATTACCCTCTTACATAGAAAAAACTAGTTTATCCTGTGGGCATTTAGATAAACAAGTTTGGTGTAGAAAAAACTAGTTTATCCAATTGGCATAAGGATAAAATAGTTTGGTTTAGGCTAATCTAATTTAGCTCGAAAACGGGTTTGGCCAGTAAAAAACATATCTTTCACTAGAAAAAGTATAAATGTATGTCAAGAGTCATTGCTTATGACACCAATACAGAAATTTAACATGTTCACCTTAGAGACATGATGCATTGGACATGGTGTTTGCTTATTCAAGCAAAATATTATTATCTACTTTAATATCATTTACTTTTGTACAGGCAGGGCTCTGTCTGTACAAAAATCAGTTAAAAAAGACTCAGTCCGGCTCGATCTAGCCCTACTCAATTTCTGCAAAAAATTCAGGTTTTACTTTACATACAAATAAGATTCCTTTTAAAAAAATGCTTATATACTTATTGGATAAATTTACAATGTATTTTTAAATTATGATGTGTTCACAGAATGGAAAATACACAATGTATTAACCTTTACGGAGGGGCTGTGACAGCATCTGTCCGGACTTACATGTATTCCCAGGTAGACATTGAGCGAGCCCCTCCGTAAAGGTTAATGAGTATCTAGATTCTTAGAGTTTCAATATTCAAATAGGGATTCATTAAATAATCATTGTAGTTGAGAACAAAAGAAAAAAAATATGAGAGTTATAAACATCATAACTTTTGAATCCGTTCAGTAAAAAGTCGACTTCTGAATATATTTCTCTGTCATTCCTTAAGGTTTTTCTCAAATCCTGAAGAAGTACATCCTAACACATTTATGAACTACTTCCTTTTCGAAAATGCATAAGGTTAACAGATTCAGATAATATGTAATCGAATGGCGTAAACCATTTTCTCATAAAAGCGATGTATCTTTGAGAAAATAATAAAGCTACGTTTTGAATCGAATTTCCGGTTACGACTTCACGAAAAAAAAATTGACGCCGTGACAAGAATAGCTTAGATGTCGACAGGTAATTAATGTCTCAAAAATGGAAAACGCTGTTCGATTCCAAATTATGTTCAGCTTCAATCTGGCTCGAATATGCAATCATAATAATAATAATAATAAATGAAAGTCAGATCTCAGTTGGCACGAGCGTGTAAAAAAAAAAGCAAACACCATGTCCAATGCATCATGTCTCTAAGGTGAACATGTTAAATTTCTGTATTGGTGTTATAAGCAATGACTCTTGACATGCATTTATACTTTTTCTAGTGAAAGATATGTTTTTTACTGGCCAAACCCGTTTTCGAGCTAAATTAGATTAGCCTCGGCCAAACTGTTTTATCCTTATGCCAATTGGATAAACTAGTTTTTTCTACACCAAACTTGTTTATCTAAATGCCCATAGGATAAACTAGTTTTTTCTATGTAAGAGATGTAATCGTTCATTTTTCTCTTCATACTTAACCATTAAACCCCCAAAACTATTCAGGGAATCGCCTTATCAGAAAGAACCTATATACAAATAATATGAAGCAAATCCGTAAATTCTGCGTCAAAAACCATTTATCTAAATTATAGAGGGGGGTTAACCCACATTGTCCCTTTTTACACTTAAACAATAAACGTCCACAACTAATCATGGAGGCGCTTTGTCTGAATGATCCTATATCTAAAATTTTAAATGAAAACTGATAATTCTGCATCAAAAATCCATTTCTCTAAATTAACGGTGGGGGACTAGCCTCCCGTTCGCTCCCCTTTATTCTTATCCAATGAATTCCCAAAATTAATCAGAAAAGTACCTTATATCAATGAACGTGCATCCAAAATTTGAAGCAAATCGGATATTTCTATCACGAGTTATCGCGTTACGTACATACGCACGTACATACGTACGTACATTCGTACATACATACGTACTTCATACATACAGAACTTGCGAGCCCATTATTTCTCAGGCTTTGACGCCTGTGAGCTAAAAACACGTAAAATTAAATTGGCCTAGGATAAACTAGATCAGCCTAGGACAAACTAGAATGTTGGCGCTGTGGCGGTCATTAAATTCAATAAAATCACGCCAAATTGAATTGGCCTAGGATGAACTAGATCGGCCTAGGAGAAACTAGTTCAGACCAATAAACAGCAGGCTAAACTAGTTTATCCTATAAGAGTTAAGCCAAACTAGTTTGGCCTAGGAAAAACTAGTTTGTCCGATGGGCGTTAGGATAGACCGGTTTGGCCTAGGACAAACTAGTTTATCCGATGGGCGATAGGATAGACCGGTTTGGCCTAGAAAAAACTAGTTTATCCGATGGGCGTTAGGATAGACCGGTTTGGCCTAGGAAAAACTAGTCTATCCGATGGGCGTTAGGATAAACTAGTTTGGCCTGTAACATATATATATATATATATATATATATATATATATGGTTATATATATATATATATGTCAACATTTGAACGGAGGGTGGTTTTGGAGTCTGGGGGTCATGATCGGTGAAAATATACCAAAATTTTCCGGAATTGCTTTCCTCCGGACGGCTGCAATAGGTAGCTTTTTACATTTGGGTAGCTTTCATTACAAAAGGTAAAAAGCTACCTATTGCAGCCGTCCGGAGAAAAGCACTTCCGGAAAATTTTGATATATTTTCATCGATCATGACCCCCAGACCCCAAAACCACCCTCCGTTCAAATGTTGACATATATATATATATATATATATATATATAACCATATAAATATATATATATCTGATTTTTGTCATGCGATAACTAACGTATTTATGAACCGATTTGAATGAAACTTGGTATGTACATAGTAAATACAAATGTCTCGACCGATTTCGTTGGCCAGCATCAACCGCCATTTTGTTTCAAAATGGCGGCCATTTTAAATTAAAAAAAAAAAAAAATTAAATTTAAAATTCAATGCGAAAAAATTAAAAGTTGAAAAATATTTTTCTTTTACGTGTTAGAACCTAAAAGAACGATTCCAGAACACTTTTTATTTCGTCTATATCTTAAAAAATGATTGAGTTATAGCACTTTGAATTTTCTTATAGCTGACATTTTGAAACGATCTGATTTTTGTCATGTGATAACACGCGTATTTATGAACAGACTTGAACGACACTTGGTATGTACATAGTACATACAAATGTATCAACCGAGTTCGATGGCCAGCATCATCCGCCATTTTGTTTCAAAATGGCGGCCATTTTAAAAATTAAAAAAAAAAATTAAATTTAAAATTATATGCGAAAAAATTAAAAGTTGAAAAATATTTTTCTTTTACGTGTTAGAACCTAAAACAAAGATTCCAGAACACTTTTTATTTTGTCTATATCTTAAAAAATGATTGAGTTATAGTACTTTGAATTTTTATTATGGCTGACATTTTGAAACGATCTGATTTTTGTCACGTGATAACACGCGTATTTATGAATCGATTTGGGTGTAACTTGATATGTACATAGTATATACTAAGGCTTGAATCAAGTTCGATACTCAGTTCCATCCGCCATTTTATTTCAAAATGGCTGCCATTTAAAAAATTTTATAAATTTTAAAATTTAAAATTAGGTACAAGAAAGTGAGAAATTGAAAAAAATTTTTCTTTTAAGCATTTGACCTTGATACAAAGATTCCAGAGCATTTTTTGTTTCGTCTGTATCTTAAAAAATGGCTGAGTTATCGCATATATATATTAATCGATTTCAATATGAGTGTGCATGTGCACCTGAATTAAGATTTCGACCCAGCTCATATTCAGGTTCTACTAATTTGAGCTTAGTATTTTTGAATAATATAACTTAATTTAAAATAAATAAATAAATATATAAGTATTTGAAAGCTACCTCTTCCTCCGGGCACTGCCGGAAGGACTATTTGTAATGAAAGCTAACTAAAAGATTTTTCTCTTATGCATTTGAACTTGAAACAAAGATTCCAGAGCATATTTTGTTTCGTCTGTATCTTAAAAAATGGCTGAGTTATCGCATTTTTAATTTCTAGTGTTGCTCATATCTTGAAATGATCTGATTTTCGTCACGTGATAACACGCGTATTTATAAACTGATTTGAATATTACTCCGTGTGCACATAAAACATAGCAATGCCTTGACCACGTTTACTGTCCAACTTCTTCCGTCCTCTTGTTTCAAAATGGAAGACATTTAAGTTTGTCAAAAATCTTTTAAATGTATAATGATGTACAAACAAAAAATTAGAAATTGAAAAAAGGTTCTTTTTAAATTATTTATCTAAATAATGAATTCAGGAGTATTTTTTGCTTTGTCTTTAACTTAAAAATCGCCTGAGTATGACGTGGGTGACATTTTTCGTGGGGGACGATTTCTAACGTGGGTGACATTTTAAAAAAAATCAATTTGTCCGCGACAGCACTCGTACATATTAATCGATTTCAATATGAGTGTGCATGTGCACCTGAATTAAGATTTCGACCAAGCTCATAATCAGGTTCCACTAATTTGAGCTTAGTATTTTTGAATAATATAACTTAATTTAAAATAAATAAATATATAAGTATGTGAAAGCTACCTCTTCCTCCCGGCACTGCCGGAAGGACTATTTAAATTTATTCTGTCAGAAAGAATCAATAGCAACAAAATATCATGTTCTCTTTGTTACAAATTTATTACACAAATTTGACATTTACAATAACATTTTGTTAAAAAAAAAAAAAACCCGCAAAATAGTGACACTAAAACAACAGTAAACTTTGGAAGTTAATCCCATTTGGATACCATGATATTACGCAAGTTGTTACTCCATAATTCAAACAAATGCTAATAAAATATTTACCATGTCAAGTATGAGTTATTCATTGAGATTTTCTGTTTCATTTCGTACACTTTAAAAAATAAAAGTGTAAATTTACACACAAAAATGTGTAAATCGATGATACAAAAACGATTTGTTTGTGTGTGTAAATTTGTGTCTAAATTGTTAAAATACACGCCTAATGTGTAAATTTCAAAATACACATTTCAGTGTGTAACTTGATGATAACACTAAGTGTGTAAAAGTTATAGTGATCACTCATGAAATATCCAAATTAATGTGTAAATTGCGCAAAAATACACATATATCTGCGTAATATTCTTACTCATTTATCTGCGTAATCTTCAGTGATCACACGGATAAATGCGTATTATGCAAAAAACACGCATTATTGTGTTATTGTAATTTACACAGTTCTTTGCGTAATATGTAAAATACGCATATTCAATGGGGATTCAATAACTATTGTGTTTAGAGTATATAGAATATCTGTACTGCAATGAGCGATGCATAATATCGAAGTCTAATGTCTTAGTTGATTTTATGCTTAGTTTCAGAACCGTAGCTGCATTATTTATACAGTTTTGGATGGAAGAGTGAAATAGGGAGGGGTGTAGTTGAAAGCCTGATTTTTAGTTTATGGGGCTAGATTTGTGACAGTGGATGAGTTAAAATTATTGTTGTTTGGACTCGGGATCATAGTGATGTACACACTTCTCTTCCACTTTCACAAGTGTAGCCTCATAAGCTCCAAATCAGCCAATCACACTCACCCCCCCCCTTCTTGAAAACTCCCTCTAAATAGGTTTTTAGAACTTCACCCCTCCCTATAAAACTATGTTATTACAGCAGCTACGGTTCTAAAATTCAGCATACTGCCATTTAAAACATTAGTTTTCGATATTCCTCTATAATTAACAAGCAAAAATTATAGTAAAATCATAGTGAAACTCTGATTATTTTAGTGGAACATAGTTCTTCTGATGTAATATTTTCAAATTAAAACACAGCTGAAAATTATATGTAGTTAAGATAAATAAGTATTTCGAATTTCTCAAAATTGGAAAATGTAACGTAGAAATTCAAAAACAACGCTATAGTTTTAATCGATGATAAACATAGTTAACATTATAAGTTTCATAATAAAAAAACTTACAAAGAAATTTCAATAAATAAATAAAACTCGGATGAACTGTTTAGCTTATAAATCGAATATATAATTTATAGATATAATATATATCTGTATAATAGTTTATAAATAAACTATAATATCTTTTACACAGCCACCCGAAATTTAACACCCCCCCCCCCCCCACACACACAAAAAAAAATTGTGTTAACGTTTATTTTGCTACTGTTAAAATACATTCATAATTTTTTTTTAAGATGAAACTTTTTCAAGAAATAAATAACTTTAGATACAACATTTGTTATTTTAAGGAGTAAGTTTCAGGAGTTAGGTAATGTTGACATTTTTTAAGGCAAGTAAATTAGTCGCGAAAAAATTCTTATATGAAAAAAAATATATATGTATAAAAAATCCAACATATAGAATATACATTTATACGTAAATATAAACAAAACAGATAAAAAGAATTGGAGGTAATACGAACGTATGAGATTACGTACCTTACATTTTATGGGAGAATAACTTCTATATTTTTGTCAACGCGAGTGCTTGCATTCAGTTTGTCTCTTTGGCCACCACATTGTACGTGATTTGCTTTCTAAGCGTGCTTGGTTGAGAAGTTTCATTTTCGATCCCGGCGTGATCAAGGTCAAGTTACTTGACTCACAATTAATTTTCAACTTAAACCTGATGAAGCCAAGTCGGCGATGATTATGATTTTAGTTTTTGATGCTTGATTCGCGTAGTTCATGAATAGGACCATATATTGTACTGCGAACTGAAGTTAAATTAAAATTACAAGTTAAACTTTGAAGTGGGTAAATGGTTACAAGTTTTGAGACTTTATAATTTGGATTTAATAATTTAGGATAAAATCAAGCATACTTATATTCAATATGCTAAATATAAAAATAACTCAGGATACGAATTTAGAATTATCTTAATTACATGAATTATATTTTATGTTACATATT
Organism: Maratus speculifer; assembly: GCA_964019185.1. Classification (NCBI taxonomy): domain Eukaryota; kingdom Metazoa; phylum Arthropoda; class Arachnida; order Araneae; family Salticidae; genus Maratus; species Maratus speculifer. The sequence goes on from OZ025291.1 coordinate 170,762,433, forward strand.
GAATGAATTCAAAATAGTTTTTAGTTTCTACTGAAGGATAAACTACTGTCCTTTAAATTAAGTGGGGGTAAGAGAGAGCAGCAGAAAAATTACCAACAGTACAAAAAAATATAATTTAAATTTCTGAATAAGCATAAAATGGGATTATATCTCTATTATAATGCCTCTTTATGAAATCCTCTTTCTAATTTCGCTTTAAGAATGAAATCTAACACTATTACTGAAAATCACAAGTAAAATTGTGAAAAAACAGTGGTCAGCGAGACGGCTGAAACAAATTACGATTTAACAAAATTCTAGAATTATAAAAACAAACATTTTTATAGTTGATGTACAAATTTCAAAAGGTAATTCGGAAAACGAAATTAACTAATTAAATGAATAAAATTTTACGTTACATGTAACGAAATATTGTTACATTTGTCGAGATTAATTTTTTTAGCTTCTTTTAAATGTTCATATGCTGCTGAAACGGAGAATGTAAGAGAGGTGGTCAGAGTATCTTATAAAAATAAATAAATATACTGGTCTATTATTTAAAAATGCTGTTACAGCAAATGCAATGAAATCATGTTATTTATTGAAAGGGGTTAATGAAATAAAAAGTGTAGCTCTGAATAATGTTTTAACCTCCCATCCATTTCGTAACGTCTACTTTAAAATTCACACATTTATAATTTTTGTAACACATTAATTAATGTAATTTCAGATGTTATCTACATTTACAATTTATTTTCTGAATTTATGAACTGATAACAACTTACAAACTTAATGCCATAAACTAAACACACATTAAAATAGGTATTTTTTTCATAAGAAAAGTGCATTTTTTTTGCCAAGTGGGTGATTTTAGAAACTTACACACTTACCTATGTATATAGCATTATGTGCAAATTACAATAACATATCAATTTGAGTAAATTCAGGCATTTTTCAGCATTTACACATTTGTTTGTGTCTTTCAAGTGATAACAAACTACATACTTAGTATTATAAGCTAAAATACACATAACAACAGGTAAAACTTTGCAAAAAGTTGATAATTTTCATGTCAGGTGTGGAATTTGAGGAATTTACACACATATGTGTGTAAATTTGTCTAATTTACATTTTTATTTTTTAGAGTGTATAAACTTAAGAAAGAATTTAATACTATATTTGAGATTAATAAATGGAAAGAGAGTTTTTGATAAATTACATTTTAAGTAGCTCTAATAATATTACATATAAAAAAATTTTCGATCGAAATCATATTATTAACCTATTATATAAATTGTTTTAAGTACCATTTCAATCCGTTGACAAATATGTTTCAAATATAAGTATGAATATTTTTAGCATGTCTATAAAAAGGTTTAAAAGAGCGCAATTTCAATTTATTTTATTATGCATCACTTTTTTTTCTTCCGGATATTTTGAATTATAACTCAATTCTAAAACTGTTTTATAATTTACATGTATTTCTCCCATCTTTATGTTTATTTCATGATTTTTATCGTTTTAAAATTTACTATTTGAAATGATAATTGGAAACAAAAAATTTTGTTGGACGCTTAAATTTTTGTAACGTACAAAAACGTAAAACTTATTCTAAAATTCTCTATTTTTTTCTTTTCCATAAAAAATGTGCAGTGAAATTTTAACATTGAGAAATTAAATTTTGTGTCTAAATATTCGTCAAATTGCTGCCTTTCTCATTTTAAATTTAATCCACAGATTAAAAAAAATAATTGCATAAGTTTATTGGTAGCCTTGATCTCTCCATTTTTGTGACAAATTTAACAGATATAATTGGTGTTAAGTTAGACTAATGTGTAATATTACACCAATTGCATCATTTTAAAATACACTATTATGAAAGTTAAATTACTGAATAGATTTCGGGGCAGCATGTTGCCAGCAATTTTATGGACATTACATAAATTGGACATTACATGTTACATTATATAAAATTTTCAAAATGTATAATGCAAAAGGATCATTTTAGGTGTATGAGCTAAATTTATTGAAGTTGGTTTTACTAATATAAATATAACACATAAATAATGCATAATACATTGTGAATATATAAAATTCAACATCATAAAATATCCTCGTTTCAGAAAGAAAAAGAAAGAGAATTTATTAATGCAATTAATGTCTGTATTCTACAAAAGTATTCCGTTGTAATATACATCGTAATTTGTCAGACAACAAGAATGCACGGAATAATCCCGAAATGTAAATTATCGTTTTGCTTTCATCTTTTAATTTCAAGTAACTCAATAAATTTCACGGCGTTCAAGATCTATTTCATGCATCGGAAATAAAAGTTTAAATACAAAACGTTTTGTATTATAATTATTCTAAAATTTCCAACAGATTTTGCTTTTTTATGTAGATTTCTTATGATATACTACCTATTGCGGTCGCTCCCATGTTGGAATTTCTGAAAATATTTTGCAGATCAACGCCGATCATGACCTCTAGACCCAAAAACTACCATCAGTAAAAAAGTTTATCTATCTATCTATCTATCTACTAATATATTGGTATATATCACTTTTTTATGGACAAGATAACTTTTTTAATTATACTCAGATCTTCTTCAAACTTTTACATAAAATCAAGGGGCATAAAATCTCGGTCATGTTTGTTAATGGGCAAAATCGGACCTAGGGGATGAAAATAGGGAGGTTTTTGTGAAAACAGAAAAAACGGCATAACTTCTTAATTAAAATAGATATAGAATCGATTTAAAGTTTATATTACTTCTAAAAATGGGCCAAAAGTTTATGCATGACAGATGTTCGATACAATTAAAAAAGGGCTCAAGGGACGAAAAAAACACGGTTTTTGGGAGAAAAAAATCCTAACTTCGTCAATTCTTAAGATATCAAATCCAAATAATTTTTTTTATAAATGTTCTTAAAATTATATAACACTTTTGTATTTCCAAGTTTTTTATAGGAGTATTTCTTACCGACGAAAAAAATTAAAAACAAAAACGCAAAGAGGGGTGAAAAAAGTCAAAAATCCACAACTTCGTCAATTCTTAAACTATGAAATCTAATTAAATTTATTTTACATCTTCTCAATATTATCTACAACTTTTATACTGAGAAGTTTTTCATAGGACCAATTCTTATAGCAAAATTAATTTAAACAATAATAGGGGTTGGAGAAAAAAAACCCAAATCCAAACAGCTTATATTCTGACTTAATTTTAAATTCATTTTTGATTTTAAACGCATCCAATTTACACATCCTCTTATTAAGGAACTATATAATGTGACGTATTGGCCAGTTTTTTTTTAATAAAGACAGAATATATTTCGAAAAAGGCTACAAAAAAGGTATTTTTAACATAATTTCCCGAAGTGATTGTGATTGAATATTTGAGGAATTATTCAAATAAAAAACTGCATTTTTCTTGATTCGTTTTTAAATTCCGTTTTGCTCTCAAACGCATCCAATTAACAGGTTCTCTTATTTGGGAGCTGTTTAATGTACCGTATTGGTCAGTCTTTTGATAAAGGCTGAATATAATTTTAAAAATGCTGTCAAAGTGGGCACTTTGCACGAAATTTCCCGAAGCGATCATGATGAAAGAATTGTATTCAAATAACAAATCGGTTAATTTATGACTCATTTTTAAATTCAATTTTGCTCTCAAACGCATTCAGTTGCCAGTTTTTTGTTATTTAGGAACTATATAATTTACTACATTGGTCGATTGTTTTAATAAAGCCAGACTATATTTCAATATTTGTTGTCAAAATGGGCATTTGAGCCAAATTTCGGTTGAGAGGATTATGATAAAACCAGTTCTTGCAGAAAATTGAAATTAATTTTTTTTTGACAGCGGCTAAATAAAGTTGTTAAACTAAGTTTATCTCTAATCATATATTATTTTTTGTTGTTGATAATGGCACTTTTCGAAATCTACTTTCGGCTATAGGCCAAGCCGAAAGGGATTTTTTACATTTTTATACAGATGTCGAAAGTTTTGTTTATGAGATGTTTCCATAAGGTTATTGTAAAATGTTTCATGTGATATTAAGTAAAATTTCTGAATTATTAATATTTTATGACCTAATAAATTTAGAAATTTCCGCATAGTGAACTTAGTACATTAGTACAATTGTAATATTAGTGTTTTTCCTAAATATTACTTAAATGTGACACATTTAGACGAAACATCACGCATTTAAGTAAGATTACCTTGGATTAAATTTTGTAGAACATATGATCATAAGTCACTAATGCATTTAATAAACCTTGATAGCAACTTTTTTTCTAAGCAAATAACTTGATCAGATTGCAATAATATTTTGAGTTAATATGTTTTATGGCTGAATTGTGAATAAAGAATGATGTGCAAAAAATAAATAAGTAATACATACTACAAAAGCAGCCTGTTAATAGTTTGCAATATTTCTATACGAATATTAATATACATCAAATGGATTTTAATACAATACACAATTAAGATGAGTTTATTATTATTATTATTATTATTATTATTATTTTCATAATAAAAAAAACATGCACTGTTAAAAATTTGCAGCATTCTGTCCAGTCATTTGATCGTTTTAATGTGACAGTAAAAAAAACCGTCGACGGTAAATTTCGACGGGATTTTGAACATATTATTGTCCATTCCATGACCAGAATACAGTTAAAATACGGTTATGTCGCTTTTTTTAAAAAAAACCGTCATATGACTGGACAGAATGCTGAAATTTTTTTAACAGTGTACATCAGGTTAATCTAAATTGAAATTCTTTGTACTTTTTAAATATGTACATATACGTAGTAATAAGTATCTAGCTTTTGGTTTATACACATTGGTAACAAATATTATGGCTTTCATAAAAATCAATTTTAAAGGCATAATTCAAAATTAAAATTTACTACTTAAAATAAAAATAACAATTGCCAAAAATCCCCATCCCACCATTCGAAACTAAAAACATAAATTTGAATAAACGACAATGCCATCAGAGTGGTATCACTTCAATCCGATAGGGCACTTTAGATCCATAACTTACGTGTTTTACTTTTTAATACACACATGTGGATCTAATGTGTTTTTAGGGTTGTCATACACGGCCAAGAAAGTGAAAAATCTACATATGAAATTTTTTTCACATTTATTTGTTAATTAAAGAAATTTAAATAAAAATTTAACAACAATAACTTTTAAGACGATGTAAAATTGTCTTGCATATCATAAAAATCTTGATAAATGCATATTTAATATAAAGTAATAACTTAAATTTTAACTAATAATTATCCAAGAGTCATTAAAACAAAATTTGAAACACCAGGGAATTTAATATATCAAAACTATCAGTTGACTTTGTTCGCTTTAAGTTAAAATTACCACCACTAAAACAGTTCTGATGGTAACATTTATAGAACTGAATCAGTTCAAAATTCTAGTATATCTTTAGCTGGTAGGTGCGTTATTTTAAGCTATTTATGCCTAAGTTAAAATGACTTTCAGCGTATTGTTTACGGCTATTACTATGACTAGTTAATAAATAGGAACTTTTTTCAATCGAAAGACTGAAAATGTACAGGTTTCTTCATTTTAACAGTATTTAATTAAAAAAATCAGTATTTATGTAAAACATGACAATATATTTTTCAAAAGAACAAGCTTGCATGAATTACATGTTTTTTTCAGTTTGATTTGCAGTAACTGTAATAAATGAAGGATATTTTTAATTATTTCTATGTTTCTATTCAACACTGATCTCTGTAAATTTATCTATGATATGAACTATAAATTATGCTCTGTAATCAAAATTGGTTGTTTCTTTAGACATTTAAGCACACACAAAATCAACAATTTCGATTTTATAAACAAAAATCCATATATTTCAGTAGATTTTTCAATTTTTTAAAAAATTTGTAGTTTATTGCCTGAATACTGAAGTTGTATGTTTAAAGAAAAAATAAACACGTTAAGTAAGATTAATTATGCAGTCGATTGTATACACATAAGAAATGAAATTTGATTTAAAAAAATCTGTTCAAATTTGCCAATTTTTATTACATTCAATAATATATATATAAACATTTTATCATGATTTTACATCATATAGCAAATAAAAATTAATAAATATAAAAAAAATGTATGCATTTTAACGAAAACGCCAAGAATGTGGGAAGTCATGAATTTAAAATCTGTTTTTTTATCATTTTTATTAATAGATGGAATTTTTTTTCTTCAGCAAGCTTTCTTACATTAAAAAAAAGAAAGCAGCAACTCCAAAAGTAAAATAATATAAATTCTTTCATTTAAAAAAATGCATTTAATAAATATTTTTAAAAGTTATACTTTAGTGTCCCTTAATTAATATTGATATATGATCGCTATTGTCTCTTCCAAATGAGCAGTTTTCTCAAGTTTCAAAAATGTGACACAAAAAATAGCAATAAAAGGCTCAAAAAGCAAAAATTCATTTTTCATTGCGTAATCCCTTGTATTTATTTCTCCTATAATCTATTGAACAAAAAATAAATGATTTAGCAAGAAAATAACAAAATATATTTTCCAAGGATTTGTTTGTCTTCGAGTTACTCTCAAAGGATTATATATCCATTTTGAGTAAATGCTATGGTTTATAATACAAAAACAGATTTATTCTACTATAATAAATTTCAATAAATATAGAAATATTCCTTATAACTTAAATCCTTTTCTAAACAATCAAACTTCTAGGACATAAAAAAAATCTTGAAAGAAAATATTTACAGCTCTAGAAAATATTTTAATAGCTACTATTGAAAATTCAGCATTTTTATTTCTTGTTATATAACTCATTAGTAAAATTATAATGTACGATCCATTTTTCCAATGACTGAAAAAATTCGTTATTTCATTATTGAATTATCATTGTTGTCATAAATTACCAATGATCTACTTATTGAGCTACCTTTGCCACATCCTGCGGGTCAAATAACCTTATTATTTAGAGAAATTTGCTAAAATTTGCTAAAATTTTTCAGCTATTTTTAGATTTAATAACGTATAAATAAAATTATGTTTTTCCATGATTTTACATCAGATAGCAAATAAAAATTAATACATTAAAGATATATATACATTTTATTGAAAAAGTTACGACGTTAGGATATGATGAATTTAAAAACAGTTTTTTTTTATTGTTTTCATTAAAATAGATTTTTTCTTCAATAAGATTTTTTATATTAAAAAAAGAAAAACAACTCAAAAATACAATAATATGTACAAAAACTTTCACAAAATGCATTTAATATATATTTTTAAAAATTCTGATTTAGTCTTCTTTAATTAAAATTATTATATGAACGCTCTTGTCTCTTCCAAATTCACAGTTATTCCAAGGTTGAAAAATGGGACATTTATAAATAAATCATGGCTCAAAAAGCTAAAATTCATTTTTCATTGCGTAATCTGTTATATTGATTTCGCCTATAATCTACTGAACAGGAAATAAATAATTTATCAAGAAAAGAACAAAATATATTTTCCGAACATTTGTTTTTCTTTGAGGTCAATGTCAGAGGATTATATCACGAATCGGAGTAAATGAAATGGTTTATATTATAGCATACCACATGTATTCTATTCTAATAATTTTTTATAAACATAGAAATATTCCTTATATCTTAAATCATTTTTTAAACAATCAAATTTCTAGAACATAAAGTAAATCTTGGAAAAAAAATATGTATATCCCTATATATTATTTTAATATCTACTTTATAAAAAATTAACAAAGTTTTTATTTATTCGTATTTAACTCATTAGTAACAATATAATATATGATCCATTTTTTTCAAAATGACTGAAAAAGTACAGTATTTGATTATTGATTTATTACTGTTTTCATAAATTACCAACAGTCTGGTTATTGAGTTACCTGTGCGACAATTGGCGGATCAAAAAATATTATTATTCACTGAAATTTGCTAAAATTTGCTATTTTTTCAGCTATTTTTAGATTTAATAAAATATTTAAAAATATATGTTTTTTCATTATTTTACATCAGATAGCAAATAAAAATTAATGCATTTAAAAAATATATAAATTTTAGTGAAAAAGCTACGAACTCGCAAGTTATGAATTCCAAATCAGTTTTTATCATTTTAATTAAAAGATAAATTTTTTTTTCTGCGATAAGATTTCTTATATTTAAAAAATAAAGATAGAACTCAAAAATACAGTTATAAATAAAACAAAAAGTTTTGAAAAATTGCATTTTAAAAATTCCACCTTACTCTCTTTTAATTAATGTTGATATATGGTCACTCTTGTCTCTTCCAAATCCACAGTTATCTAAAATTTGAAAAATGTTACATTTATAAATAAATTACGGTTTAAAAGCGAAAATTCATTTTTCATTGAGTAATATCTTATATATTTTTAATATAATCTAGTGAGCAGGAAATAAATAATTTATCAAGAATAGAACATAATTATTTTCCGAAGATTCGTTTATCTTTCAGTTCAATTTCAGCGCATTATATAATCATTGGTAATAAATAAAATAGTTTATAATAAAGCATATGAGATTTATTCTACTATACTAAAAGTCAATAAATATAAGAATATTCCTTGTAGCTTAAATCATTTTCTAAACAATAAAACTTCTAAGACATAAAAAACCTTGAAAACCTTGTGTATAGCTCTGGAAAAAATTTTAATGACTACTATTAAAAATTAACAACATTATGCTTCATAGGTATTTAACACATAAAGTAAAAATATAATGCTGCATAAGATGGATTTTTCTAAATGACTTTAAAAATGCCATAGTTGATTACTAAATTATTATCGTCCTTTTAAATTACTAAGAATCTACTTATTGATATATCTGTGAAAACAACCAGCGGAAAAAATAACATTATTATTGTATTTACAAATTATTTATACATTAGGATACACAATAGAATTTCTTATATTAAAAAGAAAGAAGAATTTCACACAGTATAATAATATTAAAATTTTTACTAAAGAAAAAAAATATTTAAAATGTACTTTTTAAGAGTTTTCTCATAGTCTTCTTTATTTAATATTCATATATAATCGCTCCGTACGCTTCAAATCCAAGTTAAAAAATGCGACATTTATAAATAAATTACGGCTCAAAAGAGGGGAAATCATTTTTCATTGCGTAATCTGTTATATTGATTTCTCCTATAATCTACTGAACAGAAAATAAATAATTTAGCAACAAAAAGCAAAATATATTTCTGAAGATTTGTTTGTCTTTCAGTTCACCACCAGCGGATTATATAACCATTTGAAGTAAATGCAAAGATTTTCAATAAAGCATAACATATTTATTTTAATATAATAAAATTCAATAAACATAGAAATATTCCTTATTGCTCAAATCATTTCCAAACAGTAAACTTCTAGGACATAAAAAAAGTCTTTAAAAAATATGTAAGCCTTTAGAAATTATTTTTATAGCTACTATTGAAAATTAACAACTTTTTAATTTATTGGTATTTAACTTATTATTAAAAATTTAATGTAAGACCCATTTTTTCCATATGACTGAATAAATGCAATATTTGATTGTTGAATTGTTACTATTGTCTTAAATTACCACAGATCTAATTATTGAGCTACCTGTGCCAACAACAGTGGACAAAATAAACTTATTATTCAGAGAATTAGCTAAACCTTGATAAAATTTCTCAACTATTATTAAATTTAAGAACAAATATATAAAATTATTTTTTTCATGATATTGCATGAGATATCAAATAAAGATTAATACATTTAAAAAATATGTACATTTTTATAAAAACGCTAGTAACTTGGGTCGTGGTGAATTTAAAATCAGTTTATTATAATTTATTTTAAGAGATGGATTTTTTTCTTGAATAAGATTTCTTGTACTAAAAAAAGAAACAAAGAACTCCAAAAATACATTATTATAAAAAAAAGCTTTGAAAAAATGCATTTAATAGATATTTTTCAAAGTTATTCTTCAGTCTTCTTTAATTAATATTGATGTATGATCACTCCTGTCCTTTCCAAATCCACAGTTATATCAAGTTTGAAAAATGGGAGATTTATTAATAAATTACGGCTCAAAAAGCGAAAATGCATTTTTCATCGCGTAATCATTCATATTTATTTCTCCTATAATCTACTGAACAGGAAATAAATAATATATCAAGAAAAGAACAAAGTATATTTTCCGAAGATTTTTTTGTCTTCCAGTTCACCGACAGCGGATTACGTAACCATTTGTAGTAAATGCAATAGCTTGTAATACATCATATCTGATTTATTCTTTTATAATAAAATTGAATAAATATAGAAATATTCCTTATAGCTTAAATCATTTTGTTAATAATAAAATATCTAGGACATAAAAAAAAAAAAATCTTGAAAAAATTATGTGCATTTCTAGAATTATTTTAATAACTACTATTGAAAATTAACAATATTTTTTATTTATTGAATTTTAACTTATTAGTAAAAATGAAACATAAGATGCCTTTTTTTAATTACAAAAAAATTCGATGTTTGATTATTGAATTATTACTGTTGTTTTAAATTACCAACGATCTACTTATTGAGCTACCTGTGATAACAACGGCCAAACAAATAACCTCATTATTCAGAGAAATTTTCTAAAATGGGCCAGCTATTATTAGGTATAATAAATCATAAATAAAATTATGTTTTTTCATGATCACAGCAGATAGCATATAAAAAATAATACATAAAAAAAAACATGTAAAATTTAATGAAAACGCGGCGAACGTCATGAATTTAAAGTCAGTTTCTTATCATTTGTATTAATAGATGGATTTTTTTCCTTCAATAATATTTCTTATATTAAACAAAATAAAGAAGCAACTCCAAAAGTACAATAATAATAATAATAATAAAATCTTTGATAAAATGCATTTAGCATCTTTTTTTTAACTTATGCCTCAGTCATTTTTAATTAATATTGATACGTGATCTCTCTTGTCTCTTCCAAATTGAGTATATATCTAAAAGTAATTTTAATAACTACTACTGAAAATTAAAAACGCTATACTTCATTGCTATTTAACATATGGTTAAAAATATAATGCTGTATAAATCTTGAAAAAAATATGCATAATCCTAAATATTGTTTTAATATCTTCTTTATAAAAAATTAACAAAGTTTTTCTTTACTCGTATTTAACTCATTAGAAAAATAGAATATATGATCCATTTTTTCAAATGACAGAAAAAATGCAATATTGAATTATTAAAATATTACCTTCCCTTAAATTGCTAATGTTCTACTTATAGAGCTACTTGTGTCACCAACAGGCTTAAGAAATGACATTGTTATTGAATTTACATATTATTAACACAAAAATGTTATTCAATAAGATTTCTTATATTAAAAAAAAGAAAGAAAGAATTCCAAAATTATAATAATTCAAAAAAAATATTTAAAAAATTCATTTAATATATATATTTTTTAAAGTTTTCTCGAAGTCTTCTTTAACTATTATTAAAATATGATCGCTCTGTCAGCTTTCAAATCCGAGGTTATCTTAAGTTTAAAAAATGTAACATTTATAAATAAATTACCGGCTAAAAAGCGAAAATTCATTTTTCATTGTGTAATCACTTATATTTATTTCTCCTATAATCTGCTGAACAGGAAATACATAATTTATCAAGAAAAGAACAAAATATATTTCCTGAAGATTTTTTTGCGTTTCAGTTCACTGGCAGTGGATTATATAACCATTTGGAGTAAATGCAATAATTTATAGTAAAGCGCATATGTTTTATTCTACTATAATACAATTCAATAAACATAGAAATATTCCTTATAGCTGAAATCATTTTCTAAAGAACAAAACTTCTAAGCCATGAAAAAGTTATCAAATAAATGTGTATATCTCTAAAAAAAATTTAATAACTACTATTAAAAATTCACAACATTATTCTTCATTTTTATTTAACACATGGATAAGAATATAATGCTGCATAAGCTGAATTTTTCCAAATGACAGAAAACAAAATGCCATATTGGATTATTAAAATATTATCGCTCCCTTAAATTACCAAGGATATACTTATAGAGCTATTTTTGCTGACAACCGGTGGAAAAAATAATATTATTACTAAATTTCCATATTATTAATACGTAAATATTATTCAATAAGATTTTTTATATTCAAAAAAGGACGAAGAATATCCAAAGGGTAGTAATATTAAAATTTTCATTAAAAAAGCATTTAATATATATTTTTAAATGTTTTGTCGTAGTCTTTTTAATTATCAGTAGTATCAGTTTTAAATTACCAACGATCTACTTATTGATCTACACGTGCCGACTAAGGTGGACCAAATAACTTCATTATTCAGAGAAATTTGCTAAAATTTGCCAGCTATTATGAGATTTCATAAAGTATAAATAAAATTATCTCTTTTAATTATTTAGGTTCAGTGTAGCAGTCAGTAATAAAAAAATTACATATTAACGTTTAAAATAAAATATATGTTCATATTTAATTTTTCTTTCTCCATGGTTTGCCCCATAAATAAGGGTCAACTTGAATATGCAAATCTATGTTCGACAAGGTTCTTTTTATTTATTTATTTATTTATATTATGTATAAGATCCTCTTTGAAAAAATATAAATAACAATTTAAACATTTTAAATAAGGTAGATCTATAAATTACATATCATTGTGCGTTGTAATGTCTTTGCCGTCAAACTATCTAAAAAAGTCCACCAAATGTGATATTATTACATTTATCTATACAAGAACATGATAATTAAGTAAGATCACATGTATTTCACTATAGGTAATAAGTTTAAAATTTACATGATTATTTTAGGGTGTAACAAAAAACAATATAAATCTATGAATTTATTTTCTACGAGAACTTTATATAGTTAAATAAATTAATAAACAAATATATTTTAAACTTAAATTTAAAATATCTTTTAAAATTGTGTTTTGTATCATTTGCATGCTTTCTTTATAGATATTTATAGGATTTCGCATTATTCTCTTCTTTTATAGATTTCTATTGGCCTTAAATTAAAAATTATAATTTAGGCTTTAACTATTTTATCTATAAACTATATGAATTGATTGTATTGTTTTCTTTAAATAGGAAAATTATATTAGCAAATATATTTAAGTAAATAAATTGATAAATAATTTTAAATATATTTCTTTATTTAATAAATTAGCATTTTATATAGGTGATACATAATTTTAAATAATTTGTCAATCACGTTTTTTAGCTCACAGGCTATCATAGCCTGAGAGCTTATGTGTCCGCCCGTTCTGTATGTATGTGCGTATGTGCGTAACGTGATAACTCATGATAAAAATATCCGATCCTCTTAAAATTTTGTATGTAGGTATATCCTGACAAGGCGCTTCCCTGATTAGTTTTTGAAGTTCATTCGATATGTATAAGAGGGGGAACGGGGGGCTCATGCCCCCCGTTAGTTGATATAGATGGGATTTTCATGCAGAATTAAGTTTTCAAAATTTAGATTAGGATCATTCTGATGAGGCGATTCCGTGACTGTTATTAGGTGTTCATTGATTAAGTATAAATAGGGGGAACAGGGGTTCTAATGCCCCCCCCCCCCCGTTAGTTGATATAAATGGGATTTTCATGCAGAATTAAGTTTTCAAAATTTAGATTAGGATCATTCTGATGAGGCGATTCCGTGACTGTTATTAGGTGTTCATTGAATAAGTATAAATAGGGGGAACAGGGGTTCTAATGCCCCCCCCCGTTAGTTGATATAAATGGGATTTTCATGCAGAATTAAGTTTTCGTTCAAAATTTAGATTAGGATCATTCTGATGAGGCGATTCAGTGACTGTTATTAGTTGTTCATTGAATAAGTATAAATAGGGGGAACAGGGGTTCTAATGCCCCCCCCCGTTAGTTGATATAAATGGGATTTTAATGCAGAATTAAGTTTTCGTTCAAAATTTAGATTAGGATCATTCTGATGAGGCGATTCCGTGACTGTTATTAGGTGTTCATTGAATAAGTATAAATAGGGGGAACAGGGGTTCTAATGCCCCCCCCCCCCGTTAGTTGATATAAATGGGATTTTCATGCAGAATTAAGTTTTCAAAATTTAGATTAGGATCATTCTGATGAGGCGATTCCGTGACTGTTATTAGGTGTTCATTGAATAAGTATAAATAGGGGGAACAGGGGTTCTAATGCCCCCCCCCCGTTAGTTGATATAAATGGGATTTTCATGCAGAATTAAGTTTTCGTTCAAAATTTAGATTAGGATCATTCTGATGAGGCGATTCCGTGATTGTTATTAGTTGTTCATTGAATAAGTATAAATAAGGGGAACAGGGGTTCTAATGCCCCCCCCCCCCTTAATTTATATAAATGGGTTTTTCAAGCAGAATTGTCAGATTTCGTTCAAATTTCTGAATAGTTTTGGAAGTTTAATGGTTAAGTATAAAAGAGGGGGATAACTCCTTTTAAATTATATAAATGCTAAATGGGTTTTTATTAAGAATTATCTCATTTGCTCTGAATTTTGGATATAGATTTTTTATATGATAAAGCATGTCTTTGATAGTATAGGAGTTTCAATGATTAAGTATAAAAAAAGAGGAAAGGGGAGAGCTGTTTCCCCTTCTTAATTTTTTTTCGAACGGAATTAACCCTTGAAAATATAAGGCTTTAATGTACAATTAGTATTTGTAGCCTGTGAGCTCAATGCCATCAGTTTAACTGGGCAGTATTCTTTATTAAACATATTTATTATATACTTTTCAATAAATTTGTTTTTATAAAAGCTAAGCGCTTCATTGTTGTTAAACGTATGTTTTTTCGTTATCATTAATTAAAACTTTTGATCAGCATACGTTTATTCATTAACAACCACTTCAACAACGTCTTTTGTTATCCATAATGTTTATATCTTGAGTAACGAGGATATTTTTCTTGCTTTTGATTTTTATTTGGTATGGTTCATCATCATTTGTGTTTTTTTTAATTTCTGTTTATTTGTTTTGAGAAGTAATACAATTCCCCTATAGAAAATATTAATAACGAAAGAATGTTTTACGCAGTACAAAATTTACTAGTTTAATATTATTTACTGGTATTGTCAGATGTTTTGTATCATATATTCCTTTCCATACCGTTGATATTTTTAATGTTACTTTTTTTAATTTAACTTTTTTATGTATATGATCCTACTAAGTGTATACTCAATTTCATTTTGTATTACTTATTTAAGTAAGTTTCTTGAAAAATTTTCTATCAAAATGCATTTAAACATTGGAATTAAATATAGTATAATTCATTTCAAACATTTTTTCAAAATTTACATTATCCATCTATGTCCCATTACCTCAATTAAAGATAAGCAGACGTCTGAATGTACCGTCGTTTAATGAGTTTTTGTATGATTCAAACTTTTAAACTTATTCTATACCACTTTGCCACTTTCGCAAACACGGTTTATGCTGTCGTCTTTCTTATCTTAATTTTATGTCATATCTAGTGACAAAGACTGACAAATTATTCGTTTTAAAAATCCTTTCAAATTTAAACAAATTGGAAATTGCACGTAAAGCGTAGCAAATGAGGTGCGTTCGTATGATAACAAAGTTTTAAAATATCACTCTCTTATATCAATCTCATAAAATTGTAAATAGTTAATTACAATTAAAATGCGCACCAAATAATGTTCTCCCTATACCATTATGTAATGGAATACTTTTGTGTGGCCTTATAAATCAATAACAAATGTTCTTTGCACCAAAGAGTGTGCAAAATGTATATATAACATGCACTTTATAAATACATGTGCATTTTATTATGTTCGAATGAGTGTAACACCATTAAAATGCATTTGAAACATTTTCCCCCATTGACCGTAATGTAACGAAATACTTTTGTTTGCCCCTGTAATTGTACTACGCATCCGACTTTGATAAAATTTGAAATAACTCGACAAAATTAGCTAATAATTATGTATTTTAAATTTGAAACGATTAGAATGCATTTGAATCTTTTTTCCCATTGACCGTAAAGTAACGGAATAACTTTGATTGTCCCTGTAATTGATATATGTATCCGATTTTCATAAAACTTGAAATAACTCGATAACATTATGTAATAATTCTGTATTTTAAATTTCAAACGATTCGGCTGTGTAGTTTTTGCGTTGTTATATGCGGACAGACAGACGGACAGACGGACGGACGGACGGACTGAACGACAACAATAGGTGCTACGTATTTGCATAATTACGAACGCACCTAATAACTATGTGTAATATTTAGATAAAACAAGAAACATTAAGTAAATTTGAAAAAAAAAGTATATTGGAAGTTAAACTCATGACTTTTTAAAATACAGTTATTTTATGCTTTTAAGCACAAAAATGATAAATTATATATCTTGTTATAAAGAGCAATTCGTCGGAAGGTTTTTATTAAAAAATAGAATTGTTTTAATTAATTAATAGTTTGCCAAGCACATACTAATGGATTTCGAAGAAATGCTTGATGAAATTATTCAAACTATAAAACAAGAAAATTCAAAATTATAAAATGAGAAATATACAGACATAATCCTACGTATCTTCCGTTATACCAAACTTTAAGAGAGTATTTTTGATAGAACTGGAAGAATTCTACTTATCGATGTCGTAATGTTACATGAAAATTAACATGCGAAATTTTCAATAGTGTAATTAAAAGGTGGTTATTTAGATTAATGGATTGTTTATTTTCATACAATTAATTAAAAAAGCAATTGAATTTTTTCATTTTTTTTTTTCTAGTTCCAAACTTTGTGGTAAATTAAAGATAAAGATTTGTTCAAATAACTGAATTTTCTCTTTTTAACTGGTTGGGGTTCTTCGGATCATGGTGCGTCCGATTAGCAAAACTATTTTCTATCATTTTCAACGTCTTTTATAATACATGTTTAATTAAATGAAAAATTGTTTGATTCCGGGTAGTGATATAAAGGCACACAATACTTTTACTCGATTACATATAGAGTAATTTGTAAACGATAAATATTACTATTATTAGCGCATTCCTTTCTATTGTATTGTGAACAACTACAATCAAAATAGTTCAATACATAATCGTAAATTTAATAAGCACACTGCTCACACAAATCGAATATAATGTGCATTTAGTTTGCATAATTTAAACGTTCTTTTTAATTTCTTTCAAGTTCATGCAGGGTTTTTTTTCTGTTTTTATTGGTATTTATTTGCATTTATTCATTAGGCCATTTATTGAGATTTCTTTAGCGTTCGCATCCCTTTAACTATATTAAGAGAACACACTTATCTTAACTCTTCAAAGATTGTGGATTTCTCGAAAAGCGTATATACATAAAATTTAATTTTTCTGCACATTTTACAACTAAAAACGCAAAAGAAAAGTGTATTATTAATTTATTTTTCTTATTTTTGAATTCATAAACACATACACACAAAAATAATTGTAGATCATTGAACTTATTTTCTTAAATATACATTTTTGTTAAATATGTGCGTCTAGATTCAGCGTTAAGGTATCTAACCCTTAAAGATTTCATGCAAATATAACAAGTCGGTCAAAATAAATCTTTTGCGCAAATTTCAAAGACGCTATTGCCAATATTTAAAAGTAGATAACTTTAAAGTATACTTTAACGAAATGAATAAATTCGGGTCTCAAGAAATCTTTCCACTTTTAATTGACATAGTTATATGCGTTTTTTTTCTTGTGCGTGTGTGTGTGTATGCCTTTTTGAGAATAACATTTTTGGAAGATTTTAAATTATGCTTCCAAGAGATAAAAATTGTAATATGTAAAAAAAAGTCAAAGACAAAGAACATTTTTTATATTTTATTGTATATTTAAACTTTAAATAAATTAAACACAAATACAAGTTTATTCTGATGTAAAATATATAATCAAATTAACTGAATCTAACAACACATTTATGTCCAATGTAAAACGAAAATTAATCATTTTAGTTTTAAGTACTAATGGAAGGTTCATTATTGTAATTATCGTGAATCTATTTTATTTATAAAATGTATGTGTCTGTAAAAGTGCCTACTGCAAGTTCATTCTGCTGGTAAATTTTAGTTTTAATTACTAATGCAATGTGGATTTTAGTAAATACAATGAATCTGTTTTATTAAAAAAATCCTTCGGAATCAAATTCCACTGCAATTTCTATATAAAGTTACTCGAATATATGTTATGATTCCCTAAGAGATTTTGTAAAAAATTAAATTATGAGAAATTTTTCCAGTTATGACAATCAATATAAATGGCAACTTCTTTTTTCATAACTGCTTAACAAATCCTAAAAATTTTCTATGATGACAGAACACTGTTAAAGTTAAGCGCGGCAAATCAGTTGCATTTGGCTCCTAGGGGTGAAAAGATGTTACCATTTGACACCCGCGGGCTTGAAATGTGTTTTGGGTGCCGCTTGATTTCTCACTGAGTGATTCACGCTAATTAAGGTGCCGCGCAATGCATACCATTGGAAGATTTTTACCTCTTAGTCATTTTCGCATGCTCTGTGATGTGTGTCCTTCCCCTTCAACTTGCCGTTACTGTGAATCAATACAACAATTTCTCCCTACGAAGACCATCACCGCGCATGCGCTATCCCAATTTCGTTCACAACTTCGGATGAAAACATTTGGTGAGCTTTATATATAGAGCAACCTTTGAATTTCAGGACAAAGTCCATTTATAATTTCTTTTTATTATTGGACACTCTGGAGTAGGGGTGCCATTTAATCACCCTAATAAAGGATGCTATTATGGCTCCCCTATGGGTGTTACCAATGAGACAAGCCTTTCACCCCTAAAAGGTGCAATGTGTCACCTGTAGTTATAACAATGAAATTCTGATAATGTAATAATCCAGCTCGAAGATTAATAAATTCTCGTGATAAACTAATGTGTTCCTTAAAAAATAGATGTAAAAAAACTAGGGTAATACTTGTTATAGCTAAAGGTTATAAATACAATCACTAATACATCATAATATAATAGAAGTGATTTACTTAATAGGGACTACAATGAGTTGCAGTTATTAATTTCGATGAGACTATTGTCGATGGGAAAAGAAATTGCATGATAAAATTACAGATACTAACTGCCTATTACAGGATACGGTTTAGTGGATGTAAGAAAATGGCTCTTTTTTTTTAACTTGTTGAAAAGAGGATTTTCTTAAAATTTTAACACTTTTGATGAAAATAAAAGCATATTTTCAACAAAATCAGTGTATGAAATAAGATTTATTAATTAAAAGTTAAGAAGATTAAGATCATTTTAAGTATTTGTAATTCAATGTTAAAAAGATTTTTCTTTTTTAAGAGATTAAGTCGTTAGTGTCGAGTTCGTGCAAAAATAAGTTAAATAGATAATTTGAAAAACTTTAAACAGAAATTCAGGTGTACACTTTTTATGAAAAAAAATTCCGGAGCTTCTATGCTAAAAAACTTAAAAATATAGAGTTTCTTATTATTAAGCTGAAAAGCAATTTTTCTCAACAAATATATCTTCTAGTATTTTGCTACAAAAAAATCAAAACTTTTGACATGATTAATTTTTCTACATAATGAAAATTACCTATTTGGATCACCCATGTATCTGATTTTGATTAAATTTCTTCTGAAAATTTTAAATGAAAAAAAAAAAAAAAAAGAGTAAAAATAAGCGGGTTTTTTGAAATACGATAAAAATAAAACATACTTAAGAAAAAAAAACTTTAACACATTTCCTTTACGAACTTTAATCGGCGTTAATTCGCATCAAACGACATACCTCAATTAGATTTTACTTAATGTTAAACATTTACTTTTTTAAAGCTTTTCTCAAACATGGACTATTAAACTCAAATGTGCAATATAAAATATATGGAGTGTTTCCCTTAAATGCTTATAAAATATAAAATGTGGTATAGCACATCACAGACAAACATTTTTTGTAAGCAAAACTCGATTTGCTACTCTGCTAATTATTTTTAAATTAAGATTGCTTGGATTAGAGCCAATTTATGAAGCTGTAATATTTGTCTTATTTAAGGGTAAAATGAACGAGTATGTAATAAAGCAAATTATTCTATTAAAAAAATAAAAATAATAAAAATGGAAAAAATAAATAAGTAATCAGAATTTTAGAAAAGTAGCGAATTGACAGGTATTAATCCATTCATTCAGTCCTAAGGATTAAGTGCTTCACTTAAATTTGAGTCCAGATCTTTGTAATTCCTTTAACAGTAATTCTGATTTCTTAACGATAATTTTAATAGAGTTAACTTGTGTTCAATGTACAAAGTTTTTTTTTTGATAGATGCACATAATAATTCTTTTGTGTGGCACATGTTATGTCAAACTACATTTTAAAGTGATTTGTCTAATTTAGAAGTAATTGGCAACGGATAGCGGCTAGTTTCAATATATCACGTATAAATTACCGACAATAATTCACATGCTATAAATGCTACATTATGCGATCTTTTTTGTTAAAATATATTAGATACAATGCACAGAACAAATTGCTGTTTACGTTGAGAATTATGGATATAAAAAAACAAAATCAGAGGAAAAATAAAGCCAAAAATGTATTATTATTATGAAAAACAAATTTCGAATGAAAACTTCCACCAAACTCAAATTGCAGTTAGTAAATTAAGATACATATTAAAATGATTGCAGATCATGCTTTTTTAAAAATTCTAGAGTAAGTATAATATTATGAGAGTGAGTATTACATGCAAGTTTTATTTTTAAAGCATCCTACTTCTTATGTTTTGTATGAGGAAATTTATGAGGAATATTCTTTAAAGTACAATCTTTGCAAAAATTTTCAAAAATACAAATATACGAATACTTGTGCTAAAGGTAAACAATAAAAATGTACTATTTAAATATTTTTCAAAGTTTTATTTTTTAAAGCATCCTACTTCTTAAAAAACATTAGAATACTGTTTTTAAGAAATGAAAAAAATCTTTTGTAAGAAAATTTAGAATAAAAATAACTCATCCGTTGTTTGTCCAATATCTAATTTCAGTAAATCCGATTCTCGTTCGTTTTTCTTCTAAAATAACTTTCTGAAAAAGATCACGTGTTTATGCGTATCTTTACAAAAAAAATGGGGAAACATATAAAGTGCAGGAAAAAGCTACTTGCTGTTTTAATAAAATTTTTATATGGGAGTATCTTTTCTTGAAATCTATTCTTAAAAAAAAGAAAACATACTTTTCTAAAAAAAGTGATAGCTTTAAATTTAAAATTCTCTTTATTTTTATTTTTCTGAAAACGCATGTTCTATAGTATAAAATGTAAGAACTTCCAATTTTAATAATTCGCAGCGAGAGAATAACCTGAAAATTACATCTAGATGTAAAATGGTGTAAAATTGTTAGTGAGTTTTTATTATTTATGCTTATGAGAGTTTCAAAAATTATTATTTTAAGTGTAAGTTATTGATGTTTTCTATAGAATATTTCCTATCATTATGGAGAGTTCAGAAATTTCCATTTATATTAATATGAGCAAATGTTTTATATATCTATGTGGTTATGTTGTGCGTGTGCAAACTCTTCCTCTAACAGAGCTCTAATGAATTTGACTTGGTCTATCCGACCATTTTGAATTACGAGAAGACCATCTGGCTATTTCACATGTTTAAGAAAATGCATCCGATTATGCATTCGATTAGTGGATCATTTTCGGATCACTAAGGTTTAATGCATTTCATTAAGAAAAATTTCAGTAACTACTATGTAGTTGCGGAACATGCTGGAAATACAGGACACCGCCAAACATTTCGCCAAGTTTGGCGACATTCGGCGAAAAAAGTGGCTTCCGAAATATTAAGGATATTTCTAGGAATTCCCAACAGAACAAATCAAAGTTCATAGAATGTTTTTGAAAACAGAATTCAACGAATAAGAGTACAGAGAATTTTGCCCAATTAATGCCGCTGCTATACAAGAAAGTTCATAAGTCGAAGATAATTGACTGTAAAATTGGACATTCATTCTTATAAATGAGTATCATATTGATTGATTATGATGAAATATAGAAATGTTTGTGTATTTTTAATATTTACATTTTTCTAATAATGCTATGCAATAAGATATTTTATAGCAACGAGAATTTTTGTTATATAGTGTTGAATACAGAGTTAATTTTAAACGAACGCTTCCATGTTGGTAATTCATCTATAGGGATGCATTAAAGATGCAGCAAAAACAATCTGTATATTTGAATGTCGTTGCACAAATTCCAAAATAATACAAATACTATACTTTATTGATATTTAATACTATATGATTTCTATAGAATAAAAAGCCTTAGCACTTTATGTGAATTTTTTGTGTTGACACACTCACATGCTCAAAAAAAAAAAAAAAATAATTCTTTACATAAAAAAAAATCACAAAATGTTTATAATGATATTATAATAATGCCACTCTACTTTGAACATATTAAAATCGATATAAATTGCTGAGAATCAAAGCAAATTGTGTTATATGGAAAATTGCCAGGCAATACAAAATCCATCGTGAAGGGAACAATATTAGTTTGTAAGGGAGAAATGCCTTTAAGTGAAGCCTTATTAAAATAAATAAAAAGAATTCCATTCCCTTAATCATCTTCAGCGTTTAAAATTTTTCAAGCATAAAAATTTAATTTCTTTAAGTATTTTGCATGTAACGATATTTAATACTTGGGATTTCACATATGACGTATTTGCCACCATTAAATGTCTTCATTCTTAAATAATATAAATATCCTTGAATATTCAAATTTCTACAAGAAATTTTATTTTTAAATCACAATAATATTCTTTAAGCTCTTTATATTTAAAATCCATAAAATCCATAAAATCCTTAATATTTAAAATCATTCTGTACAAAGAAAATTCATTGTTCATTGAATTTCATACAATTAATGTTATTTTTCATTCTGGTGACATCTTCCAATTTAATATTTTTTTAGTTATTAAAAACAATATTACAAAGGTAAATGTTATGAAAGGCAAAATACGGATACATTGATTTAAAATATGAATTATTTTTTTATTGCCAATGGTCAAAGTCGCAAATATCTAAGTAAGTGAATTCTGTGAAAGAAATAACATTTTATCTCTCTTTCTTATATTTTCTTTTAAAATAAATAAATAATTAATCGATTTTTTACGCTTGGTAAAAACCGTTTACATACTTGAATTTATGAAAGAAAAAAAATATGTTCAGTTTCTTCTTTAAGCTAAATGAACAGGGGAAATTCAAATTTTATTTTAACTATCCTTTTTGATAATGCAAGGTGTATCTAAACTCATGAGCAAAACTTTAAGGGATGATAGTGCACATCAAGACAAATAATATTAAATAGGAAACTAAGGGTCCCAAACGTTTTCCGAAGAATAGAGGTGCCATTAAAGTTTAGGATCCAAAATTTCAAATAAACAATAAAAACTGAAAAATTAGTAGATTGATTTGCGGTTTTCACTAAAACGATTCTTCATGTCAGTATTTTCATGAAAATAAATTATAAAGATAAAATTTCAAAAAATGCCAATAGAGGCACTTTGGACTTTGGAGTAACGTACAACTATTTTTTGCCGTTATTTTTTTGCATCTAATTAAAAGTTTTCGGAAGCTTAGACTTAAACTTAAATTTTGAACTCAAAATCTAAATAGTTGGGAGTAGTTAAGTAGCGCAAACTGAACTGTGTTCAAAGGTTAGAATTTAAAATGATTCTAAAAACCAGAAAAATTGGTCGATTCATTTGCGATTTCCGCTAAAACTATTCTTTAAGTCAGTATTTTCTTGAAAATAAATTTTAAAGATAAATTTCAAAAAATGCCGATAGAGTGAGCCTTAGACTTTGAAGTAATGTACACCTATTTTTAACCGCTATTTTTTTAATATCATTAAATGCTCTCAAAAGCTTAGACTTAAAGTTTTAGATTAAAATCTGAATCGTTGGGATTAATTAAGTAGCGCAAAATTGAACTGTGTTCGACATGGAGGGAGGGTTAAATTTCAACTCCTGAACACATCTCAATTTGCGCTTCTAAACCCATTCCAATGATTCAGAATTTGATCTCAAAATTTAAGTCTAAGCTTTTGCAAGCATTTAATTAGGTACAAAAAATAACGGTTAAAAATAGTTGTTGATTACTCTTTAGTTTAAAGTGCCCTCTAAAGATATTTTTGAAAGGGCATAGCCGGATAAGCATTGGAAACATGCCTTTCAATCAAAATTCTTGATTTTTTTCCCAGGTGTATCTGCATATCTGTCAATGTATTTTCCCTATTATCACCTTATAAATATTGATATTTTGCGAAATAAAAATGTTTTTTCGATTTTTTAAAAACTTCATTTTCTCAAAAACTACTGTACCGAATTACATATGATTTATTGAGTTTATATAGACCATAGGTTCCCAACCTTTTCTGGTCCACCGTCCCCTTTACAAGAGAAAAAAATGCCAACGCCCCCCCTTCCATAACAATTAATTATACAAAATGTTAAATTATTATATCATATTATCTGTATTTTACCTGTCAATCAATCTATTTATCAAAATAAAAGTTAATTAAAACGACCATCAAATGTAGAAAAAAAATAATAAAAATTGAAAAATAATCACAAAACCAATAAGAATTTTTTAAAAAATAGTGAAGTAGTTGTGGCTATTAGAGTTTTAACAATTTTTCATATCAGATTCTGTTCTCTTCAACATCAGTCACAAATTGTCAAGTTCAAAGATGCATGTTCCTTTTCTTAGACAGTAAATTAGCTACTACACGGAACCCACTTTCAGCGAAATTTGATGAAAGGAAAGTAATTAAAATTTTATGTACTCTCCCTCACAATCCAGATTAGAGAGCTGTGGGTTTTGAAGTTAGAACTCTTGGTATCCATTTCTGAATTTTACTTACAGTTCTCATTTGCTGCGAGTTCCACGATTTCTTTCTCCAAATATGATTATACTGCTCTACCTGCATTTGCGAAGGATCTAAAAACTCTTCTATGTGGAGCAGCAACTGATTGAATTAATTTGCAAGTCTGATGCAAAGTGATAGTGATAACTGCACTACAAAATAAAACAATTGTTTCACTTTGTTGTGAAATGATTTTCACTATGAAGTTGGCAAAATATCCTGTCATTCTATGAATTGCTTCTATTCCTATTGATTGCTCTAATAATCCAATGAAGCAACGTATATAGGTGTTAATTCCATTTTTTTTAAACGAATTGCTGATGATGTGTAACGAAATGTACAGAGAGTACATTTAGTACTGCTTGTTTAAAATGCGTTAATGAAACCCTCCTAATGTCCAGTCGTTGTTCCAGCAATATCAGTAGCAAGAGACAAAATATTATAATAAAGAATTTATTTCTCTTGGACACTTGGACTAACATCGTGGTATTAAATATCGATTCTTTCTTCGTATCAGTTTCCAAATTTTTATCTCTTGTTTTTAGGTAGATTTCGTATGAAATACTACCTATTGCATTCTCTCCCATGTTGGAATTTCTGAAAAATTTTTGCAGATCTACACCGATCATGACTCCTAGACCCCAAAACTACCATCAGTAAAAAAGTTTATATATATATATATCTGTCTATCTATCTATCTATCTATCTATCTATCGGTGTATATCACTTTCTTCTAGACACGATAACTTCTATAATTATGCTCAGATCTTCTTCAAACTTTTACATAAAATCAAGAAGCATAAAATCTCGGTTGAGTTCGTTAATGGGAAAAATCGGACCAAGGGGGTGGAAATTAGGAGGGTTTTTGTGAAAACCGAAAAAACGCGATAACTTCTTAAATAAAATAGATATCGAATCAGTTTAAAGTTTATATTACTTCTTAAAAATGGGCTAAATGTTTATGCATGACAGAATTTTGCTGAAGTTAAAAATGGGTTCAAGGGGCGAAAAAAACTAGGTTTTTGGTAGAAAAAAAATCATAATTTCGTCAATTCTTAAGATATCAAATCCAACTAAATTTTTTATAAATGTACTCAACATTATCTAAAACTTTTGTGTTTACACGTTTTTGATAGGACAAACGTTTACCGATGAAAAAAATTAAAAACGAAAAGAAAAAGGGGGGAAGTAAAAGAAAAAAATCCATAACTTACTCAATTCTTAAGCAATCAAATATAATTAAATTTATGTTACATCTTCTCAATAATATCTACAACTTTTATATTAACAAGTTTTTCGTAGGACCAATTCTTCTAGCAAAAATACGAGCCTACGAAATTAGTCGTATTAGAGATAGATTAGATTAGTCGTAGTAGAAATAGTAGGTGAAATATAAGCCAGTGTTTTGATAAAGGCAGAATATATTTCAAAAAAGGCTGCCAAAAACAGTATTTTGAACAGAATTTCCCGAAGTAATAGTGATAGAGAAATTGAGGAAGTATAACAAATTGCATTTTTCCGAGTCATTTTTAAATCGATTTAAATCCAAAGTTATGTTTAAAACCAACCAACCCTGTCAATTGCCGCGAGTTTTTTAGTCCACAGTTTTTGAATTTATAATGATTTTTAATTCGAATCATAGCCCTTCATCAAGTTCCACGGCTATTTTTTGATATTAGTAAAATAAATTCAAATCCTCCCCCCCCCCCCTTTCAGATTTATGTTCGTCTGTAAAGATTTCCATTTAAAGGGGCAGTTAAGGTTTTTGTCTCGGACTAGGCAATGTAGAGGAGATCAACTATTTTCATTATATTAGTTCCTAAATAAGTAAGGTATGCCATGACCGCCCCCCTCGACGACCCTAACGCCCCCCATTTTTCTCTAGACTCGCTACCGCCCCCCTGGAAGGCTCCAGCGCCCACTGGGGGGCGGTACCGCCCCCGTTGGGAACCTATGATATAGACAGTAAAGATGCGTAGCTGATAATTTTTGTATAATTTTCTGAATATAAAAAGTGTGTGAAAAAGCGATTAAATATTTTTTCAATATAAAAGTATTATCTTATAGCTGTCGGAAAATTATAATTTTCTAGTGAAAAATTCCTCATTTGTACCCGCATATTATATATGAATGCCGAAAGTTTGCGTTGGGTACTACATATAAATATTTACAAAAATATGTATAAAATTTATTTAAATTCATTTAAAGGTGTAATTTGGGCGGAGCTACGCAACTTCGAAATCTGAAGAATCTTTGGAACAAAGTAAATATACAATGTGTCAACTGATGTATTTCAAATTTCAGTAAGAATATATGTCATTATTTTCAACTCTGTCGATATAATTTCGATATCGCAAACTGATGGTTTGTATCGAAGACAGTAGTGAAAAATATTTTCAATTGGAAAACAAGAACACTCTTTGTTATCTAAATGTAACGACAGTTGCTATGATGATTTTTATTCGAACATTCTCACCACTTATAATAAAGAGAAATATGAGCAAGTAGTTCAGTTATAAGTGTTATTAATTTGGTTGTCCTTTAATATCGCAAATCAAATATAAATGTTATAGAAATAGAACTACACTTTAAAAAAAATCTGTAAAGGTACTAAACATTTTCTAGGAAACTGGGATTCCAAGAACTTTTCGTGTAACGATAACGGGAAAAAATCATGTAACCGATTCTGAAACTTGATTTTTTGTTGTTACCGTTACAGGAAAAGTTCTTGGAATCCCAGTTTCCTAGAAAATGATTAGTACCTTTACAGAATTTTTTTTACAGTGTAGAATTGGAACCAAATGCGCTCTTTTAATTCATCGTCAAGATTGGGTAGTGATAGACAATTTTTTATTCATTATATGTACTAATTGTAATTTTTTTTAAATATATAACAGATTTCTGAGGATTTTTATCCGAAGATAAATATTAGTGAAAGTACATAATGTGAGTCAAAAAAAAAAAAAAAAAAGCTGACAGCAATGTATGATATTTTGTATTGAAAAAATATATTTCTATAATATTGAACCGTTTATAGTTGGATGAGATAAAAATGTTTTTTAAATAAATATAGACAAAAAAAGCAGTGGGAAAATTACCATGAGATTAAAATATTGTAAAGATTTTGCACATTTTTTGCGAATATATTATAATCTTATATGCAGATGATTAGTCGGGGTCAATGCTTTAGGCCTCACTTTCAAGAACAGTGACTTTTACGGGGGAAAAACTGACACCTGATACACTGTAAAAAAAATCCAGTAACGTTCCTGGGAAAAAATGGGCAGCTGAGTTGCCCATTATTTCCAAGAAACATTTCTTGAAAATGACTGGAAGTTTACTGTACAGCTTAAAAACTTTCCACAGAAATGTCAGTAAGTTTCCTGTGAAATGCCAGGAACGTTTCTGTTGACAACAAAACATTACTGATACTTCACAGAAAGCTTACGTTATTTCCTATGGAACGTTCCAGACGTGTTAAAAAAGGATTCTGTTATTTTTGAGAAATGTTTTGTATAAATAATGAGCAATTCATCTGCCCATTATTTCCTAGAATTTTCGAATTTCTTTTTACAATAGAGGGACATTTCATACATTATATATATATATATATATTTTAACTTTCATTAGATTAGATGAAAGACATTATACAATCCATTTTTAAGATTTAAAAATAGACAATTTTTTCTTTACTTTAGTACGTAGTTGAAGCAGTTTATGAATCATTTTTCATAGATTGAAAGTAATTAAAATCTCTAATGATAATTAAAGATAATTCTTCGCCCCTTTAATAGTATATACACGACTTTATTTTTAAAAATTTTTATATCTTTGATAAAACTATTGAAAATTTTAACATTTCATTTATAATTCAAGAAAAATGTGCGCATAAAAATCCAGACACATTTTGTATACAACATTCTAAGGATTATTTAAATTTGCTGCAGTTTTTGCTTTTTTTGTTTTGTTTTGCTTTTTTTAAGGTCAAATTAAAATAATCATTTATATATGGTTTTACAATTTACATTTATTCTGCTATAAAAAATCAAAATAGCTTAGGAAACAGACAGTAATCATATTATGATGCAATAATTAACAATATATTTCTTAGACAGGTGCAACTGTTTTTATTAATTTCACACATAATTTAAAATATAATGTTATATTTCACCGCTCTTACGTAAATATTTGCCATTTGATAGTTATTAAAATCTGAAAACATTGCATATTTTTTTTCTTCCATATAACATATAAACACATTTAATAATTAAATTTGCCAAAATTTTATGCTTTAATTCGTTCAAGACTTTTAAAAATGATATTTAATATAATATCAATTATGATCTTAATTCTATACTATATAACTACAGATTTTTTTTTCCATATTTATAACTATAACCAAATTTTAAAACTCTGTTTTAATTGTAAATTAATTGCAAGTTATTAGCAATAAATCATATAAGAAATTGGATAATTTAAAACTGAGTTTGAATTTTATAAAAGAATAGCCGTTATTCAACTTGACTTAAATATAAAATATTTCAACTCAAGCAAAATTAAATGAAAAACTATGTATAAATTTATATTTTTGACAGCAAAAGTTGAATTTGACAGCTTCAAAAGCAAGAATAAAAATAAAATCATACGGATATTATCACGTTAAATAATGCTAAATTTTAACATAATATAATATTTTTGCGGAGAGATAGCTACTAAAATATTTCTGATTATTAGCATAACAAAATTATTTTTTAAAATTAAAAATAAAAATAGAAAGAAAGAAAGGTTATTTTCGACCGTTTTCTTTTAATTACGAGAAAAAAAAACAATAGCATAAGTATGGATATGGATTAACATTAATTTTAAATCTTAGACATGAATCTATAATTCTTAAATAGAAACTCGTTAAAATATAAATAACTTTAAGATACACGTTTATAAGAACCATATTTATTCTAAAATTAATAAAGCATATAAAAATATTAGTGGATCAAGATAGAATATTATATATCTATATTCACTTACTCTTGCGATTATCCTTTTCTTTTAATAAATAATCCTTTAAATGAGGCGGAAAACTTTTGTGTCCAACAAGAGTGTTCTAGATAACTGATTAATCACTTTTTCATTTAAATTAATCAAGCTACCAATAGAACCTCCAGTTAGACTAGGAATTAATACACAGTCTTTATAGAAATCAAAACACTAGACGCTTTTTTTGCACGTGCTGCTACTTAAACGTTCCATAAACAGGTATGGGGGGTGTAATCTCTTAGCGATGTCACAAAGGTATTTTCCTCTGAAAGGGCTCGACTTTGACATTACAGACAAATGATTCTGTGCTTTATTCAATTATTTGCATTTCACAATGATTTTTTGACATCCACATAAGGAATTCGTTTTCGACACCCGCGCGCAAACTACGGACAACAAAATAAAAAAAATGGCTTCCGCATTTCCGCTTTCAACGCTTTTTGCTGATGGAAACTGGTTTTCTGGAACGTTTCAGGTATGAAAACCAGGATTTTACAGGAAAGTGGTACATTACTTTGAAAACCTAAAAAAAGGCGAAACGTTCCGGGAATATTTTTGAAACGTTACCATATTTTTTTACAGTGTAATGTATTACATTATTTCATACATAAAATGTTTTTTTTTTCTGTACCCACAAGGTTTTTCCAAAAACTTGCATAACAATCACATTTCGGATTTTCCTTCTAAGATGACATAGTAAGAAATAAAAATCATTCATTACATTAAATCCTTTTTTTTTTTTTTTTTTTTTTTTTTACTATTATTTACAAGGAAGGTCTCCATATGGGCATACTCAGAAAAATCTGAAAAAATTACAGAATGTTCTTCTCATATAGTTATATATGTTTATAAAAAAATTTCGGCGGAATTTCCTTATAACGTCCGTAAAAAAATAATAAAAATTTCGTTTATTTGGCGATTTATCTGCGGTTGGCGAAAAAACGAAATTTTGAAAAATACGCTTTTACGCTTCGAATACTTTTTAAAGAAAAAATTTCTATGTTCAATTTATTTAAATAAGTTTCGTTTAAGTAATTTTAGTTTTGCATTTTTATTTTACTTTAAGTGTAATTTTGTCATATACGTTTATATGTACTTATAACAAAATGAAATTAACATATTTTATCATTTAAAACACAATTTAAATTGATTAAAATTGCTCAAAATTGAAAAATACACTGTTAAAAATCTACTGCATTTTGTTGCAACGCACTCCCTTGCTTGTATAGAAAACGGTTACTTGGCCTTGAAATGGAGCTTTCTCATTTGTTGGAATAGAGATATTATATACAAGCGGTGGAGTGCATTGCAACAAAATGCAGCAGATTTTTAACAGTGTTGCACAAGCTACAACACCGCTAAAAATCTGTACCATTTTCTGCATCGTCACTCCACCGCTTTTATAGAAAACGGTCAATTCACCGTGCTATGGAGCATTCTCATTGGTCAGAAGAGATATATTCTATAAAAGTAGTGGAGTGACGTTGCAGTAAATGCTGCAGATTTTTAACAGTGAAGTCAATTAAAATCAATTTTCAGATTCGTTAAAATCGTCTGCTTTTGTCGAGGAAATGCACTGCTCGCCAAATCCCGCGTCGCTTTCAGTTTTTGACGCCAATTATTCCAAACTATTTTATTTTTTTACATATCTAATAATGTAATTCCTCCGCTAATTTTCACTGATCCTTTATTATCTACATGAGTAGTTTAATTCGTATTTTCTTCAAAAAATTCTGAGTATGCTCCCAATGGAGATCTTCCTTGTTAGGCATAAACATTTAACATGAAGCTAAATAGGGCACATAGCTCGGTTAAAAAGCTTGAAAATTCTAACAATAATTTATTTTTATAAAAATTGATGAAAACCATTTTTATTTAAATTAGCTTTGGTCGCTGTTGTTAGATTTCGATATTAAAGAATGTTTGTTTCTATGACAAAAATTATCTTCTCTCTTGTTGTATGCGGCACCAACAAGAAATCTTGTTATCGAAAGAGTATCATCAGCGTTGAGAATGATGATCATGTGTTCTTTAAATTTAAAATACATCAATTCTGTAAGTGTATATTCCAGATATTCCTCAGGCATCGAAGGTGAAGAGCTCCGCCCCAAATAATGCCTTTTAATGAATTTAAATATTTTTATACATATTCTTGTAAATATTTAAATGTAGTACCCAACGCAAACTTTCGGTATTTATATGTAATATGCGGGCACATATGAAGAATTTTTTACTAGAAAATGGTAATTTTCCGACAATTGTAAGATATAATTTTAATTTTTCGAAATTAAAAAAAAAATCACACGATTTTATAACCAGAAAATTATACAAAAATTCCCAGTTGTGCATCTTTAATGTCTATATAAACTCAATAAATCAAATGTAATTCGGTACAGTAGTTTTTGAGAAAATGAGGTTTTTAAAAAATCGAAAAAAGATTGGTAACTCATAAAATATCAATAGTTATAAGGTGATAATAGGGGAAATAGATTGTCAGATAGGTAGACACATATGGGAAAAAAATGATTGAAAGGCATGTTTTCAATGCTTATCCGGCCATGCCCTTTTTTTTTAAACTTAATTTTTAAGAAAATACTTACATAAAGAATAGTGTTAGCAAAAACGGCATACAAATCGCCTATTTTTTCCGTTTTTTTTAATCATTTGAAATTTGAACCCCTTCCTCCTCCCTTAAACACAGTTAAGTTTGCGCTATTTAACCACTCCCAACGATTCAGATTTTGAACATAAAATTTAAGTTTATGTCTAAGCTTCTAAAAAAAATTAATGAGGTGCGAAAAATAACCGTAAAAAATAGCTGTTCGTTACACCAAAGCCTAAGGCGCCCTCTATCGGCATTTTTTTATATTTATCTTTAAAATTTATTTTCAATGAAATACTGATTTAAAAAGTAGTTTTAGCAAAAACCAGAAACGAATCGACCAATTTTTCCATTTTTTATAATCATTTGAAATTTGAACCTCTGAACACAGTTCAGTTTGTGCTACTTCACCACTCCCAGCTATTCAGATTTTGTGCACAAAACTTAAGTTTAAGTCTAAGCTTCTGGAAACATTTAATGAGATGCAAAAAATATCGGCAAAAAATAGTTGTTCGTTACTTCAAAGTCTAAAGCGCCCTCTATCGACATTTTTTGAAATGTAACTTTATAATATATTTTCATGAAAATACTGATATAAAGAACAGTTTTAGTTCAAATCGCAAATCAATTGACCATTTTTTCCGTTTTTTATCTTTATTTGAAATTTTGGACCCTAAACTTTAATGGCGCATATCCCCTTCGGAAGACGTTTGGAACCCTTAGTTTCCCATTTAATATTGTTTGTCTTGATGTGTACTATCACCTCTTAAAATTTTGACCAAGAGTTTAGATGCACGCTGTATATATATGTGCTGATTTCTCAACATGTAACCTCAAATTAATTAATGAACAAATAATGAATTAAAATTTTACAATGTAACGAAAGAATAGGGTTAATTTTAATGATGACGTTCACTTATCGCGTAACGAAAAGAAAATATACAACTTGAGTTATTCACATGATTTTGGTCACATGAATACTAGTAATAATTTACATATTTAAATGCAGAATTATTAAATCTAATTACAAACAGAAATTGTTATGATATCGTATTTGTGAATAACATTAAAATTCTTTAATTATAATCACCAGGGGTCGTTGATATGTATCAATGGGTATATTTTGTGATATGTATCATCATATACATGCGATATCTATTTTCAAAATATTGGGGAAAATGATACTTTTGATATTTTCACATGTTTAATATATATTTTCAAAGCGTCACTGTGCGAGATATGTGATATTTTCAGTCTAAATAAGTGTAAACAAAATTTTCAACTGTCATGGGATGTGTCTTAATGTTGATAGAGAACGTTTGTTTTTGGTAATGACTTTTTTAGCCAACGAAAGAAACAGACCTTTTGAAAGCTCTAGATTTGTTGATTCACTTTTAATTCTAGAACTAATATGCAGAAAATAATTCAAAACAACCATTGAAATAAATAAACTGTCTAATTTAAATAATCAGTTATATACAAATTTATTAGAAAATATTTTTTATGGTTTTAATTCCTTGGATGTAAACTGCACATCATGTTAGGGAATACAAAATGAGAAAAGCTTCCTTTTATGTTATTTTTATTATTAAAGAAAACCGTTGTGCATTAAAAAAATGTTTTACATTTTACATTGAATCCTGTAATTATATATATGTACTTATAAAACTTTATGAAGCAATTTCTCTGTTTTCAAGTAATTGGGTTTCAATTTTGTTCTAAAGAGAAAAAAGGAAGAATGGAAAAAGGAAAAAAAAATAAGAATAATGTTTGATATAATTTTCATGTTAAATACAATATTTTAGTTCTAATTCATGTTATGCTTGAAAATATTTATAATCAAAAATAACTTGGCTATTTTTGAAATATCGGATATACAGGGTGATTCAGCTCGTCGGTGACAAACTTTAAGGATCGATGGAGCACACCTAGACGAACATTTTTGAATAGGGAATGTAGGGTCCCTGACGCGATGGTAAGGCGCTAGGCGCTTTCGAAAATTTGGGTACCGAAATTCGAAACGTCATAAAAACTAGGGAAATGGTTAGATTTTCTTGCTTGTTGCGTCGAAATGATTCTGTTTGTTTAGACTTTCTTCAGTACCAATTTGATAAGCGTATCTCTTAAAACATGGATAGGGGGCGCTGCAGACTTTGGAGAGCTAGACAACAACTTTAAGCCCGTTATTTTGATAATTTAACACATGCTCGCCAAAGTTTATACTCTAACTTAAAGTTTGAACCCAAAAGTAGAGCCCTGCAAAAAGCGTAAGAGCCGGAATAAAATGTCAAAGTACAGGGTGGTCGAAACTCGAAGGCTCCTAAGAGATAAACAAACAGATTTCTTGACTTATGGCATGCATTTTCATGATTCTGTTTGCTGGGGCTCTCTGAAACTCAGTTGAACGGTACAAAAAGAAACATCGATAGGGGGCGCTTTGGGCAAAAAACATAATTCGTTGACATTTCGGACGCTAACTGGAAACGGGGCGCTACGATCAGTTAGAAACAAAACAAGAGAGTAATTTACTTATCATAAGAAGCTATTAAAACTGCAGTTTGTTTGTTTATTTTAACAAACATAGCTGGTTTCAATCATGCACAATGCGCGCAATAAAATTTACATAAGGTGCTTTTTGCTGATTTATGCAAAAGATATCGTACCATATCGATATGCAAAAGATACGTAATGCGTAGACGACAACGCGAGATGACGTAGTTGTATGCGCAGACACGTCTTTTGAACGTGCGGTACCTACTTAAGCTTCGGGTTACTTGTCTGCAGATCGGTAGTAGAATGGAACGGTACACAAACTCTGAATTGGCTGACATGCATTTGGCGTATGGCGCTGCTGGTTGTAATGGACGAGCCGCTCAGCGGTTGTACGCCGAGCGTTACCCCAACAGGCAAATCCCCTGCCATGCCTTCTTCGCTCGAGTACACCAGAGGTTGTCCACAACGGGATCTTTCGACGGAGGCAGGCCTGAACGGGAGCGATCAGTGAGCACCCCCGACAACGAAGAGGCTGTGCTTAACCTGGTTGAGGACAACCCAGGTCTTAGCACGAGAGATATCGCCAGACATGTTGGCATTTCGCAAGCAACTGCGTGGCGCATCTTACGTTCCCGGAATCTGCACCCCTACCACATCCAGCGGGTGCAGTTGCTCAGAGAGCAGGATTTTGGCCCTCGAGTGGAATTCTCAAGATGGTACTTGGCGATGAGATCCAGGGATCCCCGTTTTGTAAACAGCATTTTGTTTACGGACGAGTCCACCTTCAGCCGGGAGGGAATGTGGAACGCCCACAACAGTCATGTGTGGTGTGATGAAAATCCACATGAAACCAGAAGCCGAGCAGCCCAGGAGCGTTTCTCAGTAAATGTGTGGGCCGGCATTCTGGGGGATTGCCTCATTGGCCCTTATTTGTTACCTGAACGGCTGACAGGTGGAAATTACCTGATTTTCCTGGATCAAGTGCTGCCGCAGCTTCTGGAGGAGGCGCACGTACCCGAAGGTTCGCGTCGCCAGATGTGGTTCCAGCACGATGGCGCTCCGGCCCATTACACGAACGACGTGCGTCTCCATCTAAACGCAAGGTATGGCCAGCGGTGGATCGGGCGTGGGGGTCCAGTTCACTGGCCTGCCCGATCACCAGACCTCACCTGCTTGGATTTCTTCCTTTGGGGTTACCTGAAGGCCGAGGTATACCATACACCTGTCAGCAGTGCTGAAGAACTTGTGGCGCGCATTGTGGCAGCTGCAGGGCAGATCAGAGATACTCCTGGCATTGTTGGAAACACACACTCCTCAATGCGACGGAGGTGCGAAGCCTGCATCATCACCCAAGGTCGAAATTTCGAGCATCTTCTGTAGTGTTATTTTTTGTAAATAAATTTCCAGTATCATTGATGTTTTTGGTCTAAATTTATTCCGAAGTGTAGAGCAGAGGTAGAAAATGTGTTTTCATTATTACTAACTGATCGTAGCGCCCCGTTTCCAGTTAGCGTCCGAAATGTCAACGAATTATGTTTTTTGCCCAAAGCGCCCCCTATCGATGTTTCTTTTTGTACCGTTCAACTGAGTTTCAGAGAGCCCCAGCAAACAGAATCATGAAAATGCATGCCATAAGTCAAGAAATCTGTTTGTTTATCTCTTAGGAGCCTTCGAGTTTCGACCACCCTGTACTTTGACATTTTATTCCGTCTCTTACGCTTTTTGCAGGGCTCTACTTTTGGGTTCAAACTTTAAGTTAGAGTATAAACTTTGGCGAGCATGTGTTAAATTATCAAAATAACGGGCTTAAAGTTGTTGTCTAGCTCTCCAAAGTCTGCAGCGCCCCCTATCCATGTTTTAAGAGATACGCTTATCAAATTGGTACTGAAGAAAGTCTAAACAAACAGAATCATTTCGACGCAACAAGCAAGAAAATCTAACCATTTCCCTAGTTTTTATGACGTTTCGAATTTCGGCACCCAAATTTTCGAAAGCGCCTAGCGCCTTACCATCGCGTCAGGGACCCTACATTCCCTATTCAAAAATGTTCGTCTAGGTGTGCTCTATCGATCCTTAAAGTTTGTCACCGACGAGCTGAATCACCCTGTATATTAAAGTATCGAATAACCAATATAAAATAATATGTAAAATAACATCAATAAAATATTTTATATTTTTTCTCATTTAGTATCAAGGTTAAGTCGATTATTGCCATAAATTTTAATTTAAGTAACGAAAGGACAAAAAATTGGAAAAACAGTCGTGAAAATACAAATAAAACGTTGAATTTAAAATAACTGTACTGATCAAACACGTGTACTGTGTTTATTGTCCAGCGATTGTGATATTTATGATATTCTGTTATTGGCATTAATCTTACATTTTGGCGATAGTTGTTTTGGTCGACGGAATAACCATGTAGTGCCTTAAATGTATTGATTTCACTCGAGAAAAAACTGTGTGTGGCCAGATCATATGTTGCCAAATTACATTTCCAGCCAAGTGCTTTGACGTGAAGTATAAGTAGTGAAAAATCACCTTTATTTCTTTCTTTATTTTATTTTAAATAGAAGGAAAAATCCGCAATTTAACTGTGTCTGGTATATGTATTTTAAATTTACGTATTTTTAATGAAATTCATGTATTTTAAATTAAGCCAGTGGAAGCTTTATATTTAAAATTATTTAGGGCGAAGGAAACCTATTAGGCGATTGAACCATTTGTGTCTACCTAATATAAAAATAGTAAAATGGCAGCCTGGTATAAAAAAAGGATGTAGTTAACCTGAAGTTGTTTATGACAGTCACATAAATTATTCTATATAGATATTGCACAAAATTTTTCAGCAACCTCAGTGGGATACTGTGAACCCCAAGCTAAGAAATTTGGCTGCAGATTAGTGGTAGTCGCATTGCATAAAATTCGTCTTTCTTTAGAAATAATTTTTGATTATTTCTTATTCCTTCGGTAATATTCCTGTGTTAATTGTTATTCATTTTCTAAAATTTTCAAGCCTGGCATATACCAATCGGTAAAGTAACTTGAATGTAGTTAACTGGAATAGTTATCAATACTTTAAACAAAGTTGTGAACACACTGAGTTTTTACTTGAAATTCCATGGATTATTTTTCAGATATCATGCATTTCATTTGATAATACAATGACTTTCTAGATTATTCTAATACAACAATAAAATTTTTACAGGATTTTTTTCTTTTATAAATAATATGTAATCTTCAGTTTTTATCAAAAAATTAGAATGACTAGTATTAAAAAATGCCCTGATGAGTACCAAAAAAGGTTAATGCGTTTTTTAGCTTAAAAATGGTTTCACAAGTGGTTTTAATTGAGCATGAGGAGGGACAAGGGATACTTTAATGGTTGCAACTCACTTGAATGACAACTTGGAAGGAATTTTTGGTACTTTAGTAAAACATTTACATCGTGCTATGATTTTTATTGCAGTTATATATAAGTGAGTATGTTTGGTGATACTGCATGGGTGACATATGCTGCAGGAACTAAGGTTTTCGCTATTATATTGCCTTCCCTTATATTCATGCTTAATCAAGCTCGTCTTTATACTACAGATTTTTAACTGTGTCTGATTTCTTTTATCTTAAAAAAGACGCAAATATTATTTTTTAAAGTTTTTATCGCAGTGAGTTGCAGCCAATAAAGCATCACTTATCCCTCTTCATGCTCACTTATAACAACTTTTCAAACCCTTTTTCATAGTGAGCTGATATATCCGTTCACTGGGTTCTAGGTTTCTCTGCAATTGAAGCTTTATTTAAATTAATATAATTCTACAAATATAATCCAGTTTTAAGAAATTAAGTTATGATTGATACTTTCAAAGCTTATCAGCATATACGTTACAAAAAATTATACCATGTTAGAAAATCCCTCTTTTAATAATATTTAAAATAAACTAAGGCGAATTTAAAATTACATTTTTGCCGTTATGCTCGGCGGTCAGGGGGTTAAAAGCATATTAACTCATCAGAGTAGCTTTTAATACTGGAAATA
Organism: Maratus speculifer; assembly: GCA_964019185.1. Lineage (NCBI taxonomy): Eukaryota > Metazoa > Arthropoda > Arachnida > Araneae > Salticidae > Maratus > Maratus speculifer. The sequence continues at coordinate 170,801,557 of OZ025291.1, forward strand.
GATATGAATCTCCGATGAAATTTTCTCTAATAAATTAATATTTTACTCAATGAAAAAAAATTGCAGAAGTATGTAGTGCAAATTTAATTTGAAATGATGTTTTTTTATTGTTAAAGATTATGAAATATCTACATCATTGTTTGATAAATAGGACTATATTCAAAAAGAATTTTTGAATAAGGAAACGGTTTTTTACACAATTTTCAAATACAATCTATCCAGTTATATACAATTATCTTAAAAAAATGCAAAACGACACTAAAAATGACAAATATTTTTTAATGCTCATTTAAATTAATTGTATATGTATGGATTAATGATTATCTTACTTGGTCCGCAAATAAAATGTCGCTTGGCCGCAATTTGAGCATGGCTGGACAATTCAACATTTTTGTTGTGATACAAGGGAAGATTATGTTAAAAAATTAAAGTCATACAAATTCGAGAGTTGCCGAAAGCTGCTCTTTACATTAGGTATATTTGAAAAAAAATTTCGTCTAAAAACATAAATATTTTCAATAATGATTTTAGATGTATTCAACGCTAATATCACGACTAGGACAAATTTAATACATATATAACAAGCTAGAATAAAATATCAAGTACATTTATCAACAAAATAATTCTTAACACTTAATTTATAACTATAATATTTTATACAGTTAATTTATTAATCAAAAATCTCAAAATTTTATACAAAATAATAATAATAATAAATAAAAAAATAAATAAATTTGCATTAAAATACCAATGCTTTAAACTGATATACAGTTAATTTGCTATTTAACAATGTCTCATCGTTATATCAAAACACTTCGTTATTAAGAAAACTCATTTAATTGAACTCCATTTAAATGCATGAAAACTATATAATACCATACACATAAAATGATAAATACACATAAAATGGGATTGTTGGAAAATTCATTTTAATTCGAGCAGTAATTCTTTTTATACTATGTATAAATGGGAGATATGAGAAAATAATAATTAGAATAATGTCTGTCGGACGTTCCCCTCAGTCCACACAACTTTGAAGAATGTCCGTGGTAGATATAGCTGCCACCACCGATATTACTAGGTGATATCGGTCACCCACTGTGTGATTGGTGTAAATGAAGACTTACGCTAGTAACCGAATTATCAGTTTATTAAGAATATATGTACACCCCAAAATACGCTATTTACAAATATATACAACTACAACTCGGATATAGGTGATCCGGTTCAACATTAAATTAGATACCGTAAAGATTGGTTGTGTACTATTCCAATTGCACTTTCCACCTCACACTCAATACACGTTAAATTCACTTTTTTGGAGCTCAACCTTGAGTCTCCCAACACAAGTATACTGGGCCTGTACTTCTTAGCCCAGAACACTAAACACCAGGACGTCTGTGTCCTTTGCGCACCAGAAAACGCACACTTTACGCTCTTCCACACAGAGCAACCTCTAGGTACGACACCTAGGTACGGAATGACTTCTCTCAGACAAAAGTGCCCTCTCCAAATCACTGCTTTCCCCAACATAAACCCCTTTGGAGCTTCCTCATTGGACACATACTCCATTCTTTTCTTGCTTAGTGACATGCTGCTAATCTGCTCATCATCCACATACTTCACTGACAGATGGACATGCCTTTGAGCAATCTCCTTTCTCTAACACACCACCTGCAAAGGATTAGCTGGCAATTCCCCTTTCCACGAAGAGGGAATGTCACCTTGGAAATTCTGTACACAACCATACAATACTAGATATTCAAATAGAGAAATAGTAGACATTACATTCTTTAGCACAGGTGCTATCAGATCCTGACACCCCCCACCTTAGCGGAAAATATGCCTTTTAGGGGCTAATTTTCCCCAAACATATAGTAATATCGCAGAAGAGTTCAATAGTCTCTTTACAGATTTCTTCATTATGCTTATTACATAGGTATTTCCAGGTGTCTGAACACTATCTACTGACATCTCTACTGAACCTTTACTAATATTATTATTACATAAACAATACTCATGTTAATACAATATTATAAACAAAAAAATCAAAAAATATTTACACACACAGAAAAAAAATTAAATGTGTGACGACATCCCTTTAAGGTTGTCCACTATTGGGTCGTTGATGTTGATGGGCTAACAACTGGTTGTTCTTCCCAGCTCTTTCTATGTAGCCTAGAAATTGCGTCAGCATTTAAATGTTGGGCTCCTCGACGATGAGAAATACTCAGGTTCCAGCGTTGCAAGGCAAGAGCCCGTCTGGTGAGTTTGCGTGATCTTGGGGTTGTTTCGGTGAGAAATTTTAATGGATTATGATCCGTAATGATCTCAATTTGAGATCCATAGGTCCATTTTTCAAACTTTTCGCAACCCAAAGAGCACATTCTAAACCTCTTTCTCTATACTCGGCCAAGCACGCTGAGCCCCTGACAATTTCTGACCGGCAAAAGCTATTGGTTTAAACTGACCCTTTTCATCTTTTTGAGTAAGGCAACATCCTACTGCCAGGTCGGAAGCATCTGCGTGGAGCTGATATTCCCGGCCTACGATAGGTGTAGCCAAACTCGTCACTTTACATAACTCATCTTTAAGAGTATTAAATGCTTTTTCTGCCCTTTCATCCCATGGTACAGTATTTTTAACCTTCCCTTTTGTCAATTCGGTTAAAGGTATAGCAATTTTGGCATAATTTGGAATATAAGATCGGTAAAATCCCATTAATCCCAAAACAGATCTAACTTCCTTTTTAGTTTTTGGTCTCTTTAGATCCCTTATTGCTCCTATTTTTTCCTCATCAGGTGCATGCGTTTCACCCCCAATTACGTGACCTAAAAACTTAGTTAATTTCTCTCCAAATTTACATTTGTCTAGCCTAATCGTAAAATTTCTATTTTTAAGTTCTTCAATGACAGCCCTAACATGCTCACAATGCTCTTCCCATTTGTCGGAGAAAATGATGACATCATCAATATATGCTTCCGCATACCTCCGATGACCTTGAAGAACCTCATTCATATCTTTCTGAAACGTGGCAGCCGCCCCTGATAATCCAAAAGGCATGGTACGCCACTGATAAGTTCCATTATGCGTTGTAAAAGCTGTCAAATGTTTACATTCCTCAGCCATTTTAATCTGCCAATAACCCCTCAATAAATCAATCGATGATAAATATTTAGCCGCCCCTGCGGTATACATGATTTCTTGAGAATCTTTCTTTGGAAAGGTTGGAACCTGAGTTACCGAATTTAAAGCTCTATAGTCTATACAAAGCCTGACATTTGCGTCTTTTTTCGCCACACAAACAATTGGATGACTAATTTCAGCGTTTGACACTTCGATTACATTTAATTCTAATAACTCCTGAATCTGCCTATCTACTTCCTCTTTATAAGCTACCGGTACACTATATATCTTTGGCTTTTTCCTTTCCACCCCCGGTTTCAGATCAATACGATGCTCCCCTACTTCAGCTGGTCGTACAGGACCCATAAACACCTCTTTATTCTCCCTCAAAATAGACTTTATATCTTTGACTTGATTGTTAGATAACCCTTTTATTTCGAATCTCTCTATAACTCGTTCTACTTCCTAATCCCGGTTCAAAATTGGAATTTCCCCAACCTCTCCAAATTCCTCATCACCCTCAAAAACAATATTAACTATATTACATTTAGCAATAAATTCTCGTATTTTGTTTTGGTGCATATGCTTCCTACTCCCGTCAGCTAACTCAACTATAAACGAATGCTGATTTCGTTTTTCGACTATGGTTGCCGGCCCTTGCCACCTAGAATATAATTTATTAGTTGAATCGGGGATTTACAATATTACTTTATCGCCTACTTCAAACGTTTTTTCTTTTGATCTTAAATTATAATGACACGCCATTCTATTTTGTTGCACCTCGGACAATAATTTTGCCTCATTTGCGGCTCTTTCTAAGCGTCCCCTAAGTTTATTCAAATATTCATGGATCGGCGTAGTATCTAACTGCGCCCCCTTATTTTCTCCCGCCCAGGATGACTTGAGAATCGATAAAGGACCCACCGGCGCTCTACCATATAACAACTGGAAAGGTGCGATTCCCGTCGTAGAATTTGGGACTTCCCTATACGCCCATATTACAAATGGTATTTGTTCATGCCACTTTTTTCCTTCTTCTCTAATAGTATAATGTAACATACGTTTAAGGATCTGATTAAATCGTTCCATTAGCCCGTTAGACTGTGGATACTGTGGGGTCCAAAATCTTGGACTAGCACCTAACCTTTTCTCAAATTCTTTCGTTAAGTCGGCAGTGAAATTGGTTCCATTATCACAGGCAATTATATTTGGAATTCCTGTCCTCATAAATATTTGAAGTAACGCATCACACGCGGTTTTAGCACTTAAACTTTTTAGAGGGATCGCATCCGCCCATCTGGTATGTTGATCAATTAAAGTTAATATATACTGATGCCCCTGGGAACTTTTAGGATCAATAGGCCCAATTAAATCAACATTAACAACCTGAAATGGAAGTTCCGGGCGTGACACTGGGGAAATAGGAGCTCTATCATTTACTTTAACCCCTCTAGTCAACTGGCACTCTAAACATGACTCACAAAATTGCTTAGTTTCTTTCGCCATCCCTTCCCAATAAAATGAATACCTGATTCTCTGTAAAGTTTTCTTAGCTGCATGATGCCCTCCAAATACCGAACTATGCGCTAATTTTAAGATTTCTTCCCTTCTGACTTTGGGTACTACTAATTGCGCTATATTTTCGCCTAACAATTTCTCTTTATGATATAATAAGCCATTTACAATATAATAATCCCCCTTTTCCATTTTAGCTAATTCCCAAGCTTTCTCTAACTCTTTACATTCTAATTGGGATTCCTTAAACATATCTGAATTGCTAACAATAGCTTTATTATCTTTCTCCACTTCTGTTTTTTTCTGGATTCTGACTTTGTACATTTTGCGAACTCGCTTCTATTGCGTAAACATTACAACTATCGTTATTCATACCTTCCTTTTCATTCAAGTTATCAACAATAATTTCTGAACTTTCTAATTCTTGGGCCTCTAGCAATGGCCCCTCGCGGTTGATACCTGACAACTCATTAATCACTTCGGGATGTAAAATTACTTGCTCATTAATATTATCAGTCACTGCGCAAAGTACTTCCTGATGAATTATATTAGTTTGTCCGAATTGCGGAATAGCTAACGGTAGTTTAACCAACGGCGATTTAACTGTTTCACCGAATAACCCTTGTAAATAAATACTACCCGCCCCTTTTAATTTCTCTTCTGGTACCAAATCTTTATGAACAACACTAATTTCACATCCAGAATCAACCAATCCCTTTGCTTTTTGCCCTTTTACACTAACTTCAATTTTCTCAAGTTTATTTAATTTCTCACCAATAACGTTAGTTCTCTGCTCGGCCTTTGCCGATATTCTCACCACAATAGCTCCATTAGATAACTCTTTGCTTTCTTTTACCACAACCTTATGCACACCCGCTTTCGGGTCTCGTCCTCTATTACTATTATTTCCCTCATTACCCACTTTATTACAAAAACGTTGGTAATGACCTCTCAAACCACACTTAAAGCATTTAGGAGCTGAAGCATCATTAGGCTTCTTAAAATCTATTTTCCTATCCGGAAAAGAATTAGTCTCATTACTCCCGTTTTGCCTCCAATTACCACTAACTTTGCTATCTTCCCTCGGTCTCATTTTTTCATTGTTTACATGCCTATCTTTACCTTTAAAACTTTTATACGTAACGGCGTAAGACTTATGTTTAGCGTCAAAATAATTGTCACATTCTTTAGCAATTTTAGAAGTTTCTAACCATTTACCTTGATGAGTTAACCCAATATATGAAGCGGTATCCTCATCTAACGTACTTACTAATTTATCCGTAACTATTAACTGGTTGACCTTTTCATAAGAGTCAGCACCTCTAATCTTACAATAATTTTCCCATGTCGCTATTAAACGCGATACAAATAATACATGAGTTTCATTCTGGTTACTCTTAGCCTTCTTAAAATTTTCCAAACACGCCTTCGGTGTCGGCTCATGTTCCCTTAGAACTCACTCCTTTAATGCCTCATAATTCTCCATTTGTTCCGTAGTCGTATAAATTAACAAATTATCCGCCTTATATACTAACATATTTAGTAGAATTTCGGCCTGCTGGTTTTCCGGTACATTTTTTGTTTTGAATGCCCTTTCTAAACTGTTAAAAAATAAATTCCATCCCTCAGTCCCTTCTGGTACTTTGATAGATAGAGTTTTAACACTTTTGATCAATTTTTCTATGTTACTTTCATTACTAGATTCCCTAGACTCATTAAATTTATTTGCCGATCCTTGAACCCTTAGTCTCTCCATTTCTAATTCATGTTCCATTCTTAATTTTTCCATTTCTAATTTTTCCTGTTTTTCTAACTTTTCCGAGTTCTAAGTTTTTCTGTTTTTCTAACATTTCGCGCTCTAATTTTTCCTGTTCTAATCGTTCTGCAACAATAGTGTCAGATAATTCCTTAACAACCCCCTCGTCATACTCACCACTGTCCATTATCTTTTTCTTAAGCTGAATTCTGGTATCATCTTCCGCGAATTCAACACCCAACTCTTCGGCTATCCGCTGATGATCAACCTTTTTTAGTTTCAATAAGAAAGCCATACCTTCACCGATTGTTATTACCACCCTACAAGAATAGTTAAACCTACCCAATTAATATTTCCTAATTTTCTAACTTAGTACAGATATTTCTCCATTTATTATACTAATTAATACCCTTCAGATAATCAATACATTTCATTTCTAATTAAACTACTTAATACTCTAATTTTTCTCAACCATTGATATCACACAATTTACTACCAATAAAACAAAAGGTAAAATAGTAATAATAATACTGATACGTTGAAATTGAATAGAAGTATTTATGTCAATCAAAAAATCCACATAAAGAAAAATTGTAAAACATGTATATATAAATTTCTACAATTATCCTCACTAAAATATTTCCAAGTTCAATACTGGTTCTCAAACTTAAAACAAATATACTGAAAATCCTTACTTTTATTTTTCTTCACTATGGCTTTCTTTTGAGCCTTTTTTTCACTATGGCTCTCTTTTGAGCCTTTTTTTCTATGGCTCTCTTTTGGGCCTTTTTTTTCCACTATGGCTCTCTCTTGAGCCTTTTTTTTTCTACTACTGGCCAATTAAAATCCTAAGCAAATGTTATTATACACTCTTCAAACTTAAAAAAATATTGCTTCATTTAAATATTACTTTAACAATAATTTAACTTTAAGTAAATTTAATTATTCCTTCCAACTACTATTACCACAATTAGTAAAAAAAATTATAGACAATCAATTCTAGCTCAAGTTATTATGACCTTTCCTTAAAACAATAGCCAATATGGTTATTAACACTTTATAGGTAGGGAGTATTGATAAAACACATGAATGATATAGACAATTTACTTAAATTACTATTAATTATACAACAACAAATTTTGGTTCGAGATGTCAGCAGAAAGATATGATCAAAACACCTTACCTTATACTTTCTTTGCTGGGGTACTTTTCTAATCACAGGTAGTTTCACGATGTAGCGGTAATATGGCACAACAGTTCAGTTTAGTTCTTTCTAATAAAGATACGCACAACACTTTAGTCCACACTCGACGATACGGCACGACACTTTAGCACCCACTCGACGATCCGGCACGATACTTTAGCACATACTCGACGATACGGCACGACACTTTACACACATTCGACAATACGGCACGACACTTTAGCATACAATCGACGATCCGGCACGATGCTTTAGTACATACTCGACGATATGGCACGACCACACAAGAATTCCACTGGATACTCCGGCATTAACAGACTGCAACACGGCTCGCTGGTCACCGGTTTCAGGCGATTCTATCCCGACGCTGCCAACAATTTGTCGGACGTTCCCCTCAGTCCACACAACTTTGAAGAATGTCCGTGATAGATATAACTGCCACCACCGATATTACTAGGTGATATCTGTCACCCACTGTGAGATTGGTGTAAATGAAGACTTACGCTAGTAACCGAATTATCAGTTTATTAAGAATATATGTACACCCCAAAATACGCTATTTACAAATATATACAACTACAACTCGGATATAGGTGATCCGGTTCAACATTAAATTAGATACCGTAAAGATTGGTTGTGTACTATTCCAATTACACTCCCCATCTCACACTCAATACACGTTAAATTCACTTTTTTGGAGCTCAACCTTGAGTCTCCCAACACAAGTATACTGGGCCTGCACTTCTTAGCCCAGAACACTAAACACCAGGACGTCTGTGTCCTTTGCGCACCAGAAAACGCACACTTTACGCTCTTCCACACAGAGCACCCTCTAGGTACGACACCTAGGTACGGAATGACTTCTCTCAGACAAACTTGCCCTCTCCAAATCACTGCTTTCCCCAACATAAACTCCTTTGGAGCTTCCCCATTGGACACATACTCCATTCTTTTCTTTCTTAGTGACATGCTGCTAATCTGCTCATCATCCGCATACTTCATTGACAGATGGACATGCCTCTGAGCCATCTCCTTTCTCAAACACACTACCTGCAAAGGATTAGCTGGCAATTCCCCTTTCCACGAAGAGGGAATGTCACCTTGGAAATTCTGTACACAACCATACAATACTAGATATTCAAATAGAGAAAGAGTAGACATTACATTCTTTAGCACAGGTGCTATCAGATCCTGACAATGTCTAAAGAATCCAGATAATAAAGTGAGATAAACAAAAAATGAAGTGTAGCTACGCATTTTCATTTATTTCAGTATTTATATTTCCTAAATTTAATAAATGTATGTGAAATAAATTTGAACAGGTTTCGTATATAAAAAAATACAGTGTTCATTAAAACCTTCGCATATCCGAGCAATTTATCCGTGATATTTTTGTGAAACTGGTGTCTTTTTTAAAATTATTGATGGATTTCAACGCTGTAAAAAATGTCAGATGTTTCTGAATGTGTAAAAATGTACTGTAATCAAAAACGAAAATATGCTGCTACCTCTTTTAACTCACTTAAGGTTTCGAAAACCGTTCCTTAACCTTTAAATTTTCAGAAAACTATTTGTTTTCGAAATTTAAAGAATTTATAAAAATTACTTTTTATTAGCTACCCGTCCTTTTCGGAAACGTTTCTAAGTAGCTTTTACAATACAATGATCACTTTTCTAAAATTAAAGTATGACTTTTTCGGATACTACCAATGCTCAAGTAAACATTTTCAGGTGCATAACTGATTTTATGCATGCAATTGTAGCAAAATAATGTCTATTTTCATATTAATGTTAATACTGTTAATATTTTATGTTTGTCTATTAAACATGTTCTCTGAATATCAAAATATTTTCGTATGAATTGGTAGCATCCAGAAAAGTGATATTTTGGTTAGAGAAAAGTGATTATTGCACTGTAAAAGCTACTTAGAAACGTTTCCGAAAAGGACATACAGCTAATAAAAATTAATTTTTATAAATCCTTCGTTAAATTTCGAAAACAAATAGTTTTCTGAAATTTTAAAAGGTAAAGGAACTGTTTTAGAAACCTAGGGTGAATTAGAAGAGGTCACAGCATATTTCGTTTTTGATTACAGTACATTTTTATACATTCAGAAACATCTGACATTTTTTACAGTGTACCGTTGTCAGCTTCAGTATGACTGAGTGAGATTGTAACGATATCAAGAGTTGGAAATGATTTGATTTTCGCTTACGTGAAATTCGCGAAAATATATTGATACATCCATCACATCAGCAAATGCTATGTTTGCATGCAGTACACGCACGACAGTGGAATAAAGTTTGTTGTATAGAGTATATTCTTTTGTAATATAGAGATTAATTTATGTGTATTGAAATGGTATTGAAATTCAAGGTTCGGTATAAAATTTTGTTAAATAAAAAATTCGTTAATGGGAAGGTCCATTAAAATTTAATTTCATGTGGAAATTAATGTTACAAGATAAAACTCATCGAGATTTGACAAAAAACAAATGTTTAAGAAGGAAATGTTTCATTGATTTATATATATAAAAAAAAAAAAAAAAAAAATAGTTACAATAAAAAATGCACTTTATATTAGTACATCTAAATCTTAAATAAAGGCTATTTAGCCTAAAATTAACAAAATACTATTTCTATAAAACTCAGTTGTACAAATTGTTAATTAAACGCTAATCATACATGTGAGCAGTAAAATATATTATAAAGTTATCAAGGATTTTATCATCATCGAACTCCATCATCTAATTTTCTCCCGTGAAATCTAAGCCCGAAATCATTTTCACTATATCAAAATTTATATATATATACCTTTCATATCTGTATTTACCTTTTCAAAAAATTGGTATTTTAAGCTGATCAGTTTGAAAACATTTTAATTCGAAACTTGAAGTCTTGAAGGTTTTTAGAAAATCCGACAGTAAACTAATTATATTATTTTAAGTTTAATGAAAATTTCTGAATTATTGTGTGTGTTAATTATTATTTTTTTTATTTTTTAATGAGAAAATACCAACATAAAGATACAGTAATCTTCTTTTTTCCCTTTGCTTTTAATAGAAATAGAGTACTTCTGTCGCAACAATTAGATAAACATTATTAAAAACTACAAATAAATTAATATTTCAAAAAAAAAAAAAATAAGATGCAGCTTTGAAACAAATTATAAAAAAGAGTATTTTCCCCCTATATGAAGGTGTAAATATTGACAATGTAAGATATTTAGAAGTTTAAAAAATTGCAGTCGCAAAAATACCAAAATCGAAGTTTCATTTCAAATTTCAAAGTGTTGCCATTAGTAAAATGACGTATGCGTTAAACACAGATACGTTTGTGTCTAACGCAACTAAGATACACAGTGGACTTTATAATATAGATAGTGGAAACTAACTATTTTAAATTCAAAATTAAAAAAAGATTGTTTATAGAGGATTTGTAAAATGATTTAACTATACATTCCGTTATATTTATAAACCCTCAGATAAAATTGTAGTTTCGATTTGGAAAGATCTTTTACTTTATCAATCCTCTGTTTATTCTATATTTCATTACATAATTAATGTCATTGTACATAATAAGAATTTTAATTCTAATGAACATTATTTCAATAAATGATCGAGACGATGCTAATTAATGCATTGACTCTCTAATCTAAAGATTTCTAAATGAAGTATTTAATTAACATGAGACATATTAAGTTATAGCTTATCATTTAAATAGAAAAATCATTCAAATTAATTTTTGCATATCGATTCTTCGTTGATTATTTAAAGGTAAAATCGAAGCATGTATCTCATCATTAGTTAAACTAGAATACTGTTAACAATTTTAATTATAAACAATTGCACTAATTACAAACTACGAATTTGTTAAGAATACAATATGAGTACAATAAATAACTTATTTCGAGTGTATGAAGTTCTTCATCAGAATCACTTGTGTCTATTTATGTATATATTTTAATGTATACGGAATAATTATTTCAATTGATAATTAGCGAAATTGGCTCAAGAATATATATACAACACTTTATACTTAATAATTACATAAACTGCGGTCCTATGCCTTTTAACAAGAGGCTTGTTCTCTTACGTTTCATGCAGTATAGCTCCATTGCAGCAGAACACTATGCTTAGTCTTAATTAATTGCAGAAATCACAAATACCCTCATGGATATTTGTGATTATTTAATGCAAATACTTCTATTATGAAAACGTGATGTTGTTTTAAATGTAAAAAGAAACCTACTTATGCTAATTCAATTTACTTAATATAGCGTAAAAATCATTATACAGTTGGAAAATTTTACTACCTTAAAAGAAAACAAAATCGAAAAAAAAAACAACAACAATATGCATAGCTTATGCATATGCTATGCATTTTATAATGTGCATTTAAATTGTCTATGCTATTTTTTAATACTATTTCAATTTTCACACTGAGTTACATAAAAAAAAATATCTAGCTTGTGACATTCCGTAAATTTCTAAATCTTCAATAACACTCTCTCAAAATATAAATTTTAATAAAATGGTACCGAGATTTAGGAAACCGCAAGAACTGTAAGTAAAGTACCTTGTTAAAAAATATTCCAACTCAAGTGATGAACTAACGTCAAATGTTTGTTAATTAGCCAATTTAGCTATTGAAAAATTTTAATAATGTTATCACATATGATAATCATCGTGATGTACTAGTAGATTACAATACTGAATACTTAAATAGATAAGAGTGATTGTGACGTGAAATTTTATCTTATCAAATTAAAGTATTAAATTATAATATACTATATTGTATATAAGACCATCAAAGCTGACGGAATGTAAATGGAGAATCTTCAAAACATTGTTTCGAAGTTTAAACTATGAACGTAGAATACAGAAGAGATGTATGAAGACAGGCTTTCGATTATAATATTTATACTGAAAAATAGTACTCGATTTGCATCGCTGGTGCTCCCAACATAAGCATCACACGATTAAGAAGCTGAAACACTTGTAATTACTTTACCTTAAATAATTTATTCTCACTCAATTATTTTCGTAGTATACTTTGTTTCGCTTCCTTTAAATATAATGTTAAGAATCTTGTCCTAGTTTCAACCGTATTTTAGTGATCAATAGCTGCCAAAATAAGATAGTTAAATATCGTTCCAACATTTGGATATCCGGATGAACCATAATTCTTATTAAAATAGTTTGAACAAGATTACAATAGGATGAAGAAAAGCTGCAAATGATGTTTCTGCATTTCACCATCTGATGATAGCAGCTAATAAGCACCAAAATTTGGTTCAAACTAAGATGGATTTTTGACAGTTTACCAACTTAAATGCGAACGGTTTTGACAAAAAAGTTCTTAGATTCTTGAAGTATGAGTTTTAGTTAAGTGAGGCATATCACTTCGGAGAGTTTAGAGCATATATAAGTAGTCAAATATTTGTCACCTTATCATCTTAGAGAATCAAGAGTTGTCGACCAAAGTTTACTAAACGGTATAAAGACGCTTGGGTTTGTAGGGGATAATATAAAAATAAATAGAAAAAAATAATGATTAAGTGTTTTGTTCGTTGAAGAAAATGATTTTTATTTCGATGGTCCCAATGGTTGGTCATATTAATGTCTTAAAGTTCGTAAGGAACCACAATTTATTTTTCAGCTGAAAAACAGAAAGTATGATTTCATTATAGTGTAGACAGTTTATAATGGAACAACCGATATTGTTTTTACTTTATTTATTTACTTTTTGCAAAATCATTGATTTTCCGAAGTTTACTCGAAAACACTTGAAGTACAGCATTTTTCAATCTTATAATTTGTTAGGTAATAAGTAAATAATCTAAAAACGTACACAGTCTACAAATCTCTGTAAAAGATTACCTGAATTCGTACTGTCGCGAATTTGATTAATATTTTGTAATTACTTTGGTGTCCATACTCTCATAGTGACTCCATGGTCATAGTATTATTTTCGTGCAAGCGATCACGAGTAATGATAAAAGGAGTAGTAGAATTTTCTGGAATAAAATACGTGTTAAGTTTTTATCTAAAATGTTTGAAGCTTTGTTTTTGTGAGAGATTTAAATTGTTTTTCACGCGTTTAAATTAAAACGACGGTGTTTATATTTTCGGTTAGAATTTATAGGATCGACATCCCATTGTTTGCGATATTTGGTGCCCGAACAAATAGGGACGTGTGAAAAGTAACTGTTTTTTATTAGTTAACAGAACTTCTCATTGAAAAAATGTACGCTTTAAAAATCAACAGAACGCATCTTAGATCTGGATTTACGAAATCTTATATTGCTTTAAGTGAAGCTTTAAACGACGCAAGTCCTGATGCTAATTTAATAGCGAATTTAATGTGTCAACTGGTAGATAAAAGCACAAGATTGTGAACTGTAGATGAAGAAATTTTGAATTTTATTTTGCCAGACAAGATTATAGAAAAAGATTATTCTAAAGAATTTGAAGCATGCGAAGAGTATACGGAAAAATTTATTGCTATAAAGCAAAAAGTAAAGACATTTTTAGTTAAGCCTATCGAAGAACAACTCCGATCACAGAATTATACAGATTTTGAAAGAATGCTGTCATGACCACTTCACTTGCATGAAATAAGTTTACAGCCGTTTGATGGGGATGCAAGATTATGGTTAACTTTTTTGAATTCATTCAGCAAAATTCATGAAGACACCACTTTAGATGACAATTTAAAATTTGTTTATCTTTTACAAGAGATAACGCCGAAATCCAAAGCTGCACAGATTGTTAATAGTTATCCGGTTTCTGCTGATAATTATCCAAAAGTAATTCTACACCTTAAAGAAAGGTTCGGCAAAGAAGATACACTTTTTGAGGTATCTGCTAGAGACCTTCTTAAATTAGGTCTCTAGAATCGTTAGGTGTCACAGAAGAGAAGTATGCCAGCATACTTTTTCTACTTGTAGAATCATGTCTATCTCACGATGTGCTAAGGATCTGGGAAAGACAGCATGAGAGGTAAGAACGAATTAAATTCTATCCTTGATTTTTTTAAAAATGAAGTAATAGCTGAAGAGCGTGTTCTTTGGGCACATTCGAATCTTGGTTTTGAAAACCCAAAGAAATATAGTAAATGTAGTAATGAATATAATTCAATGCCAACTGCCACAGATTTATTTATAAGCAATAAGCCTAAAGATACGAATTTAGTTAAAAAACGTGAAGACTTGTGTATATTTTGTGACAAGTGTCACTTACCAGAAAAATGTTTTAAAGCTAGTTCGCTTTCTTTTGATGAGAAATGCAACTTAATTTTGAAAAAAGGGGCTTGTTTTGTTTGCCTAAAGAAAAACTACATTTCACGCAATTGTAACTCAAAATGAAATGCGCGAATTGTGGTAAAAGACATTTTTTTATATTACGTCAAAATGTTTTTAATGAAGGTGGTAATGCGGCACTAGAAAGTCGCAAACATGAATCAGGGTGTAGTGACACTGTTTTAACTACTCAAGGTTCGGATCCAACTGTGTTACTCCAAACTTTTAGTATCCGTGTAAAGCACAATGGAAAAGAAAAAATTGTGCGTAGCGTTATTTGACACAGGGTCAGAACGCTCCTATTTATCACAAGATGCGATTAAATATTTGAATTATAAGAGTATTGGTGAAATTAAATAAATTTACACATTATTTGGTAATGTTGAAACAAGTGAAACAAAGCATAATAAGTATAGAATTCACTTAAGTAGCCTCGACAAAAGTTATAAATGTGATACGCATGTTTTAGATGTTCCTGTTATTTGTTCTAAAGTATGAAAAGTGCCAAATGGGCCTAGGTTATCAGAATTAAATAAATGTGGTCTTAAAATTTCTGATGTTGAAAATAGTTCATGTAAAACCGAAAATGAAATTAAATTATTGATTGGCTCTGATGTGGCCGGAAAATTACGCACCGGAAATATTAAAGTTTTAGAAAGTGGTCTGGTTGCGGGAAAAAATCCATTTGGGATGGACTCTAATGGGAAAAATTCCAAGTATTAAATCAGAAATAAATGAGGCTGTTATGGTTATTTCATCACTTTGGAACAATTATTCCGTTGATGATTTGTGGAAGCTGGATATTATCGGTATAACGGATCCAGTTGAATCCAAAACTAAATCTGAGATTCATGAAGAAACTATGCAGCAGCATTTTAAGAATAATATAAAAATAGATTCAGATGGAAAATACGAAGTATCATTTCCATGGGTGTTAGATAGAGCTTGCTTACATAACAATAGAACCCGTAAGACATGGTGACGTCACGGTGACGTCGTTGTGAAGTCACATTGTGACTTTGTGACCGTCGATGTGACGTCACGTGACGTCGATGTGAAGTCACTGTGACTAAAATGTGAAGTCGTTATGGCCGTTTTAGAGCTTGTTTGTGACGTCACATTGTGACCACATTGTGACGTCGCAATGTGACCAATTTGTGAAAAGTGTGTCATTTGTGACGATTTTGTCATTAACATTGTGTCGTAATTGTGACGAAAGTGACAATGCTTTCAAGTCACATTGTGACCAAATTGTGAAATACAGGGTGAGTCCAAAATCATGGAACAAACTTTGAGGGGGCGGTAGGACTCACTATAGCAAATAATGATGGCACAGAAATATATGACCGGAAGTGACTCGTCAAGACGCTACACTAGTCACCAAAAAAGACCCGGATGGTAATGTTATGTCTATGGGGGGGGTGTTGTTTTCAAATATCTTGCTCAAATTTCAATATTTTACATGATATTTTTTTCCATAGGATAGCTGAGGACGATCCACAACTAGGCTAATTTTTACTTTTTCGATTTTGGTTATATTTTTTTTTTATATTACAATAGTTTCAGTTTTAGAACCGGTTTAAACTGGTTCTGAATTATTGTGGGCTCTTAATCTGTAACCAAAATCAAAAAAGTAAAAACCAGCCCAGTTGCAGGTCGTCCTCAGCTATCCTATGGAAAAAAAAATATGCGAAAATATTAAAATTTTAGCGAGATATTTGAAAATAGCGCTCCCATACACTTAACATAATAATCCGTGTCTTTTACAGTGACTAGTGTGGCGTTTTAACGCGTCACTTCCAGTCATACATTTCTATGCCATAATTATTTATTATAGTGAGCTCTACCACCTCCCTTAAAGTTTGTCCCATTATTTTAGACTCACGATGCAGATCGTTTGTGACAAAACTTTCGTTAACACTGTGATGATTCTGTGACGATTTAACTTTTCTTAACGATTCTCTAACAATTTAAAAGAAACAGGATCTGCTGAAGCTATAACTCCACGCCATGTTCTGTTAAAATAGGGTTTGAGTCATAAAATCATATATTGACAATTTATGAACAAATACTGTATAATATATAAAATAGTTACCTGCAGTAAGGAGACTTTCTTCTAAATTAAAGTTAAAAATTCGATTTACCTCACATGCCTTACAACTCTGGTGTTGTTTTTAAAATTTGAAAAATATTGCCTTTCAAAAATATTTATATATTTTCCCCACATGCTGAAAATTGCATAGCTTCAATTTTATTTATAACTGACACACATTTTGTAATATGCTGTTCAAACTGTTTAATCTTTTTGAACTTTTTTAAAAAAAACTTTTACTCGCTTTAATATCCACAAATTTCAGCACATATCTAAAACTGTACAGCTTGCCAATATTTCTGACCAATAATCCTGATGTCTATAAATATATAGGGTGGATGCTCCAGTGTTGGTCACATTAAGAGAAAAGTTGAAATGGAAATTTTATAGTTTTAGACTGAATAAAGCATATTAAATCGCAATAACAGTATTCTTTAGTAAATTTAGTTGTCTTTCTGTTAATTATAATAACTTTCTATCAAATATTTTAGATTGTGAGTAATAACTCGTTAAGTAATTTCTTTCAATTTGCACCAGTTTTGGCCACCCCTGCACCAGTTTTGGCCGCCCTAATATCTTGTAATTTTGCAAACATTTTAACTGATAATAAGTAAAAATAAAGCATTTTTGTGCAAAATCTGTTTTACCACACAGATATTTGTTTGCTGTATAAAAAAGATTTGCATTTTTTTAAATGAAATCATAAAAACATCGAATAAAATATACTTAAGCTGATTTTAACTGAACATTTAAATTTAAAAACAAAAAATATATTTAATTCATAAAAAAGACTTATAGGACATAAAAAGCTTATTTTAACATTTTGCATATTTTATTTATATATATCATATGTTATACTATACCAATATTTACAGTTATATGACTAGAATCTTGAAATTATTCCATTTTTACATGAAATAGTATTTTGACAATCTCTAAAATCCATTTTTTTCAACTGATTTTAAACTTTAATTCCCCGTACTTAGCTGCCTGTCAGCCTAATCATTTGGAGTTAGTTTTCTTCAAACCTTAGATTTCCTTGTGTAAATATTGGCTAGGATCTTAGAAAGACCTTCACAGAGGGCATCTCCCTTCTTTTTTGGCCCATATCTCTCATATAGATAATTGGCCATCATAAATAGCACAACCCTATTACTTGAGATTCAAAAATAGTAAAAACTGGTCTCCATTCTGTAAACTTGTGTTGCAAGGTATACAAAACTTAACCATCTTGAAAAGCTGACAATGAATTTTGAAAAGCCATAATTTTACTTCCTATCTTATAACAGTGTTTAATCTAGACCATTTTTAAGAGTACAGAATTGTCTTTTTTAAACTTGTTAAAATGAATCCTATTTATAGTATAAAGATTTTCACATTATTTGTTATTTACAAATTCATGTGCTTGAAATTTTGCAAAAGTTATGCAACTTCCTCATTTTGTTTTGAAAAAATACAAGAAACCACTAAATCATGCTGTAATTTTATTGAACTTTTAAATTTATAAGTCATAAAACATTTCTAAATATATTGCTGAAATTTTCACTATAATTAGTCTTGTGGCCAAAAGTGGAGCATATTGTTGTGCCATTTTTGGCCACACAATGGCCATAACTGGTACACATAGCAAATTTAAAGCACGTACTAGCACGTAAAGCAAGTAGTTTTGGCCACCCTTACTTTAAGCTGTAAAAATAATTAATTTAAATATGAAATTGCAACAGAGAGAAAGCCTACTTCATAAAGCTTCATAGCAATCTGTTTCAGAACAAATAAAGTTCGATAAATCCCTAATATTGAAAGATTGTGAAAACTTGTTACCTAAGCAAAAACCTTAATATATGTGAGTGCACACTATAGTTTTACACTTTTTTTTTTTTTTTTTGCAAGTCATTTTTTATCAAAAAATAAAGAAATGGGATTGAAAATAATAAAAGAGTGTTAGATTAAGGAGTAAGAATGCATATAATTTGTTAAAATCAATTTACAGCCTAAATAGAGGGTAAATCATTCCAATGTGGCCAAAACTTCTGCAGTTGCCAAAACTGGAGCATCTACCCTATATCTTTTAATTATCTTTTGTTGTAATTTTCCAACTGATTGAAAAAGTGTCCAGGTCAGGATTCGAACTAAGCAGTCTTTCGCGCAAATTGTCAATACTTTGTCGACTGAACTATCCTGGAAGAATCTGACGCACACAATTCACACAGTGAATACGAACGCATACTTATCATTATTATATATAACCCTATGTAATAATACTTTAATTTTTTTTCAAACTACTCGTATGATAAATGCATACTATTCGTATGAGTATATAATGATATTTCTCCGGGTGAATTGTGCGTGCTAAGTTGCTCTGTTGGAAGAGCATTGGCAGCATACATCGAGGGTCTCTAGTTCGAATCCTAATCTAAACATTTTTTTACTCATTTTGGAAAATTAATATTCGTTTGATTAATTTACCAATTAAAATCATTCTGTTAAATATAATATAGAATTATCTTTTGATAAAACTACGTGAAGTTTATGCGCAATATTTGTAATATAAAGATTTTATTTAAAAATCGAGTACTAATGAAGATGAGGCAATTAGTTCTAGTATTACGCTTAGTTATTTCCTTACTATAGTGGCCTGTGCGCATGTATAATTACACCAAGGTTTAAATTCGTAGTTAAACTCATATATATATATTATATATGTCATATAGTGTAGATGTGCCGGTAAAGTTCATCCTTATGGAATTTATTTTTAAAAAGTTTCCTTATTAATAGTTATAATTATTAGATTTCATTTTTTTTTTCGTATTAGATGAATCTATTAATAGTATTTAAGTATTCTCAGTCTCACTTCCCAATATTAGACAAAATTTTATTGAAAATAATAGAAATACATCAAACACTAAAAATTTCAGTAATGTACATCCCACAAAAAAGTACATGTAATTGTTTTTATGACTATTTAGAACCAGGATTTAATGAACACATACTAATGGAACAAAATTGTTATTTTCAGCACCATTTAACAATTAAGATATCAAAAATTAATAAAATAATGCGATAATTACTCATTTTTTAAAATCAATAATTGTTATTATCACAAAATCAATATCTTAATTATTTTAGATACATGGTTTAAAATAATAAATGTCATGGAATTACAGTTATCAAATTTTTGGGATTATGAGAAATTCAGAAAGGTAATAAAAAAGTTTTAAAAAATTTGTTTTTGCAATATTAGTGCATAAATTAATATATTTATCACTATTTTCAACAGTTAAACAATCCCAAACTCCTTTATATATTAATTATAACGTTAACTTTTGATTATGCATACATTTTTTAATTTATTAATATTTGATTTTAACCATGTAATTAAAAAAATGTGATTAAAGTGCATTTTAAAAATAATGTTATTAACTATTTTCAAATCGTTGACATGCTATTCCGTATTTCAACAAAATAAATGTTAAATTTATTGAATTTACTAAGGTAAGTGGATTCAAAAAAGTTAAATTAATATGATACTAATTCCTTTTATAACATGTTTTTTACGAAATTCACAGAAATCATTATAAAAAAAGCAGGAAAAATAACATTTTCTTACCTCTTTCTTAACGGCATTATCCTCTAATTCAAGTTTCATAATCCAAATAGCGAAGATAATTTCGAAGTCGGAATGTCCGAATGAAGTACATTGACATTGGCGCGCTCATATTAACGAAACGCCACTGACAATGTATTTTTTCGGACCGGCATTTTATATAAAATGTCAACTGATCGCATTTCTGCATAACTTTTAAAAAATTTTCAACTTACGTACTAAATATACACGCATAACATCATAACAAAGTTACTAGAGCAGCTGGCCTAATATTCTAAAGAATAAATACACTAGTGTCAACTATTCTGGTTGTTGCCAAACGATATTTTTTAAGCAGGTGATTTTTTGTTATTATTGGTTGTTTGAGCTTCGAAGATTTATAAGTTGAATGCGCATGCGCATTAGTTTTATGAGGGTATCCCTAATTAAAATTTTGAGTTAAATTTTTTTTCACGCATTTCTATTTTACTTTCAATTAGTTTCAAAATACAGTGGAACTTTCATTTAACGAAGCGCATATTTAATGAAATTATCTACTTTTTTAATTTTCTGTTGAACCTTCTTTTAGAACGCAATTAACATTTAAATTAATATTCATATTAAAAAAAAATTCTTCTTAGCAAAATTTGTTGCACTTCCGTGCATGCACAATATTCAAAAGGATAGATTGCTGTTAAGATTGATTGGTGAATATATTTCAGCGGATTGTACGAATTGAAATTATGTATTTATTTTATCTTTTAAATAAAAAGGAAAAAATGCGAAAATTTTTCGATATGCTAAGAAAGGGATTCTAGTTCCGCGAAAATATTATAGGTCCATTCTCTGAATACTTAAAAAAGATGCGAAAGTTTTTATGAGTAAATCTTTCATAAGAGATCGCACACAAAGTAATATTCGAATTTTTTTTTTTTTAATTTTTCGATTTGAAATACAAGAGAAAACGAGAATTAGAACGCTGCGATTCAGTTTTTGTTTCCCTTCCTTTATTACGCGGTTTTTTAGATATTATACTAATGATTTTTTTTATGTGGCTATATTGCATAACAAAAAGTACTATCCGAATTAAAACACAGTTTTATAATATTTCCATTTTTATTTGTAGTTTACTATACAAATTTCATGAATTTTCGTGGATTTCTATTCAACGATATTTTTTTCATAACGAAGCATTTAAGTGTAACGAGAAATTTCCTTAAATGGAAGTTTCACTGATAGGTTCATTGCTGGGTGCTTAGTTTCATATGATGGGAGGTTTATCTCATATATGTGATATGACGTACATGTTACATGCAGTGCATGTAATGTGTGACATAAGAGCGATTGCACAATATTCTTCTGCAATGCCAGAAAACACGTTTTTTTACCAGTAAATAACATGGTTTGGAGAATTTTCTAAAGTTTTCTAAGAAAGTCACATCTGAGTCACAATGTGACGTCACTGAGAGGTGGCATTTTGGTCACAGATGTGACGTCACATTTCAGTCACAATGTGACGTCACTGAGGGGTGGCATTTTGGTCACAGATGTGACGTCACATTTCAGTCACAATGTGACGTCACTGAGGAGTGGCATTTTGGTCACAGATGTGACGTGACCACAGTGACTCACATTGACGTCACTGTGACGTCACTGTGAACATGCATGCTATGTGGGAAAACTGGCCAAAAAGCGGCTTGCTGCAACGAGGAAAAATTTAACTAATTTAAATAAAATTGAGGTATATAGCGAAGTATTTCATTCGTGGATAAATGCAGGAATAATTGAAAGGGTGGTTGATAATAAAGAAACTAAAATACATTATTTGCCACACAGACCTGTATTTAAAGAATCGAGTGAAACTACTAAAGTTAGATAAGTTTTTGACGCTTTGGTCATGTCAAAGGTTCCCCTTCTCTAAATGATTGCCTAGATAAGGGATTAAATTTGGTTGAAATGATTCATTCTATATTGCATCGTTTTCGGAAATATCCTGTTGGTGTAGTATCTGATATAGAGAAGGCATTTCTACAAATTGGTATTAAAGTAGAGGATAGGGACTATCTGAGATTTATATGAGAAAATGGCTTTATAGACATAAACGTGTTGTTTTTGGAAACAATTGTAGCCCCTTTTTATTAGCGGCTACTTTGAGACATCACTTAGAAAGTGCGACTGACAATCTTGCTTCTACAGTAGAAATTTTGAATGAATCGTTGTATGTAGATAATTGTGTTTGCAGTTTCAACACAGTTGAAGAATTAAATAAGTTTATATTTGAGTACCAAATGTTACTATTCTCTGCAAAATTTAATCTCAGGGGATGGTTATAAAATTATCCCATTCAAATTATTTCTAAAAATTCAACAGCTAATATGACACCAGCATTAGGTTTAAATTGGGATCTGGAAAACGATACCCTATCTTGCAAAATCGGTTCTATTGAGGAAAAACAAGTTATTCCCACAAAACGAGCTCTACTTTCATTCGCTCAGGAAGTGTTTGATTTTCTTGGATTTACCTCTCCTGTGACTTTGCTCCCTAAACTTATTCTACAAGAATGCTGGAAGTTAAAAATTAAGTGGGATGAATTACTCCCAACTAATTTAGCTAAACAATTTTTAAAATGGGTGCAAGGATTGAAGATGATTTCTGACATCAAATTGCAGCGATGGATGTATTTTGATAATTATGAAAGTAATGATGTAGGCCTTCACATACTTTGTGGTGGAAGCAAACATGCGTATGCTACGTGCATTTTTCTAAGAGTAAAGAGAAAAGATAAAATCCTGGTTACTTTCATACAGTCACGCGCAAGAATAGCTCCCCTTAAGAACATAACGATACCCCTATTGGAGCTTTTAGCATGTTGCATTGGCGCCAGGTTGGGAAGTCGAGTTATATCTGATCTAGGATTTCCAAATTTAAAGATATTTTATTGGTGTGACTCAACTACAGCTTTAATCTGGATAAAGCGAGACGAAAGATGGGGAACATTCGTTTGGAATTGAGTAGAAGAAATTAGATCCTTAACTCAAAGAACCAATGGCGACACATTACAGGAAAATTTAATCCGGTAGATATCCCTTCCAGAGGTTGTTCGATTGAACAAGTTTTACAACTAAGATGGTGTGAGGGACCGGATTGATTGGCTCAACCTGAATATACTTGGCCTCAAAGTATAGAAATTTCCGAAGAAAAAATTATTAACGTTGAAAAACGGAAAAGTGTCATATCAGCAATAAACAAGACACAGAATCTAATGATTGGTATTATCGACGGTTTTCATCTTTCAAGAAAATTATAAGATTGATCGCCTGGATCTTACGATTCTTAAACAATTCAAGAAATCCAAATTCAAAAGAAGTTTCTAAACTTATGTGTTTGGAATTAGAACAAGCCGAAAGAAAATTGATAATTTTGATACAGAGAAACAGATTCAAAGAAAAGAATAATCAGAAGATACCTAGCTTGAGATCAATCTTAGATGAAGATGATACTATAAGAGTGAAAACTTAAGTTATTTATAGAGAAGATGCTTTCAATTTTAAATACCCAGTTCTTTTCCCTTCTGACCATCCTGTCGTCCACCGCCTGATCTCCTGGAAACACCAAGAGCTTTTGCATGCAGGAGTGGCTATTATGATGACATCGTTACAAGAAGACTACTGAATCCTCAAATCTAGGAAAACTATTCGAGCAGTCGTACGGAAATGTGTACGATGCCTAAGATTCAGTGCACAAAAGACAGAATCAATTTCTATTGCATTACCAGCAGAAAGCGTTGAAGACGCAGCAGTGTTTCAGATAATTGGAGATGATTTAGCCGGCCCATTATACATAAAGAATGAGAAAAAGGCTTGGGTTGTACTGTATACTTGTGCAGTATATAAGACCATGCACTTAGAATTAATTACGTCATTTTCTACAGATGCTTTCATGCAGTCTTTCAGGCGTTTTATAGTGCGAAGAGGAAGACCAACCACCGTGTACTCTTATAACGGCGGAAATTTCGTCTGGGCAGACACAGCATTTTTGCCATAGATTGGGAGCAAATCTGTGTCGTTGCAGCAACAAAAAAGATTCGCTGGAAGTTTAACCGACCTACCGCTTCCTGGTGAGGCGGTTGGTTGAAGCGATTGATACAAATGGTGAAACGCATCCTGAGAAAAGTTCTAGGTAGAGCTTCATTATCCGACGAAGAACTGCTCACAATTCTCTGTGATCGTGATCAAGTTGTGAATGCTAGACCTCTAACATATGTTACTGAAGATGTGTATGATCTATCACCGTTAACACCATCGATGTTTTTACAGGACATAAGTTCTTTAGATGTGCGAGATTTTGATGCAATTGACGCACAAGCATTAAATAAAAGAGTTAAGTATAGGCAACATGTTCGAGAACACCTACCTAAGCGATTTCGTATTGAATATTTAGGACGACTGCACCAGCAAAGCTCTTTGCAAAAGAATGTCAAGCAATTCACCATTGGTGACGTCGTACTCGTAGAGTCTGATAAGAAACGCGCCTATTGGACTTTAGCCCGAGTGCAAGAACTTATTTCTGATAAAGATGGCTACCCAAGAGTTGCATGATTAAGAACTGAAAATAGTGAACTTTTAAGACCTGTGCAAAAGCGGTACAATTTAGAGATTCCAAAAGAACTTTCTAGTGATCTAGTATTAAGAGCGAGAAGTGGTAGAATAGTGACTGTCCCAAAACGTTGACTTTAAATGCTCTTTCAACTAAAGACTTTATCCTTATTTTTTAGAATATTTCATAGCGTTAATTTGAATTTGTATTAATATGTTTAATTTTATTTGAATTTTGCAGAAGAAAATGTTTATTTACCTGTTTTGAGAAAAAGTAATATTGTGAGAATTGTATGTTTTCACTGTAATGTAAGTATTGGTCATATTTTATTTTATTTTATATTTTATTGTACCCATTGTTGCGTTTATTTGTCGAAAACTCAAGGTGGGAGAATGTCGCGAATTTGATTAATATTTTGTAATTACTTTGGTGTCCATACTCTCATAGTGACTCCATGGTCATAGTTTTATTTTCGTGCAAGCAATCACGAGCAATGATAAAAGGAGTAGTAGAATTTTCTGAAATAAAATACATGTTAAGTTTTTATCTGAAACGTTTGAAGCTTTGTTTTTTAGGAGATTTAAATTATTTTTCACCCGTTTAAATTAAAACGACGATGTTTATATTTTCGGGTAGAATTTATAGCATCGACATTGCACTGTTTGCGATACGTACATGATAATAATTATAATTTTTTAGCGGTTGAAAATCTAAAGACGTCAGTTAAATGGAGTTGGATTTCTTTAAATACAGAATTTTTTCAAACTCTTGTTTTGAGTATGCCTGATAAAATTTTTTAAGTGATTAGAAACAACTTCTTTAAAATGTCTATGTTAAATGAAAAACATGATTTAACTGTAAACATTTGGGACTGTAAAGTATTAATTTTTCTCACTAGGTGTGTGATGACGTAAATATACTTTTGTATCGTATTGTGATTTTTTTGATAATATTTATGAGTGTAAATTATTTTGAATTTGTTATTGTTCTTTTTCTTTTATAAACTAACTAAATGCAGCAATCTCAAAATTTTTTCTATCTTAATCACTGTAATACTTCCTGAAAACGTTAGCAGAGTAGAACCACTAGTTAGGTGGTTTAAACCAAAACCTAGTCTGCAACAACTTATCTCAATTCATAACTGAATCTAAATTAGCGCATTAGTTTTTAAGAAAGAGCTATTGCATAACTAAAATAATATTTCTCTGCGTCATATGTTGGGTGATTTACACCAAAAACTAATCAGGATAATTTTTTCATCAGGTACTAACAGAATTTGAAGTTTGATAAAAATCCATGAATTAGTCCGTGAGGAACATTTATTGCGAAAACGTGAAAAATACAGTATAGCAGTGCCATCTGTCTAATGATCTGCACTGAAACGTAATCGGCACCATGTTATATCAAGTGCTAACTAAATATAAAGTTTTATGGAAATCCATGCACTAGTTCTTGAGATATGGCTATTGTTGAAATTGTAAATAATGCAGCATAGCAGCGTGACATGTTGAGTTTTATTCATCAGAAACTAATTAAATCTAGTTTATATCAATGTATTACAGATTCCAAAGTTTTACAAAATATCAAGCTATTGCAATAATCACGAATAATTCACCATGGCAGCACCATCTGTTGAGCGATTGGTGCCAAAACGTAATCAGCATTCATTTATAACAACTACTAACTAAATCTAAAGTGTTATAAAAATACGAGCAATAGTTCTTGAGATATGGATATTGTAAAAATTGTGAACAATACAGCATCGCAGTATATCATATTGTGCGATATACACTAAAAACTAATCAGATCTATTTTATATTAGGGTCTAACATATTTTAAAGTTTTGTGAAATTCCTTGCATTAGTTCTTGAGATAGAGTGACCACAAAATGTCAGTCAGGCTAGACAGAATTACAGGCAGGCTGACTCAGAGACACACAGACTCACAGGCTTACTTACAACATTTTGTAAAAATATGTTTTTCTCCTTCTCTACCCCTAAAATGTGTAAATCTGTTGATAACCATATTTCGTAATTTTTATTCATACAATACTTTCTTCTTGAAAAAATAGATGAAAAAAAAATCATTGTCCATGCAAATTTCGGACGCAATAAACATTCAGATGATTGCACAGTTCTTATATTTAAATGCATATATTAATTTGCCATCTAACAATGCGTGAATATGCTTTATTGTTTTAAATATAACTATTTTAGAATGTCTTTTGTTATATAAATTAGATTTTCAAAATATAATAGATTGATTTATTTATACCTATTTATTCATACTTGTACTGATTAAAATAGAAATATAGGGAAATTACATTAAGTTCTTTTTCATTGTATTAAGTTCATTCATTTTTTTTATTTATCGTGAAATTAAAATATATTTATCGTTTAAATTTATCCAATTTTTGTAATATTTATAAATGTAACATAAACGCCTATGTACACACTCATAAGTACTTTGTATACCACGACTGTTTCCCAAAAAATAATCTTAAATTCTTACCATAAATTGTGAGACTAAACTGATAAAATATTCAAATTTTAATATGTGCCTATATGCTAAACAACGGAAGTTAACTAAACAATTTATGCTATTATAAAAACTTTAATTACATCATGGGCCAAAATAAATTGATATCCATATGTTTAGAAAAAGTTTAAACCCTATTTTCAGTCATTTAAGAAAGTATTTTAAAATCGAAAAATAATGACCCAAACTGATACTCTTATTAATATTTGATACATAAAATTAAATGCTAATAAGAAATATTTTTTGTTTTGGAAGCACTCATTATATGATTAAAATTGTGTTGTAAAGTAATATCATGGTGTATAATTTAAGTTAGATTTTCTTTTATGTTATATTTTTATTACCAGAAGCTTAAAATAAATTGCTTTTTATTGCATCATCAGGTCAACTTCAAATTTTACAAGTTTATTATTTTATCTTTTTTCTTTTTTTCATATTTGTTTGATGCTGACGTTCCATTGGCTCCCACCAATTCCAGACTGCAAAGAGAATGTAAGATTTTCCCTGGTCAGAGTCTAATAAAATAAAATCGCCCCTAAACTGCATAGTGAGACATACAGAGGTCGAATTTCTGGCCTGGCCGGGACGATATTTGTAAACAAAAAACAAATAGCAAGGAACGAAAAATGAAGAATTTGAAAATTTAAACTGTGCCAATAAATTGTTAAATGAATAATCGGAATAATGTTACTTTTTTAAGTGATCTTGTCTATTAAAAGCACAATCGTTCTAACCATAATTACAAAAATCTCTCGATAATAAAATCTCAGCTGATAGAAAAATATACTTTTTCTTCTTTGGCGTAGAGGGAATGTCTAAATTTTATTTTTTTAAGCATGTTTGACATTAGTAAAGATTTAAGTGATAAAAGTTTTAGTCAGTAAATACAACACAGGGAAACTACACTTTGTATAGTTGTCAAAATCATCTGAAAGGTCCTAGTTGTTTAATATCCTTAATTTTAAGACAATAATATTTAGAAAAATAATATCTGAGTGTCTCATGAGAATGTACAGTATAAAACTCCAAGACTAAGACAAAGTTACCAACTAATGAATGAAAACGTTCTCATCCTGGGTTAAATGAGGACTAAGTGGGAAAAAATTAATCTTTGCTTGTAAATTCGGTCTATGAACTCCAAATACGCTTCATAGACAGAAAAGATTATAATCTAAAGATTAGTTATCTAAATTCAGCTAAAATGTTGAAATTCGCTTGCGTTTTGACTATCATGAAATTCCTAGCAAAATTGAAAATATAGTGGAATACGGAATTTTCCGTTCAATAAAGATAAACAATAATCTAATAGTGCAAAATTTGAGTATAAAATGAAATAGGAATTTGCTTAATATATTCAAATCCAAATCCTCAGACTTCTATGTGGAGTAGGTTTCCCTATCACTGTGCAAAAAAAGGAGTCACATAACAGTCCTTCTTTTTTTAAATATACTAGGGGGGGCCCGCCCCCCTGCTCGCTATGCTCGCCAACCCCCCGCGTAATCGCTTCCCGATTCCAAATTATTGGCTACCTCTGCTTGCTGCGCTCGCCAATACCCCATGGTATGAATAAGCAGTTGCAGATCTTTTAAATGATGTGTCACACGACTGGTGTTGTAAAGAAATTAAAAATGTGCCCCCCTGGAGGGTAGAGTGGAGGTGACACACAAGACATCCATAAAATGAATAAACAGTTGCAGACCTTTCAAATGATGTGTCACACAATTTGTGTTGTAAAGAAATTACAAAATGAGCCCCCTCTGAGGGCAGAGGGGGGGTTACACACAAGATATCCATAATATGAATAAGCAGTTGCAGACCTCTCAAATGATGTGTCACACAATTAGTGTTGTAAAGAAATTAAAAATGTGCCCCCCCGGGGGGCAGAGTGTTGGATGACACACAGCACATCCATAATATGAATAGGCAGTTGCAGACCTTTCATATGATGTGTCTCACAACTGGTGTTGTAAAGAAATTAAAAATGTGACCCACCCCTGGGGAGAGCAGAGTGTGGGGGTGACACACAAGATATCCATAATATGAATAAACAGTTGCAGACCTTTCAAATCTTGTGTAACACGACTGGTGTTGTAAAGAAATTAAAAATGTGCCCCCCTGGGGAGCAGAATGGGGGATAACACACAAGACATCCATTATATGAATAAGCAGTTGCAAACCTCTCAAATGATGTATCAAACGACTGGTGTTGTAAAGAAATTAAAAATTTGGCGAAATATTACAGTTATCGCCAAGTTGGCGTCACTTTTAACAACTAATTTTGGTCGCCAAATTTGGCGATATATTGCCCAGTTGGCGACAAACTTGGCGATTGTTGGCGATGGTAATCTTTCCTCTCTTTATGGTAACCCATACGGCGAAGCATAGACGGAGTCCTTTCCTGATTGGTCTATTCGACTTATGGAAGGAGTGGACAACCCGGATTCGTTAGTTCCGGAAATCTTCCACATCAGCATCATTCCAGGAGTCATTCCTTTTAAGGCTAGTTTTTTTTTACTATAGAAGGATAAACGCGTGTTTCTTTAATGAATAAGAAAAAACAACGACAGATTTTGCTTAAAATAAAATATCATAGTATTTGATCTTTTTGAAATGTGAATGTATATTCATTGAAATATAACAAGTTATTCAAAATGATTTTATTCAAAAATCATAAAATACAATTATAACACTTGTTTTATTATTTTTAAATTGAAAGTTTTGTGTTTATATTTTTAATTTATGATCCAAAAACGTACAGCAAAGCAAAGAATATTATACCGTAGTCGATTTATTTTCTTCTTGACAAATTAAAACTTTAACGATAAATGTACAAGGTACCATCCATTATTTAACACAAAATTATCTTAAATTATTGTATCGGAAGCTGCTGGAGATATAACTGTGATATTAGAGGGAGAGAAAATAAGAAGGAAGGATTTTTAGCTTTGTAAAAAAATAGTCTGAAAATTTATAAATATGAAACAATGTATATATTAAAATCAAATTTCAAAAGTTAAATTACTATTTTTGTTTGTTGTTTTTCTTTTAATTCAGCTGAATCTGCGCCATTATTTTAGATGCGGTTACATACATAACAAACTTGGTATTGACAGAAGAAATGAAATTCTCTGTATTATTAAGTTCCGTTTATCAAAATATATTGATAAAATTTAAAACGAAGGAAGAAATATATAACTCGTAGGCAGTATAAAATATATTATAATTACACAGGAATCTAAATTAGCCAAATCATTTTTTATTAATTTTTTAACCATTTCGCAGTACTTTTGAATTATATGAATCATTTTTTTTCATCTCGCAACGTTTTGTAAATTTTTTTAAAATTATGTTTACACAGTAATTTTCTAAAAGAGATTTTCTAACTTCATACGTTTCTCCTATAAATTTTTAATTTAGCAGATGTCCAAATACGTATTATGCAGGCAAGCGGTAACACAAGAAAGAGCATGAGGAGTCAGTACACTCTAAACATATTAAAGGGCATAAATATGAAAAAAACTATTGAGAATTCCATTTATTAATGAAATTCATGATACTTACTCGCTTTTTCAAGAAAATGCACTATATGGCCAAAGATGACCAGCGATTGCTATTGTAGGTATTTTGTTAAATGTGTTAAACAATACATGAGGAATTATTCTGAAAATAACACTGGGATTCTTAAATATTCTTAATAATTAGTTGCATACACGGATCAGAAACATTTTTTGCATTTTTTATGTATATATTTAATTTTCTTAGAGTTCCGACAGGTATATCTTTCGCACTTTACACACATAGCTTTTGATTCCCTGTCCTGTTCTATTTTATGCAAATAACATTTTCCATAACTGAGTTTTCCCTTTTTCGTTCATTATTCATCCATAAATTATTTTCTTTAACACGATTTCATATAAAGCTCAAAAATTGAGAACGTTAAATTCTTCCAGAAATACTTTTTCTTTCTAACCATTTATGGAAAATCAATAACAAGATAATTCTTGACTTTAACAAGCAATATTAAAAAAAAATTATTATAATTTTTTGGTTTAATTCTCTGGCAACAGAATACGATCCTCCTATTTCATCGACTACATCGATTGTTAATTTCATCATGTTGTAAAAATAGTTACTTCCGATATTTTAAAATATGCTGTTATTTTCTCATCATAATGTTAGTAAATAGATGGCTTAAACCTTTTTTAAAATATTCTAAGACAATAGCTTTAATAGGGTGACGAGTGTCAGAGAAGAACACACTCAAAATAGGTTTTAAATACCAATATTTATTTTTAAAGAAACATTTGCCATCTTTAATCCTTTTATATTATTCAAAGTATTTTCTATAAGAAAATACAGGTAGATTCATTTTCCTTTTACTGTGTTTTTCCATAACCACTCGAAACCCTGATTGCCTCCTTTTCAAATTCAATGGTAGATCTATGTGCCTCTTTATTTTTATGCGTCGCAAATTCAAGTGGGATAACTTTCTTCCTCTTACGTATTATTCCATCAGTAACAATAGTATATTTCAGTAATCGTTGCCTAATTCATAGTTTGCATACCAGTTGTTTGAATTGATATTTTTTTCAGAATTGTGTAATGGAGATAGCATGCTATTTGCTATTTCACAGGAACTGTTTCGATTGAATGTTTACTCAAGATTTTCTTCAATATTACATACATATACAGGGTGTCCGAAAAGTCTGGAAACGGTCGAATAACTCGAGAAATACATATGAGATTGAAAAACGTAAATATACGTGTTAAATATTTTTAAATAAGCTACTCTGTGATACCAAATTTGACCTTCGTAACCGACCCCCTGGGGTCAGAGGGGGTCCAACTTTGAAATCTTAAATTATAACCCCCATTTTTTATTGCAGATTCGGATTCTACGGACAAAAATACGCAACTTTTGTATTTGATGTTTATTTCGAATCCTCGTTTATCACGGGTATTCGAGCATATTAAATCGATACATTTTTCGGCTTTTCCAACGGGATTTTCCCTAATCGAAACTAATTGGGGAGAATTTATGACATCAAATTCCTCGTCTTTTGCAAGAATAGCGTTTCCTGAAAATCACCGGTGCCGATTATTTCGATAGTACTACACACAGTTAAAAATTTGACCCATTTGCTGTAGCGTCACTCCACAGCTTTTATAGAATATCTGTTTCATGACCAATGAGAATGTTCCATAACATAGTAAAGTACACTGTAAAAAATTGACACTTTTACTGCATCGTCACTCCACCACTTTTATAGAAAACGATTACTTTACTGTGTTATGGAGCACTCTCATTGGTCACAAAAGAGATATTCTATAATAGCTGTGGAGTGACGCTGCAGCAAATGGGTCAGATTTTTAACAGTGTAGCGCTATTGAAATAATCGCCACGGGTGATTTTCAGGAAACGCTATTTGTGCAAAAGACGGGGAATTTGACGTCAAAAATTCTGCCCAATCAGTTTCGATTAGGGAAAATCCTGTTGGAAAAGCGGGAATATGTATCGATTTAATATGCTCGATTACACCGTGATAAACGAAGATTTGAAATAAACATCAAATACAAAAGTTACGTATTTTTGTCCGTAGAATCCGAATCTGCAATAAAAAATGGGGGTTATAATTTAAGATTTCAAAGTTGGACCACCTCTGACCCCCAGGGGGTCGGTTGCGAAGGTCAAATTTGGTATCACTGAGTAGCTTATTTAAAAATATTTAACACGTATATTTACGTTTTTCAATCTCATGTGTATTTCTTGAATTATTCGGCCGTTTCCAGACTTTTCGGACACCCTGTATATATAAACTTTGTATAAATAAATCCATTATAACATAGATATTTACCAAAATTTAAAATTCAGTAAGACCAACTGATTATACACATATATAAATAAATATGTATATAAATATATATATATATCACTTTAACAACAACAAAAAAAAAATACATACATACATACAAATCACAAAACGCGAGAGTATCATTTTAGTATAGTAAATTCCAGATATTTATTAATCATTAAGTTTGATATATGTTGAATATAAAATTTGTTGAATCCAGAGGTACACACATTGCCCAATTTCCACAAATTAACTTAAATAAGATATTTTCAAATATAACTTACTGGAAGTCAAATTTTGATATAGGTTTTCTACAGGGTGAGTCATAAATAATGAATCAATAGGCTATCTCCTTAAATATTGCCTCTAGACCCATACTTCCAATTGCAAAAATTCATAAAAAAGGTAAAATTTCTGATAAGATAAGTTTAAACTCCATGGGGGGGGGTCTAACTGAAAAAATAAGAAAATTAAATTTTTAAACGGCCCCCGTAGAGCAAATTTCCCAATTAGGAAATTATTCTTTATACAGTCCTAAATTGAACAACAAAAATTTCATCTCCATATCTGAAAACCTGACAGAGATATTAAAATCCAAAATTCCCCAAAATTCGTGACTTACACCACTTTACCATGCCTGAAAACAAATTCGGTTTCAAAGGAAATGAGGGATCGTCCACAAATTGTTCGTATTGAATGTCGATTTAAGACCTTGCCTCTTATTTGGATATAATAAAGCAGCGTATTGATTTAAATTAAAACTTGTTTTCAAAATATGTTGATCGTTAGCACTGGGGGTCTGCATTTAACGAAATATCTATGCCCGGTCTCAAACCGACCCATAGAGAAAAAATGCTGTCCGACATGGAAAAATGTTAAAATCATAATCCGAACGTCAATCAGAAGTTTAAATCATAGCCCGGCTCAGCCGTTAATTTCTACATAGTTTTTTATTTCAGTGTAGTTAAAAATTGTTTCGCGGGGAGGAGTTCTGACCAAAAATACTTATTAAAGCTTTTCGTTTTTTATATTTATACTTTTTATTATTAAAGAAGCGCCAAAAGCTGTGATAAATTTATTTTATCCGTGAATCTTTGTTTATATCTAAATGTTTCACTTATATTTTAATATCTCTAATCCATATCCCGTGCGTTTTAGACTTTGAAAAATGTTATAAAGTGAAACCTTTTCAGACGGAATCACATGGGAAAGAAAGAATACGCAATAGACAAATGCTCTTCCTAGGAGGGCTAAATGGAGTTTATTTTTTCTCAGGTATAACTGCATTCATTTTGCAAGGATCAACAGATTTTCTGTTTAAGACAGAATTCCGTCAGAGACAGATTTTTATGGTTTTATTGTGTTTAATTTCATAAAATTCATAAAATTCATTCAATTCATAAAAAAAAAGTTTTTTTTTTTTTTTTTTTAGAAAATAAAAGGGAATTTAAAATCTATGTGGTTTTCGTAAACTTTTTGATTGAACCAAATTTTACTTATTTCTTGCACGTATTAGGTCAGTCAGAGAAAGTGATTTTAATACGTATTGCTCGAGACCGGAATTGAAAATTTCGTCCAATGCAGACCTTATTAAAAGTTATATTACTTTTTCAATAAATATTTTTAATAGGTCTAAAATTAATATTGAAAAACAAAAACCCCGAAACAAAACTAAAATCAGATTTTCATCTTTAATTAAATGGAAAGAAATTGAAATCCGATAAATAATGTTTGGAGTTATAATTATTTTTAATTATCCCATTTAAACCAGTACTAATCAAACGAAATTTTCATAAATTTTATGATAAATTTTTGGATGTGATTTTCTTAGCAATTTATATGGCTAACAATCACAAAAAAAAAATCAAAATTCAAACTCAAAAGATAGATTTTTTGCATGCTTCCCAAAACTGTTAAAGTAGCATTGTCTTTTGAATTGCGCGCATTTC
Source organism: Maratus speculifer (assembly GCA_964019185.1). Classification (NCBI taxonomy): domain Eukaryota; kingdom Metazoa; phylum Arthropoda; class Arachnida; order Araneae; family Salticidae; genus Maratus; species Maratus speculifer. Next base: position 170,837,071 of record OZ025291.1, read on the forward strand.
AATTTGTGTCTAATCCCTTAAAACCTGATGAATTATTCAAACGGCCATAACTCTGCGACTTTTGAAGATATGAAGATGCAACTTTTTGTGTATTATTCAAGACTGGATAAGGAAAGTTTTCCTAATTGGAATTTTTATCCTACGGAGCCGCATAAAAAGTTAATTTTCGTATTTTTTCAAATATACCCCCCATGGAGTTGTATCTTATCTCATCAAAAAATTTACCCTTTTTTATGAATTTTTGCAATTGGAAGTATGGGTCTAGGGGCAATATTTAAGGAGATAGCCTATTGTTTCGATATTTATGAGTCACCCTGCATATTTATAACTTTTCATATTTTAAATATTTTATAAATTATCCTACAAAACATATTTTTTACATAGCTAACTTTTTTCATTAACTATGATACAATCAGACACATGTTTTCTATGTTGCATCTTATGTTTTACATTAGCTTGTTTTCTTAGTTTTTCTTTACGATAACTATATGTATCCTGGCATTTAAAATATAAAAATATTGAGAATTTCATAACATTGAATTGATTAAAGGAAAGTCCTCGAGCATGAAAAAGAAAGACAATGTGATTATTTTCGTTCCAAAACACCTGAGTCTCAACTAATTCGTAAAAAGCAAAAAATCATGCAGTGAATAAATTGGAAAATTTTCCTTTTTTTTTGCAGATGACGCATATATGTTACCCACATAAAAAATGTCATTACATTTTTAAATCCTCTTTGATCATTCTACTATAATATATGTATATATACATATAGATATAGATATAGATATGCTCAAAAATTGGAATATTTTTTTCACATATTCTTTAAAGTAAAAAAACAATATTATATATTTAATTCCTTATGAAAATTGAAAGACCATTTAATATAAATGTTTTAATAATGTTCTTATAACAAATAAAATATTCGGATTTAATTACTGTTTAAATGTTACATTCTTTGCAATCAATCTGTATTAATATATATTCTTTGCGAATGCTCTTTGTGGTATTTAAATTGTATTCCATCTTCTGATTGTTTCTAATTTAATTGCATAGAAGATAGAATTTAAAATATTAAAAATTATATATTTATATATATTTATATAAAAATTTATGATAATCATTATAGTAAATCATATTAAAAAATCTGTAAAGTTACTAATACTGATTTAGGAAACTGTCATTCCTAATTTTTTTCATGTAGCAGAAATTCAGGTTATAGATAAAATTTTAGTTAAATAAGTGTATTTTTGGTAAATTCCTTTGTGAAGATACCAATTTCTGTAGCTTTACAAATGACACTTTTGTAGATTTACACCTTTTCTTGAACAGCGTACAGATAAAATATCAATAAGCATACAGATTTCGACGGCCTTACATCTGTCGGAATATATATATATTTTTTTCATAGCGCAAAAAAGACGACATAACGTTTCAAACTTTCTTGGTACAAATATTTTATATTAAAAAAGTTATAGGTGAAAAAAGTTAAATTATGGGAAATTTTTTATCATAATGTCAGAAATTTTTACACATTGGTTACAACTGCAATCATAAGGAGTACCTATACTGTGTATCAGTATGTTTGTGGTACATCTACACATATAACAAAAACAATGTCAATATCAGAAAAAGCGGAAAATGAAAATTAGTGCAGATGCGCAGCATTCAGCACCTACATCGATAATTGTTTTGTCTATTAAGGGTGGCTTCCTTTTTTAGAAAAAATATATTTTGTTGCAATCTTTAAGAAACTTCTTAAATTAAAAGTTATTTTAGAATGGGATATTTCATGTTTAAATCATTAACCCACAACAGACAAATTTATTCCGAAAATCGTGTGTAAATTTTAGAAAATGTATTACGGGGCAAAGTTATTCTATGTGGCTTTATATGGGTATTTAAGTCTTAGGGTGCATAGGTAAGTGATTGATGCTTATTGTATCAAACACTTAATAAAAACATTATTTTTACATGGTTTACAGGACACTAAGCCACGTTCAAATCGAAAACAACTTAAGTTTAAAAGATTATTTTACACATATATATTTAAATTTATAAATCTTTTATTAAAATAAACAGCACTTAATATAAAAATTTATTTTAAGAATTAAAGAATTTAATAAGAACAAATACATTTTAAAAGTATCTGGGATTTATTTGTAGCGTTCTTTTATTTATTCTTTAAAATTCTTAAACCTTGGATGTTCTAAGTGTTTAAATTACCATTATGAAAACATTCTCAGAAACTTCCTTTAAGTATATTATACGAATATATACAGAATGAAGAATTATGACTAATAATAACTTGTATACGTCAATGGTGCATTAAAAACACGATATTCCTATATATTTATCTCTTCTAAATTATAAAAAAAATATGATTAAAAAACTCACTGACCGAGAAATTTTTTCGTTACTGTGTAATTAGTTTCTTTTATGAAAACGCCAATTTCAAGAAAGTCGAAATAAGTTTTTTTTTATTTGAATTTAAAGCCTGTCATTTGGAAGATTAATGGATGAACTACGAAGCAATCGATTTTGTTGGGAGATAATGAATGCACAACAATTCATCTTACAATATATTTCAAGTAAATCTTGAATCAAGTTGCTAGTTTAAAGAAAACAGATATTTTTTTGTTGTAGTTTATAAAAGTAATTTATTTACAAAAAACTCCCAGTTTGTGAAAATGCAAACCGTGATATTTTTGTTTTATTTTAATGTTTTCTATAATGTAAAATAAATATAGTCATGCTATTGTATAAAATAAATTGTGTAGTATAAAATAAATATATTTATAACATGATGATAAATGAAGTTATTTTTTTACATGAAGAGATACTCATTCACAATTCTTCACTGTAAATTTTCAACACACAAAAATAAGCGTATCATAAAACCCTTTTTGATGCCAAATTTACAACACATTACTGTATTGTGAATTAGACAACTTTATATAGAAAAAGTTTTTGTGTTGTGATTGTGTTCTCAATATATTGAAAAAAGGTTGCTATCAAGAAATCTCCTCGAAAAAAAATTGTTGTTAATTGTGTTAAAATAGTGATGATAAAAATATTCTGTTACAACAGTGTCGTGATGCTCATCACTTTGTCACCAAGTTAACGACGCAATGTAAACATCATACAGTTTAGAACATATTCTGAAAGAACTCGTGTAAAGCACTTTCAAAACACTTGCTACATGGTGTCTTTGAAATTATACAATTATAAAAAGGAAATAAGAGACAGTTTGCTATATAGAAAAAACAATGAGGGAGATTACTGAGTGAGTTGAGTAATGTTTACCGATAATTATCAATAATTGCATTTCTGGAAAAATAATGTAATTTTTAATAACACTCTGTGCACACTCTTTTTCCTGGTACAAAACATTCGCAACACATTAACAAGACAATCGGAAATATTTTACGTAGTTAGAAGTGTTAATTATTAACTTCAGTTAGTGTTGCAAAAATGTTTTACAAAATTTCGGTTCAAGCCTGTCCTGTCTTGTGTACCACTAGACCAGAAAAGAGAAAAAATATTTGAGCATTCATTCCGTTCGCGCATTTGGTATTTAAAAGACATGCGTGTAAAGTAAACAATGCTTACTTATACACATACATATTACACAATTTATGTTTTAATTGCAAGTTTTATCAGTGTTAGTGTATATTTCATTTTATTTTACAGTCGCGTAAGGAAAATTTAAGAAATATAAATAAATTATTTCAATAGATTAGATTATATTTTATCTTCTAAATTATTTGAATTTTTTAATTTAAATAAAAAAATTAAACTTCAATTTCAGTTTCTAATTAACTGTAGTAAAAGTATTTTTGGTTTAAAATTAGCTCATATTCAACGTTCTTGAAAATTTAATGTGACGTACAGTTTAATTACCAATATCAACAATAATCTGAAGAAATCCGATCGAAAATTAGGTGTCACTAAATAACGTATATAATACATTTTACTTAAAAATAAAGTGTAGTATTTTTATAAGTGTAGTGTAAGTCTATACATTATTATTTACCAAATGATCTGAAAAATATAACGGTAAATAGATTCAATATTTTTTGTCATTTTTCAACTAAGTTTAAAATTGCTAATCATATTGGTTTTTCTCACCGTACGGCCGTCTGTCTGCGATCATACTCCCGTATATATATACTCGGATTCCCCTGAAATTTTTGGATGTTATTGACTTTCACCTTAGCACGAACCATATTTTAAATGGAGATTCTAGCGCGATTAGTTTGTTTACATAGACAGTTAAAAATGTGCCGTTAAATTACCGCCTACGAGGAAAAATCGTTTCAAATGAATTTTAAAGGTGGTACACTATACCAAACCTATTAAAATGTATATGCATTTACAAAGTGTACTAAAATATGCATTCTGTATAATATGTGGTGAGAAAGGTAGCTATTATTCGTTTACAGGACCAGAGAAAGGCATTCCATTACATAATTGCAAAGGGGTTATTGTGTGCGACATATTTTAATTATATTAAAATATTTTATGAATAATAAAATTGATGTACTTTTCTGAGGCTTAATTTAAATTATGTATAATACAAAGAGCATAATATTTACCAGGACACAAAAAAGATTTTAAACAGTATATTCTTCACGACGTATACAGGGTGATTCATAAGAGATGGGCAGAACTTTAAGGGGTTATAGTACACTTAAAGACAAATAATATTACATAGGAGACTAAGGGTCCCAGACGTATTCCGAAGGAGATAGGGGGCATTAAAGTTTAGGGTCCGAAATTTCAAATGATTATAAAAAATGGAAAAATTGGTCGATTAGTTATCGGTTTTTGCAAAAAATTTTCTTTATGCCAGTATTTTCTTGAAATAAAATTTTAAAGTTCAATTTCAAAAAATGCCGATAGGGGGCGCTTTAGACTTTGGAGTAACAAACAACTATTTTTTAACGTTATTTTTTGTATTTCTTTAAATGATTTCGAAAGCTTAGACTTAAACTTAAATTTTGATCTAAAAATCTGAGTCCTAACGAGTAGCTAAGTAGCGTAAACTGAAATTTGAAATTTGAAACCCTTCTCCCCCCAGAACAAAAATTAGTTATTCCCGATCTTTGTGTCGTAGATTAGGCTCTAACTACTGCCGCGTTTTGCTAAAATTATTCTTTATGTCAGTATTTTCTTGAAAATAAATTTTAAAGAAAATTTTCAAAAAATTCCGATAGAGGGCGCTTTAGACTTTGGAGTAACGAACAACTATTTTATACCGTTATTTTTTGTGTCTCATTAAATGCTTTCTAAAGCTTAGACTTAAATTTTCAGCCCAAAATCTGAATCGTTAGACGTGGTTAAGTTTCTGGGGAGAGGGATTTGAAATTTCTACTCCTGAGCATAGTTCAGTTTACCATGTCCACACATTGTGTGCTGTGATACGAGGTAAAAAGACACAAATTAGGATTATGTTACCAAAGCATATTTATTAACATGTAATTACAATAAATGTTCAAAATTGTGACCACCAGAGGTTATGCGCGCAGAACAACGGCGAAGAATGGAACGGCGAACATTCGCGAAAACATCAGGCTTTTCGAGCACTTCCCCTACAGCGGCGGAAAGTCTGGCGACCAGTTCCTCGGGGGATTCAATGGGTGTCTCATACATAAGAGCCTTCAACTGTCCCCAAAAAAAGAAATCGAGGTTTGAAAGATCTGGCGAGCGAGCAGGCCAAGCAACAGGACCACCTCGACCAATCCATCTGTTCGGAAATGTGATGTCCAGATAGTTGCGGACGTCTCGTACGTAATGGGCTGGCGCTCCATCGTGCTGGAACCACATGACCCGCCGGATGCGTGGAGGAACAACGTTTAACAGGTCTGGCAGCACATGTTGCAGAAATGTGAGGTATGTTTTACCGTTGAGGCGTTCAGGAAGAAGGTACGGTCCGATTAGGTGGTCTCCGAGGATTCCTGCCCAAACATTGATGGAAAAGCGTCTCTGATGAGCATGTGTATACGTAGCATGTGGATTGACATCCGCCCTTACATGTGCATTGTGTGTGTTAAATGTACCTTCACGTGTGAAGGTACATTCATCGGTGAAAAGCACAGTTCGTCCAAAATGTGGATTTAGCGCGTTCTGCTGCAGAAACCAGCGGGCGAATTCAATACGATTTGGATAATCCCCTGGAGACAGTTTCTGGACTCGTTGCACATGAAACGGGAGCAAATGTTCATCCTTCAGTACCCTCCAAGTCATGGACTGTGAGGTATCCACCTGCATAGCCACTGTTCGTGTACTTGTACTTGGCTGCGCCGCTACTACATCCAGAATGGCTTCTGCAACAACTACTGATTCGTCCTTTTTTGCACGACCTGCATTCGTCCGGGAAGCGAGAAATGATCCCGTCTCACACAACTGTCTGTGCAAGCGCTCGAAAGATTTGCGGTTAGGCAACCGCCTGTTGGGAAATCGCTCTCCGTACATTCGTTGTGCCTCTACACCATTTCCATCTGCCGCTCCGTAAATTAAATGCATCTCAGCCTTTTCCTTATTCGTGAAGGGCACCATCTTCCGATTCATTACTACAGCGACTTACACTTGACTCACCTTTCAGTGGTTTTTATGCCTGAATCGTGTCGAAATTTTGCATACGTGTTCTTCTTCTTCCCCATTTGACATTTGCATACTTTCTGTCTCCTTCTTCACCCGGTGACTAGCGTCAGGAATGGAGCTTTAACGTTTGCATGAGCGACGTTTCCAACTGTGCCAGTACCTTTATGAGTGAATTCCGACTATGCAGTCCTTGACGAAAGTTGTATTTTGGCCTCGTATCACAACACAGAATCGTTGGGCATGGTTAAGTAGTGCAAACTGAACTATGTTCAGAAGTTGAAATTTGAACCCCCTCCCCTCGCTACTGAACCACTCTCAGCGATTCAGATTTTGAGCTGAAAATTTAAGTCTAAGCTTTAGAAAGCATTTAATGAGACACAAAAAATAACGGTATAAAATAGTTGTTCGTTACTCCAAAGTCTAAAGCGCCCTCTATCGGAATTTTTTGAAAATTTTCTTTAAAATTTATTTTTAAGAAAATACTGACATAAAGAATAATTTTAGCAAAACGCGGCAGTAGTTAGAGTCCAATCTACGACACAAAGATCGGGAATAACTGATGTTTGTTCTGGGGGGAGAAGGGTTTCAAATTTCAAATTTCAGTTTACGCTACTTAACTACTCGTTAGGACTCAGATTTTTAGATCAAAATTTAAGTTTAAGTCTAAGCTTTCGAAATCATTTAAAGAAATACAAAAAATAACGTTAAAAAATAGTTGTTTGTTACTCCAAAGTCTAAAGCGCCCCCTATCGGCATTTTTTGAAATTGAACTTTAAAATTTTATTTCAAGAAAATACTGGCATAAAGAAAATTTTTTGCAAAAACCGCAAACGAATCGACCAATTTTTCCATTTTTTATAATCATTTGAAATTTCGGACCCTAAACTTTAATGCCCATATCTCCTTGGGAATACGTCTGGGACCCTTAGTCTCCTATTTAATATTATTTGTCTTTAAGTGTACTATAACCCCTTAAAGTTCTGCCCATCTTTTATGAATCACCCTGTATATCCAATGATGACTAAGGGATGGATGAAATGCATTTTAATTATTAAAATTTCTGTTAACTTTCACTAAATCAATACAAATTACATGGTGCAGAAACGCTATAGTTAATATACCGAGTTACACGAAAAAGCTCACAAACGTTACTGAATATGAGCGTAAATTACTTAAAAGTGTTTTTTAAATAAATTATGCATTTTTATGCTGAAATGGATTCAGTTTACTAAATAAAATTGCAGCACACTCAGTTAAAAATCCCAATTTTTAGATGGAAGTGAGCCTGTTTGGCAAGAACAACTGCTGTTGCTGATTTAACCGGTCACAAATTGTGACTATGTTACTTTCTGGAAAATTCGAATTAGCCGATCTGGAGAAGAATTGTAAAATGCTAAATTTTATATTTCTTATTTTTAGTAGTGACGTATTTGAGGTCTCCTCGCAAAAGAAGTATGCACGATACGACAAAAAATTTTTAAACATAAAATAACCATTGGCGTGCGAAAAGAAAACTACGCCCGGTGCAAAATTTTAATTAGATGCCCCTCTCACCAACTTTTCCTTGTGGCAGGCCGAAAAATGACATTGATAGTATAAATGTTTCACCCACAAATTTCCGCGTCCGGAGTATCTGCCCCATTCGCCTCCCATCCTTTCGCACGGCGCTGAAAATAATGCTGCACAGCTTAGCACTGCATAAGATTTCCTGACGATTTTTCAATATTAATTAAAATTATTTCTAAAGTCATAAAGTCAAAAAGTATTATACAAATAAAGAGGGTAACATGACAATTTCAAACATTAAGAAGTTTCAAGATATTTTCATCTGTAGACCAGAACCTTCTTAACATTAAAAAATATTATTTACGACAGCCGCGAAATATGTGGAGCGCGGTTAACGCGTTTAGTTCATGGTCCTTTCGCTTTTCTTCAGCAATGTGGAATCTTTGACGAAACTGAGGAAGAAAGAGGAGTAAATTTAACAGCAACTTTATGCAAAATAAAAACACCAAAAAGAAGAAAGGGTCATTGCTGTGAATATTTCCTATTTCGAGAGTCATTTGACGATTAATGTTATCCATGTATTCTTGCAAAAGAAGTATACATGGCACTACGACAATTTTTAATATCCTTACTAATATTATAAATCGGAAAGTGAGTTTGTTTGTTTGTTTGTTTGTTCCGCTTTCACGCCGTAACTACTGAACCGATTGCTTTGAAATTTTGCAGACGTAAAGTTAGAAGTCCGGAATAAATAATAGGGTAATTTTTATTTATTTTATTCAAATATTTTCCTTAATAATTCAAAATTTAATTATTTTTCATGCAAAATCAATAGGCATTTTTTCAGATAAAATTTAACCATTTTCCTTTCCTGTTGCCAAGAAAATAAAAAATTGGAATAATAATTTTTTCAGCGACAATGAATTTTTAAAGAAAACTTCCACACGAAAAACTATAATAAAATAATTTAAAAGAAAATAAATATGACGTCATGTTTGAAAAATAAATAAAAGGTGTATTTTTTATAATACATTTAACAAGGATATTTGTTTAGTTAATGGGAATTTTTGTGTAAAATATGGTGACATAAATTAAAAGTAAAAAGAATGAAAAAGAATTATATTTTTAATAAAATGATTCCTCATGAAAATGTGACGTCATAGTTGAAATAAAACAGGTACTTTATAGCAGTCGTTAAAAATACAAGGGGTATGAATATCAGTAGCTATTGGAGCGAGATAAATAATGACGTCATATTTAAAATGAATCAGAAATATTTTTTACTTATACTAATTAATAAGTTATAAGTTACATATAAATGAATATTTTTATTCATAACTCATAATTATCAATGGAAGAAATTTTTTGTGGGGAAAAGGTGGAAAATAAAATCATTGATTAATATATTTTTGGCTCGATTTTTTAACACTTTCGAACAAAGTTGAAAAGTTATTATGCTCTCGGTTTGTCTGTCTGTCTGGTCGCTTTCCAACTTTCGTAAATATACTCCGATTTCCATGAAATTTTTGGACATTATTAACGTTTACATAGCACGAATACCTATTGAAAATGAAGTTTCTACCATGATTAGTTTATTTACAGGGATAGTCAAAACATTTCCTTATATTACGGCATTATGGGGAAAAATCGTTTTAATTAAATTTAACGATGTTACAGCCTGTAGAACATATTCAAATTTATATGCATTTACAAAGTGCCCTAAAATATGCATTTTGTAAAGTATGTAGTGAAAAGGGCACTTACTATTCATTTACAGGGTCAGACAGAAGAATTCCATTGCATAGGAATAAAGGGAGGAACAGTTTCCGACATATTTTAATTATGGTAAACGATTTCCTGTATAATCAAATTGATATATGTTGCTGAGGCTTAATGTAAGTTATTTCATGCATAATAAGAAGTGCATAGCATTTACAGGGACACACAAAAGATTATATATTCTATCCGAAGTACTGTATATCATGGATGATGACTGTTGCATGGATGAAATGCATTTTGAATTATGATATGTGCTTTTAAGTTTCGCTAAATGTATGCATATTAAATGGAGAGTATAAATGGTAATAGTATAAATAGTTAAATTTAGATATACAGGGTTACACAAAAGATCTCGGAAAGGTTACTGAATATGAGCGTAATTTACTTAAAGGTGGTTTTTAAATAAAATATGCATTTTTATTTTGAATTGCATTTAGTAAACTAAGAAATGTTTGTAGTATATATATAAAATGATAAACAGGGTCCCGCAAAGAACTGGATACAAGGTTGTCTTCGGATGATAATTTCTGAAAATGTAATTTAGGTAGTAATAAGAAATATTTTTGTTTGAAATAAATTTTAGAAAGATACTTTCGTGTATTAAAGGCACTTGGAAAACTACAGGGCTGAACAAAAGAATTCAAGAATGTTTCTATCTATTAGTATTAATCGCTGAAAGGAAAATTTTGACCAGCAAACAAATTAGCAACTAGGGATTATCAGAAGTTTTTTTACCATAAATTCGCGATAAAAAGTTAATTACACATGCTTTTCATCATTGAAATTTTTTGCTTGATTGATCAATTATTTCTTCTTTAAATGTTATGTGAACGAAGTCACGGGTAACTGCTAGTATAGAATAAAGCTGTAGCTGTGACACTACATTAACGCTTTTATCAATGTTAGTAAAAGTTTGTTCTCATAAAGTCAAAAAGTGTTATATAAATAAAGAGGGTAACATAACAATTTTAAACACTAAGTTTGAAGATAATTTTATCTACATACAAGGAACTTCATATCAACGAAAAAGATTCTTAAAATCCTACTAATCATTAAAGATTTTAAGGATCACCATACATAAAAAGAGGAATAAACCGAATTCCATCACATCCTATTTTGAGTACCTGGCGGTTAAAAAGAAATCTATTGCAAAGTGAAATTGTCTTGAAATTTTATTGAAATAATTTTTAGTATTAAACTATTGCTGAGCTGCATTATATATCGAGATTTATCATGTATATGAGTTATAGTTCCAGTCACGTCAGATTAAGAGAAAGCGTTTAATAAATTTTATCTTTAGATTTATATTTGAAAATTCAACCAAAGTGTATTTTGCTTTACAAAAAAAAAATAATGCTCATAAATATGAATACAGATAAGAACAATACATTAAAATATAAATCTATCCATAAACAATGTTATTAGCAGAAATATTTCTATGTAATTTGGAGGATAAATTTCGCTCATACTAAAATACCAGTCAAAAAGAACCAGTAAGTATAGATGCAAAAAAGTAATTAACCAAGTAAAAGTAATTAATACTAAAGAAAATTGATAATATATTCATACCGGGAACGTTTTAACAGAAAATAAACTGATAAAGGTTTATGCGTCAACACATACTTAAAAAAATAAGAAAAATCATGATTTAAGCATGGATTATAGAACACTTTTCAACACTTACTTAACTATTTAACAAACCTTCTTTATTTAGGGAAATAAGATTACTGTATGTAGCCAAATATGCATTCCAATAATCTTTAACAAATCCGTATTTGAACTGTTGGTTCATATATATATATATTACATAATAGGGAAATTTAATTTACGAATAAAAAACCAGGTAGGTTGAATAGCAGGTTGAAATTTCACACCCAGCAATTTATACTAAAGGATGGAAACATTCTTGAATACTTTTGTTCTGCCCTATAGTTTACTGTACCTTTATTACACGCCAGTATTTAGCTAAAATTTATTTTAAACTAAAACACATTTATAACTGCTGAAATCATGTTCTTAGAGATTATCATTCATTGGCGTCCATCTATCCAACTCTTTGTGTCGCCCTGTATATCATTTTATCTATATTCTATAAAAATTTTTTGGTAAACTGAATGCCAGTTCCGCGTAAAAATGCACAACTTATTTTAAAGCCATCTTTCACTAATTTAAAGTCATATTCAGTAACGTTTCCTAATTCTTTTGTATATTTCTGTATATCAACTATTGCATTTATACACACCATACAGTATGCATCGATTTAGTGAAACATAAAAGCGCATATCATAATTGAAATGCATTCTGTTCACCAAACATCCATCATAGGATATATATACAGTATTTCGGAAAGAATATACTATTATACATATTTTCTGTGTCTCTGTAGATGATATGCACTTCGTATTATGCATAACTATATGGTATAACTTAAATTAAGTCTCAGCAACATATATGAAGTTTATTTTATTTGAAATTGCTTAATATTTTTAAAGTGTCGCACATAATTTTCCCCCTTTACCATTATTTAACGGAATACTTTTGTGGGACCCTGCAAATGAATAATAGCTATTTATTAGCCACATATTTGACAAAAGCATAATTTAGGGCACTTTGCATTTGTATATAAATTTTAATAAGTTTGACAGGGTGTAACATCTTTAAACTTCATTTGAAACGATTTTTTCCAAAAGGCAATAATGTAAAGTTAAACTTTTGAATGTTTCTTTAAATAAACTAATCGTGTTAGAAACTTTATTAGAAATAGAGTTTGTGTAGGGATAACGTCAATAAAGTCCAAAAATTTCAGGGCAATCCTAATGTATTTACGTGAATTAGAGAACGGACAGCCGAACAGAGAAACCGAAATCATAAATACTTTTCAACTTTGCTGCAAAGTGTAGATAGAAAATAAAACCGAATTTTATAACCATATTTATTATATGCGGTTCAAAGGAAATGTGTTGTGATGTAAGATTGTACTGTAATTTTTAGGCAATAATTTGGAGTATTATATAGGTGATTTTAGGTGCGTTCGGGATTATGTAAATACGAAGCACCTAAAGTCATCATTCAGTCTATCTGTCCCCATATAACAACTCAAAAACTACCCAACTGATTTATTTGATATTTAAAATATATAATTGATGCATAATATTTTGTGTCATTTCAAATTTTATGAAAATCGGATGTATATTTTAATTACAGGGACAATCAAAAGTACTCCGTTACCTTACGTTCAATGGGGGAAATTCTTTCCTGTGTATTTTAATGATGTTACACTTTTTTGAACACAATAAAATCTGTATGAATCTGTGAAGTATATACTAAATTATACATTGTGCATAATGTTTGGTATAAACACTACTTGCTATTTATTTATAATGCTACAAAAAAGTACTCTTTTGCTTAATAGTATAGGGGAAACATTGCTTGGAGCACATTTTAGTTGTGTTAAAAAGTTTCACATTTTACGAAACTCATATACTTATACATTGCTGAGGTTTACTTCAATTTACTTTCTGCATAATACAAAGCAGATAGTATTTACAGGTACGCACATAAGATTTCGGCTACTATACTGTAGCCGAAATACTGCATACTATTACACCAAAGTCTAAATATTTTTTTTTAATTTTCGTTATAGTACGAAAGCACCTGATTTAATACGCTTAACGTGCAATCTCTGACTTTTTTTACTAATGTTGAATACATTTCCCATACTAATTCAATAATATAGACGACTTAAAAACTATTCACTCCAGATTAAGAGGCTTTACTGAACTTTGTATACTGTTTTAGATTTAAAATGCTTAAAGTTGTAAATTTAAAAGATATACTTTTAAAAACAAAAAAAAATAGAGATAAAATATACACATAGAGATATGATAAATATTTTAAAGTATAAACCTTGCCATAAGTAAAATTGTCAGTATATTTATTCCTGTTTAAAATTTTAGAAAAAAATCATTCATTCTAAAATATTTCATAAAAATGCTTTAAATGAATTTTAATGATTTAACTTTCTTAAACTGTCATTTTTATTAGAAGGCAATCCTAATCGATTGCCAGAATTTTACTCTTTAAATTTACATTTTGTATAATTAGTACCTCCAATTTTACTTTATTTTATTTCACTTCTAGTGCACATGGTGACCCATTGATTAAAAAAAAGGAAGCAACTGCCTTCATTTAATTTAAAACCATCCAATTGTTTGAGCAAATAATAAAATTAAAGGATAAACCCTTTTATATTTATGTTTTATTTAATTTTGAAGTTTATTTGTGTTCCTTAAAAATTTACATTTTAAAGTGGATAACAACAAATTATGTTTCACATAAGCTTATGAAAATTACTAAATAATTATACAATTAAATCAATATATTTTATTTTAATTAGAATACACATGCAATTCAATTTATCTTTCTAAAATTTAAATACTTTATAAATTATGTAACAATAATACTACACGATATATACTGGTCTCCAAAAGTTATGATACAACTGGTTTTTTGCATCCATTTTGCCAAAGAAAAAATATAAAAACAACAAATTTGGAGGAAATGTTTGCTAAACTGTTATGTATTAAATGCGACATAGAAATTTACTTAAATTAAATGTATAAATGAAAGACCAACAAAAAAGCACACATGATAGAAAATTTCATTATTTTAGAAATCAGTACATCGCAGTATTATGTAGTAAATTGTGACAGAAACGTTAAAAAACTGGTTCTAGAACGGAATCTGTCTACCCCGGACATGAATGCATTGGCAACATCGAATTTAATGCTCTTAATTAAATTGTAGGACACCTAAATAGTTAGAGCTGACCAGGCATGGAGTAAGCCTTGTTCCAGCTCACTTAATGAGCTCGGAGGAGGACTTAAAGCCGCAATCTGTCTCCCAAGATAGTCCCAAAGATGTTCCATCGGATTCAAGTCAGGACAGTGAACTGGCCATTCCATTCTCTTCAAAATGTGATCCTCAAGATCTGCCTCAAAAACCACATATCGGTGTGGTCTCGCATTATTATCCATTAGAATGAAACCATTGCAAATAACACCGTCATATGTGTTCACATATGAATCAAGTATCTATCTTGCTATCTCGCACCAGTCAGAGTTCCTCCACGGAACATATGCATGTCAGTGTGGCCTCCGAATGAGATCCCTGCTCAAACCATGATTCCACCATTTCTGTACCTGTGTGTTTCGACAATGTTTGATTGATGGTATCGAGGGCATTGTCCTCTCCAATTCAGAAGATGTCCTGAATGACTCTCCAGTGAGAATCTAGACTCGTCTGTGAAGAGCTCAGAAGATAGACTGTTGTCTGGTCCAAAAAAAATGTTCTCTTGTCCAACATAAGCGAGTCCTTAACTGTTTTCTGTTGAGAGGGACAGTTACAATTGCTTTGTATAGATACCTGCATTGTGAAGCCGTCTTCGTACAGTAGTAGATTCTTCTCCCTGATGCTGTAAAGTGAGGATGTAATGAATTACGGCACACTAGTGCGTCTTCTTCGCACCGAAAGAGCTAGAAACCGGTCTTCTGCAGGTGTTATAACATGTAATCGGACTAAAACATATCTTTTGCACACAAAATTGTGGGATTCATTCTGTTCTAGAGTCGGAGGATTACACTGCGAGAAACATAGAGCTGTCTAGAAGTATCAGTGTGTGACACCCCCATTTTCATTTATACTACCGCCCACCACATTAATGAATTGGACAAACGGCTTTTTCTATACAGTTGTAGATTCTACTGGTTGTTGTAAACAAAACTGACAACAATAGTTCAAATACAACAAAACTTACACCCGAAATTACGAAAACTTCGTAATTGCATATTTTTCTTTCATTCACAAATACTACCTATTCTTTTCTATAAAATTAAATTGGTAGTTGTAATTTTTGCATTAGTTTTTTAAAGCTTATTATTCACATTCATGTAAACTATGAAGTTTAATCTGACTTCCACTTTTTTTCTGGCCAGTTTCGAAAATCATGTTGTACCTTAACTTTAGCCAGTGTCATGACACATTTAATTAAATATGTTATAGGTTATTTGGAAATTTGAATACATACACATATATGTAAGTTTTTATATATAGTTTTTAAAATAATTAAAAAATACATGCGTATGTCAATTGCATCAATTGGTGAAATTGGGATCAACTTCCTATCAAACTTATTAATTAATACTATATATATAAGGTCTGTAACAATAGTTTAATCACAAACATAATTTTTTGATTTTCAAAGAATTATGAAAAGTTATAAATAATAACTTTTTTTTATTTGAAGATTTTGGGACACTTTTTAAATATATGATATGAAAAGTGCAAAAAAAATTGCATAATTGTAAAAAATATATGTATATAATAAAAAATGTTTAAAAAACTGTCTCAAAAGTTTATGCACAATGTCAAAGAAAACCAAACTTATAATTTTACAGAATATTTACTTTCAAATTATTTTCCCGTGATTTCGATTTTGCTCAAATAAACGTGTGTCCATCGAAAATATTAGATTTTGTAGGGTTTCTAGTTGCAAAAAGAGTACCATGCTTTCTTAGTGGTCTCTTAGAATTCATCAATAGAGTCATACTGCTTTTCAAATAAGTAAACCTGACGGGTTAAAATACCGCAGACTTTCTGATTCGGGTGTAAGTGTGAACTTAAATCTGGCGAGTAAGAAACTTTAACATTTTCTCAGAAAGCCAAACTTTTGTAGAATTTGATACGTTGATTAAGGCATTTTCTTCTTGAAAAGTCCATTCAGGACCCCCTTTACTAACCCCGCCAAAAAAAACCCGTCACCTAATGGAAGTAACTGTTTGTTTAGCGTCTCTCCATGCGTTTTTGAACCTTGTCTTCATTTTAGAAAACCATGGAGGTCTGGCCATTGAATCCAAATTCCCCCCCCCCGAACCATAACATATTTACCGACTTGCTGCTTGTCGAAAATATATTATTGGTTCCTTTCATAAATCATGCCAATACGCATTCCAACTATCGGGGTCAACTGACTTTTTCTCATCGATGAATGAAGCAGTAAGCCATCTGTCCCCGTAGGACAGTGTTTTTTAGCCCTGTTCATTCTTGTCCTTTTGTGATGTAATCTGAGAGACGGCTTGCGAGCCATTTTCTTTAATATGATGTAATTACACTTTTTAATATGTCTAGGTACAGTATCTTTGGTTATCCGTACACTGATATTTTAAATTTGACGTATAGACATATTTTGTCTAGATACCAATCTGCGCATTCTCCGATCAGTCTGAACAGTTGTCATCATATTTTGATTTCCAGTTAAAATTATCATTTCTAAAAAATACTTGATATATACATCCTTTATCGATTTAAAACTTTTGTAATTTCAGAAGCAGTTTTAGATTGCGATTTAAATTTAAAAACTTTCAAAATCTCATATTTTAAAAATTCTACACTTTGGCATTTTTAAAAAAGAGGAACTAATCTCTCCACCTTTTATACTTTTATAAAAATGCAGTATGATGTCATGCAACGTAATTACAGGTCATTACGTCCAATTCCGTGTTTCTAAAAATGCATAAAGGGATTAAACTTTTGAGACAGTCTTTCTTCAAAAAAAAAAAAAAAAAAAATAGTTATTTTATTTTAATTACCCAAAATGGCTTATTTTATTTTATTTGGATTAAATATCGCTTATTCATTGTAAATTAACGTAAAATATTTTTTCTTTAGTTATTTTAAACTAGATTTGCAACCAACTTAAACTTTTGAGAGAGATTGTATGCATACAAATAATAACATTTAACCCAGACATTGCGTTAAAGTAACATTCTAGGTTTAGATTGTGCAATTTCTGAGATGTCGTATTTAGCTTTGTCTTTTCTAAGCTCATTCAAATTTTTAAAACGTATTTTTTTAAGTTATTGTATTAATTACTGAAATCATTTGGATTTGTATGTATAATTATATTTAGAAATTAAAATTAACTATTGGTGAATTGAATATGTGTATTTTTAAGTTTTAAAAAAAGGGTTTGAATACTAAGAATAAACAAATTAAATAAGAACAACTTGATAAAAGTAATTTAGAAGTGAAAAATCAGAATTTATATAAAAATTTTATACATTAGTAATTTTATTAAATAACTTCGGAACTGAGTGCAAATTTTTTTTTCTACAAATTAAATTAACTTCATGTATTGTAAATTTTAATTTACTTTATGCTTCATATTGCATCGTACGACAATAAAGTACAAAAAGTAATTAACAAGAAGTTTAATCAATAATTCTGACTTTATAAATACATTGTTTAACGTTTATTTATTTCAAATCACGTATTTTATTACTTAGTACGATCGAAAGCAGACAGAAGTAATATCTAACTTCTTATAAAACACATTTTTTTTCCTGAAATTGAAACAGGACGTTACCAAAAATCTAGATGAAAACTTGTAAAGGAGGTTATAATCTCTTAATATCTAATTTCATGTTTATTTGAAAAAACGAGGTTTACTATTACATTAATTAAAAGTCTTCAATAAAAAAATACTATGAGTTCAAAATTTTGAATATAAAAATACTATGAATTCAAAATTTTAAAGAAAGTTACTATTCTTGTTTGCAGTAACCTTCAAACGTATCCACCTGATAGAGGATAGGGATACATGTAATACTTAAAAAAATGGTCAAAAGGCTTTTCAACGATATATTACATGAGTCGGCTAAATTTTAAAAAGGGACCTCCTTGGGGTTTATGTGGGTGGATGGGGGGAGTGTGAGAGCCGTACGATATGAAGTAGAGCTCGCGGAGCTTCCAGTAGGATATCCGCAAAACTTAGAAAAGTGCATTGCGAGATTCCAACTATATCACACTTTGGGGGAAAACACCACCCCCTCCCTCTCATTTTCCTATCTTATAAATAATACTTCTCGAAAAAAATCCATTAAAAATCTAAAATGATAAAAACGGTGCAATTTCGTTTATATTCAAAAATTGCCCCATCAGGGAACCACAGTGCGGAGGAAAGTGGAATATTAAGAAAAGTCCGAAAGCTTTCCGATAGTATTATATGATGGCTCTAATTTTTTTTCCACCTCCACTTAAAAGTTATCATGCGTGGAAATTATAAAACCAATGAAATGCATAATTACTTATTTTTCTAATAAATTTTCTGCAGATGTACCAAGTGTTCTAAAATTGTTTATTCCCTTTTAGCCCTAGATTGGATTGCATTTCTAAAATTGATGTAATATGTGTTTAATTATTATTTTTTTCTGTTCCTACCTCATTCTACCGTTCTATATTCATGTTCCTACCTAAATGTCTGCTGAGATATAGTCAGATGTTCTATAATTTTTGACACATTATTTAACCCCTTTAGAGAGGGTGGGGGCAAATTTTCAAAAGACCAGTCTTTTTGCTTCCTTACGTCATAAGAATAATTTTCTCCCTTGTTTTTATGCTTTTGTATTCAGTAGTTTTGGCTGTGTGAGGATTATTAGACAATGAGGGCAAACTGTTTTGTATGTTTTCATAGATTTTGTGGATAATGTATCTTTCATATAGATAGTTGAAGATGCCCTTTTTTTTGCTATTTCAATATGCATAAATGTACCCATACATTGTAGCACATATACATGTATGTAAATTTATAAATTTTTTATAATATTTTTATAGATTAGTTTCCATAATTAAAATTGTCATAATTAATAATCATCTTAATTATGTTATATTTATGTTTCACTGTATCATTATGTTTCATATATTCATAAGTAGAAAACATAATATAATATTAAAACAATTTTAAAATGAAAAATTCTTCATGTTTTATGTATGATGTATTTTCCATTTTTACATGTAATATGTCAAATGCATTTTTTAACTTAACGTTCAGGGTTTAGAAATATTCCATTTACAAAATTTAAAAATCCCGAATTTTATAAGATTGCTTCATTAGCTTTTATTTCGAAATTTAATGTAAAGAATACCCATTATCTTCTACCTATTCTCCCAAATTATTTTATAAATAACGGTTTCTGAGAAATTTATTTGGATTAGAATTTAGTAAACAAAATTTAATCACTGTTTATATACGTTATTAAATATTTATATGCGTTTAAAAGATTGGATGCTCCTTCAAATATAATCCTTTTACATAAAGATATAATAGGATAGTTATTAAAGTCAAAATATTGTCTTTACTATATTATAATGTTGTTATAATGTAAGTCTTTAAACCCTATAATATTAACTTCTTAAATGCAACTCTTAATTTAGTAATAGCTTAGGAAAAAAAAAAAAAGGATGAAATACGGCAAAAACAGTTCACTCGGGATCATCCAACATTTGGCTTCTGATTTTTCTTTTTGCAATATAGGAAATATTTAAAAGAAGATGTGAAAATTATTTCCAGATAAATCTTACTTTTCAGATTGAATTTTCATAAAAGTGTGCAAAAATTATAAAAAAATACTATAAATGTTTTGAAACTATTTTGTGTTTGAATAATGTTTAATGCTGTCTTATTTCACATGTACTTACGCAAATAACTGTGTTTGAAGCAACACACGTTTATTGTTTAAAAGCAGCAAAATATAATGAACGCTTTCTGCCTTTTTAATGTTGGTACTAGGCATTTGTCACGGAACTAAATAAAATGTATATGTGGCAGAATTTTCATAGATTTTTACATAATATTTTAAGTCATAAGTTTTTTTAACAACGCTTATTGTTAAAAACTGCCCTTTAGCAAAAATGTTCATTTAAATATTGTTATCCGAAACAGGAACTTAGAAGTTCAATTCATGCACATTAAGGAAATAGAGATAAAGAAGTTCATTCTTGTTCTAAAATATTTCTATCAGCTTAAAATATTTTAAAATACTAGGAGGCTCTGCCCTCTACGAACCACTACACCTCACTAACTCCGTTCAGCTACCCAGATTCTAAGAGCACGTTAATTTCATTAGGCTATTTCCATGAGTACTTGTAATGTAAGTCACGGGCTACGATTTTTGGCTACCAGTATTATACAACGAAAAAAATGTGATTAATTGTATTGGCACGTTCTCATTAATTGAATAAGGCCAAGCAGACTTTTCGAAAATAACGGTGGCTAACAAGCATAGTAATTAATAAGTTATGTGGCTTACACTACAGAACTCATGGAATTAGCCATTAGCTTTAAAAAGATTTTATTACAATTAAAAAGTACAAGGGAGATTTCCCTGTAAACGTGCTTCCATTCACTTTCATTTGATTGGAGATTTTTAAGGCCAAATCATCCACGATTAAGCAATGAAGTATCGGTTTTCGTCTTTGATATTTTTTTAAGTTAACATTTTACAAATAAACTAATGTAAAATGAAATAAGTAAACAGAGTCGGTGTCTCTTGGAATTGTGTAATATTTCTATTAAGAAGCTGTTTAAAATTATGTTTGAAGTGTATAGTTTTTAATCTGACGTAATTTTCACCAGTTTTTTTCTCAGTTTTTATTATTCATAAGAAAACACTTTTGTTTTTCGAAAGGAAATATTATTTTCCTTGTTTTGACATTCACACTACTAGATGAAAAGATGATCTCAAATTATGAAATAAATGTCTCTCGCATATATATATTTTTTAATTTCAAGTTTTTCTTTGTTAATGTTTGGTCATATGGAATCGGGCGTAATTTGCCCAATTTATTGCTTTTATCGCATATTATTGAATTTATTATTGTAAAAATTTATTTATTTTTGTTTCTAAATTTTTATTTCAATTTTTAATGTCACCTGACAATACTACTGTTGTTAAAATGTAAGTATTTTTATTTTTGTTGCTTTAGAATTGACAACAATATTTTAAAATATCATCTAGATATATGAAATGGCTTATGCAATATACCTTTTTAATTTAAACTGTTGCATCATTTTCAAACTGGCGTAATTTTCAACAAGGTTTTCTTTCTCTTTTTTAATATTGGCGTGAAAAGAGTTTTGCTGTCAGACAGAAAATATTATTTGCGTTGCCTAGGGATTCACAGCAATACTTGAATAGATTACTTCAAAACCTGAAATAACTGTTCCACGCAAAAATATTTTTAATTTAAATTGTCTAAAAGTGGTAAAATTTCTAAGTATATATATATTTTTTCAATAAGCCTTTTTAAGGAAACTGATCTGATCGATTTTGAATAAAATATCGCTTAAAATAGTAATTTAATTTAAAAACAGTCTGCATTAGCGTATTTATCAAACATTTTTCTGTAATGCCTTGAATTTTAAATATTTTTGTATGTAATAGCTCTCTTAATATTGTCGAAGAACTACCTCTGGTCACAAATAAAATCATTGTAATTTAATTTTTATTATTATTTATTTATTTATTTCTTATTTCATTTTATTATTATTATTATTATTGCACTATTTCTCTTCTATTATTTCGGCGTAACATTGTCTACCGCCAATGCACTTTCAACTGGCGCCATCTGTCGAACCCTTTCAAAATTTCACCCTCTTTGTTTCAGTTTTTCTCTGACTTACCTTACGGACACGCGAATGTTTCAACTGAGGACGGGCAGTTATTGTTTTAGCTCGAAGCGCATCTTTGTTTTAGGTAGATTTCATATGAAATACTCCCTATTGCATTCTCTCCCATGTTGGAATTTCTGAAAAAATTTCCATGACTCCTAGACCCCAAAACTATCACCAGTAAAAAAGTTTATTTCTCTCTCTCTCTCTCTCTCTCTCTCTATATATATATATATATATGGCAAAATCGGACCAAGGGGGTGGAAATAGGGAGGGTTTTGTGAAAACAGAAAAAACGCGATAACTTTTTAATTAAAACAGATATCGAATCAGTTTAAAGTTTACATTACTTCTAAGAAATGGGCTAAAAGTTTCTGCATGATAGATTTTTGATAAAATTAAAAATGGGGTCTAGGAACGAAAAAAAAGGTTTTTTTGGGTAAAAAGCATCATAACTTCGTCAGTTCTCAAGATATCAAATCCAACTAAATTTTGTATAATTGTTCTCAACATAATCTAAACCTTTTGTGTTTGCAAGTTTTTGATAGGACCAAATTTTCTGATGAAAAAAATTAAAAATGAAAAGAAAAAGGAGGTGGAAAACGAAAAGAAAATCATAACTTACTCAATTCTTAAGCAATCAAATCTAATTAATTTTACACCTTCTCAATGATATCTAACTCTTTATATTAACAAGTTTTTCATAGGACCCACTCTTATACTAGAAATACGTTAAACAAAAATAGGAGTTGGAGAAAAAACCTCAAATCCAAACTGCTTATATTGTGACTCATTTTTTGAACTCATTTTTGATTTTAAACGCATCCAAATGGCAAATCCTCTTATTTAGGAACTGTGTAATGTGACGTATAGGCCAGTTTTTCGGTAAAGGCAGAATATATTTCAAAAAAGGCTGTCAAAAAGGGTACTTTGAACAGAATTTCCCAAAGTGGTCGTGATTGAAAAAAATGAGGAAGTATAAAAAATTGCGTTTTTCTGAGTCATTTTTAAATCCATTTTTGTTCTCAAACGCATCCAATTTATAGGTTCTCTTACTTAGGAACTATATAATGTGACGGATTTGCCAGTTTTTTGATAAAGGCTGAATATATTTGAAAAAAGGCTGCCAAAATGGGCACTTCGCACAAAATTTCCTAAAGCGATCTTGATTAAAGAATTGAGGATGTATTCAAATAACAAATTGGTTATTTTATCACTCATTTTTAAATTCAATTTTGCTCTGAAACGCATTCAATTGACAGATTTTGTGTTATTTAGGAACTATAATAATGTGCGTATTGGTCGATTTTTTAATAAAGCCAGAATGTATTTCAAAATATGTTGTCCAAATGGGCGTTTGAGCCGAATTTTGCTTAAGTTGATTTTGATAAAACCACTTATTACAGATAAGTGAAATTAAAAATTTTTCAAAAGCGGCCACATGTAGTAGTTAATTTGGATTTATCTTTAATCATATTCTATTTTTGGTTGTTGAAATGAAAACTCTTAGAAATCTACCTCCGCCTATAGGCCAAGTCGACAGGGATGTTTTATTTTATGTTTTTTTTTTTAAAGAATATTATTTTATTTATTGTATGCCACTACTGCATAATAAAACAATTACGAATCAATGAATCGACTAGTTTTAATATATAAAGCCACAATTATAAAAAGGTTTAGTTTCTGATATTTTTTTTTTCGCTTTGAAAGTATGGTTTCATACTTTCAGAAAGAAAAGTACTACAGTTCCTTTTCGTAAACGTAATTTTGTAACGTACGTAACGTAATTTTGCCATGTGTGATTTAAAAAAATATGACATCATCCTACGTTTAATAGTATGAGTATATTCAGTTTAACATGCTATTATGTCGAAAAAGTCACCAAAAAAGTAAAAAGGATGTACTACAATAATTAAAAATCAATATATGATCGAGATATGTCTCCATAATAATTATGCAAGTCGTCTTGATTTTAAATAAAAAAAAAATATGGTGATAATATACGAGTAAGTGCATTAAATTATCAATCGGTATCTTTCGTTATCATATTTTTATGTTTCCCGAGTCATACCAAAAACATTTATTTAGAAAATTGAAATAAATTTCTCGGGTGCGAAAACATTTTTCTGAATGAGCGATGAGTATGAGATTATAACTCTTTCGGAACTTTCTAATTCGGACGGATATCGATATGTTAAGACACAACTAGTTTGATGTGCAATCCCAAAATTTTCTTCTATCTTATACGTACATTGTAAAATTAAAAAGAAAAAGTTACACATTTTAATGCTTTAATAATTTTAATTGAATACCATACCGGCTTTGATTTTCATCTTAAATTTCCGCTTCAGTCAATTAATCGGAATAAAAACGAGTGTCCTTCTCTGCACGAGGCGATTGAACATAGAATGCTAGGCAGATTTTTTTTTCCAAATTCAGGGAGGACCTATTTATCATACATGAAAATAATCATACACAAAAATTTTAGTTTAGGCCTATGCATAACTTCATACACTTTTTGAAGGTAAAATAATGAAAGTGTCACAGATATACTGATAGGGCCTCCTTCCAATGGATTTTTTTTTCAAATTCAGAGCAGACCCTGCCCATAGCCAAGAACTTACACAAAAAACCTAGTTCAATTCAATGCATAACTTCATGCAATTTTAGGTGGTAAAATATTTAATATGGCACAAAAATCACTTTTGGGCATCACTTTATGGCACAAAAATCCCCTTTCTGGAGAATTTTTTTCAAATTCAGGAAGAATCGACTAGCCATAGACATACATTTACAAAAAAAAAAAAAAAAAGTGGTTCAATTCGATGCATAACTTTATACACATTCAGTAGATACAATACTAAAAATGGCACAAAAATCGCTATTGCAGCGTCCCCTTCCGGTGGAATATTTGAAAGATGAAGGCGTACCTGCTTGCCACAGCCAGAAACATTCACAAAAAATTTGGTTTTACTCTATGCAAATCTTCATACAGTTTTTGATGGTAGAATGGCGACTTACGGACACACGGACAGACAGATATTTTATAAAAACATGTTTTTTGGAATCTGTCAACTCTAAAACGTCTAAATCCATTGAAAACCGGAAGTCGAAAAAATTTAAAGTACAATATTTTCTTCCATTGAAGATAGAAAATAAAAAAGGGCAACAGGTCATCCAAATTGCTTTTCCAGATTGAAATTATATATTAATAGCGATATTCAGTGGAGATTTAATTTATAAAAATACTGAAAACGGATTTAATCAAGTACTTTTCAAATTTGTTTTAAGAAGAAAGAATGTTATTCACAAAGAAAATGAAAAGGAAGTTCCAAAAAATTAGAACTACGTATGTAACGTAAATTATTTTTTCATGATATTATATTTAATTTTAACATTTCTAAATAAAAAATATCCTGTTCTTCTGTTCATCCAGAATTCAATAACAATGAGTTAAAATTATTTATAAAACCTCATTTTTTTTATAAAAAAACTAAATAAAAATAAAAAATATTAATAAATTGTCATCAATAACATGGCATTTGCCAATGATATTTAATATATGTATATATTTTATTATCTTAGTTGGTAGTCAAACATTTATAATGTATATTTAGATTAATGATTATTGAAACTGTCATTTCATTTGTTAGTGCATTCTTTGATGTCAAATATGTTCAATTTGCAAATATGCAATAAATTTTAACTAATTTCAATTTTCTGTTACATTGATTTTTAACAACAGCAGTAAAAGAAAATATTGTGTTGTAGAAGAATCACTTTATGCAAAGTTATATATCACATAATTTCTAGTCGAAATATTATATTGGTGAGCTGATACAAAATTAGCAATCATTGTTTTTTCTGCGTTTTGGAAATCACATGCGTCTACTTTTGAAATAAGGTACCCTGGGGTAATAACGCCAGGCGGGGTTTTAAGGCCAAGTGCTTATATTTTGCATAATTATGAAATAATCAGGTAAATGATACCCATGTGCTCTGCGCAGAAGGGTTTTTAGTCATATAAATCACAAAAACAGCTTCAAGTTAATTTGTTTCATTTATAGGTCTTATTGTTTTTACAAGCAAGTAAAATTAACGCTTGATTTAAAATTTGTGAGATAAGGTTTTTGATCTGAAGACTATATTTTTTATCCAGAAATACTTTGTTTATTACATAAATTTGTAGTGTATTTCATGTACTTTCAAATTGTTGTAGAAGATTTTGGATATCTTCTCGAGATAATTTGTAGTTTAGGATTTACTGCGCAATAAGTATCCCGGGGCAATAACGCCAGGGATTCGCGTTATTACCCCGGTTGATTCCCAACAGTGGCCGAACTATATCCGAAGGGGGGTTATATATTAATATGGGACAGAATTATCATCATTGTTGAAATGGTAAGATTAAGGGGGGAGGGGTCGAATACTTAAAAATAATCTCTCTGTTTTAATTTTTATTATGTTATTATTATTTTTTTACTAATGTAAAAAATAATTTTTAACTCTTGTAAATAAAACTATATCAAAATGTTTTCGAGATTCAAATTCGAACATCTTCAAAATCAGGTTTCTATTAAATTTCCACTGGATTGTTCGATTGAGTTCGAAATTTTAACTGTCCGCTTTCTCAGCTTTCAGTTTTTCAAAACTTTATAAATTTAAGCTTTAAGTGATGTGACAGAAATCGTAACGTATGAATGTGATGCGGTTTGTGAGACCACAAAATTGAAAGATGAAAAAAAAGGTGGGAATAACTCATAGGATTGTGTTTTTGTACTAAACTTTTTATACAAGAGTATTATACACTGTAAAACATTTGTGTAAGTTTGCCATCATTTATGCGTGTAACGTTCCTCAAATTCTTGAGAAAATCATTTTGATATTTTAAAAAACACACAAATCCGGAGGATATTTTCACAGACTTTGGTGGAACTTTCCACTTGAAGCATGACGTATGATGTAGTACTCCAAGCGTATACTCAGTGGTAAATGTCTACATAGGTGACATGGGGAATTGAGAAAGAAAACATTAAACATGTGATCGACACCAACATCATCCTGCACTATTTAGAAGGAAACGAGATATGAAGTAAGTTGTAATTTTCTTAATATTTTATTGATAAAATATTGAGTATTTCAAATATATAAGATATTATAATCTAAAGTTTTAAAATCAGTGTCCATTACTGAAATGCTTATTTAACTAATTTCCAGTAATGAACATCCAATGTAGATATTACTAAAAATAATTTAATAAGTTCATAGCATTTAACATCTTCTCATTTATTTGGAAAATTCTGAAAGTAATTATTTTTAAATTATATTAAAAAAACTCAATACTGTAGGGGTGAGTGGAAAGAGTGGGACAGTGGGAGGAATGGGACAGTTGGGGGAATGGGACAGTAGAATTTTCTCTTTATGTATATACTAAACATTTCATCAATCAAACGTAACATGACGGTCCAAGCAATCATAACCCAATCTTCAGTTGAAAAAAAATGATCAGTATAAACTTGCAGTCGTATAACCGGAAAAGATTATTTCAATAATCAAAAATAAATTTGCTTAATATAATTTATAGGCTTTTCGTATATAAATTACTTGTATATGCATAGATTTAATAGCTTCCTTATTTAGGGAACAATATACAGTACGTTATCGATAATTTAAAATAAGCTTAAAAGACCTATTTTTGTTTATACAAGAAGTTTAACACAAAACAAGGAAGTAAGGAGGAATGGGACATGATAGAACGTGTATGTCGACATGTGAATTCGACATGTCAAATTCTTTTTTTTTTTTTTTTTTTTTTTTTTTTCATAAGATGAATCTAATTTGCTACCATGCAAACATTTTTAGAGGATAATATATTGTAAAAATGATTATAAATTAATTTACTTCAAAACGTAAATAAATTGAAGTGATGATTTTTCAATGTCCTCTACGACTAAAGATCTTGAATTTTCATTCATAATTGTCATTGAATCGTAATGATACAAGAATTTTATGATGTGGCGCATACATTATCATCCTGCAATGTCTGTTTGATCATATATTTAGCCGACACTAGACTATTTGTGCTTCACAAGTTTCTTTTATAGCTGTCCCATACCTCTGTGTAAGTGGGGAGGTATGGGGCACATTTTGAAACTTACAATTTCTTTAATTATAAAATAGCTTTTATATGTTATGTTTCTATATTGTTTAGGGAGATTAAAATGTCTTTTACCATTCCCTCTATGAAGTGAAATTTTAGTTTTTATGTCAAACAAAGTAGTTGATTTTCTTACTTTTGTAAACTGTCCCACACCACCCCACTCTCCCCTATAGTTTAATAAAAAGCTTCTTTCAATGTTTTAATTAATTTAATCTGATCAACTTTTTTTTTTTTTTTTTTTTTGTAATCAAATCATTATTATTTACATCTCTGCTTTTGATATTTTTTACTCTAGCAAACAATGAAACCAATCGGGAAGTAGACAATATTGTTTATGGTCATAGAGAAAGAAGGGGCTAAAAAGGGATGGAGCTAGAATAAAATCGAATTGAAAAACGACATTTTTTAAACCTGCACAATATCTATTTATTTCTCGAATGTTTGATTATTCATCTATTATGTATATAAAAATTAACATTAAATTATTAAATTTATCTTGAATTAAAACAATTTTATCTGCAGATCTATGGCTTCAAACATCATTTTTGCAATTTTATTTTGAAATAGTTTTCATAGTAATTTATAAAACATTAGTAAATCTGTGGTATTGTCATATTTACAATATTAATTACTACAATTTATACAATTTCACTCGCCTGATCTTTTCTTTTTTATTCCTTTTCTACTAATCCTTCTAACTTTCTTCCATTCTTTCAATTTTATAACTGTAATTCTGATATTTGATGTTTTAAATTATCTGTTGAAATAATTAAAATCAACGGATAATATATATAGAAAGTAGATGTGCCACTAATCGACACCCTTAATGAATTTCTTTAAAAATTATTTTTTAATTAGTACTATTTATATTGCAATTTTTCAAAATTTTATTCATCGCTCAACAATTTTTAACCATTCTCATAATGCCATCTCTCCTAAATCAAAATTTAATTGTAAATAACAGAAAAATATCAAAACACCCTACATTTAAGTAATGGATACACCTCAAAATGTAATAAATATAGGGGAGACTAGGGATGGTTGACCACGGTGGAGGCTTTACCCATCCGTCCATTTTCATATTTAAATATTTTTCAGACTTTTCTCGTAAGATGATAACCAAATCTATGGAAATGATCAAGCAACAAGCTTCAATTCATGCAGATAATTGAAACAGGTGAAACACAATCGGCTGTGAAGAATTTTTAACATTTTTAAAAGTTGAGTTTTTAAAAATATTTTGCAAGAGTTTTCCAGTTAAAATATCATGAAAATTAAAGTGAGTAGGTTTTAATTATTACAAATATATTGAACTTTAATTATAGGCATGAATTTTGCACAAGTATACTGTAAGTTTAAAATAACTATGTTTTTTTTCTTTGGAATATAGATTGGGGGGGGGGAGGTTTGACTTAGTCAATATGTTGGAGGGCTGACCTTAGTGAAAGCTCCCTTAATTAAATGTTTTTGAAATTTATTTATTATACTTGGTATATAATAAAACGTCAATGTTCATATTTGTAAAAGAACGTAAATTTATTCTGCAAAGATAAAGTAGCGATACAAAAAAATGTTATTTAAAGTTAATCTTTAACTGATGTGAAAGAAATCGGCACTTAACTACCGTAAAGCGGTCTGCCACACCGCTCCATCGAAAGATGAATAAAATATGAGATTAACTTATAGGATACTGTTTTTGTACTTAACTTTTTGTAAAGAGCTGTTATAATTAAAATGCACCTATTTAAATGGCACTGATCACAGTATAGTTCCAAAAGAAACAAAATTTCGGTAGTGTCTATAATTAAACTAAAAGTTACAAGTTAAACTATAAAAATTAAAAAATGGATAGGTCTGTAAGACCTGTAACATCATTTAAAAGTTGAATGTATTTTGGGACTTACAATCTTTGTAGCTTTGCAAAGATAAAAACTTCGTAAAGATATTTTGAGTTTCTTAAAATTATTTTATTTGTTTTAAAATTGTAACTTAAAAGTATTCTGTTTTTTCAAACTTATTTTATTTCTTTAAACTTTGTGGCTTAAATAGGTATTCTTAGTTTTTAAAATTTTTGGGGGGTTTCAAACTTATTTTATTTGTTCAAATCTTGTAGTTTAAAGGTATTCTGCATTTTTTAAACTTATTATATTTCTTTAAACCTTACAGCTTATAGGTATTCTGGGTTTAAAATTATTTCAAAATGCATTTTTTAAAATTACTTTATTTTTTTAAACCTTTTACAATAAAGGTATTCTGCATTTCTAAAATTGATTTTATTTGTATATTTGTTTACTTTTGCCAATATGTCTACATAAAATACAGAGAGTCATGCCTCCCATGAGTGAGGAGACTTGACAAATTACTTTTTCATGATTAAAATCTATCTTTCTTCAAATATATTGCACTTATGTCGCAGGTTTATTCTGATAACTGATTGTATAACAAATAAAATAATACATAAAACTTTGTTCAAGGTTCAATATTTAAAAAGTAAAAAATTATTTAGTTAAAAGTGAGTCAACCATGCCTAATCTCACCTAATTGTTTTTATGACTGTAATTAGTTCCAGAATTAAATGAAAGTTCTCCAATGAAACAAAATCGCTATCTTTAAATAAATTTCACAATTAGGATACAATAAAATATTTCAGAATTATTTACAATTTAAATTTATTACTGTGATTATCATAATATCAATAGTTTAATTATTTTAGATATTGTTTTAAAATACTAAATGTCAGGAAATTACCGTTATCAAAATGTGTGTGTGTGTGTGAGAGAGAGAGAGCAAGTGTGTTGGGAAGGTGGTTGACTAACTAATCCTTAAAGGGGTAAGTTATTTCCATTCGTAAAATTCTTAAAAGAGAGATTGACACCATAAATTACAAACAAATTTATTCGAAAGTATGTATAAGCTTTCGTTCTTGCCAAATATCTCCAACGTGCTAGTAACTAATCTGGTATGTAATTGAGTATAAAAATATTTTTAGTTGTTTTTAAAATAATCGGTAGATGTTAGAACGATGTAAAAGAAAATTGAATTGAATTCGAATCATTTTTTTAAAATGCTGAACCAAAGGCCCCAAGAAGTTGATTATAAATCAAAATGCGTCGAAGATATATATATATATATTGTCATTTTTCTAGTAGCTGGAGAACCTAAGAACTTGGTGGGGAAAAAAGTTAGCAAATAGGACCTTTTTTAAGGGAGCTATAATAAAGCACCCAAAAAGGAACAACTGTAAGTTAAAAAACAGGATCCTAACATCAAAAATGTTAAAATTTCTTTGTACTTAACACTTTACATTTACAATTAATCAAAAATAACCTTAGGTTATGAATTATTCGTTAGAATAATACTTTAAAGAAATTTATAAAAAAATGCTTTAAAAAAAGCCCTAGGACCCCAATAAAAGTATCACGTTGTAAGTCGTGGAAGAAGAGTCCAAAACTTAACTTTAAAGTTATGCACTGAGAAGGTGGGAAAAGTAGGGGGTAGAAGATGCATGGCGAACAAAAATATTCAAGGGCCATATGGGACAATGACAGCCCCAGGGTCTTTAATAGACTGTAAGAAAGTGGAAAAAACTAAAGGAAAAAGGATTCAAAAAAGAAAAATTAAGAGGGGGCAACTTAATAACAATTTACGGTACAAAAACATCAAGGGTCCCTGTGCCATGGTCAAAGAAGCTAAGAATTTCTTTCGCATGTAGTTGGATATCATTTTTGTAGTTATTAAAGTAATGGGCGGACGCCTAAACTAAACAAAATTGTATGCAATTCATGCGGATCATTTTTAAAAAGTTGCACCAAGGGCCCAAGAACACGATTGATATACTAAATTCGTAGTAGTTCAAGGTCTCATATTTTTGTGTTCATTAGTTGATGAAGGACTTGAGAAGTTATTGAAAAAAAAAACGCTAGTGGACAGGACCATTTTAAAGGATGTGTAATAGATGCTCTAAAGAGACCAACTGACAGTTAAAAAGAGGTCCTTAACGGGAAAACATGTTAAAATGTCATAGTACTTAGCGCAATATATCTACAGTAGTAAAAATTAAGCATAGGATATGAATTATTCGTTAAAATAATATTTTAAAGAAATGCACAAATTGATTGGGTAAATGTTTTAAAATAAGCCCTAGAGTCCGAGAAAGAATGTGAGTGTGTTGACCCTGGAAAAACAGTAAAAGACTCAACTTTAAAATTTTGCTCTGAGATGGTGAGAAATTAAAGAGATGAAAAATGTTTGGCATACAAAAAGTTCAAAGGCACCATTGTCGGAGTCTAATATTCCCTAGGGGTCCCCATTGCATTATGGAATGCAAAATCTTGAAAATATCTAAATGTAACAAATGAAGATAGGATTGAATGGAATCAATTTATTATCATAAAAACTTCAAGGGGCCGTAAAACGGGCCCCAAGGATCCAGCGTCAATACCGAAAAACAAAATAGCAAAAATAACTAAGTGAAGAAAGGTCCCCCAAAATGAAAAAGAATAGATAAAGAGGGGTCGCGTTATTAACAATTTAGTGCATAAAAATGTTAAGGGGCCCAGAGATTTGGACCCTTAAAATATTAAAAGTCTGAGTCTCAGGTGCATCTGGATCTTTCTGGGAATATCTTTACCTAAATTTTCAGACTTCTACGTGCGGTAGATTTTGCTAACCATCGCAGATATTCACAGAGATTTTTTATTTTATTTGTATATATGTATACCAGTACCGTAAAATATAGCTTTAACATTATTTATAACGGGTATTGATTTATTGTTCTTTATTACTTTTTTATTTTTTATAGATTGAAAAACAAATAGAAATCATTTTTAAAGAAATAGCGTACTTCAAAATTGGTCAAAAAATCTATTTTTTTTTCTTTAAATATATATATATATATATATAT
The DNA here is from genome assembly GCA_964019185.1 of Maratus speculifer. Taxonomy (NCBI): domain Eukaryota; kingdom Metazoa; phylum Arthropoda; class Arachnida; order Araneae; family Salticidae; genus Maratus; species Maratus speculifer. The sequence continues at coordinate 170,870,530 of OZ025291.1, forward strand.
AAATGGAAATCTATTTAATTGTGAATATTTTGATATTTCATTTTCACCCAAAAAGAAAATTTACCTGGAGATGTTGTAAATACACCCAACACAATTGCCCTTACAAATTAAAACTTTAACAAGGGAGAACAAGCGCTTACCCAGGGTAGAAATGGTTTTAACTTTGTCACCAACAAAATCAAGTTATAACACTCATTTTATTTAGGCAGAGACAATCCTTACAAATTTTGCGATAAAATAAGTTGAATATTACTTTTAAAAATAAGTGATTACATTTGAAAAAATCATACGCACTTCGGGTCAAAAAGACCCGGCGCGTGCACTCCCGGGATAAATGACTTTTTCTGAACGTTTATATTTTATTACTTTCATGTTTTAAAAATGACGAGGCTTTTTTCTATATGAAATAGAGATTTGACCGTTTTTTTACATTTTCTTTATTATACACTTGATAAATATATACATGGTATTAGCATTCAAATTTTCTTTATTTAAAAAAAAAATAAATAAAAGTATATGAAGATGTGTGAAATTCCATTTTTCATTATGTATGTTTCAGCGAAAAAAAGTATTAAATGCAATAGTAGATTTATCTAAAAATCTATTTGCAATCTTGTATAGTACACATTTAAAAAATGTTTAAAAAGGTAAAAAAAAAATATAAATATTTAAAGTAGTAGAAATCTTAAAAAATTAAAACTTTTCAATAATTTCATTTTTAATATGCAGTTTTTCAGAATGTACTTTTAGTAGAACATCAAAATGCATTGAGCTATCATTTGAACCATATTATTAAAAAGGAATAAAATTTCTGAAAAGGTAAACTTTAATGCATTTAAAAGTTCTTTTTTGATTATTATTATTTTTAATGCTTAAAGAACAAGAAAAATAAACATAAATCAAAACTTTAAAAAGTTACTAAATGACACCTTCCACTAGTAATTTTGCTGAGATACTCATAAACGTTTATACCAGACAAAATTACGATTAAAAAAGAAAAGTCATGTTTTTAATTTTAAATTTTGCTTTTTTTCCCATTTTGTTTCTAAGAAAGCTAATAGTCGACAATTGTATTTGTCCAGAGATTGTATTTCATGTAGTATCTAGTATATGAGGTAGTGTTGGGGTGATGATTATATTTGAAAATTGTATTCGATGTAGATTTTTTCTAAATTTTATAGCCCCCCCCCCGTAAATATTCTTGTATATAATATATTGTTTAAATTAGCTCAAGTCAATCACATTGCTATTTTGGGTCATTATAATTTTGAAATTCATTATTTAATAAAAATAAAGTTATATTAAAGTATATCAAAACTAAACATTTTATTAAGATGCAATAAACTAATTATGATGTTTCATTTAATTAGGTGTCACAAATTTGCGAAGATTGCCGTGGCCATCGCCTTTCATCCTCTGCTATAAAAAATTTTCTAGAAAGGAAAAAAAAAAAGAAAAAAAAATGGAAAAATTGAATGATCCAAGGAGAGAGAAATATTTTACACGGACAACCCAAATTCTGTGCAAAGAAAGAAAATTGCTATCGCTTTTGGGAGCAAATACCATAATTTAAGATGACACGAGGCACGCATTAAGAGGCACGCATGAATGGCAATTTCAAGCAGCCGTCAACTTCCCGGATTTTTCTACAAAATTTTATAGAAATTCCCAGAAACTGTTTCTCCTGACGGTGAAGTTACAATCAACATATCTTATCATCATATCTAATAAACGTGCATGCATACTTTATAACCGAATTTAAAGGAAGAAAAAAAGCTACTGAGTCTTGCTACCCCATAATTTGTTTGCACTTCAGTGTATCAATTTTTTGGTCATGTTATTGAACTTTTATATTTCTAGTAGAGTTATAATAATGATAGTCTTGTATTTTATGTTATATGTCTGTCCCCCTCCCCCTGTTTAAAATTAATGGTGAGAGCGAGACTGTACACATTTGTTCATAATTATTTTTTTTGTGGGTGTGTTTCTTTAAATTTTAATTAAATAAACAATGCTGGTAGCTGGTTTTCATAAATGTAGATGTTTTCTTAAACAATTTGGAAGTATTTTTTTAAATAAAAAAACAATGGAATGGAAATTTATATTAATTTTTTGTATGTGGTGTGAAAATATATTTCAATTTGAAATAACCAGTTGTGAAAGCTGCTTTCATAAATGTAGGTGTTTTCTTGTTTATTTTTTTATATTAAAAATGAAATATTAATACGTGTTCTGTGCTCTAAAAATAAACAGATATAATATTCATAACTAAGCTGTAGTAAAAACAATAATATGTGGATACCTTATGCTGATATTTCAGGATTTCCATGAATATCAGTCCAGAGGTACTTGAACCTAACTTAAAGAAATTTGAGTGAAATGTGAAAACTTACTGCAATTTCAATTTAGAGATTCAACGAATATTTGATTAATAGTAAGAGAATAGAAAGCCAAATATTCTATTCCTTCTTAATATCTGACTATTAAATTTAAGCATTAACTAAAAAACTTGTATCAACCATAATAATAAAAAAAATCACATAAAGATAAAAACATATAAATTATTTAGAAACAATGAAAATTTTCAGATATGTCTTTAAGTTTTAAAAATTATGTTATAAACATTTGCTAAATAATATTTTTTTAAACAAAATATACTTTTAAATTTTAATAGATTCTTCAAAGTAACTTTTTGTTCATAAAACCATTTTCACAGTTACAGAAATATTTAAAACTAAAGGCAATCTAAGTTGTTGTTACTTGAATAAACATAATTTTGCAAAATAATTCACTATGATTAATTTTAATTGATATTTAGCATCAGTATTGTTCAAATATTCAATATTTGTCTTAAATTGATTTTCATTGCATTCCTTATTTTAATGTGTTTGTTAAAAAATGAAATTACAGTATTATTTTCAATGGAATATTTTATAACAGATTGTGTTGCACCCAGAATTTTAATAGGGTAACATTTTAATAGGGTATCTGCCCAGTAAGACTGTATGCAGATATTTTTTTGTTATCAACCACTTGGCTACTAGTCTATCGGGGTTATAGAAGATAACCCTATGCAACTTTTTTTTCTTAATGGATTCAGAGTCCATCTGGAACCAATCTGGCATATAAATATTTTTCCATCTATCTCGAATCATTTTAAGCTTTGTTAAACTTCTCGTTGTTAACTTGTCGGCCAGCTCATATGCAGGATGTTGACATTATTGGCCTATAAGTCCATATAAGGCTGTGGACATAGAATCTTAATTTACAGGGCAAGACAATCTCAAATAGTTGATAAAAGTCAAAGTTGCCTGTTTTAAAAAACATTTATATGAAAGTACAATTTCTTAGGTATCCCATAAATATGATATAAATTATATAATTAATAAAAGCAATTTCTCTATTTGAAACATAAATACAGGAGTTATATTTTACAAATATAGAGAATGTTCCAAATTCCTTTTTATTTGTTTAAGATATAAAATCAATTCTATAACTTCTAAAAGGGATATTTGTTGGTACAAGCAGCTGCAATTTCTTGTAAGCTGCATCATTTTTCATTAATTGACATAATATATGTGTTTCTTTCTGCAACAGAGATTACTCTGATTTTTATTTTTATCATATCATAAAAAAAGATTAAAATCACGCAATTGCTTTATTAGTAATACTTAGCTGTATTCTAAATCAATGTAATTTTAAAAAGATTAGATTATAAGTTTTTTATATCTCCAGTAGCTGAAAATTCTCCATCTGCGACAGAGATTTTATGGATAGAAAATAGTCTGCATGTTAAATGTTACAATTGAACAGATAATTATTTAAAGAATCACTTACTTGTACTATCTTTATGCATTTTGTTAACTTAAATTTATAATAAAATTAAGTATTAAAGAGATAAGCAGTACTATAAATCCAAAAAGAAAAAAAAAAAAAAAAAAAAAAAAAGGTCCGTTGAAAACTAAAATCCGCAAAAGAGAAAATGATTGCGACACTCGATCGCCCATCTTGAACTTTCTGCTTTTGGGTTCATTGCAAACAAAAACTAGTCGTTGGGGGCCACCGTAATACTTACCCATCATGGATATGTATATGAAAATAAAACATGTGAAAACTATTTATACAATGCATTGCAATTCTAAAACAAAATTTAAACGTATATTTATATTTTTATTGTGCATAGTAATGCTGTATTAATGAGTTGCTGATGAATCTCTTTCGATAAATTATACAACACGCCTATCTACTCAAGTAGTACTGAATTGCGAAAAAGAAACATCCTTATAACTCCAAAAATAATAATCTTATTAACTAACAGTTTATTGCGTCGGATTAAGCGTCTCATTTCCAATTAAAATATACCTTTGAATTGAAATTTGAATGAAATACAGGGTCATGAAAAATCGAAGAATGTAGAAAACATGATTACAGATATCTCGGCAACTAATAATTCGATCAACTTCGTTCTTTATGCAAAATTTGTGTTATTTTATTGCCTTTTACGATCACTCCTTAAAATAAAAAAATTCGAAAACTTTTATATACCTTTCATCAGAACGAATTTTTCGAGAGTCCGAAAAAAATAGTTCCGGATAATCGAGGTTGCTGATATTAAATAGGGTTCGTCCCATTCTTACATACTAACTACATACAAAATTTCAAGTCTCTATCTCAATTCGTTCGGGAGATAGAGCGTTTACAGACAGACAGACAGACAGACAGACAGACGGACGGCAAAATTTTTTTTCTAAAAATATGTTTTTCGGAATGTCCACTATCTAAAACGTGTAAATCCGTCAAAAAATTTTTTTCGATTTTCAAAACGATTGCAAGACTTACCCTATACTACGTATGATGGGTAAGTAATAAAGGTATATGATCTCAATACACTGTAAAGATGTTCTTTCATTTTCAATGTGCTCCTTTGCATTTTTTCTGTTGTAGACCCACTGAAGAGATAAGAGAGAATTCATTGAATGTGATAATAAAGGTATCCCAAAGTAAATACAAAACAAATGAGAATTGTCTTATTTTTAACACCAAACAGCAGGTACTAAATACCTATTATTTAAGCACACATGAAGGAAAGTACTTGAACCAACTATTAAAAGTTTTGAAACGTACTGTTTACTAAACCTTAAGTAGCAAAAGTACAGGTTAGCAGTAATTGTAATTTTCTTAGTGGCCCAGATATTTTCAGCCAAGGGGGGAAATTACAGTTAAAATAATTCATTCACCATTAAAATGATTGCATTAAAATTATTTTAGTGCAATTTCATATCTACCATTTACTAGATTTATATTACCTGCAATTCATTCTGTTTAGCTGACCAAATACTGTAATCAATAAGGTTAGCTGGGTGAATTAAGTTTTCCAGATTGATCCAGAAGTAATTGACAGTTTCAGGTAAGAAAATCAAAGATTGAATTTTGTCTCAAACATTTTTCAAATTCGAAAACAAAATTAGAAGATTACAATTAATATAGCTATTTACCAATTACAATAACTGTGTTAAAATTCTTTTAGTACAGGACAAATTGGATAGATTTTTAACACATAAATAGGATATTTGGAAGTAGGAAAAATGATCTCTTATATCTCCATTTTATAGAAATAGCAAGATTCCAAGACAAAAAAAACTATCTCCCTAAGGAATTTGTATTATAAAAGAACATTAGTATACAATATGATAGGCTATAAAATTATCTTTTTTATTGTAATTTGATCTTCAGACATTCTTGAAAATGTACAATCAAGTTTTAATATTTAGTGCCATTCGATATTACACAATTTGTCAAATATCTATATTTATTGAAACTCTATTGAGGAATTAAAAGGAACATCCTTGAAATTGTGGAATATACAATATGATAGTTAGTTTTTTCAATGAAGTTTTAATCGCGACGGCAAATAGAGGATAATAAATGGAAATATAAAGTACATCTGCTCACCGATGTAATGGAAAATGCTCAAATTGGTATATCACTGAAAAAAATGACTATGTGGGTCCTGATTGGTATTCTTGTAAGCATGACATGCAAATTTAGAAACATGTTATCATTTCTGTGCAAAATAGAAACAACCAAGTTTGTACAAAATTTCAAAAAACTATAAATATACCCGTAAAACGGCATATTTTAATTAAAACAAGAATATTTAATGAGATATGGACATTTTAAGAAGTAATTTTCAATCTAAGTAAAATTATAAATTGTTCCACATTTTTCGGATATAATGAAAAAATTGATTATGTTTAGGGTAATATTTTTCTATAGCTAAACAAATAAATCTGGTTTAATCAAACATACAAATACTGTATAAATACACACATGTTGCGTAACTATACAAAAATACATTGTGAAATATTATGTCGAATGCTGTGAAAAGTTGCAGATAATTAGTGTTACCTTACTAAAATGTACTGTGTAACCTTGCTTACATGATGTGAAACTGCACAGTCAAATGTAATTAATGCTTACACATAAAAATGGATAACTTTCTAGGAAAGTGTGGGGAAAACTTGCTCCTACTAATGTATAAACTTACACGCAATGACTGTGTGTCATTACAGAAATATGTGGGGGAAGCTTACTTCTACAGATGTGTAACCTTACAAACTATTATTGTGGAAGCTTACAGACAATTGTTCTGTGACCTTACGCAGGAATTGTGTTATATTTCACAATATTGTAGTGAAACCTAACGCAAAACTACTGTGTAAGCTTACAGACATATATGGTGTAACCTTACTCAGGAATTTGTGTTATGTTTCACATTATGGTGTAACCTTACAAGCAATTACTGTGTAAAATTACAGACAAATGTGGTGAAAGCTTACTCCAACAGATGTGTAACCTTACACGTAATTACTATGAAAGCTTGCAGATAATTGTTGTGTAACCTCACACAGTAATTTGTGTCATGTTTCACAATATTATGGTATAATATTACATATAGTTAATGTGTAAGATTACAGACACATGCAGTGTAACCTTACACAGGTATTTCTGTTATATTTCATAATATTATGGTGTAACGTTACACGCAATTACTGTGTAAGAATATCTGCAAATATTGTGAAAGCTTACCCCTAAACATGTGTAACCTTACACACAGCTTCTGTGTAAGCTTACAGGTAATTGTGGTGTAACCTTACACAGGAATGGTGTAACCTTACTCATAATATGGCGTACACTTACACAAGAATCGAGTAATGTTGCTCCATTTATATCGGTTACAAACCACCATAAGACTGGAGGCAGCAATGCTGCCACCAGTTTTGTGGAGTAACCTTACACCAAATGTTTTACAGTGTACTTAATATTCACCTATTTAGTCTCTGGTGATAGTACTAAAATTCCAAATGAAACAAAATTTCGATAGTGTTTGCAGTTAAACTGAAAATTACAAGTTAAACTAAAAAATTAAAAGAAAAATAGTGGTCTACCAGAGCACTAACATTAGTTAAAGGTTAAAATGCGATCCATGATTAAAAATCATAGAATACTGTTCCTGAGCTAAACTTTTTGTACATAATTAATTCTAAATAAATTTAATCTATTCAAATATTCCTAACAATATTACGAGAACTCCAAACGAAAGAGAATTTCAGTTGTAACTACAGTTAAACTGGAAAATACAAGTTAAACGCCTATTTTTTTTTGGGGGGGGGAGGGGGTAAGTGTTCAGTCAGATTGCTAACAGCAGTTAAAGGTTAATTTTATTGCTAATATAGAGATAATGATATATAACCATATGAATTATGTATAAAATTGAATAAGAGATCTCTTTGGGATAATGTTTTTAATCAAAAATTTCATTCAATTTATTAAAAATTTATTAAAGCATGCTCTTTAAAACTTCGACAATTTAACTGTAGGTTTGGAGAATCCGCATTAGTGTGGAGTTATGGGTTAAAAACTATTTACTAGATTACTATAATAGTATTAACCCTTAACTGCTGTGACAAAAATTGTCGCATAACTTACTGTGAGCGGCCTGTCAGACCGCTTAATCTAACGATGAATAAAATGTTAAATTAACTTTTAGAATATTATTTTTGTATTGAACCTTAAATACAAGACTATTATAAATAAAATTCAGCTATTCAAAAGTTTCTAGAGATAGTAATAGGACTCCAAATGAAACAAAATTTTCCCGGTATCTATAGTTAAACTAACAATTGCAAGTTAAACTCTGAAACTTGAAAGACTCAGCGGTATGTGAGACGCTAACAGCAGTTAAGGTTTAACAAAAATATTTATTACATCTAACTCTAGTTATTATAAAACTTCACATGATTAAAATATTACATTATGAATGGTAAAAACCATGCAATGTTTCTTATAATCATATTTAAGCGGGACTTTTTAAGCAAAGAGAGATACAGGGTGTTATATTCTGTTGAAGCTCCCCCTCACTCCTTTTTCTTTCACTTTCACAAAAAAATCAATATTTTCTATCGCATAGAATGCATACATGGGAATATAAATACTGATTGAAATAATCCGTGCAATGTTTCCAATAATTCTATTTAAATGGTCATTTTTAAGCAAAACGTAGCTTAGAATCTGATATTCTTTTGCCTCCTCCCCCGCCATCACCACATCGTTCTTTTTCTTTCAGAGTCACAAAAAAATTGTACATATTCAATAGCTTAGATTACAATTTGTCAATTTCTAGAGCTGTAGAGTATGTATTTTTAGAATTGGGCAATTCTACATGCCATTATTCCATCTTATTTTATAGTTTTGTTTGCATGGCGTTATTACCCATATAGGTGGGTATTAACGCCAAATAGCATTGGTCAAGAAAAAACGCCATTACACTTTATGAATACATATCTGTTAAATTATTTTATTTTATATAGATAGTCAATGAGTTGCTGTATCAGATCCTATATTTGTTTGAAAAATACAATCTAAAACTAAGCCGTGAAAATTGGTAGAACCTTAACGTGGCGTTCTTACCCCAGGGTACCTTAACTAAAATGTTCTTATTCATTGTTTTATTTTTTTAATATCCTGGATATCTAGCAAAGTTGTATTAAATTTGCTTACATAATTCATTTAATTTTTGGAACATTGAACAAAAGAAATTTTCATATTAATTGTAGTATTTTGTTAAACACTGAAATTACTACTAATACAGGGTTCCCAAATGGTCCGCGGACTGAACATTAAAAGAAAATTTCATGATATGTTTCAACATAATTTGTGCTAGAATTAACATTCAAAGGTAGTTTCTCGGCAATTTGCAAGGAAAGTCTAAAAAGAAAATTTCCCTAAGAAAATTGTGTTGTTCAGTTCGCGGACCATTTGAGAGCCCTGCTAATAATAGTTTTGATTAGAGTTACTTCAAAATACACATTTCCATTAATTATAAAGATTGGCTTTATTCATATTGAAATATATATAAAAATTCTGTTAAAAAAGAAAACAAAAAGAATATACGATATCTGTTTATAGCGGGAATCAAGAATATCTGCAAATATATCTTTGTCTAAATAATGTCTTTTACCACAAATAAAATAATTATGAATTTTCCACTAACTGAAATAATTCAAATTATGCACTAATGTTCCTTTTCTATTTCCACGGGATCACTTAATTTCTTCCGTTTGCACGCGGAATAGCGCCCAAAACAAATTTGAATTTGGATTTTCCAGATATTTTCGTCATTGCCGCCAATCAGATTCTCATTACATTGCGAGCCTTTAATATAGAGGAAATACGATTCTGATATTTTTACTATTTTGAACTGGAAAAAGAAAATATAATGACTTTCTTCTCGATCATTATATACAAAACTAATGTATTACAAATACCATCCCTAAATTAAAAACCTGTAAGCCATGATAAAATGCAAAAGAGCAAATGAATATATAACTAAGAATAATAGTGCCATTTAGGAACTGAGAATTTTCTGAAAATAATGTTTATTGAGTAAAAAGGAAATACACTTTAGTATTATGAAAAATGAATTTAAAATGTGTATTTTAAAGTGAATTTTTATTATGATTTACGGGGAAAATGAAGACAAAAAAATACGTTATCTTCCATATAAAATAATCCAAAAGTCAATATATTAATATAATAAAAAAAAAATTGTAAGTAATTTACTTTCTATTAACCGCTTTAAAAAATTATACAAGCTTATATTTGTTTATGTTATTGTTTCTATTTCCAAAATATGAATTGCATAATAAAACAAAGCATTATAAAACATTATGCCACATTTTACGTTATTTTTCATACTGGGTTTTAAAATAGATATTTCTGAATTTTAAAGTATTTTATTTATTTTTTAATGTTAAATAGAATTTTATTTTAAATGAGGCTATAGCATTTATTTTATTTTATTTTATGTAACGAAAAAAATCCTATAACGAAAAAATTATCCTAAGATTTGTATTCATACCAAATATTATTAGTTTGGAAGTAATTTTTTTTAAATGTTCTGTTATTGAATGTAAAATTGTGTAAAATACTAATACTAATACTAATAATAATAATAATAATAATAATAATAATAATAATAATAATAATAATAATATATATATATATATATATATATATATATATATATATACTTTTTTTTGCAAAATAAAGATTTTCAACAATTATAAAGATTACCTTTAAAATAATGAAATATTTTTAAAAAAATATATAAAATGTGTTTATAGCGGGAATATTTGTAAATACGTCTTTGCTAAACAAATATATTCCAGTCCAGTCGTGCGTCCAGTCGTGCCGCTACATTCATAGTAGACGCACGTCTTTTTTGCGCCTGGCGAAGAAAGACTAAGTTCTTTCGAAAGGCTTTGCACAGGAACTTATTTTATGGTGTTTAAAAAAGTTTTTTCACTTCAAATATATTTTATTACAAATAAAATATATATGGATTTTGGAATAACTGAATAATTCAAACTATGTACTAATGTTCCGTTTCTATTTCCAAGGGATCACTTAATTTCTTCATTTTGGACACGGAAGAGAGCCCAAAATAAATTTGCATTTGGATTTCACAGATATTTTCATCATTGCCTCCCATCAAATTCCAATTATATTACAAGCCTTTAATACGGAGGAAATAAGATTCCAATATCATTACTATTTTGAACTGGAAAAAGAAAATATAATGACTATTTTCTGAATCATTATATACAAAACAAATGTATTACAAATAATGACCCTTAATTTAAAACCAGTAAACCATGATAAAAGAACAAAAGAAAATAGAACTATGCAAATTTTGGCATTTTCTGAACATTTTCTAAATATAATATTCTTTACGTAAAAACGAAGAATAATGTTATGTAAAATGAATTTAAAATATGCATATAAGAGAGAATTATTGTCATGAATTACGAAACAAATTGAAGACAAAAGAATACATTATCTTCCAAATAACATATCCCAGCCATCTGTATATTGATTATATCAAATTGTCTTTTGAAAAAAATTACATTCTATTTGCCGCCTCTAGAAATAAAAAAGTTTATCTTTGTTTACGTTATTGTATTTATTTCCAAAATATTAATTATATAAAATACACAAATTATTGTAATACATTAGGCTACATTTTACATTATTTATAATACTGTTATTTAAAATTAGATATTTCTGCAATTTTTAATGGATTTAATTTTTATACAAAAATGAACATAAAAAAACAATCTACAATATCTGTTTATAATGGGAATTTAGAATATCTGTATATATATCTATGTCTAACAAATATATTTTACCACAAATAAAATAAATATGTATTTTCCAATAACTGAAATAATTTAAATTATGTACTAATGTTCCGTTTCTATTTCCACGGTATCTCTTAATTTCTTCCGTTTTCTCGCAGAATAGTGCCCAAAACAAATTTGCATTTTAATTTTTGCAATATTTTCTTCATTGCCGCCCATCAAATTCCAATTATATTACAAGTCTTTAATGCAAAGGAAATAAAATTCCGATATCATTACAATTATGAACTGAAAAAAAAAAATATTATGACCTTCTTATGGATCATTTTATACGAAACGAATGTCTTAGAAATACTACCCCTTAATTTAAAATCTTTAAGCCATGATAAAAAAAAAAAAAAAAAAAAAAAAAAAAAAAATAGAACTATGCAAATATGTTTCGTTTAGAAATTTAACATTTTCTGAAAATAATGGTGATTAAGTAAAAAGGAAGAATAATGTTATGTAAAATGAATTTAAAATGTGTATTTCAGAATGAATTCTTGTTATGAATTACGAAAGAAATTGAAGACAAAAGAATACATTATCATCCAAATAATATATCCCGACAATCAATATTTGATTATATCAAATCTATGTTGTAACTAATTTACATTCGATTTAACACCTTGTGAAATATACAGATTTATCTTTGTTTACGTTATTATTATTATTATTATTATTATTATTATTATTATTATTTAATATGAATTATAAAATAACACAAAGTATTACAGTACAATATGCTGCATTCTACTTTATTTTTCATGCTGTTATTTAATACAGATGTTTCTGTATTTTTAAAGGCTTTTATTTTTATACAAAAATGAACATAAAAAAAAACAATCTTCAAAATCTGTTTATAATGAGAATCTATAATATCTGTATATATCTCTATGTCTAACAAATATATTTTCCACAAATAAAATAAGTGTGTACGTTCCAATAACTAAAATAATTCAATCTATGTACTAATGTTCCTTTTCTATTTCCACGGGATCACTTAATAACTTCAGTTTGCTCGCGGAATAGCGCCCAAAACAAATTTGCGTTTGGATTTTCCAGATAACTTCGTCATTGCCGCCCATCAAATTCCCATTATGTTATTAGCTTTTAATATAGAGGAAATCAGAGTCCAATATCATTACTATTTTGAACTGGAAAAAAAATATATAATGACTTTCTTCACGATCATTACGTGCACGACGAAAGTATTACAAATAACATCCCTTAATTAACAACCTATAAGCCATAATAAAAAGCAAAATAAGAAAAGGAAATAGAACTATGCATAATATTTGCATTTAGGAATCGAAAATTTGCTGAGAATGCTGATTCACTATGAAAGAAAAATACATTGTTATATAAAAAGAATATTTTAAATGTGTGTTCCAGGTTGAATTCTTATTAATAATTCTTATAAATGAATACAAAAAAAAGCGTTATCGTCCAAATAATATATCCTGAAAGTGAAGATTACTTAAAAATGCGTTTTGTAATAATTTACATTTTATTTACCGCTTCTAGAAATATTGAAAGTTATATCTGCTTTTGTTATTTGTTTTTATTTCCAAAATATGAATTACACAATAACAGAAAATATTGCTATACAATATGCTATATTTTATATTATTTTTCATACTGTTATTTGAAATAGATAGTTCGTCATTTTTAAAGGATTTTAATTTTATACAAAAATGAGCGTAAAAAAACAATCTACAAAATCTGTTTATAACGTTAATCTAGAATATCTGTAAATATCTCTAATTTTAACATATGTATTTTACGACCAATAAAATAAATGTGGATTTTCCAATAACTCAAATAATTCAAACTATGAACTAATGTTCCGTTTCTATTTCCACGGGATCACTTAATTTCTTCCGTTTGCACACGGAATAGCGCCAAAAACAAATTTGCATTTGGATTTTCTAAATATTTTCGTCATTGCCGCCCAGCAAATTCCCATTATATTACAAGCCTTTAACAGAGAGGAAATAGGATTTCGATATCATTAATATTTTGATCAGGAAAAACAAAATATAATGCCTTTTTTCTCGATCATTATATCCAAAACGAATGTATTACAAATAATATCTCTTAATTTAAAACCTGTAAGCCATGATAAAAGAACAAAAGAAAATGGAACTATACTTTCGTTTTCTGAAAATAATGTTGTTTAAGTAAAAAATTAAGAATAATATTATGTAAAATGAATTTAAAATGTGTACTTCAGAGAGAATTCTTGTTATGAATTACGAAGCTATTTGAAAACAGAAGAATACGTTATCTTCCATAATATATCCCGACAATCAGTATATTTATTATATCAAATTGTGTTTTAAAAGTAAATTACATTTTATTTACCGCATCGAGAAATAAACAAGTTTATCTTTGTTTACGATATTGCTTTTGTTTTCAAAATATTAATTACTAGCAGGCTATGCCCGCTGCGCTGGTCAATATTTCAAAATCAACCGTAGATGAAACGAACTGGTGAATTTAAATTTGTATTTTAAACAATTTGGACCTCCAGTAGCACCTTGCTCATTGCTGAAAACGATTTAGATACGATTGTGAAATTAAACGTTGGACAAAATACTGCTATTAAGAAGTAACTATTTTAGTTTATTACTAACAGTGCACATTTAGAAGTGAAATGAGACCATTGTGGCAACAGGATTTAAAATTTTCCCTTATCTAAAGAAATATTAATTATTACAGTCGTTACCATAGTACTTCTTAAAAATTTCTTCACAACTTTTTTATTATGTAAAGCTATAGGAACCCAAAGCTACTACCACCTAAAAACTTTAAATATATACTAAATTTTGTCCGCGCGATAAAAGGCACAATTATGCAAGAATCATTATCAAACTCGTCAAATACATTGAGATAGTTAATATCTCAGTGGGTATTGCAAATGAGCAAAATCAGCCCAACGGGGTGGTAATTGGGAAGGGTTTAAAAATTTTAATACCACATTAACATGGCTTTGACAAAACCAGCTCTTACAAAACAATGGCAGGAAAGAAAATAAACATTTTTCGTTACAGCAGTTGCCAACGATAAAAAAACACATTAAAATTCAAACTACAACAATTACTTTATAATTGCGAAATTTCCTCCTGAAAAATGAAACAAAAAATTATTTGCTCTTTCGTATTTAAATATTTTCTCTTTAGTTATTTAAGATAAAATTATTTAAATTTGTATAATTTGGTGAACAATTTGGCGAAATTGGTTGACGTGATAATCAAGTAGTAGGCAGTTTACACTTTTCATATTTCACAAAAGATTCCTACACAGACATCATATACACAATAGGTTTAGCACGATTTTCTTGCAACTCCAATGTGGAAAAATCCTCGTTTTAGAATACCAAAGAAATTTATTTTTTTCTATCATTTTAAACAGGTATTAACAATAAATAAAAAAGTAACTGTAGAACAAAAGAACTAATACCATTTCAAAAACGAAAATGAAAGTAAATAAACAACTTATCAATAGATAAACAACTATAGCTGGGTTACCATATAAGGTAAATAATGCCATTTTGGCGCCAGTGAGATACCTCGATGAGTATATGACCAAATCTGTGATAAAATTTCCATATTTGGAAAAAACTTTAATCGGTATTTATACTGCATTTTCCCTACTTATGTATAGTGAAATAACTTTGGCACAGATGTCATGTACGCACCAAATTGGCACAATTTTTTTCTGACGCCATTTTGAAGAAAACTTCGCTTTTAATTACCGATTTCATAAATATTTTTTAATTATTTTCTATTATTTAAAAAAGTAAATAAATAAAAAAGCTTAATTAATAGCTATAGAACAAAATGATTTATATTATTTTAAAAAACAAAATGAAAGTTAATAAATAGTTTATTAATAAATAAACAACTATAGCCGGTTTACCATGTGAGGCATAAAATCGCCATTTTGTTGCAATCGTGCGAATGTGGTGCATATATGACATCTGCGCCAAAACTTAAAAAAGTTGCAATTAAAATATTTTACAGTTTGGATGAGGAAGACAATTATACTGAAATTTAAACATTATACGCAATTTTTTTTTTTTTTGCTATAACTGTTATTTATATATTTACATTTAAACATAAAAAATTATCCTAAAAATGCTCTCAGACATTTAAAAGAGAGTGAGAGAATTTAGTTATTGCAAACATCACTCCGGCTTATCCCTTCTTGGCACAAAATCGCATTGTTTGATGACAAAAGTAAATTCAAACACTCAAATAAACAAATAACATACAATTAACAGATAAAACCATTTTTAAAAGTAATTCTGCTATTTCCTCCTGTAAGACACATAGAGGTAGAATTAGATTTTAAAAATATTTTTTTTTTAAATAAAAAAATGTTATTTACGTTTTATCTAATAAAATATTTAAAATAATTTTTTTTTAGCCTGGCGCAAAAGAAATAAATAGCGTAATATTGATTGAAGAAATATTGAAGAGGAAATGGTTAATTAAAAAAGACTTGTAAATTTTATTCAACAGGAATTTTTTATTTCAAAATGTTGAATTTGTCAATAGTAATAAAGCATAATTGAATAAATTTCCTTTGAATTGCAAAATTTTTTCTTTAGTACTACTTGGTTATACCATCGACCAATTTCGCCAAATTATACAAATCGCCAAACTATTTGTCAGATTATATAGATTAGCATAATTTTTCATTTAAATAACAAAAAACAAATTAGCAGAGCATATATAAAAGTAGAAATAAAATGCCGAATTAAAAATCACCTGATGACATAATTAATATTTATATTATGCTTAATGTCAAGTGAATGTGACATTTACGATCATCCATTATTGACATTTAATCTTGGCATTTGGCGGTAGATTTTTAATCGACAGGATAACCTTTACTTCTTCAGTTCCTAAATTTTAAAATTGTAATTTTTCCTGTAAGTGAAATTGACGAAATGGCGCAAGAAAAATTAAATGAACAATAAAAAACATTTGCAAAAGGAAATAAAAGGGTATTCGTTGATCGCATTCTTCAAAATTACGGTGAAAAACTTTTGAAAAAGTATGACATTATTTTACAATATATATGTGTGGCGAAAATTCATATTAAAGCTAAAATTTAAATATTTGATTCATTTTTTTAGTTATTAACTCATATCTATATAATTTACGATTGAATATTAAAATATACTCCAAAAATTATCTTCACTTGAAAAAAAACAACATTATTGTCAGGCATTAAGTCAGTAGTGCATTTTTGGCTTAAAAACACATTCTTTGGCGACAAAAGCAAAATGAAAATCGCATAGAAACGAATATGTAGCTCATAACTTACAGTGTCTTTTACAATCAGATCTGCTTTTTTTTGCTGTAAATTATATCATACGGAAATTCGATAAAAAAGAGAAAGAAAATAATAAAAAGGGAAATAACTATCATTCAAAGTTCATTTAATCAAATTTTCAAATTCATGTTGTCATTCTAACGCCAGGGATAAGTCGCCAAAAGTTGCACCACTTGTTATATTTCGCGTTAATTTATTTTTTAAGCATTACAAATATCTTTTTCATTTTCAAGGTAAATATATTTTTAAAATATTACGCCTCATTTAAACGGTCTTTCTTTATTATTATTATTATTATTATTATTATTATTATTATTATTATTATTATTATTATTATTATCAGTAGTTATTTTCTGCTTTTATTTGCAAGATATTTGTAATATTTCTAATAGTTATAGCCATTTTAATTCTTTTAGCAATTATAATTTTCGCCAAAAACAGCTACTGGCAACCTTTTTGTCAAAAAAAACCGAAAAATACGAAATTTAGTACGAAAAATCAGAGTTATTCCTGTAAATTTGAATCATAAACCTTCGGAAAAATATTTCCTATCGAATGATACAATCGGCAAAAAGATCCATCGGGTAGTTTTTGAAAACACTCGTTTGGAAGTTTCAGAACTTCTGCTTTATAATATATATGATATAAAATACACAAAGTATTACAATAAATTATGCTACATTTTGCGTTATTTTACATACTATTATTTTATATACACATTTCTACATATTTAAAGAATTTTACTTTTATACAAAAATGAACATTATAAAAACACTCTGCAAAATTTGTTTATCACGGAAATTTAGATCGTATATATCTCTATTACTAACAAATATATTTTACCACAAATAAAATAAATATGGATTTTCCAATAACTGAAATGATTCAAATGATGTACTAATGTTCCGTTTCCATTTCCACGGGAACACTTAATTTCTTCCGTTTGCACACGGAATAGCGCCAAAAACAAATTTGCATTTGGATTTTCTAAATATTTCCGTCATTGCCGCCCATCAAATTCCCATTATATTACAAGCCTTTAACAGAGAGGAAATAAGATTTCGATATCATTAATATTTTGAACTGGAAAAACAAAATATAATGCCTTTTTCTCGATCATTATATCCAAAACGAATGTATTATAAATAATATCTCTTAATTTAAAACCTGTAAGCCATGATAAAAGAACAAAAGAAAATGGAACTATGCAAATACTTTCGTTTTCTGAAAATAATGTTGTTTAAGTAAAAAAGAAGAATAATATTATGTAAAATGAATTTAAAATGCGCACTTCAGAGAGAATTCTTGTTATGAATTACGAAGCTATTTGAAGACAGAAGAATACGTTATCTTCCATAATATATCCCGACAATCAGTATATTTATTATATCAAATTGTGTTTTAAAAGTAATTTACATTTTATTTACCGCATCGAGAAATAAACAAGTTTATCTTTGTTTAATATTGTTTTTGTTTTCAAAATATTAATTATACTAGCAGCCTTCGCCCGCTACGCTGGTCAGTTTTTTTTTTTTTAAAGAAACTTTGAATCAAACGAAATTTTTATATCATAGTAATTTTTAGTTTTATATCGTACTTTAGACTGTCTGTCATCGGTGAAAAATCAGTCATCTAAACGGAAAGTTCAATGTTAGTCACCAATGAATGACGTAGCGCTCAACATGTTAACAATTTTAATCACATAAAAATTCATTCAACGGAACTTTTAAAATAAAGCCAAACTTCTGTAATTGGGTTCATCTGATAAAAAACATTCCCTAAACATTCAATTAAACAACGTAGAATGCTATATTCCATTTGTTACAAAATTTCTGAAAAATTATCCAACTAACAATGTAAAATCCATAAAATCTATCTTGTAGAACTTAAGTTATAAGCGGCCCCGATGAAATTTCACTTTGCGTTTTACATATATTGAGATAATTTAATATAGCTTTCATATAATAATCATGTTAACCTGATTATAGAACTCTCTTTCAAAATTATATGTTCAATAGATATTTTTGTGCTGTGATTAATACGAAATCCAGACTTTCTTTTATATATAGTGTTCTCTGATGTGTTTCTATATATATAAAAGAAATCCAGACTTTCTTTTATATATATAGATAAGGTGAAAATTTTCAGGTTTTTGCGCCGAAGACACCTCCAAATCAGGAAAACGTGAAGTATCTCGCGAACTACTGAACTTAAAAGAATTTGCTTGGTACCATTCGATTCAGCATGAAAAAATAAACTAAAATATGTTATCAGTTGGAAAATAACTAAAAAAGTCGATTTTTAAGGAATTTTTTAAAAGTTCGTACCTTTTTTTAACCCCCTTAGGGGTAGAATTTTCGAAAATCCCTTCTTAGCGGCACTCGATGTTATCAGAAGTATTTTTACCGCAATTTTCAAGATTTTAGGTTCGGCAGATTTTTTTGTTCTGTAATTAATACGAAATCCAGACTTTCTTTTATATATATAGATAAGAATTGAAAATTTCAGGTTTTTGCGCCGAAGACACCACCAAATCTGGAAAATGTGATATATCTCGTGAACTACTGAACTTAAAAGAAATTGCTTGGTACCATTCGATTCAGCATGAAAAAATACTCTAAAGTATGTTATGAGTTGAAAAATTACTACAAAAGCCGATTTTTAAGGATTTTTTTAAAAGTTTGTTCCTTTTTTTAACCCTCGTAGGGGTGGAATTTTCGAAAATCCCTTCTTAGCAGCACTCGATGTTATCAGAAATATTTTTACCCCAATTTTCAAGATTTTAGGTTCGGCAGATTTTTTGTGCTGTGATTAATACGAAATCCAGACTTTCTTTTATATATATAGATTAATTAGTATAAGTAAAAAATATTTCTGATTCATTTTAAATATGACGTCATTATTTATCTCGCTCCATTAGCTATATGATATTCATACCCCTTGTATTTTTAACGACTGCTATAAAGTACCTGTTTTATTTCAACTATGACGTCACATTTTCATGAGTGAACCATTTTATTAAAAATAAAATTCTTTTTCATTCTTTTTACTTTTAATTTATGTCACCATATTTTACACAAAAATTCCCATTAACTAAACAAATATCCTTGATAAATATATTATAAAAAATACACCTTTTATTTTTATTTCAACCATGACGTCATATTTATTTTCTTTTAAATTATTTTATTATAGTTTTTCGTGTGGAAGTTTTCTATTAAAAATTCATTGCCGCTGAAAAATTAGTATTCCAATTTTTTATTTTCTTGGCAACAGGAAAGGAAAATGGTTAAATTTTATCTGAAAAATGCCTATTGATTTTGTATGAAAAATAATTAAATTTTGAATTATTAAGGGAAATATTTGAATAAAATAAATAAAAATTGCCCTATTATTTAATCCGGACTTCTAACTTTACGTCTGCAAAATTTGAAAGCAATCGGTTCAGTAGTTACGGCGTGACAGCGGAACAAACAAACAAACAAACAAACAAACAAACAAACAAACTCACTTTCCGATTTATAATATTAGTAAGGATAAAATACACAAAGTATTACAATAAATTATGCTACATTTTGCATTATTTTACATACTATTATTTTATATGCACATTTCTGCATATTTAAAGAATTTTACTTTTATACAAAAATGAACATTATAAAAATGCTCTACAAAATTTGTTTATCACGGGAATTTAGATCGTATATATCTCTATTACTAACAAATATATTTCACCACAAATAAAATAAATATGGATTTTCCAATAACTGAAATGATTCAAATGATGTACTAATGTTCCGTTTCTATTTCCACGGAATCACTTAATTTCTTCCATTTGCACACGGATTAGCGTCCAAAACATTTGCAGTATTTTCGTCATTGCCGCCCATCAAATTCCCATTATAATACAAGCCTTTTAAATAGAAGAAATATGATTCCAATCTCATTATATATTGAATTGGAAAAAACAAAACATAATGACTTTCTTCTCCATCATTATATACAAAACGAATGTATTACAAGTAACATCCCTTAATTTGAAACCTGTAAGCCACGATAAAAGGCAAAAGAGCAAAAGAATACAGAATTAAGAATAATAGTTGCATTTAGGAATGGAGAATCTTCTAAAAATAATGTTGATTGGGTAAAAAGGAAATACTCTTTTATATAATGTAAAATTAATTTAAGATGTGTGTTTCAGAGCGCATCCTTATTGTGAATTTAGAAGGAAAATAACGACAAAATAATACGTTATCTTCCGAATACTATATCCCGACAGTCAATATATTGATTGTATCAAAATGTATTTTGTAAGCAATTTACATTCTATTTAACACCTTTAGAAATATGCAACATTATTTTTGTTTACGTTCTTGTTTTTATTTCTAAATATGAAATATATATTAACATGAAGTATTACAATACTTTATGCTACATTTTACATTATTTTTCATACTGTTATTTTATATAGAAATTTCTGCATTTTTAAATGATTTTATTTTTATACAAAAGTGAACATAAACACCAATCTACAAAACTTGCTTATAATGGGAATCTAGAATATATGTATATACCTATATGTCTAACAAATACATTTTACCACAAATAAAATAAATATGGATTTTCCAATAACCGAAATAATTCCAACTATGTACTAATGTTCCTTTTTTATTTCCACGGGATCAGTTAATTTCTTCCGTTTGCTTGCGGAATAGCGTCCAAAACAAATCTGAACTTGGATATTCCAAATATTTCCGTCATTGCCGCCCATCATATCCCCATTATATTACAGGCCTTTAATACAGAGGAAATAAGATTCCGATATCATTAATATTTTGAACTGGGAAAAGAAAATATAATGACCTTTTTCTGGATCATTATATACAAAACGAATGTATTACAAATAATACCCCTTAATTTAAAAACTGCAAGCCATGATAAAAAATAAAATAAAACAGAACTATGAAAAATTCTCGCGGTTAGAAATTGGGCATGTTCTGAAAACAATGTTGATTAAGTAAAAAGTAAAAATAATAGTATGTAAAATGAATTTAAAATGTGTATTTCAGAATGAATTCTTGTTATGAATTACGAAAGAAATTGAAGACAAAAGAATACATTATCATCCAAATAACATATCCTGACAATCAATATATTGATTATATCAAAATGTATTCTGTAAGTAATTTACATTCTATTTAACAGCTTGAGAAATATACAGCATTATGTTTGTTTACGTTATTGTTTTTATTTCCAAAATATGAATTATATGATAACACAAAGTATGACAATTATTTTTCATACTGTTAATTTAAATAGATATTTCTGTATTTTAAAGGCATTTTTTAATACAAAAATGAACATAAAAAAATCTGTTTATAACGATAGTCTAGAATATCTGCAAATATCTCTATGTACAAATATATTTTATCACAAATGAAATAAATATGTATTTTCCAATAACTGAAATAATTCAAACTATGTACAAATGTTCCGTTTCTATTTCCACGGGATCACTTAATTCCTTCCCATTGCACACGGAATAATTTCCAAAACAAAATTTGCATTCGGATTTTCCAGATATTTTCGTCTTTGCCGCCCATCAAATTCCCATTATATTAAAAGCCTTTAATACAGAGGAAATAAGATTCTAACATTATTACTATTTTCAAATGCAAAGAGAAAATATAATGACTTTCTTCTCGATCATTTTGTACAAAACGAATGTATTACAAATAACATCCCTTAATTTAAAACCTTTAAGCCATGATAAAAGGCAAAATAACAAAAGAATATAGAACGAAGTACAATAGTTGCATTTGGGAATTGAGAATTTTTTAAAAATAATGTTGATTGAGTAAAAAGGAAATGCGCTTTAATGTTATGTAAAATGAATTTAAAAGGTGTTCAGAGAGAATTTTTATTATGAATTACGGGGGAAAATAAAGAAAAAAGAATACGTTATCTTCCAAATAATATATCCCAACAGTCAGTATATTGATAATATCAAAATTGCCTTTTGTAAGTAATTTATATTTTGTTAACCGCTCTGAGAAATATATAAGCTTATCTTTGTGTATGTTACTGTTTCTATATCCTAAATATGAATTAAACAATAACGCAATGTATTAGAACAATTTTTGCTACAATTGACATTATTTTTCATACTGAGATTTAAAATAGATATCCGGGCATTTTTAAATGATTTTATTTTGATACAAAAATGTAAAAGGTAATTTTACATAAAATAAGGCCACAACATCATTTTATTGTTATTTTACTTCATATATAATGAAAACGAAAACAAAATTCTTAAGTTCTATCCTGCTCTTTTTTTTATTTTAAATAACAGCATTTTAATTGTTTATTAAACCAGTCGCATTCATTGATTCATTCTTGCTATTCTTTCTTTATACCCAATGAAAAAATAAAGAAAACACATTTCTTTATATTTTCATGAAAAATGTCGTATACAAAGTGAGATTTACATAGAAAATTTTCATAACTATTTTTCAGCTCCAATAGTACCTGTGTATAAATACATTACTCTAAGCCACTAAATGCTTCATATTGCTGCATATATTTATTGTTCTATATTACAAATACCTGGTTTTCTCATTTCTCATAGATAGCATTTGTCAATGTTTTCAGAAAAAAATATGTAATTAGTTACAATAAAAAACATTCGCTTTCCGTTATTTTAAAGGACATGCTTTTATTATTTCAGTTTTTTTTAATAATTTAGTTAAATTAAATTAAACATAAAATATTTTATAGATATGCACATAAAATCCGCATTTCTGGAATCTGTAAATGCGTCAGTTGGTCATTTTTTTACCTTTTTAGGGGTTAGGTACTTCTATTTGTAAAATTCCGATAGGACTGAATACCGCCGACATTTATAAATAAAATTGTTTCAAAAGAATGAAAACATTGGATTCACCTTCTTAATAAAAGCAAATTTTTCATTATAATATTCTGGTGTCAATTTGAATTTTAGAAATTAAAATTAGGTGTTCTAAAAATCAACCACTTACCTTACATGGGTTCATTTAAATAATCCTCTTAATTTAAAGTATTTGATACAATATTCGAATTTTTCTATTTTTAATTGAAGGCTACATTTTTACAAGTCAATACTTATTGTTTTTCTTATCAAGCTACTTTTAACGGTACGTATACGATAGTTAATAGGTATTAAAATTTAAATAAATATTAAAATTCGTCCATGTCCAGTTCCGGTAATATATGGATATTCTATCTGAAGTTATTTTAAACATGCTTCAAATTGAAAATTTTTAATATGTATTCTCTTGTATACATTTATTTCTAATCTATGGAGATAATTTGATTTTATTATGACTAATAAAGTAACTAACGTATAATAATGTAACGTCAATAAATAGTTGTATATATAGTTATATGTTAAGTCTCAGGGCACATGGTTTTTTTGGTTCAGTCGCATGAATTCAATAGATTGGTTTGGGTTTTTCTCTTCTGCGGTTTAGTCACAAAAAAGGGGGGAAATGAACAATGGATCACGATATAAGGACTTAACCCTACTTGAAAAAAATATTTCTAATTTCAAGGTCTACTTACCGTAAGAATAATTAACCCCTTAACTGGTTAATTCTTTTTAGTTCAATAAATTGAAAATAGTAGATTCGCACCACTATTATTTAAATAAAATATTCGTAAAATTTAGTCTAAACATTTCCGCCTTTCCATAGTATGAAAATTTTCTTAAACATAACAGTGGTGTCAAAAAGATTTAAATGAAGAAATAAGCAAATTCGTCTTGCCCGAACGGCGTTCGATCAAACCAGTTAAGGGGTTAAATATAAAAAATACCATGTCGCCAGAACACCATATTGCCGGCAGATTGTATGTGAGTGTGTTTGCACCTTAAGCAGTTTATTGGTGAAAATGTGGTACTCACAGATAATTAAATTTACAAGTTGTTGTTGCATTGAAGTTTAAAATTGAATTGAATTTAAAATGATAAGTTTTTGTTGTATTTATACTTTTACAGATAATTCGTATTTCTTATTTTGATATTTTAAAGTTGTTTCTTGTCATTGCGTTTTATGCTAATTTTCGTTTTATATCCGATTATTCTATTTGATGTTAATTTTTTACATAAACTATCACTTTTTATTACGGATTTTAATTTTAATCCGAAATATCAATCTGTGCATAGAACGGGTTAAACAGCTATTGATTATATTAACTTATGAATTGATTACATACATTGAATTTCATTCAGCTTTGTGGTTTTTACGTTGTTATATGCAGATAAACAGGCACACGGACAGACCAAGCAATGATTATAGTGCTACGAATATAGTGCTACGATAGTGCTACGAATTTATAAAATTAGTAATACACCTAAGTAAATAGCATTCCAAATTGAATTATTATAATTTACGGATACAAAAGTAGTTCTTTACCAATCCCCTCATCCCCCCAAAATACATATCCCTATAAAATCTAAATTTAATAATACAAATAATTCTTGAAAAAACGTATATTGAAAATTTTCCTACAATTAAAATTCATGTATTTTTTTTTTAATTAAAATTAGATTTTCCAAATTTAAAAAAAATTAAAATCATGCTTAAAATATTATTTTTATTTTCATGTTTACAGATATGATTAATCAAAAAATATATTGATTGCCAAAACGTATACAGATCCTTATTTTTATAATGATTAGAGCAACAATTTTGTTACAAAAAATCTATTCCTAAACATTAAAATAGCAAATAAAGCCTTTGTGCACAAATGTTTAAAGGTAGAAAACCAACGAATATAAATTCACAAATAAAGTATGAGAAGGTATTTGCTACCTTCTATAATAATAATAGCTATTTGCTACCTTCTCATACTTTATTTGTGCATTTATATTCGTTGGTTTTCTATCTTTAAATATTCCTAAACATGTATCAAAATAAGGGATTAAAATATTCTAATTAGATTACATGGCAGTCTAAATGGTATTAATATAATTCATGTTTGGTAATGTACTATTCATGTAATGTGAATTAATGGAATTTGCTCAGTCATTTGATTATCACACTTATTTTCAATTTAATTTCATTAAAAGCGTTCCATCTCATTTAAATTTATAGCTATTTTTAATCCTTTGAAAGAACTAACAGAATAGTGCAAGTCATTGTATGGATGTATTATTTAATTTATAAAAAAGTATAAGAAAAGATAACACAATTATAAGTGTATTTTTCATTGCATATTTTTTGTAGCTGTTTCTGTATCCACATTCAGTATGCATTTGATGTATTTTGTAAAAATTGCTTAGAAGAACAAAGTTTATATACAGTCGGGGGAAAAAAAGTACTCTTACTCTGCAAGTAATTCTAATAGAATAGATCTGATCCCAAACGAATGTAAAAAAGGCTACTTTAATGTAACGTATACAAAATTTGCTTAGGGTATTTTTAGAAATAAAAACGAGACGAAACTTTACTTTATTTGGTAACAACACCCAATTTCGACAATACACGTATATTCTTCGGATTAAAGTATGTCTAAAAACGAATTTTCAAGTTATTTGTACGATTAGTTTTGGAATTATAAATATTCGAATTTCAGAGCTTCAAATGGAAAAGTATATATTTTTATTTTTTATAAACATCTCCTGAAATTATAATACTTTTGTAATGTTATAATATTTTGTTTGGTAATATCACTAAAAAATCCAAATATAAATACATTGAACTTGCTATTGAAACAATTATAAAAAGAATTATAAATCACAAATTAATATTAATAAAAAATATGAATTGCAGTTTATAAATTTTTCTTTAGATTCATATTTATTATGGCCAATTTGATGCGAATTGTAAATTTGAAATTAATTCAAGTTTTCAATTTTTGAATAAAATCCCTCATAAGGAAGTTGTCAGTGCCGTCTACGATGTCCAGATATGCATGATATGAAAAACATAGAATTTACTCACTTTATTCAAACATTGGGTTATCTATAGTCA
The DNA here is from genome assembly GCA_964019185.1 of Maratus speculifer. Taxonomy (NCBI): domain Eukaryota; kingdom Metazoa; phylum Arthropoda; class Arachnida; order Araneae; family Salticidae; genus Maratus; species Maratus speculifer. Next base: position 170,897,630 of record OZ025291.1, read on the forward strand.
AAATATAAGGTATCCTGTGGTAATAACGCCACGTTAAGGTTCTGCTAATTTTCTCGCCTTAATTTTAGATTGCATTTTTCAAACAAATATACAAAATAAACAAAATTTGATACAGCAACTGATTGTCTATCTATAGAAAAAAAATAATTTAACAGATATGCTTTCATAAAATGTAATGGCGAGATTTCTTGACCAATGCTATTTGGCGTTATTACCTATCTATGCGGGTAATAACGCCATGCAAACAAATCTATAAACTAACACGGAATAATACCATGTAGATTGGCCATTTATAAAAATACAAACTCTTCAGCCCTATAAATTGGCAAATTGTTGACAAAAAATTTTCTAAGCGATAGAAAATGCTTATTTTTTTGTGAAAGCGCAAGAAAAAGAAGGAGTGTGAAAGGCAAAAAAACATACACTAAGCTTTTTTTTTTTTTTTTTTTTTTTTTTTTTTTTTTTGCATAAAAAGGACCGTTTAGATAAAATTATTAGAAACATTACTCGGTTTTAACCGTCTTTATCTAAATCAGTATTTATGTTCCCATATATGCCTTCTACGCAATACAAAATATTTAATTATTTGTGAATATGATAAAAAAAGAGATTGGGGGAACATCTACAGTACATAACACCCCGAGCTTCTGTTTATTTAAAAAGTCCCGCTTAAATATAAGTATAAAAACACTGCATGGTTTTAACCTTATTTTGGAATCATAATGTAACATATTAATGTAATCGTAATGTAATGTAAATAAGATTTCCCTATTATCAATATCCCTGTAAGGTCCCTTATTAAATTTACACATGATTCATGTAGTTATATTTCATTATCTCTATATTAGCAATAAAATTATCCCTTGACTTCCGTTAGCTATCTCACTAAACTTTTTTTTTGGTCAAATTTCAGATTTTAACTTGTAGTTTCCAATTTAACTACAGGTACAACTGAAATTCCCTTTCGTTTGAAGTTCTCGTACTATTGTTAGAAATATTTAACTTGATTAAATTTAATTTCTCTTAATCCTGTACAAAAAGTTTTGTGCAGAAATAGTACTCTATGAGATTTAATCATTGATTGCCTTTTAACCTTTAATTAGTGTTACCGGTCTCACAGAACATTTCTTTTTGCAATTTTTATAGTCTAACTTGCAATTTTCAATTTAGCTACAAACACTACCGAAATTTTGTTTCATTTGGAACTTTAGTAATATTACCATGCACTTTTAAATAGATGTATATTAATTATAATCGTCTTGTACAAAATGTTTAGTACAAAATACCATCCTTTAAGTTTATCATGCCTTTTATTCATCTTTTGGTCTTACGGTCTCACAGACCCCTTCACACTAGTTACGTTACAATTTACATCACATCATTTAAAGGTTAAGTTTTGAAAATTTTGAAAAACAGAACGCCGAGAAAGCGGACAGTTTAAATTTAGAATTCAAATGAACAATCAAGTGGAAATTTAATAGAAATCTGATTTTGAAAATGTATGAATTAAAATATAGAAAACATTTTGATATCATTTTATTTATAAGAGATTAAATTGGCTTTACATTAGTATTAAAAAATAAAAATCAGTTATGGATATGAACCCCCCTCCTCCTTTAATCTAACCATTTCAGCAATGTCAATAATGCTGTCTCATACGTAAAGTAAAAAATGAATTCCCTTCGGATGTAGTTCCACCACTGTAAGGAATCAACCGGGGTATTAACGACAAGGAATGGCGTTATTATCCCGATATACTTATTGCGCAGTTCATATTAAACTACAAACTACCTCGCGAACATATCCAAAATATTCTAAAGCATTTTGAAAGTACATGAAATGCATTACAAATTTAAATAGTAAACAAAATATTTCCTGGTAAATACATAGTCTTCACATCACAGAACTTACCTCGCATATTTTATACCAAGCATTAATTTAAATTGTTTCTAAAAGCGATAAGACCTACAAATGGAATAAATTAACTTTAAGCTCTTGTTTGTGTTTTATATGACTCAGAGTCCTTCTCCGCAGAGCCCGCAGGTGCCATTTTCCGGATTATTTCATAATTATGCGTAATATTAGCACTTGGCGTTATTACACCGGAACACCTTCTACAGCGAGTGATATTTTGATATGTGCAAAAATTAATACATTAATAAAATTTACGCAGTCATTCTGTAGCATTTCAACAATCAAGTATGGAACTCTAATTTGGATGCAAGCCCTAAAATTCGTTCATTTTAAAATAATGAATTTCTCAGAAACTTAGATTACGAATTTAATGAATATTTGCATTTAAACTAATTGAATTGTACTAAATCTATTTATGGTGTCGTTTGGTTATTTTTAATCTATATATCACCTTAAGAAACTTTTTTATACACTATTTAAAATGAGCCTTTATTTCAAATTTTTTAGTGCCAGTAACTTTATACTGCAGTAAATTGTGGCTGAGGTAAATAGAAAGTACTTTTTTCCCCATGAAATTTAACCATGTAGATTTATCTACTATGTCTAGCGGGAGAGAGAATAGAACGCGAACGGTGACTTACTTTTGTTTATTGTGATTGCTATATGAAAGATGTATGTTTTTATACAGGGTGTCCCCTCTCAACGGTGGCCAACGGCTAATTTCTAAACCGTTAGTCATAGACATATAGTTCCAATTGCAAAAATGCTTTTAAAAAGCTAAAAAATTGTTTTTCAAGCGATTTAGGTCAAAATAAAATTTATTAAAAAATTACAAAAATTAATTTTGCATGCGGTCCCCCGGTCCTATAAGTGATATTTAGTAATTTTTTCCCACTACTCTAACAAGTAAGAGAAAAAAGGTCCCATTCACATAACATAGCCATAAATTCACAGAGTTATAAAGCTTCAAATTTCAGGACTTAAACCACTTTTTTGTAGCTAAATACGGATGAATTGGACTGAGCTTTGAGGGAACGTTCACTAAGTGCTTAAAGTATTATAAAGGGCATCTATTTTCAATGCTGTCTAATAGCTAATTCCTAAATCATTTCCCACAGACATATAGTTCCAATTTCTAAAAGGTTTTAAATGAGATAAAGAAATATTTTAAAAGCAATTTAACTGAAGGTGCTACCACCGTATAAGTTATAGGGTAATGTTAATTTTTATTATTTAACTTCTAGATTGGTTAAAAGAGTTGAAGACGTGAGTTTTAAAATTCTCTTTATCGTGAAAATTAAATTTTGGGAAATCGCAATTTTATTTTAAAAGGTGTGGTATATTGATAAGCCTTTATTTTGCTTAAAACGTTCGTACTTATTTTTCCCTTGCTCAAATTTTAACTCACTTCCAAATATCCGATCGAGGTTCAATTTGCACACTTATTTATATCCAATGACAGTATAATATTAATACAATTTTAAGTACGCACCATTTATTTATTTTATAGGATTACATCAAATTCTGTTAGGTTAAGTCATCTAATAGAATAGTAAATATATGTCATTTTGTAACGATTTGTGATTATTGTTTTTCATAAATTACATTAACAAACTTTCTGTTATTTTTTACTTATAATTTTAGTACAAATTTTGCTTTAATATGTAATCATCAACATAAATTTAACAATAATATTGTAAATATTATTTTACTCTCAATGATTAATGCGAAATTTTATATCTTGCGTTTATTTTTATTTCCAGTAAATTTGTGACTGACCCCTAATTTGCAGCAAAAAAGATGCTTCAACTTTAAACAGCTATTACTTGGCCAGTTTTAGTCGCAGAGGAATAGGGCTTTTTTTGAATTATTTGTTACAGTAGTGGGAAAAATTTACTAAATATCACTTATAGGACCGGGGGACCGTATAAAAAGTTAATTTTCTTAATTTTTTAATAAAATTTTATTTTGAGCTAAATCACTTGAAAAACAATTCTTTACCTTTTTTAAAGCATTTTTGCAATTGGAACTATATGTCTATGACTAACGGTTTAGAAATTAGCCATTGGCCACCGTTGAGAGGGGACACCCTGTACGATGTATAAACTGTATTTTTTTTTTCTTACAATGCCGTACAGAAAGAGAGGAACATATGAAATAAATGCATCATAAATGTGGGTCTTCAAGACCGCTAATAACACTGTATTTTAATATACTGTTATTGTCATGTGCGACTTTTTTTTTAACTTGAAAAGGTTGTATATAGTACATAGAGTTATTGTACAATACCGCATAAAAAATATGGATTTATGTAAATACTTTATGAAACAAATATTAATAAAAAGCAAATAAGTGACCATGCGTATTAAGAAAATGTCACTATAAAGTTACAATCATTTACAGAATGTTTTGTTTTTAAGTAGAGATTAAGTAGAATTTATAGATACTGTACAGGATAACACACAATAAATACACTATGTGTCGTATATTTGATACTATTATTTAAAATGTATTTTAGTATCACTGTGTTACATGAAGGCTCACGAAACTTTTATATGTTACTAAGACACTTTACTGCACCATCTTCCTCATTTCAAATTCGCGATGTAACATTTTTAGTTCTTTCCCCAGCAATTAAAAATCGTACCAATACACTCTATTTATCGGCAATTGCTGTTTTAATTTTATTTAACACTTATTGTTTCATGTTTTTATGTATAGTTAAATAGCATATATAATATTTTAAAATAGTTGGAAATACTTAGTACATGTTGTATACATTTTTTCCTTTACTGTCGAGAAAAAATTAAAAAATAAATAAAATTATATTTGAAGTATTATTACATACATCTTTAAAAAATGTTTATGACGCATGCGAATTTATGTTTGATAAAATCTTTCACATTAAATAATTATTTACAAATTATTTGTAATTTTTGTAATTATTTTTTATTAATTATTTTTAGATTTACATTGGATATAAAAAACTGAATGTATAATACACTGTAAAAAAATAATAAAATAAATAAATAAATAAATAAATAAAAATCCGTTAATTATACGGCAAAAACTGCTGGCAACAGTTGTTTCAGTAAAACTTGCAGTAAAATTAGATGTAATAAATAAATTTACACCTAATTTTACTGAAATTTCTATGGAAAAAACTTCTGGTAACATTGCTGCCAGCAATTTTAGCCGTACAATTAAAGGATTTTTTTTACAGTGTACCATTCATCAGACATACAAGTAAACAATTATCTAAAATACATATACAATTAAACGTTAAACGTTTCGAGAAATGTTTTAGTCCTTCATCAGTGGAAAAAAAAAATATTCAAATAACAAAGAAATTAATTAGTCCAATGAAATAAGTTGAAAAAAGAGAAAACCTCGGAATGAAAGACAGAAAAGCTGAAATTTGCAAATAACTTTGTCTTGACATTTTAAAAGTTAAATGAATAGTTGCATAAAATATCATGCCCGCGTCTCCAAAATATTCAGTATAAGTCAAATGTCACGCATTTTTATTTATTTTTGCTTATATCTTGAAAACTGTTCGTTTATTGCATCCGTCATTTTCGAATCACTGTATCCTTCAACACGTCATTTTAAAAAGCATTATGTAAAATGCCTTAAGAGTGAGTTTAAAATTTTGAGTGAATTTTATATTGTTTGAATGATGTTTGATATTAGTTGGTGATATTTTCGATTGTACATTGAGGCGACTGTATATTGTCAGGAGATTGCTCACGATACATGGGCATTGGCGATAAAAACGTGAAGCACTCATACCTCGTGTTCATTGTTTTACAGATACACCCGCAAGGATTGTGCCATTCAAGAAGAAAAACATTGAAAATTTCTTGCGTTAGTTTTGGAATTCTGTACGAATGCTTTACTGCAAAATTTTATTTCGTACTATTTCTGCGAAGATGTTCGCAGTCCTTTTCCCCAGTTAATGTGTAACGGTTGGATGCTCGTGCTGGGAGTTAAATGCAGACATACTCATGAATTAAGATAAAAAACACAGTTTATTAAAAACTATACGGGCTCAAGGGAAGTAGAGCAAGTCTAATTTTCACAACTGAGAATACTACGAAAAGACTAAACGCACACTCACAGGCTCCGGAAACTAGCTCAATCGGGGCAACTCTGATTACTTCTCACTATCTCTCGGCTAAGCTGCTAGATAAAAGTTAATTAGACAGCCCGTGGCTGTAGATATCCTTTATTTACTTTGAGATAATCAAATGCTATTACTATTAAATGTCTTACCACGGCCAACTTCTCAAATTGAATACTGAAACTCCTTCACAACTCATGGGAGGCTCGATGCTACTTGCAATCTGCTAGATACCAGCGGGAAACACACTTCGATGACTAATATCGCTCGAACACTCGGCTGGCTATCGCCAGAGATTCACTTCGCTATATAATGTCGCTAGTCACACTCAGTCTTGGCTGGCTAATGCCAGAGAAACTACTGCTAGCTGGCTAATGCCAGAGATACACTCACACCACACACTCAAACTCCAAGCCTCTATATGCTGCAAACTGAGACACTTCACTTTTACATACCACCACCAACCGCGAGCCCAAATGCAGAATCCGAAAGAGACACACACACTCTAGAAAGCCAAAGTAAAAGAGAGGATAGATGTCGCTTTCACGCTTACACATGTCAAACCATTGACGTCACGATCCCAGAAATACTAAAGTGCCTTTATGACAAAGGTCACTCCCTCACAAATGCATTCTGTATGTTTTTGATATACATAATAAAATTCTCTTTTTCTTACAGTTCTGCCCATTGTTTTCCTGAATGCAGTAATAGAGATAAAGGAGTGTGAACATCTTCAAAAAATGAACCAAATAAAAAAAATTGAGTAAAGCATTCATACAAATCTGTGCAACTAATGCAAGATATTTTCAGCGCACTATCCGCTGTTTTCAGCGTCAATGGTACGGTTATTGTGAGGACATATAGAGAATAATGAACACGAGGTATATGTGAATCACAATTTTATTGCCAAAGCATATATGTTGTGCGCAAGTTCATTTCCGGACTTTATTGCATATACAGCACCGTTTATTGGTTTAATCTTATTATTAATTTTTAATTAATTTTACAAAATACCCAATTCTTTGGCAGATTATTTGCGAAATTTCAGGTCATTTGGATCAGTCATTCATTTCTTATCGGTTTTTACATACGCATAAAAAAATATTTTAATATGGCATTTAACTTGTTAGGAAGATGCTGACTTTTAGTAACCTGAACCCGTTTACTACAAGATACAGGCTTATGGCCTTGTAAAGTGCCTGAAATTATCTGGTACATGTTCCGTCTAACATATAGGACTCAGAGACTGTATAAAAACTGAAATGACTTTTTTTGACAATTTTTTGGAATCAGTATCGAAAACTGCAAAACTAAAGGATTTAGGAATGAGGTATTTTATAAGAATATGGCACATTGCTTAGATTTCTATGGCGCACTAATCGATTTCATGTACCCTTTCAAAATTTACAAAGCTTATTGAAAATAAACCAGGATAATAAAATAAAATGAAAATAAAATACTAAAAATAAGTTTCACGATTTCAATAAGTAAAATTTTATAGAGGGTTTTGTAATATTATTTAGGTACTTTATTTTATTTTTAAAATGAAGAAAATTTGTAACATGGTTTAAGTGTTTAATACATACATTAAGTAATTTGTGATCCGGTTTAAGATAAAAAAAGGAATAATTAGTTGTTTATAAAGTAATTGAAGTTAATCTGTGTTTGCTGTGATATAGCATTTTTTAATTTTTAAAAAAGGCAAAAAAAAAAAAAAAAAAAAAAAAAAAAACAATCGTAGGTTCATTTTAAAGTTAGATTTCTAAAAAACATAATGTTATATAATTTTATAAAATGTGTTTTTTTTATATTTCAAAAGCGTTTGTATGTATTACGCACACACACATACATATATACATATATACACTGAAAAAATAATTATAGTTTCTTAAATGTCTTTTGAAAACTCTTTAGTAAAAAAAAATAAATATTTGAACTGTCTTTTTTACAAATGAAGTACAAACAAGGACAAAAGAAACAAATGACTAAAAGAAATTCTAATTAATTACACAACTACATGGAGCACAGAAAATTTGTCTTCATATAAGAAACTTTTCGTAGTTGGGGATTGAGAAGAGAAAGAATTTAATGATGAATGATTCAGATCGTAGAAAGGAAATAAATTTGAACATTTCTCATCAATTAATACGTTTTCATTGCAGAGTTCTAGAAACATAAAGAAATGTCTAGTAATTTTCTTGGATGTAGTTATTGCTTTAATTTTCTCTTCTCTTATAACATTTCGCAAAGAAGAAATATTATCATAACTCCTGTTTCTAACACAATTTTTCAAATATGTTAGATCAGCTTCATTTTTAAGACTTATTCTATACTTTATTGTTGAGTAACTAAAATAAAAATACTACAGAATTTTAAACAAATTTTAAGTGTTTTTCATGTATGAAAATGCATAAAAAGAAGTATTTGCAATTATTAATATTTTCATGCAATCGGTATTGGTACAGCTTAAATGAAACTTTTAGGGGTCGCTTTCTATAAAGAATGTTTTCTTATTTCAATAAATATTTTGAAAATCTAAGTCATTCGTATTTTTCTATAGGAAGTTTTAAACAAAATGATCACAGAGATTACACATTAAAGATTCTGGTTGGAACAATAAAATTTTTATTATAAAATGCAACCTCTGAAATTTATTATGGTATCACAATGTTTCAATTACCGGCATATGTTATTATATTCTATTCGATCTCTATTTTAAAAAATGCATTTCGTAGTATATTTCTCTTGCAAATGTTCTCTAAACATATTTAAAATATTTTTTTGCTATGTTATAGATATAATAATATGTGTGTTTATCAATTTTCTCAAATAAAATAAAAATCCTCTTTATTATATATATATATATATATATATAAATATATAATTATAATTTCAAATTTATCAATTAACAAGAACCAGCACACCCCCCTCACAAAACAAAAGTCCCTTAAAATTGAAAATTCAACAATCAAAATACAAAAACAATAGGCTGCCAGCCTCGTCAGCGATGGGTTTTATTACTCAAAAGCAGCCGGACACTCGAGTTTACAAAAACAAAATATATTTAAGTGACAGTGGGTTTCGGCCAGAGCGGTGAATAGCAAAAAATCAGATGTTAAACACCCGATGGCTATAATTCACGCGCTCCCCCACCGGACCCTACGCCACATTAGTAAACGAATGTCTCACCTGGAACATTGTAAACGATGTAAAAATATGTTCTCTGAATAAAACCACATCCCCAACTTAGTTGCAATGCCACAAATTAAACAGAACAAAGTAGAAACCGTATTCCAAACCAATCAAAAAACAATCCAGGTCTGTTGCCACCCAATGCAGCTCATCATCATAAAACCGTCCTTAAGCAGGCTTTAGGTAATACAAGTCATTTAGCTGTCACTGAGTAGCAAACGATAAAAAATATAGAGAATCAGCAAAATCAGAGTACTTTTTTATGAACTTAAGAGGAATATTGTTTTTATAGTGAAGTTTACTTTTAAATTGAAAAAGCTCACTTTGAAATAGATATTTTTCTGAACATATTCTATAAAATCGGAAAATTTCGCTGATTATAATATTAATGTAGATTCGTTTTGAAATATTGAAGGACCAGTGTACGAGCTGATTAACTGTAAAAGAAAAGCTTTTACGCTTATCATAAATAGAAATTTGTATTTTGTTATCTATTAAAATTTTTATTTTTAAATCTAGATAATCAGCCTCCGAACTATTTTCATTAGTTTTTTTTTTTTTTAACATTAAGGAGTCAGGATAAATTTCTTGAGAAATTTCATTAAAATCAGAATTAATATTCAAAACGATCAAATCATCAATGTATCGGTAAGCAAAAAATTTTAGATCAGCTTTATTTATACTATATTGGAATTCATAAAAAAATAATAAGTTAGCTGCAGTGGATGAGTAACTAGTACCCATACCAATCCCATTAATTTGTAGGTATATTTTAGAACCAGTGTAAACGTAATTATTATAAAGTCAAAACCGGCATAATTTATAAAACAAGTTTGAATTAAAATCAGTACCATCCAAAACCAATTCAGCTGCTTTTAAAAGTGCATCCTTTAAACTACAAATAGGAATGGTGGTAAATAAATTTTCGAAATAAATAGCTCAACTTCATTTAAATTGGTTAAAACTCGAGTTATTTCAACTCTTTTTTGAGAAGCTGCCTTTTAACATTGAGATGAGTGGATTTCAGCTCAACTTGAGTTATTTTGTGGCTGATTTTTTAAGAGAGTGTAGATAAGATTTCCGATGTGTTAATGTTACTGTCAAAGAAGTTTTGGAATCTTAGCAACTGATATTTGAAAATGATTGAGAAGAAATATCTGGATATAAATTAAGAAAATCAAATTCTAATGATGAAAATAAAAGTGACGACGAGTCTACCTACACTCTTAACATTGATGGACTTTTTCTTTAGAATATCGATGAAACTTTTTCAGTATTGAAAAAAGTTTGTGATATTTATCCGATGTAAAATTGGTTATAAAAAAGAAGAATTAAGAATTTGAAAAAAAGTAAGAAAATTTTAACTTTATATTTATAAAAATATGAAAAATAAATAAGCAATAACTTGCGCATTCACACATGGAAATAAAGAAGATGGTACGAAATTTGCACTACTAATTATATAACAGGGCCTAACATAAGCGTAGATGAACACATATTTCTTTCAAAATCTGTGAGTAGGTTTACTCAGTATATGTCTACCTAAACTAGACAAATTCATTATCATAACTCGTTGTATTTTCTGGCAGATTTTGATTTAAAAATGGCTTTATAGAAACTGTAAAATGCCAAAGACAAAAATTAGAAGTCTCGGTAAAAAATGACAAAATCGGAATTGCATGCGGCTATTCTTCTAACACTGCGTAACTGTTTACGAAGGAGAAAAGCGTAAAAATGTTTTATTGCTTTGCATTCTGCATCTAACTGTTGAAATTTTAGATAATTCTAAAAAATATTAAATACTCTAGTTTTTTACAACACAACTAAATTCAGTGTAGCTGTGTTGTTTCGCAGATGACAGGAACTCTGCATATATCAAGTCTGATTCTTACAGGAGTCTGGTCAATGCAATTTATATTATTTTGTATTTTGTTGATATCAATGCTTGGCTTTAGGCAAAACTGTAACTGGAAATATAGTTAGTATACGTCTATTTGTATAAGTTTATTATCTATTAATATACGTCAATTTATTCATGATTTAAAACGTACGAGAACAGTTTTTTTTTTCTTAAAAAAACTTGTTGTTGGGGCAAGAAAAAATACAAACTAAGCATAAAAATGTTTGTTATCACAGTTTAAAAAAATGAAAATTAAATTAAAGAAAATTGTTCAAAGTATAATGCAATCACACGTTTCAGGTAAAACTGCATAATCTTTAATTAGGTTTTTCAAGCAATGCATACAACAAATTGGATTTGACAAATCAGTAAAATTAGAAAGCAACTTGTAATTTTTATATTTCAAAAAAATATTCTTAGATTTTATATCTAAATTATTTGAATGGGATGATCAACTTTTTATTAAAGTTTTTTAAGTCGAAGTTTATTTTTGTTTAAAATATATGTTCAATGTTTGTCCAATATATTTTCCTCATACTTAATGAAATGTAATTTTGAATGATAGCATTTTCTGAAGTGTAGGTAATTTCTGCTGATTTTATGTGTAAAATATAATCTAAAAACTAAGAAATATCGTTTATTATAAGAAATTTCAATCTTAAAACTAACCATATTAAGTATTTGAACATATTTATATATCCCCTTATAATTTTACATTTTTAATAGCTATTACTAAAATTCACTTGGTGTGGCCTTGATAGCATAGTGGTTATAATAACGGACTCCGGGCTGAAAGGTCCCGGGTTCGATACTGGCCACTGCCAAATACGCCTCGAATGTATGAAGTGTAAGTGCTCGTTATTAAAGGGATTATGAATATCCTGACGGAGCATTAGCAAAGTTTGGTGCTGCCATCTATTCAGGTTTTGCCAAAAATCTTCCGCTCCAGAAGTCTGGATGAAGCTCGAAGAAAGCTCCTGCCCTTCGAGCCCACTTAATGTTTATTAAAAGTAATTTTGCAGCTATTACTAAAATTTGCTTGGTGGCTCATACTAAAATTTTTAAGTTAGTTATACAAAAAATTCTTTTGTTCAGTTTACAAAAGAAATGCTTGTTTCGCTTGCAAAAAAAAAGTTTGTAATGGTTACTAAAAAATTATGTGGAATACAAATTTACTGAAAAATTTTAGAATAATAGAAATTGACATTTTTTGGTTACCTAAAAAAATACAGTTAACCATTCAAGCACCCAATGTATATGATTTTTTTGTGCAAAAAATTTCGAAGTAATCTGTAGTTCAGTTTTAACATGACTTTCCAATCCATTCTGCTATATATTTTTTTTATTTTATTCCATGTATGTGACTGTGATTAATAGATCTCAAAATTAGAAACTCTAAAGTCCACATAATTCCATGAACACACTTCTTTTTAGATGAAACTGCTCTCAAAATCTCTGTGTATTGTAGTTGAGATGAAGACTGAAATCTTTTTACATTCTTCTATCTTTACAAGAAGAAAGTATTGGATTCATGAAAATTTTCGACTTCCGGTTTTCGGCGGATTTATACGTTTTAGAAGGTCCTGAACACGTTTTGACTATTTTTAGAAAATGTCTGTCTGTGAATCTGTCCATCTGTCTGTGAGTCTGATGGTCTGTCTGTGAGTCTGTCTGTCTGTGAGTCTGTCTGTATGTGACAAAAAATTTGTGGGCGCTCTATCTCAATAACTAATGCTCAAAATTTAATAAAATTTTATATTCAGTTAGACCTTGATATGAATTAGAGTCTATTGGTTTTTGGTGAAAATTGGCTTGCAGGTGGCACTGCTATACTACGTTTTTCATGATTTCCAAGATTGCTATATCTCAAGAACTAATGCACAGAATTTCACCAAATTTCAGATTCTGTCACCCCTTGCTATACATAGACGCTGATTAAGTTTTGGTGTAAATTGGACCGCAGGTGGCGCTGCTATGCCACGTTTTTTTATTTTCATGTTAGCTATATCTCAAGAACTAAAGCACAGAATTTCACCAAACTTCAGATTCCGCGATACCTTGCATAGTGGTTATAGCATAGTGGTACATAGCCGCTGATAAGGTTTTGGTGTGAACTTCCTTATAGGTGGCGCTGCTATGCTACATTTTGCACGATTTTTGCGATAGCTATATCTCAAGAACAAATGCAGAGAACTTCATCAAATTTTAGTGTCTTTTACACTAGAATATATAACATAATTAGACGCTGATTACATTTTGGTATTAACCTTGCAACAGGTGGTGCAGCTATGCTGCATTTTGCACGATTTTTCCGATAGCTATATCTCAACAACCAACGCACAGAATTTCATCAAACTTCAGATTTCGTTACAAAATGACATATAACATAATTACATGATGATTACATTTTGTTATAAATCCTTCAACTGATGGTACTGCTGTGCTATATTTTACATGGTTTTATTTAAACTAGCTATATCTTAAGAACTAATGCACAGAATTTCATCAAACTTGAGATTCTTTTACACCAGAACATAATTAGACGCTTTTTTACGTTTTGACATAAATTTTCCAAGATATGGTGTTGCTGTGCTACGTTTTGCAAATTTTTTGCTATAACTATATCTCAAGAATTAATGGACGAAATTCCATCAAATTTCAGATTCTGTTAGGTCTTGACATCAATAGATGCTTATTAGGTTTTAGTATAAATTACCCAACATAAGACACAAATAAGCTCATTTTCTCAGAATATTAATTAAATTTTGCACGTTAGGCTTTTCGGATACCAGAATCTCATTAGGCTTGGTCAAATGTTCGAGGAAATTCGATAGTGGGTAACTTTGGGGTCACCACGTTTTTTGTTTAAATATTAAAATGTACTTAGATGATAGAAGAAAGTTTCGGGATTGACAAATCCAACCTGTTTGGTATTGCACTAGCTTCTTGAAAAAAAAATCTTTACTTCGAGATCTGCTTTATTTATTCAGCAATATTAGAAACCTTAATATTTTCAGAAAGTGTCGAATTTTACCTATATCTGTTGCAGAAAACGTTGCAAGGAATTTTTTTTTTTTTTTTTTTTTTTTTTTTAGTATTCGGGAATTGAAAAACGAGCGGTGATTTTACACTGAAAAGTGTTTGTTTGACAGAACAGAATTCTAAATATGTAATTTTATTTATACGATTGTAATAAAACCGAATCATTTCATTGTCCATATAGTTTTGCGACATCTAATTTTAAATTTATTTTTTATAAACAATCTGTGATATAAGCATGATATTTCTTTTTTCTAATAAACTTATGTTGTGATTATATATGCTAATTATTTTCTTCGTTATCACTGCTTCATTTCTAGGGATGCTACCTCAAAATATCGATTATCCGGATACTTTTCAGACGTATTATAAGATATAACACTGAAATTATCACAGCAAAATCTCGAATTGGGAATGACAGAATTCACGCAATAATTGGTTACGTATTTTAAAAATAGGAAAAAGTGACTAGAAAGTTTACGATAGGGATGAGTAATAAAAAATGAGACTAAAAACATCAGTAACTGAAGATGCATGAGAAGAAAGGCAAAAATATTTTAAATTCATCGTACATAAAGGTTATGTTATTTATGTTTTACAACTTAGATATTGTATATATTAATATATATGATATTTTGGGGTGTATGCTAAATTACGATAGCTTAATTTGTGTAAATGTCTAAATTAAAATGGTAGAATAAATGAATCTTATAATTTAGATTTAATTTCTTTTAGAGTTCTTTGCGAAATGTGAACTAATTTTCTTTTCAATTTAAAAGTACATATATTTTTGTATTTGTCTTTCATTTTAAGAAATTATAGGGGAATAAAACTTTTACTTAGCTGAAGCTTCTTATCGAAACGCTTACTCTTTGTAAATATTTAAGTTGAAATTACTCTCCATCAGTAAACTATGATGCTAAAAATTTTATTTTACTTAGAATTTTACTCCGGACTCGTACGTTTAAATTAAATACAAACACACTCAAAAAAAGTATTTTGTGAAATAAGCAAATGTTTGTTTAAATCCTTAAAGTTTTCGTAAGTTATCTTACTTAAAAAAAAAATTCCAGTGATAAAAAAAATTTTGTTATACACGCACATATATATGTATATATATATACATACATTATGCATTAGCTGAAGTCATTTATACTAAAATTGTATATAAACTAGCCATTACAAAAAAACACACAACTATAATATCTGCAAATTTAAGCAATTTTAAAAATCCCCAAGTTTGAATTTTTCCAACACTTGAAGAAAAAAAAATCTCTCTAAAGAAAATTATATTTATATACATCAGAAAAGAATTCCTGAAATTAATAATTTAAAAAATAATTTTTTTTAAATTCTATTATCACTTAAAAAATTGTTATTTAATGATTTTTTTAAATAATCAAATTCTGAAGTAAATATCCTTCCAGCCCATAATGAATAAAAAGTGCTTTTTTCCCATTCTTTTTTTCCCCCAATGCTTCTAATTTTAGTAAACATTTGAAGCTAAAATACACGAAATCCGATTATTCGAGATTCGGTTCTAGTTTTCGTTTATTTTGAATGTGAATGGAATTTTGCCAAGTATCTTTGCACTGTGGGAGAATATGATGTCGCAAATATAGCTATTTAGTTTCACTCATATAGCATAGGAGCAATTTTTGCGATAGTTTAAGTGAATAAGCGATAAACTAATTTTTCTAACGTCCATGAATTGAACCTCTTTATGGATAAATTAGCTAACCTAGTATTTCATGATACTTCATCTTTTTTTAAGATACAAGCGAGATAAATATTGCTCCGAAATCTTTTTCTAAGAAAGAACATTTAAAGAAAAAAACCTTTTATATTTCTTGTTTTTTTTTGTAAATATTTTATTGCTTGAAAATATTAAAAGATACTATTTGCTATATGACGTAATATTTAAATAAAAAAAATTCAATCTCTCTCTCTCTATATATATATTTTTTTTTTTTTTTACACAGCCGTCGTTTGAAAACAAGATTGCCGGTGAATGTGGATAAGGTACTCGCTTCATTCAGAACATGCTTATTCACATCGAAAATAATTGAAAAATATAAGTTCTGTAGCTTGATTAAATTATATTAGGATATATATGCATATATTTACATATACAATAACAAATATAAAGTTATCCAAAATGCCATTCCTTAATTAGAAATTTTATCACATCTTCTGCATAAAAAAGAGAAATGCGAAAATTATTACAAAATGTATTATAACGGACCAAGTATTTTTGTTGCAGTTTTCCGTACCTTGGTCGTAGTGTACGCTGTAAAAATATCTGTAAGGTTACGAAATTTTTTCTGGTAAATTTGTATTCCAAGAACATTGTATAAGGTGGTCTGGTGTAATAACGTCAGGCGGGGTAATAACGCCAAGTGCTAATATTATGCATAATTATGAAATAATCTGGTAAATGACACTCATGTGCTCTGCGTAGAAGGGTTTTGAGTCATATAAATTGCAAAAAAGAGCTTCAAGTTAATTTGTTTCATTTTTAGGTCTTATTCTTTTTACAAGCAACTAAAATTAACGCATGATCTAGAATTTGCGAGATACGTTTTGAGGTGTAAAGACTATTTTTGTTATCCGAAAATACTTTGTTAATTACATAAATTTGTAGTACATTTCATAGACTTTCGAAATGTTGTTGAAGATTTTGGATATCTTCTCAAGATAATTTGTAATTTAAAATGTACAGCGCAATAACTGTAATGGGGTAATAACACTAATCCTTGGTAATAATACCCCGGGTGATTCCCTACAGTGGCCGAGCTACATCCTAAATACTGATTCAAATAAACACAGTTAAAACTGTGAAATGTTTCTAATAATTCTTTTTAAGCGGTCCTATTTAAGCAAAAAGAAGCTCACGGTCTGATATTATGTTGCCTCATCCTACCCCCTACGCCACACCTTTTTTTTTCTTACACTTTCACAAAAAAATGAACATTTTCAATAGCTTAGAATGCAATTTGTCAATTTCTAAGTTTGAAGAATTTGTATTTTTAGAATTGTGCAATCTACATGCAATTATTCCATATTATTTCATAGTTTTGTTTGCATGGCGTTATTACCCATATAGGTGGGTAATAACGCCAAATAGCATTTATCAAGTAATCACGCCTTTACATTTTATGAATACATAACTGTTAAATTATTTTTTTTATATTGATAGTCAATGAGTTGCTGTATCAAATCATATATTTGTGTGAAAAATACAATCTAAAACTGAGCCGTGAAAATTGGTAGAAGCTTAACGTGGCGTCATTACCCCAGGGAACTTTATAACAATAACAGCAAAATTTCATGAAACCGAGGAAGGTTACATGATTTTTTGCTGTTACCGTTACATGAAAGTTCTTGGAATTCTAGAAAAATCTTAGTAACTTTACAGTTTTTTTTCTGTAGTGTAGGAGTGTTTGATAGAAATCGGAATGTAATGAGAAATTTCAAACATTTCAGCCCAGTCACCAAAAATCTAAAAGCTGTACAAAGGAATAGCATGACCACTCACGGTAGATGATTTTTCCAATTTAGGTAGCGAGAAGTTGATTTTTAAAAGTTGATTTTAGCGGTATTTATTTTTTGCATATTGCTTTTCAATAATTAGGGAATATACACTGCTATTATTTTTGATATAAATATTTTTGTATGGGCTATAAACTTAGATCAAATGTGGCGTTTGTTAGTTATAAAGGAATCAATCAATTTGAGTGTATTTGTTTAATTTGCTACTTGACGCAAAATAAAATATACCGTTAGACTATGAAAGCTCCCGGACAAAATATGGACTTTATTTTATCTGATATATGTGCTTATTTGCATTATTTTGCATACATCAGCTTTTACATCATATTTAATGTCGAAAGTAATCTTTTTTTTTAATATCATTTTTTATTTCTAATAGACAAAAAGTTACATGATACAGTACGTTTCAGCTCAATTTTCGATAACATTAAATAGTTTGTGTTCTTAACTTTTTGTTTTTTAGTTTAATTTACCTGCTTCTAAGTGCTAAAATAGTTTTTAAAATTATTTATAGTTTGTTTAGTCTAAGTAATATTTAAAGACAGAAAACCGACGATTATAAATACACAAATAAAGTATGAGAAGGTAGCAATTAGCTATTTCGAATCTACTATCGAGATTCTTCATCAGTGCAAAACTCAGCGAGCTAAAATATAGCTAAACTGAGCAAAGACACAGTGAGAAGCAGGTTTATATACCCGCTACGGGAACAATCCCGCCTAAAAAAAGCAACCAATGAGAAGAAAGCAGCCAAAAGAACTGGGTGGACAAGTTGCGACAAGTTGCTGCCGGAGAACAAGCAAAACAAAAACTAAAAAGCGAGTAGAAAAAAATATATTAAATTAAAGATTTCCAAATACTTGGAAACTAAGGAGTACCATGTAAGTCATTGACTAAGGAGTGAGAATTTTTTATGATGTGGTAAGCTTCCCAAAAATCAAGATCAAGAATGGAAGGACATTTATGGATGATGGTGGCTGGGGAAAAGTTGAACTTATGTTGTGAAGACCAACAATGTTGAGCAATTTAGCTCTTGATTTTTTACATACCTTTTATGTTCCATCAACCCTGCTGTTCTGTTCGGATCTATTTGACCCGAAAATTTTATTGTTCACTTATAAAAAAAATTAGCGCAGAGATATTTCCATAAAGCTTTTTGACTTTGTTCATTAGTAATAGAACTATATATTCCTAGAAGTATTTACGTTTATTTATATTTCCAAGAGATATTTTTTAACTTAGTCCTAATGTACTGTTTGGGTGATATTGACCCGAGTTAAAAAATAATTTTCTCATGCATTTTTATTTTTGTTTGGAATCATTCAATAAAAATAATTACTGCAACGTATCTATTTTGAAATCTGTTTCGTTGGCACAGGTGTTAGATCACGTGACAAGATGTCAAAGTCAAATGTTGATATCATTGACGGAAGGAAAAAAATGCACCTGTTAGTAGCGTTTCTTTTTTCTTACTGTATTTCAATTTCTAATAATCTGAAGAACAGTTGTATCTCTGAGTGTTAGTGAAAAAATGGCGAATCGTAGAAATTTGAGCGACGCTGATATTGCTAAATTAATGGAAGCCTCTGACAGCGAAGAGGAAAATGCGTCTGAGTATGAAAATCATACAAGTGAGGAAATTGAAAGTGAAAGTTCTGACAACGATTTTGATATTGATATTCAAAAGACGCACAATATACAGAGTATTCAGTCTAAGAATCATGAAATAGTATGGAAATTGAATCCCCTTCTTCATTCTGGTCGATTAATGTCTGCTAATATTATAAAAACTACTCCAGGTGTCACAAGATATGCAACGACAAGGATAACTGACATAAAAAGCGCATTTGCGACGGTATTCAATTCTACAATCGAGAACGAAATCATAAAAATGACTAATATAGAAGGAAGAAAAGTGTATGAAAAAGAGTGGAAAGATATTAGTACTGAAACTTTTCAAGCATACATCGGATTATTATTATTAGCTGGTGTGTACAAATCATGTGGAGAATCAACAAAAAGTTTGTGGAATCAAGAAACAGGCAGAAATATATTTCGTGCTACAATGTCCCTTAAAACCTTTCATATGATATCGAGAGTTATTCGTTTTGACAATAAATCTACCAGGCAAGAAAGAAGGTCTGTAGATAAATTAGCTGCTGTTCGAGATATTTGGGAAAAGTGGATAGAAATTCAACCTAAATTGTATAATCGAAATGAAAATGTTACTGTAGATGAACAATTAGTAGGATTTCGTGGACGATGCCCTTTCAAACAATATATACCTAGTAAACCCTCCAAGTATGGGATAAAAATATGGACTTTATGTGATAGCAAAACTTCGTATGTACTGAATGCACAAATTTATACTGGAAAAAATCAAGGATCAAAGCCAAAGAAAAGTCAGGGTATGCGGGTAGTGAGTGACCTTACTTATGGGTATTCGGGGCACAATGTTACATGTGGTAACTTTTTCACATCCATAACTTGGAAAAACTTCTTCTAAAACGGAAAATGACTATGCTTGGCGCCATTAGAAAAAATAAGCCCGAACTTCCTGAGAAAATGCTAAACAAAGAAGTACACAGCTCATCATTTTATTTTACAGAAGATACAACTGTTGTAAACTACATCCCTAAAAAGAACAAAAATGTTATTCTTATGAGCACTTTCCATCATGAAAATGAAGTTAGCGACAGACCTAACAAAAAACCACAAATTATGTTAGATTATAATGCAACTAAAGGGGCGGTGGATAGTCTTGATCAACTTTTGAGTACATACACTTCATACATCTGTTTACAATGCATTTATACTGTGGATTTCAATAAACAGCAAATGGAATGAAAATAAATTAACTAAACGAAGGCTCTTTTTAGAAGAATTGGGGAATCTCTAATTTTTTCACACATTGAAGTAAGACAGCATCTTCCCAGAAGCGAAGATGCAGTCAAAATTGTGATGAGAATGCATAGTAAAAGTGCAAACGTACCCTCGGAATCAGATGAGAACACTTCATTGTGTACTAAACGTGCAAGATGCAAGTTATGCCCATCAACCAACGACAACAAAACTAATATATTATGTTACAATTGCAAAAACACACTTGCAAATTTCACGTAAGCTATTTTTAACCAAATTGTAAATAAAAATAAGTATTCAAATATTTTTAAGTTATTTTACTAGTGTTTTGTATTATTTGATATATATTTAAGCTTATTTTACTATTTTTTAAAATTATTTCTAAAATAGTTAATTTCATTTACAGCTAGAAAAGGTAATATTCTAAATCGGGTCACATTGACCCGAACACTACATTCGAATAGTAAATGCGAACAGAACAGCAGGGTTAAACGAAATCTGAGAGCACGTTTAGTCTGACCAATATAAGAAAGACCACATAGGCAAGAAATTTGGTAAATACCACATTTATCTAAGCGATCAATGGGGTGCTTAAGATTTGAAAAAGAAATTTTATTAACAGGGGTATTTACCAAATTTCTTGCCAATGTGATCTTTCTTATATTAGTTAGACTAAACGTGCTCTCAGATTTCGTTTAATGGAACATAAAAGGTATGTCAAAAATCAAGAGCTTAAACGTTCCTCTATTGCTCAAAATTATTGGTCTTCACAACATAAGTTTAACTTTTCTTTAGCCACCATCATCCATGAAAGTCCTTCCATTCTTCATCTTGATTTTAGGGAAGCTTACCACATCATAAAAAATTCTCACTCCTTAGTCAATGACTTATCTAGTACTCCATATTTTCCATG
This sequence comes from Maratus speculifer, assembly GCA_964019185.1. NCBI lineage: Eukaryota > Metazoa > Arthropoda > Arachnida > Araneae > Salticidae > Maratus > Maratus speculifer. The sequence goes on from OZ025291.1 coordinate 170,919,125, forward strand.
TATTTGGAAATCTTTAATTATTTTTTTTTTTACTCGCTTTTTAGTTTTTGTTTTGCTTGTTCTCCGATAGATGTCGCTACTTGTCCACCCAGTTCTTTTGGTTGCTTTCTTCTCATAGGTTGCTTTTCTTTCGCGGGATTGTTCCCATAGCGGGTATATAAGCTTGCGTCTCTCTGTCTCTTTGCTCAGTTTTGCTAATTTTTAGCTCGCTGAGTTTTGCACTTATGAAGAATCACGATAGTAAATTCGAAATAGCTATTTGCGACCTTCTCATACTTTATTTGTGCATTTATAATCGTTGATTTTCTATCTTTAAACATTTGTGCACAAAGGCTTTATTTGCTATTTTAAGTAATATTTGTCTGAAATTTTAATTCAGGTAGGATTTTATATTCTCAAAATGAGCAGAATTTAATTTTGTCAAATAAAGAAACTTTTGCATCCTCATGCAACGGCAACAAAATTTAAAATTTAGCGAAAATGCGAATTTGATTGAAAATATTTTGTTTATAGGGGAAATTTCAAATGAAGAACCCATGAGGTTTCGTAATCGCGAAATATATTAATTTATGACCAAATTTGAACAAAAGTTGCCAACTGCATGTAAGAATATCAGAAGAAATTGGTATAAAATATGTTACTTGACTTCAAATTTTGATTTGTAACAAAATTGCGCCATTGTGCAGAGACAAATATAATATAGAATACACAGTACAGCAATTTTAACTAAAGCTGTTATATTAATGTTTGTCTCTGATTTTGATTACTAGTAGAAGATTATAAAAAAAATTATGATTTGTTATTATAAAGATCTGAAAATAGTTTTATCACTTTAGCTTGCATAGCCATAAGAAAGTGTAATTAAATTTATCAACAAAAACGTAAAATCATGCGCTAATTAGATTATAAAACATTTTTCAATGGATCCAGACAACTATTATTAAACACCATTTTTTAATAACGTGAAAAGCAATGTCCAATTAATCATTTATAAAACGCACAACAGGCTTGAAAACGCAGTTTCAAACAAAAATTTAAAAATAGTTGAAATTTTCATACATACCTCTATATGAATTATAGATTCATCTTATTCATAATATGCTAAAATTTTTATCAGTTACGGAACGAATAACACAGTTAAAAATCTTCTTTTGCCAATTTCCTTCAGTTACGGAAATGTTATGATATTTTGTGCAGTCCTGTATTGAATTTATAGAATTTATAAACACTAAATACTGTGTAACTTTTTCAATTTAAAAAAGCTTTCCACAACAAAAACGCATCTCCTGTAGTTATTGCTCATAGAAAGAAATGGAACTAATTTATCTTATGTTTCCTTGTATATGAAAGATAAATGCACGTCATATTCAATAGCAAGCATATTATAAAGAGCTTCGGAAATATATATATGAATTTGAAGATGTTTGAAATAGTGTAACAAGGATAAAACACACTACAAACGATTTTTCTCCATATACTGTATTGTAAATATTTCATATTCGTGACCCTGCAAATGATCTATAAATGATTTTGATACTGAATTCTATAGCAATCATGTTGCAGTACATTTCATATATCAATGTGTGTGAACGAAAAATCATTAAAAACAACCACAAGTTATTTTTCCCATTGGCCGTTTTTATATGAAATGCTTTTTATTGCTCTTGTAAAGAAATTATGACTGCTACACACTACATTTTATAATACTGAAAATTCCACGACGAACATCAGTAACATTTTTCAACTTTATGGCGATTCTACTGTATTGAGGCCCAAAATATTTTTTGCCAGAAAAGAATCGGTAAATAATCTACCTTATAACGTATGAAAAAATGCAAAATAGTACTAAGAGTTCTTATCCAATATTAAAAGCTGCAGTTTTCTATAAGTAAATAAATAATAATTAAAAAAAACAGAGAATGAAATATGTGTTTGAAAATACCATACTTTGATCCGTAAATGTTATCTTTATTAAAATATAGAGGATATATTTTTATTTATGGAATTTTTTATTTTTATAAATGGAATATGTCTTGCAAATGCTTGCAGAAAAAAATAATAAAAATCCCTGCCGGCTGGGCTATAGGCGGAGGTAGATTTCAAAAAATGCTCATTTCAACAACAACAAATGTATATATATATATGTGTGTGTGTGTGTGTGTGTGATTAGAGAGATAAACCAGGTTTAATAATTTCATTTGGCCGTTTATGAAAAATTTTTAGTTTCATTTTTCTGCAAAAACTGGTTTTATCAGAATAATCTTAAGAAAAATTCAGCTTAAATGCCCAATTTGACAACATATTTTGAAATAAATCGTGAATTTATTAAAAAATCGATCAAAACCGTACATTATACAGTTCCTAAATAACAAAAAACTGTCAGTTGAATGCATTTGAGAAAAAAATTGAATTTAAAAATGAGTCATATAACTACCGATTTGTTGTTTGAATACATCCTTAATTCTTTAATAATGATTGCTTCGGAAAATTCTGTTCAAAATACCCTTTTTGTCAGCCTTTTTCGAAATATATTGTATTTATCAAAAAACCGATCAATGCATCACATTATATAGTTCCTAAATAAGAGGATCTGTAAATTGTATGCGTTTGAGAGCAAAAATGGATTTAAAAAGAAAAAAACGCAATTTCTTATTTGAACACTTCCTCAAATTTTCAGTCACGATGATTTCGGAAAATTCTGTTCAAAATACCCTGTTTGGTAGCCTTTTTTGAAATATATTCCGTTTTTATCAAAAAACTGACCAATGCATCACATTATATTGTTCGTAAAAAAGAGGATCTGTAAATTGGTTGCGTTTGAGAGCAAAAATGGATTTAAAAACGAGTCAGAAAAAAACGCAATTTCTTATTTGAACACTTCCTTAAATTTTCAGAGTCGATGACTTTGGGAAATTCTGTTCAAAATACCCTTTTTGGTAGCCTTTTTTGTAATATATTCTGTCTTTATCAGAAAATTGACTAATGTGTCACTTTATACAGTTTCTAAATAAGAGGATCTATCATTTGGATGTGTTTAAAATCAAAAGTGAATTTAAAAATGAGTCAGAATATAAGCAGTTTGGATTTGAGTTTTTTTCACCAACTCCTATTTTTGTTTAATTTCTTTTTGCTATACGAATTGGTCCTATGAAAAACTTGTCGATATAAAAGTTGTAGATATTTTTGAGAAGATGTAAAATAAATTTAATCAGATTTGATATTTTAAAAATTGACGGAGTTATGGATTTTTCTCTTTTTTCACCGCCCTTTTTCTTTTCGTTTTTAATTTTTTTTCATCGGTAAAAGTTTGTCCTACCAAAAACTTGTAAATACAAAAGTTTTAAATAATTTAAGAACATTTACAATTACAGTCCATTATATGGACTTGATATCTTGAAAATTGACGAAGTTATGAATTTGTTTGCTCTCAAAACCCCTGTTTTTTTCGCCCCTTGAGCTCACTTCTAAATTCATCAAAAATCTGTCATGCATAAACTTTTGGCCCATTTTTATGAAGTAATATAAACTTCAAACTGATTCGATATCTACTTTAATGAAGAAGTTATGACGTTTTTTCAGTTTTCACAAAAACGCCCTCTATTCCGACCCCCTTGGTCCGATTTTGCCCATTAACGAACTTAGCCGAGATTTTATCCCCTTTGATTTTATGTACCAGTTTGGTGGAGATTGGTGAAGAATTATAGAAGTTATCGTGTGCATAAAAAAGTGAGATATATAGATAGAAGATAGATAGATAGATAGATAAACTTGTGCGATTGCAATAGGTATTATTTCATACGAAATCTACCTGATAGATAGATAGATAGATAGATAGATAGATAGATAGATAAACTGGTGCGATTGCAATAGGTATTATTTCATACGAAATCTACCTAAAATACAGTTGAGAACTATAATAAGCATTCTCTAATATTACTTAAAGGATTTAGATAGCGTTTTATTGAAAATATTCTCATAAAAAAGTAAAAGAATTTTATAATATAATTTATATAATGTATAATACTGTTCTTTTCTAATACAACGTACTAATCACTGCAGTAAATTATGGTTTTAAAAATATTTAGACAATAATTATGAATTATTGCAATATTTAGACAATTTTCGCATATTAGTTCTTGAATAAATCTATAAGTTTTAAACAATGAATAAGCGTATATATAAATAAGTCAGAATATCAATGACTTGCCTAAAAATATTCATTTCTTCCATAATAATTTTAAAACTGTATGGAAAATATTTCATTGCTGGAATCATTATGTATGGATAAATATTCATTTGATGCAATTTCGGATGCACTCGCCTTTTTAATTTGCGTTATGTCAAATGAAAACAACCCTTTCAGATGAAACTTTTTAAAGGAGTAAATACAATAACGTTTAATGCGTTTACACGAAAGATAAATATAAACATGGTTATTTAAAGGATTTAATTAACATTTGCGTGTCTAAAATAAAATAAATAAAACATAAAATTTGCATTGTAAACTCATAATTTAATTATAGTTTATTTACTAATCTAAAAAGTATTAATTAATTTACCACATCACTACACAAACATAATACATGTAAAGAGTTCAAATACAGTCATTTTCAAGTTGTTAAAAAAAGCACTATTAAATTAAATATAATTTAATCTTAAAACAGCGCTAATGTAAATATTAAAGAAGTAAACTTTTTCTTAAATTTTATGCTTGAAAATTAATGTTATTAATATTAATGTTAACATCGCTCAATTCAAGAACTAATCTTAGCGTGGAATTACACAAATATATACTTACTATCAATGAAATAAAATGTTTTTCGGAATCTTTTTATTTGACATGTTAACCATTATTTTTTGTATTGGGTAATTTCATTTTGAAAAAAGAATGATGTTCATCTTATGCAAACATAATAAGGATTTTGTGTTATTAACTAACTCACAATAAATATTTATTACTATCAATATAATGCTAGTAGTAGCAATTCATTTGGTCATCATTGTTTAAAATGCATTGATTTTTAAAGTAAAATAGGATCCTCTAAAGGAAAAAAAATAATTTTTATGTTGCACAATATTAAAAAACTTAATATGAAACTTATATAGATCTATGTGACTTTGATCGCATTGGTAAATCAATATTTTACCATAATTTATAATTAGCTACATACAATTTATTATTGAATATTTTTATTTTCTTTGTTATTTATAAAAATACATACATTTTTAATTCTTTTGTATTTTTTAAGAATAATAAAATATTAAAATAAAATGAATATATAAAAAATATAAAATATTCATTATTTGTCATTATAATAAAATTCCATTAATAGGAAATCAAAGTTTTCAACTAACCTTCCTATTTGAAATTTATGTAATACAACTAAAAAGATGATTATTCAGATAGTACGAATAACCATTAATTCATTATTAAATATACTTTCAAAAAGACAAAATAATATGTAAGATTTGTCGGATCAATGACAAAATATTCTAAACATACTGCTACAAAAAGTTTAAATCCTATTAAAATCAAAGTATTCGATATCTACGCTGTTAAAAATGTATGTAACGTTACTCTATAAAATTGATGTTAACATTCTGTCTCCGATTTTATGGAGTAATTTCACTAACATAACAGTGCAATTTTAACTGACATTACTGTTGTAATGTTATACATGAGATTTTCCTAATGTCAGTTATACCGGTTAAATTCTCTATAAATTGAAGGCAGCTTGGTTGATACCAGTTTTGTAATCTAATATTAAATAATATTTTTTATAATGAAACAATAGCAAAAATGAATTTTTTCCTCTTCCAAAATCAAAGGTTCACACAAATTTTTTATAGCTTGTTAGCTTTATATATTATTTTAGTGATTTTATATATTTTATATACTAGATTTAAAAATATTATTACAAAAGGAATGTATTTTTTTACTTTTTGTCTTTATAATAAAAGGCGCCTGTAACGTACGTTTTTGCCTCTTAAAACGTTGAATTTCTTTACTTCTTATAATTAAAATCTAAAATTATTGTTTTGGAAACATCCGTATAATTGTTCAAATTATTAAAATCTCGGAAAAGGGTATGTATCCTAAAATGTAATTTATGAAATATAATAGTAATTATATAAGTAATGCACTGTGAAAGCATATAAAGCATTGGATTCTTATAATGTGTATACGCATGAACAGGCGTGTGTATTAGGGTGTATCGATTTTAAACTTATTTTTGTTTATAAATTCCAAATTGATAAAAAATTGCAACTAAACACCACAACGTACCACAAAAATTTTTGGATTTTTAAAAAAATGTTTAGGTCTCCCGCACAAGGCCTAAAAGTTAGAAATTTTACTTAAAAAATAAATAAATAAAATAAAAAATAAAACAATTTTTTTCTAAATTGCAAGTTAAAACTCTACTAATAATAAGCCGAAAAACGATACAAAATGTATTTCAAAAACATATCACAACATTTAGGTCTCCCGCACATGGCCTAAAAGTCGTAAATTTCAGCCAGTTTTTGAACTTTTTTCAGTGCTTTGATATTTGTGTTGTTGCTGGTTTAAAAATCAAATGTAACTAAGCCTTGTTAGGCTTGCTTGGAAATGTTGAAATAAGTGAAATAATAAATCATATTTCAATACGTCCGGCGTCATCTTGAAGCGATGGGGTGATGGAAGGCCGAAACTGTCGGGCCGCGGTCACGCGGCACCTATGAATCACCGCTGTGTTTTAGTGTGATAGTCTTGTTGTTAGAATCAATTGAGTGAGAGTTGTTGTAATTCATTATGAGTAAAAAACCGCATCTATCTAGACAGACTACCGACAGGCCGGTTATCGGGCAACCTATTGATGTGAGGGAGTTTAATGTTCTTCCAATCAAGATGGATGTTTTGAAGTATTTTGAGTGGGTACGCATTGAATTGAAACATGAGAGAATACACCAGCCTGCAAAGAAAGTAATTGCGTTAAGAGTTGCTTTAAAACTTGAGGAAATATGGAAAAGAACTTCAGTTCCTGTTTGTGGCACCAAAAACAATATTTATGGTTTTAAAACTGCATGAGCAGCTTGAGAAAATTAAAAAGTGTTCAGGGCCTAAAAGGAAGTATCCTAACTCGTACAAAAATGCGGTAACTAGCTTTCAGTCAAAAACTGAAACTGCATTGTTTCATATTTGTACTTGCAAATGTGACCTCAGCAATTGTATTTGCTCCATTGACAAAAAAGTCCCAGCATTAGAACACGAGTTTTTGTTCGACCAACATGTTCCTAGATTGATGTCAATTGCAGAGTGTGACAAAAACGAGACTAAAAAGCTTAAAAAGCGATTAGAAAGAAAATCTTAGTCACAAACTTTAATGCAGGTAGTTGTAAAAAACACTGAGGATAAAAACTTTAAATCTGTTGATAGCATTGATTCTGGTGATAGTACAGATGATTCAATGTCTCACACATCATGTCAAGACAGTGATTTTGAAATAATGTACTTGATACGAGTCAAAAAAGTGTTTCAAGTGTAGAAGTAAAACAAGAACTGCCACAACGCTTGTCTTTGTTTTTACGAGCTTGTGATCGCAGATACATTTCTAGTAGAGTTGAAGTTCTGTTAGCTACTGCACTTTTGCGAGACTTAAATGTCGTTACTGCGGTGAACCAAGAAGCAGTAATCAACAAATCAAAAGTAGCACGTGAAAGACTTAAGTCTTGTAAGGAAGTAAACTGAACTCAAACCTACGATCTGTTGGCCATTTACTTTGATGGTCGTAAAGATGAAACCATAACAAAAGAAATTGTAGCTGGTAAGAGTGTCCGAAAATCTTTAATGGAATAACACATATCTATTGTTGAAGAACCTCGATCTATGTATTTCGGTCATGTAACTCCAATAAATGGAACAGGGAACGAAATAGTTACATCACTTGTAAAGTATTGTGAAGAAAAAACTGTCGATCTTAAAAATCTAAAAGATATTGGTTGTGATGGTACGGCAGCAGACACAGGCACCTCAAATGAAGTTATCACCTTATTTGAAAATAAAATAGAACAGCCACTGCAGGCAGTTGTGTGTTTACGACATTTTAATGAATTACCGTTTAGAAAAATTATGGTTGCTCTTGATGGGCCGACATCGCTCATGTACATCAGCAACCTTTTGAACTTCACGTTATAATATTTTATACATTTGTAATAAACAATAGTAATCACAAATAACGACAGAGTTTATTTCAACAACTTTTTCAAACAATTTACATCGTTAAACTATCTTTTTTAAGGTATGTATCATTTATATATTATATATGTAGTATGTATATATATATATATATATATATATATATATATATATATATATATACATATTTATATTTATATATATATATGTATATATATGTACATATATAAATGTATATTTATACATATATTGTGTCATTTTATGCCATTTGTAACAAAAATACACTTAAGTCTACACTGTTAAAAATCTTGTTCTAGTTTGAACCAAGAAAGTTTGTTTTTTGGTGTTCAATAACTGCCACCATAATATAGTGAAATCTCGTACCAACAATTGGAGCTTGCTAGTTCAACCTCGTTCGAAGTATTGGAAGTATGCTTCAATGGAAGCTCCAAATTTTGGTTCAAGATTTCACCATCTTAAGGTGGCAGATATTGAGCACCAAAAAACAAACTTTTTTGGTTCAAACTAGAACAAGATTTTTAACTGTGTAGTGTTTTTAACAAAAAAAATATGGTTCATTTACACGAAAAATAACGAAAGTTTCGTCAAAATTAACAAACTTTAGGCCTTGTGCGAGAGACATAAACATTTTTTTAAAAATCCAAAAATTGTTTGGTAAGTTGTGGCATCTAGTAGCAACTTTTTATCAACTTGGAATTTGGAAACAAAAAAAAAGTTAAAAATCGATACACCTTAGTGTGTATCTATTAAAGAAATTAGTTCCCTTAAAAAAGATATTTTGTTACTATTTACAGTCTAACATTTAAATAGTTAATGATTTCTTAAATTTGATTAAATGCATTTACATACATCTACTTTATCTATTTATATATATGTATACATGTATAGACACACACACACATATATATTTATACAACCCTTGGCACAAAGTTTCCGATCATTGCATCAACACTCCCATCTTTTATAAGAAAAAATTATATTTTTTCACTGCATAAAAATTCAACGATATTAGCGATAATACATTTGTATTATATGTAATGAACAACAAAATGCAATAAAAAGAAATCATTATACATCAATTTATAAACAGAAAAATTGTGATTGAAATTTAAGCACCAAAGAAAAAATATGCGAGCTTAAATTTGGAAAAAAATAACCGATCACTGTAATCAATATTTGATAAATCCACTCTTATTTCGGATTACAGCCGAAATTCTTAATGGAATGAACTCAATAAGATTTCTACACTCATTGGAAACAGCTTCACACCAGCATTCCTTTATAGCTTTACGTAGTTCAATGGCATCTTTAATTCGTCGAAAATCAATTTTTCTTTTTAATATATTTCACAGATTTTAGATGGAATTAAGATCTGAACCATTGGGCGGCGAAATCATGGTTTCAATTGGTATATTACCTACATTTTGTAGAAATTTCTTCACTGATTTGTTGAGTTGGGGAGCTGGTTGTCATCTTGAAATAAGAAGTCATTCTGAATTCCGACCATTGATCGAAGCTAGGACTCAGAAAATTATCTAAAATATCTAAACTTGACAGTTTACTGTACGTAGAACAATACACAACTTACGGACGCCTCGTAATGCCATACAGCTCCAAACTGTAAATGAATTGAAAATTTAATCTCGTATTGACACATTTATCATTGAACTTCTCACCAACACTCTTCCAAACAAATGTTCCACAGTGATCACCTGTTCCGAGAGGTATGCACGATTCATCGCTAAAAATAACTTATCCAGTGGTCAGTGTACATGCTTTTTATACCATTGCAAGCGTTCTTTCTTATGCTTCTTTTAGAACTAAAGTTTCGTTTTAGCATTTGAGAATTTAAATTCTGTTACATTTAGTCGATTACGTTCAGTGGGATCACATACTTTTTCGTTATACTTAGACCATTCATATACTTAGACCACCTTAGTATTGAGTTGTTTTGACGTTTCTCACTTTCTTTTCGCTATTTCCTTAAATTTTCTGTCCTCTTTTTAGAGTTTACATTCGTGAACGTTTACATCGAAGTAAATTTTCCCGCTGTTAGTCAACTATATTTTTCCCGAATATCGCATACCATACTCTGAGCACAGTTTAATAAAACAGGAACTTTCCTTTGTGAATTTCCCTCTTGCAACTTTTTTTTCAAGCGAATTTTGAAGTCGCAAGACAGTTTATTCACACGAGCCATTTCCAGAACTTCAGAGCTAGTTTTGATCTCGCAGCTGCAAGATTTCTTCTTTTAAACAATATTCAGATATTGTATTCATGCTCAGTTCACTCCAATTTGTCTACAATATGCAAATTTCAAACCTGTTTCCTCAGTGATCGATTACTGTTTTCCAACTTACATCTTGATCGGATAATTTTTTCTCACGACGAGACTTTTTCGCGTGCAGTATAATTATAAATTATATGATTGTTGTACTGAATTCACCTTTCATTTATACTTTAATACATGTTATTTTATTTACCATATGGTAAAACGCCTCTATGCTTATGAATCGCAAAATATATGCTTCGAAATGCAAAAATCATAAACTTGATAACACTGATCGAAAACTTTTTGCCAAGGGTTGTATATATATACATGTATAAATATATATATAGATAGATACTGGTGTGCGAAATTTAAGGACAAGTCCCAAAATGCCAATTTTCAAGGGATTTTCCAGCGATAATTTTTACGCGAGTGTTAAAAAAGAAGTAATAAAATTATAATAAATAATGTTCCCTGCATAACCGCTAGTCCATGTAACATCTCATTCAGGTCATACATGGTCACAAGAGTTACAGTCACTAATGCGAAACAAAAAATAGGAAATTCCATACGTCTTATTTATGAGTCTCAAATGACTAGTAAATGTGACTCCACTGAAAGTTCATTGTGACTGCTGCTTTGTGGCGAGTCACCAGGTGGCTTACAATGTCGTTTCATTGAAACTCTCTTGTGACCTATCATCTGGAGACTCAATTTTAAAGTCATTGTGAACGTTGCATTATGATAAATTACCAAATAAAAAACCCATTAACGTCACATGTTGATTTTTCATCACTTTTCACAATGACTACTTTACAGTAAGGTCTATGCCACCATTTGACAAAGTCTTGTGACAGAAAGACACCATGTGGCTTTAATATGACATTTTTTGTTGATTTATCACAATGCAACATTCACAATGACTTTGAAATTAAGTCTCCAAATGACAGTCACAAGAGAGTCTGAATAAATCGACATTGCAAAGTCACCTGGTAACTCGACACAAAGGAGCAGTGGCAGTGTCCTATCAGTAGAGTCAAATATAGTAATCATCTGAGACTCATGTGACGTTTTAAGGAGAAACTCGGCTCTCTTTGCAAGCCCTCTTGAACCGAAACATCGAAAACAATATTCCATCATTATTTCAGCAAGCCGTCCTTAACGTACTCATCGAAGATAAAGCAAATAATCTCTCTCATCACCTCCAAGCTTCCTTCTTATATCTAAAAACAAACTTCTAGAAAATTCTCCAATCTCTATCCATCATTTTTCCATGTAAACATAATTCATGCCCGGTCATTCAGTCGATATTTTTATTTCATTCAGACGATAAATGTTATTTTAAAAATATTATTATTTAACTAATTTATAATCGATTTCAGAATTTCGAATACACTGCAGACGATATTTTTACAGACGATTAATTTTAAAAGAAAAAGAAAAGAAATGAATTTATTGTTATGCACAAATACGAAATGTTGAAGTAAGGAGAAAAATAAATAAAAATAATGATATTTTTTGAAAGGTATAGTTTTGGAATAGATTTAATAAGACTTTCTTAAAAAGGGTTGATAAAAACATAGAAAAAATGAGTTTTATTTGGAATATTAAGAAATAAAGTTTAATTAAGAATATTTTTAATGCCATCTTTTTTAATTTACGCATATTGGAATTAATATTTTTTAAGGCGAATTAAGAATTTATATCGTTTCCGTAAAGATTAATATATCAGATCTAGTAACAGGATTTTAATTTAATAAGTTGAACTAAGTACGGAATGTTGTTAAAAGGAAATTACTACAGTATAAAGGTTAATTTTGGCTAAAAACATTAAAGTTTGTAATACTCATAAAAGAGCCGAATGGAATTTCCTATTTTTTGTTTCGCCGTAGTGATTGTGACTCTTGTGACCATGTGTGACCTGAATGAGATGTTATATGAACTAGCTGTTACGCAAGGATAGTAATTATAAGAATTATATTACTTCTTTTTGAATATTCGCTTGAAAATTATCACTTGACAATCCCTTAAAATTTAACATTTTGGGAATCGTCCTTAAATTTTGCACACCAGTACATATATATATATATATATATATATATATATATATATATATACATATATATATATATATATATATACAGCGTTTTGAAAAGTAAAAGAAAATAACTTAGTGCGTCAGGTGCAATATGCTCATAATTAATATAGGTTATAACCAGAAATTCTGCAATATTTAAAAAACATCAATGAAAAGAATGTGCAAAACAAAATATCTGTAAAAGTAAAGAGGTTTGAAGGAGCTACGAAACATCAAACAAATAAAGGAATTTCAACATTCTTGGTAAACTATGACCAACCCAAATACTTCCTTAATGTAAAACAAATCAAATAGAAAAATTTATACTTAATCATTCAAAATCAATAACTAACTGATATCAATTAAACCAACTACTATAAAACTAAAATGAAACAACTACACTATAACCAAAACACATTTAAATTTTTTGATTTAAAATTTTTAAAATCACGTATCTAAATAATTTTTGAACTTAATGTTTAAAATATTTGAAAAAAAAATTAGAATGAACATTTAAGAAGAACATACACCAATCTTATCCTTTGAGACCTGATGAAATTGGATACCTCTTAATAATTAACTTTGGTCGACACATCCGCCATTACTTAGTTGCAGCTGCAAAGACAGAGTTCTCAGGATGTACATAATGAAGTAAATCCTTACAAGGAAGGTCTCCATACGGGCATACTCAGAAAAATCTGAAAAAATTACAGAATGTTCTTCTCATATAGTTATATATAGTTATAAAAAAAAATTTGGCGGTACCTCCTTATAACGTCCGTAAAAAAATAATAAAAATTTCGTTTATTTGGCGATTTATCTCCGGTTGGCGAAAAAACGAAATTTTGAAAAATACGCTTTTATGCTTCGAATACTTTTCAAAGAAAAAACTTTCTATGTTCAATTTATTTAAATAAGTTTAGTTTAAGTAATTTTAGTTTTGCATTTTTACTTTATTTTAAGTGTAATTTTGTCATATACGTTTATATGTACTTATAACAAAATGAAATTAATATATTTTATCATTTAAAACACAATTTTAATTGATTAAAATTGTTCCAAATTGAAAAATATACTGTTAAAAATCTGCTGCATTTTGTTGCAACGCACTCCCTTGCTTGTATAGAAAACGGTTACTTGGCCGTGAAATGGAACTTTCTCATTGGTTGGAATAGAGATATTATATACAAGCGGTGGAGTGCATTGCAACAAAATGCAGCAGATTTTTAACAGTGTATGACACGATCAATTCACCGTGCTGTGGAGCATTCTCATTGGTCAGAAGAGCGATATTCTATAAAAGTAGTGGAGTGACGTTGCAGTAAATGCTGAAGATTTTTAGCAGTGAAGTCAATTAAAATAAATTTTCAGATTCGTTAAAATCGTCTGCTTTTGGCGAGGAAATGCACTGCTCGCCAAATCCCGCGTCGCTTTCAGCTTTTCACGCCAATTATTCCAAACTATTTTATTTTTTTACTTATCTAATAATGTAATTCCGCCGCTAATTTTCACTGATCCTTTATTACCTACATGAGTAGTTTAATTCGTATTTTTTTCAAAAAATTCTGAGTATGCCCCCAATGGAGACCTTCCTTGTTAGTTTCATTATTCAACAACAATAGTCACATTACAGTTTGATGTAGGTCATTTTGAAATCCATCAGTATCCAGAGTTTCTTAAACAAGAGTTTCGAATATCTTTATGTATGCAAAATATCGCTTCAACTACGATCATGGTGTTCATCTCACAAACTATTGCAATGAAAATATCTCTTTTACAGATGATTAATATAAAAAATATATACATGAATATAATATATTATAAAACAAGTAAGAAAAATCATGCGTTAAGAATAGATTATGAAGCACTTTCCAACACTTAATGAAATCTTTAACACAACTTTGTTATTTAGGGAAATAAATACTGTATAGCCAAATATACCCAAATATGTATTCCAGTACATTAGAACAGCCCTGTATTTCATATGTCAGTTCATATAATGGGAAAATTTAGCTCAGCAAGAAAATACCTAGTAGCTTGAAATTTCTTTTTCAGCAATTAATACTATTAGATGGAAACATACTTGAATATTTTTGTTCAGCCCTGTAGTTTACATTCTACCTTTATTACACGTCAGCATTAGGCTAAAATTTATTGTAAACTAAAACACTTTTAAAACAACTGAAATCACATTCTCATAAATTATCATTCATAGGCGTCCATGTACCGAATTCTTTGCGTGTGCCCTGTATATCACTTTATCTATATTCTGCAAACATTTCTCAGTAAATTGAATGCAGCTCAGCGTAAAAATGCATAGCTTATTTAAGAACCACGTTTAAATAATTTACGCTCATATTCAGTAACGTTGGTGAGCTCTTTTGGGTAGCCCTGTATATCAACTATAACATTTATACACACCATATAATGTGCATATATTTAGCGAAATACAAACGCGAATATCATAATTAAAATGCATTTCATCCCTCCATCAGCCATCATCCGACACATATACGGTACTTCGGAAAGAATATACTATTTGAAATCTTTTGTATGGCCCTGTAAATGCTATGTACTTCATATTATGCAAGACAATAGCGTATAATTTATATTAAGCTTCAGTGACATATATCAATTTTATTATACATGAAAAAGCTCAATATATTTAAAATATGTCACACAATTCCCCCTTTTACCATTATCTAATGGAATTCTTTTGTGTGGCCCTGTAAATGAATAATAGCTACATTTTCACCTTATATTTTATAGAATGTATATTTTAATACGTTTGACAGGGTATAACATCTTTAAAGTTCCTTAGAAACGATTTTTCCCCATAGGCCGTAATGTAATAGGAAACTTTTGATTCGCCCTGTAGATAAACTAATCATGGTAGAAACTTTATTTTTGATAGAACTTGTGCTATGGTAAACGTCAATAACGTCCTAAAATTTCATGGCAATCCGAGTATATTAACGATTTTTTCCCATGAGCCATAATGTAATGGAAAACTTTTGAATCTCTCTGTAGATAAATTAATCATGGTAGATACTTCAGTTTCAGTAGGGTTCGTGCTAGGGTAAATCTTAATAACGTCCTAAAATTTCATGGCAATCCGAGTATATTAACGATTTTTCCTCATAGGCCGTAATGTAATGGGAAACTTTTGATTCGCCCTGTAGATAAACTAATCATGGTAGAAACTTCATTTTCAATAGGACTTGTGCTAGGGTAAACGTCAATAACGTCCTAAAATCTCATGGCAATCCGAGTATATTAGCGATTTTTCCCCCATAGGCCGTAATGTAATGGGAAACTTTTGATTCTCTCTGTAGATAAACTAATTATAGTAGATACTTCATTTTCAATAGGATTCGTGCTAGGGTAAACCTCAATAACGTATAAAAATTTCATAGCAATCCGAGTATATTTACGGGAGTTAGAGCGTGGAAAGACGGACAGACGGACAGACGGACAGACGGCCATCCGGCCAGACGGACAGACGGACAGACAAACCGAATGCATAAGCACTTTTCAACTTTGTTGGAAAGTGCTAAAAAGGATTGCAGTAAACATAAAAGTACGTGGACTTAAAAAATGTGCATTACTACAAATTGTAAAAGATCTTGCTCTCGTGTAATGTTAATGGAAATGATTTATCTTAAATTTCAAAATCAATGTGGCATTAATTAAATTATAAAAAAATTGAAAAATGATCTAAAATTATAAATCTTAAATTGTATATATTTAATAATAATCATTAAATATAAATTCCTAATGTTAAGATGCAAACAGTTTTTGAAGCTTTACTTAATTATAATATGGAGGAAAGATATCGATAATCGATATCAAATGTTTGTTACAGAAAATAATAAAATCATTGACGCATCTCAAAACTTTAAAAAGTTTGTTTGTACCTCAAACATAATTACGTGATGCAAAAAAAAAAACGTAATTTTATAATTTATACAATAATGTAAAAAAACGAAAAAAAGTGACTGCTCATTTCGAGAAATTTTTGCCATTCCGGAATATTATATATATAATACATCTAAATGTATTGGACTTCCGAAGTGAACTGATTCGGATCCCGATAAACACTTAACTTTTTCATATTGCATTCGACAATTTTCATTTAAAAATAATGCACCACAAAATTTACATTTTTAGAAAGATTATTCAAAATAAATTAACATTTAAGAGATGACTTGCATTCAATTTTACATATATTAAGAGATGACTTAAGTTGAAATTAGATTCCAAGTTCAATTTTTCCTTCCATTAAAATAAACAAATAGATGATTCCATCATTTTGAAAATTAAATTACGGAAGTAACTGTTCGTAAAGCGAATCCACGGTTTGTGAACATTTAAGCTCTGTACGACATCTGTTGGCAATTAAATAAATAACGAAATTTTCTTTTAAAAAATGCCACTTTTATGAGTTCAAAAATCAAATTAATGAAAACAAAGCATACGGCTCCATCAATTAGTTTTTAAATAATGAAAAAGTTACAAATATATGACTTGAAAAACATATTTTTTCTTCTTAATTATGAAATAACTTTGAAGCAACAGCAAGTTTTAAAAAATAAGTTTAATTAGGATTCTTTATGAACAAATCGCAATTATATTTCTTAAAATGTTATTATTATCACCAATCGTTGAATATAAATTAGAAACAATGCTATTAGAAACCTATTAAAACAAAATGCTTTTGTAATTTGGACTACATGATAACTGTAGAGTTAGAATATCGAAAGAAATTGGGTTTCTGCAATTAGTATTATAAATGTTATTATTAGCATGGTATTGTCCAGATATTAAAAATCCGTAGAAATAAATCATAAATGCCAAAGTCAGTGTGTTCCGAAATTCTAATATGCAGCCCAGTTATACCAAATTATCCAAGATCCAGATAGATGATAATAATAAACAATTTTATTATATTCCATAATGGAATCTACTCCTATATGCCAAGATTAAGATGAAACAAACAAATACAAGTAACAATTCTGTTAAAATAATATGTGGATATCATTCTTCTAAAAATGAAAAACGTCATTCTGAGGGATATTATCTATATTATTATATATATATATATACACAAATTAGAGACTCTCGATCAGAACACTCCATTAAAGTAATGTATGTAACATCGATATTATGAACACGTCCCAGCAATTTCGGCGAAAATTTATAGGATTTAAAAAATAAAGCACTTTTAAAAATAACATCTAAGAAAAGAACTCTAGACGCATTACATTTCTTTTTTAACACAACGTATGGTGAATTGTGCAATCTTTTATGTAGATTTCTCTTTATTTAACATTTCGACTGCAATTAAAATTTACTTCTCTGACACCAGATTTTTTTATTATTATCATTAAGAGATGTGATATGTAAATACTGATAGAAATGTCAAAAAACATAAGAACATGAAACTGTCTTTCTGTTTCTCAATAGCTAAATTTGTAAAATTATTTTGATCATGTGATAAAATAGAAATTAAAAATTTTAATTATTTCGCTAATACAAACAATTTTGATCGGTAAAAATATTTTGATGATATTACTAACTTTAAATTTTTAAAATACATATATAAGAACAACTGTTTACAATCGTAAACAGTTACTCGTAACAGTTATGATAAGCATATCGTTTTATGTGCTTGTAAACTTTTTAAAAATTGTACTCATTTAAATGAAACAAGTAATTTAATGCAGATAAAATAAATAACATAAGAATATCATTAAAACAAACAATTTGTTTGTACTGCTGTCTAATTTAATTAAAAATTTTCATCTATTTTGTATATTTCAAAGGTTTATAAGAACTATAGAAAGACTGCAATTCTTTTCTAATAAATGTATACAATGAGGAAAATTTTCACCAAATACCTTGTTTATTTAATTTAAAAAATTGAATTTTAATTATAAATTTCATTTCAGAGATGTTGCCAGTATTCAGCAGTATTTATACTTAAATTGCATGTGCGGAATTATTTAATGTTATTATTTTCGCATTATTTTTAAAGAAACATGTGATACTGTGTTTAACATTTCAAATTAAAAGACGAATATTGTATCAAAATAAGGCATTATATGATTTCAAAAAAGATTCACTGAACTAAGGCATATATTTAAGAGATGAAATATTCAAATGTTTAACAAACATTAGAATTTTGCTGCAAAATTCCTGAATAAATAATTATCTGTTTTAAAGTCATTAAAACAACCTTTTTTCGGATAAATATTTCTCAATCTACTAAAATTTTATTTAATAATCGACTAAATTACACAATAACACCTCCTAATTCATTCTTTATATTTCAAAAACTCGGAAACTAATATATTTTTGAAATTTAAAGTAACTTATGCACTCTTAAAAGTCTTGTCCTTGCTCGGACCAAATTTTTGCGCTCAATAGCTCCCACTATAAGATGATGGAATCTTTATATATCGAATATCTGGAACTCCTGCTGAAGCATAGCTCCAGTTCTTTGAACGAGGTTGAAATAAGAAAAGATATGTTGATAAATGTTGGTACCAGATTTCAACATCTTATAGTGGCAGCTATTTAGAATCAAAATTTGTTTAAAACTAGAGCACATTTTTAACAGTGTATATAGCAAAGTTTCATTTACTATCATTGCATTTCAATGGTTTTAAGGGTTTTTTCTTCCTTTTTGGATATACATCAATTTTCAAAACTGCAGTGTATGTTTGAGTTTTACTCATGCTACTTATCCACATGAACATTATGGTACCTAAACGATCGACATATTTTTCAGGCAAATGACATAAATTAACATCTTTACTAATATTATAATTTATATCATCCCGTTGCTCTTAGCAGTACAATGTTGGCTGTACAGCTCAAAATGTTTCATTCAAAATCGGTAGAAACATAAAAACCCGAAATTAAACTATAGAAAATTAACTCATACTATATTTAAGGGAACTCTATACCTTTCATTCAGCCTAAAAGGTCGAAAATATCGATTTTTCATTTTTTCGCCTAACATATACTTTATAATCCCTAGTACATTCCCATGAAGTTTCGTAAATATTCGAGTATACAAAATACAGATGAAAGGGATTTTAGTACATCGTTGCACTGTAAAAATTTTACAGTATAATCTTAGCAGCTGATGTACCAGTTTAAAACTGTAAAATGTATGATAGTATAATTAGAAAGTATTATAAAAGTAAGAAGTAATATACCGTTGAAGTACTTTAGACGATAGTATATTACTGCTTTTTTTACAGTTATAAAATGTCTTTCCAGCTTATTGTAAAATTACACTTAAAAATGTAAAGTAAAATAAGTTTTTACTGCAATTTTATGTGTATGTGTACATCTTTTTACCCCTAAACTAATTACATCATGATAAATTCAATACCTAATACTATACAGTACATTTCTGCATATAGTTTAAAAAATTAACTCAAAGAGTCTGGTAAAGTACCAAAGATAGTTTTTTAAATTCCCTTAAAATTTTCAATGAAATTGAATTTTTTTATTTTTCGCCAGGAAATAAAACAACAGAATACTTTTACTTCATTAAGCCTTTTATTATTATGTATTAATCATATTAATATTGTAATATTAATAATAATAATAATAATAATTATAATATTAATAATAATAATAATAATAATTATAATATTAATAATAATAATTATAATATTAATAATAATAATAATAATAATAATAATAATAATAATAATAATAATAATAATAATAATAGTATTAATAATACTATGAATTAGTTATAATTGTACCTTAAAATTCTTTAATGAAAAAAAAAAGTGAACGGTCCAGAGTACTTTTTTGTAGTCAAGTGTCAATGCAAAAAAAAAAAAAAAAAAAAAAAAAAAAAGGAACTTTTTAACTACGAAAATTACGAACATATATTGCTTTCAATTATACAAAAATTATACAAAATGCTTTTGAAAATTATTCGTAATTCGGAAGAGGTATTTTTTAATCTCTGAATAAATACATATTTTATCTTGTTAAAAGAAAAAAAATCTTTGACCTTTTTACTTCACTGCCAAATTTCGCAAAACTGTCCAAAACAATTCTCATTTACAAAGTTCCTTTTTTTTAGATATTATGAATACGCTTCTGAAACTTTCTTAATTGCATGTAAATTTTGTAATAAATAAAGTAAATTGTAGTATAAAAAACTATATTAATCTGTATTTTAAAACGCTTGTAAAATGTTTACTTCCTATTATATTTTTTTTCATTCAAATTGTTATTTTTTTTAGTAACAGGAAAGTTATAAATCGTGATATTTAAGCTTGAATTCTGTTTGCCGGTACCATTTAATTTCATATTTTTCCATTCAATATAATAATCAGACGGAAGTAACATTTGCTTTTCCTGAATATTTCTTATCGAACTATAAAATTCTCATTATTATGCAATTCTGTAATGCTAGGAAATGTGATTATGATAGCATTTATCTCTTTTTTATCTTCCTGGAACCGGCTAGTCAAAAATAAAGCAATAAAGTATAAACTCACACTTTTATTGTATATTTATTTATTTATTTATTAAAGGAAGTGCATTATATGCCTAAATACACGCGAAACTCACATTATGTTGCGAGTTACATTATGTTCCAAAATATTATTTCATTTCTCACATTTTTTTGAGGGAGGGACTTACGAATTACTTCAGAACTTATCTTCAGCATATACACACATACACACGCAATTATTTGTGCAAAAACACAGATTGATATTTAATGTAAAATTTAATATCCACAAGTAAATGTATGACTTCTTTTTTCAGAGTGCTTCTAAACATTTTATTTACATTTCATTTCTTACACGTATCGTATTAAAGGTATCGTAAAATTTTAAAAGTCAGTACACTGTTAAAAATCTGCAGCATTTTATCCAGTCATTTGACCGTTTTCTACAAAAAAAAGTAAAACAACCGTCTTTTTACGTTATTCTGATCTTATTATTACCAATTTTATGGTCAGAATAGAGTAAAATTACGGTTATAGTGCTAGTTTTTCAGAAAACGGTGAAATGACTGTACAAAATGCTGCAAGATTTTTAACAGTGTAGGAAATAATTGTGATAGATTTTTTTTTAGTTCTGAGATTAAAAAAATGTAGCTTAAAGCAAGATTGGTCGTTTCTAGCCGCATTGCTTAGGTTCTGCAACCGCAACTCGAGATGAGGGATAATAAGCAGCCAGTATTTCATTGTGTATTTGCCGAGCGTTATACGAGGCTCGGAGAGGGGGCTTTTGCAAATAATCAGTTTTAAGAGTTATACACTCCTCCCTTCGCTTTTTTAACCTTTCGAAAGTCGTCATTCAAGTACTCTGAAAATGTTCGGAAAA
This sequence comes from Maratus speculifer, assembly GCA_964019185.1. Lineage (NCBI taxonomy): Eukaryota > Metazoa > Arthropoda > Arachnida > Araneae > Salticidae > Maratus > Maratus speculifer. Next base: position 170,941,039 of record OZ025291.1, read on the forward strand.
TTAATGTTTAACTTTTTATTTTTATTTTTTTGTGAAAAATATCCCTGCAATAGATTTTGAATTCTGAGACTAGGAAAATATAGCTCAAAAAGACATCGGGTGGATGTAGCGACATCTCTTAGATTCTTAAACCGTAACTCAAGATGAGGAAGTGAGAGAAGGTGAGCAATGCTGGAATTCTGTGTGCTGAGTCTTTGACATTTGTAGTGTGTGAATTTTTTCACAGAGTGAATCGCATTCATGATCATTGAGATAGTTACACTTCGATCTTTTCCGCAGTTTGCTCACTGGTGTATTCCACATATTTGATCATCTGTGAGGGACATGTAGCCAATTCGACAATTAATTTCCATCTAACAACAGTGCAGTTTGATGGACTATCATTTTCATAAGAAACCAACATTTCCTTGTGCATTTGCCGGATACAGTATAAATAGGGGAAGGAGGCTTGCTCTTCCCCAAATTACTGGAATATTTAGCTTCCTAAAGACAAACGTATCAAAATTATTAGGTGTAATTTACATTTTATTTAGATACATCAGTTATTTCCTAGCGCTTGTTTTTGTAAGACAGTAAAAATTCATTTATATGGATGTCGATATTCATGTATACCATCATTTTCTCATTATAATGCTATTTCATAATGCAACGGAACAGTAGGTTTGTGCTACTGTTACTTTTTAGAATCGGAAATGGGAAGAAAACATACCTGTTGTTGACTGTTATTAATGCATTAAAATAAAAGATGCTCAATTTCAGTACGTAATAATGCCGTAATCAGACAAGGTTTGTTTTTCTTTTTTTTACTTTTGAAAATCTGAATTTGTTGAAATTTTGAATAGGTTCATCTGGTTACATGAATTGGTGGCATGACTACGAACTTGAAGAAAAGAAGTAAAAGTTAAATTTCTCAATCTTTATATTAAAAATCATCGAACGTTTCTGCATATCATAATATCAGCTCATTTATTATCACAGTAGTTTTGCATTGTATAATTCTTATAAAAGAAAAATTACTATGGTAATTTACCTTTGGAAATCTAGAAAACTACCTGAAATGCCTGATAAAAAAATCATAAAAAATAATTAATTACAGTCGAGTCTCCCTATAACGAAACTCCACACATCGAATTTCTCTATATAACGAATTTTTTGTAGGAACGGTCCACTTTTCGCATGATTACATAAAAACAGTCTTTATATAGCGAAATATCTATCTCCATATAACGATTTTTTCATAAACTGGTCTTAATTTATTCAGTTTTAAAAAAAGATTAGAAATCATATGGAATCAATTTTCCATCCCTTATTTTTGATTTATCGTTCAGTACCGAGTTTTTTTAAATATTTCTTATCTCCTTGTTCTTTAAATTCAACGAATGCATCCCACCTCCCACACACCTTTCAACATCCTTCTCAAAACAGAGTCAATTAGATTGTTACACATATAAGAAAGTAATCAATGAGCAGAACATAAGAGAGGACTTCAATTGGAGGAAAATATTAAGAGGCCGCTACACTCAAATAAAAAGCCCCGTTCGCAAATGCTAATCCTATGGAAGAAATTTATAAAGATATCTCGGTTGCACTTTAATATTTTTAAATGATTATTTTTGCATTGGAAGAGATTGATTTGAATGCAGGTCGTTTTTTACTTTTTTGATTTTGTTTACAGATATTTTTTACGAGAACGCTTTCATTTTCAGAACCGGTTTGGAAAGCGAAATCACCCTCATAAAAAATACCTGTAAACAAATTCGAAAAAGTAAAAAACGGCCTGCATTCAGATCAATCTCAGCTATACAATGCAAAAAGAATCATTAAAATATATTGAAATGCAACCGAGAAACTTTATAAATTTCTTCCATAGGATTAGCATTAGAGAACGGGAATTTTCATTTGAGTGAAACGGCCCCTTAACTAAAATTTTTCATTCCTTGCTAAAATTTGAGAATTTTTTTGCGAGCGTAACAATTTTAAAATCAAAACAACAAAAAATTACAGATTTATTCGTCTGAAATTAATATAAGTCTTCCTTATTTGATTTTCATTAAGCTTTCAAATAAATGTCTGTTCTCTTTTTTTGAAACTGCTTATATAATTAAGATATAGAATGTAAGGCTAATATTTACTTTTAAACATTACAAATTCTTAATTAAAAACATCAAAAGTGACATTTGTTCAAAATTTACACATTAAATTCGATTTTTAACATCATTTTCTATGCATCGAATTTCTCTATATAACGAATTTTTTACTGGAACGTCGGATTCCGTTATATAGAGACTCGACTGTAATTAATGCTGAATGTTAAGTATATTTAATATCTACTATTTAAAATTATTTTAAGGGAAATTTAATTAGTATATATTTTTCGAAAATTGACATATTCTGATCTATATCAAAATGTTTCAATACTATTTTTGTGGTATTTTTTTTTATTTCCTATCGGTATGACTATTGGACGGAAATAATATTTGATTTTTGTTGATAAAATTTCCGACCATCAAATTCTTATTATATCTGTTGTTGAGCGTGTTTAATGCATCACATATAAAAAGCTGTTAAAGAGTAACGTATAAAAATGTCACAACTATTTAAGGTTTTTTTTTATTTTTTTTTTGAAGGTCATATAGATTTTTATGCTTAAAAAAATATAATAACACATGCTTGAAAATTATTTGCAACCTTAAGTCTAAAAAAGGACATTTAAATAACTATGACCAATTGTTGATTGTTAATTTAAAATTGTTTTCTCTTTGTTTTTTTACAATGTACATTAAACTCGAACAATTTCTCATATAAATTACTAAAATCTTTAATCCATGAACACATGTATTTTATTTTAAATAGGTCCGATGGGCATGTTTTAAAAAATGACTGAATTTCGATAAAACTCACGTTTCTTTTATTTTAGTTACAATGGAACTACGAAAATTTCCACGAAATTTTAGCGATGAAAATGCATGTTATACAAATATACAGATGAAATGTGTGGCATTTTGCAATCATCCGTAACTCCGGAATAGTTTATATTGAGATTGTTTGTCCATATTATTTGCGACCACAAAATTCAAATAGGATTCGGTACAAATAAAAAAAAAATGGAAAGAAATTGAGCGCATAACGTATTTATTTTATGTTGTATTAAACATAAACATAGCTATATTTGACGTGTGCAATGATTATGACGTGTGCAGAACATTAATTCAATGCACCGACTTACATACCATCCCATTTCAAACAGCCTATTTTAACATGTTACGCATTATTATAAAGATTCGTTCGCATGGTTGTTAATTTGTAAAAGTTTTGTAATAGGCAATTTTCGTCAAACAATTAAATAAATTTCAATTACCATATAATATTTGGTTTAAAGATGCACGAAAAAGTATATCAATATACCGGGTGGGCAAGAAATCTGAATAAACTTTAAAAATTTTTAAAAGCCGTAAAAATAACCGAAAAAAAAGTTTGTTGGGTTTGCATCCATGGGAATGACACTTAAAAAAAAACAGCAATAAAAATAATTCAAAATCCTCCGACAGACGGCGCCGAAAACTTTAAGCTTCGGAATAACTATGCATATAAAACGTTTACAAGACTTGCGCTGGTTCTTACATTTGAGCTGGTTCCACAATTAGTTCATGGATGATTGCCGTGTACTTGATCAAGGATACTGAATGCAAAGGAGAAAGCCTTGTTGGTAAAGTTATTTTATGTAAATCCGGAAGAAGAGACCAATACCTTATCAAGTACACGGCTCTCTATCGTGAACTAATTCTGGATTAGCAGCGAAGTTCTTGTAACAGTCTTATATGCATAATTCCACCGTAGTCGAACGTTTCCCCCACCATCTGTCGGACGCTTTTTGAGTTACTTTTATTAATGTCTTAGAGAAAGATCCGTGACCTATAGCTAGACCTGCAAACAGTCTTTTATTTCCATTTTTCCCCAGCTTTTATGAATTTTAAAAGTTTATACGGACTTTTTGCCCATCCAATATTTATATTACTTATAAAGTACTATTTTTTAATGTTTAGGAATTATTCGAAAATACGTAAATATATAATATGTTTAAAAAGTATATTTTACAATAGCTGAATAAAATAGCGCCTAAATGAAAAAGGGTACGCTGGATTTTCCAGCAATGAAAATACCACATCTTTCGATATTGTTTTAATCACATCACTTAACTTTCCCTAACATCTTTCAATATAAGAATCGAATATATATACTTATTTTACCATATTTATATCATTATTCAGTGTTAATTTTTTATTTTTTAAAACATCTGCGAAATGCAATTGAACTAACATTGATAAAGATGTATTAGGCAGAATTTGTAAGTTAAATGGATGTTTTATAGAGCTTAACTGCGCATCATTTAAAAAATTCTTCTCCATCCTTATGTACAAATTAGTTGCATGATTATTATGTATTTGTTAATATTTATTTACATTTTATATATTGGATTTTTTATTGTTTTTATTTTTTATTATTTTTTATTATTATTTATTATTATTTATTTTTATTTTTATTTTTATTTTTATTTTTATTTTATTTTTTATTTTTTATTTTTATTATTTTTTTTGTAATTTTTATTTTAGAAATCCAGAAATTTATCATAAAAATAATAATAATATTAAAAACATTAAAATGTTTCATTCTACTTTTCATACATCTCGGAACTTTTGTTATTTAAAACTGTTTCTAATGGAATTGAAATAGTCCAAAATATATGATAAAGTTTCAGTTCTAGTTTTACAGAATAATTTAATTCTCTCCATTTCCTTTTCTGTGTAACGATCGGACGGAAGTAATATTGGATTTTTGTATTTATATTATAGCCGACCATCAAATTCTCATTATAATACAATTTCCTCATGCAAGAGAAATAATAATGAGATAACACAATTATTTTATTTCGATTGAAGAAGTTAAATATATTTTATCGTTAAATAAAAAAACATCCGCATAAAAAATAATATTTTCTGTTTAAAATGTTTCTGTACCAAAAATTTTATAAGTACAACAAATACAAAGCTTTACTTGCATGTAATAATTTCAACTTTAGCAATTAATAATTTCTGGAAAATAACACATAATGACACATTTAAAGCCCTTATGCTTTAATTCAGATATTAATTTATGTTTACATTTCCACATAACTGTAGAAGTCAGACTCAGTTCTGAAATTAGAAGTCAGTTTCGACATAATTATGGAAGTTCCACATAATTATAGAAGTAACTACAGAACAGACAAATTATAGAGAAGTAAACGCATATTTTAAACACTGCATACTCAGAAATGTTATTTTTCATGACATAGTAAAACGTAATTTGTTTTTCATTAAACACATTTTATTCCTGAATCTGATTTTTTAAATTTATTTATTAAGTTTTCAATTTTGATTTATTTTGTTTATTTCAAAAGAATGAAAAAAATTTCTCGAATTACAAAATATTATTATTATTATTATTATTATTATTATTATTATCACGTGACATTATTATTCTAAATTTATTTATTATAGATTAAAAGAGGAACTTGCATTTTTTTAATTAAAGAATGAGTTGCTTATATAGTTTATGTGCAGAGTTATTATAAAATAAATGAAAACTCTGATCATTTTTGCACAAAATAATAATTTGAATAAGAAACTGTAAACTTAAAATAAAACAAATTATATAATCAACGTTTCGAGCTGTAATCTGCGGCCATCTTCAAGAAAATATAATGATGATATGACTAAAATTTTGCTTCCTGTGCGAGTATTAATATTGAATTATTATGTCTCACCAAACAAAATATGTAGATTTTTTGCAAATACTCTTGGCAAAAAAAAAAAAAAAAAAAAAAAATACAATATTTAAAAAATATTTACTTTAAAAATACAGTTAATAAAACTTGCAACAGAATAAATAAAATAAATAAAATTTAGTTTTTTTCTTAATGTATTAAGTATACAATATATAAAATACTTAGAAATATACAAAAATATAAAATTATATTAAATTTTAATAATTTAAATATATTATACATCTAGTCTTATATTTTTCTAGTTTTTTATTTCAAAGGATGTTCGTTTTTTTTCTCTTCTTTGCATAGTAAGCAAAAAAAAAAAAAAAAAAAAAAAAAAAAAAAAAAAAAAAAAAAAAAAAACTTCTAAATTTTTAGTAGAAATCCTTTAAATGCATATATATTGCAATTTACTTACAGTAGAATCTGTAAACAGCCAAGAACAATCAGAAGAATGTACAGGGTTCACTTAAGAAAGGTACCAAGTTTATGGAACTGACAAAAGAATAGATTTAAAATACAAAATTAAAGTCGTGCATTTTAAGATGAATCTCTTTAAAGCTCCAAACGTGATCATTAATCTCCCAGTTGACAGCTGTGCATGTCGAGTTATTTTTACAGTTCCCTTTTTTTTAGTTATTATAAATTTACTTCTGGAACTTTTTTTAATTCCATGTAAATTTGTAATAAATAAAGTAAATTTTAGCGTAACAAGCTATCTAAATCTGTATTTTAAAACGCTTGCAAAACGTTTACTTCTTATTATTTTTTTTTTCATTCAAAATATTATTTTTCCAATAACAGAAAAATTATATATTGTGATATTTAAGCTTCAATTCTGTTTGCTGGCACCATTTAATTTCATATGTATCCATTTAATATAATAACCAGACGGAAGTAACATTTTCTTTTCCTGAATATTTGTTATCGAACTATAAAATTCTCATTATTATGCAATTCTGTAACGCTAGGAATTGTGATTATGATAGCATTGACCTCTTTTATCTTCGTGGAATAGGCTATTCAAAATAAAATAATAAAATATAAACTCACACTTTTATTATACATATATTTGTTTATTTATTTATTAAAGGAAGTGCAATACATGCTTAAATATGCACATACACAGATACACACGCAATTATTTGCCTAAAAATACCAGATCGATATTTAATGTAAAATTTAATATCCAAATGTATAAACTTCTTTTTTCAGAGTGCTTCTAAACGTTCTATTTACATTTCATTTTTTACACGCGAAGGTATCGTAAAATTTTAAAAATCAGAAGGAAATAATTCTGATAGAAAATTATTTTTTGTTATTTCTAAGGCTTCTTTTATCTCTATATAATCAGTATATAGATTTATAATTTTTTTATTTTGCTTTAACCTTTTGAAGGCCTTTATTAAAGTACTTTAAAAATGTTAGGAAAGCCTTTATGTTTTTGAGTTCTAGTCACATAGCTTAGGTTCTGTAACTGCAACTCGAGATGAGGGAGAATAAGCAGTTAGTATTTCTTTGTTAATTTGCCGAGTGTCATACGAGGGTCGGAAAGGGGGCTTCTGTAAATAATCAGTTTTAAGCGTTATATATTTCTCCCTTGGATTTTTTAACCTTTCGAAGGCCGGTATCCAAGTACTCTGAAAATGATCGAAAAACCAACGTTTCATCTTACTTGTGATGTTAAAATGTCCCTGAAAAGGATTTTCAGTTCTGAGAATAAGAAAATGTAGCTTAAAAAGACATCGGGCGTATATAGCCACATCGCTTAGATTCTTAAACTAGGATAAGGGAATGAGAGAACGGAAGCAGTGCTGGAATTCTGTATGCTGAGGTCTTTGATATGTGTAGTACATGAATTTTTCCACAGAGTGAATCGCCTTTATAGTCATTTAGATAGTTACACTTCGATCTTTACCACAGTTTGTTCATTGGAGTCTTCCACATCTTTGATCATCTGTAAGGAACATATGGCCAGTTCGAAAATTCCTTTTCCATCTAACAACAGTGTAGTATGATGGACTATCACTTTCTTAAGGAACTAGGATTTCCTTGTGAATTTGTCGGATACAGGAAGAGGTAGGGGGGAGGTTTTCTCTTCTCCAAACTACTAGTTACCGGAATATTCAGCTTCCTGAAAACAAACGAATCAAAATTAATAGCTATAATTTATGTTAGATACACAAAGATTAACTAATATGCAGAAAATATTTTTTTTCTAGATACCTCATTTATTTCATAGTGTTTGTTTCTGTAGGGCAGTCAAAATTCAGTTTGATAGATGTTGATATTCATGTTTATCACCATTTTTTTCATTATAATGCTTTTTCTTTATCCAACGGAAATAGGTTTGTTCTACTGGTACATTTTTAGAATCGGAAATGGGAAGAAAACATACCTGTTGTTGACTGTTATTAAAGCATTAAAATAAAATGTGCTAAATTTCATTACGGAATAATGCCGCAACCAGATAAGGTTTGTTTTTCTTACTTTTAAAGATCATATAGGTTCTTCTGGTTAAATGAATTGGTGACGGGACTAAGATCTTGAAGAAGAGAAGAAAATGACTGTCTTCTGAATATTTATTTTAAAACTTATCGAACTTTTCTGCATATCATAATATCTGTTCATTTATTATCATTGTAATTTTTGCATTGTGTAATTCTTACAAAAGAAAGGTTATGATTGTAATTTCCTTTAGGGAATCTAGAAAATTCCCTGAAATGTCTGATAAAAAATCACAAAAAGTAAATAAATGATGCTGAATGTTAAATATTTCTAATATCTACTATTTAAAACTACTTTTAAGGAAAATATAATTAATATCTATTTTCCGAAAATTAATATATTCTAATCTATATCATAATATTTCGATTCTATTTTTGTGGTATCATTAAATTTTCTTTCGGTTTGACTATTGGACGAAACTAGTATTTGATTTTTGTTGATATCATTTCCGACCATCAAATTCTCATTATATATGTTGTCGATCGTTACTAATGTATTACATATAAAAAGCTGTTAAAGAGTAACGTGTAAGAATGTCACAACTATGTAAGATATGTTATTTTGTTATTTTACTTTTGAACGTTTTATAGATTGTTTTAGTTTAATAATTATAATAACACATGCTTGAAAATGTTTGTAACATTAAATTTACAAAAAGAACATTTAAATAATTATGACCATTTTATAATTAAAATTGTTTTCTCTTTCTTTTTTACAATGTACATTAAACAAGAGCAATTTCTCATGTAAATTACTAAAATCTTTAATCTACGAACGCAAGTATTTTATTTTAAATATGCTTTATGGACATGTTTAAAAAAATGACTGTATTTCGCTAAAATAAAATCCACGTAACTTTTATTTTGGAACAATGGAAGGTATGAAAAATTCCACGAAATTTTAGCGATGAAAAGGTATGTTCCACAAATATACAGATTAAATGTGTGGCATTTTGCAAGCATCCGTTGTTGTGGTTGCTCTTAACCACTGCCATATTTTTTATTTAATTTAATTTATCGTCTATTTTTGGTTTTATCTTTATTCATTTATTATATATTTCGCATTCTAAAAATTATCTTAAATTCTCGTTTTTTTTTTTTAAATCTCCCCTGTAAAGTTATTTTTATTACCTAACCTTTTGTTGATTTCAAATGTTGAAATCAGTTAAAAATTTTGTTCCTTCCGGTTTTGAAGGTTTCCCGTCTTTTCTAGAATGTTCGATGGGGTGTCGACTTCCGTTTTATGACTCCTCCTATTGTCCTATCAGGTACTATTCTTCTGTTACGCAATTTAAAAGTTAGTGCGTCCTCGTATCAAGTTTTGGCTCCGCATCGTTCTGTTGATATAAAAGTTCATTCTTAAAATTCTGTTTCCATATTCGTAGCGATGCGCTTGGCCTCTCTATTTTTCACCACTTCCTTTTGCCTCGCCAGTTGGCGTATTTTTACTTTTATGGCAACCCACGCCTTCTTTCCGGAGCGGCCACGGTCGTTTAGTCAGTTGAGAAAAGAGCAGAACTGAAGGGTGGCGGTGTCAACTCAGAGCGGAGCGGACGTCTGCAGAACTACGATAATAAATACCTGCAAAAATGATGTGTGCGATTTTAATAGAAATGATTTGTTCGGCTTTTTACGACTAACGTTCAGCATTGTTAAATGCGGAAAAAACGGAATTATTTAAAACGCAAGGAGAGACTGTTATCCCTCCGTGAAGATATACAAGGATTTGTTCGTTCAGAAAAAATACAACTTTTGTTTTTTTCAAAAGAAAATTTCATATGAAAAAAATATGTTTCGATATTGAGAATGCTGAACTTTCTTGAAAGAATATTATTTTTTAAAATTGTTAAAATAATTCTTCACTTAGAATATTTCGTTAGCCTTACATTGTATGCTATATACAGGATGGACCACTTCTTCGTTTTATGTTAATTTGTTCCCCCTTAATCTCCAAGAGAATTCAAGAAAATGTATAATTTATTTGGAGTAAGTGCTTCTATTATATATTTTTTTTGTGCAAGTAAAAAAATTGTGCCTTCCATGCCTCGCTCTAAGAAAATAAGAGAGCTTTTTTTTCTTACTAAAAGTAATATTATTTTCTCAAAGAATTATATTCATCCATCTTTATTAAAAAAAATAAATAAAGAAATTTTCTTTATGAGTAAGTCTTCTGAGAATTTTCTTTTAGTTCAAGCTTATACAGGTAAGCTCTATTTTGATTTTTTTTCAATTATATTTTTCTGTGAATATGGCACATATTATTACATAAAGTTGTTGATCTAGATTACTTCATGTCATGTGGTCGTTTGCGGCCAAATTCATCGCAGTGTACTAATAAGATACGATTACATACTTTAATTTTTCCTTTTCGGAACGTCATTAGAAACGTTCCCCACTAAACACGACATCCGTAAACTCCGGAATAGTGCTTACATTGAGATTGCTTGCCCGTATTATTTGCGACCATGAAATTCAAATATGTTTCGGTACAAAGAAGAAAAATATGGAGAGAAATTCAGCGTAAAACTCATCTATTTTTATTGTAATGAACATAAGCATAGCTGTAATTCACTTACACAGGATATTAATTTAATGCACCAAATTACATACCATCCTATTCTAAAGAGTTCAGACTATTTTGATATGTTAAACATTATTAATGAAGATTCGTTTACATGGTTGTTAATTTATAAAAGTTTTGTGAGCGGCAATTTCCGTCAATAAAGTAAATATTTTTCAATTATCATACAACATTTGGTTTAAAGATGCTCTATACTATATTTTTAAGTATATAAATATACCGGGTGTAGAACGGAGATTGTTTGGTGGAAGTTCCTATGATGATTTTTACTAGATTACAATGCTGTACTGAAACTAAATAAAAGTAATGTTGGCCAGGTTCTTGTAAAGACTGTGAAAAAAAACCCACAAGTAGTAGATAGTTACAAATTTATTGTATGCATATTTCGTAGGGAGAGGTACAAGCAGCTTATTCGGAGAGAGTCTCCGAAACAAAATTCCAACTTGTTTTGTTCGTGGCAAGCGGTGAAGTGAGAGTCTTACAGAGACAACACACACAGTGTTGGCGTAGAACAAAGTCACCAAATTACAAAAGTTTGCCCATGCACAATGGAGACGACTCGACAAATTGCAACCAAAACGCAGCTGGCATAATCGGTGTTTAATTTGACTCTCCAAGGGGCTAAAGTTTCTATAGTTGCCAATATATTAATTTACACATGGAGCAAGGGTTTGTTAACCCCCGAGAAGAAAATATTCACACCCAACAACTGCAACTGTTATGTCTAGCTAAGAGGCCCAGACAAGGAGCAACCAGATTTTAATGTGCAGATGTTAAATTCTTTTAGCATTTTCTCATGAGAGGACAGCGAGGCATAAAGTTGATATTCGACCGCGTTACTGTGAACATGCCCATAAAAGGCAATGACAAGAACATCCGATCTGAATTAGCTGACATCTGGAAATTGTTTGAAACGGTTGATTAAAATGCGGGCATATTTCTTACGAATAATCCTGAGGCTTAAATTTTGGCGGTTAAAGAAATAATGGCCGAAGGAAATGAAAAATAAATGAAGCACAATTTTAAACGAATTTTGAATTGAGAAGGGATTGGGGTGCATAGAAATAATACATAACAAAATAAACAATATATAAGGTAATAACCGTTATATATATCACGCGGTGCACCGCAAAAAAACTTTTCCTGTCCAATGTGCATAGGCGAGAATAAAAGAATTCTAAAACATAAAACATATAAAAATGTAAAAGTTTTTTTTTATATCTATAAAAAGTTGCTGTCATGATAATGTTTTGAACCTCTCTATTCCAAAACAGTCACCAGTTCTAAGGTTTCCTTGTTTTTAAATATATTTATGGATCCAAGTTGGTATGTATAAAGCAGGATATCCGGTAGTGCTTTTTTTATCTAGAAGTTGAGTCGACTCAGACAGCACAAAATGTTAGTGCAGCTTTGACTGCATTCATTACACAAGTGATTTTCTTTTACACAAATGCATTAAACATAAAAACTATTACTAAATGAATATATATAATAGAAATACACAAAAAAATAATTGCAATATAACTTTCAAAACACATAAAAAGTGTAATACGATGCATATAAAATATAAAATATTTTTTTTTTCTTTAAAAAAATGAAGTGTTTCATGCCGCAGCATAGGATGACAAAAAAAAAGAGGTGCTCCAAGCACGCCCATAAAAATATGCGTCACCCTTTAATCTTGTGTAAAACACAAGTGTTATGGCATCAGCTTAGGGCTTAGATTTAGATGAGGAGGAAACTGTGATGCTCCCCTGAAGGCACTAGCGGTCTTCTGAAAGAGCCCTCGTCGAATTACATGAAAAGAAATTGGATTGTTGTGAATTGGAAATACAATTCAAAAATTTTAATCAAAACTCCAATTCCAAAACTTTGTCTCTTAACACAATGAAGCTTGAACCCTTAGGGCATTAATTTTGAACGGGAACAAGACTTCGAAGGGAAGAATTTAAAAGAAAAAAAACACGAAAAAATGTATGTCATATAACAACTAAAACGGGCGGACAATCCTAGTGTGAAGAGAGACGAGAAAATGTGTCACAGTCGAGTTGGGTGATGCACAAGTCATATAATAAAAATGTGTATTATTTTATCTGATTACATGAATCTTTTATTTATATTTCTAGGCTAAGATACATGTTTATCTAACATTATTATATTTGACATACAGAACAGGAATTATTAACTGGGAGGTTAGCTACTGTAAAATTTACTGACTTAATGAGGAGTGTCAAACAAATGAAAGTTAAGTGTACAGCTAAAAATAAATTCAAAATAAACGTAATTAAAATTTAAGTGAATATATATAGAAACATGCATGCTAGTTAAAGTGAGGAAAAATGATACCTAATATTGTTCCCAAGAGATCTTCAGAGCAGTAGTGATGGACCAGCCATGACAGTGTTAAAGATCAGTCGAAAACAACATACACACAACCATGGCCATTGGTTGGATATGTAGTATCACAAAACAGGACATAAAAGAAAACAATTACTAGTAATTTACATTAGCTTCTTTTTCTTAAATTATATGCGTGTGGTTGATAGAACGTATCAAAGTTAGTATTGTTTATATGACTTGATGCATCAAATAAGTGTCCATAACGAGGGGGTGCTGGTAGAAGTCTATCAATATGTACCCGAAATGCTGTGTTATCAGCAGCATACAACCTTTTAATTGAGAATGACACAGGTGAATGTTTACAAGTAACAATATATGGACCGTATAATTTGTTTTAAACTTGTCACTTGACTTTAGATATACAATATCTTTTAAACAAATGGATCTCAATTTAGCTTTTTGATCGTACTGTTTATATCTCTTATCCTTGTAACGGTTGGGTGTTCGTACTGAGGTTTAAATGCAGACATAACTCAGGAACTAAGATAAAAACAGTTTATTTAAAACGGTTAGGGCTCAAGGACTGTGGAGCAGTTCTTAATTTTAATAACTGGTAACAATGCTAAAAGATTAAACTCATACTCACAGCTCCGGCACTAACTCAATCGGGGCACTTCAGATTACTTCTCAGCTGTCTTTCGGCTAAGCTGCTAAATAAAATTTTATTAGACAGCCCGTGGCTGTATATATTTCTTTATTAACTTTGAACTAGGCAACGTAATTACTATTAACGTCTTATCACCGGCCAACTTCTCGAGTTGAATTCCAAAACTCCTTGTCAACTCACTGGAGGCTCGCTAATATTTGATATCGCTTGCTCTAGATTCACTACTACCTGTCAAATGCCGCTAGACACACTCCTAGCTGGCTATTGTCGCCAAAGACACTCTGCTAGACGCCATTAGCTGGCTAATGCAGCTAGAGACACTCACACACACTCAAACTCCAAGCTTTTATATGCTGCAAACTGAGATATTACAAATTTACATATTACTACTAACCGCGACATAACTGTAGAATCCGAAAGAGACACACACGCTCTAGAAAGTTAAAGTAAAAGAGAGGATAGATGTCGCTTTCACGCTTACACATGTTAAACCATTGACGTCACGATCTCAAAAATGCTAGAGTGCCTTTATCACAAAGGTCACTCCCTCACATCCTGAGTTGATTTAATGTTGTTATAAGCTTTGTGATATATCTTACTCAAATCATCAAGTAATTTGTGTACTTCAATATGTTTATCAAGAAAGGGTTGGTTGCACGACTGATCAAAAGTGTCAAAAATTAGAGAAAGTTCGCGTCCAAAATGAACAAGATTAGATATAAGTAGTCAGCAAGTATATTGTTTTTACTTGGAAAATGTTGAAATTTGTATGTATATTCTGACAGACCCATGAGCCAACGAGAGATAATATCAGCCGGGTTTGTCGTTTTGTTGTATTCTTATAACGGTTTGCTGTCTGAAAGGATTACAAACTCTTTAGTATAATGTAGTTGCTTGTTTCGAACCATTATAAAGTGATTTGTGTATAAATACTGCATTTTAAAATGAGTGGCCTTCCTGTAAAAGAATGTTAACCGAATATTTGATTGATTAATTGATTCTCTCTGCAATCGCATTCGATTGTGGCCTCGAAGCAGATCTGTGTAGTACCTTAATGCCCATTGTATCATTAAAAATATTATATACCTGAGAAGTGTACTGGGGTCCTAAATCTGATAAGACAACTGAAGGTCTCCCAAAGGTGGTTATGTAAGAGAATAGACATTTAACAACCTTAGTTGCAGATATATCATTAAGTGGAAAAAGTTCAATATGTCTCGAAAAATGATCAGTGATAGTTAATACATGTTTGCCATTAGCAAAAGGTCCAAGGAGTTCTGTACTGATAGTATGGCAGTTGATACAGGATGCAACAAAGTTTAAATTATCCACATACATACCCTTCCATACCCATCCTGACAAGAATTTTATTAAAGCCAAAGTGAGATAAATGTGAAATTGTTAAGACTTTTAAGTGAATTTGGAACAAGAATGTGATACGAAAAATTGTTATCTATACATATAATAAAACAGTAGGACCCGGTGTGTCTGTACATTGAAGATAATTGACAAAAATGGAGTCAGGGCGATAAAAGAAAACCAATGAAACACAAAAAAAAAATTTTTGAATTTTTTGTCTGTCTGTCTGTCTGTCTGTCTGTCTGTCTGTTTGTTCGAGGTTATCTTCGTAACTACTGAATGGATTTTTATGCGGTTTTCACTAATGAAGAATGCACACTCCCGGGCAGTGTATAGGCTTTGTTTCATCAAAATCGGACAACAGACAAAAAAGTAACAAAAAGAAACAAAAGAAACTATTAGGTGCCCTGCTCACGTTTTTTAGTACATAACGTTTTTTAGTACATATAAAATCCAATAGATGTCACTGTGCGATTTTAAAACGCGCTATCGTTATGTTTTCGCCAGTCTACTTAAGTATGAGAAAGTTTCAAGCTGGCTGTCGTTCCATGTGGTTTAGTCGGTAGAACGTCAGTGCGCCATACTGATGGCCCGGGTTCGATTCCCAGCATGGAATTTTTTTTCACTATGTTGGCATTAACGCCTATAAGCAATTAAAAGAATTTGAAATATTGTATTCAAGGCGAATTTTCTCTCTGGGAAAATTTCCTTGCATTAATATGTCAGTGTAATTTTTTTTTCGATTTAATTTTTTTTTTCGAAACTTTGTTTTTCTTAAAAAATTACAGTAAATATTTGATATTTCCCAACGTTTTTTGAATGATCGACTTGCTTTTTTTTTTATGTATGTCTGAACCTTATCTAACTACTTCTTCAAGATTTCTTTAGATAAACCGACCAGCGTAGCGGGCGAAGGCCGCTAGTTAAAAATATTTTCCTTCTTTAACATTAATACCTTCGAATAAGGATGAATGAATTAATTAGTAAATTTTTGAGAAGATACTTTCTTTACGATTTCTTTATAAACAACAGACAAAGTAGGATCATTTTGTTGTGCGTTAGCAAAAGTTTCATTCGAAATTTCTAATAAAGGGTCAGGATTTGTTTGTATACCAGAAATAAGGTAGTTAACAGGCATGTTAGAATGACTCGAGCTCGTATGTGGAGTATCATATTCTACCATAGGTAAAGGTTGAAGATCATGAATAAGCTCAAGATTTGTAGCTAGAGCGTGTTGATTATTTTCAAAATTACAGCGATATAAGTAGTCAGCAAGTATATTGTTTTTACTTGGAATATGTTGAAATTTGTATGTATATTCTGACAGACCCATGAGCCAACGAGAGATAATATCAGCCGGGTTTGTCGTTTTGTTGTATTTTTATAACGGTTTGCTGTCTGAAAGAATTACAAACTCTCTCTTATATAAATAATATTTGAAAGCAGTAACCGATTTATGAATAGCCATGAGTTCTAATTTAAGTGCAGGATATTTCTTTTCTGACGCTTTTAAAGATTTTGAAAAGTATGCCACAGGTAACAGTTGTTTGTCATGTTCTTGTCGTAAAACACCAGAAATAGAAACATTTGACGCATCAGTATTTAGATAGAACTTTTTGTTCCAATCAGGTAATCTAACCATGAGTGGATTAAAGAATATTTTCTGTATTGTGTCCAAAATTTTTTTATGTTTACTTGTCCACTTAAATTTAGCGTTTGGAGTAGTTAAGTTTGTGAGAGGTTGTACAAGTTCAGAAAAGGATGGAACAAGAGATTTATAAAATGTAATGACACCTATGAGTGCTTTTAATTGACGTTTAGTTGTAGGTGTAGGAAAAGATGTTGTTTTTACAATGTTTGATTGAACGGGAGAAACAGTTTGATTCTCTATATGAAATACAAGATAATCTAAACTGGTTTTATGAAAGATGCACTTGTTAGGGGACAGCGTTAAATTGTATTTGACTAAGATTCCAAGAATTTTATCCAATTTATCACACATTTCTTGATATAAATTGGAACCAACAATAAGATCATCGTGGTAGGTATAGACACCTTCTAACTGTAATTCATCAAGTAACGAGTCCATTAAAGCTTGAAAAATAGAGGCGCTCTATTTTAAGCCAAATACTAATCTCTTATACCGAAAAAAACCAAACATAGTAGTGAATGTTAACTGATTTTGATATTTTGCAGGCAAATCCACCTGATGATATGCCTGATGAAAGTCGAGCGAAGAAAAAAAACGATATTGTGAAAGATTTGAAATAATAGTTTGAATTTTTGGAAGTGGATAGGAAGAGCCTTGAATTATAGTGTTAACCATTCTGAGATCTAATGCAAGTCTATATTTCTGTATACCTGTACTGTCTGGTTTCTTTTTAACAAGAATCATGGGGTTGGCCCATTCAGAACAGTGAGGTTCAATGATTTTGGCATCAAGCAACTGTTCAATTTGATTTAAAACATCCTTCTGTAATGCTTAGTGAAGAGGAAATGGAAGTGTCTTTATGGGATAGTCATTAATGAATTTCAAATCAGGTACAATTTTATAGGTATGACCAAGTGTGTCTAACGATTTGGAAAAGTAACAATTTAGTTAAGTTATTTGCTTCATCAGAGTTTAAGTGAGTAAGATTAAAATCATTAGCCGATAACTCCTGCTTTCTCTTTTGTAATATTTCCTTAGAAGCCTGAATAAAATATAAAAAGTGGTATTCCGAGTTATTTTTCTTGTCAGGATTTTCAGAAGAATAATCAAGAACTTCCTCAATCTCAGATAATTGACCTATTTTTGTATGTTTAGGAAGATGAATGGTCTTTTCAGAAATGTTTTTAAGTGTTATCGAGAAGAAATGATGTATTTGTGAAGTTTTATTTTTTTTATTAGATGTTTTATTCATTTGAACAATGGCATCATTTCCTCTTAATTCTTTTTTTTTGCGCCAAATATTCAAATAAATAATTTATGTCACTATTGATGTTGTTGTTAGTGTAAATAGAGCACCGTATTTGTTGTTGGGGTTCTAATATGATTTTACGAGTTAAGAACACACCTTGATTCGTCAAAACATTACTTAAAGAATTACATAGATTTGATTGATTCCCTCCAGAATTCTTTTTCTAGTTTCTAAAGGAACAGAGAAATTATTATTGCCATGGAGACACTTGTTAAAGGAATCGATGACAATATTATATCTAGTTATGAAATCGAAACCTAGAATGCCTTGAAAACTGGAAGACTCGGGTATGTCAACTATATAAAAGTGATGTGAAAAAGCTTTTTGTTTTAACTTGATAGATTTCTTAATGCACGCAGAAAACAAAACATCAGAATTGACAGATTTAATATTAACGTCTGTAGAAAGTCTCTTATATTTCAAAACAGGTTTAAGTTGATTAAATAATTTTTGTGGAAGCAAAGATATACTACTACCAGAATCAGCCAATAAAGTAATATCATGGTTTGCTATGGTGGCTTTAACAAGAGGAAGTGATGGTGACGGAGTGTTTACACTACAAATTACCTGAACATTTTCAGTTTCTGTTTGAGTAGCAATGTTATTTGCTATCTTAATGCACTCAGAAGTTTGAGAACTGACTCAACTTACTAATCTGCAATTTGAAATTTTAGGTAAAGCAGGGTCAAAAACAAAAGTTGCTGATGTAGAAGCACAAGAGGGAAACAACAGCATCAGCATAAAAATTGTATCTCTGTTCCAGTTTTCCTGAAATTGTGGAGTGGAGTTAGTGTAATTAGTTTTTCTTTGAATGTTTGCCCTTTTCCATTTAAAACAAGAGAGGGCGTCGTGATTGTTACGATTACACAACTGACAAATAACAGCTTTTTTATACGAAAATTTGTGTGGGGAATAACGTCTTGGATAGTTACGATTTTTAAAATTCTTTTTGAAACGTGAAACGCTTGCAGAATGTTTTGGTCTAGTCTGAACATTTCTTTGATTAGTTTCTGTTTTAGTATCTAGGAGGCAAAAGACAATGCATTTATTTTTTCAGAAATTTCTCTTAATTGAGATTCAATGAGATTTTCTAATTTGTGTACCGAGGACAAGGAATGTAAGATTTTTTTCATTCCATGATATATTATGAAGTGTTTGCGCTCTTTCAACTGCTGTGCGATTATCATTAATGCCTTCTTCCTGTAATTCTATTCTAATATTTGAAGGAAGGGCCTCAAGAAATTTCATGAGTTTAATTGTGTTTCGCGCATTTTCGTCGTTGATATCAGCATAAACTGTAGCCGCAAGTACATTTTAATCTATGTGCTAAATTTTTAATGGTCTCAGAAGGCATAAGTGCTAAACTGGACAATTCGACAGAAGCAACACATTTACTAGGGAGTGAGAAAAATGACGCAAATTCTTTTTCCAGCAAATCAAGATCGGTCAATTTTTGTAGGTCAAGGTTTTGGGCTAGAAATTTTTGCGCAGGCCCAACTAATTTTCCTTTTAGGATTGCAATAGTTGTCTGCAGATTATACTTATTAATTTCCGCACACGACCTAATTTGATCAAAAAAGAATTTAAGTAAATCCGGATCTCCATCAAATTGAATAATATTGATAGGAATTTGTTTCGCAGCTAAGTTTACCGTTTTCCCTAAACCCACGCGTTATTGACAAATTGTTATTCAGAGTGAACTTATACCTTAAAAGTAAAGCACATTTAAAAAGCGTAATTTGTCTAGCGAATAAAATAGATAAAATAACAAAATAGTTACACCTTAAAAATATAGTACTTCACTTTAAAAAATATTCTTATTGAAACCTTTTATAACAGAAAAGCAGAGGAACACATGCAAAACACAAAAACTATCAGCAAGACACCTATAATATTTTAAGAAAAATAATCTTATTTTATCCTTTTATACAAGTGGAAAATATATAGTTCCTTTTTTCAAAATAAAAAAAAGTCTTTTTTTCTTTTTTTAACCAAAGAAAAATAATCCTATTTTAACTTTTGAAGAAAAAGATCAAAACTGGGTAGAAAAATCACTTTTAAGCATAAAGGAAAATATGCATATGTAAAATTTGAACCAAATAGTAGGGGGGTTAAACATGCAAAAAAAAACACATAAATATAATAACTGAGGGGAAAATATACATAAATTGTCAATGGAATAATAAATAGTAATAGCAACAGTTACCGTGCTTTCGCAAACTAAAAATCTTTGCAAAATAACAGGATTACATTAATGATCTGAAAATCAAACACAATTTAAAAAAAACAAAAGAACTGCAATGTTGACCGTGGTGTACTGACTGTGGAAGCAGAACATGAAATAAACAAAGTAATTAGGTTAACTTAATGTCTTTGTTTAAAAATTAATAATCGATTAATTACTATTTTGTTAATTACACAAAAATAATAGCTAGGGAAATGGGACACAATCTGCTCCCACACTCAAAACTGTCGTTTTTCGATGAGAACGAAATGTGTGCACTTCTATGCACTTTTTAATCACATCTCAGTGGCTAGATTTGTAAATTTTAAAACACAAAACATGATATCTTAATGTTTACTACTGAAATAGTATACCGATAAAGCCACTTTGCGTATTTACTTTAACAGATTTAGCAGATACTCGGAGAGAATAAATTTTTTTTGGATAACACACAGAGGACAAACTCATTGCCTTTTTTTTAGCAACTGAGTATCGAAGAACACACAGAAAGCACAATATGTATATTTTTGCACACACTCGAAGCACATAGGAGCACAAAGTGATAGGGGGTGTCGATGGTAGTGGCTGCAATAACACCAAAAACGATGAATCTGATGAACTTTGCGAGCACGGAAAGGGGCGCCCCATGGGAGAATGGCAGCAGACAAAAATTTAGCACACGGAAAGATTACACCGTTAAACCGCGCACCACATCAGATGGAGATCACAGGCGATAGCAGGGATGTGTCGAGCAGACGATTTTTCAGCAATGGAAACATCGCACCAATTTCAGACAGAGCGCGCAGTTGAGGGAAGGTACTCCAACTCCATAGCAGCAGATCTGTAGCAGGCGAAAAGCACTCCGGGGAGAAACTGCATACCCAGACATAAAGGCACAAGAAACTGGAAGCAGCTGAATCGATGAATCCTCATACTCTGGATAAGCAGGTATATCAGTAGCGACGTAACGGTTGTACCCCCCATATATATATATATGTTAACGTGGGGAAAACAAAGTGGTCTGGCACCAAATACTTACAACGGAGATTGTTTGGTTGAAGTTCCTATGATGATTTTTACTAGATTACTATGCAGTTCTGAAACTAAATAAAAGTAATGTTCACCAGGTTCTTGTAAAGACTGTGAAAAAAAAACCCACAAGTAGTAGATAGTTACAAATTTATTGTATGCATAATTAGTAGGGAGAAGTACAAGCAGCTCAGTCGGAGAGAGTCTCCGAAACACAATTCGAACTTGTTTTGTTCGTGGTGGCAAGCGGTGAAGTTAAGAGTCTTACAGAGGCAACACACACAGTGCTCGCGTAGAACAAAGTCGCCAAAATACAAAAGTTTGCCCATGCACAATGGAGACGACTCGACAAATTGCAAACAAAACGCAGCTGGCATGATCGGTGTTCAATTTGACTCCCCAGCAGGAACAAGGGGCTAAAGTTCCTATGGTTGCCAATATATTAATTTACACATGGAGCAAGGGTTTAGTAACCGCCGAGAAGAAAAGGTTCACACCCAACAACTGCAACTGTTATGTCTGGCTAAGAGGCCCAGACAATGGGCAACCAGATTTTAATGCGCAGATGTTAATTTTTTTTAGCATGTTCTCATGAGATGACAACGAGGCATTAAGTTGATATTTAACCGCGTTACTGTGAGCATGTCCATAAAAGGCAATGACAAGAACATCCGATCTGAATTATCTGACATCAGGAAATTGTTTGAAATGGTTGATTAAAATGCGGGCATATATCTTACGAATAATCCTGAGGCTTAAATTTTGGCGGTTAAAGAAATAATGGCCGAGGGAAATGAAAAATAAATGAAGCACAATTTTAAACGAATTTTAAATTGAAAAGGGAATGGGGTGCATAGAAATAATACATAACAAAATAAACAATATATAACGAAATAACCGTTAAAGGGTGGGCAAGAAGTACGTATAAAATTTAAAAAATCATAAATGCCGTAGCCGAAATATGGTTTGCTCGTTTAGCATCCATAGGACATGGGATTTTTTTTAAAGACAGCAATAAAAAATAATTCAAAAACATCCAACAGAGGGTACCGAGAACGTTAGGCTTCGGAAGAAATATGCATATGAGATGGTTATAAGATTTGCCCTGGTTCTTTCAATTGCGCTGACTCCACAATTAGTTCATGGTAGATTGCCGTGTACTTGATCAAG
The DNA here is from genome assembly GCA_964019185.1 of Maratus speculifer. Taxonomy (NCBI): domain Eukaryota; kingdom Metazoa; phylum Arthropoda; class Arachnida; order Araneae; family Salticidae; genus Maratus; species Maratus speculifer. The sequence continues at coordinate 170,963,679 of OZ025291.1, forward strand.
GATACTGAATGGAAAGGATAAAGCGTTGTTGGTGAAGGAATTTTATGTAAATCCGGAATCAACAATCAATCCTTGATCAATTACACGGCTCTTGATCGTGAACTAATTCTGTATTAGCAGCGCATGTTCTTGTAACTGTCTTATATGCATAATTCCATCGAAGTCGAACGTTTCCCGTGCCATCTCTTATGCGCATTTTGAGTTATTTTTTATTACTGTCTTTAAAAAATCCACGCATTATACATGCTAATCCTGAAAACAGTCTTTTATTTCAATTATTTTCTCGGTATTTATGAATTTTAAAATTTTATACGGACTTTTTGCCCACCCGGTATTTTTATTACTTGTAAAGTACTGTGTTTTTAAATGTTTAGGAATTATACGAAAATACTTAAATATATAATATGTCTAAAAAGTATATTTTACAATAATTGAATAAAATAGCGACTAAATAAAAAAAGGATTTTCCAGTTGGAATTTCCAGCCATGGAAATACACATCTTTTGATACTTTTTTATCACATCACTTAATTTCCCTAACATCTTTCATTATAACAATTGAATGTATATACTTCTTATACGATATTAATATCATTAATCAGTGATAAATTTTTATTTTATAAAACATCTGCAAAATGCAATTGAAATAACATTGATATAGATGTATTATGTAGAATATGTAAGTAAGATGAATGTTTTTACAGTGCTTAACTGTGTATCACTTAAGAAATTCTTAAAGAAGAGCTGGGAATCGCAGTATTTTCCATCGTTATGTACAAAATTGTTGCATGATTATTATGTACATGTTAATACTATTTGTCTATATTTTATATATTGCAGTTTTTATTGTTTTTAATTTTTTTATTATTTTATAATTTTTAATTTAATTTAATTTTTTTTTTGTTTTTTGTAATTTTGATTTTAGAAATCCAGAAATTTATCATAAAAATAATAATAATATTAGAAACATTAAAATGTTTCATTCTACTTTTCATACATTTCGGAATTTTTTTCATTTAAAACTGTTTCTAACGGAATTGTAATAGTCTAAAATGTATGGTAAAGTTTCTGTACTATTTTTATAGAATAATTTAATTTTCTCCATTTCCGTTTCTGTGCAACGATCGGACGGAAGAAATATTAGATTTTGGTAGATATTTATATTATTGCCGACCATCAAATTCTCATTATAATACAATTTCCTAATGCAAGGGAGATAAGAATGAGATAGCACAATTATTTTATATCGGTTGAAGATGATAAATCTTCTTTATCGTTAAATAAAAAACATCTGTATGATAAATAATGTGTTCTGTTTAAAATGTCTCTCTATGAAAAATCTTATAAGTATGACAAATACAAGGTATTACTTGCATGTAATAATTTCAACTTAATATTAGTTTCTGGAAAAGATATAATGACACTTTTCAATCCACATACCTTAATTCAGATATTAATTTATGTTTACATTTCGACATAACTATAGAAGTTCCACATAACTATAGAAGCAATTATAGAACAGAGAAATTATAGAGAAGTAAATGCAAATTTTAAACACTGCATACTCAGGAATGTTATTTTTCATGACATAGTAAAACAAAATTTGTTTTTCATTAACAAATTCTATTCCTGAATCTGATATTTTAAATTTATTTATTAAGTTTTCAATTTTGATTTATTTTGTTTATTTCAAAAGCATGAAAAAAAAATCTCGAATTACAATAAAAAATATTTTCACGTGACATTATTATTCTAAATTTATTTATTATAGATTAAAAGAGGAACTTGTATTTTTTTAATTAAAGAATGAGGTGCATATATAGTTTATTTGTAGAGTTATTATAAAATAAATGAAACCTTTGTTCATTGGTGTACAAAATAATAATTTGAATAAGAAATTGTAAAATTAAAATAAAACAAATTATATAATCAACGTTTCGAGCTGTAATCTTCGGCCATCTTCAAGAAAATGTAATGATGATATGACTAAAAGTTTGCTTTATGTGCGATTAATAATATTGAATTATTATGTCTCACCAAGCAAAATATGTAAAATTTTGGAAATACTCTGGGCAAAAAAAAAATGCAATAGTTAAAAAATATTTACTTTAAAAATACAGTTAATAAAACTTGCAACAGAATAAATTAAATAGATGAAGTTTAGTTTTTATTCTTAATGTATTAAGTATACAATATGTAAAATACTTAGAAATATACAAAAGTATAAAAATTCTATTACATTTTAATAATTTAAATATATTGTAAATCTAGCCTTATATTTTTCTAGTTTTTTATTTCGGAGGATGTTCGTTTTTTACTCTTGTTTGCATAATCAGCAAAAGAAAAAAAAATTCTAAATTCTTAGTAGGAATCTTTTAAATGCATATATATTGCAATTTACTTACTGTAGAATCTGTAAACAGCTATGAACAATCAGAAAAATTAACAGTGTTCACTTAATAAAGGCACCAAGTTTATGGAACTGACAAAAGAATAGATTTAAAATACAAAATTAAAGTCGTGCATTTTAAGATAAATCTCTTTAAAGCTCCAAACGTGATCATTAATCTCCCAGTTGACAGCTGTGCATGTCGAGTTAAAGCGTTTGTCCTTAGTATTCAGATTCAAGTATACTTACTTGATTTTTCTTAAATTACTTGCAAATAACTTGTCACTTTTAAATTGATTAATATGTTGTATCATCAGCATATTTTGAATTTTCATGAAATTCTTTATCCATTGATTTATAAAGAATAACTGATACTTATGAAAAGACTGCTTATGCGTTATGTGTTAAATTGTAATCTAAATATGATTTATTTGGAATGAAATGACATTTTTGTCGTTTTATATATAATTTTCTAATTATTATCGCAGATAACAAGTAATACAGCAGCTTTCAAAAATGCAGTAATTTTTTTCACAAGCAGAATAAATATATTAAAAGGATCATAAATTTTTACCGAAAATTAGAAGGAAATCTTGATTTCAAAAATGGATGGTTCTTTAAAGATTATCCTGTTCTTTATGTTTAGAACAGCACCAAACAACATAATTAGATTTTACTGCAAATTTTCTAGGCAAAAAACTCTATATTGTAAAATTATTCATTTTAAATATACCAATAATAAAGCTTGAAATAAAATAAATTACATTAATTAAGTGAAATATAGATTTTTTTAGATGCGAATTGTACAACACATAAATCGCTTAGAAATATACAAAAATGTAAAATTGTTGTTAACCTTTAAGAATTTTAATATGTTATGCATCTAGTTTTACACTTTTGTAGTCTTTTATTTAAATAAGTGTTTGGGTTTTTTTTGTGTGTGTGCAATAAAAAATAACTTCTAATTTCTTAATAGATTTTTTTAAATAAATATTTATATTATGATTTACTTACAATACAATCTGTAAACAACCATGAATAACCAGAAAAATGCTCAGAATTAATCAAAAAAGGAGATAGCAAATTTAAGGAGCTGACAAAAGTGTATATCTAAATTGAAAATTATAGTAGCGTATTTTAAAATAAATATCTTTAAAACTCCAAACTTGATACCGGTTGACAGCTAAACACGTCAAATTAAAGGGTTTGTCCTCAATATTAAGATTCAATAAGTTTACTCCTTCGATTTTTGAAGCATTAGTTGAAAATAACTTGTCACTTTTAAATTGATTAATCTGTCATATCATCACCATAGTTTGAATATACACTAAATTGGCATTCAATAAATTATAAAAAATGACTGGTATTTCTAAAATGACTGTTTTTCTAAAATTTCAGAAAATTTTCTGCAAAGCATGATTAAAAGCAGCATGTATATTTTCTGCAAAACGGTCAAAGAAGTTTAGTTATGCATTAAGATAAAAATAAGCAATAAAGTCTAAATCATAGGTTAAAAAAAATCTTAGTAAAATATATATGCTCTACTATATTAGTAAATATTTTTAATTTATATTCAATAAAGAAACTTATTTCATATAACTGTTTTACATATTATTCAAATTCACCATGTATGTATACTCAGATTCAATGACCATTTTTAAAAAGTCACTTTTTTTTCAAATTGATTTTTAATTTACGTTTTATAATATATACATATACAGTGTGATTCATAAATATCGAAACAATGCGCTTTTTCCTGAAATATAATTTCTAGATCCATGCTTCTAATTGCAAATTTTCATAACAAAGATGCAAAATCTGAAAATCTATAAACTCCATAGGGGATCTATTTGAAAAAAATACGCAAATTAAATATTTATAAGGTCGCCATAGGCCGCCATTATAATGTCGCCAAATTTCCAGTTAAGATTTTTTTCTTTTTCCATTCCTTAATCAAATGCAAAATATTTCATGCAAACAACCCTGAAATCTCACAGATATATTTAAAAATTCATGACATATCACTCGCAAATCTTCAGAGCTATGAGTTATTGACACAGATAAGAATTAATACAAGATAAGGGTCATTCATAAGTTGTCCTTTATTAAAAGTCGTTTTAAAATGGTGCAAAACCTTTGCACATTAAATGCAGTATAACGTTAAACTTGTATTCAAAATATTTTGGACGTCAGCATTAGAAGTCTGCATTAGCCGAAATATCCAGTTCTAGACCGATCAATAGGGAAGAAAATTTCGCCTGACCATGAAAAAAGTTAAAATCTCATCTCGATCACAGCTTGCCTGAATGAATTTATACAAAATGCAGAATTTCACTGTAATAGGCTAAACGTTATTTCGTACGAGAAGCTCAGGCAAAAAATACCTAGTTTAGTCTTTATTTTTTGCATTTATAATCTTTATTTTTAAAGAAGCGAGCTAGGCTGTGATTTATTTTTCAGGAATCTCTATTTGTATGTAAAGATTGAATTTATCATTAATATTGTTAGACTATATCTCAGGTGTTGGAGATTTAAAAGAAATAATGTATAAAAAAATTCTAAAACGAACCCCCCCTCTCCCACCCACCCCCCAAGAAAGAAAAAAATGAGTTATAAATAAGTTTTCCCCTAAGCAGGTGAAAATGTATTTTATCCTTTTTTTAGGTATTATTATATCTACTTTGCACTACGTATTTTACCGTTAAAGACAGGATTCCGCCATAAAGGTTATTTCAGACTCTTTACTGTATTTTAATTTCATTGCCTAAAAATTCTATTACCTTTCAAAAAGTACAAATATTAAAATTCACTTGTAAAATAATGACAATATAAAAATGTATGCAGTTTTTACGAAAAAAGCTAAGCCGGATTTTTTATGTGTAAAGTTATTCAGAGACCTTTTCTTTAAATACAGATTGGGTCGAGAGTGGGATGAAAGATTCGCCCCACACGGACCTACACTAATGGAACCTGTTGAATGTAAAATCCGTCGTGTGTGCAAACTGCTCCAAGTTAACGGTAAAATATACCTTTGGAGGTGTCTAATTAGGCGATACCCTCGTCACCTTATCAAGGCCCTAAATTACCATACCAGCTACCGTGAGGCTGTATGCATGCAGCGATAATTTAAATAAGTAAATCCCGTTTAAGTAACTGGCCAACATATAGCAAAAATAAGGTTAAAAAGGGCTGCTATTAAGATGGTACAGCACCCTTTCATCCTGACCACCGCGAAGTGGCCGTCAAGCGATTTTCCCCCGAAAGATTAAATTGTTACCCGGTAGATAGGAACCTGGACAGAGTCTGATTAGAAGTAAAAAGAAAGTAGAAAAAAGTCTGTTCCGGTTGATTATGTAAAAAATATATTTCGCCTGGCCGAAACGATCCTTCGTTTCGGCCAGGTCTGAAGTATAGTTTGAAGTATGGTCTGAATTCGGAAAAGATTGAAATCAAGCTTGTCCAGACCGGGCTATGTAAAGGCTTTTCTATTTACATATTATTTAATAATTGTTTTACTCTTCCCTCTTTAAAATTATTCGAATGTCTGAATTCTTAAATTTAATTAGTAATTTAAATTCTTATCCCATTCATTTGGTAACGGTTGTAGCGGTTGTTTTCTTTTGTTTCTAAGAATTTAGTTTATTTCTAAATGTAATTATTTAAGCCACATCTTTTCCTCCGTGCTTTTACGTTGATGTAATAATTACTTTTACCCCCTAGCAACAGCTTCTAGATTTTATTATTATAGCTAGGTCCTCTTCCTGTGCTGAATTATAACAACTTTGTACAGCTACATGTTAAAAACCATATGCTGTTTCCTATTAATTCAATTTAATTTATTTAATGTTCTTTTTCTGCTCTCTTATCCCGTGTGATTAATGATAACTACCGGTAGAAATTTCATTCCTTGTGCTTTAGTGAGCCTATGCTCGTTTTATTTTAATCTCTGGCATTAATTAGTTCAAATTGTGCACTTTGATTACTTTCATTGAGTTCCTTGTAAATGAAATTAAGCATCTACCTTATATCATCGCAATTTTTGCCTGTGAGTTGTTGGCTATTTTTAGATACATGTGGCGCGCCAACATATGAGGTTTGCATCATAGTGACTCACTCTGCTCTTATCTGCTTCTTATTCTTAAGTATCAACTACTGTTTTAATGGTCCCTCTCTGGCATGTGAATAGATTCTTGGATCTATATCAAATTAAGTCGACTTGTATTCAAAATTTTCAGAGTGTTTTCATTGTAGTTATCTTCAGTATTCAGTTATCTACGAGTCTGGATTTTTATAAACTGCCACTTAAAAGACGCATTAGTTTTCAAACCACTAGTACCTTTGATGTTTCGCTTAAGTAGAAATCTACAGTACATGGGCCTTCAAAATTAAGTCGATCTTTCAAACGAGTAGGGTCGGCAGAAAACACACTTTCTTAATGGCTTTGCCGGGACGAAAAATGGCTTTGTTTTAAATTAATTAACGGATTATCAACAAACGGAATTCCTTAAATAGTACCATAAAGCCATTTGTTGAAATTACTTTTTTAAATTACGTTGAGACTTTTAAAGAATGTTGTCTGCGTTTCACTGAACTGAACTCGGTTTGGCCGAATAATTTAAAGTGAAGTATATGTACTGCAGTAAAAATGTAAATATATGTACCTCGTATTTAATGAATTGTCATAAAATCACAGAAAATTCTAGGAAACTCAGTATTCAGATTGTCGTTGATATCGTATAAATTATTAATTCTAGTCTAAAATGTGACGCACCCATTACATACTGCTGGAGTGTATAGTGAAAATTTCTTCCACATTTTTTTGATGTTATGAGATATAAAACAAATGTGAGCATGTAATAAAAAGTTTCATTATAATATACTTCATTTTTTGAAAGTTACATATCACCGAAAACCAAAGATGAATTAGAGACGAATAATCTGTATTTTTTATAAAATGTTGGTTTGCAAGACACCATTTCCATTGCAATTTTCAATCCTTTTGATGCCTTATATTACACAATTGTATGTGTTGGTCAAATTAGGTAACACATGGCCCATATGTTTCTTAACATATATTATACACAAATACTATTTTATTACTGTTTATTTAACGTTTTCTAAATAAGTATTAACGTAATATCTTATTACCTATGACTCAAATCAACGTAGAGGGATATTCAATGTATTTGTTAAAAATGGGATAACCCATTCACAGCACTGGAGAAACAATATATAAGTTTTTTTTTAAAATCTCACATTTCAAAATAAATCTCTTTAAGCCTCTTAACTTGGTCATTAATCTTCCAGTTGACAGCTTTATACGTCGAGTAGAAAGTGTTTGCGCTCCGTTTTTAGATTCGATAAGTTTACTTATTTCAGTTCTTTTGAATTACGTTGATATTGCATCCACACTTTTTTAAAATGATAAATCTGTCGATAGCGTCAGCAAGCTATTAAATTACCTGAAAGAATCTGATGACTTTATTTTTTCATTATCATTTTGAAAGAAACGTCTCTTTAAATAGTGATAACCTTTTAAAATTTCTTTTATACCTCTGAGGGACATTATAAAGCACTTTAAAGCATTGTTAAGAAAAATTAATTGTCTGATGTTATTTTAATAAATAAAATATGCTTTCCTGTTATAATTTATTTTCGACTGGATTAATTTTTGGTGTTCATTGTAAATTTTTTATTAATGAGATACATTCATTAAACTGAATTCTGCTGACAAAAACAAACATAAAATATTATATTCGGAGATAAAATAGAGGAACATACATGTCGAAATAGAAATGTTTTTAGTTTTTTTTTTTCTTGTTTAAGGAAACTGGGATATTTCGGTACAGTTCTGATTTTGCTCATAAAACATACATTGCTTGTTTTTCGGGTATCAGTTTTAAAGACATAATATCAAAGGTATTTTAGACTCTGGAAACAAGTAAGCTAATACAAAATTTTACCTTGCAAAGTTATCAAAATCTTTTTTTCTCTCTATTTTCCTTTTCCATAATATTTTTAAAAAGTTATTGTTTTAACGTACAAATTTGATAATTATTTTCCAATAATAACTCTTTTTATTTTAATGAAGATTTGTCTTCTATTTAAAAAACAACTATTGTCTTAAATTTCAGGTGTAAGATATCTTTATTTGTCTCATTTGTTACCATTGAACAAAAATTGAAAGACTGCTATTTTTTTAGGAAACTGGGACTTTTAGAGCTTTAATGCAACAGAAACAACAAAAATGTATGTAGCTAATGCACATTTGCACTGTAACTCAAAAAATCTATAATGTTACTAAAAATTTTTTTAGGAAACTGCGATGCCTAGAACTTATTATCTAACTTGCTGATTAATTTTTTTGTAAGATTAGTGTGTTTTTAATATTTTATATATATATATAAAGCTACATATTTCTGTAGCTTTACAAAAATCTATAAAAATTCCAGTAATCTTACAGTGGTATCAATTCTGTTTCAGTATAAATAATAGTTAATACTTTTCAAAATAATTAAATATCTCCCATTAACCTATAACCAGTTTTGTCCATACCTCATACAAACAGAATATAGTCGCACAGTTTTATTTGGTTATGCTATATACAAGAATGTTTTATGCATTTTTTTTTTTTACTTACGTATTATTATCCGCTATATTTCCATCTAGTAGTCATTTTTTCTCATAGATTTTTATTTACATACATCATCTTTTTTTGCATCTGATATCAGTTTTTAAAGTATTTTTCGTTATAAAAGGGATTAAAATATGACATTTACCATAAAAAAATGGCATTTTTTGAAAATCTTTATAAAAAATACTGATTCGACAACTTGTTAATTCGTATTTTTAGCTGCCTGTCTTTCCTTTTACCCTTGCTATAATATTTATGAGTATACGCGGAATCCAATGTTGAAATTATAAGATATCGAGGTTTAATATGGAATGATTGGTATTAAAAGTGAAATGTGTTTTATTTGCAGTTCGTTAATAGAGACATAGTAATGAAATTTGTGTACCGTTTTCTTTTAGGTATAATAAAATTAACACGTATTGGCATTGGTATGCATCAATATGCTTTTTGTGAAGCATATAATGTATTGCGGTTATAGTTAAGTTACAGGCTTGTATAATAAATTCATTACTTTAGTACAAAATAGTCGAGGAAAACAACCGACTTAAAGAAATGGTATCTAAAAAATATATTCATTTCGATAAAACTTTTTTGCGTAAATAAGTACACATTCTCGATTAACAGCTTAATAATTATTTTTTATCCTTTTATGAAACAATTTAGTATTCTATATACAGGCTGTTGCCAAATTTTAAAACAAATTTAAAGTACCGATAGCAGACATCACGGAAATGTAAAATAGTCACATAATATTTGGTCTCAAATTAAATATAGTAGGAGAAAATTGCAAAAACAGTAATGAAGAGTTTGACTTCGAATAGATCAAATATGACCAATAATAAGTACTAAAGCATTTATTTCACGTAAAGCAGGATCACAAAGAGTTTCTGTTCCATGTCAAAAATAATACTACCCTCATTTTTACGGGAATTGTTAAATGTTGCATAAAGGAAAGTCTTTACACAACCGGAAATTGCGTCATCTGTGCATTTTTTTCTCTACCGGATCTTCGAACAATTCATATAAAACTGCCTTGTCATTTCATTTTTAACATTGAAGTGTAATGCATTTTAATCCTGCTTTTCGTCAGAGAAATATTTCTCTATGTGGTGTTGGCCTCTGTTGTTCCCTTCGAAGTATTCTTTCATTATTAATTTAATATTTTTTCGAACTAAACGTGAATTGCAACTCTATGTTCAATGACAATTTTTCATTCTTTTAATGTCTACTGAAACTGTCGTTCCATTTCAGGATCATCCATTTATATTCATTCCTGTATATGTATTTTATTTAATCCTTCAGTACGTTAAAAAAATTGATTTACCAACTTTTATCAAAACTTTTTTGTTTAATTAAACGTTTTCTTATATTTTTATTTTACTGGCCCTCTAGAAATGTTTAAAAAATTAATACTAACTAAATTAATGCTAACACATATATATGTTATATGCGAATATTTTTTTAACTGCCTACAATCCTTTAAAAGTTATATATTTTTGTAATATATTTTTCTTTGAATGGAAAAAGTACCGTACAAAGTAATTTGTATTTCAGTATATGATTTAATTACTTTTAATTAAATATAAAATGTAATAATTGTCACATCATTACAATTACTTCAATAGTGCAGTACTTATAAGATACCTAAAATATTTTATTATATTGAAGTATATTAATGTATTTAGTCTCTATTTAAATCTGTTCTGACTATCTATCGCTAACATTTCAGAATTGTAAGATTTTATTCTTTGAATACTGCTAGAAGTAATTGCAATCATGCAGAAATATTTTTAAAAGGCTTTTCAGTTAATCAGATTTTAACATGTGCGCTTCAATTCGTTGATAATAAAATAAAAAGATTAAGACTCATTCAGTCGTCAAATTTTAATTTCTTTAAATGTTGTCTCACAACCATACATTACAATGTTATATTACTTTAACTTGTCCAAAAGTAAAATAGTTCCTGTGTTTCCTATTGAACATTATATATTCCAGAAACAACGCATTTATTTGAAAATTTTCTACAAAGATTTATTAAGGGACTTAATTATTTATTTATCTGAATCGCTTGTCAAACTACACGGTATCAGAGATCAAATTAAGCTTGATCGTGGGGAAAAAACTTTAATGTATCGATAATTGTATTGTAAATTTAAATAATTAATTGATTTATTTTTGTATTCTGTCTGAAATATTGAATAACTAATATATATTTTACTTATCTAACAGATTAATTTAAGCATAATATAGTATTTAAACTATAAATATTTCCTATTGTTTATTGATACTTACATTTTGTTCTAGAAAATGATTTTACATACATTTTTGTCGTAAAAGTACGGCATTGAACGTATTTTTTATTAACTAATCATAAATAGAATCATACTTTTTCTTTGTAAGAGCATCATCGAAATTATAAAAACAATCAAATTTTTTTCTTCATTTATTTTTGTCCAATTATTCTAGATTTTTAAGAAAACTCAAAATAAGACAACTTAAATACATCATATTTAACTACAAATTAAAAATATGTCTTCCGTCAGGATCATAAGATATCTTCGAAATTTGCTACCTACATAAATTAAGTAATATATTATTACATCCGTTAAAAAATATGGTTATTCTAATTTTCAAGACCATTTTTATTAAGACTAACTACAATGTAACTCAGGCTGCCAAATGCATTTTTAAATACTGACAAATTCACATTATACAATTCAACTCATACAACTAATTTGCAAGTTCTTATTAAAAGCTAATATGTTTTATGGCGACTAGAAAGAATTAACTTATGACATATGATTTTATGGTATAATATAAATAAATCATAATAAAAGAAACTTTCCTTCAACTTGTTATAGATTGCAGCTTTCAGAATTAAAGTTTTGATTCTAAATATATCGATGTTTTTGCACTTGGACGTTTATGTTTCGTTTTTTTTAAAGAAGCTTTCAACGTAAATTTTATTAAAATTGAACCGAATGCTTTGTAAAGGATTATATAGCAATAGCAAAATCCTGGAATTACTAATAATCATCTCTCGGACTTATAGTGGAAATTTTACTAAAAAAGACATTTACGATTATATAAATAACATTATATTAAAATCCTGATTATAAAGTTCGAACTACAATATATAGGTCATATTTTCATATGCATCTATTTCTTTAATCTACATTTACGTAATTGATATGGATTTCAGGAATAGGTTTAAAAAGAAGTTGACCGAAATTTACATGACTTTCACAAGTCTATTCTCTTTTCTATGTTTGTGCATAGAAACACCCTAAATCGTAAGAAATTTAAATTTCTACGAAGTATTTATATACCAGTCAGGTATAAAGAAAAAATGGTCAATAGATGCAAGAATTCTTCTTTAAATTTTATTTTTTAAGTGTTTATTGGGATGCTAATAACAGAAATAAGCATTTTCCAGCAAAATATCTCTAAGCTAAACTTTGTAAAGCCAAAAAATCACGAAATTATTGGAAATTGTTTACTTTTCTTCCGATAACTAGCAAACTTTTGTGTACTATATTTAATTACAAAAAGAAAGATAAATAAATTCTCAAATTTCTTGACTAAACTTTCTTCTAATCCCATTACTAAGCGCGCTACTGCTCTTAGTACATTACGCTTTTTTTTTCAATTTCTTCCATCTCTTTCATACGAAGGGATTCATTTTACACCTCCCATCTCAAAAAATTTTCTCTGCATCCCAAAATACGGAAATGAAATGTACCTATTCATGAATGGAAATTTTTCAGAAAGGCAGTCAGAAGGTAGAATTTCCAAATTGTTCATTTTATCTCGTAATTTATAATTTTTTCTACAGCTTTAGGTTTGTGGCGGATTCTAGATATTAAGTGTACATTTAAATGTATCCGTACGAGGATTAATTCCGATTTTATGCCACACATAACTTTTAATAGTTTTAAAACATACACAGTGCAGTTTGCTTTTAATTTTTACCTTTTGTCAAAAATAAGATGTACACATGTTCATCAAACGTAAAAATTGCTTGTTTTATTTCAGTAATACTTGGTATCACAAAACACTTGGGAGAATATTGTAATATTAATTCCGCATATGCTGTAGCATCAGATCATGAAACTGGAACTTATTATAAATTATAAATGTCTACACTATTGAATTTTTAATTTAGAAAAACTGTTCTCATCTTTTATAAAATTTTTAATTTAGTTTAACCTTTCTTATCTCGATTAAAATTTTTAATGTAATATAACTCTTAACATAGCCTAAGTTGAAAAATATGGTTCAATTTATTATCGCCCGTTATATTTAACTTCTAATCATCGAGCCCGATACATTCCCGGAAAGTTTCTCCGTAAATGCATTGGGCACGAAGATTACAGAGTTAAATACAAATATTTATTTTTGAGGATGTCCATTCCTAAAATTATAATGCTCATCATTGAATAGAGGATGGTCTGATTTATCTGTATTATTGAAATCCAATTGATTTTTTATTAGTAATAGGATACGTCTAAAATTTAGTAAAAAAATGTTCAAGGAATAATGTAATACAGATACAAATGGATTTTCAATCTATCTGTAATTTTAAATCTATTGCATATATCTTCAATTTATTCCAGTCTGTGGAAATTTTGTGTTACAGGAAAACTCACAGTTTGATAAACAGATTGCGTTCCATACTATATTTAATAAAAGTTAATGTCTAAAAATATTAACACAAGGGCACAGACATAAATTATAAAGACACAGTTTTTTTTTGTTGTCACTTATATTTTGTGCCAACTGTTATACTTTATGTATAGCAACAATATATATTGTTCCACAATTGTAAAGATAATCCTATATGTTATACTTTCAAAATGTCATTCGGTTTGAATTTACTTTCTTAATAATCATATTCGCTAATGAAGGAATTAAAGGGGATTGGGGAGGAGGGGTAATACTAGCTACAAAGAAGGTCTTCATACGGATGTAGTCAGAAAATCTTTAAAAAAAATTACAGAATGTTCTTTGAATTTGGATAAATATGCTTATAAAAAATTCTGCAGAACCCCGTTAGAACGTCCGTAAAAAATAATAAAAATTTAATTTATTTGTCGATTTATCCCGGTTGGTGATGAAATAGAATTTCAAAAAAAGGTTCTTTTTTGTCAAATGCTTTTTAAAATAAAATCTCATGTTGAAGTTGTAAAAATTATTTTTTATCTAAGTAACTTTCGTTTTATGAGCTTTGTTTGAACTATAGTTTTGTCATATGTACATTCATAATGAAACTTTACTGTGAAGTTTCTTGAATTAAAAGAAAATTTAAATTAATTAATTTAGGCAGAATTAAATTACGTTATTTTATTTCTAACTAATGTACACATTATTAATTGTGTAATACAAAAACGATAAAAAAATAAATATTGTATGTATAAATTTAATATTTAATTTTAAAAATTAAAATTCATCACACTAATACTTGAAATAAAGTCTTTCATCGTTGCGCGCATGTCAAAACTCAACATTATGTAAAGAAAATAGCTTTTGAAAAAAATAGAATACTAAAGTATTTACTTATAACTTAAAATAAAAATGTGCATAAAAAGTTTTGCTTTATTTTTTAGCACAAAAAATGAATAAATAAAAATTAAATTTTCCAATTCGAAAAAAGTAAACAGCCAAAATATGCGAATTTTGTTGCTTTAAGACTGTGCACCGTAAAAAACCGCATATTTTAGTTATTTTTTAAAACCTTTAGACCACATTGTTTGAAAGGAACAGTACGCACTTCGATAAAAATTATTATAAGTGAGGAAATAATGGAGATTTTTTATATATTGTTGAGAAACTTGAGCAACATCAGATGTAAACAAAAAATGAAAACCGATCTTTAGAACATTTAAAGTTTTCTTAAGAAAAACTTTTTATTTTTATAGATGATGACATACACATTTGTAATTTTGAAAGGTTTTACCTCGTGAAATTGCATTACAATTTTTGAAAGTGAAATAACTCATCCAGGTTCAAATATTTAAAGTTGTTTCCTCTAGCCCTCCAAGCGTCTTGCAAATGGGTAAAATTGTAATGTTGTTTTTTCCGCATTTTGTTTTAAATGCTAATAAAATATGATTCTTTCAATATTGCATAAAAAATCTTATTTAGGAATATAAATGTAATCCTTGAGCGTCTTAATCATTCTTCAATGCTTTGAAAATTCATTAAATTTATAGAATTATAATATCTTAAACATTGCTTATATTGCAGTGAAACCTGGAGCTTAGTGTACGGAATATTACGGGCCAAACGCTTAGAGGGCTAGAAATTAAAATTTATAATATATGAAAATTGGGGTATTTTTTTCAGGAGGGAATATGACGTTAAAATTAATTATGTTCATTCAGCGGAATTGTTACATTTTACTGGAATCGCATAATTACTTAAGTCGATTTTCTTATGAATGTGCATAGAAATGATTCATTGCCACTACTTCCGAAGGTAAAAACAAACATTACTGTACTTCACAGCAATATTTGCCTTTTGTTTCATCTGTTTAGGAAAGATAGATCCTTATATTGTAAAAAAAAATAATAAACGTATGAACAATTTTAATACAATGAAATAGATAAATTAACTAAAAAAATATAAAAAACGCTTTGCAAATGTAAAAAAATAGTTTATATACTTAATGTTGAAAGATATTTAAAAAAACGTATTTAACATACTAACTTTTGAATCAGCGAGTAAAATCAATAAACTTGAAATTATATATATATATATATATATATATATATATATATACATATACATATACATATATGCATTTAATACGTTTAACTTTAGTTACTTTATATATTAAGAAATGACCAGTTTCCACAACCATACAAGACAATTTAAATTAATATTAATTAGCTGAATGCAAATCATTTATCTTTTGCACAAATTTCAATTATTCACGGAAATACGATATTGTATTCGTTACAATATCTCTAGTTTATAGTGATAACACATTAGATACCAATCTGAGATCTGAGTTTCAATTTATAATTAAGATTTAATCAAATTGCGGAAGTTTATCTGCGGTGATTTAAATCGCATGAATTCATTTGCATTGAGTGATCTCATTGTATCTCTATAAAACTCAAAATCATTTCATTGTTTAATGAGATAGTTATTATTTGAAATATTCCCCAAAATAAATTATTTGTCTGCAAACGTTACTAAAATGCAATGCAAAAATCAGAAAGAATAACTTTTTTTTTAACTTTATCTGTAATAAAATTGCCTTTTTGAAGAACTTAAAAAAAAAAAAAATAAGTTATGAACGTTTTACGATATGCTTATTTAATAATATTCATCTTTATTGTGTATTTGATTTAAATTAATGAGAAAAGACATACTTTATAACAATCAATTTTATTTTTATGGATAAAGATACGTAATGTACTTAAAATAAATATTTTGTACATTCACCGCTGTTATTTTAATAGTTAATCCAAAATATCAACAACACGCGTTGAAGAAATTCAAGAATTTATTTATTTTAGTTTTGCAAATTTCCTTGGTGACGTAAAAGATTAAATATTCTCTGTAACAGAACTTACCTAAATTTAGGTATTAATATTACATTTGTTAATAATGTGTGTCTATTTCAACTTACCAATTCATCTATGTCGTTAAGTCAAGTACATCATGTACTGTTCATGCTAAATTGTACACTTAAATTCAATAAATGAAAGCATGCTTAACGCATTTCATACATAACTCAAATAAATATCCTAGAGAAAAAGAATTATCTTTATTTTTTTTTAATTTTATGGATAAATTTTATAACTTGTCCAACTTGTCAAACATTTCAAATTTAACTTTAAAACTGAGTGACATAAATTGCTGAAAATGGACACTGAACGTGCAATAGAGTTCAAATCATTTAGAAAACTAATATTTATAGACTTGTGAATGGATATAGTTTAATGGAAAAAATAAAGATGATTTTGTATTTTATTTATAATAAGTTCCATGATATATGCAAAAGCATTTATAATTTTCCTCTTTTCTGTCTTTAATGCAATTGGTTAAATTTATATTGGTAACATTTAAAATTCCAATGCAACTTTTCAAAAAATCTTCCGTCAGTGATAAAATTAAAAGCGTGTTAATAGACCTGGGAATATTTTTTATGACTATGAATTTTTCAAAAATAATTTTAATATATTTTTTTAGATATTGAATAATCATCATTCATAATTGTAGAGTTTCTACTAGTTTTTTCCCCAAATAGTAAAATAGTATGATTTTTTATCTTACCGTAAAATGTATATTGGATTTATAACTTTGACATAAACTGATGTACAAGGTGTTAGTTGCAAATTTGTGTTTTAGTTTAAGAATATAATATATTCTTTTAATTAAACACATAAGTTGCGATATTTTTCTTGGTATTGCAACAAATGCTTTCTGTTACAATTCCTTTTAAAAAGATGTTTTATCATATTTCTCTGTATATATAGTGTATATAAATATTTGGTGGAACAAAATATGTGTCATGCTAAGCATAAAAAGAGTAGATGGAATAGTCTTCAGAAAACATCAATTCCAGTGCTGCCACAAGCGACTATTTTTTATTTTTTGTTCGTGCCACTATATTTAAAAAATAGGTGATGCAAATGAGGAAAAAAAAAAGAAAAGAAGACATTTTATTGAAAAGAATGAAAATGAATAATTATGAATGTGACTGCACCTAGCACTAATGTCTTAGCAGCATTAATTTTTATACTGTATACCTTAATTCTAAGGAAACCAATTGATAATTTGATGTAGTTTTACTTTAAGCTTTTCGGACTTATATTAAAGCATCTAGCTATTAAAAATGTATTCGAAATGATAATATGTAAATTCAAGGACAGGAAATCCAATTTTCCTATCTAAAATTTTATACATTATTACAAATTCACCATCAATAACACCAGCATTGTGGTCCAAAATCTGACCCCAAGTGTGTGATCCATACAGCAGTCAAATTACCTTCATGGATAAAATTCAGTTTATTTTTCATTTAAAAACAATTTCTCCTATAAACTCATTTTCTCATTTTTCAGACTATTATCATTACATTGCCTGATTCCTTATTCCCTATGAATAATTACGTAAACTAAATAACTCTCAAATGTGCATGAACAAGCAGTTTCATGCAGATATCTGGTACAGGGGCGAGTGACCGCCTAATAGCCGCATATCAGTCGGATTTCTTCGTTTCGCATGCCATCATTTCTGCAGTAGTTGCTTCTCCTTTGAGCATCCTCTGTTTTGCCTGTTTCTTAACGTTATATCATGGGTTTTGAACAGCAAATGGCTACTCAAGTTGGTCTCGTAATTTAGTACCTTGATCAGATGACGAGACCCTCACCTGGCAAGGCATCTAGAGAAATATAATTCACGAGTAACTCGGAGGACTTTGCACCCACGACGGATTTTACATCCAGACGCCATTAGCGTACATTATGGAATTTTATCTGTCAAAGTGGCGAACCACTAAAACAAGTACCCGTGTCGGCTATTTAAGAGTTTTCAGATCTTAAGTATCTACATGTAATAGGTATCGATGCCTTTTTACTAAGGTAACTGGGGAGATTCTGCTTCGTTTTCTGAGTGGCTAAAATTGATCCTCTTCATCCATATATTAAATAATAGTCACTTCGGGCTGACCACACTTTGCTTTCAATTATTAATTAGATATTGTTATGCATTTCATTAGGACAGCAGCAAATTTTGTGGAGGACGGATCGCTAAAAGTTGAAGCTAGCACGAAAGATGAGTAAATTCAAACCGGTGACAACGGACATATTTAACAGCATAATTATAGAAATTAACGAAACCAGAAAGATTGGAAAGAAAGGACTGATTCGTATCCCATATCTATTGGATGACCCATAGGAAATCGAACCTATTGTTACGAGCTAATTGTTACGAATTTCAAGTTTTTTTACTGATGATCCAAATGACATAGTCTCAAAGGAAACAACAGGAAAATTTTAAATACAAAGCAACATACAAAAATTTATTCAGGAAAAAGAAATTTGACAGACGTTATTTCTTCATATTTTTAGCAATCATAAACATAACCCATTTTGTACTTAGAAAATAAATAATAGAAAAGAAATAATTATATATTATTCGCATTCATTATTTTAAAATTTCTTATGTAAGTCGAATATTTCCGAGTAATGAAAAACGTTAGATTTACATTCAAACATTGTCTTAATTTTAGGCCAGTATTGGTTTTTCGTATGGTAAAGTATTCTGCAAAAGCTCTAAGCATCCAATTTTTTTAAACTATTGATATTTAATAGCGTTAATTCCAATATTAAATATTTTACCACAATGTCAGCATCTGAATATAATAATAGATATAATACATAACTTCATACATATGTAGATTTTATTTTAGTTTGTGAAGTTATTTTCTCTCTTATCACCCCAAAAGCACAAAGATTTCTTCTTCTTAAAATAAATAAGAAATTAACCCAATGCACACCAAGAAACAAAATATTTACTTAAATATAAAAAATAAGGAACAATAACCGGCAACCTACACAGACAGATCTTGCTAAAAACATTATCTTTGGCTAGGTGTCAAAAGAAACAATTCGAAATTTTGAAATGCAAAGCTACATACGGAAACAAATTCAGGCAAAAGAAATATAACAGCCGTTATTTTAGTATATTTTCTGCAATCATAATGATAAACCATTTCTACGAAGGAAATTCAGAACACGCAAATGTATGATCGTTCGGAAGCTTTCGAATTTCCTCAAAACAAGATTGTTAGAATTCAGCAAAAAAAAATTATATGTGTATATTTAAATATTAGAATGTTATTATTTATATATCCTTAACATGTTGGAGTAACTTTCATAATATTATTATTGTTTTGAATGAAAACTAGGTTGATCCGCATAAAGATGATTCACAAATTAAAAAGACGAGATTTTGCAGGATGATAAAGATTCCATAAAGCTTAGTTTCGTAAATAACGGGTTAGGTTCCCTTAGAAAGACCCTTGCGGAAGGCAAATCCCCTTTAGGGCTTATGACCCACGTGTAAATAATCGGCCGACATAAAACAAAAACCAAATCTAGAAAGACTCCATTTGAGATTTTTATGTAAATATCTTTATTTAGTGTAATGATTTGATTATAATGTATAATCTGAAGTGCGGAGGATGTTGAACCCATTGTCCATGTTTATTTACTTTTATTTTTTATCCTTTCACCTTTAATCCTTGTTATATTTTTATATATGATGTAATGTGAAAAGAAATTGTATTTTTTAATGTTTTAAATATTCTTATGGGAAAAGGAAAAAGATTTTACTGTTAAAGAAATTATTGTTGCTAAGGAAGATAATTTACTTTTTTTTTACATTTTAAGTTAGTAATTGGCGTCAGCATTATATTCCGAAAGCTGGGATATTAAAATAGCATCCTTTTAACGCTTAAATAACAATTGTATTTAAGCGTATTCACATTTGTGAAGCTGTACCTCGTGCATCGATGATTACAACAGCCTTTTTTAGAGACCACCGCGTGACAGGCAATGATTATTTTTATTGAAGAAAAATAATTATAGTTTATCTTATGTAATATTTAAAAATATTTATAAAATTATATAAAATCTGTTGTTTTCTCTTGTTTAGATGATTCAATTTTATCCTTAAATTTCATTACCATTCAGGCTCATACACTTCAAAAACTTTCAAGTACGTTTTACCAAAATTTTCGTAAAGTAATTTTTGACTTACTTCAAATGAAAATCAAATTTCAAATTTTTTAATTGCTTATAGGCATAAATGCCAATCTAGGGGAAAATATTCCATGCTGGGAATCGAACCCGGGCCATCAGTACAACCCACTGATTGCCCGGGAGCCCACTGATGGACTAAAATGTAAATTCCATGTTTTTTTACTGACTGAACAACATGGAATGCCAACCAGACTGGAATTCTCACTATTACAATTTGGCAAGGTTACAAAGCAACACAAGATTGAATATATTCCGCGACCCACTGACATGGCGAAAACACAAACACTCAAATGGAACTGGCACCGATGAATATATTAATACATGGAAATTATTTCAGAGAGAAAATCCACCTTGAATGCAATATTTCAAATTAAAAGCAAAATTCACTTTTTTCCAAATTTTTTAATTGCTTATAAGCGTAAATGCCAACCTATTGAAAAATATTCCACGGCGGGAATCGAAAACGGGCCATTAGTATAGCGCACATATAGCCATGCCGGTTTCGATTCCCGGCATGGTATTTTTTTCAATAAGTTGGAATTTACGCATAAAAGCAATGAGAAAAATTGGCATTATGATTTTCATATGAAATATTGTATTCAAGGCAAATTTTCTCTCTGGAATAATTTCCACGTTTTAATATTTCACTTATATAATAAAGAAAAATGTATTCAGATGTAGAGACCAGTCTTTTGCGAAATTTCTGCTACGGAAATACCAAAATTCCTGTATATACCTTGATGTGTACGAAATATACCATTGTAAATTTTCTTCATTTTTTTTCAAAAGAATTTAAATACTACTTAAGATACTATTAAGATACAATTCTACTTAAGATATGATTTAAATACTACTTAAGACTTCAGTTAAAATGTTTCAAATTTAAGTGTTATCTAGTTTATTGTCAATGAATTCGTTTTTCTTGCATTTCGTTGAAGTTTCGTCATTGTTGTTCTATTGATTATAACTGAAAATAAAATTTTTCTTAGCTTAAATATTGAGGCTTAGTTTAGCTTAGATTGCTTTTGTAATTTTATCTTATCTCAGAAAACTCATTATCATTTACTTGAAATTTCTATAAAATGTAATTTTTCAAAGTAATATAACAATATATGTTTTTTATCATTTCATTTGTGAAATTTACCATGCCAATTTTAATTTTTTAAACTAAATATTTAACGTATCTTCGAAAATTACATTTTATTCATTGAATATAGTATGTAGAGTTTAATGTAAAATAGCTTCTAATTTTAGTATAATATTGAAAATATTTAAACGTCATTGCCTTTTTTAGCCTTAGAAAATGCACGAGCCCCCCCCCCCCCCCAAAAAAAAAAAAAAAAATATGAATATATTTGGATTAAATTTCTTTTTTTTTTTTCGAAAGTAAATTTTAACAAATGCATTAAAAATGTGAGACCAGTTAATATATATTATGCATCTGGATTGTTATTGTTACTGAAAGTTTTCTCGAACATCGTTAATTCTTCTTGAAACTCGGCACGCTGTGTAATTATTTGTCTTTAATCGATTTCCTCGCTTGCACAATTCTGAAAAATAATTAATAAGAATGTAAGTGTTTTTCTATCGTATTAACTTGATGATAAATAATTTCGACGTATATGTTCGACAAATAAATAAGATTAATTTCATTTATTTTCGAAACACACAATGGGAAAAACTCTTTCAATTAAGAGAGATATGTTAAGATAAATTATGTCTGTGGCTCTAATGGATATTACAGCGCTTTCTATTTTCTGCATCAAGGTTAATTCAGCTTAAAAGTTGATAACTTTGGATGGTTATTTAACATTGTCTTTATTTTTTCTCTTTTATACAATTTATAAAGCTATCACCGGTAATAGTACTTAAAGAATGACTTAAACCGTTATATATTTTATCAAATATTTTAATACATTTTTAGTGTATTCTTAAAGACTAGTTTTTTAATAAAAATAAAAATATATGGAATATAAGAAGGGTCAATATTTTTGAGTTTTTAATAAACGAAATAAAAAAAATGAAGCTGAAAAATTAAGGTGGTGAATAATTATGGCCCTAAGGCAATACAGTACTGGAATATTTAAAATAACACACATTAAGAATTGTTAATAAGTATATATTTCTTGCCCTTTTTTTTTTTTTTTTTTTTTTTTTTGAAACATGTTTTTTTTTTCATGCTGTTATACAGTTTTCTAACAGTTGAAACTTTTCAAATATGTGTAAGAAACATTCATCAATCTTTAAATTTAACAATCTAACATCCAACAATCTTTAAAATTATCTACCATCATATCTCTGACTGTAAAATAAATAAATAAATAAATAATGAAAAATATATCATTACAAATTTTAGGACTTTTAAAGCTTTTTAGTAAAATATTTTTAATTTGATTTCTTTTAATCTAAAATTAAAATTGCTTCTTATTACTCTCAACTGTTATGTTTTCTGACAGCTCAATAAACTTTAAGGTGATATATTCGGCAGATTTTTAGAAAAGTGCACCGAACAAACATATTGTTCAAACAATTTTATAAAGAAATGTTAAATGTGAATTAGTTTTTAAAACCTAATTCATGCTTAAAATTAATTTTTTTTAACATATATATAGGTTATAATGTATATCTTTATTGACAAATAGCATTTGTATTTATAATTTTAAATAAGATACATTATATTAAGGTTTTCGCAATATCTTCTTCATTTTACTTGTCGATATGTTTCATGTGGACTTAACTTAGTGGCTTAAAGCGGTAATGCCAAAGTTGGCTAAGTTATAAGTTTGTGGGATGAATAATCAACTTCAGAAGCACTTAATATTTCCAAAGCCATCTAATTTACAAAATTCTGTTTCAAGCATGTTTACTTGACTACATAATTTTACTACTACATTATTACATAAAATTAATACATAATTGTCCCTTCAACTTAAATTGAAAAATTAGTGCTAAATCGTATTAAATATATGTAAATTTAGCAATTTGGTGTTGTTTAAGCATATGGTCAAAGTTTAGTACATAACCTACAAATACCAGAAATTCGTTAGAGTTATGTGAATCACATTTACTTTACTTAATCCTTTAAAAGAATACTTATTCTTTGGTAAGTGTGATCTCGCTAAGACAGTAAATGAGAGCAAGAGGAACTTACCGCTGGTAGCGTCATCGAAGCTGATCCAAGATTTAAATAAACTTATTGCATTCTCATTAATATTCATCTATAACAGCCATTAATTTGATTGCCATGTTAAAATTTTATTAAAGGCAGGTGCTTTTACTAGATTTTGAATTTAGAATGCATAGTTTTTTTTATACAAATT
The DNA here is from genome assembly GCA_964019185.1 of Maratus speculifer. Classification (NCBI taxonomy): domain Eukaryota; kingdom Metazoa; phylum Arthropoda; class Arachnida; order Araneae; family Salticidae; genus Maratus; species Maratus speculifer. Next base: position 170,987,801 of record OZ025291.1, read on the forward strand.
ATAACAATATTTTCCCATCCAAGTAATAATTTGAAAATATTTCTATACAAATTTCAAAACTCATGTAGTGTCAATGTAGACTAATAAAATGAAAGAAAGTAAAATCATAAATCCTTACATTTGTCTTTTCTGTAAAATTCCAAAAAGTATCCAAATTTTATTTGTTATTATTGGAATTACTCTGACTGATCCTCTTTCAAAATTTGTTTTTTAAATTTAATTTTACATACTCCAGACAATCAGGCTTATAAATTTTATTTATCTTATATATGAGTAAAGCATTCACATGAAAATGATTTATTTTGTGATAAATATATTTTTTAACTGAATATATTTTATGGTACATATATTGAGGTCTCCATAATCTTGTGATAAGCTTTCAGATTAAACGTTCCAAAAAAAAAAAAATATTTTTAATAATGGCAGGTTTCTTACAATTCCTTTAATTTTCTTTTTAAACATTAGTATTTTTTGTGAGAAAAATTAATCTACTTAAAATGCATGAAATTTTGCCTTGTTTATGAAAGGATTTTTTATAAGAAAATACATTTGCCGAATAATTTCTTGGTCTATACATTCCATAACCTATATGAGCCCTGAATTAAAATATCGAATAAACTATTAAACAAATTTCAACATGCATGCATATTTTATTAAATATTAGTTTGTAAAATCGATAACTTTATTTTGTAATGATATGGTATATAGAATATATTTTGAAAAGAAGGAAGTAGAAAGATATTAGAACATTTTTTTTCTGCGAAATGACAATGCTATTTCACAAGGCATATTGTTGTTTGTCAATTTTGAATAAAATGAATTTATAATTTAAAGTCCACGGTTAATTATTGGTACAAAAAATGAAAAACAACAAAAAAAATTGGGTCTCTTAAAATAGCAAGTTTAAATATCTGATATCAGTGAAACCTTCGAATAAGAGACACCTGTGGGTTGGGAAATTTGGTCCCTTAAAAAGTGGTGTCCGTTATTCGAAGTTTTTATTACAGTGAAACTTCCAAATAAGAGACAGCTATGGGAATGGAACTTTTGCCCCTTAAATAGAGGTGTCCTTTATTCGGAGTGTTCTTTATTTTGAGGTTCACTGTATAATATTGGAATATTTTTACTCTGTTCATTCAGACGAGTCTTTAATACAGTCTTAATAATTATGAAAGATGATGGGAATATACTACATTTCTGTGGTTTCAATCAATTATGCTTTAACGATGTCCAAAGTATAAATATCAAACCCTATCCGTAGTTAAAAGAAAGTTTATTATATAACATGACATCATTAATTATGCATCGTTAACTCATAATTAGATAAATTCAATTATGCGGCTTTATGAGTTTCCGATGCTGGAATCACATAATGACGTATTTAAAGAACTCGTTTATGACTAGTGTACCTACTTATCTTATCTTTTTTATGGTTTATATGATAAAGAAATTCCCAGACTAAAAATGGTAATTTGTGATTTATAATATTAGGAACCATACGATTAAATATTTCTGTATTTAGTCTTATGTAATATTAACATTGTAAAACTATCCATAGTAATTTGATTAATTTAAAGTATGTTAATAAAAATAAAGAGGCTGAATGTTTAATAATACGATCTCAGATATCTTTCAAAAGGTTTCAGGATTTAAATAAGCTACTAAAACATTGAAAGTGCTAAAGATTTTTTATAAATATTTAAATAAAACACAGGAATATTCAAATTTCATTAATAACGGAAATTTAATGTCATTGTTATATATTTAATAAAACTTGAGCACAGTTACGGATATATCAAATAATACATATGTCAGAATTTATCTCATTGTCAAAGTGTATTCAAATTGATTCAATTCAAGTCAATATATTCAATTTGTAATTTTTATTTATTAGGTACTTTACCATCTATAAGATAATTGGACATTGGTTGAACCCAATGTAATATGAAATCAAGGATGTTAAATGGTAGAATTTTGACGGTAGAAGTACCACAAACATCCCGTTTAAGCAATTGAGGTTTACCGATTACGTTTTGTCAGACTTTCTTTCTTTCCATGTTTTTTTAACCCTTTTTTTATTGTAATCTAATTCTAGATTTTTTTTTTATTATGTAAATCGTTTGAATAAATCATTTTTCAAATAGCAATTTTAGCTTGTGGGCGAAACACCAAGGATGTCGGAGAAACGATTTTTTGAATATACAAAGATATAGTGCTAAGACCCTGTTTAAAAAACTTTAGATACTAATGGTTCTAAAGATAAACTTCGTCACACTGGTATGTCATTTTTAAAGTTGAATAATGTAATTACAAGTCTACTTGTAATTACACCCCATCCGAAAATAGCACAACTAATTAATTGCAGCTACAGTTAATTAATGTTGGATGTGTGGAGTTAATTTTCAAGAGGTATCAATTATTTCATGTCGCGCATGACAACATGAGTGTATGTACTACTTAGATGTTCATATTTCATTTAAGTAGAATCAATAAAAATATTTAGATATGTGTTTTTTTATTTAAATTCAGAAAATTTGATTCGGCTTTGATATTTTAATGTATTTTGCAGGTTTTAATTATTCAGTAGTAGATTTAAGTCATCTCGGTTGAGTTATATTGAATTATCTTAAACTTTTTATTCAATAGTTTTGAGTTATTGTTGTTTAAGATTTTTTGTTTGAAGTTGGTACGTTATGATAGTCATTATGATATGATTGGTCATAACTTGCCAAACCACTTAAGATACATTTATTTGTTTGAAATTCCATGGCTCCTCTGAATATTCAAAGTCGTTTTTATTGTTCTTAATCTTGTTTTGCATGCAGTTTTCATTGATGTTCTCAAGAAACTTCAGAATTCCAAGCTAAAATCTATATTATTTTTGTGCATATAAGTGCTGTTCTACATATTATGCACAATGCTTATTTTCGTTTCTACTTTTTAAAACGCAAAATATATACATGTTACGATCCAAAAATTCGGACACTGCGGCCATTCTTTAAGAAAATGGAATTATCTACAGTTAAAAAACTTGAAATGAATTCTTCAACCTTTCCCTATCTGTCTTGGTTAATTTAGATCATTTTATGTTACCGAAACGCACGCGCAACTGTTAACTTCCAATGCTAGATTTTTTTTTTTCCGCGACCGAAGAAAGATGGGTTTTCCTCAACAGGGCTACAACATTAAATTCTGAAAACCCTTTTGTAAAACCCCAATTGAGACTTTGCATATGCAAAGAATGATGTACAATGAATCAACCTTTACGTAATCCAAGGTTTACGAATGGGATTGGAGTTTTAAAGGAGAACGACAATTCATGAATGACGATGAACGTTTGACAAATTTTGGCTTCACCATACGCAGAAAATGTTGCGTTGCTGTCTGAATGTGTTTGAAAAGATCATCGCTGAAACTCTGTCCAATCGCTACATCTACACATCGATACTTTCTGCATCAGAAAACATCACAACTTCTAGCCCAATTGAAAAAAACTGTTCTTCACCCAACCTTACACTAATGTTCCTTCACATCCCCCCCCCCCCCACTTATATTTACCGGGCTGCCCCGTGTGACGCGTATCTATTCCCGTCAATGAAAAAACATTCCAATAAGATGAGCATAAGATTCTAAAAAAACTCTTATAAGATGATCGTTTAAATATATTTTTTACCAATAATGAAATTACCCAATTTAAAAACCAACGGTTTACAATATTAAATTAAGAGATACTGAAAAACAATTTTTTCATTGATCTAAATGGATATTTTTTGCGTAATTCTGTGCAAAGATTAATTTTTACAGAATGTCAACATGGATATGAATAACATTAATTGTCAAGCTTAATTTTTTTAAATGCCTTTCTTAAATATCTATAGTAGCGCTGTGTACAGTTACATTATATTTAGCGTTAATAAAACTTCATTAAACAGTTTGAAAATGACTATATTTATTTGAACTCTATTAATGTATTTTGGTATTTTGCTGGCGTTGTGACATCGTGAATTGATTAATATATACATTTTTTAATTCTTTAGTTTACAATGTACACTTTATGCTTTATTTATTTAATTTAAGACACATGAATTATAATTAAATAATTTTAATAATTATGGATATATTTATCTTTAGTAAATATATTAAACGTTTATTGTAATTAATTCATTACGAAATTTTGTACAAAAGTATTGTTTTCATTAGAAACTAGCGAAAGCCAAGCTTTGTTTGGATTCGCGAAGCATCATTTCAAAAGAAAATCATTTAAAAGTAACAATAATTATTTTTTGCATCTTTATTAAGCAAAATTGTTATTTTATTTTTTGGAGGATTTTAATTTTAGAAATGTAAATTCAGTCAAATTCCATAAATTTTATTTAAACAGTAAACATTAGAAATAATACTAATAGTAATTACTTCATAGTAATAAATACGTTTTATTTAGTTCCGTTTTCATCCTTCGTATTCAAATAACACTTTATATAACGAATTTAACAATTTATTTTATTTGTTTGCAATTCTTTTGTTTCTACTTTAGAAAAAAAATCATAATATATTAAAAAAAAAAAAAAAAAAAAAAAAAAAAAAAAAAAAAAAAAAAACGGAAATATCGTTTGCGTAAATGATTTCACACAATAAAAATAAATTGTGTATTCGCGTTTGTAATGACCGAAAGGTGTCGTTGTATAGACCTGATAATCGTTTGTTTACGTAGTGTTGTTTGCTCCATGCTGTCATGTTATTTTGCTATAAGTAAGTCAAATGTACTTTTTTATATTATAGATCTAAACTTTGTGTATAAAATTTTGATTTTAGATAATTTTAATACAAAGAACCCAACGTTGCATGCGTTATAGAACTGTTTATTTATTTATCGACCTTTTAAACACTGATTTCAGCAGAAGATGCTCACGGTATCAGTTCTATTTCGTTTCAGACTTTGTCCGCGAGAGGGCGTCTATTTCATTTCAAACGCGAATTAACACTGAAAAATATTTTTATAATTAAATGTAAATAATTGAATGTTCACAAATTTTAATTCATTAAAAATATGTTATAAGTTTCATATAAAAAGATATGTTAAAACTTCCTAAAAGAAATCGTGAAACTATTATATGATTAACAGGAGTGAGACCAGAATATGTGCCATTTTCAACCAATCTTAATAAAGTATTCTATTAAAATATATTTTTTGATGGAATAATGAAAATGTATTTTTATTTATTTAATGGGCCTTATTCTTTTTTTTTTGTTCGAGTCTACAAAAACCGCCGTTTTACCTTATGTGATTTTATTGGAACATTATCGATCGTACTCATTGCACGCAGATGACTGCAAAAAATTTTTTTTACAGTTTTAAAAATATAAATATTTTTTACATTTATTTCCATCTAATAATTCATAAAGAAATGGAGCCTTTTCTTCCTTCTGGTTCGAGGCTTTAAAAATCGCTATTTTATCTTATGTTACGTCACAGGAATACGGTCTATTAATCATGATTCTGCCTATAATTATTAACCCCATGATTTATTTCTTCTTCTGAAAATGTACTTGTTTCATTTTTTATTTGCAAAAATGCATTCGTAATGAAAAAACATGTAAAATAAATTATTTAATTAATATTTCTTAAGGTTATTTTGTAAAAAAAAATTATAATATTGTGCAAATCTACGCATCATAATTTATTTTTTATGTTTAATTTCAAATCAAAATACTGAATAGTTTTTTTGTAAAGTGTACGACAAATTGTAATTTGAGTGGCCTAGTAGAGGATTCGCTTCGCTCATCCTAATAACGCTATTTAATTTGTTTAAAAAATGGATGTAGCCAAATTTGCATCCAAGTGAATATGTATCCAAAATACACAGTTATTCAAACACTCAATTCTTTTTTAAGCAACTTTAAGATTATTATGAAATTAATGAAAAATTTGTCACGCGTTATTGTTATTCTCACTTGCAAAAAGAGTAAGTATCTGAATATTTAAATATACCTTTGATCATTCATTTAACCTTATTTATTTATTAAATAACTAGCTGATCCGTCCGGTGTTGCTTTGGACCACTCATGTTTTCAAATAAATTCCGAATATTTAGAATTTGCAATCATACTAAAATTTAAAAAAAAATTGAAATTTTATATAGAGAATTATTTAATTTTGGATTAATTTTTATTTTATCTGAGTCACACAATTTGTATTTCTTTTATGAAAACCATGTTTTAGACGGATAAAAAAATATACTCGTTGATTTTAACTGTTTTGAATCACAAAAATAATGCAATAATTGAATTACCGTAATTTCGGGTGTATAAGCCGCGGATAAAACAATTCTTTTTGGACCCAGAAATCTTATTTAGTGATTGGAGACAAATATTTACGGCGATCTAACTAGTTATATTTGTTTCTTAAAAAATTGTGTGTCGAAAAAGAATTGTTTGATCTGCGGCTTATACACCCGAAATTACGGTATGTTAAATCATGTAAATAAACCATGACCTACTCCATGTAAATCCTGAGCACGTGCGCGACGTACGCTGCAAATAAAAAAAAACCCCAAGAAAACATAAAAGGAATAATTATCTATTTTACTACTTTTTTGGATGGTGCCATGGATGGATTTTTAATAAAGGTTGTAAATCAATCATGAAAAACAAAATCTTCAAAACGGGAAAAATAACAAATGCGCGTGCAATTTGTTGCTACACTGTTAAAAAAATTTTTATTTTTGCCGCATCTCCATGGCTTTTATAGAATGTCTCTTTTTTGACCAATGAGAATATTTCAAAGTACAGTGAAGTAATCGTTTTCTATGTAAGCGGTGGAGTGACGATGCAGCAAAAATTTAAAATTTTTAATAGTGTAGTATTAAGCCTAATTTAAGCAGTCTTTAAATCCTATATGTATTGTCTTTTTTCGTTGGCTGGCTGCTTCATTGACGGGGATAGGTGGCTAGCTGCAAATAGCCTCTAACCTGGCTGTTTCATTGCGGTGAATTGGTGGAAAAATTGCAAATATCCTTTTAACCAGTAAGTTTTTATTTAAAGACTCTAAAGTGAAATTTGAAATTCCCACTACGAAATGCACTTTCCGGTTTTAGCATCCACTCAAGACAAAAATTTCAGAGACCTAGGTGTTATAAATTCGGCGTGATCCGCGGTCAAGTAAGCAGGCAGACAGACATCTGATATTATTTATATATATATATATATATATATATATATATATATATATATATATATATATATATATATATTTCCATATGCAAGAACTGCCTAAGTATTGCAAAAAATCATCATTATTGTCAAAATATATTTTTAATTCCATAGATTACTGCAGTGATTATTCTGGTATATTATAAAAATTGTTATATTATGCATTATTTAAACGATATTATAAAATTGTTTTACTTTTTTATGAGACTATATTCAATGAAAAACTGCTTAATTCCTTTAAGTTATATTACGGAATGCATATATAGTTTAATCTTTTATGCTAGAACGTTATATATATATATATATGTTACAGGCCAAACCCGATTTTAGGCCAAACTAGAATGGCCTAGGTCTATCCTAACGCCCATCGGATAAACTAGTTTTTCCTAGGCCAATCCAGTCTATCCTAACGCCCATCGGATAAACTAGTTTTTCCTAGGCCAAACCAGTTTATCCTAACGCCCATCGGACAAACTAGTCTATCCTAAGGCCCATAGGAGAAACTAGTTTTTCCTAAGCAAAACTAGTTTGGCCTAACTTTTATAGGATAAACTAGTTTAGCCTGCTGTTTATTGGTCTGAACTAGTTTATCCTAGGCCGACCTAGATTATCCTAGGCCAATTCAATTTGGCGTGATTTTATTGAATTCAATGACCGCCTCAGCGCCAACATTCTAGTTTGTCCTAGGCTGATCTAGTTTGTCCTAGGCTGACCTAGTTTATCCTAGGCCGACCTAGTTTATCCTAGGCCAATATAATTTTGCGTGTTTTTAGCTCACAGGCATCAAAGCCCGAGAAATAATGAGTTCGCAGGTTCTGTATTTATGTATGTACGCATGTTTGTACGTATGTACGTACTTATGTACGTAATGCCATAACTCTTGGTAGAAATATTCGATTTGCTTAAAATTTTGGAAGTAGTTTCATTTCGATAAAGTATTTTTCTGATTAGTTTTGGGAATTCATTGGATAAGATTAAGAAGGGGTGAAAGGGAGGCTAATACCCCATTTTGAATTCAGAGAAATGGATTTTTCATGCAGTTTTCATTTAAAATTTTAGGTATAGGATCATTCTGAGAAGATGCCTCCGTGATTAGTTGTAGATGTTTATCGTTTAAGTGTAAAACAAAGGGCAATGTAGGTAACCCCCCAATAATTTAGATAAATGATTTTGATGCAGAATTTACGGATTTGCGTGAAATTTGGATGTATGTTCTTTCTGATAAGCGATTCCCTGAACAGTTTTGGGGAGTTTAATGGTTAAGTATGAACGAAAAAGTGAAGGATTACCAATTTTCATAGGAAAAAACTAGTTTATCCTATGGACATTTAGAGAAATAAGTTTGGCATTGGAAAACTAGTTTATCAAATTTGCATTAGGATAAAATAGTTTAGTCTAGGCTAATATAATTTAGCTCAAAATTGGGTTTGGCCGGTAAAAACATATCTTTCACTAAAATAAGCATAAATGTGTGTCAAGAGTCATTGCTTGTAACATCAATACAGAAGTTTAACATGTCCACCGTAGAGACATGATACATTGGACATGGTGTTTGCTTATTTTTATTTTTCTTTCTGCAGACTCAGGTCATGCTGTGATAAGCTTGCTTTTATTATTATTATTATTATTATTATTATTATTATTATTATTATTATTATTATTATTATTATTCGAGCCAGATCGCAGCTGAACACAATTTGGATTCAAACAGCGTTTTCCATTTTTGAGAAATTAATTACCTGTCGACATATAGCTATTTTTGTCATGGCGTCAAGTTTTTCTTTTCCGTAAAGTCGCAACTGGAAATTCGATTCAAAACGTAGCTTAAATAGTATTTTCTCAAAGATACATCGCTTTTATGGAAAAAATGGTTAACGCCATTCGATTACATATTTTCTGAGTGAGAATGCCAGTTAATCTTATGCATTTCTGAAAAGGAATTAATTAATAAATGTGTTAGGATGTAGCTCTTTCGGATTTGAGAAAACCCTTAAGGAATGATAAAAAAATATATTTACAAATTTACTTTTTACTAAACATATTCAAAAGTTATGATGTTTATAACACACCTTTTTTTCTTTTATTCTAACTATTTAATGAATTCCTATTTGAATATTGAAGGACTAAGAATCTAAATAATCAATAATACATTGTGTATTTTCTATTTAGCGAACACATCATAATTTAAAAATACATTGTAAATTTATCCATAAATATGTATGCAGTATTCTTTAAAGGAATCTTAAATGTATGTGAATTAAAATATGAATTTTTTGCAGAAATTGAGTAGGGTCACGTCGAGCCGGACTGAGTCCCTTTTCAATGATTTTTTTACAGGCAGGGCTCGGGCTGAACTTTTAATTTTTATATCGGGCTTCGAAATTCCGGCCCGTTCAAACCTGTAACAGTATTCTACTACCCTTCAAATAAAATACATTATACAGGGGTGATAGCAAAACCACTTTGCACAAGATTAGAGAGCAGTAGTCAGGATTAATATTAAAAAGAATATTGCCCTGTTAAAGTAATGGCTTTGCATTCACAGGCTGTTTATACTAATTGTGTATTACAGATTTTTTTTTTTAAATATCACCCTCGAAAAAACAGGTGAGGGAGATTACTTTTTACCATTTCCCCTAATTATACTTAACCATTGAACCCCAAAACTAATTGCAGATACGCTTTATAAAATTGAACAATTATCCAAAATTTGAAGCAAATCAGATAATTCTGCTCAAAAACCATTCATCTGATTTAAGGAGGGTAATCCTACATTCCTCCTTTTATACTTAATCATTAAACCCTCAAAACTATTCAGGGATTCGCCTTATGAAAAAAAAAAAAAAACCCACCCTTAAATTGTGTTTAAGGGTGGGGGAGGTTCAAATTTAAAATATTTATAGAAAATGGAAAAAATTGGTAGATTCTTTGCGGTTTAATATAAAATTATTCTTTAAGTCAGTATCTTCTTAAAAATAAATTTTAAAGATAAATTTTAAAAAAATTCCGTTAGAGGGCGCCTTAAATGTCAGAGTAACCAACAATTAATTTTAACCATTATTTTTTGGTTCTATATAAATGCGTTCAAAAGCTTATTAAATGTTTTCGGAAGCTTAGATTTAAATTTAATTTTTGAGTTCAAATTCTGAATCGTTGGGAGGGGTTAAGAAGCGCAAACTGAACTTACTCTCAGGAGTTGAAATTTAACCTTCCCCCCTCCTCGAACACAATTAAATTTTTCGCTACTTAAACACTCCCAACGATCCAGAATGTGAGACCAAAATTTAAGTATATGCATTTGAAAGCATTTAATGAGATTAAAAAAATAACGGTTAAAAATACATGTACGCTACTTCAAAGTCTAAGGCACCCTCTATCGGCATTTTGTGAAATTTATATTTAAAATTTATTTTCAAGAAAATGCTGATTTAAAAATTAGTTTTAGCGAAAACCGCAAACAAATCGATCATTTTTTCCATTTTTTATAATTATTTGAAATTTGAACCCTCTGAACACAGTTCAGTTTGTCTACTTAACCACTCCCAACTATTCAGACTTTGAGCTCAAAATTTCAGTTTAAGTCTAAGCTTAAGAAAGCATTTAATAAGATGCAAAAAATAATGCCAAAAAAGAGTTGTTCGTTACGCCAAAGTATAAAGCGCCCTCTATCGGCATTTTAAAAAATTTATCTTTATAATTTATTTTTACGAAAATATTTACATAAAGAATCAAATTTGAAATTTGAAATTTGAACCCTCTGAATACAGCTCAGTTTGTGCTACTTAAAAAATTGGAATCACCCTGTATATATATATATATATACAGGGTGATTCTAATTTTTCTTTTTACAATAAAAGAGGGGTGATAGTACACACCAAGACAAACAATATTAAATAGGAGACCAAGGGTCCAAACCGTTTTCCAAAGGAAATAGTCGCCATTAAAGTTTAGGGACCAAAATTTCAAATAAACATAAAAAACGGAAAAATCGGCCGATTGATTTGCGGTTTTCCCTAAAATTATTCTTTATGTCGGCATTTTCTTGAAATAAAATTATAAAGATAAATTTCAAAAAATACCGATAGAGGGCGCTTTAGACTTTGGAGTAACGAACAACTATTTTTTGCATCTCATTAAATGTTTTCGTACGCTTACACTCAAACTTAAATTTTGAGCTCATAACCTGAAAGTGGGAGAGGTTAAGTAGCAGAAACTGAACTGTGTTCAGAGGGTTCAAATTTCAAATGATTATAAAAAACGGAAAAATTGGTCGATTTGTTTGCGGTTTTCGCTAAAACTAATTTTTAAATGAGCATTTTCTTGAAAATAAATTTTAAAGATAAATTTCATACAATTCCGAAAGAGGGCGCCTTAGACTTTGGAGTAGCGTACAGCTATTTTTAACTGTTATTTTTTTAATATCATTAAATGCTTTCAAATGCATAAACTTAAATTTTAGGCTCAAATTCTGAATCGTTGGGAGTGTTTAAGTAGCGAAAAATTGAATTGCGTTAGAGGAGGGGGGAGTGTTAAATATCAACTCCTGAAGGCACTTCAATTTGCGCTACTTAACTACTCCTAATTATTCAGATTTTCTGCTCAAAATTTAAGTTTAAATCTAAGCTTCCGAAAACATTTAATAAGTTTTTGCAAGCATTTAATAACAACAAAAAAATTATGGTTAAAATTAATTGTTGGTTACTCTGAAGTTTAAGGCTCACTCTAATGGATTTGTTTTTAAATTTATCTTTAAAATTTATTTTCAAGAAGATACTGACTTAAAGAATAGTTTTTTTTTTAAACCGCAAAGTAATCGACAAATTTTCCCATTTTCTATAATTATTTTAAATTTGAAGCTGCCCCCTCCCCCCACTTAAACACAGTTCAGTTTGTGCTACTTAACGCCCTACTATACAGATTTTGAGCTCAAAATTTAAGTTTAAGTCAAAGCTTCCGAAAACATTTAATGAGATGCAAAAAATAATGGCAAAAATAGTTGTTCGTTACTCCAAAGTCTAAAGCGCCCACTATCGGCATTTTTTGAAATTTATCTTTATAATTTATTTTTAAGAAAATACCAACATAAAGAATAGTTTTAGTGAAAAACACAAATCAATGAACCAATTTTTCTGTTTTTTTATAATCATTTGAAATTTGAACCCTCTGAACACAGTTCAGTTAGTGCTACTTAACCTCTCCCACTTTCAGATTTTGAGCTCAAAATTTAAGTTTGAGTCTAAACTTACGAAAACATTTAATGAGCTGCAAAAAAATACCGGCAAAAAATAGTTGTTCGTTACTCGAAAGTCTAAAGCGCCCTCTATCGGCATTTTTTGAAATTTATCTTTAGAATTTTATTTCAAGAAAATGCCGACATAAAGAATAATTTTAGTGAAAACCGCGAATCAATCGACCGATTTTTCCGTTTTTTATGTTTATTTGAAATTTTGGTCCCTAAACTTTAATGGCGGCTATTTCCTTTGGAAAACGGTTTGGACCCTTGGTCTCCCATTTATTATTGTTGGTCTTGATGTGTACTATTACCTCTCTTTTATTCTAAAAAAAATTTGGAATCACCCTGTATATATATATATAATTAACATTTACGGATCAAAGTATGTGGTTTTCAAATACATATATCTCTCTCTGTTTTAATTATACATTATTTCACTGAAGCTTTGGACTTTGAGAAAGAGCTTAAAGAAACGTGTTGCATCTCCTTGCTAGGATGTTATTTTGCACTGTTTTTTCGTTATTATTATTTAATTGGCCTTGTGATATCACAAACGCTGAAAGGTTTCTAATTAACGCATTCCAATTTCTGTGAAACTAATACTGATACGCTACAACTAAATTACGGAAAACTACAGCAAAAATCTTGTTTAGTTTTAAAGCATTTTGGTATAGTAATAAAATATTTCATTTTTACGTTGCAGTTGAACGTGGAATTACCTCTACCCACGTCCTGAGTTCGTGGGCTTTTTGTTCCATTAAAGTGAATGAAGAGTTCTACAGTGAAAATTGCAAGGAATTGATAAATTTGTGTTTTTTGGGCTATTATGCATTTTCGGTTTATTTTGGGGGAGTGAAAAATAAATTATTGACGATAATTTAATTTAACTACATCATTGAAATCTAAAACAAGCATAAAATACTGAAGTATGTTTATTTTTAACCGACTTCAAAAATTAGAAGTGGTTATCAATTCAATGCGTATGTACTTTTTTATGTATGTTCACCGATTACTCAGAAACTATGCATCTGATTTCTGTTACTTTTGTTTTAAATGAAAGAGGGTGCTGGTACCACTTTCGTTTCATAGAAATTGGTTCAGTACTTTTTTAGTAATTAGGCAAAAACGATTTTTCGCTAAATGAAAATGTTGAATAAGTTTGCCTAACGTAGTGCAAGCAGAATGGGCGAGCGGTCTAAGGAGCCGGAATTAAACTCTGGTTCTCGAAAAAGAGAGCATGGGTTCGAACCTCACTGCTGCCACATTTTACATCAGAGTATAATTTACAAAAGAAAATTCCGTATTACAATTTTTATTATTGTAACAGCTTCAGAAAAGGAACAGAAAGTTATCAATGCGATGCGTATGTATTTTTTTCTATGTATGCTCACCGATTATTCCGAAACTATCCAACCTATTAATTTGTTTTTGTATTAAATAAAAGAGGACACTCTCGAATTGCTATCACTTGCAATTCGTTGAAATTAGTTCAGTACATTTTAGTAATTAGGCAGAAACTAATAAAATTGGTGATTTTTCGCAAATTAAAAATAACATGGACTTTGAATAAGCTCGCCGACTGGAGCGCAGTCAGGATGACCGAGCGGTCTAAGGATCCAGATTTAAGCTCTGGTTCTGAAAAACAGAGCGGGCATTCGAACCCCGTTCCTGACAAAATTTATATCCATGTATAATTCACAATAATTTTTCCGTATTATAATTTTTATTAACCGACTTCAAAAAATCGTTAATTTTTAACTGAAAAGAGAAAACAAACTGAACCGACTTCAAAAACTACTGCACAGTGAAAACTAATTTTTGTACATAATAGTAATAAGATATTAAATTAAGAGTGTAGTATTTACCATGGTTATTATTATATTTATGTACATTAATTTGATTTTTTGGAGTAGGTGCCAGCCAAACCAATTTCAAAATTAAAATTAAATATCCAATGCAGATCGTAAAAGAATAAAGTTACATTTTTAACTAAATATTAAATCTTAAAAAAACTCGTAGATACTTCTATGTGTGTCCATTGGAAAATTACATGTGTGTCACGATGTAAAAATGTCACTGTGAGTATTTTATTCTTACATTTTGTTAAATACCCAATATTAATGTTCTCCATTTAAGCTCTAATTACCAAAAGCGTTACACTGTTTATAATTTTTTACAGTGTCACTTTTGTAATTAAGCATGATTGCTACCATGCAAATACCTTTAATACAAATAAACTACATAAAAAATTATAAAATAATGCAAAATAATATTGAATTTTCGCTTTTGCAATTTTTCTATAAAATTAGAAAAAAAAAGAGTCATTTTCAGAAAACTGTAGCTCGCTTAAAAATGGCTTTAAAAGAATAATTTTGGTGTAAAATTTGTAGAAAATGTAATACTCTTTCCCTTTGTAATTGAGTATGGTACAGAAAAATTTTGTAATTTTTGAGTTATAGGCAAAAAAACTGAAAAAAGCCCAAAACTTTTGTGGTTTTTTGGCTCCACAAAATTTAGCCTCGATATATTTTGTTGGAAAACCATTAATTCTTGTTACTAGCATCCTCAAAAATAGTTTAAAAATATGACATCTTCAAGCAGAATTTTTGCATCTATTTATGACAGTTTGACTTGCCTACTAATATAAATAACTAGTAAGAAGATGGTTCCTAAAAAATTCAAATCTTCAAATAAATACTGAAATGAGCATATTGATTGTGCAGAAAAGTTTCAAAATATTTTCTAAATTATCATTTATTTAGAACTAATTTTAGTTCTCACTAATTTAAATCTTCTTTCTACCTAAATCAGTGTAATTATGAAGATCATTCAAACTGCTGGAAAAATGGTAATTTTACAATTATTCTTCAAAGTATCATTTATTCTAATAAAAATTAGGCATAAAACTACCACTTGTATTTCAACTATTACATGGCCAAAGACCCGGGAGTTCATAACCAGGTTATAAAAAAATAATGAATAAAATAAAATTATTACAGCTTAAATACTGTAAGCTATTCTCATGATAATTATTATTTGTGCGCTTAAAGTAAATTTAGAAGCAAATGTTCCTTTTTTCGCAGAAATATATTTTTTACATTTTCAAATATATTTTGCATTATTTTACTCTTAAAAGCAATCTGAAAATCATATTAAATTTGATATTGTGAAATGGTTTTTATAAATTATATTATTGTAAATATTTAACAAAATTGCTTTACATTAGTATGATTTTATAAACATTCCCAGTGATTAATGTACAAGATAAAACTAAGATATGAAGAGCAGATAGATCATTAGTCATATCAAAATAACAAAACTGCATTAAATATTCTGATATATTTACAATAATGTATAATAAATCTCTCACCTAATCATTTATTAAATTTGCTGTTTATTTACGTGCATGAATATGAATTTTTCCTTTAAACGACTATTCCCATTACTTCGCTCAGATCCTCTTTACGAATCTTACAAGCTGTTTGACACGCAACATGAATATTTTCTCTTTCGTAGTATCGTATAAATAAAGTAATTTGTTTATTTTAAAATTTCAAAGAAACTGAATGCATTTGATTAGCTTGGCTTTAAAGCCTGCTAAAATTCTATCATGGTTTCATAAAATTAATATTATAGTAAGGATGGTATGATGATTTATTCACCTTATAATACCAAAACATTTTCTTTGAAAATAATTAAAATAAGTTTCGTAAAATATACCCTGCCTGTATAAAGATATGGAATTAGTACTAAATAAATCAATAAAAAATATATGTATATTACTAAATAAGTATAACTTATGAATCCAAATGTTAAATTAATAAATAAAGTAAATAATTAATGAGGTATTTTTAGTGTTATCGTACAATATGAATTGAATAAAGGACCATAATAAGTGAATAATACGAGTCAGATTTCGTAATATAGGAAATACTTGATAATTATGAGATAAAATAACATCCATTGTAATAATGAACAAGAATGATTTGATGGGAAGGCAATTTTGCTTTCAAAATGCAATAATAAATCGAGTTAAATAACCAAATTCTGAATCTAAATGTACAGTCATGAGTTGTAAGAGATGTCATCCCTACTTCTTCTATTTATCGTATAAAACTGCAAATGGTATTCATTTGACTACAGATTACACAAAACGCGTACGAAATATGCTTCGGCGGTAGTCATTATATTGAAATAAAAAAATCTGTGATTTGCAAAATTTAAATAATCAATTCACTCTAGTATTTGCCTTATTCATAATTTTATTTTCGACTACAAATGGCACGTCATACGTTTAAAAAGTTTAGTGTTATGCAGGTTTAATGTTTGGATTTCCATTGGTAAATTCATTTTTATAAATTCAAATCAGACTTCAATGTCATAAGTTTTCTTTAAACATGTTTGTCTAGAAAATGACTAGAAAATTAGGTGCAGTTTCGTATACACATTTTGAGTTGGATTTTCGCTGATTTCTTAAAGCGAATAGGAATGTTATTGCCAAATTATATTTGACAATGAATAATCTAAATGCTCTTTAAACAACTTAACTAGAAGCATGTATATGCAAATATGATTTACCTTCGAATTATCAATGGGAACTTTGAAAAGTCAATAGTTTGAATTTGCCGAAAAGTATATCAATTAGCTATATTTCCTGTCAGGGGGAAATAAAGAAATGTCATGACTCGAAATAAATCATCAACAACGAAGCATTAATAGAAAACATTTAAAAATTTATATAAGTCGTATTTTACTACATATTAAGGAATATGCGTTTCTGTATCGCATATTCGCAGAGTTTCTTTTCTTTTTATAGTTTCGTTCATCTGACGAAACCCTATTCATCTCAGTCCTCTGTCTGTCTGTCACAGACTCCGTACACAAAAACTATATAAGCCAGAGAGTTCAAATTTGGTGTACTTACAGCTGAATACCTCTTGTCAGTCAACAAATCACAAAATTGTGAAAAAGACTATTATTTTAATTTAAATATTATTTAGTCATCAGTTTATTTTGTTGTTGTCTTTTTTCTTCTAATTGTTTCCTCGCAAGTTTGAATAGATATGAAAATTATTTCATTTTTTACCCTTTATTTTTAAAAGAGATGGAATACTTCTGTTGCCACAATTACAAAATTGGTGTTATAAACTACAAAAAAATTAATATCTCAAAATTAAATTGAGATACAGATTTTGAAGAAAATGCATTTACAAATTCATTATACTTATTTTCATCATCAGTTTTACTGTAAATTCACATATTTTTTTTTTTTCAACAGCGTAATGAAAAGTAATGGTACCTAAACTTTCGCACATTATTTGTGACATTCAATCGTACTGAGTGCCTTACGGAGTTCATAGTACATAACTTTTCTGATATGTTGACATAACTTCATTTTACACATTTTTCTAAAGCACAAGATAATTAATTTTAAACAAACAAATTACACAGCAGTGTTTATTCAATGTTCTGCTTTCGAATGCAAAAAGTAGTTTGAAAAAAAATTTGAAATCACACAAAGAACAACATTGACGTGAAGGTCTCAAACGTTTGCATAAAAATGTTTTACTTATATACATTTTTATCTGCCTCATATGTCGTTTTGTTTCATTTAACATTATAATTTGTCCAAATTTGATAATATTTGTGAAATTAAAATTACTAAATGCATATTTTCAGACATAATTTCAGTTCTTTTTTACTCCAGTAGTTTCTGTTCATTAAGTAAATCAGAAATTCTTTGGAATGTAGACATTAAAAAATGGTGGTTTCAGTCTTTTTTGCAATGAAACTATAAATGATTGTTTGATTTCAGTTAATTGTTGCAACGGCCGTATTATCAAATGTGGGAGGACTAATGAATATTACTCTCTCTATGCTTGTAATGGTTGCTAACAAACAAGAATTTACTAAATTCTTAATGAATTAATATTAGGAAGTAGGATCAATTCTTATCACATTTACAAGATGCCACATGTATATATTTTCTTTCTCTTAGATTTTGATATTGATTTCATATTCAGACCACTAATATATATTCAGATAATGTGTAATTCCTAAAATAATACTGTAGTTCATTTATTATCAAGTAGTCTATAATAAATGAAGAAAGAAAAATTAAATACATAATTTAAGAAACTCATAGTTTGAGTTTTCTGTGAACAACATTTTTTATCGTATTACACCTGAAATAAATCTCACATTAAGATGAAATAAAAAATCTACAAGGTTTTAAAATAATTTGAATTAAACAAGTTCAACCCCGCAAGTAAATGAAACAGAAATAGGCATGATTGGATTAATAGGAAATTGTGACGAATATTGTGGATCACAGTATGCCACGATATATCGTACATTTCTTTTCTTGCACGTCATCCTGATATCAATGTGTTTATCAAAATTTCTTTTGTAACAATTTTAAAATTATGTTTTTGCATTAATATATGCATTTTCATTAACATATTGATTAAATAAATTTCTGGATTTAGATATATGACAAATATTCTTTCATATGATAATAAATTTCGAAAAACTATAATTTCGCATTAATCAATTAACCATGGTTGTGTTTTATGCTAAATTGTTTGTGCCGTATATATGTCTTGTTTAATACTGTGTACGATAGATAAATTCAAAATAACATATTTTAATGTAAAACAATAACACTAATAGGTTTTTCAATATTTGATTGAAATTCGCAATTTGCTTTTTTCTAAACAGGAAAAGAAGCATTTTGATATAAACTCTAACTGGATAAAAACAGTATTTGTGTTTTATTAAAGTAAATCGTGTAATTTTTATTCGGATTGCGCAAAACAATTCATCAGTATTCTGAGAAAAGGGTTAAAATATGCTGTTGTTTAGGTTGGGAAAACGTTTCGGAAAACGAAAGCATAAATTTCAAAATGACAAATGCAAAAGAGAAATTCACAAGGAATGTTGTGTATTATATTCGGAAGATAAACAATAAAAAGCATTCATATAGTATAGTTATGTAGTTTATATATTATGATGTGTATGAATTATGCAAGAAATTGTATGATTATCAGAAAACAGAAGACAGAATAATGTATAATGAATATTTGTACTTTCCCTGAATGATGAGGTATGTACTTGGATTTTTAATGTCCACGAACTATTTAATTAGACTAAAATATTTATTCAATTAAATTCTCTTTAATTTGATTTAATTTCTTTATGTCGTACAAACTGCTTCATAAAGTATTTAAAGACCAGTAAATTCGTTGATTCGTAACTCATTCTAAATATATGTTTATGAGAAGAAACTTTTTTTTTAATGATAACATAAAATATATTGAAGATTACATGCATTTCCATCAGATAATTTCAAAATAAATTAGCATTATCGACATTTTTGAAATTTAATTTGTTAATAAGGAACACAAATAATTCACTGATCAAATGGGAACAAATTCATTTATCTAAACTATTTTAGATCTGTACAAGATTTTCAACTTAGATTTCTTCCAGTGTTTCCCTACGGGATACTAAACTTTGGGATTGAAGCAGAAATAAAAGTACGCGGTCCTTAAAACTGATTGAAAAACTCTGTAAAAGCTATAGATTTTTCTTAAGTGGACATTCAAAATTTCTAAATATTCTTAACTTATTAATATGAAAAATTCTTAACGTATTATTATGAAATATTCTTAACCTATTAATATGAAATATTATTAATTTATTACTATGAAATTTTCTTAACTTATTAATATGAAATATTATTAATAGTCTTTTACTCAGATTTCATAATTTCTTCCAAAAATATACTTTTATTCATAAAAAAATTGCGTCAGAGTGCGAAGTAAATACAAACATACATATTTTGCATTACTTTTTATTCTTTTTTCTGGTGTGATCGAAAATTGTATCAGTGTAATTATTTTTTTTCTTTTAATCATGCAATTAAACTTTAACATAAAAAAAAGCATATAGCATCTATCGACCCAAATATGAGATAAAGAATGTATGGTTTTGGTGTGAGACACAAAAAAATTAAACCAATTTCTTGAATAATAAAAGATATTTACCTTTATTCTGTAATCATAACACCATTTAACTTATCCATATTCAGTACATAGCACGAAAAAATTCATGAGGTTATCTTAATAGAACATATTCAGTAAATGTTAGTGATATAAAATTTGAAGAATGTAAAATGAAACTTGGCTTATTAAAAATTAAAATCAATGTGCCTGTGTACATGAAACTATTACTTCGAATGTCTACCACAAAAGACCTACTTTTAATACTAAATTCACTTACACAATATTATTCTTAAATTATATTTTCAATGATCTGTGTGAAAGTTTCAGTACAGATTTAAACTTTCTTAGACATGAAGAACGTCACATTATTTCAACTATCTCCTAGATTAAATGAAGAAGGAAAATTTTATTTCGTAAAGGGAACTTTAATTTAGATTATAATTATCTTTCTACGTTATGTCTTTCAGCAAAGTTTATCGGTATTTCCTTTTCAGAACTTGCTGCCTAATATTGTTCAAAGGAGCGGAATAGGGATTGAACTCAAAATTAAATTTTATTTCAGTTTTGTTATAGGAATGCTTCCGCAAGAACGCTTTTACGTTTCGGTATCGATGTAGACAGATTATCAATATAGATATACCAATATATCAATATATCAGGTTCAAATGCTAATTGAATTATTATAGCTATTTCAGTCTGTTTTTCACTATACAGCGTCATAGTTCTTAATGATTAAATGAAAACAGAAAAGTAAAATACTTGAAAGCGGAGGGGGGAAATAAGGGAGTCTAAAAAATGTTAAATGGATAGTGTGAGAATTAAAAATGAATAAAAATAATTTTAATTTAAAAGAAATAGAGAGCACCAGGAAAGAAACGATAAATAAAGTATAATTCCAAATAAGATTTTTAAATATTTTATTTAAAATATAATGTTCATGTAATTTTAAATATTCCAATCAATATACGACCAAGCATTAGCATTTTAAGGATAAAAACAATAGATTTACGCTATCAAATATTGTTCTAATGCATATAGACTATTATAGCGAAAATATTATTGGTTTATGAAGCCTGAAACAAGGTATCCGAAAAAATAAAATTTAGTTAAATATTGACTTTAGTACTCTAATTTCTTAGTTATTCTAAAAAAGAGTCACATATAAGGCTCATGTGAGAGTGAGGGCAATAAAAAAAATACTTAAATAAACATTAAATTCTTTCATATCAAACTAAAAATGCAATAAATCACTCCATTAAAAGTAAGTTTATCTTACTGATCATGTTAAAATAACTCCCACAGATGTAGGGTACATAAAATATATTCTTTTTACCTGCGATTGATCACGGATTAAAATTTGGATGCAAGACTTCCTGGGATATTTTTGTAGAATGTTCTTTGCAATTTTATGCAATATTTTGTCAGTAAAACTCATCTACTTATTTAAAACCAAACCCAGCGCTAAAAATTTTTAATGCCTATGATATAAGTGCATTTGATACTTTAATTTCATATCCTTAAAATTCTTCATAATATAAATTTCTTAAAAAATTTATATGTACTAGAAATATAAGAGATTATAATTTTTAACGCATGGTTGAGATAATTATGCAGATTATCACGTTCTTTAACCAAAATATGAAAAGTTTAAAAATTGTATGCATAAAGAAATATAAAAGTATATATATATACATGTTAATGATAAAATATTTTAATTTAATGTGTGAAATATAAAAGAAAAATAGAATTTATATATATATATATATATATATATATATATATATATATATATATATATATATATATTGTATATGTGACATTTTAAGTGAGAAACTCGAAATATCTTCACCGGTTCCCCTTTTTTAAACACAGAGTCTTGGCAAGCGAGGAAAAAATAAATGTAGAAGATACATTAAATTACACATCGGCTGCTGCAACTTTGTTTATTAAACTGTAGTCATATAGAGCGGGAAATTCTCCCTTTGCAAGCTGTCTTGAACCGAATCACTGAAAAGAAGAAAAAAAAGAAAGAATATTCCATCATAAAAACATTACTTTTGCAAGTCGGCTTAACGGACTCATTGAAGAAAAAAGAAAGAATATATCATCATCTCTCGGCTTCCTTATTAAATCTAAATCAAAATTCTAGAAAATTATCTAATCTCTAAGCATGATTTTCACATGTAAACAGATTGCATGTCCATCTTAGAGATTAAACATATCATTCTAAAATCTTTCAGACGATAATTTTTATTTTAAAAGATTATTATCCAACTAATTTATAATCGAAATCAGAATTAATATTCTGCAGACGATATTCAATTACAGAAGATTAATTTTAAAACAAAAAGAAAATAAATGAGATTATTGATACGCAATAATATCAAACGAGAAGGAAAAATAAAAATAAATAAAAAGAATGATATTTTTGAAAGGTATGGTTTTGGAATAAATGTTTTTTAAGGCGAATCAAGAATTTATATCGTTTCCATAAAGATTAATAGATTAGATCTAGAAACAAGATTTTAATTTAATAAGTTGAACTAAGTACGGAATATTGTTTAAAGAAATTAATATAGTATAAAGGTTAATTTTGGCAAAAAAAACTAAATTTGAAATAAAATCCCCCCTCCCCCAAAACTTTGTATGAAATTGATGGTTAAATAAAACTACAAGTTTAGAAACCAGAAATCTAGAAACAGATTAACTTAGGAAAGTTAAATTTTGGAAAAAACTGTCAAACCAAGGAAGTTAAGAGATGGAAGAAAAAGAAAATTAACGCAGTATAAAAAATAATAGCGATTAAAAAAATAGTTAAGAGAAAATGAAATAAAGTTAAACTTAGGTAAGAGCATTTCCCTGAAAGAAATACAATAATATTACAAAATCACTTAGCATTTATAAGTACGTAGGACATAATACATACAACAACAGTAAGTAAGTTATAAATATTAATAAACAAGTGATAAAAATATAATAAAAATTATTTTTCATTAGGAGTTTACTTAATAACAATAACTTAATGAATAGTTTTTTTTTTTCAAAAATAAAATTTATTAGATGCAGACCTTCTAATAAATAAAGTCCTTCAAATAAAAAAGTCATTCAACAGTTTATAAAAAAGTCTTTTCCAAAGTTTATTGAATACAGTCTCTTTAATATTTAACTAAATCTTTTCATTAGTTTACTAAACGCAGTCCTTTAAATAAAGATCCTCAAATCTAGTTCACTAGTTGACCATATGTTACCATGGGTTTTTTGGGATTGTAATTCATTTGTAAATTACATAAATTTTCAGTTTTTTTAAATGTTGTGGCCAATCTTTTGTTGGATTCCAACATCTTTTAATAATATATGAAATTTGTAATAAATAATGCTATAACACTTAATATCAATAATAAATAATGTAGAAAAATTCAAATAATAATAATAACAACAATAATAATAAGTAGTATAATAAAACTTTATAACAACAATAATAATAATTCTCCATATCCTAATATTTTTCAATATAAGTGTAATTAATACTATACTTCATTATAGAAATCATAATATTAATAAAACAAGAGTATAATCATAATAAAATATCACAGTTTGTTTATTATTGATAGGGAAAATATTGGTTGAGGATAAAAATAATTGCATAGCAATTAAATAATTTTCTTATCTCTTAATAGTATAAAGACATATTCTTTGCTAGCCGAAAGTATGCATACCAAGAATAATAATAATTATTATTCTCAAATTCAAAGAAAATTGAATCTAACTGTATAGAAAATGCACTCTCAACCAATATTTCTTTACAATAATTCCTCTTTGATACTCTTTTACAAAATTGTCAAGATTGATTACAAGTTTTCATATACCAAATGTAGAGTAATGTTTTATCTACACATGGTTTATAAATTGTAATAATAAAACAAATATAATCTGTCTCAAAAGTTTAAGCACTCTGCAAATCTGGCTTAAAAGAAATGAAGAAGAAAATATTTTATGCTAATTTAGAATTAATACTCGGCATTTAATCAAAATAAAATTAAATAAGTCATTTTGGGTGGTTAAAATAAAAAATAAATTTATTTTTATTTCTTTTATCTTTTTTCTTGAAGAAATGGTGTCTCAAAAGTTTAAGCACTTTATACAAATTTTTCTAGAAACACGGGATCGGCCCTGTGTAATGACGTTTTACGACATCATATTGCACTTGCATAAAAATATAAAAAGTACAGAAATTATTTCTTCTCTTTTTAAAAATGCTGAAAGGTAAAAAAATTACAAAATGTGATATTTTGAAAGTTTTTAAATTGAAACCGCAAAATAAAATTGTTTCTGAAGTTGCAAAATAATTAGTTCGATAAAAGCAAGGTATATATCAAGTACTCTGTAGAAATGATAATTTTAAGTGGAAACCAATATGTGGACGACCATGTATGACGATTGTTGAAACTGATCGGAGAGTACGGAGATTGGTATTTAGACAAAAATATGTCCATACGGCAAATTAAAAATAATCTCAGTGTACAGGCGCCCAAAGACACTGTACATAGATGTATTTAAGAGTGTGATTACATCATACTAAAAAAAAAATGGCTCGCAAACCGTCTCTCAAATTCCATCACAAACAGGCAAGAGTGAATTGGTTTAAAAAATACATGTCCTACGAGGACAAATGGCTTACTGTTTTATTCAGCTATGAGAAAAGTGGAACTTAGATGGCATTGAGGTTTAGAATGCGTATTGCATGATTCCCGTAAGGAACCAAGAGAATTTTTCAGCAGGCAGCAAAGCTACAGATGTGTTATAGTTTTGGGTGCATTTGGATTCAATAACCAGGCCTCTCTGGTTTTTCTAAAAGGAAGACAAGATTAAAAAATTTGCAAGAGATGCTTAACCAACATTTGTTTCCATATGGTGACATTTTGGGGGGGTTCTGAATGGACTTTTTAATAAGAAAATGCCTCAATCCACGCATCACAGTCTACAAAACTTTGGCTTTCTCAAAAAAATGTTAAAGTATGTTAATACTTTATGTAGTATACGTTATGTATAATAATATAGTATATATTATTATTATAGTATATATATATTATTATATTATATAGTATATATATTATTACAGAATAGATTGTTTTATAGTATATATTATTAGTATACGTTATGTATAATAATTTATGTAGAGACTTAAATTTGATTGAGTATGTCTAGACTATTTTAATCCGCCAGGTTTACGGCAATGGAAAGCAGTATGACTCTATTGAAGAACTCGAAGAGGCCATTCAGAAAGCGTAGTACTATTTGGCACCAGAAATCCTACAAAAACTAATAATTTCGGTGGGCATATGTTTATTTGAACTAATTCGAAGTCACGGAAAAATAATTTGTAAGCAAAAGTTCTGTAAAAATTCTAAATTTTGTTGTTTTTGACATTATGCATAAACTTTTGAGACGGTGTTTTTAAAACATTTTTTATTATATTTTTTTACAATTATATAACTTATTTTATTTTCTATTTTTGATATCATTTATTTAAATAATATTGCGAAATCTGCAAATAAAAAATGTCATTCATTCTAACTTTTTTGAAAATCGTCATTTTATGCGTGCGCTTAAACTTTTCAGACAGACCTTAGGAATAAAAAGTGTCATTCTTAATTCAGAAATGAAAATAAAGATAATTTACTTTTCAAAATCTGTAGTTTTTACAATCACTGAAAATCACATATGAAGTTATAGGTTTGTGTAAAATCATCAAATTTTATAACTGTTATCATATAAATACCTATTGAAGAAATAGCATGATACTAATGTAAAATAAATGAGTAAATATACATAGAATTACATACACACTTAAAATGAATTTATCAACATAAATTTGAAAGTTTTTACAATCAAGGTAGGTTGCTCATAAAACAATTTAAAATCTTCTGGTGAAAAATAGGGTCTTAGTTTAGAAACATTTCACAAAAACTAAATTCTGTCCTGTCTCATAATTAAATTTATCTATTTCATAAGTTACATCAGAAAATTTATTTATAATTTTGTATGTTCCAGAAAAGTAGGTTCTAATTTTCGAGCTCTAGGGTATTTAAACTCTTCATAAATTACAGAGTCTTGTATTTTTAATGGGGATTCGTCAAAATTTAATCATAGAGTCTTTTACTTTTAAGGTGAATTTCACGAGTTCGTGCTTTCGCAATTTTGTGGGTTTTGTCTACTGGTGGATAATAATTTTGTTTTAAAGAAGATTCTTAAGGTAACTGATCATGAAATAAATAGGCAGGTAGAAATTTGGTTATAGAATGGGGCGTATTGTTGTATTCTTCGATGACTTGGTTTAATAATCTAGCCCAAGGTAGCCAAGAAGTGGAATTAACTTTACATTAAAACCAGGTAACTATAGTCTGATTAACGGCCTATATCTTCTCATTGATCTGAGGGTGATGTGAGGATGTAAAACGCTCTTGAACATGATGATTTCTAAGAAATTTCATAACTCTTGGAGACCTGAAAGATTTATGCCTGTCACTAAGTAATTTTGAGGTGGTTTGATACAAAAAATTGTTTTAAACAGTTAATGTATGTTTCAATGGTAACATATTTGAAGGGAAAAGCCCAAAGAAACCTAGTTGCATGATCTATTATTATGTGTAAGAATTTTTTTTGTTGAATTCTAAAAGTTAAATCCACCCTAAGTATCAATACAAAGAATTCAAAAAGTTGATCTGTAGCTGGCATAGCTTGTTATAAGCCAAATCTTTTCTGTTTTCGTTTTTTATTTTTCTGATAGGTGTCGCAATGTTTAACAAATTGTGTATTGTCTATTGTCATATTAGGCCAATAATAGATGGGAGATATTAAAGTAAGCATTTTTGAATCCCCAAATGTCCAAAATTATCATGAGCAATATGGAGTAATTTTTTTCTTAATGACTTTGGTACAACAATTTGTTTGAATCCCTTTTCCTGAACTATGATAATTCCATTCTCTTTTTTATATTTTTTTGTCACAAACATTGTCTTTATCTTGCATCTCTATAATTACTTTCCTATCTAGCAATAAACTAATATGTTGATTAAAATGAGAAACAGGATTTCGTGACAACATGTCTTCTTCGACATTTGTTGAACCCCATTCATATTTTATCTCATAATCATACATACTAAGTTTGAGTGACCATCTAAAAAGCCTACCTCTTAAGTTTTCAACACTCTTTAAATATACTAGAGATGCGTGGTCCGTATGAATTGTAAACTTGTCGCCATGAAAATAATGATTTAATTTGTCAAGAGTATCTATAATAGCTAAACATTCTAATTCACTTAAGCAATAGGGTGTAAGAAATTATCTTTATAAGGCTGTTTTAGAACTGTACCTACTGATATCTGAGAGGACTACAAACATATGTAAGGAAAATTTAGGGTCATAAATTTTGATGGTGGGTATTGCAATGAAAGATTCTTTTTATTTTTCAAAGAATCCTGGCATTTTGAGTTCAACTCCATATTGTGTCTTTTTTAAGTAATCTATTTAGAGGATATCTAATTTTAGCATATTCATTTATGAATTTATGGTAAACATTAATGGAATCTAGAAATCGTTGTAACTCTTTAACAGTGGAAGGAGGTTTTAATTTTTAATGGTTTCAATATTGGCATTTGCTGGTGCTATAGTTCCATTAGTGATTTCATTGCCTAAGAAATTTATTTTATTTTGGCCTAACTTACATTTAGAAAGTTTAAGTTTAATGTCTTCTAGTTTACAGATTTGAAAAATTTGAGCTAAATGATTTAAATGTTCTTGTAAAGAGGAGGAGTAAATTATAATATCATCAAAATAGTGGCACGCAAAGTCGATTTTTTATTTATTAAGAATCTTTCTAATGGTTCTATTGAATATGGGGGGTCCTGTTTTTACGCCAAAAAGGAGCACCAGCCATTCAAAAGTCCAAAATTGTTTGCAAAAGCTATTTTTTCGGTATCGGGTGGATGTATTGGTAGGTGCCAGTAGCCAGAGGCTAAATCCAAAGTGAAAAAATACTGAGCACTACTCAATTTATCTAAAATTCCATCTATACGGGGCAAGGGTTCTGCATCGTTTTTAATTAATGCGTTTAACTTTCTATAATCTATGCATAATCGGATCTTTTTACCTTCCTCTCTTTTCATAGCTAATGTAACAGGTGCAGAGTAGGTGCTATTACTTTCCTTTATAAGTCCATCTGCTAGAAAAGATTGAATTTGATTTTTTATTTCTTTTTCTTCTAGGGGAGATGTTCGGTAGGACTTCAAAGATATAGATAGGTCAGATTTTAGTAAAACGCGTTGTGGTTAAATATTTATCTTACCCACATCATATTTATGTTTGACAAAAATGTCTCTATAAATTTGAACTAATTCCCTTAAATTTTCATCTTGGACTAAATTTATTTCCCCAGCTAAATCTGAATCAGAATTATCGCGAAAATTTTAAGGAGTCATGAAACTTCTATAATCAGGTTGCACATTAATTTCCTGATTATTTTCAAAACAGTCCTCATTTGTCATAATATTTCTACAAGTAGATTAAAACTCCATATCATGATTACTTGCATTCAGTTTTTCATTATCATAATCATTTGTTGCTACATTATTACCACTATCTTATTTCTAATTTTTCTCATATTCTGATGTTACAACGCATTAGATTGATCCTTATTTTGTTGTATTTGGTCCATATTTACTACATTGAAATGAAGGGATCTTTCATTATGTATGGATATACTGTTATTTATAATTTTCCTTCCCTGGATTACAATACAATCTTTACATTCTACGGTTATATTAAATTTAGAACATTCTTTTAACCGCAAAATAGCACAATCCAAATTAGTATTGCATACTAAAAAGTTAACGTTTTTTTCATTTTACCCACTTTTAGAAAAACACTTCATTTTTTTATTTATATGTAAAAGTTCTTTTGCCTGATCAGTGGTAACTGAGGGTATAGTCTCAATTTTAGCATTAAATTTTTTAACAAATTTAAGTGACAATATTGCAGTGGTTGAGCCACTATCTGCAACACAAGGTAAATTATAATTATTTGTATACCCATACACAATTAATTGTCAAACATTATGAGAATTATTTTGTGAGCTACTTGGAAGCGTATCAGATGATTGCGACTCATTCCTAAAAATACCTTCCCTTTCCCATTGAAAAGCATTACTCACACCCCTATTTGTGCATATCCTACAAGCACTTGAAGGATATGTATTCTGAATATAATTATTTTGACAAATTCTAGGTCTATGAAAGTGATATTGCCTTTGTGGAATACAATTCCTAGGTGTATTATTGGGCGTAACTGGCTGAATCCAGGGCCTAGGTGGTAGAAAAGGTCGAAAATATTGACTAGCTGATGGTTGATTTATTACTCGGTTTGAAACTAGTGGGGTGGAAACTTCCACAAATTGTTTGACAACCCGAGACCATTCAGCGGTACTACTAGGGGGATTTATAATAATATTGTTTTTGAATTCTGGTTTTAAATCATCAGTTAAACCTTGTAATAGTGTACTTTCACTAAGGTGTACCTACCAAATTCCACTTTTTTACGAAAATAAGTTTCGAAAATGTCTAAATTATCTAATTTCATATTTGAAAAATCAGAAATACTTGGGATGTCTATTTCAATGAGTCTTTCTGTAAAAATTTTCTTAATTTGTTCATAATCCGTACAATTTAAGCAGTCATTTATATAAATATTTTGCGCTTCCCCTTTCAAACATTGCGCAATAAAATTAAATTTACATTCTACATTTTTCTCATTCTTTTCACATGTTTTATCAAAATAAGTCAATCAAGACAAAATGTACATTACTCAGCTCTGGTCAAAGGGTACGAATTTAGGATCATCCATACTTTTTTATTCTTATTCATTAGAATAAATGAAGCACTTCTATTTTCTTTATTAAATTCTGATCGTAAAATCATTTGCAATAAATTTCAAAGTAATCGAATTCCATCAATTACATAATTTTTAAATTACTATATCAGACACAAAACATACAATAATAAATTAATTAATTAATTAGTAAATTAATGCTTCATACAAATTACTCTCATCAATAAAATAATAAATAAATAAATAAATGCATAATAAATACTTTTTATCAATTCATAAAAAGAATAGAAATAATAACCAAAACATTTAATAAAATGACTTACAGTTCAAGAAAAAAATGTCATTAAAATTCAATCTTCATTAAATTCCTCATCGAACATCTTTCGCATACTCACCACTTCGAAACCACGAATTCTCAAAAATTTGTCATTATGACCAGGATTATCTGAAGTCATCATTTACATATAAACAGCAAAAAGGTGGAATATCAGACCTCAGGATCTCACAAGAAATTTTGAAGAGATCTTTCAAACCACACGCACAGGAAGCTACTTAACATTAAAATCTCCTCTGCTTACAGTCATTTCGAAATCATGACTTCAGGAAAAACCAGCAGACTCAAAGCAAGTAATAATTCTTCGCTTCTGTCACATAAAGGATCCTGTTCGACTTTAATATTGGATGTGACATTTTAAGTGAGAAACTCGAAATATCTTCACCAGTTTCCTTTTTTTAAACATAGAGTAGTGGCAAGCGAGGAAAAAAATAACTGTAGAAAATTCATTAAATTACGCATTGGCTGCTGCAACATTGTTTATTAAACTGTAGTCTGTAGATCGGGAAATGTTCTCTTTGCAAGTCGTCTTGAACCGAATCATCGAAAAGAAGAAAAAAAGAAAACTATATTCTATCATAAAAACATTACTTCCGCAAGTCGTCTTAACGGACTCATCGAAGAAAAAGGAATGAACATATTGTTGGACGCATTTCTCATGCATCCATCTCAAAAGGATAATAAAATTAATGGGACAATTTTACTCAAAATGACATATAAAATCATCTGGGTGGTCTAAAAGGAATTACAGGGTACTCTTGGTAATAAAAAGTTTATGGGCCCCAGAATTCAAAACGGCATCATTGTAAAATCGACTTTCAATGTCAAGAGAATTTACGACGGGCAATAAAAATATTTAGAGCAGGTCTTCTGAAATGGGAAAGTTCGTCTTACCCCACGTGGTTTCAAGGGAGGCGAGATACATCCCTCACCCAATAACCACGAAGTCCAGTATATCTTGTTCTCCAATAAAAGTTTAACAGTTTGGGACCTCCCCCAAAAGGGGTCGGAAAAACAGTTTTTTTCGAGCGGTCACTTGGTTGCTTAGAAGATTCTCAAGATGTTTGTGCCCAGGTGATGCAATGGATATTTTGTCTTGCAGTGTGCCGAAGGATGATTGATCTCCTACGTCGGAAACAATCTTAATGGAATGTAACAAGTTGGCAAGTAAAATTTTTTACTATATCTCCCCCATGTATAAATTGAAATCGTAGTCAGTTTCAAATGGGGTTTTCTGCAATTATTATTTTTTTTTAGCAATAATGTTATTCTAGATAAAAGCAAATTGTAAACTCTTTCGGGTGATATTTTCCCCATCGGGTGATATTTCCCCTAGATTAAACAAACCATTCTCGAATCTTTCAGACGATAATTTTTATTTTAAAAGATTATTATTTAACTAATGTATAATCAAAATCAAAATTAATACTCTGCAGACGATATTCAATTACACACGATTAATTAAAAAATAAATAAATAAATGAATTTATTTATACGCAGTAATATCAAACGCGAAGGAAAAATAAAAATAAATAAAAATAATGATATTTTTGAAAGGTATGGTTTTGGAATAAATGTTTTTTAAGGCGAATTAAGAATTTATATCGTTTCCATAAAGATTAATAGATTAGATCTAGAAACAAGATTTTAATTTAATAAGTTGAACTAAGTACGGAATATTGTTAAAAGGAAATTAATATAGTATAAAGGTTAATTTTGGCGAAAAAAATTTAAATTTGTAATACACTATATATTAAAATACTTTTTTAAATTCAAATATTTAATATAACTTACGAAATTCATAATTTTATCTCGTGGATATCGGTCTCTAAAATTTAATATTTTTTGAACAGATAGTAAACAACAGATTTAAAAGATTATTTTAAATTGAGATTTCATTTTGAACGGATTTCTAAATGAAACCGATTCATTAAAAAAATATTAGTTTCAAAGGAAAGAAGTAACTTAAAACGAACTTGTAGTTATATTCCTATCTGGCAAAAGTAGACATTGTATGAATATTGCCCCAAAGATATTCCAATTATATTTTAAAGAACGGACTGCAATTTTAATAAATGAATTCAACTGAATTATTTTTAGAGATCGGCGTAGATGTAGAATACCACTTTTTTTCGGATGCATATATTTACATTTTTTTATTTGAGATTTGTTTCAAGTTAAGGGAAAGTTTATATTCTTTTTGCAAGTTGAAATCTCTCCTTTTTGCTTCCATAACGTTAATTTACACTTTAAATAAAGAAGAAAGTTAGCAAATCATTTTAATTCTCTGCTTTTATTTCTGCAATTAATAAGATAGCGTGTAGTCATAGAGATAATATGCTATAAAACCTACAGTCAGTCACAGAAGTCTACATACACTCATAAAATTACAGCAATCTAACACATTACTAATATTTTAGGGAAAAAATATTTTAGTAAATATTTCAGACTTTAACTGATGTCCATTAAAGAGAATTAAAATTAACTAATTAAAATTTTAGCAAAACTGTGCAAAAATCGATATTATACAGTCACAAAAGTCTAAATACAAATAATGTATACTACGTTTTATGCATAACTAAGGTTTAAAAGTTAAAAATTAATACTTTGTAGGACCTCCCTTGGAGTCTATAACTGCCTGCATTCTTTTTGGCATTCACAAAACAAGATTTTTTGTCGTTTCGGGAGTAATTTCAGACCATGCACGTTGTATCGCGATCTTCAAGGTTTCTTTACTTGTAATTGTGTGTTGTCGAATTCAACGATCAAGTTCATCCCAAACGTGCTCAATGGGGTTTAAGTCTGGTGATTGTGGTGGGGAATACATTTGTTTGGGTACTTTATAAAGGAGCCATTCCTTTACAATCTTAGCTGTATGCTTCGGGTCATTATCTTGTTGGTACACTCAGCTATTTCCTAGGCCTAATTTCTGAACGGATGAATGTAGATTGATCTGCAGTATTTTTAAATATCCGAATCGATCCATTGTACTGTCAATAAACACTAAATTACCTACCACAGTCGCCGCCATTGAGCCCTAAATCATTACACTCCACCCACCGTGTTTAACAGTTGGTGTCAAATTTTCTGGTTTCATTTCTGTGGGGTTTTTTCGCCAAATTTTTCCATGCCCATCACAGCCAAAAACATTAAACTTACTCTCATCAGTAAATAACACTGTTTTCAAAAAGTCAAAGTCCTTGTCAATATGTTTGGATGCAAAATCAAGCCTTTTTTGTTGATTTGCAGATGAAATGAGAGGTTTCCTTCTGGGAACTCTATCATTGAAACCTACCGATCGAAGAATTCTACGAACGGTTTCAGGATGCACTTTCTTACCACTTGTCATCGCAATGTGCTTGGTTGTTTGCGGAGCACTAATTTTCTGATTTTCTTTTACTTTTCTTACTGTAAGTCTTGCATCACGGTCTCTAAGTTTCCTTGGACGATTACATCAAGATTTGTTAAGCACATTTCCACGTAAATTATAATTTCTAAGTATAGTTTGTACAGTTGCACTGCTCTTTCCTATAATTTCGGCAATCTTGCCATAAGATTTATTTTCGTTTCTTAATTTTACGACCCGATTAAGCAGTTCTAAGGATATTTCTTTTCCATGACTCATTTTTCACATTATATACAACCGTTTACATACAATTAAAAATTCCGATTATCTTGGGAGATGAAGAACAACTCAACTAAACTTCACGTGCCTGGTAAAATTGAAAAAGGAAAAGGAAAGAACTTCATATGCAAATTTTGTTAACAGCCAATCAAGTGTATGCAGACTTTTTTGACATGCTGATTGCAGTAAATATGCAAATTTTACTAGCAATTATCATTTTTATGCTATTACAAAGCATTCAGAAGCATTTTCTGGGTTAGAATTATAGACTAATGTGCTTTTTTTGCTTGTAAATTCGAGTAGTTTTGGTGAAAGCTGTATTTTTATATATGTATGTAGACTTTTGTGACTGACTGTATATTCATGTAATCATGGTAATAAAATACAATTAAAGAAATTTTTTACGGAAATAAATATTTAAATAAAAATAAATGTTATCTTTTTTAGGAAATATCGCACATTTTTTCATTTAATGAAAAATGGAAACACCTTAGGAACCATAGCCCCATTTTCAATAAGACCTTTTGTCCGCAATCAATTGACATCAAAAGTAATTGACTTCAGGAATTATAACGAAAAAATGAAAAGTTTCTAGGAATATTCCTTCATCCTCTTAAACTGTTCTTAATTAAAATACTGATTTATGAAATAATTTAATACTAAAATAATGCTTCATTTATTTAAAAAATAGAAGATAAAAAAGTGATGTAATAATTTATAAAATAATTTAATACTAAAATAATACTTTATTTATAAAATAAATTGAAAAAAATGAGAAATTTTCTAGATGTGAAGTAATTTTAATTAATTTTATAAAAACATATATATATATATATATATATTAATTTGTCGAAATTTTCTAGATATATACTTCTTATACTCTGTATAAAAAATTAAATCTCACAATTCAAAATTTTGAGTATTCTTTAAATTTTGCATAATTTTGAAAATATATTTAAAATAAAAAGAATTGAAAAAAACTGAAAATGTTTTCTTATGTGAACATAATTAATAACTTCAATAAAGTGTCTTAAAACACAATATTTACTTATTAATATTTTTATCGTTAAAAAACTCTTTTTATCGTTAAACTGTTGTGAAATTCTTCACTTAATAAATAATAAACAAACATTTTTTCTATAAACAAGTTTTTCCCGCATGAATAGATAGTTCCTTTTTCTCTAAATTATTTAATCTGGCAAAATTTTCAAAGCATAAAAGAAAAATATTTAATTATGATACTATTATATATATATATATATATATATATATATATATATATATATATATATATATATATATATATATATATATATATACACTGGTGTCCAAAAGTTAAGCATAATTGTTAATTAAGTAAGTAATGAAAGAAACATAAATCGAAATGTGGTGAAACTCCAGGTGTGTAAACAAAGTAGTACGCATCATATATTTTTGCGAAGAGTTTTCCCCGAAATCGAACAGGGGACCGTCAACAAATTGAAAAAGAACAAAGATCTTTTGGATAACCCTGTCAAAACTAATGTAGCAAAAGCGTTCAAACTGCACATTATGATTAAGTGGCTTATTTTAATGTACTGTGTTAATTTTTATAAGGATAGCATTCATACTCGTAGAGTAATTAAGGTTTTTATAAAAACAGTCCCAAGTTTTTTGCTTATAATTTGCAGAGTTCTTAATATAAAATAATGTTCTTTTATGAAAATATGACAAACATCATTGTACACAATACCCTGTCACCAGAATTTAAGAATAATAAAAATTGTATGTAAGATTTGTAGGTTTAGTAAATATTTATTCATTGCGCATGCGTCAACGATATCAAAATTTCATTTGTATATTGTGTTAGTTAAATGTATAGAGAAACTTCTGTAAAAGTTTCAAAAACATAGCTTGAAAATTCTGAAAATTATCGTCTATAGAATCAACCCAAAATCAGTTATTCCTAAAAGAAAGCAAAATATCAGGGGTTTTATCCAAATACAATTGTACGTGCAATATTGTTTAGACACGAAACAATGGAATATGGATACAGCCCCTCATCTTTTTGCTTCATTAGGGAATAAAATGTTTTGATCTCATTCTATCAACGATAATTTTTAGAATTTTTAATCTATGTTTTTGAGACTTTCACAAAAGTTGCTCTACACATTTACCTAACCTAATATGCAAATAAAATTTTAATAGCGTTCACGCATGCGTAGTAAAAAATTATTTAGCAAACCTGCTCATTTGTCATACAATTTTTATTATTTTTAAATTCTGATGACAGGGTATTGTGTACCATGATGTTTGTCATATTTTCAGAAGAGAACATTATTTTATATTAAGAACTCTGCAAAATTATAAGCAAAAAACTTAGGACCGTTTTTATAAAAACCTTAATTTCTCTACGAGTATACATGCTAACCTTATAAAAATAAACACAGTACATTTCAATAAGCCACTTAATCATAATGTGCAGTTTGAACGCTTTTGCTACATTAGTTTTGACAGGGTTATCCAAAAGATCTTCGTTCTTTTTCATTTTGTTGACGGTCCCCTGTTCGATTTCGGGGAAAACTCTTCGCGAAAATATATGACGCGTACTATTTTGTTTACACACCTGGAGTTTCACCACATTTCGATTTATATTTCTTTCATTACTTACTTAATCACCAATTATGCTTAACTTTTGGACACCAATGTATGTATATATATATATATATATATATATATATATATATCATCATCATCATCAACCGTTTTCGATCCACTGCTGGATGTAGGTCTCCCCCAGATTTTTCCAATGTTTTCTGTCTAGTGCTTTCGTCATCTAATTTACACCAGCCACTTTTCTAATTTCGTCACTCCATCTTACTTGTGGTCGTCTTCTTGGTCGTTTTACATCTCTGGGATACCACTGTAGTATATTTGTGTTCCATCTATTGTCTTGTCTTCTTGCAATGTGCCCAGCCCATTTCCATTTTAGCTGCTTGATTCTTTCAAGGATGTCAAAAAATTTTGTTTGGTTTCTTATCCAGGTTATCCTCTTTCTGTCTCTTCTAGTTATGCCTAGCATGCATCTTTCCATGCTTCTCTGTGTTGATTGTAATCTTTGTATCATCCGTTTTGTTAGTGTCCATGTTTCTGCTCCGTAGGTTAATGCAGGTAAAATACATTGATTAAAAACTTTTCTTTTCAAACAAAGAGGCATATTACTCTTCAGAATAATACTGTTCTTCCCGAAAGCACTCCACCCATTTCTTATTCTTCTATTGATTTCATTCAAGATACTATTATCCGATGATATTTCCTGTCCTATATATATATATATATATATTATTATTATTACTATTATCTCGTCGTGTTTTTATATTTCAAGCGCTTTATATAATTTGTTTAAGAATTATTTAAGAATTTATTTTATATTAAGTTCATAGCTAGAAAAAAAAGCAAATGCATGTCACTGGAAGTAATTACATTTAGTAAATGACTTTGTTTATAGTAATGCAGTGTTTCTGATCTTAATTGTAATTAAAAACGATGGGAAATAGTGTCATAAAAAATTAGTGAACTGATGTTTTATAAAAATACGTAAAACTGGTGATCGAAATGTTATTTTATTTACAAGCGAATGCTCAAGATAAATGTAAAAAATAATACTAATGATTTTATATGTGATTACTATAAACACAGTGACAATTATATGCTAAATGATTAATAAAATATGAGTGAAAACGTATATTAAAGTATCAAATTTTTACCGCAAAAGTGATTTGCACTTTAAATGCTGCTCTAAATAGATGTGAAGTGACTTAATATTTAAATGCTTACTGAATTTAAACTAAAACATTGGAATATTTTACTGCTTTTTTGTATACATAAAGATAAATTTATGTATAAAAATTAGGATGCATTATTTTAAGATTTATAATTTAATAGATTTGTAATAATTTATATTATTTAAGATTTTTAAATATATCATATAAAACAATGTTCATATAGAAATATTATTAAATATTTGAATCAATATACAACGAAGAATTAACATTTTAAAGATAAAAACAATAGAAAGACACAATCAAGTATCGTTCTAATGCATATAAACTATTATAGCGAAAAAAATTAAAAATAGATATTGCAACTAAAATATGATTTATTTGGATAAAGAGTTTATTCCTTACAGGATATATATAGATATATATATGTTGATCAAGCTACATGGCATATTTTTTATATTGAGAAGCAGGAATTTCAGATATTAATACTTAGCACCTATAATATGAACAATGATTTCCTTTTTCCACAAATATATTACATATTGAATTATAATTTAATGTTCCAAGATGGTGACATTTTCCTGGAAGTTCTGTGATAAAATTTGACTTACAGCAGAAACTTTGATAAACTTTCAAAAGACTAAATGCCTTTATAGGAGAAAAAGAAACATTTTTGAATTTCTTGTTATTTGATTTATATAATAAATATTTAGTAGATAATAATTAAGTTATGCTAATTTTTTTTTCTCTTAATAATTATTTACATTAAATCTTTCTTCTAGGATTCTTATGAAGTAATCCTGAGTCTTCGGGATACAAGAAATGCGAATCTATTTTTATTCTAAATTATATTTTTTTACAAATATTGACACAGTTGGGGCAAAATGTATACATATAATTAAAACAAAATCATATTTAATTTTGAATGCGAACGGGCAATTTAAATTTTAAAAAAAAGCATTTTTCTGATATACATTTTATAATTATTTTCATCTCTGCAATTCACTCCTGTTTTTAAGGACGGAAAAACTCCTTTCTGCTTTCCTAAGGGACAAGGTTTAAAAAAAAAGTCACACATTTTGTGATTCAAAACTCAAAGAGACTTGTATTTTTGATGAATGGGAACATAAATTTAAATTAACGAAAATATTTACACTGAATCAGATGTGATAATGATTCTACAAAATAAGAGGTTATGATTTAGTTTCCAACGAGAATATTATAAAACATATAATTTTGTTTTCATCTTAGAATTA
The DNA here is from genome assembly GCA_964019185.1 of Maratus speculifer. Classification (NCBI taxonomy): domain Eukaryota; kingdom Metazoa; phylum Arthropoda; class Arachnida; order Araneae; family Salticidae; genus Maratus; species Maratus speculifer. Next base: position 171,027,107 of record OZ025291.1, read on the forward strand.
TTCAGTTGGTCTGCATTAAAATACTTTTTTCTACTTTAAAATAACTAGACGAGATGAAAATTTATTAAGTATTTAAGGGAAAAAATATATTCCACTGGAATGAAGTTGAAATTATTTGAAATGCGTGAAATGCGTGTTTATATTTGTGTATATATATATTAGTTGGAATGCGTGTTTATATTTGAATGCTAGTGCATGACTGTCATAAAATTACCTATGTGTATATGCCAGGCTCTAGTAACAAGATTTTCATGAATTTTTAAAATCTGGGTAATTCTGATCTTTAGAACTTAATCATGACAAATATACCTTAAAATTTACTAGAAGGAAGACAATATTTTTTTCAAATGGAAACACCTGTTTTACTTTCCAAATAAATAATGCTATAAAACTCCATAAATCTATATTATAAAGGCCAAACGTATCTGTGCGTAACGCATACGTTATTTTGTGAATGGCAACACTTTCCCCTGCAATTTTATTTTTTCAAGTTTCGCTACTGCAAATTTTACACTTCTTAACGCTGCACAATTTACATTTTTACACCATCGTATAGAGAAAAAAATTTACTTTTAAATGCAATTTGTTTGAAATCTGTGTCTCAATTTGTTTTTCAGATATTAATTTTTTTATAGTTTTTGTACCAATTTTGTAATTGTGGCAACATAATTGCTCCAATTTCTCTTAAAATTGAAAAAAAAAAAAAAAAAAAAAAAAAAAAAAAAAAAAAACAATAGAAATAAATAGAAATTAAAATGCGCATAATAAGTAATAGGTTGTTGCCTGGTGCAATATGATATGCTAGCATATAGCATATGCTATATGCTACCGAAACCGGTATGCTTGGAATACGAATATTCTGATGTTCTAATGTTGAAAATAATTTTAACTTTAAAATGCGCATATTTTGTCAAAAAATCGTCTGTTCTAAAGTTTGGTGATTTCGGTTTTATTTCGTTTTTATTCATCAATTAAATGGGACTTCAAGTTTTGCGTTAAAGTGATAAAATGATCAAATTAAAATACCATTTTTTAAAACGTGGTGAATACGGATATGAGAAACACGTGTGTAAATTTTGAGAAGATGAGAATGATGAAGGGTTTCAATTTCGCGTGAAATCCTATGATCGTGTCAATTTGGATTTTTTTTTTCATCCGCATTTATACCAAACATAACAGTCTCAACTGATAACTTCATCATAATAACTAATCTTTATTATATTTTACGTATTACATATGCGATTAAAGTTCAATTTTAAAAATTTGGACAACTGAGTTTCATAGTAATTTGTCAATCTTCGCTTAAAATAAAATGTCTTTGAGAATTAGACTGATTAATGTAAGACGCATTTTGTACTGTAACTAATTTTGTAGATTTATTATTGATCAATGAAACAATTTCTTCTTAAACATTTTTCGTCGAATTTCGACGGGTTCCACCTCGTATTATTAAAGGAGAATGCAGCATTAAATAATGGGTTAAAAATAGGCATAGAAGACCGAATGAGACTAATAAAAAATAACAAAACGACTTTTTCAGATTACAATAATTCAAAATACTACATAGTAAATCAATTAAAAAAAAGTCCCTGATGAATCTTGAAAAAATCTACAAAACTAATACTAATACAATGTGGTGAAATTCAGTTGCTTTTCAAAATAAATAAATAAAGCTCTTTCTGTGAATTTACAATTATTTTATTGCACTGCTCACATTGCTTATAATTTTTACAACTGCCTATTTTTATGTGAATTATTCTAAATAGTAACTTGCAGAATTAAGGTGAACAATCTTTAATGTCGTTACTTAATTCAAGACTGAAAGATGTTTCATTTCATATCTCATTAAACAATCAGTATAATGACATTTTAATTGTAATATAATGTTTCTACTAGTATAATGCCTTAAGCTAGCTTTCGGAACGAAGCATGTTTATAAACTCTGCACGTTATGTACATACATATATATATATATATACATATATATATATATATATATATATATTAATTCAATGTGTTAAATAAAAAAGAAAAACAGAATTTATATATTTATCTAGTGACACTCCATACATTAAAATGCTTTATTTTAAAATCTAATATTTGATTTAAATGACGAAATTCATAAATTTATCTCATGGATATTGGTCTTTCAAATTAAAAAATTTATTGAACATATATGTTTATTATTCTTAAGCAAACCGATTCACGAAATAAATATTAGCATCAAAGGAAAGAATTAACATAAGGAAAAAGTTTGAGTTATATTTATGTATGGTAATAGTAGACCTTGTGTAACTATTGCCCCATATATATTCAAATCGTATTTTAAAGAGCAGATTGCAATTTTAATAAATGCATTCAAGAGAATTATTTGTAGAGATATGTGCAGATGTGCAATACAAGTTTCTCCCGGATGCATATACAACCCTCAATAAAAAGTTTTCGATCAGTGTTATCAAGTTTATGATTGTTGTATTTCGAAGCATATATTTTGCAATTCATGAACATAGGGACGTTTTACCACATGGCAAATAAATGAACATGTATTAAAGTATAAATGAAAGGTGAATTCAGTATAACAATCATATAACGTATAAATATATTGCACGGGAAAAAGTTTACTCGTGAGAAAAAATTATCCGATCAAGATGGAAGTTGGAAAATAGTAATCCATCATTGAGGAAACAGGTTTGAAATTTGCATATTGTAGACAGATAGGAGTGCCTTAGCATAAGTACAATATCTGAATATTTTTTAAAAGAAGAAATCTTGCAGTTGCGAGATCAGAAGCAGCTCTGAAGTGCTGGAAATGGCTTGTGTGAATAAACTGTCTCGCGATTTCAAAATTTGCATGAATAAACTGTTGCAAGAGGGAAATTCACAAAGGAAAGTTGCTGTTTTATTAAACTATGCTCAGAGTATGGTATGCGATATTCAGGAAAAATATAGTCGACTAACAGCGTGAAAAATGTACCTCGATGTAAACGTCAACGAATGTAAACGCCAAAATGAGGAAAGAAAACTTAAGGAAATAGCGAAAAGAAAGTGGCTAGCAACTTCAAAACAATTCAATAACGAATGGTCTAAGTATAACGAAAAGGTATGTGATCGCACAGAACGTAATCGACTATATTGAGCAGAATTTAAATTCTCAAAAGCTAAAACGAAACTTTAGTTGAAAAAGAAGCATAAGAAAGAACGCTTGCAATGGTGTAAAAAACATGTACACTGGCCACTGGATAATAGAATAAAGTTAATTTTAACGATGAATTGCGCATATCTCTCGGAACAGGTGATGACTGTGGAATAATTGTTCGGAAGAGAGTTGGTGAGAAGTTCAATGATAAATGTGTCAAAGCGAGGACTAAATTTTCACTTCATTTACAGTTTAGAGCTGTATGACATTACAAGGCGTCGGTAAATTGTGTATTGTTCTACGTACAGTAAACTGTCAAGTTTAGATTGATATTTTAGACAATATTCCGATTCCTAGCATATATCAATGGTCGGAGATCAAAACGACTTAATATTTCAAGATGACAACGCAGCTCCCCAACTCATCAAATCAGTTAAGAAATTTCTACAAAATGTAGGTTATATACCAATTCAAACCATGACATCGCCGCCCAATAGTCCAGATCTTAATCCCATCGAAAATCTGCGAAATATGTTTTAAAAAAAATTATTTTCGACGAATTACAGATGCCATAGAACTACATAAAGCTATAAAGGAATGCTGGTATGTAGTTGCTTCCAATGAGTGTAAAAATCTTATTAAGTTTATTCCATTAACAATTTCGGCTCTCATCCAAAATAAGAGTGGATCTACCAAATATTGATTACAGTGATCGGTTATTTTTTTTTCCAAATTTAATCATGATCGAATAATTTTTTCCTTGGTGCTTAAATTTCACTCACAATTTTTCTGTTTATAAATTGGTGGATAATGATTTCTCAAGGGTTGTATTTGCATTTTTTTATTTGAGATTTACTATAGAGTTAAGGGAAAATTTTTAGACTTTTTGCAAGTTTAAATCTCTGCTTTTTGCCTGCATAATGTTCATTTACACTTAAAGTAAAGAAGATAATTAGCAAATCCTTTTAGGGAGCTTTCATTACAAAAAGTAAAAAGCTACCTATTGCAGCCGTCCGGAGGATAGCACTTCCGCAAAATTTTGGTAAATTTTCACCGATCATGACCCCCAGACCCCAAAACCACCCTCCGTTCAAATGTTGACATATATATAATATATATATATATATATATATATATATATATATATATCTGATTTTTGTCATGCGATAACTAACGTATTTATGAACCGATTTGAATGAAACTTGGTATGTATATAGTACATACAAATGTCTCGACCGAGTTCGTTGGTCAGCATCATCCGCCATTTTGTTTCAAAATGGCGGCCATTTTAAATTTTTAAAAAAATTTTAAATTTAAAATTAATTGCAAAAAAATCTAAATTTGAAAGATATTTTTCTTTTACGTGTTAGAACATAAAACAACGATTCCAGAACACTTTTTAGTTTGTCTATATCTTACAAAATGATTGAGTTATAGCACTTTGAATTTTTCTTATGGCTGACATTTTGAAACGATCTGATTTTTGTCACGTGATAACACGCGTCTTTTTGAACCGATTTCAATGAAACTTGGTATGTACATAGTACATACAAATGTCTCGACCGAGTTCGTTGGCCAGCATCATCCGCCATTTTGTTTCAAAATGGTGGCCATTTTAAATTTTTAAAAAAAATTAAAATTTAAAATTAAATGCGAAAAAATCAAAATTTGAAAAATATTTTTCTTTTACGTGTTAGAAATTAAAACAAAAATTCCAGAACACTTTTTATTTTTTCTATATCTTGAAAAATGATTGAGTTATAGCACTTTGAATTTTGCTTATGGCTGACATTTTGAAACGATCTGATTTTTGTCACGTGATAACACGCGTATTTATGAACCGATTTCAATGAAACTTGGTATGTACATAGTACATACAAATGTCTCGACCGAGTTCGTTGGCCAGCATCATCCGCCATTTTGTTTCAAAAGGGTAGCGATTTTAAATTTTTTAAAAAATTTAAAATTTAAAATTAAATGCGAAAAAATCAAAATTTGAAAAATATTTTTCTTTTACGTTTTAGAACTTAAAACAACGATTCCAGAACACTTTTTATTTTGTCTATATCTTACAAAATGATTGAGTTATAGCACTTTGAATTTTTCTTATGGCTGACATTTTGAAACGATCTGATTTTTGTCACGTGATAACACGCGTCTTTTTGAACCGATTTCAATGAAACTTGGTATGTACATAGTACATACAAATGTCTCGACCGAGTTCGTTGGCCAGCATCATCCGCCATTTTGTTTCAAAATGGTGGCCATTTTAAATTTTTAAAAAAAATTAAAATTTAAAATTAAATGCGAAAAAATCAAAATTTGAAAAATATTTTTCTTTTACGTGTTAGAAATCAAAACAAAAATTCCAGAACACTTTTTATTTTGTCTATATCTTGAAAAATGATTGAGTTATAGCACTTTGAATTTTGCTTATGGCTGACATTTTGAAACGGTCTGATCTGATCGATCCATCATGTTGCTTTAAAATGGCATACACTTTATGATATCGTGGAATTTGACGACTTTCTAAATCGCTTAAAATAAAACCAGGTTGAATAAAAGATGACTAATTTCTAAAAATTCCTATTAATATTCAGTCTTGACAAAAACTAGTATTCAATCTTATAAAATCACCAATTTTATAAGATTATCTCCACTAATTTGAGCTTAGTATTTTTGAACAATGTAACTTACTTTAAAATAAATAAATAAAGATATAAGTATATGAAAGCTACCTCTTCCTCCCGGCGTTGCCGGAAGGACTTTTAATTTCTAGTGTTGCTCACATTTTGAAATGATCTGATTTTCGTCACGTGATAACAAGCGTATTTATAAACCGATTTGGATGTAACTTGGTGCGTACATAATACATACCAATGTCTGGACCGAGTTCGTTGGCCAGTTCCTTCCGCCATCTTGTTTCAAAATGACGGAATATTATTTTTTTTTTAATTTAAATTTTAAAATTCATTTTAATTTCATTAAAATTTATTTTCAAAGAAACTGAAAAATGTTTTTCTTTTGTGTGTTTGACCTTGATACAAAGATTCCAGAGCATTTTTTGTTTCATCTATATCTTGAAAAATGGCTGAGTTATAGCACTTCCAATTTTCAGTGTGGTTGACATTTTGAAACGGTCAGAAATTCTTCACGCGATAATACGCATATTTATAAACTGATTTGGATGTAACTCCGTGTGTTCGTAGTACATACCAATGTCTTGACCGAGTTCACTAGCCAACTTCATCCGCCAACTTGTTTCAAAATGGCGGCCATTTAAGTTTGCCAGAAATCTTTTATTAAATGTATAATGATGTAGAAACAAAAAAGTAGAAATTGAAAAGAGGTTCTGTCTAAAGTGTTTATCTTAATAATGAATTCCGGAGTTTTTTTGCTTTATCTTTACCTTAAAAAACGCTTGAGATATAGTAGTCTGAATTTCTAATGTGGGTGACATTTAAAAAAAAATCATTTTGCCCGCGATAGAACTAGCACTAGTATATATTAATCGATTTCGATGTGAGTATGCATGTGCACATGAATTAAGATTTTGACCAAGCTCATTGGTTTCTTTTATCCATCATGTTGCTTTAAAATAGCATACACTTTATGATATCGTGGAATTTGGCGACCCTATAAATCGCTTAAAATAAAACCAGGTTAAATAAAAGATGACTAATTTCAAAAATTTCCATTAATATTCAGTATTGACAAAAACTAGTATTGTATCTTATATAATCGGGTTCGACTAATTTGAGCTTCGTATTTTTGAATAATATAACTGAATTTAAAATAAATAAATAAATAAATAAGTATATGAAAGCTACCTTTTCCTCCCGGTACTGCCGGAAGGACTTTTTATTATCTGCTTTTTTTCTGCATATTAAAAAGACAGCGAGCAGTCATAGAGATAATGCGTTCTAAGTGATACATTCATATAATGGTATATGAAATGGTGTGGTATGTAATGGTATATGGTAATAAAATACAATTAAATAAAACTTTTACGGACATAAAAATACGGACATGATATGCTCTAAGACGTATATTCATATGATTATGCTAATAAAATACACTTAAAGATTTTTTTTTTTTTTTTACGGAAATAAAAATTAAAATAAAAAATGTTATCTTACTTCAAAAATACCACACATTTTTTTATTATTAAATGAAAAAAGGAAAAAAATTCTGGGACCATAGGCCCTTTTTAAGGAGACTTTTTGTATAAAATCAGTCGAAAAAAGTGAAACGTTTATAACGCAAAATTGAAACGTTTATAAAGATGTTTCTTCATTTATTGAGCTTTTTATTTTATTGAAAATAGTAATTTATAAAATAATTTAATGCTAAAATAATGCTTTATTTATTAATAACATAGAAGATAAAATTAGTGATACAATAATTTATAAAATAATTTAACACTAAAATAATGCTTTATTTATAAAATAAATAGAAGATTTAAAAAAAAAACTAATTTTCTAGGTATATATATATATATATATATATATATATATATATATATATATATATATATATATATATATATATATATATATATATATATATATATATATATATATATATATATATATATATATATATATATATATATATATATATATATATATATATTACTTTACAGAAGAAAACATTTCGCTTGGAATTAATTTATCGAACTTTTCTAGCAATATATTTTTTATGTTTCGCATAAAAAATTAAATCTCACAAATAAAAATTTTGAAGTATTCCTTAAATTTTATACAATTTTGAGTATTTAAAATAAAAGCATTGCAAAAAAATTCAAAATGATTTTTTTGTGAAGATTACTAATAACTTTAATAAACTGTTTTAAAACGCAATATTTACTTGTTAATCTTTTTATCGTTAAAAAACTACGTTGTGAAAATACTTCATTTAATGAACAAACATTTGTTTTTTCTATAAATGTACTGAATAGGAAATTCCTTTTTCTCCAAATTAATTAATCTCGCAAATATTTGAAAGTACAAAAGGAAAATATTTTAATATGTTACTATTTTATAATATTTTACTTTTTAAAAATATCTTATTATGAGTTTATAGTTCTAGCGCATTATATAATTTATTTTTAGATCTTATATATACAGAAATTTTATCGGTAAATTAAAACAAGTAAGAAAAGTCATTCGTCAAGCATAGATTATGAAGCGCTTTCCAGCACGTCATGAAATCTTTAACAAAACTTCGTTAATTTGGGAAATAAGGGTGTATTGCCAAATATGTATCCCAATGCTTTTGAACAGTCCTGCATTTTATATGTCAATTTATATACATACTATATAACGGGAAAATTTAGTGTAGCAAGAAAAAAGCTTAAAAATTCTTTTTCAGCAATTTGAGCTATTAAATGGAAACATACTTGAAAACTTTTGTTCAGCCCTGTAATTTATCTAGTACCTTTATTACACGCCAGTATTTAGTTAAAATTTAGTTCAAACAAACACACTCTTAAAACTACTTAAATCACATTTCCACAAATTATCATCCATGGATGACATTGTATGTCATTTTATCTATATTCTACAAACGTTTTTTAGTAAACTGAAAGTAATTTAACGTACAAATGCATACTTTATTTCAGAACCACCTTTAAGTAATTTACGTTCATACTCAGTAATGCTGGCAAGGTCCTTTGGGTAGACCTGTATATCAACTATAACATTTATACGCACCATATAATGTAAAAACTTTTAGTGAAACTTAAACGCTTATATGACAATTAAAATGCATTTCATCTATCCATCAGCCATCATCGGAAACATATACAGTACGTCGGGAAAAATATACTATTTGGAATCTTTTGTGTGTCCCTGTAAATACAATGAACTTATTATGAAAGACAGTATTTTAAAATTTATGTTAAACCACAGTGACATATAATAATTTTATTATGCATGAAACAGTTTATTATATTTAAAACATGTCGCACACTGTGACCCTGTATATCATTTTATCTATATTCTACAAACATTTCTTAGTAAACTGAAAGTAGTTTAACGTACAAATGCATACCTTATTTCAGAACCACCTTTAAGAAATTTACGCTCATACTCAGTAATGTTGGCAAGGTCTTCTGAGTAGCCCTGTATATCAACTATAACATTTATACACACTATATAATGTACAAAGATTTAGTGAAACTTAAACGCGTATATGACAATTAAAATTCATTTCATCTGTCCATCAGCCATCATCGGAAACATATACAGTACGTCGGGAAGAATATTCTATTTAAAATCTTTTGTGTGTCCCTGTAAATACAATGTACATATTATGCAAGACAGTATTTTATAATTTATATTAAGCCTCAATGACATATAAGAATTTTATTATGCATGAAACAGTTTATTATATTTAAGATATGTCGCACACTATTCCGTCTTTACCATTATCCGATATAACTCTTTTGCGTGGCCCTTTAAATGAATAATAGCTACATTTTCACCGCATATTTTATAGAATGCATATTTTAGTGCCCCTCTTAAATGCATGTAAATTTTAATACGTTTGACAAGGTGTAATATCTAGAAGAGGATTTTTGAAACGAATTTCCCCATAGGCCGTAATGTAATGGGAAATTTTTGACTCTCCTTGTAAATGAACTAATGATGGTAGAAACTTCATTTTCAATAGGGTTCATGCTAAGGTAAACGTCAATAATATAAAAAAAATTCAGGGCAATTCGAGTATTTACTGGAAACAGAGCTCCGACAGACCGACAGACGGATAGACGGACAGGTAAACCGAATGCATAAGCACTTTTCAAAGAATACATAAGCACTTTTCACACTTTTGGAAAGTGTTAACAACGTTAAAATTCATTTGAAACGATTTTTCCCCATAGGCCGTAATGTAATGAAAAACTTATGACTGTCCCTGTAAATAAACTAATCATGGTAGAAACTCCATATTCAATAGGGCTTGTGCTAGGGCAATCCTAAATAACGTCCAAAAATTTCATGGCAATCCGATGATATTTACGAAAGTTAGAGCAGGGAGAGATGGCCATCCGGCTTGAGATGGACAGACAAACCTAAAGCATAAGCACTTTTCAACTTTGTTGGAAAGTGCTAATAAAAATGACTATTTTAAATAAACAATATATATATATATATGTTGTATTAACTGCATAGCTAGAAAAAAAACAAATGCATGCCATTAGAAGTTATTTTGTAAATGACTTTGTTGCAGTGATACTGGTATAAACCAGTAAAATTGAAAGTATATTCTGTTTAGAATGCATAATATCTATATGTTTCCAATAGTTGAAGGTAGAATAATAATGCGGATTTTCAGACCTTTTTTTTTTGTAATTAAAAATGAAAACGAATAGAGCCATAAAATATTACCGAACTGATGTTTTATACAAATATGTAAAACTGGTGAGCGTAATTTTATTTTATTAACAAGCGAATGCCGAATAAATTACTGATGATTTTAAATTTGCTTTATACAGATACAACAAAAATTACTTCTAAATTATCAATATAAAATTTGTGAAAAATATATTAAAGTATCCGTTTTTTTACCACGAAAGCGGTTTGACATTAAATGCTGCACTAAATAAATGTGGAATGACCTAATTATTTAAATGTTTATATATATGCTGAATATAAATTTAAACATTGTAATACTTCAGTGCTTTTTTGTATATATGTTACAGGCCAAACCCGATTTTAGGCCAAACCGGTCCATCCTAACGCCCATCGGATAAACCAGTTTTTCCTAGGCCAAACCAGTCTATCCTAACACCCATCGGATAAACTAGTTTTTCCCAGGCCAAACCGGTTTATACTAATGTCCATCAGATAAACTAGTTTTTCCTAGTTTATCTAGGCCAAACTAATCTATCTTAAGACCCATAGGACAAACTAGATTTTCCTAGATCCAAACTAGTTTAGCCTAACTCTTTTAGGATATATTAGTTTTGACTGCTGTTTATTGGTCTGAACTAGTTTATCCTAGGCCGATCTAGTTTATCCTAGGCCAATTCAATTTGGCGTGATTTTATTGAATTGAATGACCGCATCTACGCCAATATTCTTGTTTGGCCTAGGCTGATCTAGTTTATCCTAGGCCAATGTAGTTTTACGTGTTTTTAGCTCACGGGCGTGAAAGCCAGAGAAATAATGGGCTTACAGGTTCTATATATGCATGTACGCAAGTATGTACGCATGTATGCACGTATGTGCGTACGTATGAACGGAACGCGATAACTCTTGATAGAGATATCCGATTTGCTTCAAATTTTTTATGTAGGTTCATTCTGATGAGGTACTTTTCTGATTAATTTTGGGAATTTATTGTATAAGAATAAAGGGGGGCGAACTGGAGGCTAATCCCCCACCGTTAATTAAGAGAAATGGATTTATCATGCAGAATTATAAGTTTTCATTTAAAATATTAGTTATGGAATCATTGTAACAAGGCGCCTTCGTGATTAGTTGTGGATGTTTATTGTTTAAGTCTAAAAGAAAGGGCAATGTAAGTAACACACATAATTTAGATAAATGATTTTTGACGCAAAATTGACGAATTTGCTTCAAATTTTGGATATAGGTTCTTTCTGATAAGGCGATTCCCTAAATAGTTTTGGGAGTTTAATGGTTAAGTATGAAGCGAAAAAAATGAAAGATTGCCCTCTTACCTAGGAAAAACTAGTCTATCTTATGGACATTTAGATAAACAAGTTTGGCGTAGGAAAAACTGGTTTATCCAATCGGCGTTAGGATAAAATAGTTTGGCCAAGGCAAATCTAATTTGGCTCGAAATCGGGTTTGGCCGGAAAAAACATGTCTTTCACAAGAATAAGTATAATGATGCATTGGACATGGTGATTGCTTATTTTTTTTCTGCAGACTCGTGCCAATCGAGATCAGACTTGCATTTATTATTATTATTACTATTATTATTATTGCATATTCGAGCATGATCAGGGCTGAACATAATTTGGAATCGAACAACGTTTTTCATTTTTGAGAAATTAATTTCCTGTCGACAAATAAGCTATTCTTGTCACGGTGTCAAGTTTTTCTTTTCCGTTAAGTCGTAAGCGGAAATTCGAGTCAAAACGTAGTTTTAATAGTATTTTTTTATAACTACATCGATTTATGAAAAAATTGCTATCGCCATTCGATTACATATTTTCTGAGTGAGAATGCCTGCTAATCTTATGCATTTCCGAAAATGAATTAGTTCTTAAATGTGTTAGGATGTAGCTCTTTTGGATTTGAGAAAAGGCTTAAGGAATGACAGAGAAACATATTCACAAATCTACTTTTAGCTAAGAAGATTCAATAGTTATGATGTTTATAACTCGTTTTTCTTCTTTTGTTCTAAACTACATTAATTATTTATTGAATCCCTATTTCAATATTGAAAGGTTTCAGAATCTAAATAATCAATAATACATTGCGTATTTACCATTCTGTGAACGCATCGTATTTTAAAAATACATTGTAAATTTATCCAATAAATATGTATGCAGTATTTTTTAAAGGAATCCTAATTGAATGTTAAGTAAAATCTGCATTTTTTGCAGAAATTGAGAAGAGCCAGATTGAGCCTCACTGAGTCCCTTTTCACAGATTTTTGTACAGGCAAGGCTCGGGCTGAATTTTTAATTTTTACACCGGGTCACTGCGAAATAACTTTCCTTCGGGAAGGGCAGGTCCCGGGCCTTGAAATTCCGGCCCGTGCGAATCTCTGACAGTATTCTATAACCCTTCGAATAAAATACAATATATAAGGTTGGTGACAAAACCACTTTGCACGAGGTTAGCAATGGAGCAGTATTCGGGATCATTATTAAAAAGAATATTGCCCAATTAAAATGATGGCTTTATATTCACAGGACGTTTACACTAATTGTGTATTACAGCCTTATTTATTTAAAGAGTGACACCCTCGAAATAAAAAGTAAGTTGGATTACTTTTTCCCATTTTACCCAATTATTCTTAACCATTGAACCTCCAAAACTAATCACAGATACGCTTTATAAAATTAAACAATTATCTAAAATTTGAATCGAATCAGATAATTCTGCTAAAAAAATCATTGATATGATTTAAGGAGGGTAATCCCTCATCCCTCCCTTTATACTTAATCATTAAACCCTCAAAACAATTCAGGGATTCGCCTTTTAAAGAAAAAAACTATATTCAAAATTTACAGCAAATTGGATAAAACTGCATAAAAACCCATTTATCTAATTTAAGGAAGGTGATAAAACGTGTATAGCCCATTAGACTTAACCAAAAGGAAAAACCAATATTAATTAAAGAAACGCCTGATCAAATGAATTCATGCCCAAAATTTTAAGCAAATTGTATAATTTTGTATTATAACCAATTTATCTAATATAAGGAAGGAAAAAAATTGTAACTTTCCCCCTTATATTTAGCCGAATAACTACAAAAATTAATTAGTTAGGCACTTCATCAGAATGAACAAATCCAAGATTTGCAACAAATCTGTTAATTTTGCAAGAAAAATCCATTTGCCAAAATTAGGCGGGATCCCCTTGTTCTTCCCGTTGTTCTTATTCAATTAACCCCCAAAACTAATTAGGGAAGCGCTTTACCAAAGTGAATCTATTTCTAAAATATGAAAAAAATCAGTAAATTCTACGTGAAAAAAGCATTTACATAAATTATGGGGCGTTACTCCTATCTCCCCCTTCCTTTATATTTAAAAAATGAACACCCGCAACTAATCATGGAGGCGCCTCAAGATAATGCTCCTATATCTAAAATTTGAATAAAATATGCTAATAATGCATGGAAACTCATTATTTGAATTAAAGGAAGGGGCGAATCAGCCTCTCGCCCCCCTTTTTTTTCTTCTCCATTGACCTCCCAAAATTAATCAGAAAAGTTCCTCATAAGAATAAACCTATATTGAAAGTTTGATGCAAATCGAGTATTTCTATCAAGAATTGTTGCTTTACGCACTTAGGTACATACATATATACAGAACTTACGGCCCCATTAGTCCTCAGGCTTTGGTAGCCTCATGAGATTAGAACACGGCAAACTATATTATTTCTATCAAGAGTTATCGCGTTACTCACATACGTAAGTACATACGTACGTACATACATGCGTACATACATACATACAGAACCTGTGAGGTCATTATTTCTCTGGCTTTGACACCCCTGAGCTAAAAGCACGTAAAACTACATTGGCCTAGGATAAACTAGATCAGCCTAGGACAAACAAGAGTGTTGGCGTTGAGACGGTCATTGAATTCAATAAAACCACGCCAAATTGAATTGGCCTAGGATAAACTAGATCGGCCTAGGATAAACTACTTCAGACCAATAAAAAACAGTCTAAACTAGTTTATCTTATAAGAGTTAGGCCAAACTAGTTTGGCCTAGGAAAATCTAGTTTGTCCTATGGGCCTTAGGATAGACTGGTTGGCCTAGGAAAAACTAGTCTATCCGATGGGCGTTAGGAAAGACCGGTTTGGCCTTGGAAATACTAGTTTATCCGATGGGCTTTAAGATAAACCGGTTCGGCCTAGGAAAAATTAGTTTATCCGATGGGCGTTAGGATAGACCGGTTTGGCCTAGGCCAGTTTAGTTTGGCCTAAAATCGGGTGTGGCCTGTAACATATATAAATATTAATTTTATTTTAAAACACGAAGCTTGCAAATATTTCTTTTTTCTTTATTTTCCAGACTGATAAATATTTTTAATGTATTTCATTGTGCATTTCATCTTTTAGACCTTGCATTTTCATATTCAAAATTAACTATTATAAGAAACTTATAATATATTTCAAAATCCGCGTGTAAAAAAAAACATTTTTTTTAATATTTTACATTTTCTTATTTTAAATAACTTGCAAAAATAAAAACATAGTAATAAAGTATTTTCTGCTATTATTCTATGTAAATCCCGTAGCATTGTAAAAAAGTCTTTATTTTTATTACAATGCTATTCTTATTATTATTTCATTGCTAAATGCACCATAAAAATTATTAATAAAAACATATTACACAAGAATAAAATAATGAAAATATAAAAAAAAATCACTAAAAATAATATATTATATTATATCTGTTTCTTTTTCCTTTTTGTTTTACTAAAAAAATCTTTAAAAAATATTCGTGCTTTCAACAAAAAATAGTGGTCGAGAGTTTCGAAAATTTTTCTAAAATATTATTAGTGTAAAAAATGATTTATTTTCAAACTTTAGCAATAAAAAATCCACTTAATATTTTTTTTTTTATTACTTGAATTATTTAAAAAATTAAAATTGATTTTAAAAAAGGTTGGTATTATGTATCGCTCTAAAATAACTTGCTAAAGTCACTTGCGAATTTTCTAAAAATATATTTGAAGTGAAATCTTTGATAAGCTCAAAAATAGATTTCTCCCCGATGAATCATAAAAGGGGCTATGCAAATATAGTGTTATAAACTTTTTAGTAGTTTTGGATCCCTTCACTCGCTTACGATATCATAGGTTATCATCCATCGAAAATCCTCTCACCCCGTTCCCGGTAATGATATCGGTATAGAAGTTTATTTATTTAGATTTTTTATGACTTTATTTCTTTTGGATAGAGTGATATACAAAATTGGTTACATTTATTTTTTCACGTACTTTATTGATTCAATTGAGGAGAAGTCAATTAAATAATGCTTTACATCAAATAACTCTTAAAAGAAATAGTTACTACATAGAAAATTTTTATAGTCGTTGAAGTAGGACTATTTCAAATATCAGGAAGAATGCAGCATTAAAACGCAACCTTTGTTTTTTTCTGCCAACACATCATCAGCAATAATATTTATCAAGGTATATCTTACAAGTAAGGTCTCCATTAGGGGCATACTCAGAATTTTTTGAAAAAAATACGAATTAAACTACTCATGTAGGTAATAAAGGATCAGTGAAAATTAGCGGCGGAATTACATTATTATATAGGTAAAAAAATAAAATAGTTTGGAATAATTGGCGTGAAAAGCTGAAAGCGACGCGGGATTTGGCGAGCAGTGCATTTCCTCGCCAAAAGCAGACGATTTTAACGAATCTGAAAATTGATTTTAATTGACTTCACTGTTAAAAATCTGCAGAATTTACTGCAACGTCACTCCACTACTTATATAGAATATCTCTCTTCTGACCAATGAGAATGCTCCATAGCACGGTGAATTGACCGTGTCATACACTGTTAAAAATCTGCTGCATTTTGTTGCAACGCACTCCACCGCTTGTATATAATATCTTTATTCCAACCAATGAGAAAGCTCCATTTCACGGCCAAGTAACCGTTTTCTGTACAAGCAAGGGAGTGCGTTGCAACAAAATGCAGCAGATTTTTAACAATGTATTTTTCAATTTGGAACAATTTTAATCAATTTAAGTTGTGTTTTAAATGATAAAATATATTAATTTCATTTTGTTATAAGTACATATAAACGTGTATGACAAAATTACACTTAAAGTAAAGTAAAAATGCAAAACTAAAATTACTTAAACTAAACTTATTTAAATAAATTGAACATAGAAAGTTTTTTCTTTAAAAAATATTCGAAGCGTAAAAGCGTATTTTTCAAAATTTCGTTTTTTCGCCAACCGGAGATAAATCGCCAAATAAACGAAAAGTTTATTATTTTTTTACGGACGTTATAAGGAGGTTCCGCCGAAATTTTTTTATAAACATATATAACTATATGAGAAGAACATTCTGTAATTTTTTTTCAGATTTTTCTAAGTATGCCCGTACGGAGACCTTCCTTGTTAGTCTGAAGTTAAAGCTTGATGAAAAATTGAGCACTCGTTCTTGAAATAGAGCTACTGCTGAAATAGAAAAACAAAACATCATCGCAGCGCCGTCTGTGGGACGATAGACACCAAAACTTAAAGATATCCAATTCATGAAAAAGGATTAACTGCATCTGAAATTTGATGCAAATCCATGCATAAAGTTTTGGAATAGGGCTATTGCGGGAATCGTGAAAAGTGGAGCATAGCAGGGCCACTTGCTGAGCGATTTACATCAAATATGAAATAGCATAAATTCATGTCAAGTATGAGTCGAAAGAAATGTTTTTTTGTATATACGAACAATTAATTTTGGAGGTAAAGTTGTCGGGGAAATAATGAAAAAAAATCATCATAGAAGCGTTACCTGTTGTGCGATATAGATGCAAAACAAATCTGCATCAATTTATTTGAAGGAATACCAGAATAATAATTTTTATTAAATTCCGTTCTTAATTTCTTGAGACAGAGCACCCAAAAAATTTATGTCACACAACATTTTTTACTAACATATTTTTTAGAACCTTTGACATCTGAAACGTGTAAATCCATCAAATTTCTATCAATCCAATAATTTTTCTTTTGAAAGATTGGCAAAAATGAAAATATAATCAATTAGATAAATATAGAATAATCTCTTTCAGGATGTCTATGATTCCAAAATGTGTTTTTTTTTCTTTCAAAAACAAAAAAAACAACCATTTTTCGAGAATTATAGAAGCGTTCCTAGAGATAATCCTTCTTTTTCCTTTTTTTTCCTCCAGCTGATATTTATGCACATTGCAGAATAATACAAATAGTCAACTAAAAAGTTTATTTCTAAAAATGCAATATTAACTTTTTAGAATTGTTGTTATTTCTCAATCAAATATTTTCTTCTGCCTAACAGAATTTATGCTTGCATCAGTAACAAAAGAGTACTAATTCTTTTTATGAAAGTCTGCCCTGTATACATATCACGTTTCATTGTTTGAAATGTTTTCACATTGTTGAAATGTTTTCACATGCTCAATGTTTTCACGCATGAAAATAATTACTTGAAAATTCAAAACAACTGAAACACATGTATTACATGATGCGAGAAAATTCCAACCCACTCTTAAAAAAGATTTTGAAGTCATAAGATTTGAACTTTGATTTGCTTATGAAGTTTTCTTCTTCTATTTTTTGCTAGGCTTTAAATTACGGATGATTTATTTTATATTATATATCGGTGTAAGTATTTATGTAATTTCGCTTTTGTTTTGAGCAGTGTATTTGCTTAAAGCAAAATTTTTATTTCCGGTTTATTTTATCTTCTTTGCTTATTTAGATATTTCATTCAATTTTTAAGAAATTAAATTTCACACAGTGCGTTAATGTTACACAGCGTATCATAAAATAATCATGATGCATGGTTTTCATTTTTGGTTCATTTTACCTACATTTATCATATTTAGATATCTAACTTAATTGTATTCAAAAATACAATTTATCATATTATATATTAATGTTAAAAAATTTCTCTTAATATACAGGGTATTTCAGCTCGTCGGTGACAAACTTTAAGGATCGATAGAGCACACCTAGACGAACATTTTTGAATAGGGAATGTAGGGTCCCTGACGCGATGGTAAGGCGCTAGGCGCTTTCGAAAATTTGGGTGCCGAAATTCGAAACGTCATAAAAACTAGGGAAATGGTTAGATTTTCTTGCTTGTTGCGTCGAAATGATTCTGTTTGTTTAGACTTTCTTCAGTACCAATTTGATAAGCGTATCTCTTAAAACTTGGATAGGGGGCGCTGCAGACTTTGGAGAGCTAGACAACAACTTTAAGCCCGTTATTTTGATAATTTAACACATGCTCGCCAAAGTTTATACTCTAACTTAAAGTTTGAACCCAAAAGTAGAGCCCTGCAAAAAGCGTAAGAGCCGGAATAAAATGTCAAAGTACAGGGTGGTCGAAACTCGAAGGCTCCTAAGAGATAAACAAACAGATTTCTTGACTTATGGCATGCATTTTCATGATTCTGTTTGCTGGGGCTCTCTGAAACTCAGTTGAACGGTACAAAAAGAAACATCGATAGGGGGCGCTTTGGGCAAAAAACATAATTCGTTGACATTTCGGACGCTAACTGGAAACGGGGCTCTACGATCAGTTAGAAACAAAACAAGAGAGTAATTTACTTATCATAAGAAGCTATTAAAACTGCAGTTTGTTTGTTTTTTTTAACAAACATAGCTGGTTTCAATCATGCACAATGCGCGCAATAAAATTTACATAAGGTGCTTTTTGCTGATTTATGCAAAAGATATCGTACCATATCGATATGCAAAAGATACGTAATGCGTAGACGACAACGCGAGATGACGTAGTTGTATGCGCAGACACGTCTTTTGAACGTGCGGTACCTACTTAAGCTTCGGGTTACTTGTCTGCAGATCGGTAGTAGGATGGAACGGTACACAAACTCTGAATTGGCTGACATGCATTTGGCGTATGGCGCTGCTGGTTGTAATGGACGAGCCGCTCAGCGGTTGTACGCCGAGCGTTACCCCAACAGGCAAATCCCCTGCCATGCCTTCTTCGCTCGAGTACACCAGAGGTTGTCCACAACGGGATCTTTCGACGGAGGCAGGCCTGAACGGGAGCGATCAGTGAGCACCCCCGACAACGAAGAGGCTGTGCTTAACCTGGTTGAGGACAACCCAGGTCTTAGCACGAGAGATATCGCCAGACATGTTGGCATTTCGCAAGCAACTGCGTGGCGCATCTTACGTTCCCGGAATCTGCACCCCTACCACATCCAGCGGGTGCAGTTGCTCAGAGAGCAGGATTTTGGCCCTCGAGTGGAATTCTCAAGATGGTACTTGGCGATGAGATCCAGGGATCCCCGTTTTGTAAACAGCATTTTGTTTACGGACGAGTCCACCTTCAGACGGGAGGGAATGTGGAACGCCCACAACAGTCATGTGTGGTGTGATGAAAATCCACATGAAACCAGAAGCCGAGCAGCCCAGGAGCGTTTCTCAGTAAATGTGTGGGCCGGCATTCTGGGGGATTGCCTCATTGGCCCTTATTTGTTACCTGAACGGCTGACAGGTGGAAATTACCTGATTTTCCTGGATCAAGTGCTGCCGCAGCTTCTGTAGGAGGCGCACGTACCCGAAGGTTCGCGTCGCCAGATGTGGTTCCAGCACGATGGAGCTCCGGCCCATTACACGAACGACGTGCGTCTCCATCTAAACGCAAGGTATGGCCAGCGGTGGATCGGGCGTGGGGGTCCAGTTCACTGGCCTGCCCGATCACCAGACCTCACCTGCTTGGATTTCTTCCTTTGGGGTTACCTGAAGGCCGAGGTATACCATACACCTGTCAGCAGTGCTGAAGAACTTGTGGCGCGCATTGTGGCAGCTGCAGGGCAGATCAGAGATACTCCTGGCATTGTTGGAAACACACACTCCTCAATGCGACGGAGGTGCGAAGCCTGCATCATGGCCCAAGGTCGAAATTTCGAGCATCTTCTGTAGTGTTATTTTTTGTAAATAAATTTCCAGTATCATTGATGTTTTTGGTCTAAATTTATTCAGAAGTGTTGAGCAGAGGTAGAAAATGTGTTTTCATTATTACTAACTGATCGTAGCGCCCCGTTTCCAGTTAGCGTCCGAAATGTCAACGAATTATGTTTTTTGCCCAAAGCGCCCCCTATCGATGTTTCTTTTTGTACCGTTCAACTGAGTTTCAGAGAGCCCCAGCAAACAGAATCATGAAAATGCATGCCATAAGTCAAGAAATCTGTTTGTTTATCTCTTAGGAGCCTTCGAGTTTCGACCACCCTGTACTTTGACATTTTATTCCGGCTCTTACGCTTTTTGCAGGGCTCTACTTTTGGGTTCAAACTTTAAGTTAGAGTATAAACTTTGGCGAGCATGTGTTAAATTATCAAAATAACGGGCTTAAAGTTGTTGTCTAGCTCTCCAAAGTCTGCAGCGCCCTCTATCCATGTTTTAAGAGATACGCTTATCAAATTGGTACTGAAGAAAGTCTAAACAAACAGAATCATTTCGACGCAACAAGCAAGAAAATCTAACCATTTCCCTAGTTTTTATGACGTTTCGAATTTCGGCACCCAAATTTTCGAAAGCGCCTAGCGCCTTACCATCGCGTCAGGGACCCTACATTCCCTATTCAAAAATGTTCGTCTAGGTGTGCTCTATCGATCCTTAAAGTTTGTCACCGACGAGCTGAATCACCCTGTATACATAATGCATGATTTTTGTTTTGGATTCATTTTGCTGCATTGCGTATTAGATGTATTATTACATTTTATGATAAAATAAATAAAAAGTCACATATTCAGCTCGGTTTAGTTTTTATAAGGTATGGCATCATCATTATTTTCCTTGTTGTTTATGTGTGCACGACATCCACTTAATTTTGTTATTTTATTTTCACTCTATATATATTACTACATTATTTCAAAAGTCTTGCTCGAATAGACTACATAAATCATTAGATTTCATTTGTATGCTGCTTCCCACAAGTAAAAATTAAGCTTATGAAATTCGAAATCTATGAGCAATTTATTGTTAAAGTGAATAATAGAGTAACTTAAAGTAGCAATGATCTTTCAGAAAATGTTTCAGTGCACCTTAATGGGGTATTATGTTTGTAAAAAAAGACTGATAATGAGTTTTAAAATAAAGTAAAATTAAATAACTGCACCTAAGGTAATTATCACCAGAATTTATTTGGCAGACGCATTACAGCGCACTGTTTTTGAAATAATACCGACCATGTAATATCCGGCTTGTGTAATTAACGTAATATTATTATTCACAAATACATATAAATGTATTTTTGCAAATATGTTTGCATCAAAATATAGAAATACGTGTCATATTGTGTATTTTATATTGACACTAATCAATGGATGTATGGATACAACTCTCATCTTTTTAATCTCTTTGGGAATAACGGATTTTAATCTTATTCTATCAAAGAACACTTTCAGAATTTTCAAGCTATGTTTTTGAGACTTTCACAAAATTTCTCTGTACATTTAACTAATATATTATGCAAATTATATTTTAACTGGTTTAACGAATGCAGATTGAAAATTTATTTAGTAAATTTTTCATACAATTATTATTATTTTTTTAATTCTGATTACAGGATATTCTGTGCAATGTTGTTTGTCATATTTTCAGAAAAGAACATTGTTTTCTATTAAGAACTCTGTTAATTATAAACAACTGGAAAATGTATGACTGTTTTTATAAAAATTTTAATTTCTCTACGAGTATACATCATAATATACAGTTTGAAAGCTTTCGCTACAGTAATTTTGACACGGTTATCAAAAATATATTAATTCTTTTTCAATTTGTTGATTGTCCCCCTATGGAGTTTCGAAATAAAAATTTCACGGAAATGTATAACCTGTGCTAATATGTTTACACACTTAAGAGTTTCAGGATAACTCCCATGTATTTTTCTAGGTATTTAGAAAATGTCTAAAATTGCAAATGGCCGGTCATCCTTGGCCATATAGTGTACTATAAGTATTTATTTTTGCTGAAATCTAATTTAAATTTATGGTAAGAGTAGATTATGCATACAATTCGCATCAAAAATGAGAATATTTATAAAAAAAATATATCAGACTAAATGTTTGCCAAAATAAAAATAAGTAAACTACATTGTTAAAAAATATTCAGTGAAGTCTTTCTGGTTAAAAAAAGATGCAATTCTTTAATGCATGAGTTGTTTCATCATTAACATATTTTTTCATTCGACATTTTTTTCCACCAAAAGATTTTCCCACATAAAATACAATATTTTAAATGAAGGTTTTCTTTGTTATTATCATTCATACGTAACTACAGGTATCAAACATGAGCCATAAAACCCCATTTTATAGCTGCATGGCCTTAAATAGAATTGAAACATTTTGGACATTAGTTGCGTTAAATGTAATGAAGGACCATTTGAGAAATTTATTTAGTGTTTTAAAGACTCGTAAGCATTTAAATTAACTAAACTTCAATTAGAAATAAAATATTACTAAATTTATCATTTTGGGTATAACAATACAGAATATTGATGACTAAAAGTAAAATTTAGATTTTATTGTATTTATTTAACAGCGTACTATTAGAAGACAGTATGATTTACTACGCTAAATTTCAATGAGCAATAGCCAACATGCCTTAAATTTTAATACACTGTATATAAAGGACACAAAACTGACTTAATTGCAGTTTTATGAGATTTGCATGAAAATGTTTTCGAAGAAAATAAATGTTTTTTCAAAACAAGATTCCAAAGAAACAGTTACGTAAAGCAAACGATGCATGTGTGCCAGCAAGGAAGTAGATTAAAATCAATTGAAAAATATAGTTACCTAATGTTAATCAGTTTTCAAAATGATAAAACTAAATATTAAATCTAAAACATTGAATTGAGCAGTATAGAAATTGATCTAAAAATTGAGAAAACGCAATTATAGGAAGCGGGTGATTTTTTGTTAGGTTATATCTCATGCATTTAAATTACATTTTTTTGCACAGAATTTCCAAGACAGAAATTTTGTTTTAAGAAGTATAAATGGGGTAATTTAAATTTTATTCTCTAAAAACTGCCTCGCGATGCATTTATTTCGTGAAAGTTTGGGAAATTTTAATCAACGCCTGAAAGTTTATTTCCACATTTCTTAAAGTCTTTAATTCAGTCAAATTTGCATTAGCAACAGAATTACTGTTTTTAAAACACACACACACACGCATGTATATATATATATATATATAGTTAATCTATAATATTTATATATATATATATATATATATATATATATATATATATATATATATATATAGTTAATCTATAATATTTAAAAGATGACAGTTATAGAAAGTAACATATAGAAAATGAGTAATATAAAATGCATTAAAAATTAAATTAAACCTTATTTTTGATTGCTAGAATGAGAAATGATATTTATAAGAATATATATATTTCCATACACTAAACTTATTTATTTTATTTCTCAACAACCATCTATACTTTTAATTTATTCAATTCTATTGTTTGTTTGTCTGTTTTCCTTTATTTTTATTTGTTTATTTCCTATATCAAACCTACCTATTTCATTGTGTAGTTGTTAAGACACTAGTTACTGCACAAAATCACTGTTTTACAGGATTCGAATCCCAATTTGAAGATAGATAGATATATTTAGAGCATCAAATTCCAGTTCAAACGGAGGTCTCGGCTGGTTTGAGATTGTGGAAACAATATGATCTTAGCATCCGTCACTAAACATACATTCTGTTGTGAAGTATTGCAACAAATATAACCCCTGAAGAAAAATATTCGAACAAATTTTCACTAACATTTGTGTTATTTCCCGTATACAAGAACTGATTTCATTTAAAGAATGAACAATTCATCTACATCCGAACATTTGTTTGCGGTTTCGACAAACCCATCTTTATACATACTCAAGTGAAGTTCCGTGTTGTTAACTGACTTCTGGACCTTTTAGAAACTTTATATATTTTTTAAGTCCAGATCACTGTTTGTATTTATGTCGGGAATAACTTATTTCGGTTCTCTCGATGTATACATATTAATTATCAAATTATTCCAGAAAATATTAAACGGTTTTCCAAGAAAACAAGATAAGTTCTCTTTAATCCATTTTACTCAAATAACAGTGTGTTAATTTTAACTGTTTTTGTTTATTGATTTAGATAGCTGAAATGACGTATATATATTTGAGGGGTAATCACAAGATCGTGTAAGTGCGTATCCAATCGTGAGATTACAAAGGGGGACTGCGCTACTGAACAAGGTAAGAAAGTTATTTATTTTCTTCTTACCAATTATTTCAAAAGGATATATAATATATATATACACATTTTGTAAGACATTCAACCAAATCATCGTAAACATGCAGAAAATGATTACCGGAAAGAATAAAAATCATGCAGATATATTGTTTTCAATTTGAAAAAAAAAATATTTTTTTTTAAACCAACGTCATATAAACACTCTATAAAAATACCATATTTGTTATAAAAATTAAAGTATCGTATAAATGAAAGTATATTTTTGAATATTGAAAAAGAATATATTTATTAAACACAGATATAAGCACAACGTTCGTAATAAATTTCATGCAAATTTTATATTTGCATTATACAATACAATTGCACATATTGAGTAATTTGTATACTATAATGCAAAGTAAACATTTACCATAATTTTACTTATTATTTTCTACAATATGGCGTAAAGTGTAAATGAATTTGTTGAAAAAAAATACATTTACATGAAGAGTATAAGTATAGGAAAAGCGTAATATATTTTACAATGTATAAGAAAACTAAAACTATTATTTGAATATGAAAATCAAATTCACAGGGCAAAACAAAAGTATGCATTTTAATTTTAGGTAGTCACTCACATTTTTAGATATGTCTTTTTTTTTTAATTCAACATTTGTAATTTATATGGAATTCGAAGCATAAAATGTCGGTGAATAAATGTCATATATTTTCTGACATTGAAAATAAAAATTTCTCTGCAAATAGAAATAAAAAATTGTGATTTATAAAAAGAAATATTCAATTTATAACACGCATTACTGAAAATATGATATCTTCATTTTTAAGGCATACATTTAAAATGGGAAGAGTCATAAAGTATGTTGTATGATACGCTTTTAACCCATTAAAATATTTTGTGCACATACATAAAATCTTTGAACTTTATTGGATTTAATTTACTAATATATTCTATTTTCCAGTATATATATATATATATATATATATATATATATATATATATATATATATATGTGTGTGTGTGTTTGTGCGTGTGTGTTTGTAGGATTTGAATTTAAACATTTATTTACCTTAAGATGAGCGTGATCACCAAATGAAGTGACTCTCTGATATATTTTTTTATTATCTGTGATTTAATAACATGCATTTTGAAAATTCACGAGCACGATAGCATGAGCTGTTTTTGTAAATTAGAAAAATGCAGTCCATTAATTTTTATTTTGCAGGAAGTATTGGTATATAAAATGTCAAAAAGGGCACTGTTAGATATAATTGAATTATTCTAAAGAAAGTGTATTGTATCTTTTAGATGTCAAATTTAATGGATTTAAAAAATTGTTAGCTAAAAATATCTTTAAAAAGTTATATTACAGTTTCGAGTGATGTTATTTCAATATCCATTCATTCAAATAATTCAATAAATTGGATTTTAACATATTATATTACAAAATTTTGGGAACTTGATACCGGGACATTAAAAGGAAAAGTAAATAATAGCAAGATATGTAGTCCAAGATGAATCGAAGCGAATGTAAACTGCCGGTATCAAAAGTGAGATTATAAATCATCAAGGTAACTGTAATAAAAGTTATCATATTTATCCAAATACAATTTTGGAAAATGAATAGGGAACTCTAAATAAAGCTAAAATAATTCATCAAATACACCTCTTTTAGAACGTATATGATAGTGTTTGTAAATGAAAAATACGTTATATATCTAATGTTCCAAAATCTTAAAACAATATATATATATATATATATATTTAACGTATTTATGTTTGATCTAGCAAGTAATATCAGTGAACCAGAAATATAATATTTGTTTTAATTGAAAAAACCTGAATTACATTTAAAGCGTTTAATTCTAATTACTTTAAATATTATTCTCTTCGGAAATTACCAATTTCTAGAAGCATACAAGACAAATTTAATTATTAAAATTTAATTCAATGCCAATCATTTATCTTTTGAACAAATTTAAATTATTTACGGAAACATGATATCGTATTCGCTGTTTCTATCTCGAGTTATCTAATTGTATCGAAATAGATACTAATATGGGATATGAATTTCACTTTATAACTAAGATTTAATCAAATTCTGGAGGTTTGTCGACGGTGGTTTCAAAGTTTGCATTTGAAGGGTCATTAATGAAATCGTATTAATCTATTTTCATTGAAGGATCTCACTGTATATATGCAAAATTCAAAATAATTTAATTATTTAATGATATTTTTAAAGAAACGAGAAACGAAACATCTCAAGCCTATTAATTTTATTTTTATAGATAAATGGACTTATTATACTTAAAATAATTACTTCGTTTTTTCACCGCTATTAATATATTAACTTTCAAAAATATCAACAATTGCATTGAAAAAAAGCCGAAAATTTTCTTTGCTTTAGTTCGACAATTTTGCTTAGTGAACTCCGAAAACGACCTCTTCTGCGCAACAAAACATGCCTAGATATTGATATTATTATCACGTATTTTAATAGAGTTTATATATTTCAACTTACCAACTAAACTAATCTTTAGTATTTATGTCGATAATTGTTATATTTAAAAAATAATAATACTTCATAGAAAAATGCTATAAAAATTAAATGGTGTACACGAATACTGCGTATGAAAATATGCTTAACATAGTAATAGTGAAAATAAATATCCGAGAGAAACATTTTTTTTTATGAATAAATTTTATAACTTGTCCAACTTGTCAAACATTTTAAATTTAAGTTTAAAACGGAGTGACGTAAATTGCTGAAAATGGACATTGAACGTCCAACAGAGTTTAAATCACTAAGAAAACTGGTAGACGGTAGGTACTGGGTTCGAACCCAATCGCGACCGTCGGCCTAACCGTTCGGAGTTTTCCGTGGTTTTCTTCGAACCTTGCGTAAATACGGGTTAGGTTCCCTTAGAAAGATCCCCACGGAGGCCATCCGACCCCTTAGGGCCTATATCCCATATTGTAGATAATTGGCCGACATACATACAACAACAACACTAAGAAAACTTATATTTATCAACATGTAAAAGGGTATATTTCAACGAAAAAGCAAAAAACTAATTTCAAATTTTATTTATAACACAACTGCATGATATATGCGAGAGCATTTAAAATTTTTAACTTTTTCGTCTTTAATGTAATTGGTTTAAGAAAGATTTAAATTTCTAATGCAGTATCTAATATAAAAAACTTTCTATGCGTTATACATTTAAAAACCCATCAATGATTTAAAGATTTTTTTTATAAAGATCAATGTTTCAAAAATAATTTTTAATTTTCTTTCCAGAAATTAAATTATCATCACTGAATGCGCTGTTTTAAAGTGATCGTAGTGAAGTTCAGTAATTTTTATTAGTTTAAATACTTTTGAAATAGCTTAATGTAATTAAAACACACTCCATACAATTTTCTCCATATGCATAAGGTAATTGAATTCTTTTGAGTGTTCCCGTACATGAACTAATTATCGACCGTATTCCATATGCAATACCGAACATGCTTCAGTGACTTCAGTGACCCTAAATAAGCTTTATCAATTTTATGAAAATCGGAACATATTTACTTGAGTTAGAACATAGACAGACGGCCAGACAAACCGAATGCATCAGCACTTTTCAACTTTGTCAAAAAATGCTAAAAAGGAATTGCTTCAAAATGCATTAAACCTTGTGCATATCAATACTGTCTATATTAATAAATATTATGTGATATTTATGATTTACTTACTACATACTATTCAGCAATATTAACTTATATTTTAAAATTAATATACAATAACTAAATAAAAAAATAAAAGTAAACTATGATATTAAAATGTATGTGGATTATTTTTAACAGTTTTTTCAATGTTCTAGTAATTAAAAAAAACACAAAACGTATGCAAACATTTATTCAGATAAATTAACAAAATATTGACGTTAAATTACGTTGGATAATGATTACCTGTAGACTAAATGTCGATGTTTTAGTTAGTATTCACATCAGAAAGTGACTGTAGTGGGGGATTTGTAGTGAAGATATTGAACATTTTTATATCGTCTACAGTCGATACCTCAACATTACCATTTATGAAGGAGAAACACATTTACCCCTCCCCCCTGGGTATTCAATTAACAGTTCTCTTCAGGTTAAAAAAGTACTCTATCATAATTAGGAGATAACTGTTGTTTTTAAATAACTTTTTCAAAATGTTTGACTGTAAAAATACATGCATTATTTTTTAATCAAATATAACTATTTTCTTAATTAAATATATAAAACATAGCTAAATATCTATAATAAAAATTTAGAAGTGTTTTGCACAAAATAGTTTTCAAAAACAAAAATAAATTTTCGTTTGTAAGAAATAAATTACTGAAGCAAATATCAGAACAAAATATTCGCCTTTAGGTTATTAAAGAAAAAAAAAACTTAATTGAGATAGTTTTTTTTTAGTGTTTCGTTAGGAATCAGATTCAAATAAAAGTTACAATTTTCATTTTTTACAGTGTTTAAAAATTATCTATATGCATAGGTTGCGTTTACTTTTGCTTAGTAGATTTGAACATTGAAAATAATATTTTCTGTAACTATGTTAAATATACAGGACTTAAAAAACTATTGTTTACCTATATCGTCGAAATACATTTTTCAGCATGCGCTAATCTTTCCAAAAACTATTACATAAAATTAAAGCCATTTATACTTGTATTTCAATAATACTATTAGCATTACCATTCGTACGGAATCCATCCAATAGAAAATAAATATTATTATATTATCGGCATTTAAAAAAAATATTTCCTATATAACACGAATATTTCGGACTATTGAAACATTTAGAATAATATTTAAAGATTGGGTTAATATTATACTAATATTAGTTGCCTTTGAGTTACAGTATTCTGCAAAATCTTTAAACGTCCATTTTCTAAAAAGAAATGTCAAAATATTGATTTTTTATATTGATTATTAATATTTTATCACATTTTAAAGTATCTAAAAATAATGATGCATATAATATGTAACTTCATAAATATATGTATTCTATTTTAGTTTGTGAAGGAATTTTTTTATCGTTTCTTCACAGCAATAGTTTCGCAAATCATCAAATAAATATTCACTTAACTAAAAAAAAAAAAAAAACAACATTCAGTATCCGGCATCGCACACAAATACATATTGCTAGAATTATTATATACGACAAAGTCTTGAAGGAAATAATTCGAAATATTGAAATGCAAAGCACTATACAGAGTATATTTGGAAAGAAGAAATATAACAGACGTTATTCCTGCATATCATCTGTGATCATAAAGATAACCTATTTTCTACCTAGAAAATTGAGAAGTCACATATGTATGATCGTTTGGAATTTTTGGAATTCTTTCAAAACAACATTGTTAGAAATGCGAATAAAAAATATAGTTTAATGTTTTATATAATAAAATGTTATTTTTGCTGTTTTCATTCCATGTAATAATAATAATCTTATTTGAATTATATTTCATATTTATGACATCGTGCATCGCTGATTATTATTTGCTATTTTAGCGACCCCCGTGAAATGCATAATGATTATTTCTTATTACAGAATAATAATTATAGTATATCTTATAGAAATTAGTAGTAGTTTTAGTATAGAAATTAGTGATAGTAAATATCTTATAGAATAATTTAAAATATTTATAAAGTTATATAAAACCTGTTGGGTTCTTTTATTCAGTTGATTCAGTATTATACTTAAAGCTCATTACCATTGGTAAATTTTCATCATTTTTTAAAGAATGTAAATATTACGTTAATAAACAATGGAACTGAAATGTCTCAAAATTTATATGTTATATAGTTTCTCTTCCCTGAGTTCTTTTTAATAACTCATTAGCTTTCGTTTAATAACACAACAGAAAAGAACTGCGATAGGAAAACTGTGATATTAATGAAAATATATTTCTAGATTTGAACGTTGAAAATATATATCTAGTGAACATATATATATATGTGAAAAGTCTATATGTGAAATAACAAACATTTGCAGATAGCGGAAAAAATATCATAAAGCAGTGCCAATTCATAGAGATATTTAAAATCTTGTACTATCTACCCGAAAAGCATGGTGACATCACTGCAACGTCGTTCTGAAGTCACATTGTGACTTTGTGATAATCGATTGTCAATGTGACGTCATGTGACGTCGATGTGAAGTCACAGTGACTAAAATGTGAGGACGTTATGACCGTTTTAGAGCTCTTTCGTGACGTTTCACAAAGTGGTCACAATGTGACAAATTTGTGAAAAATGTGTCATTTGTGACTAGTTTGACATTAACATTGTGACGAAACGGTGACAAAAGCGACGATATTTAAATTACCAGAAACATATTTTTAAGGGAAATAACATGTTTTGAAGGATATTTATAAATTTCTAAAGATTTTTAAGAAAGTCACATCTCAGTCCCAATGTGACGTCACTGAGTGGTGGCATTTTGGTCACAGATGTGATGTGACCAAAGTGACTCACAGTGACGTCATTGTGACCATGCATGCTATTAGGGTGGATATTTTATTCGGACATTTTCTCGTCTTATATTGTTTACGCTTACTCATTAAAAATTGTGATTTTCTCTATGCGTTCTCAATGGTTTGAGTATAATAATCATTCATCATTAAAAATGAGATACTTTTTTAAAAGAATTTTAAAATACAGAATATAGTAGTGTATAAGTCAACATTAAAGAAAACAAAATTTTTGCATACCAGTATTTTCTAGTAACTCTCTTCGCTTTCTATAATATCAGCAAATTCTGTGTTTAGAAAAAATGAAGATAACTTTTTAAAAATATCATATATATTAAAACGGCAGGCTAATTCATTAAGATCAACAAATTCAGGCGTTTGCGCATGCGTGAAGTTGAATTTATTAGTCTTTCCGGTTAGAGGAAAGTCGTGGCAAGTCTGGTTTGCTCAGTGGTCTAAGGCACGAGTTAAAAGCTCTGGGCTTTTATAGAGGACTAGGTTTAGATCCTAACGCTCAGCAAGATACAGATTTTTTTACGATTGAAAGTTATATGATTTTTGTTCTTTGTTATCATTATTATTTTGATCCTTTATAATTAAATAAAATTTAACACTCAACAATGTTTTTTTTTTTTTAAGTAACAATTTTATTTTTGAAATATTTCAAGTAATTAATATATTGTAATTATTAGATATAAACGACGAATTTCCAGTTCAGGGCTATAGAGACATATTTGTAAGAATAAAATTATTTAAAATCTTTATAAATCGCATTCTTTAAAAAATATAGACAACAATAAATATAACACACACAATAAAATTGTAAAAATGACGTAAAATTTAATTTAACATCTAGCAATATTTTAAAAAAATGTATTCTAATTTTCAAAAAAATGTAAATTTTTAAATATTATTTTGTTAATAAGTAGTAACAGCAATTTTCCCCTTTCCTGTCATGTGTGTGGAAGCTTAGAAAAAGTAATCCATTTGTAAACTGTAATAATCGTGAATTAATTGTAAAATAGCTGTAATAATCGTGTAAATAAATAAATGTTATACATAATTTAGAACATATATTAAATGATTTTGAAATGACTAAATCCCCGAGTGTCATTTTGAAGTAACGTCTGAGTCTTTAAAATTGTGAAGTCTGCTAAAATAAAAAAAAAAATAGTTTAAGAATTTTAACTTAAAATATTTAAGCTAAAGTATTTTTCATTTAATTTAAACTAATTTTTATTATATTTTATATGAGCATTACAATGAAGATATATGTTTGTGTGCATATAAGGAAAAGTATTAATTATTTTCAGGAAAAAATAAAAGAAAGAAGAGAAAACAGAAGGAAAGAAAAACGGTCATGTAAGAATTATAATTGAACTATTTTGTGATGCTCACGGTTTAATAATTAAACAATGTATGTAAACGTTATAAAAAATTCAAATAATTGAAGTATATTATAAATAGTTACTTGGTAGCATGGAATTTTAAGTTTAGGGATTTAAAATGAGACTGGTAAAAATAAAATTAATAAAAACTTTTCAATAAATTAAAAAAATTAGAAAATACAAAATATTATTATTTCAAAACACTGAAAAAATTCACCAGAATAAATAGTAATTCTCCTGCTAAAAAGTAAGCGCTGTTAAAATTCTGCTTAAAATTCTTTTAGATGATTCCTTGAGTAGGTTAGACTGACAGAACCACGAAACTTTTTGAATCTGTTGGAATCACTCAGATAACATAGAAATAAATCAAGTTTTCAGAACTTTATTTACAGGTAACTAATTAAGAAAATCAAACATTATTCTAATTAATCTTTTAACATGTTTATCGTCAAATCTTGAGGGTACCATCTAGTAGTTATGAAGTCTGTTATTCCTCTCGAAATTTCGGTTGACTTATGCACAAGTATATACGGTATTCAATATAGATGTAAAATTTATTTTCTACACATATTAACTGAAACGAAACAACTGTAATAGACCTTAAAGACAGAATTTTTAAATATTTTTAATATGTCTGTGGCATTTTTGTAATTCTATTAAAACATTTTTCTGATTACATTTCTAATAAAAAGCATTTCTGGTAATATTTTTTCGATTGTTTTTATAGTACATTTTCAAGATGAGAAGTGTTCAATGATTGGATGATTTCTGTAATTATTCTAATATTGTTATAGTTATTCTGAAAAGTATAAGCCTGTAAATATAAGGGTATACATTAATGGTTACAATTATGTTAAAACACACTATTTATAAAGACGATTAAACCAAATATCGTGTAAATAATTTTACAATTTTGGTTATACATTTTTCATCGAATTTTGAAAATTTGTGAAAAAATAGAAGTTTTAACATTGACTATGTGGTTTTTATTATTCATTGCAAAAATAATTGAAAAATGAATACGTGATTTAACACATGTATGATTCTCCGATAAGTGGGTAATTTCTGTCCTTTAGGGTTAGATGCTGTTTTCTGTCATTCATATAGTTGTTTTTTAGCATAAAATGTATTTTGTAATGTATTTTTACAATTTAAAAAAGTATTTTCGAGAAAATAACTGTAAATTTTACTGCAATAGTATTTTAAACATTCAATTTGTCACTTATGCCCCTTGTCCCTCACCTCATGTATTGATCTTCTGGAACACTTTTAAGTGTAATGACAGACTATTTTTAACAATTTTACAACCAAAAATAAACATTTATACTCCAAATTACACAATAAAGTAATTTTATTGTAAATTAAAAATAGTTTTACATTTATTCTGAGTCAGAGAAAGGCTGTACCCTAATCTAGTACCCTACCTTTTATGTCAATACTGTCCCGTTGTATAAAACAGCTAAAGTGACTACTAGGTGGCCAGATAAAATTTGGTGAACAGGTGCATTTAGTAGAAGGTACCATCTTAATTGCCCAGAAAAACACATGGTACAATTCTAAGGACTTCAACAATTGTTACAAACTACAAAATGAATAGAAAGATAAGAATATGTTTATTACTCATCACTACTGTCCTCTACTTAAACTATCCTTGTTTTTGTTTTTATTTATTTATTATTTTGTCATGATATAATATACTTGTGCATAGTACAAAATATCATATTGCAATCTTACTAAGCCTAACTTACTATGTATACAGAAGCAATTTTCATAATGTTTCACTACTGTCCCTGTCACTTCTGTCCCCTTTCAAATTATTTATTTAAGGAATCAATCTCCGAAGCAGATATTAATGCCATATATGACTTGAAGACAAAGAATACAGTGATACCATCCATTCCAAATCTATTAAAATTGCATCAGTTTACTTGGAATAAGTTTGAAAATGTTAAACTTCAACTGCGTTTTTTAAGCATTTTAACATGTGACACACATGAAAAATGTAAATATTACTGTTCAAAACCGTCATTTGTAGACTTATCTCCATGTTTTAAGGATATGTCCAA
Organism: Maratus speculifer; assembly: GCA_964019185.1. Taxonomy (NCBI): domain Eukaryota; kingdom Metazoa; phylum Arthropoda; class Arachnida; order Araneae; family Salticidae; genus Maratus; species Maratus speculifer. The sequence continues at coordinate 171,061,861 of OZ025291.1, forward strand.
TGATTATAAAGATACTGAAGTATCAACTCCTGGTTCACAAAGTGAACATATTTGTTTAGGAACTTGGGTTGCAGTTGTTTATGATGAAAATAGATTGCCTGGTGAGTTTTAAATTTTTATTTAGAATTAAATTGTTATTAAAAATTGTTATCAACATATTTTATTTTTTCATATTACTTATTACAACATTTGTTTTTAACAGGTTTAATTGAAGAAGAAAATGATGACATCCTGAAAATAAACTTTATGTTAAGGAATGGAAGCCGATTCTATTGGTCAAATACACCAGATATCCAGGATGTCCCAGAAAATGAAATTTTGTGTGATATTGATAATTCCCCTCGACCAGTTACTTCAAGATATTTTACAATAGACAAATTACAAGATAGAAATTTTAAAATGAGCAGTATTTCTCGTACTTAAACACCTTTTTCTACCTAAAACTTTTGTCCAAATAAATTCACTTATTTATTCATTATCTTATTCTTGGTTATTATTTTCCAAAAAAGTTATTCAAATTTTAAAATAGACAAAAAATAATAGATGTTAAGTAATTTATAATTGTTAAAATGTTCAAAACTGAAAAAATTTGCTAGTATGTCACTTCTCTCCATGTAAATGTCATTCCTGTCCTCTTTTTCTTAAAACTTAAAAAGTATTCAGTGTTGTTTATTACTCAGTAGCATATGCTGTATCTAATTATTAAAAAATATTGGTTAAAATTTGATTTTTATTTTTCACTAAATCAATGAGTGAAATTACCCACGTATTGGTGAATCACCCACATACTACTTTTCGATTTAGTAATCTTTAATTTTATGATTATAACACGACCACTTTGAAATTTCTCTTTATAGCAATATATGACACAGTTAAGAAAAAGGTAGAAATTGATTTTTAAATTTATCAGTACATACTCGTATTTTTTTGCATAAATTAAGAATGATTTCAAGTATTAGTAAACTCTACTGAGGCTTTTAAAAGATCAAATATGTGTCAATATAGATGGAAATTTCTAACCATAGAGAATCACATATGTAAATTATCTTATGAGGATTTTTAATATAACATATTTTTTTCTGCGTACAGGCAAAACACCAACAATTAATGACCTATACAATCAAACTCCCTTATAATGTGCACAAACGAATCGTAATATTTGTTCTTTAGTGGACGCTAGTAAAAAACAAGATATAAAATATCAAAATTCATGCATATTTTTTTTTATGTACAGTATAAAAGAAGTTTGTTTATTTGCTTTAAATTGTCTTATTGTTCATTTTTTGTATTATTGTTCTCTGGAGATAGTTTATGATCCAAAAAACATTGCAAGTTGCACCTGCGTCGAATTTGTTTTTCTGCAAACCCAAAAACCGTTGAGAACTATGGTAAGCAGTTGTTACAGTTGTAGCAACATCTTGTTTAGCTTGTCAGTCTCCATATTAGTCATTTTTATTCTCGCTTTCATCAACTTTTCATCTTTTTTAGCTTGGATTTCAGCTACAATATGCTCGGAAATATTTTTTTGCTAACCTTAAAATTAGCGCTAGCGTATAAATAATCTTAAAATTCTTCTCTACTCATTTCCAAAATTTTCAAGTTTTCTACTTCTCATTCTACCTTAGAGATTTTCCAATCCAGCCTTGCGGAATTAATTGATACTGCATATTAATGCAACATTTTCGAATAGATCGTTCATTAAACGTTTCGCTTCCAATATACTTACAGTATACTGTACAAAAAATTCATTAAAATAGCGAAAAAAATTGCTAGCAGCAATGTTTCTAGTAGTTTTGACTGTGAAAATTGCATCACTTACATCTAATTTTCGTGCAATTTTTACTGGCAAAATTGCTCACATTTCTGCGGGCAGTTTTTGCCGTAAATTTAACGGATTTTGTTTGCAGTGTAGCATTTGAAGCTGTTCTTTTTTTTTTCTCTTTTCTAGAGAAGCATAAAAAAAATCATATATTTACGAAAATTTGATTTAAAACTTCACACAACAGCTTCATTTATAGGATCTATAACACATCTAGCATTCAAAGGTAAATTTTCAATCCTGATATTTATAAATACAGAGATTTCGGAATGCGCTGAACAATTAACAATTAAAATAATAATTTTGCGTTTTGCTTCCGGTACTTGGCTTTCTCGTTTTGTAATTAATTTTGTAGAAATGTTCGCTTTCATCTCGATATTTCCGATATGTCAAATCTACTTAAGGTATTTTTAATGCTTAAAACTACTTAATAACTTTTTAATGCTTAAGACTTCTTGACTTTCCAATGACCAATTGTTTTCTTCTTGCCAATATAATTATATCCGAGCACATTAACACTAGAATTACCGAGGCGGGTCATCCGTGACCCAAGACGTGGTCTTTTGCTCGTATTACGGTTGCTTTTCAAAGTAAAACTTTGAAACTGATTGACTTTTCCTAAATACTTTGTATAATGCCTTAGCACGAATTTAGTTGAAATCGGATGAAAACATTTTAATATACACATCTTTATACCTAGAATTACCATTCTGGGTCATCGCTGACCCGAACAAAATAATTGCATTTTTCATTGATTTCAACAGAGATTTCAACTCTATATTTTTCAGTAAGATAAGAATAGTGTAAGGATGTGTTCCACATTTTCTTTTCACAAAAGAGGGAAATGAATGTGCGTATATGCAGGCACGAAGAGGGGTAGGGTGGGAGGGAGGATCATGATCACATATCTGTTATGCATTTGAAAGATAAATGTGTGTTTTTATGGTATTTCAAACTACGGTAGATGATGTAAATAGTTTTTTTTTTACGTTATATCTTAGGAAGTAACTAAAAAGAATATGTTGCCTTTCATAAACCACATGAGAAGAAAAAACGTGTTTGTTGCATTTGACTTTTGCACATTTATATAATGGCATTACTACGGATGTTTATTGAATGAGAAAATTTTAAAATTGTAACGTGAATTGCCTTTAAATGGCTTTAGTGAAGAAATTTAGCGACGAAGTTAATATTGTTATCATCTCATGATACTGACAATCTTGACATAAATGACGAAACATTTTTTTCTTTAATGACAATAAAATTTCATAGTTTAAATCCAATATATGTAGTGCTGTGGGAAAAATTAAGAAACACAAATAGATTGTAAACATTTTGCCAAAAAAAAATTCATTTTTTCGAAATAATTCTAAAAAGTGAGAAAGATACAAAATAAATTACTCTTCGAAGCGATTTGGAAAATCAAACTATATGCACGGTAGAGCCGCAGTGTTCAATATCTTCTAACTTATGCAAAATCTGATTCAAGAATCTAGTGGTTATAAATGTTTCGGTAATTTTAAAGATACAACATATTCTAATATATAAGTAGAAATAAGTCTGCTTGCTAAAATTATAAATAAAAAAAATGCAAAAGAACAAGAAGATATCTGTCCACGAACCAGCATTGAAATTTCGAACAAATGCAAAATGGTGTCACATAAAGCAATGCAAAGACAAAGAAACTAACACTGTTTGTGGAAACTGCTTATAACTTGTGTGTGCATTACGCACGGAAAAAAAGAAAAATAAATAAATACCATGGCATTTTGTGTGACTTGATTGGACACTAAACTGTATGAAACGTAAAAGTGTAAATAACAAAAATCACAAATATGTATATATTTTTTAATTTACTGTATTTGAATATCTAATTGATCTGTAGGAACATTATTACACATTTTAAATCGATAAATCATATGTATATATATTATTAAAAAGGTATAAAAATTTCAAAGCATTTTTTAAAAATTAGAAATAAAAAAAATTCCTTTGTAGTATTTATTTTTAAAATTTCATATTATGTAATAATCTAAATGCTAGATTGTATTAGTTATTAATTAAAAATAATTGTATTTATCGTCAATAATTATTTTGTGTAATTATCTTCCATATAAAACAATAATAGCGTCTTTAAAATATATGGATCAGATGTGACCCACCCCGGTATTTCTAGGTATACAAGAAACGCGGTAATTCTAGTGTTAAGGCTGTCAGTCAATTTTTGGATAGCTTGGCTCCAATACACTTTTCTTTATTAAACTTAAAAATCTGATATGGAGTTACATTTTACAAATTACTCGTTTCATTGGCATTACAAATGTGATCTTGTGTAGATTATTCTCAGATAATGGCACATTTTTCTCATCCAGTAAAATTCAATATCCGCCATATTTGTAGGATTTGCTTCACGGCAAATTTCTCCAACATATATTCTCTGCCATTTCCTGAATTGATCAAACTCTCCTTTCCTAAATTCAAATCCAGACTATTTAAATTGTTCAGCAGTTTTTTCTGCTTAAGTATTTGATAGAGGATTGCCTATAGGTAATTCTGTTCTAGATTGCACCTTCATTCACTTCAAATGAACTTCCTCTAAATCGCTTTTGGCACATTTCTTTATATATTTACATTCATTCTTATTTTTGTCAAACACAGCCTTTGATTTTTTTAAATTTTTAACAATATTGAGACGGTACAATTTAAATCATACTTTTTGCAGATTTCGGATATTTTCAAGCCTTCCTCTAATTATTCGTTATCTCATAAAATTTTACGTTTTGACATTGCAAGATAAAATTTAACAATCTAACTCTACGAATAAAAATCAAGTAAGACCTCAGAAGTCCATTACTGTGTCATCCATAAGTAGAGAATACTTCCGTGAACTTTCGCATCGTCCATCCTCTCCATACGTCTCCTCAAAACCTTTGTTGGAGTTTCGCGAACGTGCATTACACACGATGAAAAAGACTGTCAACAGTTGTTTTTAAGTTCTATGACTCATCACTATCTTTCACTTTACTTCGGAATGTTAAATAAAAATTTTCAAGAAACGGTTAATTCACCTGGAAAGGTGGAAGTCTACCGAAGTTTTAATGAATAAACGAAATTCTGCTCCCTCTAACCGGGGTTAGTTCGTTAAAAGAAAGTTAAACTCCATAGATTTAACATTATAACAGTATTCCACGTTTTTCCGTTGATACAGATTTTCGTCAAATCACGGCTCGTTATAAGCTAAGTCGACTGTAATATGTTTTGCATACGTTTCTGACTTATGACATTCGCATTTCATGAAACTGTGTTATTTGAACACAAATGCACTTAATTAAAACTAACTGAAAAAAAATGTTAGTAGATAATGATCGCAGTGTGAAGAGCTCACACGAGTATACTCGTATACTGTAATTAGCATTTGTAGCCATATATCACTTAGAACTTATTATCGAGAGTACTAACTTAGTAAATAGAGCTCATAGTAAATAACGTATCAAGAGAGTATTCAGTGTATTTACATAACAGAAGTATGTTTTCTCAAATTCGAATATGAAAGAAAAGTTTTTTTCTGTTTAAATACATATTCAATAAAAATAAATGGAATAGGAAAATATAAGTGCGTGCTGAAATACCTCTAATAAGCATAAGCTTATTAGAGGTATTTCAGCACTATTTCATCCTCCTCCTTATAAATCTTCCTGGAGCCATGCTCAGTTAAAATCGCTATATTATACCTGTATTTCCAAATACGTATGCTTTCAAAAATATGTCTATATAGAAAAAATACACAAAAGTTACAAGAAAATGTCATTAAAAGCACTTTTTTATTTATTTCTGTACTAATTTCGTTTTATTTCGTGAATTTTGAATTATTCTCATTTATTTGAATAAAATAGAAATAAAAAAATTATTTTATTTGCGAACATGAATATATGTTAAGGTATATTATATATGGGGCTTCAATGGCCATTACAATTTAGTCTTTTTTTCTGAAACATCGTTAAATCAGCTTAAAATCTAATAAATTTAGATTATTATTTATTTTTTTTAATACAATTCATAAAAATATCAACAATAAAAGTATTACAAAAAAACCGTTTTTTTCCGTTTTTTTTTTTTTTTTTTTTTTGGTTGGAAAATTTACATCTGTTATAATTAATTTACCGATTGATAATCTTGTTATATATTACTCTAATATAATATCGAAACCTTTTAAAAATAGTTAACCTTTCAGCATTTTAAGTGTGAAACGAAATCTATTTCTCTAATACATTTTGTTTAAATATTTTTTTTTTTAATTATGAAAACAAACTCATTCAAAAATGTGAAATACTTTAGTGTATGTTATGGCAACGCCGGCTTTATACTACTGGCCTACCCATTTCGCTAAAAACCGCCGAAAAGAAGCTGGATCAGCTTCAAACCCTGAACCATTTCATTGGACCACGTGTGACTCCATGTGACAGAAAACCTTCCCAAATATGCATTGTGTAGGCTGTTTTCTGTTCGGTGCACATGGCTCGGCACGTCGTCATTTTTTTGGTTCAGGGTTTGCACGATTAGTTAGAATAACTTGGGCAAGGTATCAGAGTCCTCTGGCGGGAGACTTCATACATTAATCTCAAATAAATGGGCCTATAGATCTAGTTAGCCTTGGTTATGGTGAGGACAATTATTCTTATTATTGTTATTAAATTTTTTCTCGGAACTATAACTCTACTTGAAATTTCGCAGCATTACGTGATTATTTTTTACGATTTTTCTCTCGTTTATGTAACTCAAAAAATAAATAAATAAAATAAAATAAATACAAAAAAAGTATTGATAAATAATTTTGACGATTTCTTCGACAAAGTAAAACATTTAATTTCATTTTTTCTGGAAAGACACAATGGAAAAAATTGTTTCAATTAAGAGATAGAAGTTAAGCTAAATTATGTCTATTCTATTTTCTGCAACAACGTTAATTCAGCTTGAAAGGTGATAAGTTTGGATGATTATTTACCATTATCTTTTTTTTTTTTTTTACTTTTTAAACAATTAATAAAGGTACATTGATAAATGTATTTTTTTAAATGCAGATACCGTTATAAATATTAAAATATTTTTAGTGCATTCACTAGGAAAAGCTTATTAATACAACTTAACCTCTAATTTCTATTGCAATAAATTGCTGAGAAAAATATCTTTTAGTATTATTAATATTATTGTAGGTCAAATTATGTTGTAATAATAAAAAATGCAATTTTATTATATTTTACGGAATTTTTGTACAGTATCAAACATGCTACCATTGTCAGATTAAGAGGAAACCTGAAAAACCATAATAAAATATATAAAATTAACCATATATAAAATTTCTTTATTTTAAACAATATTTATATTTTTAAATGTTGTTTGAAATGAAATAATTGCTTTCTTTGTTTGTATATATATATTTATATATAGAGAGAGTAAACTTATGATTATTCATCACACAGGAGCCGGCAGTGAGGCAGATAATCGAAAGGCAGTACTAGAGCATTACTAAAATTACATTTCAGTGTGTTTAATTATGAAAAATAACAATTAAAACACTTTTTTTATTCGTTGTATACTTTCGTTTATAAAATGCATAACTCATAACAAGCAATCTGTACATCAAGGAAATATAGAATTTTACCTGATCATTCTGCAATACCTGCTTTTATCCAGATTAACCCATTATACATTTTCTTTATTGGAATGAAAAATTTATTTTATTTAAGAAAGGGATTATAATAATTAAAAATAAATGACATTGACATGTTTCGGATCCGTCTAATAAGATCCATAATCATAATAAAAATAAAAATTAAATTTCAAAACATTTCACGGTCAATACAAATGACACGCGACAATGAGATATAAACAGCAAAAACAAAAATCACGCGCTCTATTGTAAATAATTAAATTGAGAAATCTTAAATTCAAAATCTCACCATCAAGAGCCATTCGAAAATTCGTGTACCGATTAAATACTGTATAAAAACTCATCTTCGTCCAGTATCGACAAAAAACTATGATAAAAATTTTATTAAATCCAATAGATTTTTTAAATCACCAGATTTTTCAAAACTCACCTTTTATATAAACATTTTAATAAAAAAAATCATTTTACTTAAGAAAGGTGTTATAATAATTAAAAATAAATGTTATTGACATGTTTCGGATCCTTATAATAAGATACATAATTATAATAAAAATAAAAATTAAATTTTAAAACATTTCACGGTCAATACAAATGACACGCGACAATGAAAAAAAAATTATTAACATGTTTATATAAAAGGTGAAGCTTTTAAAATCTGGTGATTTAAAAATATATTGGATTTAATAATATTTTTTTTATATTTTTCTTTATGTTTTATACGGTTGCTTTATACGGTATGTTTTATACGATTTTGTTGCAACAAGATTGCAAATTCTATGTATTTAATAAATGTACTTGCGTTGTACGTGCTTCCTAATGCATCGCAAACCAATTCATGAATTTAGATATAATTGGCTATATGACTGATTACTGGTTAATAGTTTCACGATTTAACACATTCACCCAAATAAGATTTTTTCAAGATTAAAAATAATTTCAACAATTTTGTAATTTATTAATTCTGCATAACCAATATCATTCTAGTTATAAAAACTGTGTTATTTCATTCACAAATAATGAAAAGGTGATTCACGGAATATTTTATAGCTATTGTTCCTCATGTGAAGACAAGAATTTTATTAAAAATTGCCGTTTCATAGGTTTTTATGCATTTGAATTTTCATTTTCCATTTATGAATAATAAGTAATGTAAAGAAAAGAAAAATATTAGCAAAGAAGAGTGACATTTGATAGAGTGGAGTATAAACGAAGTTTACTGTACATGCTCCCTTTTCCACCCCTTTTTTCCCTTTTTTTATTTTTTCCACCATACTATGTATATTTCTAAAAAATACACAATTTAGAAATAATAACCATCAAATTTACTTACATATTGAAATATCGCGGAAACATATAAAGTAATTTATGTTCTTAAAATATCAATAATATAATATTAATAATAATAAAACAAGATAACAGCTATTTTTTATAAAAATTACTATTATCCCCAAAAATTCAAACACACAATAAAATTTAACGCACAATTAAGCATAATATAATTCATGTTTTGTTCAAAGCTGAAAAAAGTTCATTTTATTGATAGAAATTATTAATATCAAGTAATTTATGTGGGATTTAATTAAAAATACGAGATTGTGAATTAAAATTAAAATAAGTATCATAAATACTAAGCTAATTTTATGAAGTAAAAACAACATAATATTGTAGCAGAAGTGCTATAATGGGCTTATGAGAACTAATGCCCAATGTATCAGATCTGTTACCTTGAGTTTAATTTCCTGATTTGTCTTTTTAGAAAAAAAAATTACATTGAATTTAGTTTTTTATATATAATTATTGAGTGAAGTGATAGGAATGTATGAGTGAGTATGAAGTGAGAGGAATAGGGACATAAAACGGTTCAAATTATCGTGTTTTTCATTATCTGCATAACAAGAGCTAAAATACTATGGTGCTGAAAAATTTTGGATCTATGGTGCTGATTTTAAAAGAACATATTTTAAGCATTGTGGATGTACAATTTTTTTTTTTTTTGCTTTTAATATTGAAATGCGTTTTTTACGCATCTGGTACAGTTTTCGAAAATTCTATTTTAGAAAAACAATTGGAACATTGAAAAATTCTGTAACTAATTTGTTTCTCAAAAAATATGTTAAATTCAAATAAAACTGTCGCCTTTCAAATTGAAATTATCTTTAAATTCGTATTTGTTAAAAATAAATTATATTCTATACAACATTCACTTTTCCAATTCTATATTAAAAGACTTTGTGATTTACTGTATGATACACAAATATTAATAAAAATCCTTTAAGGAATTCTCTTTACGTACCATTTAATCGTATCAGTTGACTTTAAAACAAAGAAAGTTTAGGTACATATTCATCTTACAAAATTGTAGTTTAAAAGTACATTAGTTGCGCTCAAAACCAATTATCTACTAATTTTATAACGCATTAAATATGCTTCCCTTATCTTGAACTGGAATTAAATCTTTTTCTATAATCCATGTATGGTTGAAGTTTGTGTTTACTAATATTAGAGTTGCTTTCACTCAAGCTATTTTCTCGGAAACCGAATCGTTGTAAAAGACAAAAGTCTTAACTCAAACCTATCATTTTGAAATAGAATAGGTCACATTTTTGATTTATTAACACAGTTAATTGAAATTGAAATGAAAATACAGTCGAGCCTCTATATAACGAAATCCGTCGTTCCAGTAAAAAATTTGTTATATAGAGAAATTCGATGTATAGAGTATGATGTTAAAAATAGTATTTAATGCGTAAATTTTGAACAAATATTATTTTTGATCTTTTTAATTAAGAATTTGAAATGATTAAAAGTATATATTAACCTAAAATTTTATTTCTTACTTATTTAAGCAGTTTCAAAAAAGAGAAAAGACATTTATTTGAAAGCTTAATGAAAATCAAATAAGGAAGACTTACATAAATTTCAGAGGAATAAATCTGTAATTTTTTGTTGTTTTGATTTTAAAATTACAATTGTTACGCTCTCAAAAAAAAAATTCTCAAATTTTAGCAAGGAATGAAAAATTTTAGTTGATATTTTCCTCCATTTGAAGATCTCTCTTATGTGCTCTCATTGATTTCTCTCTTATATGTGTAACAATTCAATTGACTGTGTTTTGAGAAGGATGTTGAAAGGTGTGTGGAAGGTGGGATGAACTTGTTAGATTTAAAGAATAAGGAGAGAAGTAATATTTATAAAAAAAAAACCTCTCCACTGAACGATAAATCAAAAATAAGTGATGGAAAATTGATTCCATATGATTTCGAAGCTTTTTTAAAACTGAATAAATTAAGATCAATTTATGGAAAAATTCGTTATATGGAGATAGATATTTCGCTATATAGAGTCTGTTTTTAATGTAATCATGCGAAAAGGGGACCGTTCTTACTAAAAATTCGTTATATGGAGAAATTCGATGTATGGAGTTTCGTTATATAGAGGTTCGACTGTATAAGATGCATAAAAACCACATAATTAGTTGTCTGACAATAATGAGATAGTTTGGTATTCATTTATGTTTTGTTTATTTCCAAATAAAAGAGATGAAATGTTTTCCTTTTAAACTCAGAATGAAAAAACCCTTTTTTTGTCAGCTATATTCGAGAACTATATATTACAATATATATTATACTAATTATATCGCAAAATATCCATCCAACACCCTTATTTAAAAAATAAAAATAATAATTATAAATAAATAATAATAAAAATGAAAATAATAAAAATAATAATTAATAATAAAATTAATTATCATTCATAGTTGCTAACGTTTTTAATGAAATAAATTAAACTGAAAATGCAACATTTATGAAATTTTTTTATAAATTACACAAGAAAATGCTATTCGAATTTAGAGCACTATGAATCATGTTTATTGCTAAATAATTAACACAACATTCCATTTCACAAGTCTAACACTAATTTAAAGTGTACTTTCTTACTCTAAGTCTGTTCTTATTTCATAAGTACTAAATATTATATGAAAATTTGTTTTTTACTGTGTGCTACTTCAGTTCTGAAACTTGCACAAACGGAAGTTAATCGACCACAAAATGTCAAATTTTTATCCTAAAACTATGAACTCTTAACTAGATGAAAATGAAAGCAGCTTGAATACAGTTCAACGTTATGAATTTTATTTAGTGCTTTAAAAAGCTAAAATATTAGATAATCTCGCCAATATTATTTTCATTGTAGGCTTGGGTTAATTTAAAGCACATTTGAGATTAACACCAGGTTTGACACTAGTGGGTTCAATTAACCCACCAGTGCCAAACCTTACAAAGAAATTCCTATTTGAAGTTATTTGTGCAGAATAATGTAAATATAGATTTATTATACGTTAACAGTGATAGTGATTTTTATTAGGCATTACAGGGTGTCTAAAAAATACTGATACACTCCAAAAAATAAGAATTAATTTTAATCGTTTGGTAAAATACTTTATTTCTTTATTTCTGCATTTGCAATTTTTTCATTAGAGCAGACTCTTTTTGTAAAAAGCAAATATTTAGAATTATTCTAAACATGAAGCTAAAAGAATGATGATTAAACTGCTCCTTGATCACGGACGTACCGCAGGTAAAATCTTTAAGCAATTGAAATACCTTAGTTTTAACAGATTTTTTATATATAGAAATATAAATCGATTGTTGGATACTAATATCTGTAAAGATTGACCTAGGTCTGATCGCTCACGACCAGCTCGAACAAAAGAGCGCATCAAAAGAATTAGTGAAAAGATACGAAGAAATCCACAACGTTCTATCTCAAAAACTAATCCACGGAGTTTAATAAAAAATATATATTTACTTAGTCTTTGATATAAATTAGTGCTGATTAGTTTTTGGTGTGAATCGCTTAACAGGTGGCCCTACTGTACAGGCTTTTGTGCGATTTCCGCAGTAGCTGTATCTCCAGAATTAATGCAAGGAATATCATCAAACTTCAGATTCAGTTAGTCCTTGACATGAATTGATGCATTTGTTTTTGCAAGGAAATCCAGAGTTCGAAGAAAATCATGGAAAACTTCAAACAGTTAGGCGGACGGTCGCGATTGGTTTGGAACCCAGCAACTACCTTCTATTAGTTTGGAGGCCGGTAATTAGAGGCACCTTTTACTCATCGTGTAATAGCAATTTTAACAAGAAAAATATGAAATTGACAGGGCCAAAACAATGAAAAATTTTTTAATCGACATGATAAAAAGTGAGGTTTAAATCAATTGACTCATTTAAATAGTAATTAAAAAAGGCGAGAATGGCAAAACTTAAACAAAATCTGAAATCGAAACTATACAGGACGGAGTTTATCACCTGGAAACTTTTCAAAAGTATTTAAATGTTAGGAACCCATGTTTGTTAAAAACTAAATGCACTTTTCTGCATCAGGTTTTTTTATTGCAATATTTCTCATTTTTAAACTGACATAAGTCAATAACCGTCGGTTACGGTATCAGTTCCGCGAGTTCAATAGGTTTTTAATATCTCAAAAAAAAAAAAAATGCCCAACGCATCGAAAGAAATATTCAACCCAGAAAATTTACTTTAAAAATATGATTTTTTTTACAAAAAAATGCACCTTTTTATATTGCTATTTTAAATACTTTTATTTTTTTTAATATTATTTAAAATGCTGAATCAAAATCGAAAAATAGACATCTTCATTTAATCAAAAGTAAAAAACTCAACTTGACAAATAATATTTTGAGTTATAACAATTTTAATTTACTCTAAATTTTTTGAAAAAAAAATTATTAAGAAGTTTTATGATGTGATAATGCTTACAAATTATGTGGTTAACCATCACAAAACCTTCAAAATTCTAACTCTATAAATAAATAAATAAAATAAATGTTTCCGAGACACCTTACAGTAGTATTGTTTCTTCAATCACACGCATTTCAATTTGTCTCTGATCCCTTGAAAACTCACGATTTATTAAAATTGTCACAACTCTCTGAGTTTTGAAGCTATCAAGATGAACTTTTTTTTGTTCAATTCAGGAATGGATTAAGATTTTTTTTTAAATTGGAAGTTTTATCCTCTGGGGGCCGTATAAAAGTTTAATTTTCGTATTTTTTATTTTTTTTAAATAGACTCCCCATGGACTTACAACTTATCTTATCAAAACATTTACCTTTTTTATGAAACTTTGCAACTTGAAATATAAGTCTAGGGGCAATATTTAAGGAGACAGACTATTGTTTCGATATTTATTACTCACCCTGTATATAAATACTTTTTCAATATAAAAAGAGGAAAAGATGTTAGTGCAATAATTTTCAAATTCTTATCCATCTAATATCCAATCTAATCCATCTTAATAGGCGTATTAGTATTTGTCAAATTTGTATTTATTAAAATATGAAATTAAAACCCTTAAAAACGCAATTTATTATTGGTATATAAAATGAAGGACAATGACATTTAGATCTCATAAAATAAGAATTTAAAATAACTATCATCTAATTATTATAGTCTCCGTTCATTGACAATTCATATCTAATACTGAATTATTTTTATACTATTTTTCAGATGAATCGTTAATGCAGTTTTAATAAGTATGACACACAAAAAAAGAGTTACAATTTTTTGTGGTTTTAATGAAATATGTTTTAACGATGTCCAAAATAGAAATATCAAACCCCATCTGTAGTTTGAAAAAAAAAAGACAATGAAACCATATGGTGCAACATGACAAAATAAATTATACATCGTTAACTCATAATTAAGTAAATTTAATTATTCATCTTTATGAATTTCTGATGCCTGGAATCATCTAATGACGTATATTAAAAACTCTTTTATGATAGAGTACATATTTTTGTCTGTTTTGCTTAATAAAGTGCTTTTCAGACAAGATGTGGTAATTGATGACTTAAAGCAAGAAGAACTATAAATTTAAATAGTATTGTATTTCATTTAATGTATTTAAATGTATTAAAATTATACATAATATTATATCTTTTTTATCTATTACTAATACTCTAAAACTGTGATTTTTTTTTATTTACACATTTGAGGTTAACATGTTTCATTTAACCCATTCACAAAAAAGTGGCCTATTCTATGATATGTTTTTATTTATTGTTATTATTATTAACTGAACATATTTTATAATACATATCTAATCGTCTCATTATCTTGTGATAAGATTTCACTTTAAAAGCTCCATGAAAAATTAACTAACCCTAATAATAATTTTAAATTTCGTACTGGTATTGTTTTTTTTCTGGTGAATATAAGTATATATGACCCCCCCCCCCCCAAAAAAAAAAAGTTCCAACGCGCTAAATTTCGCTTTGTTTAAGGATTTAAAAAATCCGTTTCCCGAATAATTTCTTGTTCTGGAAATGTAAAGAGCCTTATGAACAATGAATGAAATTGTCAAATACACTATTACACAAATCTCTAAAAGTATTCATGTTTATTTAAGTTTCAGTTTATAAAAACTATCAGTTTCTCTTGTAACATTATGGTATGAATGCAATTTCAATATAAAAAGGGGGAAAGATGTTAGTGCAATATTTTTCGAAATTACAGTGCCATCTTAAGAGGCGTATTATTATTTGTTAATTTTGTATTTATAAAAATATGATATTAAATAACGTAATTGATTATTGGTATAAAAATGAAGGACCACGACGATTAAATCTCATAAAATAACAATGTTAAATAACTGTCTTATAATAACTATGGTCACCGTTCATTGACAATTCATATCTAATACTGAGTTATTTTTTATACTATTTACACAGATGAATCTTTAATGCAGTTTTTATAATTTTGAAACCCCAAAAAGGAGTTACTATTTTTTGTGGTTTTTATTAAATATTTTTTAACGATATCCAAAATAGAAATATCGAAGTCCATGTATAGTTAAAAATAAATAAATATACATATAAAAAAACAATGAAACCATATAATATAACATGACATAATTAATTATACATCTTTAACTCATAATTAAATAAATTTAATTATGCATCTTTATGAATTTCTGATGCCTGGAATCATATTATGATTTATATTAAGAACTCTTTTATTTATACAGTACTTATATTACCTGTTTTGCATAATAAAGAGCTTTTCAGAGAAGATATGGTAATTGGTGATTTAAAGCAAGGGGAACTGTAAATTTAAATATTATTGTATTTTGATTAATATATTTAAATATATTTAAAATTATACATAGTTATTATATCATTTTCAACTATATTAAAAGTAGAAAAAGTTCAATATTTAATGAATACGAAGTTAGCTATTTTTGAATGAAATTTTGTGATTTAATTGATACACTAAAATTTTGAAAACACAAATCATATTTCAAAAAGAATACTCATCGTGTTTGGAAATTACAATAAAAGGATTTTTGTATCATTTTTATATATTAAATGAAACTTTAACGTGTTAATATATCAAACAAAATACCTAATTAAAATATATTTCAAAGTTTTCTTATTGTCAGTGTGTATTTTGTATTCAATTTTTTAATAATATTACCATTTTTAAGGTAATTGGGCGATTTTGGGAATGTAAGAATAGAAATAAATAATATTTTACCATATATCTTAAAAATACAAAATAAAATGCAAATACTTGCACAAATAAAAATTTAATTAATATTCTTCTTCTTTCTATAAATGTTAATGCTCGTTAAAATAAATCAATTTATTCGGAATCTATGTGTAATGTTATCATGCTTCGTATAAACAGATTATACAATAAATAATTTGCAAAGTTAAATTATTTTTAGCTTAAAATTTCTTAGCTATTCTCATGATAATTAGTATTTTACCTTTAAAAGTAATTACAATTTTTTCCAGAAATGCATGTTTTTACGTTTTCGAATAACTTCAAGTCGACACTTAAAAGCGATCTGAAAATAATATGAAATTTCATTTTTAATAAAATATTTTACTTAAATCTACTGCTAAAAAAAGCAATATTAAAATAAAACTCAATTTTATTTTGTATTAAATGAACTTATTTTTTCTGTTAATAGATTCAATACGAAAATAAACCTGATTTCTAAAGAGAAATGTCGTTTTTTCAAAGCGAAACATATGTCAGAGAAATTAATATGTTTGGAATTTAAGAAAAAAAGCTTTTTTTTTTTTGCATCAGTATTTCTCATTTCTTTCGCTTTATCAAAGCTATCTCTCGAAAGGATAGTAACAACTTATTTATAACAAGAAATAATATGCATTTTTTTAAAGTGCATATTAAAATTTATAAGGTACTTTGAAGGTACTTTTAAATATATAGGCAATAAATGTATTTCTGTAGTGACATGTGAGATAAACTAAAAATTAGTCAACCGTTCTCATTAAAATGCGAAAGAATCTGATATTAAATATTCATTGAAGAATGCGTAAAATATAAAAGTCTTGTTTAAAACAGTATTTTAAAATAACTTTATTTATATCAAAAACAATGTATTTTTACTACGTATTCTTAGTAAACATTGACATACAATTTTATCTGATTTAAAAAGTACTGAATTACTAAAGCATATTTAATTACATTTTCATGCATGTATAATCAGATTTTTTTAATTCTCAAAAAATATATATGTCATCACACATTTAACATGAAAATGTATCTGCCCTCCCCCCTTAAAAATGTTTTGATTGCTGAAATATATACCAATGGAATTTTAAAAAGTTATAAGTACAAATATAATATAACATAATAATTTATTGAAAAAATATTTTTTAAGTAAAGGGAAAAAATAGTACTACGAATTAGTGAAATCATATAGCTGTTGCAAGTATTTCATGAGGCAATTTCCATACCACTGTACTAAAAATAGAATACTATAAATGTGGAAATCCGAATCAAATTTATTTTCATAGATATGTCAGAAAAATATTTAAGTGAAGAGAAATTTTAATATTAGTTTGCAAATTTGTTTTTATAAATAATCACACTGCACAAAGTCACATGTAGTTAAATTAAACGATATTCACGTTATTTCATTTTGAAATTACTAATAAAATTATTAAACTATTGAAAATACTTTGGTCATTTAAAAATAGATTTATGTAATAAATAAATAAATAAAATAAAATAAAATAAAAAGACAGTTATAGTGGAAGACCTATCTTCCAATGAATTTTTCCATTAAAAATTATACAATATGCATTGTAACATATTTTTTGTAACTATTTTCATATTAACAATTACTTCATTAAGCGTTGTTTCCTTAATAAAATAATTTATATGTAAAGCGCAATTTATCAAGTGAGCTTTATTGCCTTTAATATAGTAATCTGAAATAAATCCGTTTCAGATCAAATTGCTTACCCGGAAGAAAATTGACGCATTTCGCAAAACAACATCATATTGAATTTTATTCGACAAACATCTCTGTTATAGGTTTGTTCTCATTGCAATTTTTCTTACTGTAGTTATCCACAAAGTCACATTATTACGCTATATTTCCAGAATGGGTGTGAAATTTGTGGGGAGGCAAGATTATTTAAAATTTTTAGTCGTTATTTACGTCTTCATTGTTAAGTATTTTAGGATTTTACGCAATTTTTGTGGCTGTTTGCAAAGCTTAGAGCTGTGATTTCACGCTACAGTAAAACCTTGTAAATATCCAATTGCTTCTGCTGTAAAATATACTTTTGTAGAAAACTGTCATTTTTATTACAAGTGAGCCGCATTTAAAGGCTGGTGAATTTCTTATTTGTTTGGCTATATATTACCTATAATAAATTTAATAACGAATAGCCCACTAGAATTTATTACAAATTTTAAGAAAGGCACATATTTAAGGTAGAGTTTCAATTAAGACGTGTTTAAATTATTATTGTTTAGATTCAAATTTCAAATGATGTATATATATATAAGAACACAGTTTTTTTGAAAAGAAATACATTTTTGGTAGGGGGTCGAAATAGCCCCTCACCTTAGTTCTAGTGTTAAAATTAAGGGTCGCAAGGATGGTTTTAGTGCATATGATGACGTTTCTGATGTTTGAATTGGGTTAATTTGATATGCTTTTTAAACAACATTAATGAAATCATTATGGATGAAGTCATTAAATATTTTATACCTAAAATTTCAGAAAACTTTGTAAAATGCAATGAATAAATAAACAAGTCTTGATGTGTTTTATTATATTGCTAAATTTTAAAAGCAATTTTGTTTAAAGCATGAAGTACTTTTATGACTTATGAACTGATGTATGTTTATAAGAATATTTTTATGTTTTCAGATATTTTTCTTTCAAAATAAAAACATAAAACCGAATTAAATATAAATTTTTCTTTTAATTTTTTAGTGTAAAACAGTTTTATTGAATAATATTGTTTTAAATATTTATGAAAACTATTTTGTATTATTTGACTTTATAAGCACTTACTGTGAATATTAGACACGATAAAGCTAAGATATGAAGTATAGATAGTTCATTAGTCATACGAAAGTAACAAAATTTCATTTCACATTCTGATAAAGTTATAATAAATCTCTCGACTAAGCATTTATTAAATTTGTTATTTATTTACGTGCATGAATATAAAATCTTCCTTTAAAAGATTATTCCCATCACTTCATTTTACACTCAGATAATGTGGATTCTTACAAGCTGTTTCGCACGCAACATGAAAATTCTCTCTTTAGTATCGTGTAAAGAAATCAATGAATTTACGTTAATACTCCAAAGAAACATGCATTCAATTATCTTGGCTTTATGTCAAGAAAAACTGTTATCTTGGTTTCATGAAACATACATTATTGTAAGGATTGTATGATGATTTACTGACCAAAAAGCACCGAAATGTTTCCTTTACAAATCATGAAAATAAAATTCTTAATATACTCTCTGGATTTGCAAAGTTAGAATTCATATTAAATAATTAAAAGTACATATTTTTTTTTAAAATAATAATTAAGTAATTATAACTTATAATTTTAGTATAACTTATAAGTAATTAACCTATATTATAAATAATTATTGAAGTGATTGTGGAGTAATCGTACGGTATGTGTTGAATAACATATCATAGTAAGCAAAGTATATAAGTCATATATCGTAATAAAGATAATATTTAATAAGGATAAGATGAGATATATTCGTTATGATGTTGAAAGTTACCGTAATGAAAAGAATGTTTATTTTAAAAAATTCAGCAACAAATTGATATCAATAGCCAAATTATAAATCTAAACATACAGTTATCAATTGAAAAGTATTTTATCCCTGCTAACTCTGTTCTATTTATCGTATAAAACTTGAACAAGTATCAACAGATTGCTGAAAACGTCTATGAATATTCGGTGAAAATATATGCTTTGTCGGAAATCCATATATTGAAATTTTAAAGAAAAACTGTACAATTTACAAAATTATTATATTTATATTTAAATTTAATTCAATATTCGTTCATTCGTAATTTCATTTTCGATTACAAATAGTATGCCATGTGTTCAAGTACTTTAGTGTTTAGAAGGTTGAAAGTATGGAACTCCTATTGTTAAATGCATTTTTTAATAAATTCAAAACAGATTTTTATGTGATAAGTTTTTATTCAACGTTTTTTGAAAACGACTATTCAGTATCTGGTCTATTCAGTATTTCAGTTGAGTTTAGGTTAATTTCTAAAATTAGCTGAAAATGATATACTTAAAGCAAGAAGGCATGATATTATTAACTGACTTTAAACAAAGGAAAATCTATAGTGTTCTTTTTACCACTTCACTAGCAGCAGGTTTTGGGAAATAATGCTTTTATCCCCGACTTATCTCTGGTAAACGTTGAAGTAATTAATGGAACTACTCAATTCTAAAATTTGAGTGTTTGTCACATAATAGTGTCACAGTTAATACTTAAATGGAATCAGGACCATTTCTTCACTAAAGAAAAGTCAGCAATACTATTTTGCCCAAAATTAAGTTTGTTAGTTATGTTACCTGGCCGGACAAATAAAGAAATGCCATCACTCAAAGTAAACCAACAACAATAGTTACAGGAAAAGTTACTTATTTTACCATAGATTATACACTAAGTGTGTCTGTATGTATGTTTCGCGGAGTTTCTTGCTTTTTTACAATAACATCAATGATTACATAATGTTGAAAGTTTTGAAAGTTGTTAATTTTATATGTATTACACGTCTATTTGTGTTATAATGATTCGCTTAGAATATCATTTTCAAGCCTGGGTATTTCGAAATTGATCAATTTGAAAAAATGAATTTTTATTCATTACTGTGTTTGGGAGTGACCTTTGTGATAAAGGCACTCAAGCATTTTTTGAGATCGTGACGTCAATGATTTAACATTGTGTAGCGTGAAAGCGACATCTATCCTCTCTTTTACTTTAACTTTCCAGAGCGTGTGTGTCTTTCTCGGATTCTACAGTTAGGTCGTTGTTAGAAGTAATATGTAAATTTGTAGTATCTCAGTTTGCAGCATATAAAAGCTTGGAGTTTGAGTGTGTGAGTGTGTTTAGCGGCGTTAGCCAGCTAGTGGTATCTAGCGGCATGTGTCTAGCGGCGCAAGCTACCTAGGTGGTGATGACAAGCCGTGGATTGATCTAGATCGAGATATAGCAAGTTATTATAGAGCCTCCAGTGAGTTAGCCAGGAGTTTTGCAGTGAGCTGCCAGCAGCATTTTCCGGCTTAGTTCGTTCAGAGCGGAGCGATTCGAGAAGTTTGCCGTTGGTAAGAGATAGTAATTATTTACGTTGAGTATTTCAAAGTTAATGAAGAGTGCTGTACAGCCACGGGCTGTTTAATAAAGTTTTATCTAGCAGTTTAGCTGAAGCTCACGTGAGAAGTTGATTCGAAGTGCCTCGATTGAGGCTAATGCCGGAGCTGTGAGTATGAGTTTAATCTTTTAGTATTGTTTCGAGTTATTAAAATTGAAGAACGGATAGCTCCACTTTCCTTGAGCCATAACCATTTAAATAAACTGGTTTTATCTTATATAACAAGTTATGTATTCATTCAACAACTACCAGAACACCTTCAACGAGCACACATCCGTTACAACTGGAGTTTGGAATTTGGCTTTCAAAATTTTAAATATCTTCTTACATTTAAACATCAGTGTAAATGGAACTATCTACTACAGATGTAAAATTTCCAATTGGGTGAAAAAAGTCCGAGCCAGGATTTGAACCAGAGATGTATTGGATGAAGCCACCACTCCTCTTTTAACTGAGCTATCCCGAAAGAATACTGGGGAGGTAATTCACCCAAATGACCTCAATGATCATGTACTCATGTCTGATATTTTGGATCATCTCAACAGAAAAAATCGAAGATCAATTATGGAACTGCAGAAAACTGTGTATACGAAGTTACATACGATTAATTTTATCACACAATTATTCAATCGGTAAATTAATTATAACAGTTTTTTCACCCACTTGGAAAATTTACATCTGTTATAATTAATTTACCAATTAAATAAACGTGTGATAAAATTAATCTAATATGGAACTATCTACCTCTTTCTGACGCAGTACGAATGGGCATTCCATTCCATAAGGAGAGGATTTTACTGTAGAAGTAATACATTTTGACTTAAATAATAACTTCCCTTTAAAATTCATATTTTTCTTTTAATAATATTTCGATCCTGATAGCTGCTGCAAATGTTCAACGAGTTCAGAGAAAACTTAGACACCTCAGTAGTTCATTTAGCATGCTCTTTAAATAATAATTAATAGACTTTTTTCCTTAGATGCGAAAGACAAATTATTTTAACAAAAATGTGTTACAAATGTGTTTTTTCCTAGATTTTCATGCAAATGTTACGAAGCAACCTATTTTAAGATAACTTAATAAGAAGTAACACTAAATGTCTCAAAACGGCGAGTCAGTCTTTGCTATTGCAAATAAAGAAAACAGAAAACAGAAAATTTTATGAAAAATATTGTTGCAAAGCAGACATTTATGACATGAAGTCATAGGTTACGTAAAGACGATAAATTGAAGACATAAGTTAAGTAAATGTTAAAGAACTATTGGATATGTATAACCTCGATTGAATTACTTCTTAGCTAAAGTAATTTTTACTTGTAGAAAACGAATAGAAATTTCATCTAAATCTTTAAGTGTAGATGGTAAAAGCTATCGTAGAAATTTTTTTTTCACATATGGAAGTTTTATAACTTAAGAAACAAATAGTTTTTACAAAATCTTTGATTCGTATATTTAAAGATTTTAGAAAATTAGAAAATGTAAATATTTTGCATGGTCATTGTTGTGTTTGGTAAAAGGATGGAAACGCTTTTCTGTTTCGTTCCATCTAGGAGGCCAAAAATTATAGTGGGAGTAAATACATTGTGTTGAATGCGGGCCAGCAAAATACCCATAAAGAAATGACAAAAAAAATCTTGATTATACTTCTCTAAGATTTTTAATAATAATATTAAATAAAAAACTAGAGAGAAAACAAAATAAAACAGGAAGATGTTACCTGAAACTTGAAGATCGATGATTGAGACAACATGAAGAATAATTCACTTGAGACGATATTAAAAATTGAAGAACAAACTTTATTTATTTATTTTATTTTTTATGAAAAGAAAATGAAGAATATGGTTGTTAGTTTTATAATAATAATTTTCTTTATGAATCACTTGATAAATGCGATCTATCTTGATATTATAGATCAAACAAACATTTGTGACATCTTGAATCATAAAAGAACATTTGAATCTGAAGAGCACTCTCTCTTCTTTTGGGGATGCCGATAAGATGAGAATTACATTTTTTTTTAAACAATCTTCAAAATCGAAACTTTATTTTTGTGAGGATAATATATTTTTTTTCTTCATAAAGCTTTCAAGAAAACAATCTTCGAAAGAATATAAAATGGAAAAGAAGAATTAGAAGAACTGTAGTTAAAATAATACCGGACAACGCCACCGATACTGTAACGAACCACAAATAATTCCATTATGTTCTGCTCAGCTTATTCGAGTTTACAACGGCCGACAAGCCACCAGAAGGAACAGGCCGGAGCGGCAGAGGTGCCTTACTCACTCCCAAAAATCAACTGACAACCGGTCGTTTCTGAGGGCAGTGGAAAGAGAAAGGGTTGCAGTAATATCGCAACACGCCAAGTTGGCAAAGTTAGAATGGGCGAAGCGAGAGAGAAAAGCCAAGCTACGTACAAATACATAGGGAAATATGAATTTAATAGCATAAATATGATAGTACTTTTAAAGAAGCAAAGCCAAAAAGGTGGCCAGGAACTTAACTGCTTAAATCACGTCATCAGTAGAATTTAATTTCATAGGCCAAGGGGAGGGCTTAATTTAACGGAAGTAACCGCCTCAGAGAACCTTGGAGAACCTTCTAGAAGCATTTTAAACCGGAAGGAATGAATTCGAAAAATATTTTACCGTTTTAGAATATTCGAAAAGCTACGTACGGAATAAATATTTACAGAGAAGGCATCAAAAGAGACGAAATCGAAATAATATTTAAAATGAGAACATTAATGAAAAAATGAATGATGGCTAATAAAATAGTTGATACAATTAAATTAAAAGAAAATATGGCAGGGGTTTTCGAGTAACCACCACAGTCATATTAACATTTATTTTTTTTACTTAAAATACATGACCTCCCAAGTATAGAAAACAACAAAACGCAGCCAATTGAAAGTTTTAACGGTCATTGAATTCTTCATAGCTTACTCTTGACAGCAAGCATAAACATAACATATGTTTATTATATCCCATACATTTTCATCATATATCACAGCCGATTTCAGAAATGTTTGAAAGACTGGTCACAAAGTGTAAAATAAAATGCATTTTCATGCAAAAAGGCGATTTATTATCTATAGGAATACTTTTTGTTGCATAACAATTTTTTCGAAAATAATATAGTGTAATTCAGTCTGACACATCCGTTTCGTTACTTTATATTATTTTATTTTATTTTCATCTTAGATAAATTAGAAGAAATACTCCCTTTATTATTGACAAGAAATCAAGAGCATGTCACTTTTACAACTCGTATTATAATTTATCTAAAATGTATTAAAAATACATATATAAATCATTATATGTTATTCTTTGTTTACATTACGTTGATTAAAATGTTTTTAGTCATTTTTAAAATATGAAACAATAAACACATACGAATACAGCAAAGCTCAGTACAGTAAACTTCGATGGAATCTATAATTGTCTTCTAGCGGTTTTTAAATTTTTCAATTTTTTTCAGGAAAAAGAAAATGTAGTGCATGTGCGTCTGAAAAGAGATTGATCTCATTAATGACCTCATTGAAGTCTATCTGAAGCCTTATTTAAATTTAATATAATACAGATCTAGACATCAAGATGTAGTTGCAGACATGAAAATAGATAGAAATTCAAAAGGGGCATGGCTGAGCTATGTGGTGTATGCTGCATCAAATCGCATTCAATTTTGTACTGCGTCCAGCCTCACACCATAAAAACACGTTGACTGGAAAGATCTTCATGACAGAGAACAATTTTCCTACTGAATTTCTTTTTACGTTTTTCGCAAAAAAAGAATTCCAACATCCCAAAGAATGAAAAACCTGTAACTGCATATTGCACTGTGGAGTTTCAGGGACTCTTTCTACAGAAAAACTGGCTTGTAAAGACAAATGCCAAAGCTACCTCGTGAAAAAATTAAAAACCGCGAAAAAAGCTGTTGCAGCGAAAGTATCTCCTCTTGGTTGAAAAGTGTCACTAAAACAATAATTGTATATTTGTAATAGATACCTTTCTGTTTTATTTTACATCGTAATTTGTCCGATTTTGACAAGGTTTAATAAACTAAAATTACTAAATGCATAATTTCAGAATAAACTTCAGTTCCTTTTAGACTCCATAGTTTCTGTTCAATAAATGAATAAGAAGTTCTTTAGAATACAGACATTACAAAATGAAAATCATATATTTTTTTTCGGGGAATAACTATAAACCTGTGTATCATTCCAATAAATAGCTGCAACAGTCACATAATCAAACATGGAAGAATTAATCTATAGTTCATCACTATGCTTGTAGCATTTACTAAACAAGAATCTAATTCCGCTAACGCCTTAATGATTTGAGATTATGAAGAGAAATTAGGTGTTATCACATTTATATGATTACAAATATATTTTTTTCCCGTTCCTGCATATGATATTGATTTCATATTCACACAACTAATATATAATCAGTTAATGATAATCGAAAAAGAATGCTGTAGAGTATCAACTAGTTGATAACAAAGGAAGAAAAAAACATAAAATATGTTAGTATAATTTTAGAAAGTCAAAGAAAATATTTGGTAAAAAATATATAGTTTTGTAACTGTTGAAAATTATACTTTTAGTATTATAAAACACTTTTAGAATTATGTTATTGTTATAGGGAACAATTTATTTCTATCACATACAATTTAAAAAGAATTTCACACTAATATGAAATAAGTTATCTACAAGGATATAAAAACGATCGCACTAAAAGAAGTTCATCCTCATAAGTAAATGAAACAGAAATGGGAATTCACGTATCAGTAGAAAATTAAGGCGAAACAGAGGATCACAACATGCCACAATATATCGTACGTTGCTTTTTTTACTTTCTTCTATCTTCAATAGAAGAAAGTATTATAATCAAAATTTTTTTCGACTTCCATTTTTCGACGGATTCACACGTTTTAGGGGTGTCCAAAAAACCTGTTTTTACAAAATGTATGTCTGTTCGTGTGTCTGTGTGTCTATGTGTGTGCGTGTCTGCGTGTGTGTCTATGTTGCCATTCTACCATCAAAAAGTGTAAGAAGTTATGCATAATTTTTTTGTGTGAATGTTTCTGACTGTGGCAAGAAAGTCCTCCTTCAGTTTTGAAATATTCCGCCGGAAGGGGGCGCTGCAATCGCGATTTTTGTGCCATTTTCAATATTGTACCAGTCAAGAGTATATGAAGTTATGCATCGCATTGAACCAAAATGTTTGTGTTAGTGTATGACTATCGCTAGTTGCTTCTCCCTGAATTTGAAAAAAAATCCGCCGAAGGGGGCGCTGCAATCGCGATTTTTGTGCCATTTTCAATATTGTACCGGCCAAAATTATATGAAGTTATAAATCGAATTGAACCAAATTTTTGTCTAAGTGTATGAGTATGGCTAATTGGTCCTCCCTGAAAAAAATCCGCCGGAAGGGCGCGCTGCAATCGCGATTTTTGTGCCATTTTCAATATTGTACCGACCAAAAGTATATGAAGTTATGCATCGAATTGAACCAAATTTTTGTGTAAGTGTACGGCTATGACTAGTTAGTGTATCTGTGTGTCTATGTGTGTGCGTGTCTGTGTGTGTGTCTATGTGTATGTCGCCATTCTACCATCAAAAAGTGTAAAAAGTTATGCATAAATTTTTTTGTGAATGTTTCTGGCTGTGGCAAGAAAGTCCTCCTTCAGTTTTGAAATATTCCGCCGGAAGGGGGCGCTGCAATCGCGATTTTTGATCCATTTTCAATATTGTACCAGCCAAGAGTATATGAAGTTATGCATCGCATTGAACCAAAATGTTTGTGTTAGTGTATGACTATCGCTAGTTGTTTCTCCCTGAATTTGAAAAAAAATCAGCCGAAGGGGGCGCTGCAATCGCGATTTTTGTGCCATTTTCAATATTGTACCGACGAAAAGTATATGAATTTATACAACGAATTGAACCAAATTTTTTCTTTAAGTGTATGGCTATGGCTAGTTGGTCCTCCCTGAATTTGAAAAAAATCCGCCTGAAGGGGGCGCTGCAATAGCCAATTTTATGCCACTATCAATATTGCACCACCTAAAAGTGTATGAAGTTAGTCCTAGAACTGAACTAAACTTTTTGTATATAATTATTTTTTGGTAAGACAAATAGGTCCTCCCTCTATTAAAAAAAGAAATCTGCCTATTATTCTACAGTTCATTGGCTCGTGTAAAGACGGAAATTCGCTTTTACGCCGATTAATTGATTGAAGGAGAAATTTAAGATGAAAACCAAAGTTCGTATGGTATTGAATTTAAATTATTAAAACATTAAAATGAGTAACTATTTTTTAAAAATATTAAAATGTACGTATGAGATAAAAGAAAGTTTTGGGATTGTCACATCCAACAAGGTTTTTTTTTTTTGACGTCACGCTGATTTTATAAATTGTAACATTGCGTCTGTCAACATTTTTTGTATTATTTTTAAAGTTACGTTTTCGCATTAATATGTGCATTTCCTTCATGAAGTTGATTTAAAACTTTCTGGATTGATACATATGATGAATATTTTTTCAAGTGATAACTAATCTAGCAAAACCATGTTAACCAAATAAGCATGCATGTTCTTTATACTGCACGCATTGTTCTATGTGTACGTTTTGCTTACTGGTGTATGGAAGGAATAGATTCAAAATAATATATTCTATTAAAAAATAATATTGATAACAGTTTGTTCTAGATTTGGTTGAAGCACACAAATTGTTTTTTTGTAAACAGGAAAGTAAACAATTAAAAACTCTCTAACTGGATAAAAACACCGATAATTTTTTTTTTTTTGTTTTTTTTTAATCAAGTGGATTCATTTTTTTTTTCGGATTGCGCACAAAAATTCTATTTTCTAAACAATAAAGGAAACAATTTGGAAAAACTCTAACTGGATAAAAGTACTTTTATTGTGTTATTAAATTAAATTGTTTCATATTTTGTTTGAAAGGCGCACAATACTGCCATTTTGTAAACAAGAAAGGAAGCAATTTCTAAGAAACTTCAGTTACAGGAAAAGATGATTGGTATTTTACTAAATTAAATGGATGTAGTTTTTCTTCGAATTGCATAAAGTATTTCCTCTATGTTTGACACAAGCGCTGTAGTGTTAAAAGATGCTGTTGTTTAGGTTGTGAAAATGTTTAGAAGAAAAAAAATGAGAAATGCATTAAAGAAATTCATATAGCTTTCTTACCTTTACATTCAAAAGAAAATCAAGAAAAATCATTCACAACTAAAGAAAGTAAAATGCAGTAGGTAAAATAGTATGATTATTTGTACGAATTATGCAAGTGTTATGTAAAAACTGAAGATTGCTGAATGTTTAATTAGCATTTGCACTTTCCTTGAATTAAGCGGTATGTTCTTGCATTTTCAGTGTCAAGGCTAAAACATTTATTCAATTAATTTTTCTTGAGTTTGAATTTTTTTCTTAAATACTGCTTAATAAAGTATTTAACAACGAGTAAATTCGTTGATGCATACCTCAATCTAAACAAATATTTATATACAAAAACGAGGAATTTTTAAGATAAAATAAACTGTTGATTGCATGCATTTCTGTCGAATAAATTCTAAATAAAAATTCTGTTGATCGATATTTTAAATATGATATTTGTTAATATAAAACAAAAATATTTTACAGATCATGAGTGAACAGATAATTTGTTTTTGCATTTAAGCCATTATAGAACTGTACATTGTACAATAGGGTGTGCCGAAAAAAACTTTTTTTCGATTTTCGATTATGGCGGATGCGGAAAAGTGGCTACTGGTGGCACTCAGTTCATACAAAAAATTGGAGATTTTTTGGACATTTCCTTACCCTGCCGCAAACGGCTTGAAGTTTTGCAAAAATACTCATTTTTGAACTTTTTTCGAAAAAAATTAAAAGATGTTAAATTAAATTTATTTTGGTTGTATTTACTTGAGAAGGCATATTTAATGTACCAAATGTTTAAATAAGATCTGATCATGCATTATTTAATATCTATGTGTATTATAACTTAGGCTATTTTTATAGCTTTTTCGCGTATAATAGGCAAAAGTTGTATTTGTTTGAATCGATCGTTAGTTTCTATATCATTTATGTCCCTTGGTCTTCTTTATATTTTTTCTATGTGTCAAAAGTTGTATATTTGGGGAACAGACAGCAGTATACTTTAAAAACAAATCAGGAAGGTGAGAAAGTGGTGAAGCAGGACTCTAAGCGAGCGCAATGACTCGTCGTAATATTCAAAGATTTAAGGACGGAATAGTTGAGAGCCAAAATGCGATAAAGGATTCTTATTATTTATCCTTGCTCAGTTACCTGCGACATTTGTTCAGTGTTAACGTGAAACCCTTTTGTACTGATATACGGTGCTTTTTGGGTCGTCTAATGTGCCATTATAGTGTTTTGTGCGTTTTATTACAACGAGCTTAGAAATGGCTAGTATAAAGGGCCGTGACAATGAAAAGACACGCGATAGCGTGAAAAGTAATTTTTTGGGGGTATCATGCATATTGAAAGAATTGCAATTGCCAACTTATACTGATAATCATACGCCACTACTACTGGTTGCTTCACCATGTAGAAGTTGTGACAGCAGAGAATACGAATCTCGTCATCGATAAAAACAAGTCAGAAGAGAGAAATAGAAACTTGGAAAGAAGATACAGGCAGAAGAAGTTATTGAAAGAAGGAAAATTAAAAGCATATTTTTTGATGGAAGAAAGGATAAAAATATATTCAGAGGAAAAAAAGAACAAGCGGCACCGTCGAAAGAATGGCGAGGAACACATCACCGTGTTATTTCAACCTGGTTAGGAATACTCGGGTCACTTGATACCTCGTTCCGGTCACGGAAAAGAAATAGCAAAATCATTATACAATCTTGCAAGTCACCACAAGTTAGACTTTTCTGGACTGACGAGGTATCAAGGTAACGGAACGAATTATCAAGTAATACAAGTATTCCTAACTAGCTTCAAACAGCACAGTGATGTGTTCCTCGCCTTTCTCTCGACGGTGCCGCTTGTTATTTCTCTTCCTCTTAATATACTTTTATCCTTTCTACCATCAAAAAATATGCTTTAAATTTTCCTTCTTTCAATAACTTCTTCTGCCTGTATCTTCTTTCCAAGTTTCTATTTCTCTCTTCTGACTTTGTTTTTATCGATGACGAGATTTGTATCCTCTGCTGTCACAAATTATACATGGTGAAGCAACCAGTAGTAGTGGCGCATGATTATCAGTATAAGTTGGCAATTGCAATTCTTTCAATATGCATGATACCCCCAAAAAATTACTTTTCACGCTATCGCGTGTCTTTTCATTGTCACGGACCTTTATACTAGCCATTTCTAAGCTCGTTGTAATAAAACGCACAAAACACTATAATGGCACATTAGACGACCCAAAAAGCACCGTATATCACTACAAAAGGGTTTCATGTTAACACTGAACAAATGTCGCAGGTAACTGACCAAGGATAAATAATAAGAATCCTTTATCGCATTTTGGATCTCAACTATTCCGTCCTTCACTCTTTGAATATTACGACGAGTCATTGCGCTCGCTTAGAGTCCTGCTTCACCACTTTCTCACCTTCCAGATTTGTTTTTGAAGTATACTGCTGTCTGTTCCCCAAATATATAACTTT
The DNA here is from genome assembly GCA_964019185.1 of Maratus speculifer. Classification (NCBI taxonomy): domain Eukaryota; kingdom Metazoa; phylum Arthropoda; class Arachnida; order Araneae; family Salticidae; genus Maratus; species Maratus speculifer. The sequence goes on from OZ025291.1 coordinate 171,092,734, forward strand.
TGACACATAGGAAAAATATAAAGAAGACCAAGGGACATAAATAATATAGAAACTAACGATCGATTCAAACAAATACAACTTTTGCCTATTATACGCGAAAAAGCTATAAAAATAGCCTAAGTTATAATACACATAGATATTAAATAATGCATGATCAGATCTTATTTAAACATTTGGTAAATTAAATATGCCTTTTCAAGTAAATACAACAAAAATAAATTTAATTTAAAATTTTTTAATTTTTTTCGAAAAAAGTTCAAAAATGAGCATTTTTGCAAAACTTCATGCCGTTTGCGGCAGGGTAAGGAAATCTCTAAAAAATCTCAAATTTTTTGTATGAACTGAGTGCCACCAGTGGCCACTTTTCCGCACCCGCCGTAATCGAAAATCGAAAAAAAGTTTTTTTCGGCCCACCCTACTGTACAAGACTTTCAACTTTGATTTCTTCTTATTTTTCCCAATAGGATACTAGACATTGAAATTGAGGAAGAAATAAAAGTACACGGTCCGTAAACTCGATTGAGAAACGCAATATATATTTTGTAGATTTTTCCTACTTGGAAGTTCAAATATACAAATGAAATTTTCTTTCAGTTCATATAAGGTACCCTTGGGTAATAACGCCACGTTAAGGTTCTGCCAGTTTCCACGGCTCTGCTTTAGATTGTATTTTTCAAACAAATGTATGATTTGATACAGAAACTCATTGACTATCTGTATAAAAAAAAATAATTTCACAGATATGTATTCATAAAATATAATGGCGTGATTTCTTGACCAATGCTATTTGGCGTTATTACCCACCTATATGGGTAATAACGCCATGCAAACAAAAATATGAAATAAGATTGAATAATTGCATGTAGATTGCCCAATTCTAAAAATACAAACTCTACAAATTTAGAAATTGACGTATTGCATTCTAAGCTATTGAAAATGCTCAATTTTTTGTGAAAGTGTAAGAAAAATAAAGGTGCGGTGTGGGGGGGGGGGAGCATGAGGCAAAAGAATAGCAGACCGTGAGCTTTTTTTTGCTTAAAAAGGACCGCTTAAATATAATTATTAGAAACATTGCACAGTTTTAACTGTGTTTATTTGAATCAGTATTTAGGATGTAGCTCGGCCACTGTAGGGAATCAACCGGGGTATTAATGCCAAGGATTGGCGTTATTACCCCGTTATAGTTATTGCGCTGTACATTTTAAATTACAAATTATCTCGAGAAGATATCCAAAATTATCAACAACATTTTGAAAGTCCATGAAATATACTACAAATTTATGTAATTAACAAAGTATTTCCGGATAAAAAAAATTAGTCTTCACATCACAAAACGTATCTCGCAAATTTTAGATCAAGCGTTAATTTTAGTTGCTTGTAAAAACAATAAGACTTAACAAGTTGGAAATTGCACGTGAAGCGTAGCAAACGAGGTGCGTTCGTACGATAACGAAGTTTTAAAAATATTACTCTTATATCTCAATCTCATAAAATTGTAAATAGTGAATTACAATTAAATCGCTTATCAAGCAATGTTCTCCCTATACCATTATGTAATGGAATACTTTTGTGTGGCCTTGTAAATCAATAACAAATGTTCTTTGCATCACAAATTATGTAAAATGTATATATAATATGTACTTTATAGTTGCATATAAATTTTATTAAGTTCGAATGAGTGCAACACCATTAAAATGCATTTGAAACATTTTCCCCCATTGACCGTAATGTAACGGAATACTTTTGATTGTCCCCGTAATTGATCTATGCATCCGATTTTCATAAAATTTGAAATAACTCGACAAAATTATCTAACAACTATGTATTTTAAATTTCAAACGTATAAAATACATTTGAAACTTTTTCCCCATTGACTATAATGTAATTGAATACTTTTGATTGCCCCTGTAATTGATCTATGCACCCGATTATCAAAAAATTTGAAATAACTCGACAAAATTATGTAATAATTATGTATTTTAAATTTCAAACGATTCGGTTGGGTACTTTTTGCGTTGTTATATGCGGACGGACAGACAGACAGACAGACGGACAGACAGACAGACGGACGGACTGAGCGACAACAATAGGTGCTACGTATTTACATAATTACGAACGCACCTAAAAATTAAACAAATTAACTTGAAGCTGTTTTTTGCGATTTATATTACTCAAAACCCTTCTGCGCAGAGCACACGGGTGTCATTTACCAGATTATTTCATAATTATGCATAATATTAGCACTTGGCGTTATTACCCCGCCTGGCGTTATTACCTCAGACCACCTTACTCAGATTTCATATTTTTTACATTACAATCTTTTTACTCATAAAAAAAACGATAATGTTCAAAATAAACTCAAATATATTTATTGCTTTACATTTGTTTAATTATTTATTTATTTCTTTATTTTTTTGTGTTGGAAAATTGTCTTAGTTTAATTTCTGATTTTTTTTAGAATGACATTAATCTCTAACAAAAAATCTCAAATATAGTTAGTCGACGCAAATATGAGATGTAAAATATACGGTGTTGGGAACACAAAAATTAAACCAATTTCTTTATTAACTAAAGTTCTTTATTATTATACTCTAAGCTTAACTATATTCAACTTATCCACATTCAGTACATAGGCCAAAAATACTGCGGTCAGATTTTGAAATTTTTTAATGTTCAACATTCAAAAAATAAAAAAATGAAATTACTCTAATAGAACTTTATTCAGAAAAACAATGATATAAAATATGGTGAATGCATAAAGAAGCCTGGTTTATGAATGAAAGTCAGTGGACAAATATGAGTCTGCATACGTGGAAAACATGTATCCATGTCAATGCTAGGTATTCTTTTAGTAATATTCAGTTAGATAATTTGCTACATCAAGAGCAAATAAAGAGAGACAGTTTTAATCGTTAATTGATTTTATATGTATACCTGATATGATTTATAAAACTATGACAATGGAAAATAATCCATTTGACATTCCGTAACGCCCTCCAGGAAAGATTTATCAATTTTGGATTCTTTTAAATGTTTTTTAGAGAAGTAGAGCGCAAAATGCTTATGGAAAGATGAAAGGAAAATGAATTCGTAGGTAGCTCAATAATCATTCTCCTCAGTATATGTAAGATTAGTGCAGCGATGGTTGATGTAGAATATCAAAATTAGGCATCGAACGTCTTAGATACCTATATATTGAATTTTGAACCAAATATGCTATATTAATATATGTTTGGAGTGAGGGGTGAAGTTTTAAAGGCCTATTTTTAAACAATTTTTAAAAGAGAGGTTGAGTGGGAAAAACTGGTTAAGAATTTATGGTGCTAGATTTATGACATTGTATGAGACGTGGCTACTGGTGTTTGGACTCATTATTAGGGATGTAGTGAGATATACATGAGGGTATATGCTGTATACCATCTGTATTTTATTAAGTAATACGGTATACCTTCTGTTTTTCAAGAAAGCTATAGTACATACACTAGGATATACTGCCTGCCTTGAACGTATATCCTCTACTTAGAAGGTAAACACTCTGTTTTTTACGGTATCACTACGGCTCATGATGATAGTGATATAGCACATGTCTCATCCATTGTCACAAATCTAACCCCATGAGATCCAAACGAGTATTTCTACCTCACCCCCCATTAAAAGCCGTTTAAATATCTTTAAATTTTCATCCCTCCCTCCAAAAATAAGTTAATAAAGAAGCTAAGTTTCTGAAATTGAGCGTACAGGCATCTAAGACATTAAGTTTAAATATTTCACATCAACCATAGCTATAAAAATATTTTCTATACACTACTGTTTTTTATTATAGAATTTATTGGCATTTGTTTATTATTATTATTTTTTAACCTTGACTAACTCCAGATATCATTTTGCTAAGTTCAATGATGCTGAATCGTTGTCTATTTAATTTTTGCATGTTACAATCTGTATAGTTTCTGCTAAATAAATTAGAAAATTTCCTTCTTTCTTAGAATCTATAATTCTATATATTTAGCAAGACATATTGGTTTTAAATAAAATCATACAGAAACTTCATTATGTAAAAAATTCTAAATAATGTTTATACATGATAAAATAATTTTTAAACATTTTACTTTATATGGAAATCAAGAAACCATTCCTTGGATTATCTATCCCTAACTATATATTTGTAAATTTAAAGTCATTTACACAATACTCTTTGTGAAATTTTCCGTACAACGTTAAACGTTCTCTGAAATGAAGAAAGTCACATTATTTCTATTAACCTTTAGATTAAATGGAGTAGGAAAATTTAATTCTGTAAAGCGTACTTTAATTTAGATTCTAATTGTCTCGCTACGTTGTGTCTTTCAACAAAGATTCTTGGCATTTCCTTTTCAGAATTTGCTGGCTGGTATTGTTCAAAGGAGCGGAATAGGAATTTAACCCAAAATTAAATTTCATCTCAGTTGTGTTATAGGAATGTCTCTGCATAAATGCTTCACTTAAAAATTTGATAATATTTTTATTTTTAAGATTTAAAATATTAATGCATCATATTTTAGTGCATCAGACATAAAATAAAATAGAAAACAAATTCATATATTATCCATTTATATTTTTATAACATGCATAAGATATTTTATCCTTCCACTTTAGAATGGAAACATCTTCAATAAAATAAGATTTAATTGGACAATTTTATAAAAATATGCAAGCATCTATACTCATTGTAATCTGAAAAAACTACAAAATGTTTGATAAAAAGTGCTTAACAATTTTCTGTACTTATGTTCTAAAGACATATTATGTATTCAATAAAGACAAACTTTAAATGATTTTAGACATTCTCATATTAGCTTTACTCTTACCCGGTAATTATTCATCAATCTGAACCACGAGTTCAGTGCTTAACTCTCGGTTGAATCTAAAATCTAATTTACCGATCACTCAACCAGCCGAATTCACAGAAGAAATCGAAACTAAAGAGCAGTTACTCAATCTTCCTACGGGAGAGAGGTTATTTGACCGAGCATGCGCAGTAGGATGGAGTGAAAAATCGAAAGTTGGAATTTTAAATTTTAGATAGCAGCCAAAAGTTGCCTTTTAGTACCTCTAATACACGTGTAAAATTTCATGAATTTTGAAAAACTTCTTGAGTCCCCTACCAGGACATTTATATTTTCATTGATTTATAAGATAGATTCTTACCATAAATTGTACATTAACAGGATTTTTTGGTGATCTCGTTTGATATTTTTATATTTAAAATGTTTAGTATAATACCTTTCATCATTTTCAAACTTTAAGTATTTAGTTTTAAATATTTGAAACGGTTTTTTGAGTTTTAAAAATTGTATGTTGTCATTTTTACAGTCAAAATGAGTACATGTGTAAGCAAATCGAAGTTTACCATTACTAGAAGTTGGTGATTCTTCAAAATTAAATAAAGCTGTTTTGCCAACAATAGCAGATTTCTATAAAATATTATTATTACACAAAACAATAAATAAAGCACAGCAGTAATTGTAAAATGTTGCATAAATCAGAGGTAAAAAAAATCCTATGAGAAAATATCGAAGGCATCAATTATTGTAGTTTCCAAAAAACGTATGATCAAATGATACACAACAATTTTTCTGAATATCAGAAGCTTATTTAATTCCCCCAAATTAAAGGAAATTATGGAAAATTGGAGATATATGGAAGAACTATAAGTGAAAAACATACTCTCTGAATTTAAGAGTCAAATGAGTTGCATTTGGGACACATTACACCAACTTTTGGACCAGGAAAGATCATTGTAGGAAGTATTAAAATATTTCTCTAAAAACATTTAAACCTTGATAAATTTATGGCAATAGGCTGTGACGGAATAACTCTAAACAGTAAGATAAAAACTCATGTTAATAGATTTTTTAAACTAAGATTTATTCGTCCGTTGTAGTGATTAAATGTCAGCTCTCTGCAAACGAATTGCCCCTAAGTCATTGAACTTGATAAACAAAATAAAGGCTCACGAGCTATTCCTGTTCTAATTGGAAAGTCGTTGGATCAATGTGAACAATATTCAGTTATGTAAATTTAAAAATATCTGCTCCTATCACAGAGAAATGAACTCTGGAGAGTTAAGTGTAGAACAAAATTATTTTTATGACATGTGTCAAACATTTGCATCTGGTTAATGCTCCTCAAATCTGGTAAATCGTGATCCAGCAAAAACGTCGCACTCTAATGATTGACAACTGCTAATTGATTACTTGGTTGACAGATTGGAAGTCAGAATTCATCCCAAAATCTGAAGATTATGGCTGAATTTGTAATGAAAGTACATTCTTTATGTTTTATTCAAATTCTTATTATGCAAATATAGAGCTCAAAATGTTTTTTATAAACAATTGAGTTGTTTCGTTATTTGAGGGAATATTTAAAGAAAATTCTCAATTCCGTTATTCAACAAAACGTATACTTCTGTCATTGAGATGAAAATTTACAGGAATGATAACTGATAAAAAAATTCATGTTGGATAATTTGGATTCAGAAGAATATTGAAGATGAAGGATATTATGTGTTCTATAATAAAACAGTTTCATATTCCAATATTAAAATTCAGTGTTACAAACTATATAAACATTATTAACTGGCAAAAATGTGAAATAACCCCACATTCTTAAAAAAGTACCAAGAGAGAAACTGAAAATTCTCAGAAAAAAATCGCACGTTCCATCTTTTCAATTGAAAAATTTTCCTGTTAGATTCAAGTATTCGAATAATGCGTAAACTTAGTTGCTGAAATGCCATTAGGGGCTGTAGTAGAAGAAGTAAGAACCAGATATATATGAGCAAAAATCAAATCACGAAAAGCAATACCTAATTTTGATAACAAAGACCAATATAAATTAGAGTGATAGAAAGAACGTTTTACAATACACCGTAGATATTCTTTTTATTTCAATACTATATATACAGAAAACTGCATATTCTTTATATTTAGAGAACTATCTTTCATGTGCATTTGAAAAATAAAAGTAAAATGCCTGTCTAATTATTGTGCTTTCTCTTCTGCGTGACAATACGATTCACATTTTAGGGTTTTTTCGTGATTCAAAGAGTTAAAGCGCAATGATACTTAGATCGTTCACAAGTAATATTTTAAGAAGTCATTTTTGTGGGTTATTTTACTGAAATCAGAAATTTAGTTTTAAAAAAAAGTTGATTTATTTACACTATATTGTGAAATCTTGATTTTCACATAAAAAGAGCATAATCTTTAAGAGCTGGGAAGGCACTAAAATTAATTCCAAAAGAAATGAAATTTTAACCACATATTCAGTGTTCCCAAAAGCAACATTTTAGACCTATCCAAAGAAAAAGTTCCGAAATTTTTTTTTTTTCGTCATTTACACTGCATAGTGAAATCTTGATTTTCACATACAAAGAGCATAATCTTTAAGAGCTGGTAGGGAACTAAAGATGAATTCCAAACGAAATGAAATTTTAACTTTATATTCAGTGTGCCAAAAGGCAACTTTTTAGGCCTATCCAAAGAAAAAAATCCGAAAAAAAATTTTTTTGGTCTTTTTCACTCCACCCTAATGCGCAGTTGAATCAAACATGGCGGCAGCTTTGAATTGAACACTATTGGATTTTTTTCAAAGAGAGAGGTTTGTAATTTACTAAGTAAACGAAATATTAATTATTAAATATGTTGTTGTGAAAGAATGTGTTGCTTTAAAATTTTGACTTTTTTTAACCTTTTTAACGCTATAATCGAAAATATTAATTTATAATGAGGTAATATTAATTTGTAATATCAGGTAGCTCCATCTACCAAATGTGAATATAAAGAAAGTTCTGTTATGAAAAAGTTTGGTTAATAATTTAGATTTTTTTTATAAAAATAAAAAAGAAAGCAGTTTTTTCTTAAATTTCAGTTTCTGCTTTTTTATGTTTGTTTAAAGCATGCAATTGAAAAAACAGGAATTTGTTGACGGCAAAACAATAAGCCGTTAAACTATAATACAGTATAATAATTAATTTTCTTTTTTTTCTTTTGCTGTAAATAATTACATTTATTTAGAAGAAGCATTTTTCTAAAGATTTATATTTAAAATTTTGGCATTTAAAAATTTGCGCATCAATTACATTAGTCAAACTAATTAAAACATTAGATTTATGTTAGAAAAATGTTGAAATGAATACATGAAAAAATATATGCATTTTCAATATTTTAATTTCCGTTGAAAAATAAATAAATAAACTAGCTCGTTTTTTCTTTTATTCTAATTACTATTGCTAACCTGGTTAGAAAATTGTTTATTAAATTTAATGATTAAAGAAATTTTTTTAATCAAGTAACTTTTATAAAAGAATTTTACTGTAACGCAAAATCTTGTAAAAATAAAAATCTTATAACTGTATCGGTATTTGAAATCTTTGAATCTAATTTTGTGAACGAACATAATAACCAAATCACAACGGTAATCTGAAATTTATCTATCTAAAAATTAAACACAAATATGCGTTTAAAATCTTGTTTTTGCTTCGCAATTAAAAACTGTTGGTACGTGAGGACAGGACAGAACTCATGAAAGCGATAAGTACGTCATGTGATTCGTTTGGACAATCAGGTATGCACATTTCAACCTGAAATTGAAGCTATTAAGATAGCGATGAATTTCAAGTATTAACCGACTGTTAGATTTTCTAACCTAAGGTTTCTCAACTGCGCGTTGAACCGCGAGTTGAAGGTTGATGAAGACTTGCCCGGTTAGTTTATTTAGTTAGGTACTTATATCTGCAGAATTTTCGAAGAGTACATTGAATAATACAAAAATTGTATTATAAAGGTAAAAGACATGCTTCAGTAATTTTAACCTTATATATATGAATATAGTGGTAAAGACCTTAACAATCAATTTCTTTTTATAAAAAATATCGCAGATTTCTATATCTTATAGAGAAAATATGCTTATTTAAGTACATTTTTTTTTAAATTGTATCATAATTTAAAGCTTTTTATGGTGTTTAAAATAACATTCAAACTTTACTACTTAAAAATATATTTCAAAAGAAAGATGCAAAATACGATTACGGAATATAAAAAACTCTTAAATTTAAAACTCGGTAAATATATTTTTATATGTTTATGTCGGTGTAGAGTGATTTCATAAATAAATAAATAAATAAATAAACAATACAAAACACGAAATAGTTTTAATTCGATTTTCATAAAATTTTAAATGACTCAACATAATTCAGCAATTATTATGTATATTACATTAAAAACTATTGTGTTTGGTAGTTTTAGCTTTGCTATATGTGGACAGACGGACGGACGAAACGGAAACACTATAGATGCTATGTACACATACAATTATGAACGCACCAAATAATTGGTTAGAATTATCAAGGATTCTGGAATTTCTTCATCAAGACATCAGGCTAGTGACGCCCGTCTTTAATTGGTTACGTTTACATTATTTTAATCATTAAATCTTTATAAAAATTACAGTAAAATATTAAAACTGCATACTCCAGTCTAAATATTAAAGAAATTATGGAAATTGTTTTATTTATTGAACTGTTGTCTTTTTGCAGTTGTTGTTGTTATTACTTCCATATCTGAAGGTAATATTCTTTATTATGTTTTGAGATTTTCTACAATTTTTTAAATACCTGATTATACATAAACTAGAAAAACACAACAACGGAACTTGAGAAAAAATAGTTTAATAAATAAATATATTTTTGTTTAAACATATTTTTTAATGTATAAAATTGAAACTGGTGTTATAGACAATTGAAATGAAAAAAAAAAAAACTTCTTTAAACACCATAAAATATGTTAACTGCGCAAGGCCTTTCGAAAGAACTTAGTCTTTCTTCGTCAGGCGCAAAAAAGACGTGCGTCCACAATGAATGTAGCGGCACGACTGAAGGGGAATGCGGGAGGGAGAGGGAGCAAGCAGAAGGAACAGCCAATAGGAAAGAAGAAGGCAACAGCCAATCACGGAAGAGCATAAACAAAACTAGAAAGACAATGAAGGAGAGGAAAGGAAGAAGGGGGGAAGGGAAATGGGAAAAAGCGGGGTAAATTAAAAAATTAACTAAAAGGAGAGATTAAAATGAAATAAAATGTACGCAAAAAATATATAAATGAGTGATAATAATAATAATAAAAAAAATAAATAAATAAATAAATAAAAAATAAAAATAAAAATAAAAATAAAAAAATAAAAAAAATAAATAAAAATATAAATGAATAAAAAATAAATAAATAAATAAATAAATAAAAATAACATAAAAAAATAAATAAATAAAATAAAAATAAATAAATAAATAAAATAAAATAAAATAAAAATACATAAAAATAAAAAATAGTTTACAATTATAAACACACATGAATATACCTGAAAAATAGTATACATAATATATATATATATATATAAAATAATAATAATTAAATAATAAACTTAATTATGAAGCAGTGCTGAAAAGATTCTTCCAGGCAACGGAGAGGGTTTTAGAATCAGATTTATCATTAACAATAATATCACGATTAATATAAATAGCTAAATTTTCAAGAAAGTCTAACTCAGAGGAACTATTGGCATTAAAAATAATTTTAGCAGTTTGAAAATTGAAACTATGGCCGGAATCCCAAGAGTGTTTAGCAACAGAAGATTTAGAAATTTCTTGATTAATGACATACCGAGAGTGTTCTTTTAGGCGTTTTTCGAGATTTCTTTTAGTTTGACCAATATACGATAAATCACAGCCATTACAAGGAATATTATAAATACCCCATTTTTGGAGGTCAGGGAAAGGACATTTCATGGAAGGAAATTTTAATTTATTGACCGGTTTAAAGATAACATTAAAATTGAAACGTCTTAAAACTTTAGCTAATTTAAAACATAAAGGAGGATAAAAAGGGAGGACGACCAAATTATCAGGTTTACTTTTATCAATATTAGAAAGAGTGGAATTGTTAGGGGTTCTATTGAATTTGTTCACAGCAGTATTAATGATAGAATGATTGAATCCACGTTTTGCAGCAACAGATTTTAAGTAATTGAGTTCATTCTTAAGAGATGCAAAATCGGAACAAATTTTGAGAGCACGATAAACATAAGTATAAAAAACACCGATCTTCTGATTGACAGGATGATTTGAGAGAGCATGGGGTGGATTAGAGACAGAAAAAGGTTTTCTATAAACACAAGTTTTGAAAGAAGAATCACATTTGGTTACTAAAACATCAAGGAAAGGGAGTTTATTACAATTCTCTAACTCAAAAGTAAACTGAATATGAGGATACAATAGAATTGACAGTTTGAAGAATTGTAGAAATATCAAATGGATTATCCAATAGGACGAAAGTATCATCAACATAACGATGCTCTTCCGTGATTGGCTGTTGCCTTCTTCTTTCCTATCGGCTGTTCCTTCTGCTTGCTCCCTCTCCCTCCCGCATTCCCCTTCAGTCGTGCCGCTACATTCATTGTGGACGCACGTCTTTTTTGCGCCTGACGAAGAAAGACTAAGTTCTTTCGAAAGGCCTTGCGCAGTTAACATATTTTATGGTGTTTAAAGAAGTTTTTTTTTTCATTTCAATATTTTTTTAAATTTATATTAATTAAAGGTTAATTTATTAATTAAAGTTTAAGCATTTATTTACTGCTATAATTTAACAACTATATAAAGACGCATGAAGAATGTAATAATTGTATACAGTTATTCATTTATATACGTGCATTAATTTTGAAGATGCTTAAAACATATGTACATGTTCATAAAAGAAAATAATTCCAAGATTATATGTTCAAGTAATAACGTATTTTTTTATCTTTATTAATTTATTAATTTTATTTTTCTGGGTGGGGGAAGATTGTTAAATATAATAATATTCTTTGATTTTTCGTTTTAAACTTCAGAATTTTTTTCTAAATGTAAGATATCTTCACAAATACAAGAGAAATATCTTCAAACATAAATTTAAGTGTATTCTCTTATTTTTTTGAATATCTTTTCCCCATCAACTCATAAAATACATAAATATATATATTTTTTTTCTTTATAGAAATAAAATGATGCACAGAAAGTAGAGGATAGTTTTATATTTTTGTTAGTGGTTCTTCATCGAGTTTCACATAGATTCTTTTAAAAAATTCCTAAAAATTCAAAAATGTATAAAGCGCACATTCAAATGTATGTCTATTTTAAAAATTTAATCGCATGATATGCTATCTTTTTCCTTTAACATAGACATTTCCATATCTGTATCTTAAAAGCAAAATACTTTTTGTCCATTAAACATACATTTTATTTATAACAAAGATAGATAAATTTAAAATAAGATTTTAAATTGCTTGTATGCATCACAGATCTATTTTAAATAATTATTAAACAAAACATTTTTCTATTGATATTCAGATATAATCGAAACTAAAAACTTTATATTGTTAAAATTTCATAAAAAAATAATAATCAGCTATTTTATGGGCTGCAATTTTAAGTGTGTAATTGAGTATTTAATACAAGATAGATAATAAATATTTGTTACACATTTTTCATAATGTGTTAAATGATAGTAATAATTTAAAAATGCTATAGAGTAGATATAAAAAATATGGAATCATTTATTTTAAAGTATTGAAAAATTTGTTATACCTAAACTTATTTAGAGTATGGTGACGTAGATTTTAAAGTCTAAATGAGAAAATAATCCCTGCCGAATCTTGCAAAAAACGGCAAAAATATTGCTGATTAATGTAATTAAAATCATTTTTTTTTTTTTTTTTTTTTTTTTTTTTTTTTTTTTTTTACAAAAATACTGTAAAATAAAGGATTTTCTGTACATTTTTAATTAGTTTATTAGATTCCCAGCAATCACACAGCTATCGGTAAGTAATCGGAAGATAGCTGCTTGCCACTTCCGGTGGTATTGGAGCCATGCCGGTTGCTACTATCGGATCCATATCTTTTTTGATACGCCGCGCGAAAGAAGCCCGATTCGTGAGACACACCGCCGCGCCGCGCCGCGCCGGTGCATTATGCCGATATTATAAATATTATGCCGATAGCTAACCACAATGAATACCGGCTAAAGCCCGGTAGAAGCAATATATATATATATATATATATAGCGGCGTCATCTATTAGCCATCTTAGCATGTAATTTGAGAGCCAATGAATGTACTTCAGTGTGGGAACAGGCGGGATTAGATCTCGCATCCCCTATCTCGGAACGTGAACGCTTTAACGAATGGACCAGTCAAACCCGTTTATGGGGGGGGGATTCTGTATAGTAAAAAGGGTGTGGCATTTCAATAAGTAGTAGGTAAATGACAAGTGTTATTGACGTAAATGACAGAATTGGAAAACTGTAACATTAAAATGTTTTTATTTTATTTATGTATTCACTTACTTGTAATTGTCTTATGCGCCTGATATTAAAAATTAATTTATTATTTAAATTAATGAATTAGCAAATTAGTTAAGGCAAATGAATTGTTTTTCTTGTAAAATTTTTAGAATGTTTAAGTAGTATATTAAAAAAATTAAAAATAATATTCTTTATTAGAAGTATTGTTTAATTAATAAAATGTTTTATTAAAAACTGTAACATAATTACATGTTTTGCGTTAATTTCTAAAATGTATATTTTTTAACGTAGAAAAACTTATTTTAACTGATATTAAATTGGTAATAATTAACTTTTAATTAGAATAAAAAATATTTTTTGTCATTAAGTGATTTAAAGTAAGATATATGTTTTACGACTATGTTGCAATGTTATTTTGTTGATTATTTGATCTGATTTGTTGATTTGTTGATCTTTTATACACAATTTTTTTAAGTAGGAGATATTGCATATTCCTTTTCATAAATTGAAAAATGCTTAAGTATTAGATATAATATATGAAATTTAGAAGTTTTTCTGTTAATACATTTTTTTAGGAATTTTAAAGTAATTAAATGTAATAAAAGACGAATAATAAAGTAAAAAAAATAAGAAACGTATAATTGTAACATAGAAAAGTTATTTTTAATTAAAAAATAATAAGTTGGTAATTAATCATTCATAATTAAAATGAGAATTCACTTTAAGCCATTTCATGATTTAAACCAGAATTTTTTTTAGTATGTAGCTATATTTATTCCGAATAATTGTTGCAGCCATAATTTTTAAAAATTAAAATAAAATAGTAATATTAATTTATTTTTCTTTTGTAAGATAATATTTTAGAAAACAAAATCTGTTTTTTTGTGATAAAAAATGTGTAGATTTCTTTTATATTTTTTACCTTGTAAAATAATTTCAAATTCTTTTTAGTAATTAATATTAAAATAAAATAGGAAACTGGGTTATTGCTTTAAAAATAAATAAATAAATAGAAAATAAATTTAATTAACTTAAAAAATATTTTTCTGCTTTTCTGCGATTAGGTTTCTACTGAATAATAATTTAAAGGAGCCAATTTAAAAATTCTTTTGTAATTAAAATAACTGTAAGTCATTTTAAAAACTAATTCAAAAACAATATTATCAAATTATAAATATGGGTTATTTCTTATATATTTTTGGTTTATCACTGTTAGAATTTTTATTGAAATACCTGAAATATACATCGCTTATCAAAACTCAAACTCAAATAAAATTGGAAAAAGAAAAAAAAAATCGGTTAAGACTAAGAATTCCGAATTCGGACCGTTTTTGGTAAATATGATCAGGCCACTGTCAGAACTCAGATATTGGTCCTGCGTTCCTGCCGGTGTAAGTCAATAGCCGATACATAACTAAAAGGGGACCGATTACCGTAACCAGATGTCGAAATAGCAGATTGTTAAGTTTCAGTTGCCGACCTGCAACCGACACTTTATCGAAATTACCGTGTCCAGGCCGACACTTAACCAACATTGACGGCTCCGGTCCGATCTTATGCCGAAAGTTATGCGCTTTCTGAGTTGCTTACCGAATTATGAAAAAAAAGTTTTTATTGTCATTACTTGATGCAAAACTAAATGATATTTTATATAAATTTCCATTCTTCCTCATATATTCAATATATTCATATCTTAATTGTAAAAAAAAAGGTTTGTAATACACTTAAATTAATTTTTGGAAAGTAGCAATGCTCCTAAACTCTGCATGTTATATACAGAAAAACCATTTGTATATACATACTTTTGCATATATATTTTCAGCTCATCTTGCACAAATGATTATGAACATTGTACAGTTCCACAACAGACAGTTTCGAACATCTTTCATTTATAGGGTAATAGCAAATATATTTTTTATTTTTATTTTTTATTTTATTTTATTTTATTTTATTTTAATTTTTTTTTAATTTTTTTTTTTTTGCTAACTAGCAGTTTTTTTGACTAACTCTTCAATGAGAAAAATGAAGTCAAACAAATCATTACTTAACCGAAGTTTAAAAAAACTTTCGATAAGAATATCTAGAGACAAATTCCTTTAAAAAAATACAGTCATTGTTCTTAATTTATAGGAATATATTTCGGACCATTATTTCTGAGTTAAGAAAAGCTGTCAGGATATTCATAATTGTAATTGATCAATATTATTTTTACAAAAATGTCAAAGCTGTATTTATTCTCAAATGCAAAACATAAGTATAAAATTGGTATGAAAATTTCCGTACCACAGTTGTTATTAATTTAAAACCGAAAGAGAGCGCGATTTTTTATTCGAAAAGTAAAACAATTTTTAATCATAAAAATATAAAAAATTTTAATCTTTTCCTAACTTTGTTTTGGCGTCTTACTAAGTATAAGTTTTTTAAACTTCATTTATTCTTGGCACGAACTAATTCTTCATTCTGGTAAGGTATTTGAAATAAAGGGTAAATAATTTAGATTTAACGATAAGATTACATCCCTTTGAGACTTTAATTTAATGATCATTCAACCGTATATGACTTTTAGAGCTATATATATCGGTAGAACATTTTGATTAGCTTATCATATAAATAACTAAAATGTCATCAGTAAGTACATAAGTACAAATGTATCCAGTGTAAAAATTCATAGCTTATCATACGTATGGGTTTTTAGCTGATAATATATTATGTTTGAATAATTTTCGGATCTAATACACTAATTAAACTGCTAATCAGAGTAAAATACAATTCTGAAAATGTACTTTAAACTTTTATTATGGAGAGAACTATATGCAAATACATTTGAAAGTTTCGCAGAAAAAAAAAATTTCTAGTCTATATTGCGCGTATAAATCTGGAGTATAATGTGCAATTTTAATACCAAAAATATGATCGAAATTTACCAGTGCGTGTTATTCATCGTATATATAAAAAAAGATTTATAAATAAAGAAAAGATGAGCCGAAAAGAAAGTATATTTACATGGACCGTAAATACTGTTTTATGTTTAAGAAATGATATTACCTTATAAACTTCAAAAATTGCATTAACGAGTAACTTAATAATCGTTTTAAAGACTTAAAACTTAAAAGTTAAAAACTTGAAAATTAAATGACTGTTTTAGCATTCCTCTCGAACATTGATCTGATTTTTATGTCCGTTAAATTGACACATTGACATTGTTGTACATAAAAGTATAAACGAGGTTAATTGTTTCAAATATTTTACTTATATGAGTTGAGTCATTTCATGAAAGGAAAGAGAAAATGTGATTTGTTTTTTCTGTTTGATGAATAAAAAGTACCTTTAAAGAATATTGTTTTCCCAATCGGTTGAAACTTCTGTGTACTATACTTCAAAAGCCTTCGGCAATCCTCGGAATGAGTGACTTCAACAGATAAATGCATTCATATATACATACATTTCATGTTTCTTTGTAAAAAAACATATGAAGTGCCCGTTATATGAAGAATACACTTAAGAATAGAAAAATGATGTCTCAAACTATATACGCAAGTTTTTACAGTATATGATGTGTGAATAAGATATCCGTAATAATAAAATTTAATAAAAAGCATTTTAGGGCATTGTTTTTTTTAGACTAAGATCCTCATATAAAACTCAGGTAATTGTATCTAAATAAGCATGAAATTCTTTCATAACAAAATAAAGATGCAATAAATTACTCTATTAAAAATATTTTTTTTTTTTACTTTTTGATCATATTATAAAAACATAAGTGTTCCGCTTCTGTATTGTGATCTTGTAACATCGCCTTGGCGACAAACACAGCCCACGCCAATTATACGCCAATCGGCAATTTAGTGTAACCCTGCTCACATGTTGTGTGACGCAGTGGATTGAGAGAAACGGTCTCTTAGCAACAAGCTCTAATGCTGCAACAAGCGGCGACTCTTAAGAAAATAAACATTCCATTAAATTTACAGTCTACTTGCTTTTTCTTTTTAATTTAGTTTTTCTTTTTAATTTAGTACACCTCCATACATTTTGGTCCTAACGACCCGGAGGTATGAACGAGCCAGTGTCTTTTCTATTGAATTAAATATTGAATTTATTGAATTTCGTCAACAAGATGAATAATGTCGGAAAGTGAAATAACATCGTTAAACAGAAGGCGAGGGAATATCAAGGCCCAATTCACTAGAATATTTAACGCAACGGATGGAAAAACATTTAATTTATCCGAATGGAAAGCCCACCTGGACTTATTGTCGAAAACAGAAGAAAAGTTTGAAGCTCTTAAACTAGAGTATTATAGAATAATAGAGGAAGAAAATTTGGAAGAAACGGAAAAAGCACTCAGTCAACTGGACGAGGATATTCTAAAACTAGAGGTAAGCTTAAAATCCTCTATTAATGCTTATTATGAAAATACTGATTCTAATAAAAAATCCATTGAACAGGACCAAGCTAAAACGTCTGGCATTAAGCTACCTAGGGTCATATTGCCTGTTTTTAGTGGCAGAATTGAAGAATGGTCCGTATTTTAAAGTATTTTTAATGAGCTTATTAATGATAATTCAAATTTAAAAGATAATGAAAAATTATTTTATTTGCGTTCTGCTTTGACTGGTGAAGCGAGGAGTTTGCTTACACCAGATGAAAATTATGTTTCACTTTTCAATGCGTTAGAATAAAGATACGAGAATAAAAGAGTTATGGTAGATTGTCATATAAAGAATATTTTAAATCTTTATGTAATTAAACAGGAGTCCGCTAAGGATCTCCGCGTTTTATTAGATATTGTAAAGAAAAATTTAAGGGCTTTAAAGATCTTAAAGTATGATAGAGATAATTTCTCGAACGCAATTTTGCTGAATATTATTCTAAATAAATTAGATAACGAAACTCGTAAACAATACGAACTAACATTAAAGGATAATGAAGTGCCTAATTTTGATGAATTTTTAGAATTTCTTGAACGAAGATGTCAAATCTTAAATAGTATAAGTTCTAACGTATCCTCTAAATATACTGCAAAATCCTTATTCATAAAAACAAACAAACCTCAAAGTAAATGTTGCGTAATTTGTAAAACCGAAAACCACCCCTTATATCATTGTGTTAAATATAAAAACATGAAGTTAAGTGAGCGAATTAACCTTGTTAAGAAGAATAAACTTTGCTTCAATTGTTTAAGTTCAGCCTACCTCATTAATTATTGTAATTCAAAAAGCACTTGCCATGTTTGCAAGAGCGCAAGCCATCATTCATCATTACATACCTATTCAACATCAGTAAACAAACCTATAAACAATCTCCCAATACATGAAACAATAAATAGCAATTTTGTTTCGGAAGATTTATCACAAAACGAAACTACTGCTCATTCATTTTTTTCGTATGAAAATGATAATAATAAGTCTGTTTTAATTAGCACTGCAATGATTTATTTGACAGATGTAAATGGCATCAAATTTCCTTTCAGGGCAATATTAGATTCCGCATCGCAGAATTGTTTTTGTACATTTAAAGCAGCACAAATATTAGGCTTTAAAAAAGAGAAAATAAATATTCCTGTAAGTGGAATAAATAAATTGCCTATTTACATTAAATCTAGAATCAAATCAAAGTTGTCAAATAAAATGAATAGTACCAGTTATGATATTGAGTTATTAATCGTTCTAAACATCTGTGAATTCACGCCCTCGAAAAAGATAAACATATCAGATTTAAAAATTCCAGCAAATATTTGTTTAGCGGATAAAAAATTTAACATTCCAAGCAGTGTGGAGATAATTATCGGTGCTGAACTGTATTTTTCTCTTTTAAATGAAGAAAAAATAAAATTAAGCAATAATTTATATTTGCAATCAAGTATTTTCGGTTATATTGTATCTATGACATTGTATTTATGACAAAACAGTAAATAATAATAATACTAATTATTGTTTCTTAACAAAAAATCTTGAAATACTTAATGACACTTTGAAGTCTTTCTGGGAAATTGAAGAAGTAGAAAATTTAAAACCCTGTAACAGTGAAGAATTAGAATATTGTAATGATCACTTCGATAAAACGCACTTCAGAAAACCGGATGTTAGGTTTGTGGTCACGATGCCGTTTAAACCACAGGTTTTAGAACCCGATTTGGGAAATTCCAAAAATCTTGCTTTGAAATGATTAAACTCTCTGTGGCAACGTTTAGATCGAGATCCTGTTATGAAAAATTTATACACAGAATTTATTAAAGAATATAGAGATTTAAGTCACATGCATGAAATAAAAGAAAACACGAACTTTAATGATGGCTATTACTTACCACATCACGGCGTTTTACGACCATCTAGTAAAACCACAAAACTACGCGTCGTTTTTGACGCTAGTGCCAAGTCAACCAACGGAAAATCTTTGAATGATTTATTATGTAAGGGTGGAGTTCTGCAAGATGATCTTTTTTCGATATTAATTAGATTTAGAAAGCATATTTATGCTTTTACTGCGGATATTAAACAAATGTTTAGGATGATAGAAATAAATCCATCCCAGTACAAATATTTAAAAAATTTGTGGAAAGACAGTATGTCATCCCCGGTTAAGGTATTTCAGCTAACAACAGTTTCGTATGGAACATCTTGTGCTCCCTACTTAGCCACCAAAGTATTACAACAATTAGCTCTAGATGAGAAAATGGAATTCCCGTTAGCATCGAAAATTGTTTTGAAGGACTTTTATATGAATGATTGCCTATCAGGCTCATCCAATTTAGAAGAATTCAGATTAATGAAATCGCAATTAACAGAACTCCTTCTAAAGGGAGGGATGGTTTTACACAAATGGTGTACCAATGAGGTCCAATCTACTGATAATCACATGTTTCCCCTGGACAGAAATTCTGAAGAAATAACTGTTAAAACATTAGGGATGTTGTGGAAAAGTTTCAATGATACGTTTAAGTATAAAGTTAATATCAACACAAAGAGTGATTTCACAAAAAGAGATGTACTTTCGCAAATTGCCCGCATTTATGATCCTCTCGGTCTCTTAAGGCCAGTGATTGCTAAAGCAAAAATATTCATGCAGGAGCTATGGCTTCTTAAAATAGAGTGGAATGAGAAGCTGCCCTCTCATGTTGCCAAACAATGGGAAACCTTCCTCGAAAGTCTTAAAGAACTGGAATCCATTGAAGTGCCAAGATGCTTCCTAGCTGTGAACCAATCAGTGGTGTTAAATGGTTTCGCAGATGCGTCTTCCAAGGCTTATGGCGCAGTGATATACATGGAAACATCAAATTCTAGTGAAACCATCAGTCACTTATTATGTAGTAAATCCCGCGTGTGTCCAACCGAAGTAATAACAGTGCCACGTCTCGAACTGTCAGCATGTCTTCTTCTGGCTAAACTCACTAACAAGGTCTTAAATTCATTAGACAAACAAATAGCTTCAGTCAATTTGTTTTCTGATTCAACTATTGCTTTAGCTTGGATAGACACTGCTCCTCATCTCCTGAAAACGCTTGTGGGAAACCGCGTTGTGCAAATTAAGGAACAAACTAAGAACTTTTCATGGTTTCATATTCTGTTAGAACACAATCCAGCTGACTTGATATCAAGAGGTGCAAGTGTGGAAAACCTGTCTTCTAACCAGTTGTGGTGGCATGGCCCGCCTCTTTCAATTCTTGAAGAAACAACAGTAAAAACTGACTCTAATATAAGTGACATTAAAGATGAACATTATTCTAGTGAGCTTAAAGCTCCCAGCAACTTGACATTCGCTATTCATACTGACTCTAATTTCTGTGATAATTTAATTAATCTTAGCAATAATTTCCAAAAATAAATTAGAACTTTAGCTTATATTTTCAGATTCATACATAAATGTAAAAAAGCAACATTTGCAACCGGCCCTCTGTTGCTGGAGGAATTAAGAAAGGCAGAGAATTATTTAATAAAAGATATACAGGTAAAGTATTCCAAAACTGAAATTTTGGCCCTCCAAGCGGGATCTTCGGTTCATCGCGCAAGTAAGTTAAAATTCTTAAATCCCTTTTTAGATGGAGATAGCTTATTGAGGGTGGGAGGAAGACTAGCAAAATCAAATTTGAATTTTGACCATAAACACCCCATTATACTTCCGGCGAGCTGTCGCTTGACGAAACTAATTTTTCAATATTATCATAAACGAGATTTTCATGTAGGACCCCAAGCTCTTTTGAACACTGTACGTCAAAAATATTGGCCGCTTGGTGGCAGAAATATTGCGCGTAAAATTGTACATGAGTGTTTACAATGCTTTAAAATTAAACCTATAACGGCTAGTCAAATGATGGGGGATCTCCCTCCTGAAAGAATAGTGCCCAGTTCCCCATTTTCAAATGTGGGATTAGATTTAAGTGGGCCTTTTGAAATAAAATATAAAGGTCAAAGAAAGGGTACTTTTCAGAAAATCTATGTTGCCATATTTGTATGTATGGTCACTAAAGCTGTGCACTTGGATTTTGTCTCAGATTTGACATCCGAGGCTATAATAGCAACTCTAAAAAGATTCTTCGCTCGTCGTGGGAAAAGCTCTGTAATCTTTAGCGACAATGCTACAAATTTCGTTGGGGCTTCAGCAGAACTAAAACGTTTACGCAGACTTGTTATGAGTGATGAAGTTTCGAACTTTTTAGCTTCTGAAGGTATTAACTGGAAGTTCTCCCCTCCTAGGGCGCCAAATTTTGGTGGCCTTTGGGAGGCAGGAGTCAAATCTTTCAAATAATACTTAAAAAGAGCTGTGGGCTCTCCTCATCTCACGATCGAGGAATTCCTGACAGTTATCACACAGATAGAGGCTATTTTAAATTCGCGACCACTTTGTCCTTTGTCAACAGATCCTGACGATCTTCAGGTGTTGACTCCTGGTCACTTCCTCATAGGAAAGCCTCTTTATTTAATTCCAAAACCCAATTTAAGTGAGGTCAAAGATAATTTGCTAAATAAATGGCAAAGGACTCAAAAATTAACGCAGTTAATATGGAAACGTTGGCAGAATAATTATCTGAGCCAGTTTCAAGAAAGAAACAAGTGGCTATTTAAAAGGCCTAATATTCTGCCAGGAATGCTAGTTTTGCTTAAGGACTCACAGCTATCCATTTGCACTTGGTCACTAGGCCGCATTAATAAGGTATTCCCAGGCGCGGAAGGGATAGTCAGGGTAGTTGAAGTTCGTACCGCTAAGGGTAATTTTAAACGACCTATTTCAAAAATAAGTATATTACCCATTGAGGACAACATCATAGATCTTAAACCTTAAATGTGCTTTATTATGTATTAATTTTTCATGTATTATTTGTGTTTATTTATTTTATTTATTTATTTTTGCTTATAATCTGTATCATGTTGTGTTATTACTTGTATTGCATATGTATCTTGAAATATAAAAATATTTCAACGCCGGGCGGGATGTTCCGCTTCTGTATTGTGATCTTGTAACATCGCCTTGGCGACAAACACAGCCCACGCCAATTATACGCCAATCGGCAATTTAGTGTAACCCTGCTCACATGTTGTGTGACGCAGTGGATTGAGAGAAACGGTCTCTTAGCAACAAGCTCTAATGCTGTAACAAGCGGCGACTCTTAAGAAAATAAACATTCCATTAAATTTACAGTCTACTTGCTTTTTCTTTTTAATTTAGTTTTTCTTTTTAATTTAGTACACCTCCGTACAATAGGTATATTCTTTATTACAGGGAATATTCTTTATTGTATATATGTAAATTATTCACTTTCTTTTTTTTTTTTTTTCTTAACCAGCTAATAACAATTTTAATTTGTATGCAAAACTTTGTGGGATATTTACGTAAAATGTTCTTTACAATTTTATGACGCATTTTATCAGTAAACTGATTTACACATTTAAAACATAACCCAATATTTAAAACTTTTAGCGCCATTATCATAAATATAGTAAATATTGATATTTAGTGTGCCGAAAATTCTTTATTATGTTAATTTCGTATTAAAATTACATACTAGCAATACAAAAAAAAATACTTATATCGCGTAGTTGAAATATTTATACTGATTACTAGATTTTTTAAAAATAAAATCTGGAAGTGTTTTCAAATTTTATACATAAAGCTTTATGCAATAAAAAATACATATTCAAGTAAAAAAAAATATTTAATTCAATGTGTTAAATACGAAAAATATATTCTATAGATTTATCTTATGATTTATCCAAATATTAAAATATTTTTTAATCAAATATTTGATTTAACTGACGAAAGATGGGTACTTCTCCCCAGGTTTTAAATATTTATTCAACAGGTACGTTTATTATTTCGTCATAAAACCGATTCACTAAAAAAATATTAGCATGAAAAGAAAGATGTGATTTAAGAAATATTTTTAGTTAAAAATTCCTATATGGTATCAGTAGGCCTTGAGTAAATATTGCACTAAAGATATTCAAATCCCGATTTAAAGAGCGCTGCAGTTTTCATGAATGCATCCAGGTGAATTATTTTTAGAGATATAGGCAATTTTGCAATACGTGTTACATCCGTATGTATAATTTTGCATTTTTCTTTCATTTCTAACTTTTATTGAATATTGAAAAAATGTTTATATATTTTTTTAATTTGTAAGCCTCCCACATTTGTTTGCGCAACGTTCATTTACTCTTAAATGCACGAACAAAGTTAGCAAATCCCTCCGATTCTCTGCTTTTTTTCCTTCAGATTAATAAGATTGCGTGTTATCATAAAGAGAATACACTATGTTGCCATTGATTATGGGACACTTGCGATTTTAGACATTTTACTAAATATCTAAAAAAATACATGAGGAATAATCTCGAAACTCTTAGTGTATAAATATAATAGTATACGTCATACACTTCCGTGAAGATGTTTTACCGAAACGTCATAGGGGACCGTCAACTAATTAAAAAAGAATGAATATCTTTTGAATAACCCTGTCAAAACTAATGTAGCAAAAACGCTCAAACTCTAGATTATGATTGAATGCCTTATTTTAATACACTGTGTTCATTTTCAGGCAAATAGCATGCACACTCGCAGAGTAATTAAGGTTTTTATAAAAATGGTCCAAAATTTTTCCAAGTTTTTCCATTATAATTTTCAGAGTTCTTAATATAAAAAAATATTTTTTTTCAGAAAATATGACAAACAACATTGCACACAGTACCCTGTAATCAGAATTAAAAAATAATAAAAATTGTATGAAAAATGAGTAGGTTTACTATATAATTTTTTACTGCGCATGCGTCAAAGATATCAAAATTTCATTTGCATTTTATGTTAGCCAAATGTATAGAGCAACTTTTGTAAAAGTCTCAAAATCATAGCTTGAAAATTCTGAAAGTAATCGTCTATAGAAAAAGGACAAAATCTGTTGTTTCCAAAATGAAGCAAAAAAATGAGGGATTTTATCCAAATGCAGTAGTACATCCCATATTGTGTATTCTATATTGACACTAATCAATGAATATATGGATACAACCCCTCTTGTTTGAGCTTCATTTTGAGAATAACGGATTTTCGACTTATTCAATTGACGATTATTGTCAGAATTTTCAAGTTATGATTTTGTGTCTTTCACAAAAGTTGCTCTATACATTTAGCTAACATAGTATGCAAATGAAATTTTGATATCGTTGACGCATGCGCAGTAAAAAATTATTTAGTAAACCAACTCATTTTTTATACAATTTTCATTATTTTTTAATTCTGATTACAGGGTACTGTGTGCAATGTTGTTTGTCATATTTTCTGAAAAAAATAATATTTTATATTTAGAACTCTGAAAATTATAAGGAAAAAACTTGGAAAAATTTGGGATCATTTTTATAAAAACCTTAATTACTCTGCGAGTATGCATGCTATTTGCATAAAAATGAACAAGGCTTATTACAATAAGGCATTCAATCACAATCTAGAGTTTGAGCGCTTTTGCTACATTAGTTTTGACAGGGTTATTCAAAAGATATTCATTCTTTTTTAATTTGTTGACGTCCCCTTTGGAGTTTCGGGAAAAAATCTTCACGGAGATATATGACTTATACTTCTATATTTATACACTAAGAGTTTCGAGATGATTCCTCATGTATTTTTCTAGATATTTAGTAAAATGTCTAAAATCGCAAGTGTCCCATAATCAATGGCAATATAGTGTATGATATAAGACGTATATTTACATGATTATAATAATAAAGTACCTTTAAAGAAACTTTTTACGGAAATAAAAATTAAAAGAAAAAATGGTAGTTTATTCTTGAAATTCCTCACAAATTTCAACTTTTGACGTATAAAGGAAACATTACTGGAACCATAGCATTTTTTAAAGAAGACCTTTTGATTACAACCAATCGATTTAAGTAATTATTACGCAAAAATGAAAAGTTTATACGGAGGTTTCCTCGTCGTTTTCAACTGTTTTATTTATAAACTTAATTCGTTAAATAATTTATTCTTAAAACAGTATTTTATCTATAATATAAATAGAAAACAGAAAGTGCGTAATTTTCTAGGTATGGAATACTTTTAATTATCAACATTTCAGAAAAATAATCAATATTATTTTACAGAAGATAACATTTCACTTAAAATTAATTTGACGAATATTTCTTGCAAGATATATCTTATACTTCTTATAAAAATTAATTAAATTAACTAAACAATTTGAAGTATTCATTTAAGTTTACACAATTTTGAGTATTTAAAAAATATACCTGTAAATTTTTTTTTAACATTTTAATCTCTTTTGAGAAAATAATTAATTTCTTTAATAAAGTGTTTCAAAACTCAATATTTACTTGTTAATCTTTTTATATGTTGTGAAATTCTTTCATTTAGTAAACAAAAAACAAACATTTTTTCTATAAAAGTTCCACGGCTAAGCGGGAAATTCATTTTTATCTAAATTAATTAATTTGGTAAAAAGTTGTTAATATAAAAGGAAAATATTTTAATACGTTACTATTTTTTAATAATTCTCTTTTTTCAAATACATTGTTATTTTTTCTATAGCTTCTTGTATTATTTTTTTTATATCCTAGGTACAAAAATTTATCGTTAAATTAAAATTAAAATGACTATTTAAAATAAGCGATGTCTATTATGTATTTTATTTAATGTATAAGTAAGAACAGAGCAATTGTAAATCATAAGCAATAATTATTTTTTTTTAATTTGACCTTGTTAGAGTCAAATTGATATTAGTAAGTAAAATTGAAAGTATATTCTTTCTTAGCATGTATGATATTTATGAGTTACTGTTTGTATATGAATAAATATAATGCGGTATTTCTGACCTTCATTACAGTTCAGAAGAAAAAGAAATAGACTCATAAAATATTATTGAACTGACTTTTTATACGAATCCGTTAAACTTATATTTTCAATAGTGCGAACAACAACAACAACAATAATAATAATAATAATAATAATCAAAGTATCGATTTTAAATTGCAAAATTGATTTGAAGAATCGGACAGGTGCAAGTTACATGCTATTAAATACATGCGACGTGACTAAATTTTTAAATGCTTATTCAATTTAAATTAAAACATTCGAATAACTTTTGCTATTTTCTATCTTTTTATGTATTTCAAAGCATAAAACTTAAGAGTATTTGTTTTTTTTTCTTTTTTTCCCTTATGATGATAAAAATTTTAATGTATTTTATTATGCATTCATCTTTTTTTTTTTTTTTTTTTTTTTTTTTTTTTTTTTTTTTTGTAAAGTTAACATTTTAAACCTTGTCTTTACTATACAAAATTAACGATTATAGAAAATTAATGACATATTTGAAAATCAACATGTAAAATATTGTATTTTACTTTAAAAATATGCATATAAAAATATGGAAATATGTTATTTTCTGAGAGCGAAAGCTAAATTCTAAAAAGAACTTCATCGAATTTTCACAATTTAAATTGCAAAATACTTTTTTTTTAAATATTTAATATTCTACAAAAGTTATCGAACACAAATATTAATTAGCCTTTTACTGCACGATTTGTTTTAGATTTTTAACTAAAAATATTTAAAATCTATAATATGGGTCTAATATTGAAAAAAAAATAAAAAAAACGATTTTTAAATTTTTTAGCTAAAACTTGATATTTAATTGTTTGTACCCTATATACACATTTAGGATTTATATATATTATTTAACTATATTTTACAACTAAATGAGTTTAAATTAATTAATTTTATTTGCTTAACACTCTGAAACTTTTTATGTTATAATTTTTAAATATTGAATAAAACTAATGAAAGAAAATTTTGACTTTTTTTCTTCAGAAGAACAAATTCTAATTTTTTTGCCCATCTTTCTGACATGGACAGTGTAAGAATTATTTCACTCTCTGAAATGTTCTTTATTCATGATACAATTTTTTTATCAGTGTTCTTCATCAGTGATGGGCAAATTATGGTAATAATAAGAATTACAGTTTTTTAGATATGTGCCCACTCGGCACAATGTTGTAGTTCAGAGAATACATTTAAAATACTAATCAATGAATAAAGCTTGAAGAGGAGGAAGTGTATATCACGTATTTTCCCGAGATATTATTATTATTATTATTATATTATCGCAAAAGAAAAGTAGAATACCAGATAAACTTCATATAAGACACAAAGGGCAACAAGGACTGTACAAGAACAATGCAGAAAGAAATGCAATAAAATCAACTTCCAATTACTTTCTATGATATGTAAACATAATAGAAGTACAGCTACATACCATATCCATAGTACTTCAGGTGTCAGTATATTGGGTAATTTAATCTGCAATCGGGAATAACACAATTATACAATATCCTGAACAATAATTGCGGAACAGATTAATTTACTAATTGTTCTAGAAATGAACACCATGCTATTTGTCATTTAAATCGTTAATCTATTAAGAATTACTCCGCTATTAAAATGTTTTCAAACAAATATTAAAGATAAAAAAAATATTTCCATTTTTTAAAATACATTTATTAGTATTATTTTCTGAATTAATGCAGACGCCACAGTGATTCATATTTGAAGAATTATGTGGAAAATATCTGATAAATCATTTTGAGTAAAGTCGAGAATATTATACTAAAGTCTTTAAAAAAACACTTGACCCTTCCTTCTAAATAAAAGAAATGATCTTTTAGTATGGAAATAAGTAAACAATTAAATACTAAAATGCAACCAATATGGATTGTAGCATTTTCTGATCTGTTCGAAAAAAATTCAAGAATATTTAAAGTTAAATTTTGATAAAAGGCTAAAAAACTAATTTTTTTTAATGATTTATAGAAAACTATAGTAATATTTTTATTGCTATTATTAAAATAATAGCTTTTATTAAAATAATAACTTTTAAAATATGTCAGTGATAGAATGCAATTAAGGCCTTTCTTATGTTTAACGCAACCAGAAATGCGTTTTCATTTGCAATACTGTTTTTAAATTAAAAAAGTATTTTTTTAAATGTATATTACATTTTATTAACTTAACTTTCTTTTACAAAATTTAAAATAACTTTAAAGAAAAATATTTTATATACAAGCTATAAAAGAAAAATCATGTAGTCCTATGTATATATGTGTATCACAACTAAGTATTTATATAGTTTATCATTTCTAGGTTGTTTTTATTAAAATACTTAGAAGAAAAAAAGAAAAAAAAATTAAGCAATTTATTTTTGTATTACAAAAACGTAGGGACTTCATCGCATGGAAATCCATTTACTTCTAAAGTAATTTTTTTACATATGTTTGTTCTCATATTTGATTTCAACAGTTGCATTCTAGTTGAAAGTCTTGTTGTCACTAACGGCGATCGGGCGAACAAATTTTCAGACCCTTTCATACATGTTAGTTTAATATATTAATGCTATTTTGGCCAAAGGGAAATCGAGGGGTTTTGTTTCCAAAAATTGCAAGTATCTAAATATGATATTTATTTTGCGGAATGTAATCTTCAATGTAGCGAAAATAAATTTCATTAAATTCTTTTCTTTTTTCAGAAAATTTTAAAAGCCTTCTCCTATACTTAAAACGTATTAATCTTATGATAAAAAATGATATTATTTGATTAATTATCTCACATATATAAATTAAACTGATATTAAGAAATAGAGCCTTAGTAGGAAACATAGATATATACCACATAAAACAAAGATTTTTAATTCTATTTTTTTATACATGTGATTATGGATGCATGTTGTTATTTCACAATCGTAATTATGAAAATATACAAAATTAGAAGCAAAATTGATCATGGGCAATTACAGAACCACCGATAATTCGATCTTTAAATATTAAAATCTATAACTAATAAACTAGATAGCCAAAGATGACCGACCACTTGCGATTTTAGACATTTTGTTTTATAACTAAATATACTTTTGTTATATACCTAAATTGTTATATACATGAGGAATTATCCTGCAGCTCTAAGCGTGTAAATATATTAGTACATGTTATACACGTTTCTGTGAAAAAAAATTTCCATACTCTATAAGGGACCGTCAACAAATTGAAAAATAACGGCAAACTTTTGGATGGCCTTGTCAAAACTAATGTATCAAAAGCGCTATAACTGTAGATTATGATTAAGTGGCTTATTGTAATATACTGTGTTCATTTTTATGTAGATGGCATGCATATTTGTAGAGAAATTAAGGTTTTTATAAAAACAGTCCCAAAAAATTCCATGATTTTTGCTTATAATTTGCAGAGTTCTTAATATAATATAATGTTCCTTTCTCAAAGTATGACAAACAGCACTGTATACAATATCCTGTCATCAAAATTAAAAAACTGTATGAAAAATGAGCAGGTTTGTTAAATAATTTTTCATTGCGCATCCGTCAACGATATAAAAATTTCATTTGCACATTGTGTCAGCTAAATGTATAGACCAACATTTTTAAATATTTCAAAACATAGCTTGAAAATTGTGAAAGTGATCGTCTATAGAATCAGCTCAAAATCCATTATTCAATAAATGAGGCAAAATGACGAGGGGTTGTATCCATATATGCATTGATTAATGGCAACATATAATATCCAACTTTGCATGCACTACTATATTTGGATAAAACCCCTGATTTGTTTGATTCATTTAATTTAATACAGTTATTAATTTATATTTGTATGCAATTCAAAATGAAAATTTGTATTTCATCGTTCTACAACATCAATAGAAAAATCGCAATCATTTTGAGGTGTCTCGGAAACAAAATTAACAATTTAGAAGGATTTATTAAATATTTATCAGAAATATTTAAGAAAAATCATTGTCTAATAAGGAAATTTTCTAACTTTTTTAGTTTATTTAAACACTTTTTGTCTGTTTTGACTTTCTTTTTTTAAATATATATGTTTGTATTGTTAGTTTACTATTTTTGAAGGTGTTTATTATATATTTTTAAATATGTCTTATAAGATTTTTTCAAATGTTATTGTTATTATTATTAACATTCTTATTATTATAAAATTGTTTTTCTGAAGGGTTTTGTTTTTTTAATAATGATTTTTTTGTATTTCTTTTACTTTTTGTTTTTTCACATTTTGAGATTAATTAAAGTTTTAAGTATTTTTGACCCTCATAGCATGCACGGTCAGAGTGACGTCACAATGACGTCACTGTGAGTCACTTTGGTCACATCACATCTGTGGCCAAAGTGCCACCACTCAGCGACGTCAGATCGTGATTTCTTAAATATCTTTTCAAAATTACAAAAATTCTTCGAAACATGTTATTTACTTTAAAAAACTAGTTTCTGGAAATTTAAATATCGTCGCTTTTGACACAGTTTCGTCACAACGTTAATGTCAAAGTAGTCACAAATGACACACTTTTCACAAATTTGTCACACCGTGATTTTACAAAGTGGTCATAATGTGACGTCACAAAAGAGCTCTAAAACGGCCATAACGACTTCACATTTTAGTCTCTGTGACTCCATATCGATGTCACGTGACGTCACATAGACGATCGATGGACACAAAGTCACAATACGACTTTACAACGACGTCGCAGTGACGTCACCATGCCTTACAGGGAATATATTATCATTTCCAATTTTATTTTATAATACTTCTTTTTTTTCTCTTATTTTTATGTTGTTTAACCATTCTTAAACATTTCCTCTTATTCTCATCTACTGTCTGTACAATTTTAAATATATCTATGGTGGAAGTTCATTTGCCCCACAATCAAGTACTCAACACAACTATTCACAATGTCTTATTGTTCCAATTAATGTAAATGGAATAAAAAAAATGTATAAGAAATTCCCGGTAGATACCTTGAATCATAAATATAATTTAAAAAAGATGCTTTAAATTGGTAACAAAAGAGGATATTTTCAGCTTTCCGTCAATCCACGGCAACGAAGCAGCCAGGATAGAGGCTATTTTCAGCTAGCCACCAATCCGTGGCTACGAAACAGACATCCAATAAGAGCAGGCAATAATTATGAGATTTAACTCCTGCATTTCGCCGCTGAATTCTAGCTCCAAATTGCACACGAATTTGTTAATATTTCCTGCTTTGATGATTTTTTTTTTAAATTCCCGATTGTCTGACAAACGATCTTCAAAATCCACCCACATCACGTCGCGCACATGCTCAGAAGATTTTGCATGGAATAGGTCTCATTGTAGAAAGGAATTTTAAAATAATTCAATTATTCGTTATTTTTGTGGTTCAAAAAAGCTAAAATCAACAACTATAATTCTTTATCCTTCCAAAACATCGTTTTCATAACAGAAATACATACCTGTGTTCACTCAGAGGAAATTTAAAATATAACAAAGTGTAAAATATTCCCAAGATTTTTTTTTCTATTTTAGTATGATTGGAGATTTTCAATATTCGTAATTTATTTCAAAACATCTATGGTTACGGGCAATGCCGGACGGATCAACTAGTTACAAAAAAAAAAGACACAAAATTATGAATTGAGTAAAAGTAGTGAGAATAAAGAGATAATCATGAAATATTTTTTCCAGAGATAACAGTATACAGTATATACAGTGAAGTAATTAAAAAAGATTACACATAATTTAAAATTGTTCCCATAATTTAAGATGTTATTGTGCACATTACAAAAAAATATTTTTTGTATCCCAAACAAGTTCCAACATCAAACAAGTTTGTCTAATTATTTATTTTTCATAACTTTAGTATTAAAGAAAAAGATATAAGTAGGTGGACCTTTCTTTATTCCAAATGTAAAGATTTCACGGGAAATCATAGCAGTGGATACCATTATAATACAAATAAATCTGAACGAGAGGTTTCATATTTCCGAAAGCACTGATATTTTATAAGGTTTCCCTTAACAAAATTTTGTATAGTAGCGAAATACAATCACTTCGGCCAATAAATAATGTTCTTCAAAATATTGCTTTAAATGAATGTAGTGATTTTAAAAAGTACAGAATACATTCTAATTTTGTTGTTTGAAATAAAATTCCTTAAAAATTTATATATCTTAAGTTTAGTCGCAAATTTCTGAAATGATATGTAAATTTAATTCAATTGAAAAGTAGAAAGTATTTTTATTCTACAAGTGCTAAGATCTCGTAATATTAGCAAATGAAAATAAGTATAGGACCAGTCTATTCTTTTCAATGTAACATAATAAGATGATTATAAACTATCCAACAAATAAATAAACGCAAAACGCTTGTGCACTATTTTCTTTATGATCCATTGAATTTTGTTAGGAATAAAAAAAAGCGGATGGCTATCAAATCTCTCAACCTGGAGTAAACGCAACATTATTAGAATGGCGGTATAACACTGTGCTTATTCTTTTATTATAAAATTAGTTTTAGGACTCTGATCAACGTCCAGATAAGTTAAAAAAGAATTCTATTATAAAATCTGTTTTAGAACTCTGACCAACGTCCAGATATGTTAAAAAAAGTAAAAAAAATCCGAATACTTAAATTATGGTAAGAAAAGCCAAGTGAAATATACGAAAAAAAATTACATTTATGCAAGAATAAAACAGGCAGTTTCCAATGTCTTAAAATTCAAATTATGGCACGTATTGTTTTTTACAGAAATAAATAAATAAATAAAAATATTCACCCTTGATGATACAGATGACTTATGATATTTTCGGTATGATTTACGAAATGATACATAACTGTTTCCGAAGCGCGTACAAGATAAATATTCAATGGTGATTTTGAAAGGCTTTAATGAAAAGGTTGGTTTTTGATCAACATAAATATGAATTTATTTGATTATCAATATATTCTTCTTAAAAATTTTGTTCCATTTAAAAAATCATGTGAATCAGAATTTGGCATTTCTTAAAAAATAACACTTCTATTAACAAGTCTCTGGCAACAGTCTCCGATTGATTATCTGCAAACAACACTGAAATGTTCGCAATTTTATCTAGAAATGCTGATATAAATCTAAGAAAAAGAAAAAAACAGAGGGGGGGGGGCGTCCAATTTAAACTAGCAAAAAGCAACTGGGTCGGATATTTAAGTGATATCAGCCATTTTGGAAATATGGAAAAAGGTACCCATTTCACATGTTAAAACAAGAACACAACCTATCCAAATAGTCTTTAGAAGTAATCGGTGGTGAAATACAACAAAAAAATACGAAAAAGTACCACACAAATTATTTACATTTGTAATTTAAATTTAAAATATACTTGTCTTGATCTTTTCCCATCAAATTGCATTAATTAGAAGTTAAATTTAAATTTATTTTGTTAAAAATTAAAACAAATAATAAAACTTGTGTAACGTTATAAGCATAACTTTGAAATATTATTGTTTTTTCATTAAAGCATGAGGTTATTTTTGTTGTTGTTGTTGTTGGGGGTCCTAAAGATTAATCCAGCACAGTATATTTATTTCGGTTAATACAATGGACGATAATTAAATGTACTTTAGAATGAGATTCGCTCTTTGTTTTCAAGGGCAAAAAAAAATATAAACTGCATTCATAGTTAACTACAGAAATATCGTTTTTCAGGACTTTAAAGCATAAAAGAAAAGCACTCATATATTTAATACAGCTGTTTATCTGGACCTGCTTAGTCTGGAATAAATATACTCTAGAATTTTTATATGTTAGTGAGTATCACCGAAAAAAAATGTTTGCTTTTAAAAATGTAGTGTTTTGAATTTGCAGGGGTATGAAACAATTCTCTTACATTATAATCTATAGAAGAAGTAGTTTGCAGAGCATTTTCATATAAATATACCTTATTTCAGTATAGAAAAAAAAAAAGAATTTTCTCATATTTTGTTAATGTTAGACAGTGTTTCAGAGTTTATGCTTGATGGATGATTTTCCTTTCCTGCTCATTTTATTTAAATTGTTTACTTAGATATCGCATTACATTTTATTAAAAAATAATAGTTCAAAATTATGTTAGTGTTAGATTGTATTTCATAATGTATGCTTGATGCATGATTTTCTTTTACGGCTCATTATATTTTAGCTCCTTATTTAGATATCACATTCCATTGTATGAAAAAAATAAACTTTCCTATAATATGTTACGGTAGACAGTGCTTCAAAATACATGCTAGATACAAAAATATAATCTTCTGGTTCTTTTTAACCGTTTCCCTGATTTCTCCGTACGTCATATGGATAATATGCTTTTCCCAATCAGCAGTAAATTTTATTGCAAATTTTGCATTTTAAATTGAACATTTATATCACTCAATAAGGAAAACATTACTGCTTTGAGTTACAGACTATGAAAGATTTAGAATTTTGTAAAAGACGTCAAAAATAGGCATTACTTGAAAGGGTTTTTTTTTAAATATTCATCAGTTAAGGGGTTAATTTCATTGCTTACTTAAATATCTCGTTTAATTTTATGAAAAATTAAATTTCGTATTCATTTAAGTGTATAAACAAAATAATCGTGATGCATGTTTTTCGTTTTCGTTTCATTTTATTACATTGCTTATTCAGAAATCTGACTTTATTTTATAAAAAAAAATCTAATATTACGTTAAAGTCACACAATTTCTAACTTCCGTTTTAATGTTTTACTCGTATAGACTTACGCAAGAAAATTGCTTACACGCATAGACAAAATAAATCATTTAATACCATTCGTATGCTGCTTTCCATGAGTAAAAAAGTAAATCTTAGCTTATGAAATTCATAAACTGAGGTTTTTGAGTATGAAGAGATTTATTGTTCAAGTGAATAATAGACTAATTTAGAAAAGTAATGAGCTTTCTGAAAATGTTTCAATGCATTTTAATGGAGTATTATGTTTATAACAATGGGCTGATAATGAGTTTTAAAATAAGTTCAAATTAAATAAATGTGCATGGAGTAATTATCATGAGAATTTATTTGGCAGCTACATCAGAGGCCATTGTTACTGAAATAATACCGACCACAGAAAACTCGTCTTTCTTAATTAACGTAATATTAATATTCACAATTATATATAAATGTATTTTAATAAATACGAAACTAAACAATTACGTGTGTTTGCATTTTATTGATATTTTTGGTGATAACCTATGCAGTGTGATGAAAAGAACAGAACGAAATAATTTTCAAATATACGCGCTATGTTATTTGATGCATCTCACATCAGGATAGAAATGTGCAATAATGATTTTTAGTGTTCTTTGTAATTAAGAAAATATTAGACAGGTTAAAAGATTTGATAATTCCTAAAAAAATTATAAATAGAAAAATAAGCGTGTAAACTAGAGAAAACGTATAAAAATTTTCAAATTTTTTTTTTTGAATAGCATTCTTTTACAGACCTAAATTAAACAAAAATTGGGATTTAATTTATTTCTTACAATATGTAAAAACATTCACAGAGATGGAAAAAAATCATTTGTAGTTAAAAATTTCCATTTTAAGATGAAAATTAATCTGTGATTTAAAATGTTGTTTGATTTGAAACCTAAATTGAAATCTAAAATAATATATAACTGTTTAATATTACAAAAATAATTCATATTATGACATTTATTTATAGCTGTTTGTTAAATCAGAAGACAGAATCGTAAACTTTCTCTTACATCAGGCCAATTTTCTCAGTGTTTCGTTCCTTTACATAAAATATGTTTTTAGTATGTGGCTTTTAATGTTAACTATACTGTACTTCAAATTTAGATAATTAGCACCTAGTAACCACAGATTACATGTAACTAATACAGAAGAACATCCAATTTGATATTCAAATTTAATAAGTATCTATTTTAACATAATTCAGATTTTATTTTTGGTTTGTAAATATGTGATTTTTAATAAAAGCTGCTTTTAATTAAAAAAAATTTATATCTTGTATTATTAATAGATTTTTTCAACACTTCCTGTAAACTATTACTCAAATTAAATTTAAGTGCGTGGCGTAACACAAATTATTCTTGTTCCTTTCTTTTCGATATACTCTTACATTTTTGAGACAGATGCAAAAAAGACATTTTTTAAAATGCATCTCAGTTCTACAAAGGATAACCTAATACTCATAAATTTTATTTTTTTAATTCTGAAAATTCCAAAGTAAAGAATTGCATTTAGTTTCAAATGGTTTTTTAAATTATTATTATGGTACCACAACGTATTCTAGGTTCATGAGAGTACCTTCCACAATAAAAATATAAAGGATTTTTCAAAATATTTTTCTACAGTTTAAATGATTTCATGCGTAAAAGGAATTTATTCCTTTTATTTGCATTCTTATACGTGGCTGTTCGTATAATTTTATTTTTGTAAAGGTTTTATATAAATAGCTGTACATCAACGTTTTCCTATGTACAGTCGTACAATCTGGTAGTTAACACATGCTGAACAATTGCACCATAAAATATTGCTACTAAGAATTATCTGTTAAAAACACATAACCTTGCTCCTTGCTACACAAAACCAAAATTTTAATATTAACTTGCATAATTAAAAATAAAATGAAATGTAAAATCAATGTTTGGAACCTTCTCTAGGAAAATAACACGGTGAAGTGACTAAATGTTCAGAAATGATAGCATCCTCAGCCGATATAGAATGTCTCGATCCTTGACCAGGGTTGTGACTGCAACGATACACTATCGTTACCTCCAGCAAATAATATTTCTAATAAATTACTTAAATAAATAAACTTTTGATTCATTTCGATTTTATTTTATTATAAACAAACTTTGATGTTCACTGGATGCACTAGTAAAAAAATCCGTTAAATGTAGGGTAAAAACTGCGGGCCAAAATGCTGCCAGCAGTTTTTGTCGTTTAAATTGCAGTAAAATTAGATGTAATTTATTACATATATTAGATTATATACATTAGATTAACTTATTACATCTAATTTTACTACAATTTTTACGGCAAAAACTGCTGGCAACATTGCTGTTGGAAGTTTTTGCCGTAAATATAACGATTTTTTATTTTATTTTATTTTATTTTATTTTATTTTATTTTATTTTACAATGTGGCGATAGTGCATCGTTTGTCCATCATTATAAGTTTATTGTATGGAATATATTAAGATACAAAAGCTTCAGTTTTACTAAAATTTTGTTACAAGACAGTTTCTTTCTGAAAAATCTGAAATATGACATCTTCGTTGCAAAAATAAGCTACCTATATTGCGAAATAAACTTTATTAAATATAATTGTTGATTGTTTCGATTATGAGAATCATTTCCATGCAAAAAATAACTATTGTGCAAGTTTTTTATTGCTGCTGATGTTTAATTTAAAGGTATGCTCAGAATAGCGAGAGAGATTATTTATGCAATTTATATCGAAAGTATATATTATTTATTTTTAAAAAATGAAACTAAATATTTCCAAAAATAAGAATAAATAACATACATTGTCAAAAATAAATCAATGTTATTTTTCTAGTTAACTAACTGGCAACTAGTAACCCATGAGAAAGAATGTTTCATTTTAAATATCATTTTTTAACCAAATATTTTCACACGTAATAATACAATTATTAAAAATAAACTTTTTGTTTATTTTATATAATTCATATATAAATAACAAATGCACGCATAAAGCATGTGCATTACGTCTTCATTTCATTTCATTTTCATTTTAAGGAGAATTGGAGCAATTTTGGACATATGTTGGGTCAGATGACACCCAAAACAATCTTACGCTTTAAAATTTAACTAGTTTTTTAAAGACTTGTAAGCATTTAAAATGAATAAAGTTTAAATAATTAACTGAACTTAATTTTAAAAAAAAATTCTAAATTTATCATTTTAGGAATAGCAACACAGAATTTTGATTGACTTAGTTAAATTTACGATTCTGGTTTTTATTTAACAGTGTATTATTAGAAAATAGTATATTGACTTTAAAATGCAACAAGTATTGCCCGAGATACCTTAAATTTCAATACGTTGTTTATAAAAGAAAGCAACACTTAACTTCAACGTTTTAACTTCTTTATTAATCGATTTGCATATCAATTTTTTCAAGAATTTTATGATCTCTTCCCAATTAGTCTAGAAAGAAATTACGTAAAACAAATTATGTATGCGTGTGAGCCAACAAATAGAAAAAAATCAATTTACAATCATATTTACTTAATTTTAAAAAGTTATCAAAATAATTAAAACTAAATATTAAGTCGAAAACATTGGGATGAGCAAGATAAAAATTGGCCTAGAAATCGAGAAAAAGCAATTACAAGAACCAAGTGATTTTCTATTAGATTATATCTCATACATTTAAATTACATTTTTCCACACTTCAGTAGAAGAATTTCTGGAAACATTCTATCTTGAGAAGTGTAAATGAATTAATTTAAATTAAATTTCCTAAAAAAGAAATCTTGATGTATTTATTTCGTTAAAACTTCGGAAATTTGAATAATCAACTAAAAGTTCATTTCCATATTTTGTAAAGCCTTTAATGCAGTCAAATTTTCAGTACCAACATAGTTACCTTTTGAGGACAAATACTTTCATATTTTGGATTTTTTTGAAGAAAATGGAATATCTTTATGATTTTAAAGAAATTAGTTACAGAAAACAGATAATCTTAAATGCATAAAATACTTTTAACAGCTAGAATGGAAAATGATATGAAGTTTTCCATTTGTTTCCTAGCGCTTGTGCTATAATATTAACTTATTCATTTGTACTGTTTGTTTTTCTTTTAACCTCTATTTTTATTGCTTATTCTATCTTTACAAGCAGAAAGTATTGAATTCATGAATTTTTTTCTAAATCTGGTTTTCAACGGATTTACACGTTTTAGAGTTCAGAAAACCCGAAAAAAATGTTTTTTACAGAATTTCTGTCTGTGAGTCTGTCAATCAGTCTATTTGTATGTATGTTACAAACATTTTGTGGGCGCTCTATTCCAAGAATTAATGCACGGAATTTCACAAAAATTCATTTTCTGTTAGACTTTGATATAAAATAGATCTGATTAGTTTTTCGTGTATATCGCTGAACATCTACCGCTGCTATACTACATTTTTATTAAATACGCTAATAGCCTTATCTCAAGAACTACTGCAAGCATTTTTATAAATGTTTAGATTTAGTTAGTATGTGATTTCAGATGGTACTGATTACGTTTTGGTTCAAATAACTCAACAGGTGACACTGCCATGATGCATTATTCATCATTATCGCAATAGCTTTATCTCAAGAACTAATCAACGGAATTTCACAAAACTTTATATTCTGTGAGAACTTAATATAAACTAGATTTTGTTAGTTTTTGATATTAAACGTTTGGCAGGTGGCAGTGCTATGATGCGTTGTTTACAATTCACGCAATAGCTATATAAGAGCTAATGCATGAATTTCCATAAAACTTTATATTTAGTTAAAAAACGATAAAAAACTGATTACGTTTTGGTATAATTCGCTCGACAAGGTCGCTGCCATGGTGCATTATTCGCGATTATCACAATAGCTCTACC
Source organism: Maratus speculifer (assembly GCA_964019185.1). NCBI lineage: Eukaryota > Metazoa > Arthropoda > Arachnida > Araneae > Salticidae > Maratus > Maratus speculifer. Next base: position 171,133,006 of record OZ025291.1, read on the forward strand.
TCAATAACTAATACACGAAATTTTCTATAACATCTGATTCAGTTAGTCATGATGTAGATTACTGTTGTTTAGCTTTTAGTGTAAATCGCCCTACAAACGGGACTCTACCTTGCATTTTACATGACTTTTCAATAAATCAATCTCGAGAACTAATGCATGGATCTTCATCAAACTTGAGATTCAATTGGTACATGATGAAAAATAGATCTTAATTACTTGTTAGTGTGCATCACTCGACATATAGTGCTGTTATACTGATTTTATTTTATAATTTTGCAGTAGATATATCTTAAAACTAACGGATGTATTTTCAGTTAAACTTCAGGTTCATTTATAAGTTTAAACAAGTTGTTGCTGACTATGCTTCGGTTTAAAACATGTAACGGTTGGCAGTGTTCTGCTGAAATTTTCAGGAAATATTAACATGTATAAGAAACTTTTGGGATTCCCATATCTGAGTAGTTATACTTAACCACACACACACACACATATATATATATGTATGTATGTAGGTATGTATATTACAGTTTTTCATTTTTCAAAAAGTATGATCTTCATATGACTTCGCATACACCCCGAGTCTGAGCTTCTTGTTTATTTCTATTTTAGTTGGCTGGTAATTGAACTAATAAATAGAAACAAAAATAGAAAGTTGGCTGCTAGAAATGGTACTCAGTGTTGAGATTTTAAGATCTCGGATCCCTTTAAAGGAACAAGTAATTTTAATTTTACTTGCCAACACAAAGAAATGAAAAAACACTTGCACTTACTGCTTAATCTACCACTGCTTAACTACAAAAGATGTGGTGGAAAGCAAATATCCCCATTAAGACGAAGAAAGTATTCATGCTGTTATACAAAAATACTTAAATCAGGGTAACGAGAAATCGAGATACACGGATAAAGCAAATATATACTGGCAGATTAAAAAAGGTGACCTCGTCAAATTATTTGACATTTCCCTATAAAATGTGATGCATATAACTAGCATTGCCTTTAGGTACTGCAACATCTATTACAGTACTGATCCGAAGGACATGAACCAGACCTGAAAGGGAATTTGGACGAAACTTTTTGTTTTATGGCTTGCAGTCATCACAACTGTGAACTAACATCAACCAGGACTACAATGGTTTTAAGGGGTTACTAAGGTCTTTTTTATAAAATGAGAATTTTTTTTTTTTATTGAACAAACAATACAAGATAATATGGAATTTTCACCCTTGAAAAATATTTCAAATCCTACTTTTTGGCATTTGAATACTTTGGGGTAATTTAATTTTTTTAGTGGCAACACTAAAACAAACATGTGTTTGTAAAAAAATTTTTCCTTTGTAAATTTTAACTCTCCAATATTCTATGGTGAAACAGTCTGGATAAGTGGTACAGATAATGTAAGTGTCAAAATATTACTTTAAGTAACCTATAACCTATATGTGAACATAGTTTTTCCTTTAACTTTTTATTTTGACAGGAAAATTTGCGTTTTCAAAAATAGTATTTCGGGGCTACTTTCTCCCAGGCTTTTTTTTTTTGTTCAAAAATATCTAGTTACATGGAAATGGTTTTTATGCATCCAAATTTCTTAACAAGTATTTTAAGTAATTTTTCCCACAAACGTTACTGTAGCAAAATGTTGCACTAGTTACTTATTTTTGTTTCAGTTACTGAGGATAACATGACGAAAACTGTTTCTTGTTTCTTTAGTATTAACGATTGAATTATTGTAATTAAATTATAAAAAAAATATATTTGTTTATTAAGTTTGCAGTGTTAATTCATTATCAAATAATATTGCGAAAGGATTTATTTATTTACATATGAAATGTATAAATTTTGTATGAATTTAAGTTCGTGGACCAAAGATGTCGGAAGTAATGTCTATTTTTTTTCCAAAACTTGAAAAACAGTTAAAAAAATTAAAAATAAACAATATCTTATTTAAAACCATGTAGTTTACTTCATTGTCCCATATTAATGTTTTAATCAATTGTTAACATAATTGTGATATTTTAAAATCATATACAGCATTTTACAACAATGGAAATGTGAATGAAAAAAGGCCCAAAGTTGTCCTGGTGGACAGTAATATTGATAGAAGTATTTGAGATGTGTTGTAGTATACCTTTAAATGGTCCTGTTATTCATATTTTTCTGAAGTGATTCTGTGGATTTTGCTTGATAAGAATTTATTTGCAACAATACTGGATGAAGGAAAAACCATTCAAAGCTTTCTAGAAGAACAAAGAGTGAAAATAGTTAACTACGTCCAAAATGACCTAAAAGATGGAAGGCACCCAAAAGAAGATTATAAAAAGTTATTACAGCACTCTTTCTTGCACCTAAGGCGGTGTGTCTGGAAAAGAGTGCAGTTTCAGAATCCCAGGGACTCTAAATCAGTCTAAGGCAATGTATGCTTTTAAAATTTCCCTCTTCAGAACAATTACCTATTTATCAACGAAAATTTAAAAGAATAAAACGGGTTGCGCATTTTGTCAGTCCCATATATGTTCGCGTTTTGCATAAGACAATTGTAAGTCGATGGACTCCAAAGAAGGATTTAGATGTTGTACAGCTTCCAAGCATCTATCCAGATGCAGGTGTAAAGGAAATACTCTCACAGTTGGTAAAAAACGCCTTTGGTATTTATTAGAAACAAACGGAAGATTGTTTTTATCTAGATTAATGTATTACTCATGTTAATAAAGAAAATGTGACAAAAATAATAAACGAATCCTGAAAAGAAACAGAAATTGAGAAACATTTAGGGTAAAAACCTAGTTTTTGAAAGAAAAGACCTGGGTCTTTTCGTTACTTATATGACAAAGGTGTTCTAAAACTGCAGGGATTTTCTATTAAATCACCTGGGGATTTTTTTTAAATGATCAAAAAAGTGCGTAAAAAAGATTTTTTTTAAATGCCGAATCAGTCATGAACATAAAACAAAAAATTTTCATTTTACAACAGCCAGCCATCAAAGAAAAGTCGTTGGCCAGCGAACAAAAGAAAACCTTGCTTCATGCAAAGTTGATACATGTACGGCATATTCTGAATATCATACTATCTATTAATTTTAGTGTTTTATTTTAATGCTATTTTCAGATTTTTAGTTTTCGTATTATAAAAATTAGAATTGAGAACAATCGTATTTTTTACCTACTTTTACAAAACTGATCAAAGTACAAAATAAATATAAACGAAATATAAATATTGTCCAATCTTTTTCAAAATTGTCATATATATGTTTTACATCACTAAAACTCAATGCGTAAGGAACGTCTTCAAAAATTTTCCTTTTTAATTTTTTCCTTACAAAATTAAACACCTTAATATACCGTATTTACTCGTGTATAGGGCGCATGCGTGTATAAGGAGCGCCCCTACTTTACAAGTAAAAATGGCGATTTCGTAAAATCTCGTATATAAGGCGCACCATAAATTTGATACGCTAATGAAAAATGACCAAATAAATTTCAGTTAAAAAAAAAAAAAAGCCGAAACAAACATTATACTAGACCAGAAAACAAGACGAAAATGCATTTTTTGACTTCGGGTTGTAAGAGAATGACGGGAAATAGGAATGAGTGACAGTAAAGAGAATTGCTAATTAGCGTTTAGATAATGTCATTAGCTCTGTTGTATAAAAAACTGCAAGAAATTAAATAAATATGCAGTAATACTTCAATTAAGTAACATTTTCCGAGTTTTAATACCTTCTTTGAAAAATTTCTTGTTTCATATGTATATCGTTCGACTGCATCCAACAGTAAAAAGTTATTCCGTGTATAAGGCGCACTTAGGAGTTTTGCCCTAATTTTTTTGAAAAAAATGCGCCTTATACACGAGTAAATACGGTATATATATATACATATATATATATATATATACACATATATATATATATATACATATATATATATATATATATATATATATATTATTTTTTTATTATTTCACTTTTCGTAGAACAACACATTTCCTGTTTTTTTCCCACTTTAAACATTTTTATATTGAAGTAGTAAAATGTTTATTTAACGTTTTTCATATATTTGCTGCAAGAAAAAGAGGTAATTTCAAAAAAAGTGTAAACAAAAGAAAAACGTCTAGGAGTTTTTATTGCATAAAAATTGTTCAGGTTTTTAAATTGTATTTACTTTTTTTAAAGTATTTTTACTGAAAGTAAAAATGCATTTGTTGTTACATTAAAACTAATTAAAAACATGTTTATTTTTCGTAAAAGTTCATCAATTTAAATTGTTTACTGAAAGTAATTATATTTAACTTTTCTTTAAGCAATATCCATTAGAAATATCTTTAATATTAAGTAAAAAACTCTTTTAGCAACACTTTAAACTAAAAGAATAATTTTCCCAAACTATTACATTGGATAAAGAATTAAGATATTATTGATGATAGACATTTAATGTTTAAAATAAAATAATTTAAAATTAAACTTTTGTTTATGAACTCTTCAAAGACAGTGTTGGTAGTCAGTTATAAAACTTTGGAATATGTAAAAGTATGCAGTTGTGTCTTACAGATTCGAATATAGCACTTATTAAAAGGAAGCAAAAATGTTTAAACAGTTTCAACATAAATTATTCGTTTGTATTTTAATTCTCCTTAATATAATACATGTTGCGATACTCTTATTATTTAAAGTAAGTTATTTCTGTATTTTATCGATCGTGCTTTATTGTAATGTACTCAATTTCATTGTTGCGGAATTGTAACGTTGATTCTAATGCCGTAATTTTATCATTGTAACACCATTGTTATAAACATGTTATTATAAACATATCAGGGGGTTTTTTTCTTGAAACTATCCTCCATTGCAAAGCCTTTAGAGTATTGACTGCATGAACGAACGGATATGATGCAATATAGCCTGGTAGACCATTAGCAAATAATTAATGCTCTTTTCGGTAAAAAATCAATTGAATGATTTTGATCCTGAGAAACAGACAACAAAGAAAATTGAAAGTGTGTAATGAACCATAGTATACAGTGGTGGTCGTAATTATAAGGACAACGCAAAAATTGCCATATTTTGGTTACATTTGGCGGGAGACTTATGCACATTTAATGGATGGAAACCAATGAAAAATGAAGATTATCTTTGTATGATTTTATAAAAAATATGTGGTAAATTCATATTCATAAAATGTATTATGAATTTATACAGGCATTGGTTTTGGACAAAATTATAAGAATAACTGTATTTGTCTGTTCTAAAAAGTAAAATTTGCATGTTTTTTACTCTGCACACGGAAGTTCCAGACGATATAAATGCGTAGTAACCGTTTGGCATCGTATTATTCTGTTTTTCAATCATGCCGCAAGGTGCAAAGCTTTTGGAGTTTCAGAAAGGAAAAATGGATGCATTTCAAAATTCAGGACTTTCTGTATTATAAATTGCTACAAAGTTTAATAGATCAAGAACAGTTATTTACAATTATCTTAAAAATTCCGGTAAATATGGACGGCAAAGACATAGAAGAAGGCTATATTCTGTTTCTGAATGGGGGGAAAGAATGATAATAAGGCGAGCTTGCTCAAAAAAACGGTAAAAAAACACAATTGAACTTAGAATGCAAGTGCTCGAACTGTTCGACGTGTTTTATCAAAACAAAGAAAAAGGTTTGTTGTAGTAAACATGTGTCAAGACCGCGTCTTACAAAAGTTCATGGAAGGCTGAGGATGGAGTTTGCCAAAAAACTGCAATACTATGGGGAAAAAAGTGGGTTTCTGCATTTTCCGATGATAAAAAGATTCATTTAGATAGACTAGATTGTTTTTGCAACTTCTAGTATGATCTTCGTAGAGAAAAAATGATTTTCTCAAAGCATGTATTTGGAAATGATTCTGTAACGGTCTGAGGAGGTTTCAAAACTGGTAGAACTACTCCAACAGTTTTTCTGGAGGGTACGAGGAAGTCTGAGAGTTACATTGATGTATTGGGAATACTCTTCTACCAGAAGCACCGTAATAGCGATTGAAGACTATTTTTTCCAGCAGGACAATGTCAGGATTCATGTTTCCCAAACTTCAAACTCGTGGTATAATGCTAATTCCGTGAAACTACTTGATTCGCCCGCCAGAAGTCCTGATCTGAATCCAATGGAAAAATCTGTTGAGTATTCTGGCACACAAAGTATACAAAAAAGGTATATAATCTCAAAACAAGCAAGAACTCATGTTTTCCATCTAAAAAGATCACTCAAAATCTTCCAAGAACGTTCTTAAGGAATTGTCAAACTCCGTGACGTCAAAACTGATTGAGAAGAAGCGGAGAAATTATTAATTATCAGAATGTTTCAGGCAAAAACATTCATTGTCTTTATAATTTTGTCCAATTTTTACAATGACATATTTTGTTATTTGTGACAAAACATTCATATTTTGCATTTTCCAATGTTTTGAATTCTACAATGATTTCTAATATAGAAAAGCATTTAGTGTATAAATTTCACTTTATTTAGTTCAGAAATAAATTTTTTCTTTGCAATTTTCAATTCTTCTTATAATTCTGACCACCACTGTACTATCTATTGTATTCAGTAATAAAATTAGCATACAAACTAAAAAAGGTAAGTAAAAAACTTACCAGTCCAAGGTTATTCGCCTTCGGGATAAATCAGAACACTGTTACGACATCCTCAGTCAAGCAATAAAGTCAAACTTTGTTAAATAATCAATAGCTTCATTCTTTTTCTAATTTTTTATATGATACTAAAAAACTTAAAAGTTATATTTACAATATGTACAAAAAAATTTACTTTTCGTTTTAATTCTAACAATCATGTTTTAATTTTTCTAGAGGGGAGAAAAAAAACCCGCTTCTTCTCAACATCATAAAAAACATTCTAATTCTGAAAACCATAAAATGGCTGTTGCCAAAATTAAAAGAGAAATATTAAAGTTCTAAAATAAATGTTCATGGAGGTTTGCGTTTTGCAATATCCTTCCACCTTTGAGGTTCATCTAGTGAAGCTCAAAAAACTTTACAGAACTAGCCGTTTCGGCTGCTTCAGCTTTCTTCCCGATTGAGATTGACGGTTGTCATCATCAGGCAAGGGAGACTGGTGTATAGTAGTAGGATCGGAGGCATGGTCTACAGGCTCAACTGGAGTTGTAGAATCTGAAGTAGGAGTGCTGTTCGTTAAAAGAAAAATATTAAAGTTTTAAAATAAATATTCATGGAGGTTTGCGTTTTGCAATACTATCTTTATGCCCTACAATATATATAAAAATTATCATTATTATTTTAATTAATGGAAAATCTTAATGAGTTATTTATAAAATATGTATTTATTTTAATAAGAAAAAAATAGTTAATTTTTATTTGTGATATAAAATTATCAAAATAAAAATTTACAAAGATGGCTTTAAGGATTTCGTACTTGTGCTGTTTCATGGGACTATCTGTAAGGGAGCACTGCGCTGAAATCAATGACGGTTTTGTTGTTGACTGCATGAAAAATTGTTACAAAGTTGGCGTTTGTCATAGCGAAAGTATAGATGTATGCATAGAATGATAATGTTTAATGAGTTTTTCCACGTAAATCTCTGTCTAAGTGAAACCAAAATTTAGACTCAAAGCTGGGCAATCTACGTTAACAAATATTAATTAGTTTATAATATATTTTTATTAAATTATATACTAATATAATGGCTTTTTACATATATATACTTCTTACTTTCACCCTCTCTTTGTTTTTAATAAGGAAACATTGGTCCGCATTATGTTGTAGGACCCACTACATTCATTTTAAAACATGCACTAAAAACACTTTATAATAAAAAAATTCATTTGTTATTAGCAAAGAAAAGTTTAATTTGATATTCATCTTAAAGATAAAATAACAGAATAGAGATGATGAACATATTATTAAACTGATAAATTTATAACAAAGTTTCGAAAGCTCTCGATACTTATGTACCATTCAAGAAAGGAAGATGCAATATGAACATTGTTTAATACTTTTAAAAACGACATTATATCTTAATTTTTAATAAAAAACGAAAGTTATACAATTCGGGAAAATATCGATTTGCAGTTTTCGAAGGTATAGTAGAATTTAGAAGATCTTGGAAATAATGTAACTGTATTTAGAAAATGTCTGTATATGAGTCTGATTGTATGTAATACAAATAACTCACGAACTACCGAAGGGAACTTAGCAACTGTTGTGATTCATTTATATTTAAGAAAAATTAGGGCTTCTTAAATTTGGATACATACCACCAAAATTACGTCGTGATCATTCTGACGCGCTTTCCAAAATAACAGTATTTCGAGAATTAACGTATATAACTTTAAGGTAAATTGGCACTCATAAGGTTTCCTTGCATATTATTCAAATGGTGATGTCAGAATGCTTCATTTTTGGCCATTTCTGAAAAAGCTATTTCTCAAAAATCCATGCATAGAATTTAATAAAATTTCAAATTAAGACTTTGACATAAATTGATGATAATTAGTTTATGTTACACATTGCGCAACATGTGTCGCTAGTATGTTCCATTTTATATGATTTTCAAGGCAATCAAAATAACTAACGTCTCAGGATTTTATTGAACTTAATACAATATTTTAAAATAATATTGCACTTATATTAATTAGCACGTCGCGTTAAGCTGATATATTCTTTATTACTATAATTTTTTAAAGGTTTTATGATGAAAACTAGAACACGGATTTTTTTTAAAGTATAAATTCTGTTAGATCTTGTCATAAAAATATGTTGATTCAAACTTGACTCTAATTAATCTACAGTATGGAAGTTGGGAGCATGACATGGGAAAATAATTCTAATCTTAAATGCAGCCAATTGATGCAGGTTACCTTGAATGATTTTATACATCGTGTAAAAAGAATTTGTGGAAAATCAATTTTTTAAGAATAAGCATAATTTTGAGTCATCAAGCAGATGTTTCAGTGAATCATTTTAATCGAAGTATCTGGAGAACAAATGCTGTATAAAACTATTTCTTCTAATATTTAAATCATTTATGTGTTTAATGTATATAGAACAAATGTCTTTCTTTGACCTCAGTATACTAATTTTTTATGAGTAACACAACAATACATTCATATCCACATTCATCCTTGTTTTCCTTAAAACATCTTGCACGTTTATGTTTACATGTTACGTGATTTCATAAGTTTCGATAGTACAGTCATTTTTATAATTATTACACTAATTTAATAACGCAAAATAAATAAATAAATAAATAAAAACATTAATCGATATGTTCCGAGAGAATATTTTTTAGATTATATGCATTTGAAATAAACAGCTGTTTCATTAGTAATTTATCATTAATGCTTATGGACAAATTTGGCCTTTATTAATAATTATTGTTATTTTTCCTTGATTGAGATTTTATGAAACAGCCGCAAATTTATACAGCATACATTTTGCAGAAAACAGACTAAGTGTGAACAAAATAAAGTGTTGTTGCCTTTACGTTCTATATATCTGGCATTCTATGATAAATTTAGAAATTAATAGATTTTAAATACAGTCTTAAAAGTATTAGACTAATTGGATTTAAGAAGGTGATTCAATAATTTGTGAAAAGGCTGTTTACAAAAAGACATATTTTTCAATTATCAAACGACTTGTATATTATAAATTGCTTATGTAACGGAATATCGCCAAACTAGGTAAAAAGAGCCAATAGATGTCATCGGTAGTATAATCAAGCAATACGCATTAGTTTTGTAAAATTACATTAATTCTAAATACAGAACAAAAAAAATCTTTTCCGTAGTTTGATATTTTTTAAGGTAACATTTCCTTCTTACTATATATATATTTATTCAACCTTTATATAAACCTAAAATGATTATACACTTACAAAAATTATTAGAGAAGAACTTTCCAAATACTTAATTAAACTTTTATATAATCCTTAAAACTATTTTATTCTGGATATTTTTGTTTGCTTTATATTATATGCATCTTCTCCTTAAAGTAAATTATATTTGCCTACTATTAAATATCCCGCAGGGTATAAAACTGACATGTTGATTAATGAAGCATGCAATCTGTAGCAATTAAATTTTCATAAACTAATAATCAAAGAAATTACCAATTCAGATTAAATAATAAGTGTTAAATATATTATATTTACTGGAAACATTTATTAAGACAATGTTTGCATTAAATTGTTTTAAATTTCATAATAAGTTTCATATAACATTTTAGCTGTTGTTTTAAAAACCATCTCTAATTTGATCAAGAAAAATACAGAATATGTTTATTTAAATATATTAGCGAAAAATAGAGTTAGATATTAATTCACTCAATCCTTTGTGACTTTGATTCATTAAGGAAAGTACATAAAAGTAATTTCAAGTTAATCCCATGAGTCATTATTAAATCTTTCAAAATCTTTGAAGAATTCCCAAACGTAAATTTGCAGATATTATTTAAGGTATTCAAATAGCTTACATATATCTAAAAATATTAAGGGAATTAAGAGAAAGTAAATTTATTTTTATTTTTTGCACGAATGATTAATAAAACACCTTTTGTATTTTCATGTTTATTATTTATGAAAGATGCAACACTACATAGAATATGTCATATTCATAAAGATTTTTATGCGAAAACCACTGATGCAAAAATGAAATGTAACGTAATTGATATTTGTGTTTAAAAATATAATAATAAAAAACTATGATGATGAATAAACAATTATTTGTTAATGAAAAATATGATGATGAATAAACAATTATTTGTTAGTGAAAAATATGATAATGAATAAATAATAATTTGTTAATGAAAAATATTTTTTAATCATTTGAGCACTGGAAAATATTTTGATATGCCTGTATGAAAAAATAACTGTACATCTTATCCTTATACAGCTATTATTGAAATTAACAGACGTTTTATTAATAATAATTGCAAATACAGATACCTACATAAATTTGCAAAGATGTCAGCAAGAATATTTTTATTCTGTAAAAAATTATAAAATAATACAGGATCATCGCTTAAAAAATAAAAAAAGTTATCATATAACTAAATAAAATTGAAGTAATTTTTGTTAATATATTAAAATCATTTTATCAAATTATTAATATATTTTCAGCCATTTGCGTTGATGACGAATTTCGTAGTCGCTTTCTTAAGCAATTTTCCTAGCCATTATTCCCTAGTAAAATTATATGTATATATACATATAATTTTTTTTTTTTGGGGGGGGGGGCTGTTAAACATAATTATCATTAATTATTAAAAAAAACATATTATCCTTTTGTGCGACATGTCATGTCTTTATAAACATCTGTAAATAATTGCTCACACTATTTTGATTATACAATTAGATTTTTGTATGAGTATTCTAAGTATTTGCATGCATTATCTTAAATATATACAGTATGCAATAATATATATATATATATATATATATATGTATATATAAACATTTTATTCAGATTAACTACACGACTTTAAATTTGGAAAATAAGTGATAGAAAAGACTAGAGCAATGTTCATTAATTTGAAAGATGTGCAAATGTGTTATTTAAAACCATTACATAAAATAGATTGTTATTTTACTTCCTTTTAACTTCAATGATTCTCAGATATAACGGGGCGCAAAATGATTGGAACCATACAAAACCAAAGAAATTTGGTTGCGTTTGCTAGCAAATGGGTAACATTTGCGTTAAAAAGAAATACATGGTACTACAGTTAATATTAAAGTAATATCTCACAAAATATATGTATACATTTTAAAACCTTTTAAAAATATACATTTTACTAAATTAAAGCAGGAGCAAATCGATAAGAACACAGTCATATTTCTAAAACCGCGGAACGTGATTGGTGGATATTTTCGCACACCATTTAAAAACGCATTTAAAAGATATTCTGAGAGCATTCATGGGTTCGCGAAACATGGGTTTACAAGATCAATTCTTTGTAAGTTTGAAAGAGAACAAATTCTTGTTTATAACAACATCGGAATGTAATTTGAAAGAACTGTTGATGAAATTTAATTTTTAAAGTGTGCCATTTCTAATTTCTTACATTATTCAACTATTTCTGTTGCTACAAAATCTACAGGGAGGGCCAAAAATCTTTTGAAATGATCTGAAAGTTTGATTATTCGCATGGTTCCAAGTAAAAAAATGACATCAAAATGTTTTGTAAGCCAGATAATGACGTCAGGATCAACATCTACCATACGAAAAAAAAAAATAATTTCAGGAATTCTTAATAATGTAAAACCATGTCAATGTTTGCGTTTAACATCCTTGAGTAAAAAAATCCAATTTTTCTTTGCAGAGAAACAGCTGAAGCAGCAAATGAAATGATGTAAAATAATCTTCACTACTAACAGTAAGCTCAATTTAGATATTGCAGATAATAATCATTCATATCTGCATGGTTTTCAAAATGAAAAAGAAGTATTTTCCTCGCGTCAACTAAGTAGAGACTCTTTAATGTTGGAGACTCTTTTCTTCGATAGTTAAGCTTATATCAGCTTTTCCAGATAAATAAATACAATAGTCATAACTTCAATAGTCGTACATCATAATAAAGATGTTTATTTTTCACAAAACTATACACATTCTCTATTTCTGGAATTTTAATTCTTTAACTGTGATTCCTTTACATTCCATTTCTAAAGATAAAGAAATTTTCTGCATCTCATATGTTATTCATGTGTTAATGGAAGTCGAAAATTATACAATATGCTGAATTCTCGTAGTCTCAACGTCAGTTGTTTGTTCTTACATTCTTCAAACTGTATTTTATTAAAAGCTTTTAAAAAAGACATAGTACTCTTTTTTTAAAATCGATTCAAATCCCTTATGTAAAGCAGCTTTCATTTCTATTATATAAAGTAAAAATTTAACTTCATTAAATACTTACTACAATACGTTTATTTCGCATATTTCAATGCTCTAAACTGGGCAAATATTTAGCGTGTACTGAGATATTTAACCCTATAAGTATTTAGAACTTAATATTTCGTTCTCTAAGCTCCAGGTTTCCACTGCAATATAAAAATATTTAAGATAATATAGTTCAATAGATTTAATGAATTTTCGATGCATTGAGGAATGATTAATAATCTCAATGATTACATTATACACACACACACACACACACATATATATATATATATATATATGTATGTATATATACAGGGTGAGTCATAAATGTCGAAACAATAGACTATCACCTTAAATATTGCCTCTAGACACATACTTACAATTGCAAAAATTCATGAAAAAGGGTGGAATTTCTGATAAGATAAGTTGCAACTCCATGGGGGATCTATTTGAAAAAATACGAAAATTACATTTTTATACGGCTCCCGTAGAGCAAAATTCCCAATTACAAAATTACTCTTTATCCATTCCTAAATTGAACAAAAAAATTTCATCTCCGTATCTGAAATCCTGACACAGATATTAAAAGCCAAAATTCTCCAAAACTCGTGACTTACACAACTTTACCATGCCTGTAACGCAGAAATTTTTACATGGTTTCGAAGCAAATGAGGGATCGTCTACAAACTGTTCGTATTAAATGTCGATTTAAGACCATGCCTCTTATTTGGACATAATAAAGCAGCGTATTGATTTAAATCAAAACTTGTTTTCAAAATATGTTGATCGTTAGCACTGGAGATCTGCATGGATCGAAATATCTGGGTCAGGTCCCAAACCGACCCATAGGGGAAATATTTCTGCCCGGCATGGAAAAATGCTAAAATCACAATCCGGACCGGCGTGGAAAAAAGTTTAAATCATAGCCCGTCTCAGCCGCGATTTTCTACATAGTTTTTATTTCAGTGTAGTTAAAAATTGTTTCAAGGGGAGGAGTTCTGACCAAAAATACTTATTATAGCTTTTCGTTTTTTATATTTATACTTTTCATTATTAAATAAGTGTCAAAGGCTGTGATATATTTATTTTATCAATGAATCTCTGTTTATACTAAAAGTTTTACTTATATTTTAATATCGCTATTCAATATCCCCTGCGTTTGAGACTTTGAAAAATGTTATACAGTAAAACCTTTTAACACGGAATCACATTGGAAAGAAAACAGACAAATGCCTATCATAGGAGGGTTAAATAGAATTTATTTTTTCTCAGGTATTATTGTATTCATTTTGCATGGATCAATACATTTTCTGTTTAACCCATTCCGGTGCAAGCGCATTCTATTAGTAAAATGAGAAATTTTCGATTGACACCGGAATTTATACAGGACTTGTCTGGATATTACGAATTCCTCAATTTAAGCTTTGATTCTAAAAGCAAAATTATATTAAAATATTACTGGTGGAGTTTGCAAGTTTGGAATTAAAATTAGACGTTGCCTGCCCGGCAACACTGCGCAAGAAAGGGTTAAGACAGAATTCCTTCATAGGCATTTTTTTTTATTTTTTTTGGTTTTATCATGTTTAATTTTTTAGCATTTAAATATACTATTCTTAAAAAAATAAATTTTATTTATTTATTTATTTATTTTGTAAAATAAAAGCGATTTTAAAATCTATGTGGTTTTTGTAAAAATTTTGATTGAACCGAATTTTACTTATTCCATGTACGTATTAGGTCAGTCAGCGACAGTGATTTTAATACAGATTGTTCGAGACCGGGATTGAAAATTTCGTCCAATGCAGACCTTATTGAAAGTTAAGAATTGTTAAAGAAAAAAGTACAAACTTGAAACATGTCATTTTTTATTATTTTACATTAGTTTTGTTTCGGGCAAAATTGAAAAATTATTTACTTTTGAAAATATGATTTTTTTTCAAATTAAATTATATTTTCAATAAATATTTGTAATAGTTCTCACATTAAGATTTAAAACAAAAAACCCGAAACAAAACTAAAATCAGATTTTCATCTTTAATTAAATGGAAAGAAATTGGAATCCGATGAAAATGTTTGGAGTTATAACGATTTTTATTTATCCCATTAAACCAATATACTAATCATATGAAAGTTTTATGATAAATTTTAAGATGTGATTTTCTTATCAAATTATATGGCTAACCATCACAAAAAAAGACGAAAAATCAAAATTTTAACTCAAAAGGTAGATTTTTTACACGTTTTCTAGAATTGTTAAAGTAACATTGTCTTCTGAATTGCTCACATTTCATTTTGTGTCTAATCCCTTAAAACCTGATGAATTATTCAAACAGCTATAACTCTGCGACTTTTGAAGATATGAAGATGCAACTTTTTGTGTATTATTCAGGACTGGATAAGGAAAGTTTTCCTAATTAGAATTTTTAGCCTACGGGGGCCGTATAATAAGTTAATTTTCGTATTTTTTTTAAATAGACCATCTATGGAGTTGCAACCTATCTTATCAAAAAATTTACCTTTTTTATGAATTTTTGCAATTGGAAGTATGGGTCTAGGAGCAATATTTAAGGAGATAGCCTATTGTTTCGATATCTATGACCCATCCTGTATATATATATATATATATATATATGTATATATATAATTAAAATTTCATGAAAATATTAAGCACTAGGTGCATAATGTATAAACATTTAAAAAAAAACAATAAACATTAAAATAGCAGTATTAAACAATATAAAATGTCACCCGCAGAATAAAAGGCGTCACTCTTCAGCAGGCGGAATGGCTTTAACATTCCCCCCCACTATTAAAATAAAGCTTAATCAGCAGGTTTCGTGTAATATGACAGAGTCTTGCATTAAATATGAAAATGACAGATTCAAAAGTCACTTAAAGATCATTTCACAGAAATATGCTTTACTTATATATTGATGTAACGCAATCAAATATCTACACTCAATATTTTAAATCATAATTAACACATATAAAGAATAAACATTTATATTTATGAAAACTTAAATGATAACAATATAAAATGCAAGCAACTGCCACACTTCCGCCTGTACCCGCTTATTAGCGTAAAAGGTAAACTTACTGCATAAGCACGGCTCTTTATTTCCAGCAGGTGACAAAAACTTTTAACTCGATCGAAGACCAGTCCACATTTCCATAATCATAGCCTTTTCTGTCCGGTCGTGACATCTTTCTGCATGATTTTTCACCCACTGTCATCCTTCCCACAATGTAGACTTTGAGATGACAGCTTCAAGTAACAAGCTCCAGAAGCCAGCATTCCTTTCAGCTACGCCTCCAGTCCAAGGAGTTGCCATTTTTTTAAAAGTAATTTTACGTAATGTCTCAAAAATATTTACTCGGATAATTATTTTTATAAAATAAATCACCTAAAAACTTATAAACCTGTTTATTTACATTGAAATCATTACTGCATATTTTTCTAAATCTAATAAATTTATTTATAACTGTATTAATAAAAACTTTTTTATTCAGATTGGAAAACCAGGGTGTTAAATTTGCATTATAAAAATTTAAACTTTTTCTTTTATCATAAAGATCGATATTGATACTATTGTCTGAAATATTAAAAGAAATATCAAGGAAATCTACTTTGTTATCAATATCATTAGCTTTATTTAATTTTAAGAAACTAGGATAAATTTTATTGTATTCATTATAAAAATCAAAATTATAAATTAAAAAGTCATCAATATTTCTATACACATGTAAATGCTTATTATATTTAACAGTAAGTGTGCTTAATAAATATTTTCATGAAATTTAAATTGTATATATATGTCGCAATTGTTAAGTGCTGCATTGGCGCCTACAGTAGCAATACTCTACATGCTGAAAGCACATATATATATATATATATATATATATATATATATGTATATATATATATATATATATATATATATATATATATATATATATATATATATATATATATATATATATATATATATATATATATATATATATATATATATATATATAATGTTGAACGAATCAAATATTCTGAAATTAAATACTAAATGATAGAAAGCAACTTTACAACTATACCCATTTGCAGAAAGATCAAAGGGTTGAAAAACAAATTTAATAAATAATTATTTAAAAATAAAAGATTAATTAACACTGAAATGCAAAAAACTGCAAAGCATCTCCAGAGAAATTTATTATTCATAATGTGTTATTTGGCCTAGCAATATTAGCTTCTTCAGATAAATAATTACCACCCATTTCTTTTGTTTTATTTCGTAATTCTCCTCTTTATGGAGCCATTTACTTCAGACAAATCATGAGATAGACTTTATTCCTGTCATTGTTACTGTTTAACATCAATTGATTTTTTCTTTTCTGGACGAAAAACAACATTTACGCTTCCCACCTAATCACGCATACATCAATCTTTCTCTGCCAATAAAAGTCGATCATTTTCTCCATCTGTTAAATTCCCACAGTTTAATCACCAGCTCTATTTTTGGATTGTTTTTCAATTCCAAATTTTTTAATGATCTATAAAATCAAATTGCGGTATCAAATTAACAATCTGAATCTCGCTTTTCTATTTGAAATAAATACTTTATGTACACTATCTACCAAAAAGTATTTGTACACTTTCAGTTTTTGACATTTTGTCAAATATTTAAAAATATACCGGTCGGATTCTTCTGGAACTTCAGAAATATAAAGATTATGTTTCACTTTATATTTATTTACATTCATTTGTTAAGCAGGTAATTAGGGGGCCGGCAAAAAAACAAAGAATAATAGAAATATTTGGGATCGCCCTGTACATGAAAATGCACGAAACGACTTATCGCTTTAGAATACAAATATATGAATACAGTAGAATATGTACACTAATTTTTGTGAGAATAGCATGTATATTTATGGCGATAGAGCGATTTTTTTGAAAAATTCAAAAAATTCTGGTATGTTTTTTGTTTATATCATGCTGGGTTTTTGACCAAATTTAACGCAAATTTCAGAAAAATTGGCAAAATGCAGTAGAAAAAATGTAGCGCAATTGGAATATAAATATATTAAATATTTTATGAAATATGAGTAGTTGTATAAAATAATTTTTATCTGCGCATGCGCGAACTAGAAAAACATTTTTTTACATCATTTAATAGTCAATTCTATGGAGTGACTTATAAAAAAAATCCAATCAAATATCGTGAAAATTCAAAAAGATATCATTATTTTAATGAGATGTTTTTACTCTGCTCTCTAAAAACGGTTGAATCTTAAGGGATTCTCCACAAATTGACATTTTTTAATAACTGACTTTAAAAAAAAACCAGTATTGAATTAATACAATATCTAATACAATATTGCTGCTAATAAATACTTGACAATTGTGATAGAAAAGAAAAAGAGCTTTATTCGCATTCAGGGCCAAAACTAAGAGAGGGGGGGGGGGGAAAGGGCATGTGCTCCGGGCGCTAGGATGAAAGTGTTCCAAATGTATCTTTCGTTTGACGATTTTTTTCATGGCTATGTTTAGCATAATATTGTTAAAATTATTATATCTGGGCTATGCTAAAGCATAAAAAAATCTATTGATGATGGCTTAAGGTCCCTGCCCCTACCCGCTAAGATGCTCACGAGCTAATGCTATTCCTATGGAGATGCATTTTTCTAACTCTTTTGCATTTGGACATTTTTAAATAATATGTTTTGCATTTTATAGCGGAAGTCCTTTTCAAGATCGCTCCGTGATTACTTTTTCAATTTTGGCGTAGATATTTTTATGATGTTTCTTTCACTTCCAAAAGCGGTTCTGAAAGTGAAGCTAACTTTATAAAAAATATCTATGACTCAAATCGAAAAAGTAGTCAAGGAGCGATTTTGAGAGGGACTTCCGCTATCCAATGAAAAAAAAAAAAATTTTCAAAATTTCAAAATGCGAAAGAGTTATTAGAAAAATGCCTCCCCACAGGAATAGCATTAGCTCAGCAGTGTCTTCGCGGGCAGCATATTTCAGATGTGTATATTGCTGGGACGATTACTGTTTCTAAACCAATAGGAGACCGTCATTATCACGGTCAAGTACACGCCCACACAGTTTGATTGACAGGAACTCGTGGACAATTGATCGTGTGTGTTTATTATTTATTTGTACTCGGATTGTTTGAATTTGTACTCGGTAATTAAAAATTAAAGGTACGAAAGAATTTTTTTTTTTTCGAAATGACTGAATTTTATTTACTTCAATTAGAAATTATACTTCCTCTGATCCTGAAATAAATAAATAAATAAATAAATAAAAATTAAAGTAAGAATTTTGCTTATACGGATATTTTTGCAGAATACTTTTTATCCGATTTGTTTAAAATATATATAAATCATTTTGGAACGATATTTAGAATATTAAAAGGGTTTGAAATATTTTTTTAAATGTCTTATTTATTAATAAAAGACAGCCTCCAATAATTTAAAAAAAAAATCACCAACGGACTCTCGGCCCGCGATGGACTCGAACCCATATCCTCCGGTTTCAAGCTCGACGCTCTAAACATTCAGCCAGTCAGCTCACTTTCATCCGCAACAGATTATCGTTATAATTAGCACCGTCAATTGTCCACGAGTTCCTGTCAATCAAACTGTGTGGGCGTGTACTTGACCGTGATAATGACGCTCTCCTATTGGTTTAGAAACAGTAATCGTCCCAGCAACATACACATCTGAAATATGCTCGCGGGCAGGGACAAGGGCCTTAAAGATCCTCTTGAAAGTAGAATTTTTTTGATTCGGTTTAAAGTATCAAATTGGAGTATTTTAATAAAGCAGAATACGTTATTTTATATTACATATTTTAAGTTTTAAAATAAGTCGGCTATTAATAAATTGGAGAAATTTTCTTTGTAAATATGCTTTGCGAAGGAGGGGGAAAGGGGTACCTTCAAAATCCACGTTTGCCTCGGGAAAAAAAGACTGGTTTTGGCCCTGTTCACATTTAATAATTTGTAGATCCTCCTCGAGAGGCAATTACAGCTGCGATTCTCCTGGGCATGCTCTCAACTAGTCCTTGTATTACATTTAATGGTATTTTATTCCACTCTGTTTGCACAAGGCAGATAAGCTATTTTACTGATTTTGGGCGTGTGTCACCCGCCTTAATTCGACGATCCAACTCGTCCCACAGGTTCTCTATTGGGTTCAGGTCTGGGCTCTGGGCAGGCCACTCGAGTCGATGCACTCCATTATCAGCATACCAATCCATGCTGGACCTCGCTACATGGCAGCTTGCGTTGTCATCCTGGAAATAACATGGGTCCAATCCATAGTATTGCCACAACGTAGGAAGTACACTGTTGTCCAGTATATTACAGTAGGCATCGGCATTGAGCTTACCATGAATTGGGACCAAGGGTCCTAGTCCGAACCAGGAAAAACAACCCCAGAACATAATTCCCCCTCCGCCAAATTTAACTGTGGGCACAATACATTCTGGTAGGAGGCGTTCTCCAGGCAGACGCCAGACCCAGACCCTACCATCAGAACGGTAGAGGGTAACCTTGATTAATCACTCCAGAGAATCTGTTTCCATTGCTTCACAGTCCATTGCTGGCGTGTTTTGCACCAACTTAACCGAGCTGCGCTGTTGGACTTGGTGATTAAAGGCTTATGGGCGGCAGCACGGCCATAAAAATTAAGCAGATGAGCTTCCTTACAGATGGTATTCATGGAAACAACACATCCTGAAGCTTGTTGAAATTCTTGGCGTATGTGTAACATTGGTTGGTTGCGGTTCTTCTGAATTTCTCTAGACAGAACCCGTCGGTCTCTATCTCCCAGTTTCGTCGATCTGCCTACTCTGGCCACATTCTGACAATCACCATTCAGCTTCCATTTTCTAATCACATAAGCCACAGTCGTTTTGGGGTAATTAAGCTCGCTAGATATGTCGATTAAAGATCGGCCATTTCGGTGGTACCCGATGATCACACCTTTCTCAAAATCAGACAGCTCTGTTCTTCTTGGCATCATGCATGCGATTGATGTCAGTGTTGTTTTCGACACCACATTTAACAGTGGAGAACTTGACGTATTTCAGGATCGCAGATATCGGCATTTGCATAAGAGCCATTATCAATTATGTATCAATGGGTAGATTTGACACAAATGCTTCGATTTTTTATAATTATTTTTATCCTGAAATAGATTCGTTCTGGTAATTATCTAAGAAAAGAAATAAATCACCAGTAAAAAACGTAAATGGAGATTTGGCAATTTGCGTAAAATCTCACGTCATTCAACTGCTTTCAGAGACCAACTGAAAATCAGTTCACTCCTATCCACAATCACTTTCTGAATTTCCACGAAATTCGATCGGATTTTTTTATGGGTAGCTCCATAGAATTGAATATTAAATTATGTAAAATGATAAAGTTTATCGTTCACGCATACGCTGATTAAAAAATATTTCATACAAATACTCATATTTTAGAAAACTTTCAATATATTTATATTTCAATAGCACCTTATCTTTCTACTACATTTTGCGAATTTTTCTGAATGTGGCTTTATATTTGGTTGAAAATATTGCATGACATAGAACATTTTAGAAAATATTTAATGTATTTATATTTCAATGAGTTTTGGTGAACTCTCCCCCCCTCCCTTTTCTTCTTTGCAAAGCATCTGCAAAAGTATTTGCAAAGAAAAATTTTCTAATTTATTAATAGCCGACTTATTTTAAAACATAAAATATGTAATATTGATTAAAGTGGTCTGCTTTGTTTAAAAAAATGATACCTTAAAATCGTGAAACCGAATCAAAACGAAAAAAAAAATCTGCTTTATGCGGGATCTTTATGCCATCATCATTAGATTCTTCTATGCTTTGGTATAGGAGAAATGCTTTGAATGGGACGATTTTGACAATATCATGCTAAAAATAGACATGGAAAAAATCGCCAAACAAAATCTACATTTGGGACACTTTCATCCTAGCGCCCGGGGCACATGCCCTTTTCCCCCAACCTTCTCTTAGTTTTGGCCCTGAATGTGAATAAAGCTCTTTTTCTTTTCTATCACAATTGTCAAGTATTTATTAGCAGCAATATTGTATTAGATATTGTATTAATTCAATACTAGTTTTTTTTAAATCAGTTATTAAAAAATGTCAATTTGTGGAGAATCCCTTAAGATTCAGCCGTTTTTAGAGAGCAGAGTAAAAACATCTCACTAAAATAATGATATCTTTTTGAATTTTCACGATATTTGATTGGATTTTTTTTATAAATCACTCCATAGAATTGACTATTAAATGATGTAAAAAAATGTTTTTCTAGTTCGCGCATGCGCAGATAAAAATTATTTTATACAACTAATATTTCATAAAATATTTAATATATTTGTATTCCAATTGCGCTACATTTTTTCTACTGTATTTTGCCAATTTTTCTGAAATATGCGTTAAATTTGGTCAAAAACCCAGCATGATATAAACAAAAAACATACCAGAATTTTTTGAATTTTTCAAAAAAATCGCTCTATCGCCATAAATATACATGCTATTCTCACAAAAATTAGTGTACATATTTTACTGTATTCATATATTTGTATTCTAAAGCGATAAGTCGTTTCGTGCATTTTCATGTACAGGGCGATCCCAAATATTTCTATTATTCTTTGTTTTTTTTGCCGGCCCCCTAATTACCCGCTTAACAAATGAATGTAAATAAATATAAAGTGAAACATAATCTTTATATTTCAGAAGTTCCAGAAGAATCCGACCAGTATATTTTTAAATATTAGACAAAATGTCAAAAACTGAAAGTGTACAAATACTTTTTGGTAGATAGTGTATAAGTAATGTTAATGTTTTCTATTTTGAATGTATTTACTCAAACATTTTGTCTCCTGTATTACAAAAAACATAAATGAGATGTAAAATGGAAAATAAAACTCTATGTAAATAATGATATTTCATATAACTGATACCTAGAACTATGCAATAGTTAATTAAAAATGTGTGAGAAACTATACATGGAATCATTTTTAATATACACTATTTCAGTACTATTTATATAAATTCACAATAATTTAACATTAGAAAACTTTTACATGCCTTGCGATTAATTAAAAAGAAGATTACCATTACCAAATATTCGTGCTCAAGTTCTGGAATTAAATGAGACTGTCAAGACTGGGAGATAAGGAGAGTTGTTCAGAAATAACGTACAGACAGGAAAGAAACTAAAGCATACTGTTAACAAGGTAGTGTAAGTAAATGGGTAAAATTAACAAATTTTTCTTATAATAATTATCTTTTTTTTTATTTTCATAGATCATTTCCCAAAAACAAGCTGTTTATAAATCATCTATTGAGAACGAAGCGTCATTTGTGTTGTAATGAATTAATTTCATAGTATTGCTTTATTTAAGTGGTTATTATTAGAAATCGTTTGTTGACTAATAAATAAAATAGCATAATTAAACGTATAAAATACATATTTGTTCATTTTCTTATAAATAATACCTTTTTTATTTGCATAGATCTTTTCCCAGAAACTAGCTGTTTTGAAATTATCTACATAGAACAAAGCGGCATTCGTGTTGTGATGGATTAATTTAACAGTATTGCTTTATTTAAGTGGTTATTATTATTTTTTTAGAAATCGTTTGCTGACTACATTTTTTGCGTTATTAATAATAGCATTCAAAATATTCTGAGTGAAGAAAACTAACTAATACATTGTAAAAACTACGCTTAAAATACTCTGGAAACAGACATGGCGAAAAAAAATTTCTTCTTTTGTACTTGGTACGTCTCCAAAATATATTAGTTTATAATTTTATTAAAGACGAAGAACTCTTTGTGAAAACTTAGGTAACACATAATTAATTTTTTAGTTTCGTTCATGAATACATTTACTTTTTGTTATATTTATATGTAGTGCGTAGTTTTTAACAAGAGACAAATTATTCATATTCAAAATGATAAATCTATTCGATATTGAATGCATTTTCAAGTTACAGCTTTTTAAAATTAAATACTGTGGATTTTTATTGCAGAAAATCATGTAACATGCATTTTATTTTATAATGTTGCGCATGGATATGTTCACATTTTGTAATATTTACACGTACGTAGATTTTGACTAGAGGTAAGTTATTTATATTTTAAAATATAAATCTACTCGGTGTTGCAATACATGTTAATGTTAATAGTTAATTTATTATTATATAATCTTTCTTCTTTCAAATTTTAAATAAATCATTTATTTTAATTACTATTTACTTCATAACATAGCAAAGTAAACGGAAATAATATCTAAAAACAATGTATAAATCTAAATATCTTTTAAATATTTATAATATATTGGGTTGGGGAAAAAGTAAGTTCGCTTTTTTTCGTGTTTTTCAAAGTGAATTTATTTATATAAATAAAAAAATAATAATCAAAATTTATGTGCTATTTTGTTCGATGACCTTTTGCCATTTTTCTGGTAAAACAATAAGTCCGTCATTGTAGAATTTCTGAGCGTTCTGGGCAAAAAACTGAACAATGTGATTTTCACAAGCCTTTTTTGAAGCCAGCTTAACACCTTCAAGAGAGTACCGCTTAGGGCGAAACAAATGGTAATCCATCAGATCCAGGTCCGGACTATACGGTGGATTCATCAAAACTTCCCAACAAAGCTCTTTCAGTTTTTGCCGAGTGATTAAAGATGCGTGTGGTTTAGCGTTGTCGTGATGGAAGACAGCGCCTTTCCTTTCGATCAATTTGGATCGGGTTATTTAATTGCCTGCTTCAATTGCATTAGTTGTTTACAGATGATAGTTGAATTGATGGTTTGGCCAAGTTTGAGCAGTTCATGATGGAAAATTAATTTCCAATCCCACCAAACACTCAGAATCACTTTCGTAGGCATCAATCTAGGCTTTGCCACTGTTTGTGAAGCTTCAATCACGATCTTTTTAGAACATTGTTGTTATACGTGATTCCCTTTTCATCACCCGTAATGATTTGTTTCAAAAATGGCTCGATTTCATGCAGTTTCGGTAGCAATTCACAAATGAAAACTCTGTCCAATAAATTTTTCACTGTAAGTTTATGGGGAACCCAAGTATCGAGTTTCTTTTGGTATCCAATTAATGGATACCAAAAATATCCAATAAATGGTTCAAAAGTGGTTTATGGTGAATGTTTAGTTCCGTAGCAATGTCGTGGGAAGAAATATGTCAGTCTACCTGGATTGTTTTTCAAATTTCATCGAATTTTTCAAGGACTAGCCGGCCAGGGAAAGGTTCACCTTTAACATCGAAATTTTCGAAAGGAAAACGAGCAAACCGATTTTGACTTTGGTGTTTACTTAAGCACTGATCACCATAAATGCCACAAAAGTTTCGATGAGCCTGCGCCAATTTTTCCTTTTTTGGAAGTAAAAAACTAAAATGTGACGAAAATGATCTTCTGAAATCCCTATTTTTAAAACGCAATAACTTTTGACTGATTAAACAGATAACGCTACTTTTATATCTAGATTTTTTTAGAGACTGTTACCTTTCAAACGCTGTATAGTATGACTTAATTGAGTAAGTATTACTCGAGATATGCGACTTTAAAGTTATCTATTGGGAAAAAACGAATTTACTTTTCCCCCAACCCTATATAATGTTTGATCTTAACTCATTAAAACCCATATAAAAACTAAATATTATTATTATTTTCTTCTTTTTTTATGGGTTTTTTTACAGGGCTTCGAAGTGTAACCAAATTAAGAAATTAATCCGAGAGAAACCGTTATTTTTTATTTATTAATAAATAATATTTTGCGGGGTTTTTTTCTTTCTTTTTTTTTAAATCCGTAACAGAATATGGATATTTTTCCTTGCATTACTCGCAACTGTAAAAATGTCTTCTGATTCAATTAATGAAATTTAAATTTAAAAAAATAAGAAAATTCAATATTTCAAACATGTAATGTCATTGTGCTTAAACTTTACGATGCCGAAAGAAGACAAAGTTTTTGTGGTTAACATTTTAATGATAGAATCGTATGCAAATGTAGTTTTTTTTCTAAATTCCTATTACAATGAGCATTTTTCATATCAATCGCCCCCATACACTGTTAAAACTAATGGTGACACATTGCACCTTTTAGGGGTTGAAAGGCTTGCCTCACTGGTGACACCTCTAGAGGAGCTCAAATGGTACCCTTAACTAGGGTGAAAGGATGGTACCCCTAAACCAGGGTGTTTCAGGGGATGAAAAGATGGCTCCTCGGGGGAGAATAATGGAACCCCTTATCCAGAGTGCCCCAGGAGGTGAAACGACGGCATCTCAGGGGAGAGTAATGGCACACCTTATTTAGGGTGCCCCAGGGGGTGAAAAGATCGCATCTCAGGGTAGAATAATGGCACCCCTTATCCAGGGTCGAATGGGGCGAAAGGGTGGCATCTCAGGAGAGAATAATGACAACCCTTACCCATGCGGCCCCAGAGGGTGAAAGGATGACATGTCTAATCCAGGTTGTCCTATGGCACCGTACAAGAGAAAGCATTCACAATCTAGAGTCCACAGTGGCATCCTCCCCCCGCTCCGCTTGTTTAGAAATTATAATGGTTTGAATCATGAAATACAAAGTATTCACCCATTTTTAAATTGAATTCTGTAGAGAAAATAATCAGGATCAGTCAATATTTTGAGTCTTTTTTTTTTCTTTTAGATTGAAGGAATATTACATATTTTAAACAAAGTAACATGCGTCCAAAGAAAAGTTGTTGCATGTTTTTGTAACTATAAGAGGGATAATATAAACTGAAAAAATAATCATAGAAAGGCAGAGAATTGGAATTGTATTTTCATTTACATGGAAGGTATTTTAACAAAATTAAAAAAAAACTTTTATACTCTCTGCATTTCAATATCCCAATCACTATTGCACTCTTAGTCATACCCAAAGTGTTTTGTTTGAATAAATCACAAAATTCACGTAACCTTTACACCTACTTTGTAACACCAAAAATCCCCGAGTTATAGTCAAATATTGTGATTTTGTCATGCAATTTGAAGACTGATTTTCGATTTCATGTTTTGAATTTCTTGGAAAAATAATATAAATCATGATTTTTGACTGTCTATAACTCAGATTTTTGGATAAAATTTTTTGGGTATGATTAAGAATGGGACAGTAACTATTTTTGTAATTGGGCCTTTTCAGATACAGGGACAGTATAAAAATTTGATGTTTTTTGTCCCCTAAACAAGAAAAAATACAATTTGAATTAACTACCTTCATATGAATATTTTAAAAATTTCTCTAATAGTTTTAGAAATAATCCGTTACCATCTTTTTTGACACACATTATATTGCTTGACATGTATTTTCATTATTTCATATACAGGGCAACTGAAAAGTATGGGTGCACAGAAAAATGCTATATCCTGTAAAATTTATGCAAAATTTTTATCTAAAAAAAACAAAATTATAAGAAATAACAATATTTTAACAAATTATTCACTGACTTAATATATATTTTTAAACAGGTTTGAAAACGAAGTATGAGGACGGTTTCAACATCATATAGGAAGTTTGCGTTGCTAAATCGTAAGTGTAGTTTCAATCCCAAGTTCGTACATAATCCATGAATAATTGAGAAAGGCAACACAGGAGGCTAATTTACTGGAGACAAGTTTTTATTAATTTCACAGTTCCAAGAAAGGTTGCCGTGCCAGAGAGGGACCCTCGCAGAGATAGGTCCGATCGCTAGTACTTACAGAGAAGAAGTCGTCACAAATACATTTTTCACATCGTCAAGTGTTGGCGCGATACATGTACATAAAAATAGCCAAAAACGACTGATAAGCACAAATTGCGGTGAGAGAAGGCACGTGGAGAGTTTCCGTTAAATAGACTTTCAATGATAGAAACCAAAGGGCATGATTTGAAATAATTAACGCCAAATGATAAAAGATAGCATATGGCTCGGGAAACCACAAGGATTGCATTCTTTACATAGGGTTAACCAAAAATCTCACGGGCTCAGAAAGGAAATTAATTCAAATGAAATAAAATAAAGACAAACATAGCACATCTGGTTCTTAAGTGAATAGCGTTTAACTATGCTTAACAACAGCCGAGAAATAAATCTTTAAAAGGTTGTTGCTATGGGAAAATACATACATGTACATGAACAAACGGATGTACGTTGTGGTTTTAAAGAAAGAATTAGAGATAACTGAAATTATATTTTAAAGGAAAAATGGCCGTTAGCAACTGGATAGAATTAAAGGGATTAAAAATCTAGCTTATTAAATAAAGATACAAATTAAGGGAATATTGTAATTTTAACTATGGGGAAAAACAATTATTAACTAATATGTAAAGGAAAACGCCTTTACATATATCTCCCCGACGACCGACAAAGAAAAAGCGTGAAACGCGGGAGATAAAAGAAAAAAAACCCACAAACACATGCCTCCTCTCAATGCTACAACACCAACTCATAAACAAAACATATTTTTTTTAAAGAGGAACTGGTGATAACTTGTCTAATAATGCAATACTCAAGTAGTAAATAAGCAAAGTAAATACATCATGTCTCAATTAAACAAAAAAAAACATGCTAATAAGCATGAAAAAGCAAGTAGGTACCTATAAAACTTGCAAAAAGTCTTTTTTTTTTAAACTGCAGTGAACTTCTGGACAGCTGTATATTATCTTGTTTCTTTTTTTTTTCTGTGTGCACACTCAATATTATTCCAGAAGATTTTAATTCAGATTGCTTGAAATTTCTATTCAAGCCAAAGCAATTTTTTATTGCTTAAACGAGTTGGTTACATTCCAACTTCTACTTTATTATTATATTTTGAGACATGAATTATATTAAAAAGGTAAAATAACACATAAAATATTGAATATATATGTAAGAACACAATCAAACATAATGAGAATTCTGTGACATGTAAGTTTTATAACTACAATAAAAGGAGAAGCAAATAAGCAGAATTATATGATTTACCTTGACTTTATCAATGATTCTCTGTGTCAGAAAAATCTGTTTACTGATCTAGGTTATATTTAGTTTAGGTAAAAAAAAACAGTAGTGTACAATGAACTTTAAAAAAAAATATATAAGAAAACTAGCCTTCTTCAAAAGATTTAATGTATAACGTGTGAGAAAAAAATGTAAGGCAGGTTAATGTGAATCATACACAAGCGTTAAAAGAATAGATGTATGTGTGTGTGTGTGTGTGAGTGCAGCCCGAAACACCATTCGGTGTAGTAACTGAAGACTATCAGCATGCGGCTGCATATGTGAACAGGGAAAGAGTACAAAAAAATAAGGTTTACCTGTGTACAAACTGATCAGAAATAATGAAAACTTTACAAGTATAACATGTGTAATGTCTTAATGGACAATAAAAGAGCGTAATGAAAAAAAACTGACATGGTGTACATCTATTAAATTGAGAAAAGTCCTGTTAAATCAAATTTCCGCTATACACACTACTAAAAAGGATGAATGTAAACACGGTGTAGTATGGAAAAACTGAAAATTGAAACCGCAACTACAAATTAATTTTAGAAAACCTGGGAAAACACATGAGCGGTGCATGTAATAACAAAATGTGCAAAAAAAAAAAATATATCCAACAAATTTCTGACAAAGTGTAAACGATCATATGAACTATGTGAAAGAAATCATCATGTGTGAAAGTAACAGGAACTGACATAGCAAACCCACATAAAAAAAAATCGAAATGTAAAGGGCTATAGTACCAGTGCTCACGAAGAACTGAAAACACAAGGAAGTAGTATTCTTGTAAACGATGAACTAATGTGTAATGTGTGTGAAACAAAATTTTGGGTACTGAGAGACCCAAATCATGAGCAACGTGTGTAATATACAATGAACAAAAATGCAATGAACTAATGTGTAAATTCAATGAACAAAAGTTCCTCCTGTACACTAAGCACAAAACCCATTGTGTTACGTTTAGAAATTTACCGTTGTTTACACTGCCAGTTAAGGGTTAAATTATGAAAAAAAAAACAATCTTGCTGTAATTTTGTTATAAAAGGCACAACAATGTCCAAACAGTGAATGAAGAAAAAAAACAACGAAAAAAAATTCTCGTGAAGTGAAAAAAATGTGGAATTTCTAAGGTAAATTCTATCCAACAAATTCTAAAAATGTGAAAAAAATCCAATCCTTTTTTTTTTTTTTTTTTTTTTTAGGAAAAAAATGCAACAACAATATACCTTCTTTCCTGAAACAGAAAATACAGTCATGAAAAATAAATAGAGCAATCTAGTAAACAACCAGTATGTGTGTAAAAAAAATCAATGAACAATCGTGTAAAGTGTAATAAGGGTCTAGTTAAACTCTAAATCATCTACCTTGAGTTTCGTATAAATCATCAATGAACTACTATGTATGAGGAAATAAATATACTGTCGAATACTATATTAGCAAAAGAATACAAATAATAAAATAAAATGTTTACATACACAATATTATTAAAGTTAAAGTGTAAATGATTTAAAATTTTATTAAGAGGCATCAAATCTAAAATAAAAAAAAAATCCCCTTTTTTTTTACCTGATCCAGTCGTGAAAGATGATATGTTTCAAAGCAGGCAAAATAACAAAACATTATACACCGACATGAATTTAAAACAAATGCAGTTATATATTTGAGAGAAAAAAATTGAAATGAGAAATATTGTTATCGAGTCACTATTTGTACAACTAATGAATTATCACCTGTGTGTTTACCTGTGTAAAAGTAATTCAAACGTACAAATTATTTCATGCATGAAAATTTAAATGCATGTGCGATCACTGTGTACAATTAATTTATGTACACACCTTATGTAAAACAAAAAAAAACTTAAATTATTCTAAGTGTTCGCGTTGTGTGAATAAATAAAATATTAAAAAAAAATCGTGTAAATAAATCCATTTCAGTCTTTGACTAAGCAAGCGGCCAACTTGCTCAACCAAACCCTGAAATCAAAACATCAGACACATTGCTGCTCCCGGGAAAACAGCGCCGTGAATGATGACCTAACACAAAAATAAATATAAAATTTTATGACTGCCAAAATAAAAGTACAAATACATAAAAAAAAATGTACAGTGTAGGGGTATGCCAAATGCCACACATACCAAAGTGTAAAAATTTAAGAAAAATAATATGCTTCTACTAGAATGTGTATTGTGTGACTATCTTTCATTTAAGAAGAGGGGAAAACGAGATAGCATCATCTCTGTGTGTGTAAGATTTCATATTACATCATGAAAGTGACTCAAAAATATCTAATGGTTATGACAGAAAATCGAATCAAATAGAAAAACTGGTTACTGAAAAATAATATGTGTATTATTATTTTTTTTAGAAGACACAGGAATAAGAGAAGTGTATTAAAATCTGGGTAATAATAATAACTGCCAACTTACAACTGTAGGAAAAATAAATTTAACTTGCTCCTTTTTTTTTTTTTTTTTTTACGATGTCACAGATGCAAAAGTTAAACTTTCGAAGCCCAATATTGGACTCTCTATTTAAAATTATGTGTTTAGGTATGATACAAAAATAAAATGTATAGTACTTAAAATATAAAAGTGGGATTGTCACTCTTACCTGTATATACAATAAACATAAACAAGTGTAGGTATATAAAAATTCACAGCAAACATCTATAGGTATAAGAGAAAAACCACAAGAAAAGTATGGTGTCTATATATATTAAGTGTACAAGTCTCAAAATTATTAATTGCAAAGCAAGTTTTTTTTATCTCAGCTAGAAGAGAAATTTTATTTTTATTTTTATTTTATTTTATTTTTTTGTGAACAAATACTACTCTTTTTTTTTAAAAGGTGTGTAACTATTTCCTAAGAAAAACAAACAGTGTGACTTAAGTCAAGCAAACTGCATCACAAAATATTGTTATTGGAGAGAAGAAAAAAAAAACGAATAGAATGCAATGTGACAATAAAAGCACTGAAACGATTATACACAAAAATGCGAACCAGCGCACATAGCTGAGTGTATAACCGCAAGCACCCGACACGCAATTCAAGAGCTCAAAAATAGATTAAGTAATCATTTCTGAATTGCGAGATACCGAAGAATATTAGACGTTGTTATTATGTAGTTTTTTTTTTAAATCGTACAATACTGGGATCCCTCTCTGACACTAAATTATTCAAGGACTGGACGAGGCACCAGTTAATATATATGAGGACGGTTTCAACATCATATAGGAAGTTTGCGTTGCTAAATCGTAAGTGTAGTTTCAATCCCAAGTTCGTACATAATCCATGAATAATTGAGAAAGGCAACACAGGAGGCTAATTTACTGGAGACAAGGTTTTATTAATTTCACAGTTCCAAGAAAGGTTGCCGTGCCAGAGAGGGACCCTCGCTGAGATAGGTCCGATCGCTAGTACTTACAGAGAAGAAGTCGTCACAAATACATTTTTCACATCGTCAAGTGTTGGCGCGATACATGTACATAAAAATAGCCAAAAACGACTGATAAGCACAAATTGCGGTGAGAGAAGGCACGTGGAGAGTTTCCGTTAAATAGACTTTCAATGATAGAAACCAAAGGACATGATTTGAAATAATTAAAGCCAAATGATAAAATATAGCATATGGCTCGGAAACCACAAGGATTGCATTCTTTACATAGGGTTAACCAAAAATCTCACGGGCTCAGAAAGGAAATTAATTCAAATGAAATAAAATAAAGAGAAACATAGCACATCTGGTTCTTAAGTGAATAGCGTTTAACTATGCTTAACAACAGCCGAGAAATAACTCTTTAAAAGGTTGTTGCTATGGGAAAATACATACATGTACATGAACAAACGGATGTACGTTGTGGTTTTAAAGAAAGAATTAGAGATAACTGAAATTATATTTTAAAGGAAAAATGGCCGTTAGCAACTGGATAGAATTAAAGGGATTAAAAATCTAGCTTATTAAATAAAGATACAAATTAAGGGAATATTGTAATTTTAACTATGGGGAAAAACAATTATTAACTAATATGTAAAGGAAAACGCCTTTACACGAAGGATCACAGAATTGACATTTATTCGTTCTATAAAAATTCGTATTTAAATCGTTCTATGCCTTGATAATTTCGTATCACATACAATGCAAACTGGAGATTTTCTTGTTCTAACTTTTCTACAGAAATCAAGTGGGTTAAGGTCTTATTGTTCGAAGGCAATACACCGGTTGTTAAATAACCACGCTGATGGGTGTTAAAGGCCAATGTTGTTTTTGCCCCATGTTAAAGCCCCAATACTGCCGGCAGTTCCATTAAAATTATTTTACATTTATGAGGCCAACACTTCGTTGAACATATTAGTTGCTGATCATTTGGAAGGTTGTGAACTTTTCGGACGATTAAGATTTTCATATCATAATAGAAAGAAATGCTACAAAATTTTTAAATATGCATTTCTCTGATTGTAGTTGTGAAATATCGATGTCAAACAACGCACCCATACTTTTCAGCCACCCTGATGTATCTAATTAAAAAAAATGTAAAACATAAATTAGAGATGATAAAGTTTAATGTAATAAATGCTGTAACTTTTTAATTAGTACGATTATTCCATATTCTTTAAAAAAATTTCAGAAAGTTAGCCATCAAGCTATGAAATGAACTATAGTAAATAAAATAATTTTATAGTTGTAGTAAAATCATAGATGAAATTGAGCCAAAAAATCATTCTTACAATATATGTAGTACTTACTTTTATACTGAACTTTTGCAAATCCATATTTTATTGCATATATCCACACTGGGTTAGAAATTAAGAACTGTATGTAAGGTGTTAAAATAATGTCTATATTTTTTTTTCTATGTGACAACTGCATTTCATATTTTCTTATTTCTTTTCACAATCATGTTAATAATAATATTGCATCGTGAATTTTATTTTTATGTGTTGAAGGCAAAAGGGGAGGAAACTTTATATATTAAATATTTTATCTTACTTAAACAAAATAAAAAGTGGTTTTCAATAAGTATGAAACAAGATTAAACTACAATATTTGGATTCTGGAAAAACTTTTTTTATAAAGCTAACACGCATACAAAGCAGATAATCAAGCAAATATGTCCACGAAAAGAAAATATGTACTTTAGATATAACTAGGGATAACCCAAATTGCAAAAAAAATTCTGAGACTAACAGTACATCAGAAAATAAAAAGTTAGCACATAAATTACTCTTTGGTTACCAATTACGGTGGGGTATTTAAAACATTTCCAAATTTCACATATATATAATTTTTTGAGGAAGGAAGCACAAACATTTTAAAACAATTTTAATACAGTTTCTTATTTTAGGAACATATAAGGATGGAGAAGTATCTTATAATAAAATAAAAACTTGTTTACTGGGGCGTAATCCCCAAGGACCAGTTTTATCAGTCATTGGTTAAAGTCAAGTTAACTTAGAGGTTATTGACAGGTGCAAAATTCTTAAGACACGTGCTGCTGTCATGTTGCAGGGGGGGGGGGGGATGTATGCTAAAATACAAATGAGAGCATTTGTTAAACAAAAATTAAAGTTAAAGAAAGCTAGCTATCAAGATTTGACGACTAGGAATAATTTTTCTATAATTTAGTTGCATTTCATCACTAACGACTGCCGATTTCTAATCCAGTATCTACATCGAGACAATTTCTGCCAATCTTTTTGTGTTTTGACTTATTGCATCTGAAATTTAAATCCAAAGAGTAATTATAATGAAATGAATAAAACACTGAATAAAAGATACCTTTTAGTTCGACTAATCTTTTTATTGTAAACACCAAGAATGTATTAAATGTTATTAAACAAAGACTTGGCACTATGTGGAACTAATACCACTGAGAAAGTTTTAAAGACATAAGTATCTAAATATGATAAAAATTTAAATTGGCTTTTACTATAATCAACGTCAAGCAGCCAAAATAATGTATACCACAAAGTAACTGTGCTTATAAAATTTTCGGTTTTTGTAATAAGCAGTTTATCTAAAATTAATTCACAACACGACTCATTTAACAAGTTGCTTGAGCTGCGGTGGACAATCACAGGTTGAAACACAGATATTTCTGCGACTTTTTCATGATAAAGAGTCGAAAACGTTTCTTGTATCAAGCATGGTAATGTAAGTACAGTAAATGGAAGTTCACTATCTGAAATAATAATAATAACACATTAAAGAAAACACACAACAAACAGTCCAATTAAAATGTATCATCAAAGCACAGCAAAAAAGGTAGATGAACAAAAAAAGAAAGAATAAAATTTAAAAAGAACACATTTGTGGTGTTTACAGTGCTAAAAATTTAGATTCATGACGTTTTTAGCTCACAAGGCTATCAAAGCCTAACAGCTAATGTGCCCGCCGGCTCTGTATGTAACTTGATAACTCTTGATAAAAATATCAAATTTGCTTCAAATTTTTTATGTAGGTCTGCTCTGATAAGGTTCTTCACTGATTACTTTTGGAGACACATTGGTTAAATATGAAGGGAGGGAGAAGATAGTGCTACCCCCTTAATTTATATAAATATACAGAAATCATGCCGAATTATCAAATTTGCTTCGAATTTTATATATAGGTTCACTCTGATAAGGCACTTCCCTGATTAGTTTTAGGGGCTCATTGGTTAAATATAAAGAAGGGTGGTAGCTAGTCCCCTGCCCATTAACTTATAGTTGATTTCTTTTATTTTTGAAGGGCATTATTCTTTATAATATACAGTTGTATGTATAATCTGTGAGCTCAATGCCATCAGTTTTACTGGGCACTTTCCTTTTTATTGCCTATTTTCAGACAGCACAAGAAAATTGCATGACCAACTGGTGCTTGTCATTCAGATATTCCTTTATGTGTTATCATTAAAAGTTATAAACTATTTACATTAACCATATTAACAAAACATATTATACAACAAGGTGTCTATTCCAGATTAGCAACGAATTTCCCTAAGATGGCCAGGTTTTCTATACCAATATAACTGTTATTCTAGGTATCGAGATTTTGTGATGTTACACGAATTTGAGTACGGAACTTTCACGACCGATTTTGAAGCATAAATTATTGATTTGTTGTTTATTTACTTATTTATTTATTATTATTATTTCCCAAAATTTAAAGATTGTTGGACGTTTTTACTTGCTACACATTTTGAAGATACACTAGGGTTCTATACATTTTGTAAAATCAGTGTGAAAATCTTTATTATATCAGTCACAAGTAATACAGATTGCACTGACATATTTTAATACAAATAATAAATATTCAATGAATTAAGGTAACAAATATTCAGTTCCTAAACAAAGATAAGTAAGCAGACCTAATCAATACTACACCGTTCAGTAGAAAGTTTCCGGAAGCAGAAACTGAAAATCTCAATCTCTCTCTTATAAAGGAGGACTAGAAGGGAATAGACAAAATGATTTGCACGAAATGTTGTAACTCTTTGCAGTACTTATGAGTAGCAAAATTTTATTTAAATGGCGCTACAATTTCAAATCCTTAGTTTTATAAGAAGCATGTACTTATTTTTTTTTCTTGAAAGTTCAAAATTTTCTATCTTTTACTTGGAATTTTGAAAATTTTCTGACATTTCCTCACGAATGGTTAAATTTCACTGACTTTTACCATCCATATGAATTTCTTAGACTTTTCCCGATTATCCAGGTGGCGAGATATACAATATCTATAAAACTAATGCATGTATGTATTTTTCTTTTTTGTTTTTTGGTGGGGGGTGAACGAGGGGTAAAAGTTATGTAAAATATACTTTTTTGTGAAAATCAAATGAATAACAGTTGAATTTTTCAAAATAAACGCTAAGATTGATTTTTATAATACAATGAACTACAAAGATCTAAAATTAACATATCAACAGGGACAATATATTTTTAAAACAATTGTAGTATGCATATTATGACAAATTTTGCATGAGAAAATCAAATTGTGTGACAGTCTAGATATTTTATTTAATTAGACCCTTAGGGATTATTTGTAGAGAATAGTTATCCTAAAATGCTATTTTTTTACTTCTGGGTTACATTATTATATGTTTTATATATCACTTCAAAAGATATTGTTTGGAACAACTGAAGCATATCTGATAACACTGATTACGTACAGGTTTACTTCACCAACATGCTTGCAAACAGGAGGAGATGGAAGGGCATCAAGAAAAATAGAACAGTATTAAAAGTGAATGATATTAATCCGTATTTTTACTTCGTATCTATAATTGTAAACTTTTTTTAATGTTGGGTACATTTTTGTTAATAATGAGTTATATTTTTAATACAAATTTTATTACATACATTTAAAAAAACAATTATTTCATTACATGCTAATTGCATTTGAATAATCCTTAAAATTGTTTTAGTCTTATTTTCAAATTTAAACCAAAAAATTTATTCTTATTCCAATAACAATCGATCTAAAAACGAAGGCCAATTTAATCAAAGATTTTTTTAGAAAATCATTTGATTTTAAACAGGATTTAAATTGGGCTGATTAAGACCAAACAATTCGGTACCAATCACTTGCTGAGGTTAATGACTAAAAACTGTTATTACACCCTGCTACCTTCTGTGCATGCACATTCTGCTTCTTCTATTAGTAACTGTGACAATCCTTTGTTTTTTGTTTTTCTCTTTTGCACCAGTTGTAAGAGACTATTCTTTTTAATCGTTAGAAAATATTTCAAAACAGCTTCGTCTAATCGAAACCGTTTTGCTTCGTTCAGAAACTGTAAAAAAGTGTTGCTAATTTTTTAAATTGCTTGTAAAATGACTTATGCTACAAAATAAATTTTCAGTTATTGCCATTGAATATACTTCATTAGTTTGTTGAAGGCGAGGAGCATGTTAATGTTTCAGGGACGAAATGGGTTGTTATATACTTAGCTTGGTGGAGAAAAGTGCGTTCTATTTTGTCTTTGATTTCATTCGGTTTTCTTATTTTGACACTCTTCTTGCAACACTTTAATGTGGATGGTAAGGAAAAAAATTCCTGCTCTTCATAACTTGATTGTGGAACCTGTGAGTAAGGGAAAATAACTTTATACAACAAATGTAATATACCAATGAATGATATGTTGTAACATCAGGCATTCAAATGACGTAATGATGAAAAAAAGTAGGGCAAAAAAAACAAGTTCTGTTAGCACACTAAAACTGTTTTTGTCATTTTTATGAAAATGTATCTACTAACCCTAATAGCATGCATAGTCACATTGACGTCACAGTGAGTCACTTTGGTCACATCACATCTGTGACCAAAATGCCACCACTCAGTGACGGCACATTGTGACTGAGATGTGACTTTCTTAAAAATCTTTAGAAATTTATAAATATCCTTCAAAACATGTTATTTACTTTAAAAAACATGTTTCAGGCAATTTAAATATCGTCGCTTTTGTCACAGTTTCGTCACAATGTCTATGTCAAATTAGTCACAAATGACACATTTTTCACAAATGTGTCACATTGTGACCACTTTGTGAAACGTCACAAAAGAGCTCTAAAACGGCCATAACGACTTCACATTTTAGTCACTGTGACTTCACATCGACAATCGATGGTCACAATGTCACAATGTGACTTCACAACGACGTTGCAGTGACGTCACCATGCTTTACGGGAAGTTTTCATTTTCCCAGGGGTAAAACTTTTGAGTATTAATGCTGTGATTCCATATAACAATATTCACTAATTTAGATTCTTATTAGGTAAAATTTCTTAAGTGTGTATTCTGAGTCAGTAAAAGAATACTATATAAAAATAATGGGTTTTAATAAGCATAAACACACAGAAAACTTTCATCTTTGTTTTCTTCCTGCAAGAATTCAAAATTTTAAAGATATTATTGTACATTTATCATTACCAAGACTAAAAAATATCATAATTATTATGGGAATGCACATTACAATATTCATTATATTTCATCACTAGCCGACCCGCCCGGCGTTGCGCGGGTCCGTATTAACAATATTAAACGAACTTAAAATTTGTATCATTTTATCATTAACTCGAAACATGCAGAAATGCATTGTCTGAAATACGTGGCCACTGACTGTGTGAAAAATCGGTTTAAAAAACAGCTAATGTTAAGCTCTAAAAATACTCAAAATGAGCGATGAGAAATGTGGGAGGGAATATGTATCCAACGACTGCGTGATTTTCGTGTTAAAGTGTTGATATTTATCAAAAATCACTGTTAAGTCACGTAACTAATTATTTTTCTTTCACATAGAAATCCCAAGTGAAATATTAATATCAACTACCGTAATTTCGGGTGTATAAGCCGCGGATCAAACAATTCTTTTTGGACCAAGAAATCTTATTTAGTAATTGAAGACAGATATTTACTGCGATCTAACTAGTTATATTTGTTTCTTAAAAAATTCTGGGTCGAAAAAGAATTGTTTGATCTGCGGCTTATACACCCAAAATTACGGTAATATTAACTAATTATATCACTCTTAAATCCGACTATACCATGAATGAAATCGATACTCGCTCGTAGCTAAAGTGTTGGTATGTAGTATTATAATTTCAGAGCCATTTAACAAAAGTAAGTGTTATTTTTAATCAAATCATGCATAATGTCTACTCTATGGATTAATTCCTAACCGTAAACTTTTTTACCGTAACCATAATCTGCCTGTAACCAAACTTTGACTCAACAGTACCTTACCGTAAATAAAATATAACATAAATGCAACCTAGCCTCCATTTTATTGTAACATATCCTTATTCTAACCATAAAACAAATGCGATTTAACTTTAACCTAACTTTAACTTAACCGTGACCTAAGTGTAACTTAACGGGATATTAAATATAATCAAAGAATGACCGTAATGTAATTGCAACCTAAATGTTACCAAACCATATATTGGTTTCATGTCCATGGAAATTATTTTGTCTTGTTCGGATCTGGTTATGATTCCTTAGAACATTTTTGTCGGGTTCAGATTTTAGACATTTTTTGATATTGAGTTATAATGTTCGGGTCGTATTAATGTCCATGGAAATTATTTTGTCTTGCTCGGATACAATTATGGTTCTTTGGAAGATTTTTGTCGGGAACTGATTTGGTTCAATTCAGATTTCGGCTTTTTCTTCAAATGGAATTTTTGGGTTCGGGTTTTCTTGCGTGTTCGCGGAAATTATGCTGCCTTGTTCGAATAAGAACATGCTTCACTGGAATATTTTTTTTCAAGTTCAGATTTGGTTCAGTTCAGATTTCGTGATTTTTTTCAAAGAATTTTTTTAGGTTCAGATTCGGTACAGGTTAATGGAAATTTTTTGTCTTATTCAGATCCGGTTACGATTCTTTGGAATATTTTTTATCAGGTTCCGATTTTGTTCGATTCAAATTTCAGGTATTTTTTCAAATAGACTCTTTAGGTTCGTATCTCGTTCATGTCCACGGAAATTATTTTGTCATACTCGAATCCAGTTATGATTCTTTCGAATATTTTGGTCGAATTTAGATGTGGTTTGGGTCAAATTTCAGTTTTTTTCAAATCGAATTTTTTATGTTCGAGTTGGGTTTATGTCCATAGAAATTATTTCGTCTTGCTTGGGTTGGGTTATAGCTCTTTGGAATATTTTTGTCAAGTCCAGATTTGGTTCAATTCAGATTTCGAGTTTTTCTTCAAATATAACTGGTGTGTTCGGGTCTTCTTGCATGTTCACGGAAATAATTCTGTCTTGTTCGAATAAGGATATGCTTCACTGGAATATTTCTGCCAAGTTCAGATTTCGTTCAGTTCGCGATTTTTTCAAAGAAATTTTTTGGGTTCGGATTGTGTTCATGTCCATGGAAATATGTTGTCTTGTTTGGATTCGGTTGCGTTTGTTTGAAATAGTTTTATCAGATTCAGATTTGGTTCGATTCAAATTTCAGGTATTTTTTTGAATGGGAGTTTTAGGTTCGTATCGGGTTCCTGTCCACGGAAATTATTTTGTCTTACTCGAATCCGGTTATGTTTTATTCGAATACTTTGGTCAGATTTAGATGTGGTTTGGGTCAAAGTTCAGGATTTTTCAAACAAGTTTTTTAGGTTCGAGTCAGGTTTATGACCATGAAAAGTATTTCGTCTTGCTGAGATCGGGTTATAGTTCTCTGGACTATTTTTATCGGTTTCAGATTTCGTTCGAATCATATTTCGGGTTTCTTTAAAGAAAATATTTAAGTTCGGGTCAGATTTATTGCCCACGAAAATTATTTTTCCTTGTTTGAATCGGGTTATGCTTCACTTGAACATTTTTGCGGGATTCAGATTTGGTTCGGGT
Organism: Maratus speculifer; assembly: GCA_964019185.1. NCBI lineage: Eukaryota > Metazoa > Arthropoda > Arachnida > Araneae > Salticidae > Maratus > Maratus speculifer. The sequence goes on from OZ025291.1 coordinate 171,174,222, forward strand.
CAGTTATGAAATCCATAGTTTTTCCCAAACAGAATTTTTAGGTCAGGGTCGGGTTTATACTCACGGAAATTTTGTGTATCACGGATCGGAGTGTGGTCTGTTTTTTTTCTGGTTGGAATCGGGTTATGTTTAAATTAGTCTAAACATTAAGGTTATATTCAATTTTACTACTATTATTTTTATGGCTATTTCTGATAGATAATTTACTTAGATATTTGATAATTTATTATGGTGAATGAATCGTTTGCGGATACAAACAATTGTACGCCAAACAGCTATTTTATTTTTGTTTAAAAAAAAATTAAAGCCATATTAAAATTTTAAATGGAATAGAACACGTTTAAATTTAATCAATGATTAAAAAAATAAACTCATAGAAAAGTGGTGTGTAATGTTTTTTTACTGCAACATAGATAATGACTCATACATTATAATGTTCGAAATGTCAAAAATATGCGTACAACCATATAGAAAAAAGAAATTAATAGAGTGGCAGTATACTGTCCTGGGGTGACACAAAAAATGTAACTCTAAAATCCGCGACATTAAGTCCAAATAAGCACCAACAAAACCATGTGCTTTAAAACTCCGATCAATTCAAACTGGTTTAAACCAGTATTTTTTTGTTTTTGTTTTTTTACCTTTTAAACTGTTATTGAATAGATGACTAAAATTTCGTTTAAAAAATAACGTTTTGTGCCATTATTGCCTGTAATACACTATCAGAATGCATGAAAGATACAATTAGATCAATCATAGGCAAGAACTATTTGATTATTTTTAATTATATGACTTTGAAATATCAATATAGAAGCATCATTTAAGTCTTTGCTTGAAAAATCAACATTCTTCCGTTAATGTCTTAAAATTGTTTGCACTCTGCAATCTAGATTTTAGATTAATATTATTATTTAAGTGTTCATGCATGATTTTAAAAGAATCTTTTCATCACTATATTTTATATATTGACATGGAATTATAAATGTGTTGTTAAATCATAAACATTTTTCATCTACGTTATAAAGTATTAAAAATTTCTGAAAAAAAAAGAGAAAACTTTTAGTGATACAATTTTTTACTTCAAATCATATGTTTTCAATATTTTATTTAATTTTCTTTTGACATTTAATTATTTTTAACTTCCCAATTTCAATTAATTTAAAAGCAAACATTTATTTTAATAAATAATATAATAGAAAAAACATTTAAAAAAATTACGATTTCTTCGTAAAATATGCTTCAGCTGTAGTTAATTCTTTCCAAGCCGTCTTATTAATACAAAATTTCTTCCTCGTGCTTTATTTTGAGACATTAAAATTTCAGCAATAAATGGTTTCCTCTCGCAAACCTTTCTTTTTTTCAGTTAACTTCGCCGCCATCTATCTTTTTCCTCCATGGCGTACAGCAGCTGTGATAAAAAAAAAATCCTCATTTAAACTGACAGTTTGCCAGTCTATGAATTTTAAAGGTCAGTCTCAGCTTTTAAAATTATTTCTGCGAAAATTTTATGCAACCAACCAACCATAAGAGAATGAAAAGGAAAAAAGCTAAAAAAAAGCGATTTTTTATGAGAGTGAGGTTTGGAATTTTAATTAATTACTCAGTTAATAAATAGAATTTTGAAATTCTGAGCGTCAGGTGCACCGGGAGAGATATTGGGCTACTCTCAGAAAAATTTTGAGCTTCGTACGTACCGTAGTTTTCACTAACTATCGCAGACACACACGCACACACACAGAGCGATTTGTTATTTTATTAATATAGATAATAGAGATTAGTTTACTAATTTTTATTTAAACTAAATGAAAACAAAAAACTATTTCTACACATTTTCTACACTTAAAAATCCTAAATCATTTTGATAAAAAATCAAACGCTCACAAATATGTGTAATGTAGTCTGTACACACAAATATTAGTAAATTTTACCTATATTGTCCTTAGAGCCTCTTAGCATTCTATAACAAAATACAAGTTAGTAACCTTCAGTACACAAATTCTCTTTCTTAATTTACTATGCATGTATGAAAAGTTTGAAAAATTCGCTTTATGGGTGAAAAACTACAAGGAATGAAGAATCACCGTTAAATGTAGGAATTCAGGATTTCTTTATTATTAAATGTTTTTTACCAAATTTTGCCTTTTCCGTCTTTCTATTTCAAAAACCCCTTTGGAAATGAGCACAAGTGGAAAAGAGTGCAATTGAAACGTAAACTTTTTTTGTGAAACAATAGACAGTAAACAAATTTGTTGTAGAGATTTGGAACAGGAAATATAAAAAAATCCCTAAGATTAAAGTGTATCAGCAGATTTAGGGAACTGACCAATTCTTTATTTCCCCTTTCGTTATGTAGGGGAAAGTCGGGTGGAACGGGACAGTAGATTTTTCTCTTTATGCATTATTCTAAGCATTTCATCTGTCGCACACAAGATGAAGCAATGGTAATCCATTCTTCAGTTTACAAAAAAAAATATTGATATGCATAGACTTGCAAATGTATGAAGGATTTTTTTTTTCAAAAATCAATTTAAATTTGATTTATTTGCTTTCAATGTGTTAGTGACTTGTTTATATATAAAAGTAATAGTTTCCGTATTTATGAAACGTTATACATTTGACGAGGATCCTGGAATTCAATCTACCTTTTTTAAAAGCACTGATATGTTCTTTAAGCTATATCAATGCTTTTAAAAAAGGTAGAATGAATTCGAGGTTAGTGCAACATGTACTTGACAAGGACCACACCCCATCTTTCACTGATTCTTCTATTTTGAAAAATAACTGCATTGACTATTACTACGGAATTTTTATGGAATCGTGGTTTACTAAATTACACCATTTAACCTTGAAAGAATCAAGTCCTGTTCCGAATGAATATTTTGTTTTCTTAAATCATTAACTTCAACTTTGACTGAGTCCGGTATATGCACATTGTTTTTGTTCCGAGTTGATATGAATACTGATGAGGCTATGCGGTGCATAGTGAACCGTTTGTTCTCATTTTAATTGTTTTGTGTATTTCATAATAATTGTATTAAAGTTTGTCTAGTGTTTTCTAATTGAATATTTTAAATTCAGACGTTAAAATGTATATATATCTTAGAAATGGTGATATTGTTTTATCCCTCACAGGCTTTATTTTATGCCGAAAACACTAATATCTGAGCTTGTCAGGAACCACAAGCTTAAAATAAAATAATAATAAAAATAAATCTTTCTAAATTTCGTTCTTTATCGAGTATCTATACTAATAAAATCCGTGCGCCTCTGTCTGTCTGTCTGCTTGAAGCCGATTACAGTTCGCAACGCGGGCGAGTTGGAAGTCGCGAGAGGTGTCTTTCGATTGGAAAAATTCCGGGGAAGTCATTTCGGGCATTTTCGAGACCGTGGGACCAAAATTAAAAAAGTTATGAATTAAAAACCCCTTGGGAATCGGAACGAAAAATGTCTCAAATCCCAAACGGCGCTCAAACGGAGCTCTGAGGCAGAACACTGCGCCACCTTGCGGTGAAGGAAAAGAACTTTTCCCCTTTGGCTAAAAGAAGAAGCAGTCGAAAACCTCTTTTTCTCAATTTTTTGCGCGTTTTTTCTTAAGCCATCATGCAGACAGTTTTTAAAGTAGAAAAAAACTGATTACATATTAAGAATCTGCGTAAAAGTCTGCTTCTGATGAACCAAAAAATACGAGAAAATGTCTTATGGGCACGCAGAGCCAACCGTACAAAACCAAATATTTTTAATGGGACGATGGCGACCATGGAACGTAGAGCCCACTGTGCGAAATCACATATTTTTAACGGGATAATGGGCGCATAACAACCATAGCTCTTTAATTTACTTTTTCTGTGCTTGAGGATTCGAACACCAAGACATGCTTATTAAATGAATTTTTTTGTTTATTATATATTGCTTAATATCGAGGTTCGTTTGGAAAAACTGGCCCAGCTAGTGGGCGTAGCTCGCTAGTTAGAAAATGAAAAACTGATTACAAAACTAACGTTGGAAAATTAACGATGACAGTTATGCTTCAATATAGGAATTTTATGATGATGGCAATACCATCAAAAATATGGTAAGGAGTTCAAGATGAATCTTGGTGTTTGGCATTACGGTTAAATATAGGATGCAAAATGCGTGACAATAAGTATTAAAAAATTGTAAACTCAAGATTAAAAATACTTTCAAAATAATCACCTATTTAGAATTGAACTTGTTTTTTTATATTAATTTAAGTATCATTTCTTCAAAATGCAGCATAATAATGATGTTTAGTCAAATTGCGGTTCAATTAGTAATTTTGACTTACTTCTAAAAGTATAAATTCTTCTAATGAAAACTAGACATATAAATATAGCTTCGAATATTTCAACTATTACACGATCAATGTTACGGATTTGGCTCCTAATATATGAAAAATAAGATCGTGTGACTTCAGCTGAAATGTAGTATATTAAATTTACTCTCTATGAATGCTTTTTTTATCCCCCCCCAAAAAAATTAGTATATTCGATATGATATATTTTTCATAAATATTTGCATTTCTGAATAAAAAATGTATTAGTTACTTCCATAATAAAATTTAATGCTTGAAATAAAATTGAGCAATTTTAAAATAATCATTGATTTATTTACAATGTCTCTTCAATGTGAAAAGTTTTGTCTAAAAAATATACTCAGAAGGAGAGGGAAACTTTGATAATCACAGATTTTAATTATTTTAATATATGGTGTAAGGCAGAAGCCCATTAGCCTCAGGTTGAATGGATTTTACACAACCATCATTAGTTCTAGAGAAACATGGAGAGCTAATATTCTGACTCAATTTAAATACTAACTTTTAATATAAAATGGCATAGCTGATAGTGGCTCAGCTGGCATAAAGTTTGCCCAAATACCACTGTATCCCAGATCGAGGCTTGGTTTCCCTGTTTTTTTTTTTTTTTCGCATTTTTTGTTTCATAATTTATAATTTAATCTTCTTTATAAAAATATTAATATCGTACCTTAACTACAATGTTAGCATATTTAAACATTCATTTAGCTTTGATGATGTTAAATCATTATTTTTCCTCATTTAAGGAATTTTCAAAAAAAAAAAATCAATCTGTTTTTGAATAGAAATTCCAAAATTTGCTGTGATGCCATCTATTTATAATAAAAATATATATTCGAGTAAAAATAAAATCAGAAAGAAAATAAATCTTAAGCTAAATAAAAAAAGTAGAAAAATATAAGCAAAATAATTCAAAGAGAAACATGTTTCAAATTACTTAAAAATCTTTAATATGCAAAAATTAGGTTGTAATATAATACTTAAGCTTATTTTTAATATAATTATATTTATTAATTTCAAAACAAAATAATTTTATGATCACATTGACTTCCTTTATTAAAGCAACACAATTTTGATGTTTCTTTAAAATCACGAATTGACACACATGTCCGATATCATTGCATTGATAAAGAATTATGAAATACATTTTAAAAATGATTTTTTAAATAACAGTTTTCCATTTCTTTATGATTTTTCATATAACTGTTTAGTTACAGAAAAAAATAAACAGGTTAAAATTAGAATTGATATATCTTATAATTTTTAATTGGCAATGAGATTAGAAAATTATAGTTAAAATTTAAGAACACAGAAATTAACGTCTGAATTTAATGAATTAATTATCAAAATTACATATATATTAAAACAGACATAAACACAATTAAATGCAACAGCCCAACATGGAGTGAAAAATTAGCCGGGACCAGGAATCAAACCCGGGTCGACAGCGTCCTGTCATCACGTGCCGAGCGGTTGCCAACTGATGGCGGTCCCTAACATGGTTTATTAGTGGGAAATTACCGGGGTAGGATGTCGACCGGGGCAGCTTAGATGGAAGAGCAACAGCACGGTACGCTGTCGATCCAGGTTCGATTCCTGGCCCTCGCTAATTTTTCACTCCATGTTGGGTTGTTGTATTTAATTGTGTTTATGTCTGTCTTAATATATATGTACATTTGATAATTATAGTTACAAGTATATTTATGAAACAAAAAAAGAGAAAAACCAAAGGAACGTGTCCCAGATTCAAACCCGGACTCGTCTGATGATTGGTTACTGCTTATTCGACTGAAATACGACGACGTACTCTCTTTTTTTTTTCAAAGTAAGGTATTTCAATTGCGTCATTATATTAGACCCCTCCTCTTGTTTCTCAAGAACTAGGGAGCATTGTATAAAATCCATTCAACCTGAGGCTAAGAGATCCCTGCCCAATAACATATACTAAAATGATCAAAGTTGGCCCTCACCTTGATCGACTATTAAAAAAAATCATCAATGTTTTTTTTTTTTTTAAAACATACGTCAATACTTTCAATTAAAAATATTATTTAAAGAAAATATTTTAAAAATTTATTAAATAAAGAGATATTTCAAGAAGTATTATTTAACTGATTTACTTTATTTATTTATTTTTTTTTTTTTTACTTATGGAATTGTTACAACATATTTTATCTTCTTATAAATGGATTACCTACTCTAGATTGAGAATTCTCTTATTTTCTTATCTGATATTATATATCTGATGTGAAATATAATTATCTATTTTTATTTTTCAATCATTTCTTTAACTATATTTTTTTATACCTCACTTCTCTCGGAGAGTCGAAACTATATCTTTACATCTTGACTAACATACATACTTATACAACAAGTGATTAATTCCTGTAGAAATTCCTGTCTAAACTGTCATGGGAGTCAAAAATGTTCTTCAAATCCTAATATCTTTATTACAGTAGCTGCAATATTTAATGGTCTTTTCTGACAACGTTACTGAAATCGTTTCCACCATGCATTTCTTTTGAGTGCATTTTCTTGTTTCGTGAATTGTGCATTAAAAATTATTATTATTATTATTATTATTTAACAAACGTTGCAAAGTTTGTTTCTGAGGAGCTTTTTATTAACACCTTTCTATCTATTGTCATACAATCTTTCTTTTCAATTTGAGATGCCTATACACGGTAGCTAGATTGTGACCGTAATATAGACCATACAATAATAAAAATGAGATATAAGATATCTTACAAATATGGAGACTTGGCATAATAATGTAAAGTGTTCCGCGCATTATGGAATCCGATAGAAAGCACTACGAATTGTGTGCAAAAGGGCTTTAAATAAATTGAATAAAAAACGTGATTTTTTTTTCATTTGTAGAATTATCGCTGGAAGAAGCATATAATAAAAATGGCCGATATAAAATTTGCAAGGTAAGTTCTGTGATGTGAATGTATATATTTGTTAGAAAAAATAAATTGGTAGTGTATTTAATGTACATTCAAAATGCTTTAGGAGATTTTAATTATGTTGCGTGGTAGAGTAATATTATAAAATATTCTGAAATAAATCTACGAATAATAATGCCATCCACTTGCATAATTACAACGATCGATTCTTTTCAGTTTTGAAACTACATACGTAAAGGCTTTTATTTTATTTGTTATGCACGAGTAAACATTATAGTCGTTGTTGAAAATCAAAAAGGATAATAAGAAATGTATACGTCTTAAATGCTGCTATTTTTTACATGTGATGAATGTAAAAAAATTGTGCGTTTTACATGTAAATTTATAAATGTAAATTTTGAATGTATATATGTATATATATATATATATATATATATACATATATATATTACATTTCAGGAACACAAATTTTATGATGCACATAGCTGGGTAGTAAAACCAAAAAGCATTGGTCAAGAAATGACGCCACATTTTATGAACACATATCTGCTAAAATTTTCTCACATGTATACATAGTAGTAGGTTGCTGTATCAAATCCCATGTTTGTGTTACAATAAAAAAATCACTAAGCCGTAAAAATTGTAAGAACTTTAACATGACGTTGTTATTAAAGCACATCCTACGTATATTTAATTTTATATTCCTGTATTCCGGTTGGTGGAACAAAACAAAATTATATAATGGTACATTGTAATGGGGATAGTAGAGGATTGTTACTCTGGCAATATTTTCAAACGAATGACATTTAAAGCCATTCTAACATATGTAAATTCTTCTTTAGTTAGAAAAAACCATCATAACCTGGATTTGAAATTGAAGAACTGAAAACTTTGCTTTTTTCATTTTAAGGAGTTTGGAATGCCAATGTGACTTTTTTTGAATACTGATCTTTTTTTCACAGTCTCATTACTATGAAGATAATACCTTGTATTTTTTTATAAAGCAAAAAAAAATGCATTTATGAACAATGCAATTTTGAAAATGCATTTGTATAAAGAAATTGAAAATCCAACGAGGAAAGATGAAGATAAAGGGTAATCTTTTATGTTTGAAATTTAATAGTTTTTTTAAGTGGGAGACTAATACTAGTCTTTAACATTCATTGTTGTTTTATAGCAGGAACGGAAATTGGTAATGAGTATAAACTAAAAATTTTTATAACTTTTTCTCACAAACAATAGTACAAACTCAATCTATCGCCGTTAGACTACACTGCGCTGAGTTTTCAAACATCTACTAGTCGGTATTTAGATCCTAGCCGCTATTTGTATATTTTACTGCATTAAATTCGGTACTGATGCGATGTCAGCATATGTCTGTATCTACAATGCATATATATATATATATATATATATTTACAAATATTTATTGGAAATCCAAAGTTAAAATACGAAAAAATTACTGACATCCGGGAATACCTTGATAAATTCTAATATAAACAAAAAAGAAAAATCATGCGTCAAGCATAGATTATAAAACACTTTCCAGCACTTCCTGAAATCTTTAACAAAGCATCGTTATTTAAATAAAATAAGTAAGTAAATATGAAATAAAGAGAAAGTCAGATGTTAAGCATAGGAAAAAATTTTTCGCAGGAGAAATATTTATTGAAAATTTATATTTTAGGTTACAGGTGTTAAATCTGTAACTTAAAGTATGAATGGGAAGAACTTTTACCTCTAGCAATCTACGTAAAAATATTTTAAGTTTGGATTTTTATCCGATATTGACACTAAAGTATTAAAACCACAACCAGAGTCTCATTAAAGACGAAAGCTTCCCGATATTAGCTTAAAATTTAAAAGCTTTTTAAAGAAATCGATCAAGCAATATTCATTTGAAGCGAACATATTCATTTCAAAGCTGTTTGCTACTGAGTAAACATTGGATAGATGGTGCTAGTGATGCGCCTCTTGACGATAATAAAGCTGGTTCGAATCCAATGTCAACCGCTTTAATTTTTATTCAAATTTCTTCAATTGACGTAGATTTTATCTTCTGTAACAGAAAAAAAACAGATTTTCGTCAATTAACGGGAAAATCCTAGAAACAATGCTATTATATTAATTTCCGCGACATGAAGAAATATTTCTGAAAGTGTATTACTTATCTTAAAACATGTAATTAAAAATATATTTCAAATATTTCAAAATTTTATACAAATTATCAGGCATACAAATAATATCGTTTTAATTACAACATTTCGATGCATTTTTATGCAGTCCACTATCTAACAAAAGAAAATAAGAAATTTTCTCATCAAACTATATTTATTTTATAAACTATTCTTAGATAAAATTTAACTTTGGGATATAATATTATAAGAGGGATAAGTTTACAAATTATAGTTATTTCGGCTTCAGATAAAATTATGATAATAGATATTTTCCAGGTAATTCGAATAGTTATTTGCTTTCGTCCGTTACTGGATATTTTCTCCTAAATTTTCAGGTTTTGTGATGGATGATCGTAACTATACATTGTAATCACGCACCGTCTTTCAGCGTATAAGAATTGATTAGAAATTGGCCTCAATATATCAAAGCATTATTCAACGTTTTTTAAAGTGAAATTAGAAACTTAAAGCAATATTTTTAACTTTATGTCATGACTGGTATGTCATAGCACAAAAGTAATCACATCAAATTACAAATAAATCAAACTAATTTAAAAAGCATACATATAAACAATTTCCTCCAAATTGAGTATTTTGATGGGGTTTTTTAACCTTAAAATAAATAGAAATAGAAAATTTAAAATTACAAAAATTATTTTGACAGATCATTGGAATTTGTTGAACTTTTAAGTTAAATCCACAGTTGCATTTGACCATTTATAAACTGACCTTTCTTTAAAAATCGAAAATATCCGTGCTATATCCGCCAACTAATTGTAATTTTTGAGAAGAACGATGAAGAAAACCGAATAAAATCTCTACTTCCAAAGATTAGAGTATTTCTCAGAAGGTGAAAAAATATACAGATTTTAATCACAAAAATATTTTGCAATTTTAAACTTGTTTTTTTCATTGAAAGATATATACTTAATACACTTAATCCGCCATTCTTATTAGTATCAAATACATTTTCAAAGCGATTTGTAAATTTTCAAAGCACTGTTTCAAACACACATTAAAGCGAATTTTTCGCATTTTTTCACATTTTTTAAATAAAGAATACAATTGTTTAATTAAATATTTATCTTTTTACCATATGTGCATCGAAATATGCTGACATTTTATAAAGGATATTTAATAATTAAATATGCTACTATTTCTTGCGTAATTAAAACATTTCATCTCAATGGTATACCGCTATATGATAAATATTTTCAAATAATGTATATATATTATTAGTATTTAATATAATTCGAACTGCCCTTTTATCGGGATAAATTGTGCAAAAACAACGCGCTAATATATCTAGAATCTAATAGATTCACAAAAATGTGCATATCTTCCTGTTGGTAAATTGCTTTAGCAATTTAATCAAAACTTGTTTTTAGCATTTAACTTATTTTACTCAAGCAGTATTTTTGTGCATGTTTATTTTAGGCGAACATTGTTATAATCTTGTACAGAACTGTAACTTTTTAAATGAACTTTTGTAATAAATACCAAAAACTTTACAGAATTTCAAACTATAAAAATAAAGATCTTGAAGAAGTAGTTCCACTGATTTTGCTTCATGACGACATACTTTTGAATGTTCGTATTATTTAAAGATGACAGTACAAACTGTTGCTAGTGATGCTGAAGTTTTTTTCTATTTATGCTTTCCCTAAATTAGAAATATATGTGGTTGGAGTATGGAAGGGAAAAACATCTCCAGTATCTTCCAATGCAGAGTTGTACTTCAAATTTCTTTCAAAAATTCGAATTCTTTTACCTTTGTTATAAGAATTTACAGGAGGTAACACGGTGTCTTGTTTTACATGCATCGGTAAATCTACTTTCTGGGGATTACTGATGACATTTCGACATGTGAACAAGATTTTTGCTGGCCTATTCCAATGTTCCTGGCATCATCACAGAAGATGATAACCATTTCTTATATTTTCACAAGTTCTCTGAATAACGCAAATAACGTTAGTCAAATTCTACTTACAGAACAGAACATATCCACTGAAAATATTCCACCAACCTCCAACATCTTCCTACGTCGCAATTAAAGGCTTATTTTGCAGTGTTGTTTGTGGTCAAACTGCCTTCGACGCATTTTTCCATGTTTGAATCTATCTCAATGGGGTTAGAAATACATCACTGATAGCTACAGACTTTCTGATCCTTAATCCCCAAAATCACCATGGAGAAACTACAAGAACTGTTTGCATCCAGTTGCAAAGACTATCACCTCGACGGTGTATAAAACCAGATATAAGTTGCACATTACTTTGTAGCTGTGAGAGACAATGCAATGAATAAAATAATTTTATTTTGCAAATGTTTTCCTTTATAATAATGAGTTCGTCTTAAATATTGTATTGTTTAAGATGAGAGTCATCGATATGAGTTTACTTTTTTTTTCATTTCTACTTTTTTCTATTCATGTTTCCCACAAGCGACTATTTTTTTAATTCTATTTTGCACCCCTTTTTCAATACAGAAGTCACGAAGAAGCACTTTGCCAATATTTAAAAGATAAAAATATTTTAAATTTTATTTTAGAAATATACTGGTGTAAACAGAATACAAAAATAGTCGCTTGTGGCAGTCCTGCCTATGATAATTTTATTTACTCTCACGTAACTGCCAACTTTTACGCATTTTTGCTACCGCTAAAATTGTACAGAGATTTTCCATTTGTTTAATCATAAGATTTTGATGATTAAATAAGAAAACATTTACTGTAAAATTTTTGTGGTAGGAAAAATGCGTAAAAGTTGGCAGCTATGCTCTCATCATATTCATATGAATAATTGTATGGACAAGTTTTCTAAGATATATATAAGAGGAGGAAGGGAGGAGAGATTAGAAGTGAAAAAAGTGAAAAAAAAATTTTATAAGTGGTTCCAAGTGCGAATTGAGAACTGGAAAACATCGTAACAATGTAAAAATTTGCTGAGTGTTATGGTCTTGCTACAGAAACGTCTAAACCATTTATTGCAAAATAAATTTGTGGGAGGTATTTCGTAACTTTATTCAAAAGATTTCAAATGTCACAATATCGTAATATTTTAATTGTGAATGTAAATGTGAGCATTTTCATCAACCTATGTCCATCGTAATGGCGGACATTTTTGCGACTTCAATATGGAGAGTTTCGGTCTCTTTTGATTGTCTCTAGACTATTTTCTGTTTCTTGACATTTGTATAAACACTTTGCTATACCTTATACTGGCATCCGGAAGTGAAATATTTTTACACTAACTCCACTTTTTAAAAATCCTAATACTTTTGCAAAGGTTAATGTAGCATATGGTTGTTATGTGTTCTGAAATTTCAACAGTGAAAAATTCTTCAGTACCTTCTTTTACAAAATCTCCCCCTAAATAAGACAAGATTTTGGCGATGGAACTGCATTTACTTTTTATTAGCACTTTCCAATAAAGTTGAAAAGTGCTTATGCATTGGGTTTGTCTGTCCGTGTGTCCATCTTTCCGCGCTATAACTCTCGTAAATATACTTGAAATGTCGTGAAATTTTTGGACGTCAACGACATTTACCCGAGCACGAACCCTATTGAAAATGAAGTTTCTACCATGATTACTTTATCTACAGGGAGAATCAAAAGTTACCCATTACATTACAGCCTATGGGGAAAAATCGTTTCAAATGAATTTTAAAGGTGTTATACCTTGTAAAACATCTACAAATTTATATGCATCTCCGACGTGCTCTAAAATATGTATTTTGTAAAGTATGTAGCGAAAAGAATAGTTATTGTTCATTTACAGGGCCACACAAAAGAATTCCAATACATAATAATAAAGGGGGGAATTGTTTGCTACATATTTTAATTGTGGTAAACGATTTCATATATAATGAAATTAATATACGTTGCTGAGGAATAATATGAGTTATTTCATGCATAACATGTAGTGCATAGCTTTTATAGGGATACATAAAAGATTCCAAATAGTATAATCTACCCGAAGTCCTGAATATTATGGAAGCTGATAGATGGATGAAATATTTATATAAATGCTAATTGTTACGCAATTTAGATATATAGGGTTACACAAAAGAACTCGGAAAGGTTATTGAATATGAGCATAATTTATTTAAAGGTAGTTTTTAACTATGTTATTCCTTTTTACGTTGAACTGCATTTAGTTTACTAAGACATGTTTGTAGAATATAGATAAAATGATAAACAGGGTCGCACAAAGTACTGGATAAATAATAAAAACTTTGGATGATAATTTCTGGAAATTTGATATAAGTAGTTTAAAGAGATTTTTTTTTAAACTAAACTTCAGCAAAATACTTTCGTGCATTAATGGTACTATGTAATTTACAGGGCTAAACAAAAGTATTCAAGTGTGTTTCCATCTATTAGTATAATAATGGAAAATTTCAAATACTTAGGCGTTTTCTTGCTAAACTAAATTTTACCATTACATAGTCTTTATATTAACCGACAGATCAAATACAGGGCTTTTCAAAATTATTGGAATGCATATTTGGATATGGACAATAATACGTTATTTCTTTGGATAATGAAATTTTGTTAAAGATTTTAAGAGGTATTGGAAGGTGCTTCATAATATATGCTTAACGCATGATTTTTCTTAGTTGTTGATAAAATAATGCTGATATTTCACCTGGAAAATCTTGAAACCCGTATGGAACCCGTACCAGTATAAATTGGAGTAAGCGTTTCAAACGTTGGATAAAATGTGTGCAATGTAAATAGTTTCATTCAATTTCTTTTTAATTTATATTTGAAGCAGAAATTTACTTTTCACATTAAAATAATAAAACAAGAACTTAAGTAAGCATTTAATCGATTTTAACACGCATTATATTAGAAATACCGATAAATTATTAAAAGTTTTACTTTTTTTATAATTAATGTTTTTTTTCTCTTAAGTCTCAGTTCAAAATATAAATCGACCACAACGCTTTAGTTTTGTATAGTTCACTTATATTAATGTTAAATGCCAGGAAATATAATAAATGAGGGTATTTTGGTTGTGGATAGGATGTCGATAATAACTGTTTCCCGTTTATTCCTTTGGTTATTTATTTCCCTACGTTATATGATATATATTCTCTACGACCAATAGATTCTGATGGATGACTTTATCAACTCCATTTTACCACACATTCAATTTACCATTTTTTCAAACGAAAAATGGCAAAAAATGAAGCGGGATACTTTTATTAAACTAATAATGCCAATTTTTATTCTTTTGTTTTATTTTCAAACATCTATCCTCTTCAATAAAAATTCTGAAAACTTAGATATAAAAAATAAAGACAAAACAAATAAATAAATAATACATAAACGATAATACAAATATAAATTTATAATTGTTTGTTTTATTTAAGTCTTTTTTTTTCATTTGTTACAAATGAACATTCCATCTATCTAAATTACTGGAAGTTATATCTCTGTTTGTGTATTTGGCTTCTAAAATTAATCTTATATAGCAAATTGCAAATAAATGATCATCTACAAAATGATAGATAATTAAAAACTCAGATTTAGATTTTTAAATTAGATTCTTGTTATTTTTATTGTATGTTTTATTATTTTTATTTTAAAAACTCTTATCCTCGTATTTTTCCAACTTAGAAGCTTATCGAGTAATTTTAATTATTAAAGCCGTCAAAATTCTCCAGTTATTTCGATGAAAATTCTGTCATATTAATTAAAATTTATTTGAAAATCTTACAGCAAATTTTTACTATTATGGATTTTTTTATAATTTTCTAATTTTTCAAAAAAATATTTTCTAACAATTGATTTCTGTTTGGTAACTTATCTTTTTTTTATATCAATATGTGGAAGAAACTTCCAGAAATGCATTAACATTTTATACACCATATTAAGTTTAGTGATGGTATGCTGAATACCATATACATTAAAATTCATGTACGTATATTAGTTTATTTTATTGTTTTTAATTACATGTTAATTATTTAATTACTTGAAATGTTATAGGACAAGAAATAACCTTACTTATGTCAGAGCCGCCAGGTCTCCGGCTTTTTAGACACGATATTTTAATACAGAAAATGTTATGTTATTTAATTTAAACATTTGAGAGATTTAAGAGAACATTTATCTTCTGTAAAATGATAGTGGTATGGAATAAGGTACTGATAGGGCAAGTATTCTTTATATATATATATATATATATTAGAAATAAATTTTGAAGCAAAATATTTACATAGTCACCATAGCAATCAGCTACACAAAAAGATTATTTCAGCCCGAAAAAATATGAGGAAGTATGTACATACGTCTTCATTTGTAAAATTGCAGGACGTATTACATACGTCCTGTAATTTGATATGGAAGAGTCCATTACGTATGGAGGTATGTCATGGTTCTTGGAACTTTTAAAATATAAAATATACGAAAATTAGTTTCCCTTTATTAATAAAAGTAAATTCATCGATCTTTTTTCTCTGATAGACTGCAAAGAAAGAGAGGAAAAAGTTACACTGGTGGTTATCCCCTTTATCACCAAAAACAGTTTTTACGAAAATAATTGTAATTCTTCACTTGAGAGTATTTTATTGTCTTTTACATGGTACTACAGAAATGTGTGGTATCTTTAGGAAAAAATCCGCCGGATAAATAAAAGTTAACCCCGGAAAACGGTAGGGCATTATATGTTTATTATAATTTTTTTACTCGTGTCTGTTAATGATCTGCTAGTTATAAAAATATATATGAAACTTAGGAGGATTTTCTTTCTCGTGATTTATTGTTATTATTATTATTATTACGATTTACAGAGACATATGACAGGAAACAATTGCAGGAAAATATTAGGATTTGTTCTCAACTTTTCACCTCATAAAGTGCAAAACGTTTTGTCACTTTTAAAAATGCAATTTTTATCAGAAAGGTTATAAGATCCGTCTATGGATGCAATTCGGAATCTAATTTTGTTTTCAATTTTTTAATTAGCAAATTACCAGCCGAGTTATAAACATTTTTGATCACGTGAATAGGTATTTTTCTCCGTTTCGTTGATTGTTTTTTCTGCTTTCGTCGAGAAATTAGGTTCAAAATGACCACCTTGACACTATTTTATGAAAGATTTATTAAGTTTGAAATAAAATGGGAAAATGAGCAGTTTCGAAAGTTTCTGAACCTGTTGGTTTTTATGCGTTTCCGAACAAAAATAAATTAAAATTTATGTCATAATGTTGCCCTTGATTTAAGAGCACCCTTAAGGAAACACAACTATATTACATATAAGAAAGTAAATATACTGGGATTAAGTTTAAGAAAAAGAAATAAATGCAAAGAAGTGAAAATAATGACGATAGCTAAAAGAGTATATGAATATATGCGTCAATTAAAGACTTTATTATTTTTATTACCGCTAAGTTCTATGTAGCATTTATTTTCTGACATTGGTCATCATGAATTTTTTTGCGATGATACGAGGAAATAATGTAGTTAATAGCCATGAAATGTGAAGTAAATGTGTTATTTTTATTTTTTTTAATACTTTACGAAGTTATAGTTGTAAACGAATACATCCTTTTATTGGATTATCGTCCAAATATACTGATCAGAAAAGATCTGAAACCACAAGTACATATAGTGATTTTGTAAAAAATATCGTGGACTTTCCATCCTTCACCGGATATATTTAATGCATGTTAGAGTTTTAAAATTTCAACTATTAGACATCAAATTTGAGGAAAATGTATTATTATATTTTTTTAATACTTTACGAAGTTATAGTTTAAACTTCAAGAACGAATGCATTAATAAACTGCATTATTGTCAAAGTATACTCATTAAAAAAGCTCTGAAAGAACAAGTACATTTAGTGATTTTGTAGGAAGCATCGTGGATTTTCGATTCTTCAATAGATATATTTTATACATGTGAGAATTCTAAAATTTCAACTTCTAGTTGTCTCATTTATTAAATTTTCTTATTATCTTTTTTATTATCAGTTTATATTAGAAACCGCTTTTAAGTACCTAATACATTATTTTGTATTTTACCAATTCTTAAAAAGTTTGAATCGCTTTCATACTTATTCTTTCTTACAACAAAGTAATCTTAGAATC
This sequence comes from Maratus speculifer, assembly GCA_964019185.1. Classification (NCBI taxonomy): domain Eukaryota; kingdom Metazoa; phylum Arthropoda; class Arachnida; order Araneae; family Salticidae; genus Maratus; species Maratus speculifer. The sequence goes on from OZ025291.1 coordinate 171,191,738, forward strand.
CGCCAATCTCCTTCCGAAGGCTTTTAAGATGAATAAATAGAAAATTTAGAAAAATAAATAAATAAATAAAATATGTACTTTTTCATTTCATTAAAACGTACATTCGTCATACATAAGTACTGAAATAGTTAATTTCAAATATGTTTCCAATTCAAAGTATCCATAACATATTTGAAAGCTTTCTTTACTTTAACAAATATTTATGCATGATTTGATGTTTTAAACAAATTTCTGTCACATCAACATAATATGTATCAAAGTTTAAAATGAAGGGTGTCACAATTTCCACTTATGTTTGTAAAATTTTGGAGGAATCGTTTGTAAGCACAAAGCAGGTAGTCATATTTCGATTTAACAGAAAACAATATTCCCTGCACAATTTCGAATATAATGTTTGATACTATGTATAGTTGTATTTTCAGTAGATATTTGAAAGCCAATACATCATTTTAAATTGCTTCATACACATAAGTTAATATACATACGTATATATATATATTGCTATTATTTAATAACATTTATTTATAATAAAATAATATTATAACATATCATAAATTTATTGCATAAAATAATTCTTTAAGTATGAAACAAATTTTTATTAAAGTATGTAATTTTAAGTGAAACAAATGAAAATGATAGATGTGTTTTCTTTCAATTTGAATTTTTATGTCAAAAAACATGGTGATCAAAGAAAAACTTCTTTTATTTTGAGTACTGTAGTTCCATACATTTTCGTACGTAGAACAAGAATTTCAAGTGACTCTCTCGTTACGTATAACTATTATTTTTTTAATCTAACTAGTTTCAAATATTGCGCATTTTATTTTTTTTATTAGATGTTTTAATTTACATCTATATTTAGAATTTAAATATGTAAAATATGTTTTTTGAAGAGTTTTTATTATTGTCATTATTATTTTAATAATAGAAAGAGATTTAAGATTTAAGATTTTTTAACAATAAATTGCGCACTGTCTGCCAGGCTTTTTCTTGATGGGAACCCCGGAGATACAAGGGTTACATTGCTAGAAAAACATCAAGTCGTTATTCTCGTAAAGTTAGACATATTCGAGCTTTCAGTCAAGCATACGGAATACTTCTAAAAATGCCTGTAAACTTAATAGAAATAAAGACAACTGTCTAACCCAGGCCTTACATCACAAAAAGTTAAAATGAACTACTGAATTGGAAAATATCGGGTTGTGGCTTTAAACTTTGCGTTTTAAACGTTTTTGCTTCATTAGTTTTGACAGGGTTATTCAAAAGATCTTCGTTCTTTTTCAATCTATTGACGGTCCCTTCTTGAATTTCGGGGGAAAATCTTCACGAAAATGTATGACGTGTACTATTTTGTTTACACTCCTGGAGTTTCACAATAATTCCTTATGTATATTTCTATATATTTAACAAAACGTCAAAAATCGGAAGTGTCAAGATTTTTGTGCGGTGACTGTACATAAAGTAAGAATAAATTTGATAAAAGTTTTAATTATAGAAAGTAGGATTTAGAGAAGCAAAGAATAATCGTAATCATTTAGATGCAACTCATAATGTAAAAGAATATTTTCAAAATCACGAATATCTCTCTATCTACCTATCTATATTTCTCTCTCTCTCTCTATCTATATTTCTCTCTATCTATCTATATTTCTCTCTATGTATCTAGCTATCTATCTCTCTCTATATATAACACTTAAGTTTAAAATATATTCAGCAGATCCAGAACCCCGCACCATGATAAAACTGAAAATAAACAAATCAAACTTTAAGGGATTTTAAAAACAGATAAAACTCGAACAAGAAAAACAAAATCCATAAACAAAAAAGCTGTGATCTCCTCAGATGTGGGCAATTTACAAAAGCACCGCAATGTATTAGAATGAATATGCAAAAACTATTGCTAGTAGTGGCTTTTTCATTTAATTAATATTTTATACTATAAAAATAATATACCTTTAAAATTTATAAACAAACATACTAGTTTTACAGACAGTCTTCATTTTTAAGTAATTGCAATATGGTTTACAGTTAATGATGGATGGTTTTACAAGGATTCCTGCAATCGTGTGGCAACGGTGTGGAACAAACATGGACGTATTTTGGGATATTGCATTTTGGTTGTTTTGAGTGTCTGTGTCTCTCAAGTTTGGGTAATAAAACTTCATTGCTGCTTTGTACAGGGTGTTTCAGAAAGGATTCCTAAATTTAAAAATCTATAACTCGGAAACGGTGGTAGATATAAACATGGAACCAGTGGTGTGTTTATTAAAAAAATCGTAAGAATCTTATACATAAATCAGAAAATTTAGTTTAAAATAGCTCTCATAGATGGCGCTGAGAGCGTTAAGACCTCCTAAAGGGAGTTCAGAAGCATTTAACGCACCAGCCGTCGAAGTCCCACCCCGCATGCCTCAATCTCCTTCAAGCTTCGGCTACGCGATCATCGTCATAGAACAAGCTCTATATCTCTGCGTCTTCTTTATGCCTACTTATAAATCATCGTCAACATTACAGAAACGAGATAGCACAAGAAAATTTTACAACACAAGAGATAGACAACCGGGATCTCCACCCAAAGAGTGCATGCAATGGAGCCTTTGGTATTCGAACCTCCAGCCTCCTACACTCGAAGGCGAATTCGGTGTGGTGCTTTGACCACTAGGCAACTCAGACCCCTTTATCCAATCTTTTTAAATAAAGAAGACACATAGACATAGAGTCTGTTCTGGGACGTTGATCGCGTCGCCGAGACTTGACGGAGACTGAAGTATAAGGAAGTGGACTTCGATGGCTGGTCGTTCAATGCTTCTTACTCTCTTTAAAGCTCTTAATGCTCTCAGCGCCATCTATGAGCGCTATTTTAAACTAAATTTTCTGATTTATGTATAAGATTCTTACGATTTTTTAATAAACACACCACTGGTTTCATGTTTCTTTCTATCACCGTTTCCGAGTTATAGATTTTTAAATTTAGGGGTCCTTTGTGAAACATCCTGTATATATTAAACATAAGTTTAAATCGGGTGTATATTTTGATTGAGTTATATGCTGTTAACTGTGGCGTCTGGTCCCGCGATTTAGTGTACGTGTTATGATATGAAATACATGTTTTTATACGCTTGATTTTTGCATTACGTACACTCAGATCTGAACCCACTGCCACTACTAGCAATTGCTTTTGCATAATTATTCTAATACATTGCTGTGTTTTTGTAAATTTCCCACCGCTGAGGAGATTACAGCTTTTTGTTTTTGGATTTTATTTTTTCTTGTTAGAGTTTTATCTGTTTTTAATATCCTTTAAATTTGATTGATTATTTTCAGTTTTATCATGGTGAGGGTCCCTGGATCTGCTGAATACACTCTCAAAAAAACTTTCATCTTTTCATAGAAAATATACTGGCAGCACTGCTGCCAGAAATTGTCTGTAGATTAACGATTTTTCTTTTTTTTCTCCGTCAAAAGAGGAAAACTATCCTTCACTTGAAAAAACTTTAGAAAAGATCAATGCGGAAGAGGTGAGGATCGAACTCACGACCCCAGCTTTAGAAGGCGAGCGCTCTTCGTCGGCACCACGGTTGCACATGAAGATTGTAAAGATTTTGAAATAGAAGCGTTCATTTCATATGGGTGTGGTTTGGTGTATTTCGTTAAAAAGCTTTTAATTTTGCAGTTAATCTCGAAAATATTTCATCTTTAATGAAACTGTGGCCGGGTTTTTTGGGGTTTTTTTACGTTTAGTATTAATATAGTATAAAAATTGGAATTTTAAATATATTATGTAGATTGTTAGAGAAAAAACATGGATGTTCTACTTTTATTCGATAAGATTTTTTTTAACAATATCTTTTTTTTTTTTTTTTTTTTTTTTTTTTTTTTTTGCATTTTAATAGATTTTAAATGTGTTCACTTAAAGTATATTTTATATGCGAATATTTATCATAGAAATAACTTAGTGTATTCAACTTTATTCAACTTATCCAACATTGAATAACAAATTGTGAGATTTTTTGAATGAATAAAGAAAGTAATTGTTATTTATTTTTTAATTCGAAAACATTTTTGTCTTTTTAAACTAAATTAGACTATAGAATATTTTGATTTTCATATTAAAAATAAATTCGATTATATTACTAACAGACCCAATACGCATGCGTGCTAGAAATAAACAGAATCTCTTCCTCATTTTTCGACGTTCGCAGTGAAATCACAGATCAAATACGTTTTTGGGAAGTACGGAAATTATTTGTGAAAAATAAGGATAACTTAGTGTATATTGACGAATTTTTCTGACAGTGTACATTTTAAACATTAAGTGCTATATACCTAATTTATGTAGTTATTTCCAGAGATAGCACTTGTCACATGAGTTTTATGTGTTTTTTAGGTCTTTATATATATATATATATATATGAGAAATTTGAAACTAGATGCTAAATTTATTTGATACAAAAATAATTCTAATGCTTCTTCACTGCTGCTACACAAACTGTTATAATTGAAAAAAAAAAAAAAAAAACTCTAGATATTTATACAAATTTTTTTGTTGCTGTTCTTGTTAAAAATGTGTTTTTCCATAGTTAAAAGTTTCGCTTATTACAAGTTATTGAAATGTACCACTCGCATTTCTATTTATCAGATTCTTCTGAAATTTATACTAGATGTTTCATAAAATGAGAAATAATTGATATCTCAAAAACTTGCATTTTATGGTATTTGAATATTGAATTCTTTATTAAGATGGAAATATATGGTTACTCTTTTATGTAAAACAAAGCTATTTTAAAAATATATTTTTGTTCTTTTTATACATTCAGTAAATGTTAAAATGTATGACAACTTCCATTGTAATAATATGAAAAACATCTTGCAAATACATAGTCACATATTTTATAAAAAATATATACATGCACAGGACATTTTAAAATATTTTATTATTTTGTTTTCATTAGTATTTAAAAATTCAGTAATTAATTTTTTTAACAAATCTCAGCATATAAGTATTTGAATCTGCATTTAACAAATATGTTAATTTTCAAATGAAGCCATTGAAATTTGAAAGATTTTTTTTTAATGTATAGTGCCATCATGTTAAATTTTTCTGTGAAAAATAGTACATTAGAGGTTTTATTTTTAGAGTTCAGGTTATGGAAAATTAAATTTCTGCTTTTGGCGTGTAATTTTATATCCATATTATTTATCCAACGGAAGCGGTCCAAATATGTAAATTTTAGTATACATATTTAATCTCTCCTCTGTGTTGCCATTGTTTCTGTTAAAAATTCTAAGCAAATTAGAGTTTTAGGATTGAAATACATATGTTGACAAAAGTATGCTGAATAAATACAAAAAGAAATTCGGTTCACTGTGTTGTACCGTAAAAATACCAATATCTTTAAAAGCTCGAAATTTCATTTAATTTAAGATAAATAGAATGTAAAATTATTGGCATCACTGCAGAAATTCGTGCACATTTTCTATGTAAGGTACCCTGGGGTAATAAAGCCACGTTAAGGTTCTAACATTTTTCACGGCTCAGTTATAGTTTGTATTTTTCAAATAAATATATAATTTGATACAGCAACTCATTGAGTATCTATATAAAAAATAATTTAACAGATATGTATTCATAAAACGTAATGGCGTGATTTCTTGACCAATGCTACTTGGCGTTATTACCCACCTATATGGGTAATAACGACATGCAAACAAAACTATGAAATAAAATTGAATAACTGCATGTAGATTGTCCAATTCTAAAAATGCAAACTCTACAAATTTTGAAATTGACAAATTGCATTCTAAGCTATTGAAAATGTTCAATTTTTTGTGAAAGTGTAAGAAAAATAAAGGTGTGGTTTGTGTGTGTGTGGGGGGGGGGATGAGGCAAAAGAATATCAGACCATGAGCTTCTTTTTGCTTAAAAAGGACCGCTTAAATAGAATTATTAGAAACATTGCACATTTTTATCTGTGTTTATTTGAATCAGTATTTAGGATGTAGCTCGGCCGCTGTAGGGAATCAACCGGGTATTAATGCCAAGGATTGGCGTTATTACCCCGTTATAGTTGTTGCGCTGTACATTTTAAATTACAAATTATCTCGAGAAGATAGCCAAAATCTTCAACAACATTTTGAAAGTCCATGAAATGTACTAGAAATTTATGTAATTAACAAAATATTTCCGGAAAAAAAATAGTCTTCACATCACAAAACGTATCTCGCAGATTTTAGATCAAGCGTTAATTTATTGCTTGTAAAAACAATATAACCTAAAAATGAAACAAACTAACTTGAATCTGTTTTTTTTTTTTTGCTATTTATACGATACAGAACCCTTCTTCGCAGAGCACATGGGTGCCATTTACCAGATTATTTCATAATTATGCAAAATATTAGCACTTGGCGTTATTACCCCACCTGGCGTTATTACACCAGACCACCTTATAAAGAAAACAATATTTCCGATTCACGACCATTGCAGAAAGTTATGTATAAATGTATGATGTAATGTACACACATTCCGGAATTTTTTGCAATACCTTTTTATTTGTGTAACTTTTTTTCTGTTATTTTAATATTATATTTTAAAGCATACAAACTGTATAAAAACTATATAAAATTAAAAATTAAAAAAATAATGACAGATATGTGCATTCAAATGACTAGAATATGCAACATAACTACAATTTTATTTTAATCTAAAGCACATGAAACTCGTAAAATACTGTTTCAAAACACAGTAATGTGAATACATTTAACATTTTATGGTATCTCACCTTTTAATTATTGTTACATATTTAAAAATGCTTTCGCTTGTATATCAATATTGACACACACAATCATAAAGCAATTTCATACATTCCATCAATAATTTTCGATAATTTATAATTCAAGATTAAATTTACCAAAAGCATTCAATTTATTTGATAAAATTCTACAAAGATAATTGTTTCAATTATGTTATTCGCAAAGTGTTGCAATGTCCTTGAAATTATCTATGTATTTTTCTTAATGAAAATTATATACGCCTGCACTTCGTGAGGTTAAATACCTGCAATTTTGAATCAGGAAAAACACAGTTTTAAGAAATTAAGTTTTCTAGAAATTAGCTAAAAGAAGTGATCAACTTTGTCAAAATAAAAATATTCCAAATATTTACGCTAACATTTACCATAAGCATATGTTTTGTGCTACTTAAATTTTGAAATGTAAAACTATTGTTGAAAGATTTAAATACAAATAATTATTGAAAGAATCATCGATGTTTAATAAACAAGTTTTAAATTAATGACGAAAATGGTAGAGAGATGCTCTACTTTTGCAACGTTAAATTTTATAAAAAGAAAATAAACGTTACCCTCACTTATTTAAAAGATACTTTGTAGTTTCTAATAATTCTCTTGAGCCATCATGAAACTCTTTAAAATTCTTTTAAATGTTGCTAAAATCAGTGACGAGAAAAAAGTGAGTGTATTTCTAAGAAGCTGTCAGGTAATTCTGTATAATTAAATTTATTACTAACTCAATCTTTAATGTAATTTGACAAATAAATTTTAAAATGAATTAATTGAATTTTATAACATGTACATGCGTTTAATAGCATAATTTTGCTGTTTTGTGATTTTAATTAGTATTTATTAAATATCACTTTGGAAAGACATTTTTTCATTTTTCCAAATTATTCACCCACTTTGAATCCAGTATTCAAAATTATAGAAATGTTTAATAAATTTTAAGGTAAACTCATATTTTACATAACGTTAGATTTCTCTAAATATTTTGAAATTTTATACGTTATTGATTCAAAACTTTCTACATAATTACTTCTTTATGATTTTACAAATTCTTTTTTTCTGAAATTTACTGGCAATAGAAGGAAACTGTTAGTATTTCTGAAATATTTTAGTAAAGATAAGAAATCTATTATCTTTTAAATTTTGTGATTGTATTAAAACTGTTTCTAACTATATTATTATTATTATTATGTGGTAGTGAGGTAATTTTAAATTTTTTTAAAACTTTTCTGATTTCTTAGAGACATTTTCTGGATTTTTTTAGATAAGATTTTTCTTGTTTTAGATTGCTTGCAGAGAACGAGTTTTTTGGCGTACACATCGATATTTTAATGATTTTTCAACCTAAATTTTCAGAATTCTGAAAAAAAAAAAAAAACTTCAAATAGCGTTAAAATATGGCATTGTAATCCGAAAAACTCGTTCTCTACAAGCAATTTAAAACAAGAAAAATGTGAATTCAAAAATTCATTACAATCAGAACACGATCTTTTCAAAATATTAACCGTTCGAAATTTCTGTATAAGATTTTTATAGTTTACCTAATAAATAAACCGCTTACCGCATAATTTTATTGATCTTTGCTTTTGAGAAATTTAATTTTGAAAATGGGGTCTTATTTGCTGGATACCCTATTTATAACGTTAACAACTCCTTAGTAATTTTTATCGTGCCTCCCTTACAACCTAAACATAATCATTTTTTAAAGTACCCTCCTCCTTCCATCCGTAATGGTATACTATTATCGGTGTCTGAATATAATTTTTATTTTTGCATTTTCCTCTTCGCCTTTTATTTAAATGTTTTCCGTCATACATTTTTTTCGTTAAAAGTTTATTATTCACATGCGTTATTGATACAAAAATGAAGAAATTAATAAAATGTACATCATTACAATTCATAATTTTAGAAAAATATCCGTCGGAATGACTTTTATTTATTTACTTATTTTTTAAGAATCATATAGCATTACGTTGTAAAAAGATTTATAATGTAATAAACTTTTTCTTATCCAACTAATAGTGTTAAATGGAGTAAAACAGCTATAAATCTAGCCCATTTTTTCATCAAAGTTAATTTACAAGAAAAGTATTAATATTATTGATGAAAAAAGACGTAGAATATACAAATGTATCTTATTCATAAAATGTGAATAACTATTTCACACAAAAAAACCCATGCAAATTAGTACTAAAAATGCTATTCAAAAAATATTGTCAATTAACTGTTTTACCTCATGGCATATGAAACATGCTAAAATACCTTTAAAATTTATTATATCTGTAATAAATAGAATTAAATGAAACAAAATATACATTTTAAAGCTATTAAATGCATTATCTTGTAGATTTTAACATATAAAAATATGCAGCATTTGCCGGCTCATTCAGTCCCGCTACACCTGTCTTTGACTAAATCAATTTTCTTGCTGCTCATTAATTTTTCGATGTTTTCTTACAATAAGACATCTTTACTCGTTGCATTTAAATCTAGAAACTACAATTTATTATAAATGAAAAACTGTAATTCTTAATTTCCTGATAAATTCATTAACTAATGTTAAAGTAATATCACACCTTATAAAGTTGAAAAATCGTTTAGTTAAAAAATAAACATTTACTCGTTATGCCACTTGAAAGAATATTATTTTTAGGAATAAAAATAGAATTATCCTCAAAAATCCTTAACGTTGGGAAAAAAAATCTGCCCGCTTTGCCTGCAGTCACAAAATAGATTTCTATAAACATTAATTTCACATAAAAGAAAAAATAAGTAAATAATAATAAAAAACAGATTCAAGATAAATCTCGTTTAAAAAATTATCTGGACGCTTTTGACGAGTTTTTAATTTTACTTTTCTGTAAGACCTGGTTTTATTAGAATTATGTTAAGATTGCATTAAAAAATATTTTTTAAACTTAATAAGTCATTTCTAGACTCAAATTTTAAAAGTCAAATATGAAACTTGTTGACGTGATTTCTTAAAAATTTTCATTTAATTTCATTTTTCATTTAAATAGATTTCATTTAATTAGAGCATGATTTACAATTATTTTTTCGTTACAAATATTTTTTTGTTTTTGTTTTTGTTTCCACTTTATCGTTTCTAGAATTTTTTTTCAAATTGCCCAGAATGACAGAATTTTTAAAAAATATATTTATGTACATACAGGGTGATTCTAAATTGTTTATACAAAGAAAGAAGGGTGATAGTACACATCAACACAAACAATAATTAATAGGAAACCAAGGATCCCAAATGTTTTCCGAAGGAGATAGCCGCTATTGAAGTTTAGGATCCAAAATTTCAAATAATCACAAAAAACCGAAAAATTATCGATTGATTTGTCATTTTCACTAAAACTTTTTTTATGTCAGTATTTTCTTGAAAATAATGTATAAAGATGAATTTAAAAAAAAGCTGATAGAGGGGGCTTAAGACTTTAGAATAACGAACAACTATTTTTTGCCATTATTTTTTGCATTTCATTAAATGTTTTCGGGAGCTTAGACTTAAATTTTGAGCTCAAAATCTGAATAGTTGGTAGTAATTAAGTAGCGCAAACGAGGGGGACGTTCAAATTTCAAATAATTATAGAAAACGGAAAAATTGGGCGATTCGTTTGCGGTTTAAAATAAAACTATTATTTAAGTCAGTATCTTCTAGAAAATAAATTTTAAAAATAAATTTCAAAAAATTCCGTTAGAGAGCTCCTTAAATTTCAGATCAACCAACAACTAATTTTAACCGTTATTTTTTTATCCCGTTAAATGCTTGCAAAAGCTTACTAAATGTTTTCGGATGCTTAGGTTTAAACTTAAATTTTTAGCTCAAATTCTGAATCGTTGGGAGGGGTTAAGAACCGCAAACAGAAGTGTGTTCAGGAGTTGAAATTCAACCTTCCCCGCTCGAACACAGTTAAATTTAGCGCTACTTAAACACTCCCAACTATTCAGAATTTGAGCTCAAAATGTAAGTCTAAACATTTCAAAGCATTTAATGAGATTAAAAAAATAACAACGGTAAAAAATAGTTGTACGCTATATCAAAGTCTAAGGCTTCCTCCATCAACATTTTGTGAAATTTATATTTAAAATTTATTTCCAAGAAAATACTGATTTAAATACTAGTTTTAGCGAAAACCGCAAACGAATCGTCAACTTCTCCGATTTTTATAATTATTTGAAATTTGAACTCTCTGAACACAGTTCAGTTTGTGCTACTTACCACTCACAACTATTCAGATTTTGAGCTGAAAATTTAAGTTTAAGTCTAAGCTTACGAAAACATTTAATGAGATGCAAAAAATAACGGCAAAAAATAAAGTTTTAGTCTAAGCTTACGAAAACATTTAATGAGATGCAAAAAATAACGGCAAAAAATAGTTGTTCGTTACTCCGAATTTTAAAGAACCCTCTATCGGAATTTTTTGAAATTTTTCTTTATAATTTACATTCAAGAAAATACCGACATAAAGAATAGTTTTGGTTAAAATCGCAAATCAATCGACCAATTTTTCCGTTTTTTATTTAATTCGTCAGTCCTGATGTCGCCTGGAGGCGACACTAAAAAACATCCATTAAATTAATTTAAATGCTTCTAGAATTGTTAAAATTACATCTAGAATTTTTAGATAGATACTTGCATGTTAGAAGCATTGATATAAAGACTCATGCATCTTTGGAGATTTCTTATAATAATTTTTAAATGGTTTTTATAGACGCACGTAAAATTTGTCTCAGGGTTGAGGAGGATAATCATTTGAAATTTGAACCCGCTGAACTCGGTTCAATTTGTGCTACCCAACTATTCAGATTTTGAGCTCAAAATTTAAGTTTAAGTCTAAGTTTCCGAAAACATTTAATGAAAGGCAAAAAATAACGGCAAAAATAGTTGTTCGTTACTCCAAATTCTAAAGCGCCCTCTATCGGCGAATGAAATTTGAAATTTGAAAGTTGTCTTTATAATTTATTTTCAAGAAAATACCGACATAAATAATAGTTTTAATGAAAACCACAAATCAATCGACCAATTTTTCTGTTTTTTATGTTTATTTGATATTTTGGATCCTAAAGTTTAATGGCGGCTATCTCCTTTGGAAAACGTTTGAGACCCTTGGTTTCCCATTTAATATTGTTTGTCTTGATAAGTACTATCACCCCTCTTTTACTATAAAAGCAATTTAGAATCAACCAGTACATAAAGACCCTTAGGTCACATTACATATTATTTGAATAAGAGAACTTGCCAGTTGGATACGTTTGAGAGCAAAAATAAATTAAAAAATGAATAAGGAAACAAGCAGTTTTGATTTGAATACATCATTAATACGATAATTTTTTTCTCCGCAATCTATTTTTGCTTATTTTTTTCTGTAAGATTTGGTCCAACTAAAAACTTGTAAGTATAAAAATTATAAATAGATCTTATTTTACTGCAATTTTTGCGGCAAAAACTGCTGGTAAAATTTTCCTGTGAACACTTTTAGCTGTAAATTTAACGGATTTCTTTTAGAGTGTAAAACTTTAATGTAAATAAACGTTATAGTTCAATCAAATTCATTATTAGCTATCAAACATTAACTAAAAATAGAAACATACATCATCAAAATTATAGTTTTTTTTTTCGAAAATATACTGATATAGTACACGTGATTTCATGGTAATCAAAGATTTGTTTTGTTTTCTATAAATTATATTTCACTTTCTGGTTATTGAGACAGCTTTTAATTTGTAATCTAAACAAATGCTACTCACTTAATCAATAATTTTACACATTTTAAAATTGTCTGTGATAAATTATGAAATATTTAATTTACAAAAATATGATGGGCACATCATCTCGATTTGCTGAGATTTCTTTTGTTTAATTTTTCATAATATGTGAAAACCTCTTAAAATTAATTACATTGCTGTTTTTAAATATAATTTAGTGCGTCCCTACTTGTCTGTTCTTTTATGTTGTTTCTGGATTAAACCAGTAAATTCAACTGCTGATTAAAAATTATCATTAAATTATTAATTTTCTCTTCCAAATGTTCATAATGAAGAAATACGTTCTATATTAATGCATGCTGTTATGTCTCTAATTTTGGTGTTATTAATATCGTAACTATTTTTTCCCATTTAAAACACAAAAATCTATTAAAAAAGCAAACAAAGCCTTTGAGGAAAAATAATTAAAGATAGAAAACCAACGATTATAAATACACAAATAAAGTATGAAATTACCATCAGTTTTGCTTTTTGTAGCTCGCTGAGTTTTGCACTGATGAAGAATCTCGATAGTGGATTCGAAACAGCTGTTTGTTACTTTTTCATACTTTATTTGTGCATTTATAATCATTTGTTTTCGATCTTTAATCACAAAAATCTATTACGCTTCTCCTTTAAACAATTTGCCATCTGAATATAAAGTGCTGTTTTGTAAACTATTTCGAACAAATAATCTTTTATTATACAGTGTACATATTATTTATTGTCTAATTTTTCTGGGTGGTGTTTTGCCACACTGAAATCAAATGCATTAAATAAATGTATGAGTTGTTTTTAAAAAAATCAATCTAAACGCTACATGCCCACACTATGATTATAAACTAAGACGTCTGGCAAAATATAGCATGGCTGTAACTATTAAGCAATCTGTATCTCTCTCATATAAGTTTGATCGATAAAAAGGTATTTACACGCATATATTTTAATAACACTTTCGGAATTTCATTTTATTAAAATATACTGAGTACATTCTGCACTCACTTAATTCTATATCTATTCTCTGTAATTTCGAATATACTTGATGGAATAGTTATATTCTATATGTCTATCTTATTCAAAATGGTCAGAACATATTTCAAAATTTACTTTGGTTTAGATTATGTTTATACCTCTAGATTTTCGATATTGTCTTTCATAGAAAAATGTAATATAATATATTTCAAAAATAGAAAGATCATGTTTCACGTTTCATGTATTATTGTAAACTTTTAAATTAGCAATTTGTAAGTGAATAGTACAGTTTTAATTTAACAGAAAAGATAACCAATGTAAGATACAGAAAATAATAAGATTGTATACGGATATATTTTTCAATATAACTGAAGTTAAATATGTTATATTAAAATCTAAAACAATTTCCCATAGCGAATGAATAGCGTATCGATATCTGTATTACAAACTTTATATTCTAATTTAGTATAATACAGTTTTTACATTTCAGTTAAGAAAATGTAAAACAAAATAAGCCTATGACATAAAAGAAGTCTTTTTGAAATGAATATTTTTGTAACGGGCATTGTTTACAATGCCATATCAATTCCCCGTACATATACGTATGCTGTACAGGAACTTAAGTTATTTAGCACAACACTATCAAAGTATCGTTAAATACATTTAAAAGTCGTTATTTAGCAGAATAATAAATAATAAATACTAAATTAAAAAGAGTTTTTTAAAGAAGACACTTTCTTTTTTGGAAAAGCTGATTAGAATAGATGAGAGTAAGCCAATAATAAAAGTCTGAAATCAAAATTTAAGAAAGTATTTTAATTGAAAATTTTCATAAGCCTGAATCTCTTGCTTTAAGTCCAATAAAATCGTGTATACGTTGCTTGCAAAAAATACACCACAATTAAACAAACACTCGTGAGTCCTAGGTTTGATCCCAAACCTAGCAAAACAAAGATTTCCAGTTTTTATTTTTTAAAACAAGAAGATATTTTATCGAAATATTCTGCAGAATAGATTTAATGTTCGAAAATTTTGGTAATATTAGAAAAGATTAAATGTAATTAAGTCATTAAAGCACTTTTTAGTGTGATACATATTACTAATTCAAAAATATTTGAATATTGATTCAGCATTATTCGATTCTGATTGTAGATTCTGGTCATTTCAATGTAATCAAAATAATAAATCGCATTTGACGAGAAACTTTCTAAAGAAATTGTTATAATATACTTGTTATTGTGAAAAATAGCTAAATAAGGAACTAAATATCTAAAATAAGGATTCGGCTAAATTTGTGTTTATAACTCATTAAGTCACCATGATCCTGGATTTTCTATGTGAAAGTATTGTTTCACTGATCTCAGTACAATACACTGCTTCACAGATACCCTATATATATATATTCATTTAAGCCCTTATGTTGGTAGAGTAACGTTTTTCTCTAGAATTCACATCTATTGTTTCAGAATGTCTATTTTTAGCAATCTGATTCATAAAATTACAGCTGATATCTCTCGTAAGTGCTATCAGCAAAATCGGCCACAGCGATAACTTCTTCTGCGATGAAATACGAAACAGAGAAACTTATAACACAGTGTTTGTATGATCGTCCCTTAGAAAAACAGACATAATAAAAAACCTATTTAATATTGCATTTGATAGGACAATATGTATGATCGAAACTGTAATACCACACTTTTTTTTAGCAAGCATCTTTCAGTTTTAGGGAGATTGGTAACCTACCATTTTTACGATAGCCAGTTGTCTCATATAAATAAGTGAATAATTCAATAGATGCAAAAAACTTAGCAACAGTGTTTATCATCTTGTTTTATGAAACCATTTTATATACTTTCAACATTAGGTTTTCATAGTGAATAATGAATGCAAGTTATGCACAAAGTGCAAATCTGTGAAGAACTAGCCGTCAACATGAATCAAACTTTCGGATGAGTAAAGCCGGCAGAATTAGGAAAACTTTTCTCTGATCGGCCAGACACTTGGCAAAGTAAACGGCCTGGCCAGTAAAAACATATAAACGGGCCGTTTATTCAATATTAAAAATTCAGTCAATGCTGATAAATAATGAGACATTTTCAGCGCTACAAAAAAATCCGTTAAAATTAAGGCAAACACTGCTGGCAGAATTGTTACCAGCAGTTTTTGGCATAAAAATTGCGGTAAAATGAGATTTACTTTTTTTTCATTAAGTCCAGTTTTATTGCAATTTTTACGGCAAAAACTACTGGCAACGTTGCTATGGCGTAAATTGAACCTTTTTGTTTTTGTACAATGAATAGATATGTCTCTTAGACCGGGCGGCGGCGATACGAATGACTACGTCATCAAGTTACTGGACGAAATCATGATGTAGGACAAGGTTATTAGATGTAGATTAAGGAATGACTGGTCTGCCTCGGCATTTCTTAGTACGATATGAGTAACAGCGGGCACCAACGTGCCATTTTGGCGTCACAATCACGTCATCGACTTACGAGATGAAATTGGTGCCAAATCAAAGGTAAAATAAAGTGTTTTAAGAATATTTCTGTCTGTCTGCGCATATTCTGGTACAAACCCTCGTCAGAGACTGAAATTTACAACAAAAAATGACGTTATAATGTAACAAGACAATGACTACATCATCGAGTTACTGTGTGAAATCATGATGTAGGACAAGATTATTAGGTGTAGATTAAGGAATGACTAGTCTGCCTCGGCATTTCTTGGTACGATATGAGTAACAGTGGGCGTCAAATTGCCATTTTGCCATCACCATCACGTCATCGAGTTACGAGATGAAATTGGTGCCAAATTAAGGGTAAAATAAAGTGTGTTAAGAATATTTTGGTCTATCAGTGCATATTCTGGTACAAACCCTCGGCAGACTAAAATTTTTAACGAAAAAATGACGTTATAATGTAACAAGTCAATGACTACCTTCATCGAGTTACGGGGTGAAATCATGATGTAGGACACGATTATTAGGTGTAGATTAAGGAATGACTAGTCTGCCTCGGTATTTCTTGGTACGATATGAGTAACAGCTGGAGCCAACTTACCAAGATATGCACAGGAAGACCAAAATATTATTAAAACACTTTATTTTATCTTTAATTTGGCACTAATTTCATCTCGTAACTCGATGACATGATAGTGACACCGAAATGGCGAGTTGGCACCCGCTGTTACTCCTATCATACAGAGAAATGCCGAGGCAGACCAGTCATTCCTTAATGTACACCTAATAATCTTGTCCTACATCATGATTTCAACCCGTAACTCGATGAAGGTAGTCATTGAATTGTTACATTATAACGTCATTTTTTCGTTAAAAATTTCAGTCTGCCGAGGGTTTGTACCAGAATATGCGCAGACAGACCAAAATATTCTTAAAACCCTTATTTTTACCTTTAATTTGGCACAATTTTCATCTCGTAACTCGATGACGTGATAGCAACACCGAAATGGCGATTTAGCGCCCGCTGTTACTCATATCGTACAAAAAAACGCCGAGCAGATCAGTCATTTCTTAATCTACACCTAAAAATCTTGTCCTACATCATGATTGCGTCCCGTAACTCGATGACGTATCATTCGTTTCGCCGCTGACCGCTCTATTTTGCGAGAATAAGTAGAAATGTACTGCATGAGTAGTTGAATGTTTGACACATAAGTTGACACATCAGGTACAGGAATATTAAATATCCAGCGTAGATATCGACATTAGACATCATGTAGATATCCGTCTTAATTTTCTGAGCAGCCTCCGGCAGGATCAGGATCATGCATATGCTGACATTTTTTCTCTGCAAAGTCCAGACTAGCTGGTATTGCGTTAATTAATTCTAGGATGTGTCGATCAGCCAATCTGTTTTTAAATATATTAATAGCAATAACTTACTCGTATTAACAGAATCATATGGAGATGTTTTTCAAATTTTCCTTTTAACAGCGCTGCATTTTACTGGACTGACTACTGAAGTGAATTTAAACGGAAAAGTGGTTTCCATTCTTTGAAAAATAAGTAATGTAACGAGTTTTAAGAGTTCCTTTCTATATGACGGAAAGTTTTTTTTTTCATTTCTCAGGAGCTATCAGAAAAAATAAAGAAGTCAGGAAATTATCTTAACAACACCATTTTTGACAACATTTTCTTAAAGATCTTATGCCTCAGTTCAAAGAGGAAAGAATACGAATACGAAGTTTCTGAATAAGAATAAATGAGACTTTAAATATTTGAGAACATAAATAAATTCCGAAACGTGTGAAATAATAGTTCTTGATTTGAGAAAATCCATAAAAACTACTGAGAAACATTTTCAAAACTTATGTTTTATTAGTTATAGTTTATTTTTATAGTTTAAAAATGTATGATGCTTTAAAATCTACTTTTTCTTATTTCCATCAATTTTTTTAATGAATGTTTATTTAAATGTTAAAAAGTCTAAGTGATCGTTAATGTTGCCATGTAAATTTTATGTTTTGTGAATACAGAATAAACTAAAATATTTTCTATGTTTTTTCCTTAAACATTTTTGTAGTGTTTATTCAAAAAATCGACGTTGACTACATATAGTTAAAATCGGAATTTCGGATTCTTTATGGAATAAAATGTAGAACTGTTAACAAACATTAAAACTTTTGATTTAAAACTCAAACTGTTCAAAGCACATTATTTAACGCTAGTAATATTTAATGTAAAATATGTAAAAATAAACAACTAATAAAGTACACTTAAAAAATAAGAATTTATTTGGTGTATTAAAGAAAATGTTCATCTATTTTGTTCTGCAATAAAATTAACAGGAAGTTCATTTTTACTAGAAAGTATTATAAAGTAATTAACTTTCTCTCTCTCTCTCTCTCTCTCTCTCTATATATATATATATATATATATATATACATATATATATATATGTATGTATATATATGTATATATATATATATATATATTGATTTTTGAGCTATGTAAGTGATGTATGAAACATAAACTACACATTATATCGTCTATAGTACTCATATATACAGCGTGAGTCATAAATATCGAAACAATGGGATATCTCCTTAAATATTCTCCCTAGATCCATACTTCCAATTGCAAAAATTCATAAAAAAGGTGAAATTTTTCATAAGATAAGATGCAACTCCATGGGGGGTCTATTTGAAAAAATACGAACATCAAATTTTTATACGGCCCCCGTAGGATAAAAATACCAATGAGAAAAACGTTCCTTATACAGTCTTGAACAAGACACAAAAAATTGCATCTTCATATCTTCAAAACTCACAAAGTTATAGTCGTTTAAATAATTTATCTGGTTTTAAGGGATTAGACACAAATTGAAATGCTCGCAATTCAAAAAGCAATGTTTCTTTAACAGTTCTAGGAAACATGTAAATAATATATCTTTTGAATTAAAATTTTCATTTTTTTTTCTATTTTGTCGATGGTTAGCCATATATTATGCTAAGAAAATCACATCCTAAAATTTCTCGTAAAATGTATAACAATTTCATATGATTAGTATTGGTTTAAATGGAATATTTTAAACTATTTATAACTCGGAACATTATTTATTAGATTTCAGTTTTTTTTTATTTAGTTAAAGATGTAAATCTGATTGTAGTTTTGTTCCAGGATTTTTGTTTTTTAATATTATTTTTAAAACTATTAAAAATATTTATTGAAAAAATAATATAACTTAAAAAATCATATTTTCAAAAGTAAATATTTTTTTTTCAAATTTGCCGAAACAAAACTAATGTAAAATAGTCAAACATGGCATTTTTTTTTAATTCTTCACTTTTATTAATTTAAAGAAGAGAAATAGTGGGGGGAAAACTACTTATGCAGAAAAACGAAGTATGTTCTTTAAATGTCCGTCAGAACAATGCTTTTTCTAAGATGCAGATTAAGGTTTTTTTTTTTTTTTTTTTTTTTTTTTTATATATATATATATATATACATATAAATTTAGCTCCTACTACTTCAGGCTTTTTATCGTCCTGGAGAAGCTGGTTAAAAATCTATTCTGGGCTCAGGCCGGGCCAGGACCGAGATGTTATTTTTTACCGAGACTGGCCTTTCCGGGCCTAGCTTATTTTTTATACCGGACAGGGATTTTTCCTTCTTCCTAGGTCTGCACTAGAGGAAATTTTCAATCCCGGTCTCGAACAATCCGTATTAAAATCACTGTCTCTGACTAATCTAATGCGTGCATTAAAAAAAATGGTTCAATCAAAATTTTTAGGAAGAACACATAAATTTTGAAATTGCTTTTATTTAAAAAAAAAAACCTTTAAAATTTATTTTTTTAAAGAATAGTATATTCAAAGGCTAAAAATTTAAATACATGAAAACCAGTGAAAAAAACCTGCCTATGACGGAATTCTGTTTTAAACGGAAAAAGTGTTGATCCATGCAAAATAAATATAATAATACCTGTGGAAAAATAAACTCCATTTAGACACCTCCTAAGTAGGGCATTAATTTATAAAGTATTTTTTCTTTCTTATGTGGTCCTTCTTAAAAGGTTTTACTGTATAACATATTTAAAGTCTCCAACGAATGGGATATGGATTAACGATATTAAAATATAAGTGAAACATTTACGTATATAGAGAGATTCATTGCTAAAATAAATATATCACAGCCTTTGGCGGTTCTTTAATAATAAAAAGTATAAATATGAAAAACGAAAAACGATAATAAGTACATTTAGTTAGAATTCCTCCTTACAAAACCACACCGAACAACACCTTCTTAACAACACCGAAGTAAGAAACTATTGCTCAGCCGGTCTATGATTTAAACTTTTTTCGAGGCCGGTCCGGGTTATGATTTTAACATTTTTCCAGGCCGAACTTTTTTCTCTCGTGGGTCGGTTTGGGACTGGACCTAGATATTTCGATCAATGCAGACCTTTAGTGCAGACTACCAATATATTTTGAAAATAAATTTAGCTTAGAATCAATACGCTGCTTTTTTATGTCCAAATAAGCGGCACTGTCTTAAATCGACATTTAATACGAGATAATTTATGGATGATCCCTCATTCAAATTTTATTCACAAATTTTCCTTTACAGGCATAATTAAGTGGTGTAAGTCATGAATTTTGGAGAATTTGGGATTCTAATATCTCTGTGAGGTTTTTAGATATGGAGATGAAACTTTTTTGTTCAATTTAAGAATGGATAAGGAATAATTTCCTAAGTGGGAATTTTGCTCTACGGGGTCCGTATAATAACTTAATTTCCGTTTTTTTTCCAAATAGACTCCCCCCCCATGGAGTTGCAACATATCCTATCAAAAATTTACCATTTTTTATGAATTTTTGAAACTGGAAGTTTGGGTCTAGGGGCAATATTTAAGGAGATAGCCTATTGTTTCAATATTTATGACTCACCCTGTAGATTACAATATACAATTCTCCTTACATTTTGGAATTCGGAAAAACCATTTCATACAATTTGAGAATATATATTTAATATTATCCACGAGCTACATTTTAGGCAAACAAACTACATCTTGAAAATTTGGGGTTGAGCTTCTTCTTAAGGAGAAATGTATTCTATTAAAGATATATGTTATGTCTGAGAGTGTAAAATTTCAAATCTGTATGAGAGTCCATTTATATAAACTGTTTCGAAATCAACGGCTTCGCACATGCAGTTGTTGAAATAGGTCAGGTAGAGTTTATGTGTCAACAAACATTAGTTGGAAATTATGCTGCTTCGACTAATTTAAATATTTCTAATTAGGTAACATCTTCAGGGAGCATAATTATTGCGCCGCATAAAATTAAAATTATTCATGATTTAAAGAGAAGTATTTCTTTCTAGACAATTGACCATCTCCTTCAAAAATTGATAAAATGTATTCTTCAAAGGAGGTTTTTGTTTTAAAATCAGATATCGTACAATGAAATATTTTTTTAAATCTTTTCAGTAGATAAAAAAAAATAATATGCAATATTCAATCTTGATTCAGTCACAAACTACATAATATCAACATAATAAAACTCAACATTTTACTGTAACTGCGGCAAAGATAAATTTAATAGAGATGTTACAAGTTAACAGTACATTCATTTTATTTAAATTTTCAAGTGCTTTCAAACTATAATAACTTGGTCATCATCCATGAATATTTTTATTAATTCGGCTTCATTTATTCAAATTTATCGTTTCGCTTGAAATGGAATGAGTCTGTAATTTTTAGTGTATCTCAAAGTAGAAGTAGTAGTGCCTTGTTTTGAATTTAAGTTGAGAAAAAGTATTTAACTGTCGTTTCATTCACTTTAGTAACTCACTTTTTGATGGTTGTGGACAAAATGAAGTATTAGACTAAATGAAAAAGCAGTTACATAATTGTTTGCACGTAAGTTATATAAATTTCATCAAAGGCAGTAGTACTTATACATTTAGCTAACCTATTAATTATAGACACTCCCGTTTAAAGGGAAGTTACGGATTCGAAAGAATGGAATAGCAATTAACAAAAATATTCCCTGACAACGACTGCGTGATTATAGGTTGAAAATACTGGGACATTTAAATAAAATGTACACTTTTAACTTCTGGCATCGATATTATTATTACCTCTGTGTCGTTGTTTAGTTAAAATGGCCAACTTTTAAAACTTTGCATATTCTGTTTTAGTAGTTTCAATTTTTTTCAGTCTGCATTAAAAGTTTATTAACTGTTGTACAATGAAATAAATTTGAAACCAGCTCATTAGTTTTCTATACTAAAAACAAAAAAAAATATTGATAGTTTAAAATAATAGTAAATAATCTTAACCATTAATAAAATACTGCAGAGTAATAGGTTTAAAAACACTGATATAGATTACTTAACAATCATTTTTGAACGTCACTATGTTAAACATAAAATATTTTCAATGAGTTGTATGTACTCCTCTTTCTGTATTACTGTCATTTAGAAAAATTGCAGAATTTGTTGATACTTCTGTTTGTTGCAATATCTTAGAAAACATCTATCTAATATTGGCATGAAACGAAAAAAATCATTGTAATTATAAATAGAAATCATTTTTTTTCCAAGTTTAAAGTTCTTAGGCTGCAAGTTCAATAGAAATCGTAATCGATATATATTTTTTGTTTCTTTTGCAAATTTCAAGTAGGCAGATTTCGAAAGAAATGCTACTTGTTACATATTTTAAACATAAACGGCGAAGCATTAACGGTCGTCGGATTCCTTTTATTCACGTTAGTGTGAGGAATGGCTTAAAGGGCTTTTAGGGCAATAAAAGGCTTTTTAATTGGATATCTTACCCATTCTTTGGTCTGCTATGCGGACAAAATTTTCGATGTTTTCTAAAATAACTGTAAAATGAAACATGTTTTAAATCACACATAAGAGTGCAAACTTTAACAAATAATAAGCCAATGAATAACAATTAAAATTAACACGCTATTTCTAAACCAATTAAATAAAAGACTACCGCATCTTCACTCAATTTACCCTACACTTTTTCTATTTGTATTGCAAGAGAATTTGATGTAATCTTCATCATCTATATAAAGTAGGACTTTTGGTGCTGCCAGGAATTTTTTATGGAGCATATAAATATAAGTCTTCAGCTTTCTAAACATACTCTTAAATTAATATATCTTTTTTATTACTTTTACGCCAAAAAGACATTTTCCCCTGTGATTTCCCTACATCATGATAGTATTGCATGAAATAGGTTAAAAAAATAGAAAATTATTTTTTTTTATCATCAAGTGATGCAATTCTTAAAGAAGTTTTTAGAAAGACAGAACAAATATAGAATGAGTGATAAAAATTCAACTATTCAACAATATATAAAGTTTGGTTATGTCAAAATTGTTTAGACAGTGCGACTTAAATTTGTGGTTTGTGTATCATAAATCTTTTAAAAATTGTTGTGCTTCTTTATTTCGTATTATTTAATATATTCAATTACTCTCTGATGTTTGACATAATATAAAAATTTTCATAAATATATATAGGACAGTTGCACCATAAAATTTAACTAATAATAAGACATTGCTCAGAAGACGGCGCGAAACGTTGAAAGTTTTATTTTATTTTAATATGTACAAATGTATATTAAAATTACTGTTTTATGCACCATTGAGTAATGTGTTATTATTAGATAAAATTTTTCTTTCGTATTATTTAATATAATCAGTTATTCGAATGGTTAGCAAAATATATAAAAATTTTGCCAGTTTTCGATAAGCTAAGCGCTGTCACAATATAAACAAATTGCAAATTGCACGTCAAACGTGGCAAATAAAACGCTTTTCTACTATAAATAATTTTTAAAAAAATTCATATTTCGCTGCAATAGCTGTTAAGTTAGTATGCAAAAATGCATGAATACAAAATATGTTACTTTTATATAACAATTACAGACATATATCCATTACACAGCAATCCAACTATATTAACCCAAGTTAGAATACGGACCGACAAACCGAATTTTGAAACATTTTCAACTATGTTGTAAAGCAGTGCAACGCCTAATAGATTAAAATTTGACTTTCAGAAAGTTATACCCAATAGACGATAGCTTATGTTCGTTTGTACAGCTGTGCATTTTGTCTACTATCATTACATATGTATAAGCCAATATTTAGCTAAAATTGAATAAAGATTGAAACTCGCTTAAAAATAGTTAAATCACTCTTCCAGAGATCATCTTCCATAGACAGCCATGCATCACATTCTTTTTGTGGCCATGTATATTATTTTTCTACATTCTATAAACATATCGTTGTTTACTAAATGACATTAAAAAAAAATTATTAAAAAAACATTTTTAAGCTAGTTTTGTTGATATTCTGTAACCTGTGTGGCTTCTGTTGTGCTACCTTTTATAATATCTACAGCATTTATATACACAATACAATATGCAAATATTTAGTTAAATTTCATATCACAATTAAAAATGCTCTTTTAGCAATCATCTCTTATATATAGCATTTCGGTTGCAGTACAGTATCTGAAATCTTTTATATGCCCCCGTAAATAATATGTACTTTCTATGGTATAGGATGTAACTCATTGTAAATCTCAGCAACGTATATCAATTTCGTTATATTTGAAACAATTTAACAAGCTTAAAATATGCCAAATCAATGTTTCACCCTGTACTTACACATTATGTAACGATATTCTTTTGTGTGACCCTGTGAATGAATAATAAACATGTTTTGCACCAAATATTGTAACAGAGGGAAAGTTTTAGTACACTTCAGTATATACATATCAAATTCATTCTGTTTGTAAGGCTGTAACACCATTAAAATTAAAATACACTAAACATTTTTGCCCCATTGGCCGTAATGTAACGGACAACTTTTGACCATGCTGTAATTAAACAATGCATTTAATTTTCATCAAATTTGAAATGACACGACAAATTTTCCAATAATTATGTATTTAAAGCATCCGGTTGGGTAGTTTTTGTCCTTTTATATGGGGATGGACAGGCATACAGACAGACGGACGAAGGAACTGTACGACGACTACAGATGCTACATATTTATATAATTACGAACGCACCTAAAATGCGTATTTTCTAGCAATTATTTAAAGTTATCTTGAATTCAGATAAGTCAAACCTCTAAATGAATTCAGGAAAGAGTATACTGAAACGATTTATTTATTTATTTTTTTAAATATCAGCATATTTATATTTTTTTAAATAAAAATTTTGGGAACAGCCACTTATATTTTACACAGTTGCGAATAACGAGATAAACTAAAATTTGTAAACATAATGATTTAATTTTATTAAAGAAATCAAGTACAGACGAATGAAATAGTCTGTATTCTACTAATATTTGTATCGAATGGCTAGGTAATTATACAAATGTAATATTGAAATGCAGTGACAACAAGTGAGAGTATCGAAATAATCTTAAAATGATTTATATTTAATTCAGTAATCGCGAATAAGTTATATAACATAGTCGTCAAACAGACTCAAAATTATTTACTTTATCAGTTTATTATAGTTTACAGACTGTACTAATAATGCAATTATATTTTACGCTTTTGTCAATAAGTGCAGCTTCAATTGGAAACGTTAAGTTAGCGTACAATACAATATATTATGGAAGTATCGATCAAATTCACTGATTTCATAGACTTGTAATAAAGTGTCATATTAGATCTAGAGCACATCTCCAATGTAGAACTACTTGCAATATTTAATCATATTTACCTGCTTGACTTAGCAAATATAGACTCTTGCTAAAATGCCTTTAGGGAAGTGAGTGCGTAGAGAAAGCTATGTATAATATATATGTCTATATAAATAGCAGCATATATTTAGGTAATAGAAGATCAGATATCAAACAAAAATGCCCTGAATAACTCTTATAATTCAATGAATCATCATGTCGCTCAATAATAATGAAAATAATTTAATTATAATAAATAATGTTTAATACATAAATCATTCTTACAATGTTTTAAATTTACTCGAACTAATATTAATGTTTTGAGAACATTATTTAACTCTTGGTATCAATAAGTT
Organism: Maratus speculifer; assembly: GCA_964019185.1. Taxonomy (NCBI): domain Eukaryota; kingdom Metazoa; phylum Arthropoda; class Arachnida; order Araneae; family Salticidae; genus Maratus; species Maratus speculifer. The sequence continues at coordinate 171,217,803 of OZ025291.1, forward strand.
TATATAAATCGTCACCTACACTACGTGATATTTTAATTATATATGGTCACATAAAAACATTCTTTTTAGCACTTTCCAAAAAAGTTGAAAAGTGCTTATGCATTTAGTTTGTCTGGCCATCTGTCCGCGCTCTAACTTCCGTAAATACACTCGGATTGCCCTGACATTTTTGGACGGTATTGACGTTCACCCTAGCACGAAACCTATTGAAAATAAAGTTTCTAATATGATTAGTTTATTTACAAGGACAATCAAAGTTTTCTATTATATTACGGCCTGTGGGGAAAAAATGTTTCAAAGAAATTTTAAAGGTGTTACACCCTGTCAAACAAGGTGATGCACATGAATAAATTGCTGAAAAAGAAATTTCAAGCTATTAGACATTTTTTTGCTAAACTAAATTCTCCCATTATATAGTATGTATATCAAATGACAGATCAAATACATGTCTGTTCAAAAGTATTGAAATACATATTTGGCTATATTTGGATATATACCCATATTTTCCTAAATGGCGAATTCTTGTTCTGGATTCCATGAAGTAGTGGAAAGTGCTTCATAATATATGCTTAATGCATGATTTTTCTGACTTGTTTTCTATATGAAAACAAATTTTTGAAAAACAAGTGTTGTTCTATTCTTTTAAATAAATGTTTGTTGATTACGAAATTAAAATTTACGGTTTAAATAATTTAATTAATTTTTGTAACAGTAGCTGATGACTTTTTTTCAAACTTGATATTTAAGCAGAATAAGAATTCTTATCTCATGATTTGTTTTTGCCTATTTGTTGGTATCCTATGCAGATATACAGGTTGATTCGTAATTTTGAACGTCTGTGTATCGACAATATCAATAAACATTACAAGACTACATTATCACAAGTTATGTGTGCATAATTAGTTTTTATTGGAGAGTTAAAACTGTTCAATAGTTTAATATTTGTTCTGAAAAAAAAATCATTATTTTTATATAGATTTCTGTATTTTCAGTATTTTGAATCCATTAAATGTGAATCGCTGTACTTAAATGCATTATCCATTTACGATAAGTATACTCACATTGAGATTAGTATGACAGGTAATGAAAGACGTGAAAAGCAAAAAAGCGCATCTGCTAATTTTTTTCAAAGATTAAAAGCATCCATTTTACTTCAACGTATAAAAATTTTAAAGAAACATAATAAAGTTCATTAAGAATAATTTTGACACATTAGCAAATATTGTAAGTTTCGCATTGCCATAACATTTTTAGATGTTATTGATGTTTATCCTAGCACGAGCGCTATCGAAAATACGTTTCTACCATGATCATTTTATTTACAGGGATAATCAAAAGTTTTCGGTTACATTATGGCCTACGGGAAAAAAATGTTTTAAATGAATATTAAAGGTGTTACACCCTGTCAAACATAGTCAAATTTATCCGCATTTGCGAAGTGAATTAAAATATGCTTTCAGAAAACGTGCAGTGAAAATAATAGTTATTATTAATTTACAGGGGCATAAATACTAATACTGATATAAAGGGTTACACAAAAGAGCTCATAAAGGTATTTGAATGTGAGTGTAATTTACTTAAAGGTGGTTTTTAAATAATTTATGCATTTTTACGTTAAACTGCTTTCAGTTTACTAAGAAATGTTTGTAGAATATAGATAAAATGATATACATGTTCGCGCAACAAATTGGCTACATGGTCACCTACGTATGATAATTTTAAGATTATTTTTGTTTGAAATAAATTTTAGCAAAATACTGCGTGTAATAAAGATACTAAGTTAGGTACAGGGTTGAACAAAATTGTTCAAGTGTGGTTCCATATATTAGTATAAGTTGCTGAAAGAAAAACTTCAACCAGTTAGGCATTATCTTGCTAAAATAAATTTCCCCATAATATAATATGTATATCAACCGACAAATCAAATACAGGGCTAATCAAAAGTATTGGAATACATATTTGGTTATGGAGAGTAACACAGTATTTCCATAAATAACTAAGTTTTTTTAAAGTTTTCAGGAAGTGTTGGAAAGTGTTTCATAATCTATGCTTAACTCATGATTTTTCTTACATTTTAAGTTGGCTGAGGGAGATCCATTATAATTTCCTCTTCATTAATAACTCTAACATGACCTACAACCGGCAAATAAAATGTGCCACTATTTCTGTAGTTTTCTTTTGTAAATTTAGCGGTGTTTTTTTCATGTTTAGCTTCAACATCTAAAATTCAAGTTACATAATCTTTATGGTTTTTTATGCAAGTTCCAAACATACGATGTCACCAGCTTTGGACGTTTTCTTAGATAAACTATTGGTTCCATCAAGATCTTCAAAACTGTCTTTTAATTCACCTATAGAAATCGCTTCATCAGAATTATTTTTCACGTCAAAACCATCACTGTTGCAAGACTGTACTGCAAATAGAGTTTTATTTTTTTCCATTTGGGTTTTTTCTTTACTGTTTATATTCCCCGCTTTTTGATCTTTTTGATAGAATTGTGTTTGCACGTGGAAAATTCTTTGATTTTAAGTCATCAAGCATGACAGATTCAAATGAAATACTTTTTCAGGAAGTAGAAGGGACAATATTAACAGTATTATAAACTGAAAGTGGCTTGTTGGAAATGCATGTAGCACTTTCTATTCTTTGGAACATGCATGGTACGTTTGTTGTTTCATGTCAGTGCAACATTTCACGTTGATGTAATTGTTTTCTTCAGTTGTGTTCATCGGGTTTCATTTTTTAAATAGTCTTTGATTACATAAAACAATATTTTGGCAGTATTGCTTTGACATATTGCCCTTGCCATATCATATAAATCAAGTTCATATAAATTCTAATGACATTTGGTATACTCATTTATCCATATTTTTCTGTACAATGAACTAGAAGAAATGATCTGTGATAAAATGGTACGTCCACACGTTTAGCCCAAATTAAATTAATATAATTCTTTAGACAAAAAACTGTATGTTTCAGTCATTGATATAATTATTTCAGAACTTTTAATTACTTTTATTTTTTAAAGCCATTAGATTATATATATTAATTAAACAGAATGTACTTTTCTAGCGTAAAATTAAAATATCTCATTTGTTCTGTACAAAACTTTTACTTAGAAAAAGTTGATAAAATATAAGAGTTAACTTCTCCTCATAGTTTTATAGCCTTATATAATTAGAAATCAATTACTTTTCCGGATATGTTAGAAAGAGTTTTCTAAAAATGTATTCGAAAATTCCATTGATCGCTTAAATACACTTTCACTGTAAGACATTAAATGGAGAAAAATACTTTAAAGGATATATTTAATTTTTTAATGAATTTTTGTACTTATATATAATAAATATTTAGATATGCATATACAAATTGATCATCAAGAGTTCATAAATGGATTAGCATTGTCTTCTGTCCTGTGCGAGGTACGGATATTAAACATAATTTTATACGTTATAAAGGTAGTTCATGTTAAAACGTAAGCATTTGATGTGAATATAAATAAATTTATAAGCTCAGAAATTTACAAATATCTCATCAAGTATTATTTTTGATGCTAAAAAAGTTGTCTTTTAAAGTTTTATCCCCATTCCATAATTATAAGTTTAATATAGATGTACTTTCCATTTTTTGCATTTTTTTTTAAATGAATAGTCTTCATATTGAAATTTTGAAAAGAAAGTTCTAACCATTGTGAGCGTCAGCTATGTATTATGAATGTTCAATCTGGTTTGGTAAATTCGAATAATGCCTAGAGATAAAAAATTCATGGGAATGCAACCTAAATAAATTACTTTGGAAATGGAATTGTGAAAATTTTACTTTATCTCCAATTCAAAATGTACATATGCTCCAGGAAGATCTAATTTATTTTTTGTATACTAAAATGAAACTAATCATTTGAAATGTACTGCGTTTCTTTAAAAATTACAGTAGTCTACATATTCTTTTACTTTTACATTATCATAGCTGAAAACGTTTAAGCATTTTCGCGAACACTAAAATTGTACAGACATTTTAGATTTGTTTTATCGTAAGATTTTGACGATTAAGTAAGACAATGGGTACTATAAAATTTTTGTGGTGGGAAAAAAGCGTAAAAGTTGGCAGCTATGCATTATGTTATCATTTTACTTGAAAGAAGAATGTATGACATCATCTATAGTACAAATGAATCAAATTTAAAATGCAAACCTCATCTCTAAAAACAGCAGTCTAAAATTTTCAAAAGTCAAAAAGAAATATATTTCAAAAATTTATCAAAATATACATTTGTCCAGAAGCTGAGCATAGTGTCTACTAATAGGTTATTAGAATTCGTTCTACAATGATGTATTACACTTTGTTTTCGAGCTAATTATTACTTGAGTGCTTTCTCCGGACGTTTTCGAATATATATATATATATATATATATATATATATATATATAAGGTGCTGTGGGGATAAAACGCCAGGATTGGTAATAATGCCAAGTTATAATATTATGCGTAGTTATGAAGGTGTATGGAGAACTGGCACTGAGTCATCTGAATCATAAAAAAACATTAAAAGTTAATTCGCTATGCGTAAAGTCGTTATCATTTGAACAAGCATGTAAGAGTCAACGCTCGATCTAAAACTTTCTAGGTAATTTCTGTGATGTCAGGACTATATATATATATATATATATATGGATATTCTTCTTATAAAAGTTCTTTCGAACACACAAGTAAATAAACTCGGAGGTAAATTAAATTCTGACACCGTTTTTAAACTTTTAAATGACTTATATTAAACGTTAATATTTACAAAAAAGATATTTACATATTAATATTTACAATTCGAACATTCAAAAGGAAACTTTAATTAAAACATCTTAATCGCGTCATCTTAATCAACATTCTTCTAAAGTCAACACCAACTCTCCAAACATTCCATCCAACGATCTCTTCCGTTCATTACTTTTTTCTTCGGCTTTTCGTCTGAATGGAGTTTTTTCAGAAAATCGTCTGCTTTCTAAAGACCTTTTCTATCAGAGTTGCGATATGAAGAACCTTACAAGACATGATACTTGGCTGTTGGAGAAAGAATCGCTCCCACAACGGCCGTCCTGACTAGGCTTTCGTCCTCGAATGCTCGTCCCTTTGGAGGCAGCAGCAGTTGGATCATCTGGAAAGATAAAGAAAAAAAAACACAGCAGCATCCAAAGTCTTAATTGAAAAAAAGAAGTCATTATTCAAATTGTTTATCAAAGCTTAGATTATTTCTTGAAAAAATTCATATATTTTTTTTTCGCGTCTTTTCATCTTCTCTTTCTTACGTCCTTTCATCTTCTTTTATCTTACGTCTTTTCGTCTTCTTCTTTCATACGTCTTTTCATCTTCTATTACCTTACGTCTTTTCGTCTTTTCTTTCTTACGTCTTCCGTCTTCTTTTATCTTACGTCTTTTCGTCTTCTTTCATACGTCTTTTCATCTTCTTTTACCTTACGTCTTTTCGTCTTTTCGAGAATAAAGTTAAAATTCTATTAGTTGTCAGTCCAGAGGTTTGTCATAGTTGGTATAGTGTCACAATCGGTGAAATTCTTTTTTTTTTCAAGCTTCGTCCGTCCACGGCTTCATGTACTCTGCACATGTACTGGTGACCATGGGTCCTTCGTTGAATCCAAGTTACTTTACATTGTAGGTGTCATTATTTTTTACTTTTATGACTTTGTACGGACCTAAATATTTTGGTTTTAACTTCAAACCTGGACCTTGTTGTATGCGTTTTATAGCAGCCACATCATTAATCTTAAATTTGTTAGCTTTCTTTCGTCTGAGGTTGTAAGTTTTACGGTTCTCTTCTTGGACTTTTAAAATCTGTTTTTTAGCATTTTTTCTCATATCTTCGCGATTATTTGTAAAATCAGATTGTATTTCAGCATTCAGAAGACTAGTAATTTCAATGTTATTTTTTAGTTTCATTTTAGTACCAAACATCAATTCAAAAGGAGTTGTGCTTATACTTCTCTGAAAAGTCGAATTTATCACCTGTTGGACGTTGCTTACATGTGTATACCATTTTTTAGGATTATCGACAGACAATTTAGACAGAACAGGTATTATGACAGAATTTAGACGCTCAACTTGGCCGTTAGACCTGGGTAATCCAGTGGTAATCGGGATATGTTTAATATTTTCATTGATGCAATAATCTTCAAAAGCTTTAGAGGTAAATGCAGGACCTTTATCTGATATAAATCGAACTGGATTTCCAAAGATAGATTTTTGGATTTCTAATTTAGAAATTACTTCGGCAGCATCGGTAGATTTTGTGGGATACAACCAAACAAATTTTGTGAATGCGTCAATGACCGAAAGGATATGTTTGTAATTTTTATTAGTGCTTTCTAATGGACCTAAGTGATCAACATGGTACGTATGTAATGGAGTTTCTTCTTTTTCTATTGGGTGAAGTAAGCCTTCTTGTTTACCACATTTTCTATTAACTAAAATACAGGGAACACAATTTGCTATACATTTATCAATTTTTTGTTTAACTTTAGGGATGTAAAAATCATTTTCTAAACTTTTCTCTGTTCTTGCAACTGCGTAATGACCTTTTTCGTGAGCGGCCTTGATTATATTCATTTGCATGTCTTCCGGTACAACTAATAAATCATTACCATTAACACATTTATAAAGAACATCATTTTTAACTAGATAATCATCATAAGATTTCACCTTTAGGATTTCTTTTATTGTTTTAATATGGTCATCGGTTTCTTGAGCTTGGATAATTTTTAAAGTTAAGCTATCTTGGATTACCATGCAAATAGGATACCTACTTAATGCATCGACATGTCTCATACTGCTACCCCGTCTATGTTCAATAACATAATCAAAATCGGATAACATTATTGCCCATCTAGCTATTTTTGTACTCATTTCTTTTTTATCCATAGTCATTTTAAATGCATTACAATCGGTTACAATTTTAAATGGGATACCTAGCACATATACTCTAAACTTTTTCAGGGCTTCAATTACAGCTAAAACTTCTAATTCGTAACTAGTGTACTTCCGTTCAGCTTCGGTGGTTTTTTTCTTGCGAAATAAACTGGATGAAATTGATTATCTACTGGAGATTGTTGCATTAAAACAGCTCCATAGCCATCAATACTGGCATCACAATGGATTTCGGTCGCACTTTTGGGATTGTAAATTAAAAGTACTGGTTCTGACGACAAAATACGTTTGAGTTCATTAAAAGCTCTTTGTTCTTCTATATCGAATTTAAATTTTGAATCTTTTCTTAGCAGGTCACTTAACGGTTTAGCTATAACCGAATAATTTCTTATAAATTTTCGAAAGTATCCTGTCAATCCTAAATAACTTTGAACATCTTTGGTACACTTTGGTTCGGGAAAATTTATTACTGCTTTAGTCTTCAGTGGAGAGGGATACAATTTACCATTTATGATTCTATACCCCAAGAAATCAATTTCACGCTTCAAAAAATTGCATTTTTTAAGATTTAATTCTAATCCATATTCCGATGCAGTTTCGAGTACAAGTTTTAATTTTTCTAGACCTTCAGCTTCGTTTTTAGCAGGTATTATTAAATCATCCATATAAATGACAACAATGTGATCTTTTAATAGGTTTCGAAATACATTATAAATATACTTTTGAAAAACACTAGGGCTATTGGTCAACCCGAATGGACATTTCAAAAATTCGTATTGTCCTTCATGAGTAACAAACGAGGTGTATTTCCGCGAGTCTTCTTCAACATCTACATGAAAGAAACCGTTTTTCAAATCTATGGTGGTAAATACTTCGGCAGAATGTAATTGGTCTATTACATCATCAATAACTGGTAAGGGGAAATGCTCGCGTACTGTCTTTTTGTTAAGACATCTGTAATCAACACAAAGTCTCATTGTGTTATTTTTTTTTCTTGACTAAAACAACCGGCGAAGAAAAATTAGAAGAACTTTCTCGAATTATTCCCTGAGCTAGCCACTCCTCAATTTGGTTTTCGACTATTTTTTTCTCGCATGGCGGTAATCTTCGAGGAGAAGAACAAACTGGGATTTCGTCAGTTAAATTAATTTTCATTTTAACATCTACTGTTTTAGTTTTAATTGGTACATAATTTTCAATTAAAGAGTATAACTCTGAACGTAATTTTTTGTCAGCAATGTGAGTTAAATCAATTTTAGGCTCATCCAAAACATTTACAATATTAACTAAAAAGTCATTAGACTGAACTTCAGCTTTAAACAGTTTCACTTTATTCTCAGAAATAGTTAATGTACCTTGATGAATAACATCAGTGCCAATAATTAAATCGAAATTAATGCAACTGTCCTTAACGACAAAAATAGTAACTTTAAATTTTGAACCATCTACTTCGATTTCTGAATTGAAACAACCTTCTGGTTTAATTGAGGCTTTTCCTAGACCGGTCAAAGAGATACTCGTAGGTTTTAATTCTACAAAGTTCTTCAAATTATCATAAATACTTTTCTTTAACAAAGTCTTTTGGCTACCAGTATCTATTAAAGAGATTAAACGCAAAGAATAAAGCTTTATCTCTTTCAGAATTAAATCTTGGGATGTAATAATGTTTACTTGTGACTGAGCATTTTTAACACTTGTATCTTTAGATTTATTACATTGAAATGATTTATGACCATAAGCGTTACAAGCAAAACAAAGCGGCCCTTTATCTTTATTTACACAGTTAATACTCTTATGATTATTCCCGCCACAATTAAAACAACGCATATTTGGCTTTACAGGCTTAAATTTGTTCTTAACTTCAACTTCGGATTTAATTTTAGGCTTAGCTCCTTCATATTTATGAAATTTTGCATTTTCATACTCCGATCTTATTTTTTCATAAATCTTTAATTTTTGTTTAAATTCAGCAATATTGGGACAACCATACAAAAAAGATTTTTTAGAAATGGGGTCATTAATTCCATTTCTTACATACTGAATAAGGGCAGAATCTTCAATATTGCCTTTTGAGCATAATTGTTTCATATTTAAAAAATATTCATCTAACGATTCATGTGGTCTAATTTTTCTTTTGGACAAAAATTCGTGTAATTCAGCTGAATTGCACGTTTGACCAAATTCAGGTATGAGTAGGGCTTTTAATTTAGACCACGAATTAATATTTGTTTCACTTTCAAGAAATAATTTTGCTTTGCCTGTCATACGGCGTTTAGCCAAAATCAATTTGTGCAAATCACTAACGTTAAATAATGAAACAATATCTTCAAAATCGGCAATCCATTTATTAATATTTTGTACTTGAGTACCTTCAAACATTGTAATCATACTTTCAATATCATTAATAGAAATGCTTGGTTTAATAACATAATCAGGAATTAGAATTTTCTGATTTTCATTACTTTCACAATTAGAACTACGAGAATCATTTCTCATATTATTCTCAAAAACAGTTGAAATATTTTTAGTTTTATCTTGTAAATCATCATTAAATTCATCAACACTTTCGTCATCACTAAGAGTACCTACATCGGCTATCATATTAATTTTTTAAATATTAAAATCACATAAACTAGAAATTATTCTGGCAGCAATTTCATCAAAAGTTCCCGAATTATTTATACACAAAACATTGCAAATGGTAATTAAGTCGTTAACAGAAAAATTATCTTTAATTTCTTTGAATTTAGTTTGATATTCATCGGAATCTACTTCAAACGTAAACCCAGTAAAATTCCGAATTCTACGTCGATTATTTCTGTCACCGATTTCTCCAAAAATTAATTTGTGCAATATCTTAATACTAGCTGATTTTTCAGTTTTCAAAGAAAACTCTAATTCCTTTAAATCAACTAATTTTTCCATTATTGAAAAGAAAAATGAAATAATAAACTCACTTCATAATCAGATGCTGAGCTTCACACATTTAAACAGCATTGTTGTCGCAGTATCCAACAGCTTCATATCATTAAACATATATTCAAAAAAGATTTCCTCATAATAATTTCCAGCAAGGATTCCATCACAATTCTAAATAATAACGGCTTCCAGATTATTTAAAGTATGTATATTTTTTCTCTGTGGGCGTTCGTTTGCCTCGGTTCTGACACCAAAATTTATGGATATTCTTCTTATAAAAGTTCTTTCGAACACATAAGTAAATAAACTCGGAGGTAAATTAAATTCTGACACCGTTTTTAAACTTTTAAATGACTTATATTAAACGTTAATATTTACAAAAAAGATAGTTACATATTAATATTTACAATTCGAACATTCAAAAGGAAACTTTAATTAAAACATCTTAATCGCGTCATCTTAATCAACATTCTTCTAAAGTCAACATCAACTCTCCAAACATTCCATCCAACGATCTCTTCCGTTCATTTCTTTTTTCTTCGGCTTTTCGTCTGAATGGAGTTTTTTCAGAAAATCGTCTGCTTTCTAAAGACCTTTTCTATCAGAGTTGCGATATGAAGAACCTTACAAGACATGATACTTGGCTGTTGGAGAAAGAATCGCTCCCACATATATATATATATATATATATATATATATATATATATATTAGGAAATACATTGTTTATTACATAAATTTCCGTATTTTAAAATGCTGTGGGGGATTTCGTATGTATTTATGTTGTATGTATTAAGTAGATTTTAGTTTAAAGTATATTGCGCAAATGTATACAGGGGTAATATTTTCATATACTGGTGTTATTTTTCTTTTTAGTGAGGAACGACATTTTATTTTATTTATTTTTTACTTTTATGAACAACAGACCATTATTATTATTATTAAAAACTAAAAGGTAAAACGAGAAACTTGCATGTTCTAAATGCTGATACAATTTTCATAGCACAAGAATAAGATATCAAATATTTATTACTACATCCTGATGTCACAATTAATGGTAAGTTAAACAATTTATCAATGAAGCTTTAGTCTTTAAAAATGGATTTTTTAGAATTTTTTACATGCCATTATTCCATCTTATTGTACAGGTTTGTTTGAAAAACCAAATATACATAATTTAGACATAGATCTTTATTATATACTTAGTATATTTTTAAGAGATTTTACTTAACTTTTTAAATGAAAAGAATCTTTTATAATGGTATTTTCAAACTAATAATTATTTAATCTTAAGTCAAAGAAGAGTTAAATTATAAAAACCAAAGAGACCAAAATATAAAAAAATAATATATTTGAATCATAAATATTTACAAAGCTTTTTTACTATATATATATATGTATATATATATATATATATATATATATATATTATATATAATTATGTGATATAAAATGATACGCATCCTGATAGTGCTCTACTTTAAATGAGAAATATATATGAAATATTTTTGTTTTTCATATCCTATATTAATAAAACAAAAATGTTTTCATCCATTGAATAATATTGTTGATTGTTATTTTGATTAAACTTAACACACGATGAAATATAGTGGAAGGATTGTATTTGATCGCAGCTTATGATGAACCACAAATACTATACATGAAATAACATCAATATCATTTTTTTTAATTTAGGGGGGGGGATAAATATTCGGAATTTATAATAAAATTCAGATGAATAGCACGTTTTAAACAACCGTCTATTAGCGTATTAAATTACAAAATCTATCAGAACTGAATAGTTTGAATCTTAAAACATACAATTATCGCATAATTTTGGTAAATCATTTCAAATTTTGTGAAAATTGGATGTATAGTTTAATTACAAAAACAGTAAAATTTGTTCTGTTATATTCGGAGCAATGTAAAAAAAGGTTCAAGGACAACTTACTAATGCTACATATATTTGAACATAACGTAACTGATATGAGCTTATGAAATACGCTAAAATATACATTTGGTAGAATATGTGATGCAAAGAAAATTTATAAAAAAATTACAGGATCGCATAACAATTTTGTAGCAATAATGTTGCAGCATAAGAAAATGTTTAGAGAGTATTTAAATTATCTTAAGCCATTTCATATACAATGAAATAAATATATGTTGCTAAAGTTTGCTACAAGTTTGCTGAAGTTTGCCCTGTATGTTCATAGCATTTAAATATATACACAAATTATTTTGATTACTATACTGTATATCAATGATGATTGCTGGACATAATTTTATTAAGTGCTTGAGATGTGATGTGAGTATTGAGGTTAAACTATTATTTTCTATATTATGTTGTGCAAGGTGTATCCCACATGCAGAGCTATACAAAAGATCTCCTAAGAAATACTCAATATGAATCTAAACGGCCTCATTGTGCTTTTAAAATTAATTATGCATTTTGAAGTTGATTAACATTTCATATACTAAGTTATGTTTGCAGAATTTAGGTAAAATGGTATACAAGGCTACACAAATATTTAATAGCTTGGTAGAAAAGAATTGATAACTTTTGGAAGTGTGATTCCAACTGTTTCAAACATGTTTTATTCTATCTTCAGGCTATTTGTATAAAGTGTTGAAAAATGGAATTTTAATTTTTGTGCATTTTAAAAACTTTTCAATTAAATTTAAACTCTTTGTGAATTCGATTTGTCTGTCCAGCTGGCCGTCTCTTTGTCCCAATTCAAACTTACCTTAATATAGTTGAGTTGCTTAGTAATTAATCAATGTTATTGAGATTAACGATGCCGTGTTCGGTATTGAAAATACAATATATAGCGTGCATAGTTTATTTACAGAGACACTCAAAATATTTCTTTACAGTATACACTACAAAGAGTATTATTATTGGTGTATTTATATAAACATGAAACACCTATTTAGAATCGTCAACTGGTCCACCCGTCTCTTTATCGATCTCTCCGCATGTAGTAGTGCAAAAAGTACCCACCAGAATGAATTTAGTTATAATATAGGGGAAGATGGGGATACTTGAGCCATTTTTTGAATTTTATTTTTTTTTAATTTTTTATACTTTTTTAGAATAAAATAAAATATTGAAAATGAAAATTTGATATTTTTTCTTCAACTAAAAACCACTTTCAATTAATTTTGAACTATTTTTCTATGTATAATAAATGTTTATTTTTTGTTTTACATCGTGGCTCAAGTATCCCCATGGCGGGGATACTTGAGCCATGATGAAGGGATACTTGAGCCACTAAGGAAAAATACCTACAAAAGCAATTTTTTTCGCTTTATTTTTGCACAAACATTTTACAGAATGATAAATTATGAAACATAAAGTCCTTCAAAACCAATTGAGAAAACAAAGCTAGTAATACGATCATTTTTTGTCGTTAAAACTGGTTGTCGGAGGATAATTTCAACTTGAGTTATAAAGACGGTAGAAACATCCTCAGTTCAGAGCCATTTAAATTTGGAATCTGCAATTCTTCGGGCAAATTTCATTTTCAAAATATTAAGCACTTATCCAACAAATATTTTTACAGTTTTCTTTCTGGCATATTTTATTAGTAACCAACCATCAATAGAAGGTTTTCTTTTCACATCATCACCATCATTGACAGAATTTTCCTCTAATGATATTGTCGAACTCATGCTTTTAGTTTAGTAGCTGTTGGAATTTAAGCCAGATGTATCATTCTACTATTTCAAACACTTTTTTGAATTTACAGGAAAAGATTTTGTCTTCCTCTTTGGCTCCATGCAGGTAAGTTTGAACTGGGATTTTTGTTGCTTTTCTTGTTTTTTGTGCGCTCTTTTTACCAATTTTTCTTCAATTTTCTTAGTTAAAAAAAAAAAAAAGTTACAGAAACAGAGGTTACGATTTCAATATAAAATATTAATCTTAATATGTTATATTAAAAAATAAATATTTTAATATGTTAGACCTAACCAATTAAAGTATTAGAGATTATAGCCTGTAAAACCGTTTTAAAAAATTATTTTAATTTAATGAAAGTTAAATTGAAAACTATGTTTACATTTATCTAGACAGGCTATTTTGTTGGTCAAAATGAAAAATAAAATAGATATTTTCATTTAAGAAATATACATTTTTAAACATTTTTAAGGTCGTTATTTTTTTAAGAAAAAAAAATAAAATGAAAAATTATTCTCTATTTTATCCAGAAAATATCTATTTGTGAATATAGGGATGGAATTTTATTTTTTGTTTGTTTCACCCATGTTTAATTTCTAGTGGGGATGATTGAGACATGCCTCAAGTATCCCCACTCTCATTGGCTCAAGTATCCCCACTATCACTATTTTTGTTTCCCAGAGTTTTACTAAATAAAGCATGCAGCTATTAGAACTATTTTAGACTCAAAATACACTTGAAATTATGCTTATTGAATGTATGTATATAGTTGCAACTTTAAACAAAACTTTGATTACAAAAAAACAAAAAAGCCATGCACCCAAATATTTACTTCAGGTAGGGAAAAGACAACTATTAATCACTATATTTTCAAAATGGTACCAAGATGTGTGATTTCTTTTTTTACATGTTCAGAACTATAAATATGTTATCATATTGGCAGTTTTAGAAAGAAAGATTAACCAACTGTAGAGATAATAGGGGTGGCTCAAGTATCCCCTATGCTCAAGTATCCCCACTCTCCCCTACAGATTTGTTGCAGAATTTTGTCGAGTTATTTCAAATTTTATGAAAAATCGAATCAAAACATAAAATCATACTGTAAACAAATTAAGTATTGCTATTCAACGTACATTTATTTTTAATGATGATACACAAGGTGATTAAAAAACGTGGACAAATTGATATGACAAATCAGGCATACAACAAGGATAAAAAATCACATAGGAACATAGGGCCGCAAATCACTTATTGAGTCGCAAATACAGGGTGATTTATCGTAACTCAGTTTGGGTTGACGGTAATAAATTTCAAAAAACTGAAGTATGTTATAATAAGACATTTAACAGACATTCTCATCTTTGTTTTAAATGCGATAGTACCAAACAAAAGTGTTAGAAATTTGCATTATGAGCACCAGCAATATGTACTTGGCACCTCACATCTTGGACTCTGATAACACTACCCAACATCAAAAATGTTTCGGGCTCAAAAATGGTTATTTCCGAAGTATTTTGTCCCGCTAAACACGAAAATCAATATAAAAAGTTGAGATTAGCTCTTGTTTCCCAGATAGGAACCAACTTGAGAAAACTCACTATGGCTGTTTTATGGGAAATTGAATGTTCGGAAGTTGGTACTCTTAATAGCTGTAATTCCAATCAACTGCATTCTCTTTGTAGAATCCAATCAGAAGTCAATATCACAGGATACAGGGCTCGTCACAAGAATCTTCTTCATTTCTTTTAGAAGAAAGAACACATTATTGCTTGTACTTATGTTAATGGTTTGATGCATTCAATGAACATAACTCATGATCCACAGCAGTGGAGGTAATTTATACTCTTCCAAACTTAGTTTTAAAGCAGTCTTACTACACAAAGGCAACATTATTCTTTACATTACTACTGGACATTCCGTTCACATGCAGGAAACTTATGGGAATGGGAAATTACTTCTCGAGTCAATCAAATACGAGGATCATAAATGGCAAGTTTGAGGGGACTTGAAAGTAATTGCTATACTCCAGGGAATGCAATTAGGCTATACCAAATACTGTTGTTTTTGTGCTTGTGGAACAGTTTAGATAGAAACTCTCACTATATAAAAGATAAATGGCCTGCAAGAAATTTAAATCCCGAGGAGAGAAATGTCCAAAATGAGCTTCTAGTTGATCCAAAAAACATTTTGCTTCCTCCCTTGCACATTAAGCTGGGATTAATGAACTTCGTGAATGCCATGAACAAGGGTGGAGAGGCTCTCCAGTACCTTAGAACGAAATTTCCAAGACTGGGTGAATCAAAGGTTAACCTTTAGCTTTCGGTGAAGTGAAATGTAAAATATCCTTTTTCAACGGGAGAACTGACGCGATTTCATCCCCCTTTCTTAATGACCCTTCACTGCAGGTGACCAGAAATTGCTGTTATCATTTGGAACATGTGTTAAAGATTTACACGTTCTTGAGAAGTAGGGAATTTTGTTCCCTGAGAGAAAGCTGTTTTTGTTTACTTGTCGGTATAGAAAGTGATGCTTTAGGTTCGTTGAAAAGATGTAATTTATAATGATAAAAAAGATATTTTTCTGTGAAGTGCGTGTCATTAAATAAAACATATATTACTAGTAATTTAGCGGTCTTTTTAAATAATAATTAAAAAACTTCATGGATGTTTATTGAATGTTTTAATACCATTTGGTTTCTTGAAGGGTATAATCTAAAAATGAAGGTGTGTTATAGGCAAAATTACTATAAGTGTATATGATAATACAAAAATACATTATTTTAAAAAGTGCTAAATTTTCAAATATTTAAATAACACATAAGTGATTTCCTTAAGTATCATTGTTAATATTATTACAACGATTTAAATTAAAACAGAAAATGAAATTTCAAGATAAGAAAAAATTAGAAATTAACATATAAGAAATCGTTAAACAATATAGTAACAAATAATAAAGAGATATCTAACGGAATTTATGTTTCCTATTAAGGTTTTCGTTTTTAACTATAACTAAAACGAATATTTACGAATAGTACTACTTTAATTTAATCTGTAAAATAATTAACCGAATATTATTATAAAGAAATATTATTATTTTTAATATTATATTATTATTATATTATTATTAATATTATATTAATATTATATTATTATTAATATTATTATATTATATTATTATTAATATTATTATTATATTTTTATTAATATTATATTATTATTATAAAGAAATTTGTTTCATTAAATAAATAAATAAAATTTAAAAAATGAAACTTTTTCAAGGCTTCATAAAAAGAACCTGGATTTCGACTCAAAATTTGTCAAAGAAAAAGTTAGGTGAAATTAGACGTCAGCAGAACTTCCAGATCCCGACTTGAGACAATCAAAGCTATCTGGCCCGTCCCTTTTTATTTTCATGGTTAAAAAGAAAAAAAAAAAAAGTAAAAATAACTAAATAAAACGGAAAAAAGCGCTTTGACTAAAACGCATCCATAACAAAGCTAACATATTTAAAATCATATCATATTTAAATGAGTCCAATAATAATACACTTGGTTTATCTTAGAATATAAATACTAGAATAAGATGATTTTTTGAAATTTTGACGTTCTTGCTCTGCCGAGGCTGAGAGAGGGAAGAAGAAAGGGCTTTAAAAGTTATCTCAAAACCTCTCATTGTCACAATGATCAATTTTTGTAAGATGTGGAGAATTAGAATATAAACATTGGGTATTATATATATTTTTTAAATTCAGCCTCCCTTGTTCTTCTGTGCACGTCGCTGGGGGGGGGGGGGGGTCTACAAACTTAAAATCTATCACGGTTTTAGAAGATAACATTGTCAGAATGTTTTCTAAGTTTATAAATAACAGATCGGATGAGTTTCTGTTAATTTGCTCATTTCCCGCTTCCCAGCAGGGGGAATAAATAAACTATGATTGTATATTATAAAATATATACAATTGCAAATAAAATTATATAATAATTCAACTTTTGAAACACTTGCTTGAATATTAAATTAAATATTTAAAAATGTAGCCTTACTTGATTTTAGGGATTTCTAAATCAAATTTATAAACTATTAAATTAACTATCGAGAAAGACGATGAAATTTTATGTGTGAGACCTAAAATAATATCTGTAAGAGATATAAACAAATCAACATCTTAATTGTTGTTGTTATTTAAAAAAGACAAATAACCTATTTTTAATTATCCAGATGAAGTTAACAATACATATAACACAAATGTTTGATTTTCTAAGTACAACAGATTTATAAACTTATGAAAACTGTTGAGATAATCCATAATGATTGTATTTATTTTTCATTTATTTATTTTTAATGCATACATGTTATGTAGTTTTTAAACATAATTAAAGATAAAAATAGGTATTTAAGCTTTTAAAATATTTCTTCAAAAAATAATACAACCTATAATTTAGAAATTCCGCACAATTTATTACCTCACAAATACTTTTATTTTTACTATAAATACATGTTTTCTTTTTCATAAATGCATTTAAATATTATTTTAAATAGTGTTAAAGCAACTGTTTAATATTTTAAAAAATTATGTCTTGTTTATTTCTCTATTTTGAAAACATTGAAAAATGTTTGGAATACTAATTGCCAGGCCTGTAACTAGACGGGGCAGAGGGATGAGCCCCCCCCCCCCCCCTTATCGCCTTCTAGAGCCCCGTCTAACGATTTCCCTACATTGTTAAAAAATAGCATATTTTAACTTTCCTAAAAAAAAAAAAAATAAATAAATAAAAATAAAAAAAATGAGCAAGACATTTTTGTGAACTTTTAACTGTCTTAAATGCAATAAGAATACGCCAAAAATTTTGTATTTGCAACCCTATTCGATTAGTTTTTTTGTTATCTTGCTAGCAGTATAATAAAATTCTGGAAACGTATTAGAAACATTTTTGTATCTTGAAAAAAAATTAAGTCCAGATGTGTGCTACCACATGTGTTAGGACATCGTTATACTTTCAAAGGAACGATCTTATACAGGCTACTTAAATTAACTGATTATTAGTTAAGCAATGGTCAAAGTCTTGACTGAAACATAGTCATTAAAAATCTATGTTTCTAATTTTAAATGGTTTGCTTGTTGACAATGCGTACTTATCAGTAGATGTAGTTACGATGAAATATCAATTGGAAACTAGACTATCTAAAAATTAGGAAAAAAATGTTAATTTAAACATGTGAAATTAGAAAAATAATTCTTTGAAAACCAGTAATTGTTTTATGTTATGGGTGTTGGTAAGTAAATAAAATAAAGTTTTTTTTCGGGGGGGGGGGGGAGGCGTGTTTTTTTTTATTTTATCTATTTTTTTTTCCTTCTGTTCAATGAAAACATTTTTCTTTTTAATTTGTCATATAACAATAAAAAAAAATAAACAAAAATGCATGATTAAGGTTAAGTTTATTATAAGATTACGACAAAAATATCGTGTAGTATAATGCATTAAATTTGTTTTAAAGCATAAATCCGCTACATTCTAACACATTTTCATAATAATTCTTATTAATGCCCCCCTTAAGAGGCTTTTTAAGAAAACCTAACCCGTATTTAAACGAGGAAATCCAAGTTTCGAAGAAAACCACGAAAAACTCCGAACAATTTGGTAGATGGGCGCGATTGGGTTTGAACCCAGCACCTCCTGTCGAATAGTTTCGAGCGAGATCTTCTTAGCCATTGGTGGGGCCTTTCAAGCTAATAAAATATACCAATTTGTTTTAATTTTTTAAAAAATTGGCTTGCTTTAGCTTATATCACACAGGGTTTTGTACAAATTCAACACCAATTTTTGTTAAATTGGCAAAATATAGTAGAAATAATGTAGTGCAATTGAAATATAAATATATTAAATATTTTATAAAATATGAGTAGTACTATAAAGTATTTTTTTTATCTGCGTACGTGCGAATGGTTACAACAATCTTTTTACATGATTTAATATTTAACTCTATAGAGCAACTCACAAAAAAAAAAAAAAAATAGCCAAAACATCAGGAAAATTCAGAAAGATATCGGTGATAGAAGTGAGCTGATTTTTAGTTCTCTCTAAAAGCAGGTGAAGGATAACGGTTTTTCCACAAATTGTAAATTTTAATTAGCCGAATTTTAAGAAAAACTTAGTGTTTATTGACTATCAAGATTGTGTATGATGAGAAGACTTGGAACAAATCTCCGATTTTGATAATTCTTTTTATTATGCAATAGGTTCGCTCTAGTAGCTATCCAAGAAGAACTAAAGCATTAATAGAAATTTAAAAAAAATATATATTAAAATTGAAATTGAAAATTTATGGAAAATTACTTATCATTCAGCTGCTTTTAGATTCAATAAAAAATCAAATCATTCCTATCGCCAACACCTTTATGAAATTTCATGATATTTAACTTGTTTTTTTTTATGAATTGAACCATAGAGTTGACTATTAAATTATCTTAAAAGAGCATTTTTATCGTTTGCACATGCACAGACAAAAATTATTTTATACAACTACTGATATTTCATAAAATGTTTAATTTATTTATATTACTATTGCCTATGTTTTTTCAACTACATTTTGCCAGTTTTTCTGAAACTGTCGTTAAATTTGGATGAAAACCATGTATAATAAGCTAAAAAACATGCCAGTTTTTTTGCACTTAAAAAAATGCTATATTTCCCTGATTATACTCTCTATTTATGCAAAAATCAGTAGAAATGTTGTATAATATCCATATATTTCTACTCTGCATCGATAGATCGTTTCGTATAATTTAATGTACAGAGGGATCCCAAATATTATAGTTTTTCTATTTTTTTTCCCTATCGGCTTCCTAAGTTTCCTTCTTATGAAATGGGCATTCATAAATAAAATGGGCATTCATTCTTTTTTCTGCGAATCAAGTGTGGAGCTGGGGAAAAAAGTACGAATTTAAAAGTACATTTTTTTCTCTATACGATGTGTAAAAATTTAAAATGTGCGATATTTAGAAGTATAATTGCAATAATCGAAAATTGCAAAACCCAATTTGCATGGAAACGCATTTTAATTTCTGTTCTTTTCTTTCTTTCTTTTCTTTCTTTCTTTCTTTTCTTTCTTTCTTCCTTTTTTTTCTATTTCAACAGAAAATGGAGTGATTCTGTTGCCACAATCTCAAAAATGTTACTGGAAACTATAAAAAAATTAATATCTCAAAAATAAATTGAGATAGAGTTTTAAAACAAATTGCACTTAAAAGTACATTTTTCTTTCTATACAACAGTATAAAAATTTAAAATGTGCGATGGTTAGAAGTGAAAAAATTTGTTGCAGTGAACATTGCAAAACCGAAATTGCATGGGAAAGTGTTGGCATTGGCAAAATGACGTATACGTTACGCACAGATATGTTTCGCTTTTATAATATAGATACATATTTATGAAATTTATGGTATTTTTATTTAGAAACAAAGAGATTGTATAGTATTTTCTATTTTTCTGTAAAGGCAAGACACTGTGAAAGAAGCTGTAAAAGTTAGCTTTTTAAACAAAATTTACCGATGAAGGGAAAAAAAGACATTATATTAATTTATATGAAATTCAGACTTTTGAACCATTTTGTGTTAGAGTAACAATCCTACTACCATAGAAATATGATTCTTCAAATTAAACGAGTGTACCGCAGAAGTTTTGAAGAAATTCAAACACTTTCTAATTTTTTAGACTTTATTATTATTATTAATTATACCTTTTGCTTTTACTTTTAATTTAATTATATTATTATTTATTATATTTTTTAACAATTGTTTTGCCATGAAAGTTTTTAATAATTAAATCATTATTTTTTGTTTTCCCTTGTTTTATTCGAGAATAATAGCTATATAAATAATAATAATAAATTTTGTATTTGCAACATTCTAGCAAAAAAAAAAAAAAAAAAAAAAAAAAAAAAAAAGAAGAAGAAAATAGAGCTACTTTATTTGATAAAAATCGCTAAAAATTAAATATTTTAAATGAGTTTATTTATTTTAATTTATTTATTTGTATTGTTATTAAATTTCTAAAAAAAGCCTTGCAACAATTTTCATGAAATTTAAATTCAATCCTTGACCAATTGCAGAGAATATTCTTTCAATGAAACAAAAAAAAAGGCACATGAATCAGTCGAATAGTTTCGAAATAATTGATAAGCGTACAAAGCGACAACAACAACAAAAAAAGTGTCCTAAATTGAGAACTTCTTCCTTTTCTTTTTGGTGTCAGATGAAAAATAACTGAGAAATTATTAATGCAATCTATATTATGGTTTGCATAAATAAAAATTATTTCATTTGAATTTGACGGCGAATTAGTTATTTAGAAATAATAAATAATACTAGAATTCGACGATTTTCTGAAGCAGATAATGCATAATTCCATTCTCATTTATGTAAAAGGTATTGTTGCGCATGACTATTTAGTAGGCTGTGACCATAGAATCAAGCTGGTTTCTAATGTGAAACTTTCTGAATAATTCTTAACGTGTGGCATCAAATTGTCAGACCTGACAGGATAGGATTTTGATAGAATTGGGAATCGAATTCAGTTTTTCCATTTTGTTTTTGTTATAAATAAATTACTTATTGACATTACCGCAACAAAAATACAACCAGCAAATTTCCACCTTTCCCTAAATTTCGCGATCGGAAATTTTGTTCAAAACGCCAAATTTTACATTATTTTCTGAAATGCTTTTGCCTTCATTAAATAAATTAAAAACGCCATTCAATTATGTAATTTTTTAATAAGAATTTTACGTCTCGTTCATATGTTTCATGTTAACAATTTCGTATGTTTTTGAATAATAAAAATGAATTCAGAAATGCTTCCAAAACTAACTCCTTTGGGCTTGAGAACAATCATAAGTTCCGTAAATATAATAATAATTATAAACATTTGATTTTTTTTTCAATTCAGTGCGTAAAATTACGTACGTAATTTCTAATATTTAGTGCGTTAGTAAGAAAGAAAAAAAATAAAAATGCTTCATTTTACATTCTAAGAGTAAACGTGTAGTCAAAATTAGCAACGCTAAATCTCTAAAACTACTTGCTAAATATAATCTATTCATTATGTCTCACAAGCAAGAACTTTCTAAAATACCTTGTATCACTGGGGTAGAAGCAGCTTTACGTCGTCTGCGCAAATAATGTTTATTTTTTTGCCAAGTTTTTTTTCCCGGCATTTCCCTAGGATAATTAACATCCTCCCTACAGAAATTCCCTAGCTCGATAATCAGTCGGACCCCTATTGAGCGAAACGGCCTTAATGATTTCTTTACCCGCATGTTGGAGGGGAAAAAGTTTTCGGGATAACGATAATCCCAACCCCGTATTCTTCAACATTTATTTTCTTGGGACTACGGTAATCCCCCCGGAAGCTAAAGGTTAAAGAGGGAATCTTTGTGGGCCCTAAAATACGCACAATAATGAAGGACCCTGCTTTTGATAAAGTTTTGGAAGGGAAAGAGAAAGCAGCCTGGGAAGCCTTCAAAACTGTGATACGAGGATTTCTAGGAAACAGAAAAGCCGAAAACTACCAACAGTTGGTGAAAGAACTACAACAAAGTACCATGACCATGAATACAAAATGTCTCTAAAACTTTATTATCTCCACTCCCATTTTGATTTTTTCCCTAAAATCTGTGGAGTTGTAAGCGATGAGCACGGTGAAAGGTTTCACATAGATATATCTGTAATGGAATGCAGATATCAGGTTCGTTGGGATGAGTCAATGCTTGCCGACTACTACTGGAATGTTACAAGAGATGCTCCGGCATTGATGTAAAAAAGGCAATTCAAAAGGAAATGTTTGCAGCAATAGACTAAAAACAACCATTGCTTTCTGAAAAATGAACATCGTTTAGTGAAACATGCCTATTACATTGTATTTATTACATAGGAATTTTTTTTCTTCTTCAATTTGCTTTTAAATCAATGTGTGGGATGTTGTATGTCTTTCTCAAGTGGGCAGCATAGTATCTTGAAAACAAGAGCTAATAAAAAAATTTCATTAACATATTCGTCTTTTTCAACCCCAAATTAGTAGGAATTGACTATCTAGAACCAGGAAACTGACAAAAATAATTTCTTTGTTGGCTAGTGTAATCAATTAATACGGTATCATCAATTGCTTGAGCAATTGGCTTTTCCAGATCACATTTCACACAAAATAAAGTACATATCATTGCATTTTCATTACAATATTTATATTTTTCTCGAAATTATTACTTTCAAACCGGGTGTAGCTAGAATGAAACAACCTGTATTTGTGACTCAATAAATAGTTTGCGACCCTATGTTCCTATGTAATTTTTTATCCTTGTTGCATGCTTGTTTTGTCATATCATTTTGTCCACGTTATTTTGAATCACCCTGTATAATCACATGAATAAAATACATTTCCAAGTTTATGTGTATTCTTCTAAACATGTTCAGTAAACAATTTTAAAATACAAATGAGCAGGAAACAATGGCAGTGCTACATTATTAAAATAAAATTTAAACTCTACGTTTAAAATTTATTTTAATGGTGTAGCAAGTGATTGTTTCCTGCCGATTTGTATTTTTTTCTTGGAGGTTGTTTAGAAGAATATACCGAAACGTTAAAGTCTATTTTATTCATGTTTTTATATGTCATATTTTCATGTACTTTGAATAGCAAGATTTATTTAAAGCATAAACTATTACAACGTAAAGTCCTTAGTTATTGCTTAAAATAATAATAAAAGTTTTTGATGCTGAATAGAATCATATAATACGTAATTAATTCACTGATATTTCATGATCTGTAATGATTCTGGGATGTATTTCTGCTAAAGTGTAATAGAGATATTGCACCAAGATCTAAATATTTATAAAGCTTCGTTATAGTAAGAACGAATCTTATTTGCATCTTTTGACGTACAATTTTAGACTTATTCACTTTAAAAATGTATGTGTTTTATTACTTTAGTAGGGAAATATAGTTTTGTTATTCAATAGCAAAATTTACATTATTTTAATTATAGTAAATATATATTACGCTTTGAATAGATTTTGAAATGCAAAATTTTTATTTTCAGTAACTTGTCGAATTGAAAATTCCTAATACGCATTCTTTTTTTTTACTTTACAATATCCATTTTAAAGACTTTTTCTGATATGATGGAATGCAATATAATATACGCTGTGAAAATTCCATTCTTAATTGGTAGAAAAACTCCAGTAACTTCAAATAATCTTCTACATCTTAAAAATTTCATATAGAAATTTTTAAGAAGCGATAATTTACATTGTTAAAATTTTCTAAAATTCAAAAAATGTAGACGTATGTACTTCAGGAGAAGAAAAAAAACAGAATTAATTATGGATAATAA
The DNA here is from genome assembly GCA_964019185.1 of Maratus speculifer. Taxonomy (NCBI): domain Eukaryota; kingdom Metazoa; phylum Arthropoda; class Arachnida; order Araneae; family Salticidae; genus Maratus; species Maratus speculifer. Next base: position 171,242,708 of record OZ025291.1, read on the forward strand.
ATTACTTTATAAAGAAGAAAGTATAATGAATTTTCTGTAATTTATTGTATACATGAAAAAATACCTTTATAAAATGAAACTTGAATAAAAAGCCTGAAAATTATTGCTTACAAATTTTCTCAAGGAAACAAAAATAAACACTTTTTTTTATTTGTTTTTTTTTTCTTAGGTTTGGAGATACGTAGGTTATGTGAGTTACAATATTGTTCAGTGTAAAGTAGTATATATCATTATTTTCATAAGTTAAACATGTTATTAATTTTTAAACCTGCATATGATTTATTTTTTTATATGACCTTTGAATTCTTAAGCAATTTCATTCTCCAACCATAAAACACTACAGTGTAACAATATTTTTAGTTTTTGGATACTTTGGAACTTTCCAGCACTAAATATTTTTTAACGCTAAAAAGTTGTGAAGTTTACCAAAATCAAAGTATCGTAACTCAGCGGGTTTTATTTTGGAGAAATTTTAACATGTATTGTAGTACTTAACACGCTTTTTATCTAACTGTTTTTATGTAACGATATATTTTACCATTGTACGAATTGTCTTACTTATGTGTCTCAATGTAATTACAATTACTATCACATGCAACTTTAAAGAAGGCTTGTTTATTGATTTATTTTTTGACTTCTTCATTGACGCATTTTGCACTTCGCATTTGAACTTTATGACACACATATCATGACACTTCTGATCGTTATGCGTTAGTCACATTTGCGTCACAAAAATCAAAGAAAAATTGCTTTTATGATTTGTTAGAAAACAAACTTACTAATGTCATGTTGACTAACAATGTTTTTTTGACATATTTTTCTCACTACGTGACAGCTCGAATAAAGTTACAAACTCACATCATATTTTATTTGGGTATTATTTGGACGTATAACTTAATTAAAGATTTTACAATCGTAGTTAAAAAATAAATTGAAAATCTTGTAAACAAAAATAACTATGCATGAGATCTAGTAATTTTTGTTTACAAATTTATTTTTTTTTCTCTTCGAAATTATTAGTATCAGTATAAATCTTGAGAGTGTCACCATCAGATCGATGAAACATGTCGACAAAGAAAATCTGTTTGTATAAAACGGTTTTTGGACAAAAAATAAAAGTATATATATATTTTTTATTTCAATTACATCATATGTTTAAATTATTTCAGAAAGTACATTCAATTTAAGAAATGTATTGACTAAATTCTAAGTTTAACAAATTATTAATTCCTTAGAGGTTTGCTTAATGTACCTTCAAAGTTTAAATTTCCGGAGTATAGCCATAAATAAATTAGTTAAAAATAGATGAAACATACTTTGTGTTGCAATTTACTTACATAAAATATACAGATTACAAAATTGTGATTTATCTTCTGTAGGCCAGTCAAATCTGCTGGAAGATATTATGTTTTTAAAGTGTTTATGGGGATGCTAGTAACAAGAATTAATGGTTTTCCAACAAAATATCTCGAGGCTAAATATTATAGAGCCAAAAAACCACGAATTTTTCCGACTTTTTTCAGTTCTTTGAATATAACTCGAAAATTATAAAATTTTTGTGTACCATACTCAATTACAATAAGAAAGCGTGTTAAATTCTCTACAAATTTTATGGCAAAAACGTTTTTCTAAACCCATTACAAAGCGTGCTAAGGTTTTTTGAAAATGTCACTTTTTTTAATCTTTACAGAAAATGACCTATTTTTCGTTTTCCATCCCAAACTTTATAGCAAATTTTTTCATCGCTAACTATGATAATAAATACATTTATTAATGGATGAGAATTAAAATTTTTAAGAAAGGATGAAGAAGCAGGAATTCTGGAAACCCCTATAAGAAAAACAAATACAAAAGAGCTGGGGGAGTGAAGGGTGGGCCGGAGTTAAAAAAAAGGAATGCAGAGGGATAATAGTGGCCACATGACACCTCCTGCCCAATCTGCTTTCGTTCAGGCGCAGTTCCTTTTTTAGACACATTCTTCTAATATGTTGCTATTCAGTTTATTGCTAGTATTCTTCTCATGCAGTAATGAAAAATGAGCGAGCTCCATCGAAAAGTGTTTTTCGTTTGCCAAACAGATTCAAATTGTGATACTCGCGTTGTGAGCCAGAAAGGGCTTGCTAAGTTTTTGAATGTTGCTTTTAATTGTAGCATAATAATAGTCATCAATGTTTTTTTAAAAGTGGCAAGGAAGTTAGAGTACATGATGATTGCTGAAAAACATATACGAATAAGAGAATGATAGCAGTAAATATTCGTCGGGGTGAAGATTCTACACAGACTAGTTTGTCCCTTAGATCGAGCACTTCTTTCAAGTTTCAAGATAATTGCCTTGCAGATAATTGACGTGCAGATAATATAGACGTGCAGAATCTAAAAACATATGAGCTTGCCCCCTATCCAATGTCCCTATTCTCTGACGAATAGATGAGAAAGAGAACAAAATCTTCGTTCTACAGTGTATTTATCCCATTAGACAATTTGGATGCCATTGGAAAAGATTTTTTTTTTTGATGGAGGGTACCTTTTTCATAAAGTAACTTGTTCTCGAATTGTTTTCTTTTAAAGTCATTGTTAAAAGTTATATTTATTACATTCTGAAAAATTCTGTATCACAGGTAGTGATTATGTTCGATGGATATCCATCTGAGAGAGAACAGAATGGAACGAAAAGTGCAGAAAGTGTAGGTCGATCTAGAATGCATGCTTCTTTTGAAATCATTGTTGCAACAGAAATGCTGAACAGAGACCCTCAATATAAATCTCTAGCCAAAGACTGGAACAAGAGCAGCTTAATTTCATCGCTTAAAACAGAATTTCAAAATAACACAATTCAAAGTTGATCAGACAGACGAATAAACTGTTGTCATGATAGTTGCCTCAGCCATTTCATAATTCTCGGAAAAGACATTTACCTTCTCGTGATCATAACGTGCTTGGACTATTAGCACAAAAATCTGTTTTTCCAAAAACCAGGAAGAGGTAAATTCGAAACCAAGTGGTTTTCAACCATGTCATACAAATACAGCTATAACAACATTCTTTTAAATCATGCAATCAGAAGATACGATTCAACATCCGTCTTTCTGGATAAGAAAAATCAAAGTTTTGCAACATTAAAAAAAAAAACAAAAAAAAACATGATCGATCAGCTTAAAGAAATAGGGGTCCAAAAGACCAGATTCTACCCGTCAAGAAATCATCAGGGCTAGAGAATGTTCATTTATTGTACTATACATTGGATGCATAGATATCACATATAATTTTAACAACTTGAGATTCCAATTATTCGCTAAATACGCCACAAAAAGCAAAGTTCATCTTGCGAGATTACCACTGACGGAAGAGGCTGCGAATCATATTTTCGTAGATGTTATCATCTGGTACAAGCTTGACAAGGAAACAACATCCCTCTTGAAGAATGGGGGTAGGTTCGGAGGTCGGATGGTCTCTTTCAACCAGTTCAAATGTGCCAAGACCCAGCATCTGAATCCTTGCTCCATGTTGTGCATGTAGCTGTAAAAAAGTGTGCAGCAAAGCATGTTCTTGCCAAGAATCAAGACTCGTCAATTTATAATAACTATAACGGGATTAACTGCGAAAATGTCGATGACATTATTTATCCAGAAAAAGAGAATGACGAATCTGATGTCTGGAAAACTATCGAAACCAGCAATGGCTAGGACTTTCACAACCAGGTAACTGATGTCACAACCTGCTCAAAGATTATCAAGGCTATTAAAGAAGAAGAAACCTGTTCATTTGCTCCTCAAGTGGAGGTTGAAGAACCATTTCCATCAACCCGAAACCGTTCCAGACGTTATTAAATACATGAAAAATGTCATCGTAAGTTTTTTTTCTTACATTTAGTTAAATACTTAATATTAATGTTCTCCACTTAAGCTCTAAATACAAAAAAAAGTTACCATGTTCTTAGTTTTTATACAATGTTACTGTTGTTATTAATCATGATTGTTATAATGAAGACACCTGTAATATGATTGAAATACATTAAAGAGGATAAAAGGAAAAATTGTGTAATATTTTCATTTTTGCGATATTTCCACGAAGTTAAAAAAAAAAGGTCATTTTCAGAAAGGTGTAGCGCGCTTCTTAATGGCTTTGAAAAATAATTTTAGAATAAAATTTGTAGAGAACGTAAGGCTCTTTCTTTTTGTAATTGAGTAAGGTACACAAAAAATTTATAATTTTTGAATTATAGGCAAAAAACTAAAAAATGTCCGAAAATTTTGTAATTTTTTGTCTCCAAAAAATTTTGCCTTGGGGTTTTTTGTTGGAAAAAAACATTAATTCTTGTTATTCTTGCATCCTTATAAACAGTTTAAAAACCTAAAATCTTCTAGCAGAATTTTTGCATCTATGTATGGCAATTTGACTGGCCTACTGCTACCAGAGCTAATTAAAATTATGGAAACATTTTTTTTTCACATTTTTGGACCAAACTATGGGAGTATCTGAGAAATTACTCGCCGGTTTTTATATGTGTGGGATCCTTGTAAAGGTGTTTTTGATAATTACAAAAATTGAACTTGGAAACTAACTGTCCAAAATGAATAACGAAGGATATGGATGAAAAAACTGAATTTCGAGAAACAAAAAGTACACAACATCTGAATTATTTGAGCATCATGCTAACGAAATGTATTTCAGGGAAAACATCAAACTGAATTGTAGTTGGGTGAATTGTATTTCGATTTATTGAGAGACTTATACATAAACAGAGGAGCCGTCGCATCTTGGAAAAGTGGACAATCTGACTAGATCCTGAATTTAACTGAAACCTTTTTTTGGAGTGGACAGGGGCAGACGTCAATTAAATAGATGTAATAGGAACGAGGTGCAACGAAGTTCTTGAACAATATAATGTTGAAATATCATTCATTACTAGAAATATGTTGTTAAACGTATGACCGAATATTCCAAAACTCACTAGCTTATGTGTGCTGCAAATTGTTCTAGAAAATAAACTGTAGGCGGTCGTATCATTTAATTCACTACCAAATCTCCCCCACCATACTCCGCAATCAGCCCAAAAGGCATTTCTACGAAAACATTTACTTCAGATGATTTAAACAAGTATGTTTCATACTAAGAGACAAAACTTCTAAAATATATAACACAGAACTGTCATGAAACGTGCGTAATATGAAGGTTGCTTATAATATAAGAACTTTTAAACGGACACCCAGATTCACTAGTAAACAAGTGAACAGCTACACGCCACAAATTGGGCATGCAGTTATTGATTTACAACGTCTTTACTAATCACGACTTTAAGGTATAGTGGCTACTTTTTCCTCAGTTAATAAATACACATTGGTGATTTAACACGTCATGCGATGTATTTATTTCAATCCTTTATGTGGTAAAACATCATTTATGTAAATAACATTATAAACATATGCAAATTGCTTACAAGCACATTAAAAAAAATTTTTTTTTCGAAATCTTCTTGACGGTTCTAGTGAATAGCTTGCAAAAATCGCCTTACTGCTATTCTGAATTTCATTTCGTACGGATATTTCCATTGGATTTTTTTTTTCAGGACAAGTCATTTTTACGATGCGAGTATTTTAAAAATCGGTAACTATCAAGTCAGGTCTCTTTTTAACCCTATATATATATATATATATTTGAAATTAACATTTGGTTTTAATTTATTATTTAATCTCTATGATAGACTTGCAAGAAACATGTGGATTGAAAGAATATTTTCACTGGATTTATGGTTGTTTGCTTTTATATCATTCTTTCGTTTAAATTCGATGTAAAAGGAAATCAAAACTTGTTTCAGTATATTTATGTTTCGTCCTTCCTTAAAATTATACATACTTTTGAGAAAAATATATTTTCTTAAAATTAACTATTCTCGTGAATATTTCTTGCACTAAAATGCTTCAAATCACAATTTTCCAATAAAAAATTATAACAGTTGAGTAATAATGTTATTATTTTACACACCACATCATGCAGATTTCACCAAAAAGTTAGTAATGTCGTAATCGAATTTATAATAACCATTAATTAAGTAGTCGTATGTCTACAAGTCATATACTTAAAACATTCAAAGCAGAGTTTGAGCAATGCATATTTTTCTTGTAATATGTTAATTTTTTTAAGTTTTAAACAATAAAGCTAATAAAATGAAAATACGCAATTCGTAAATTGAACAATACTAAGTAAAGGAGAAGGTATTTCATTCTAACACCTAAAAGAAAGCAACAAACAAAAAATGTACCGAAATTTCCCTGATCAACTAGCAACACAGTTTTAATAAGTTTAAACTCGAAATTATAAATGACATTTATTTCATACTTGCCTTTAGATGAATGTGACATGCGACGCGTTTAAAGCGGCGTATCTAAAGCAGTTTAAGAAATAAACTTTCCTTGCAATTTCGAAATTGATTGCGCTTTTAAATGATAAATCTAATAGGATAAAGGTGCTTTACAATAAAGCGAATATTGTAAAATAATTGCAGATATTTTAATTCCAGATTCTGAAATAAATAATTTGCATGTTTATGAATAAAAGTATTTATTGGAGGAGTTGCGATTAGTGTAACAAAAATAACACATTTTTTGTTTAATATTTTTTAATCAAGTATACTATTATGTGCATTTTAATATTGTTTCTATAATGTTGTTTCATTAATTTTGGGAGTATATTCTGTATTATTTTAAAGAGAGTTTTTATATTCAAATGCCTTTAAAAACTTCCGAATGTTCTTTATCAACAATGTTTCTTGAACTATCTAAGGTCATTTCTATTAAAGAAACTTACAAAAATACATACAAAAATTGACATGATATGTAGATTTTAAAATATTTTCATAGTATATTCGAAATTTTACTAATATTAAGTAAAGAAAGATAAAAAAAATTGGATTAAAGTAAAATCTAAAGTTATTAGAAAACTAAATACTTAAGCAAAACTGAACTAATAAAAAGTAAATATCGTACATGATATATTTTTCATATTATACGTAAAACCACATTTCATTTAGTACAATATCATTCATCTTATACAACGCTTTTGCATTTAAAATACATTCTTTCTCAGAAAAGAGATTTATAATTCATAAGCATCCATTTATGGAACATTTCTGAACTATGTCAGTATTTTATGGATTTCGTGAAATATGGATTATTTGTTTTTGCAGGAGTAATACATTTTCCATATTTTGTCAACTTCTAAGTCTAACATTGATGAATGATCCCTTTTCAGTTAAAATCGATCTCTTAACATATACTGTATTTTACTTCTGAGTATTATGTTCTTTTTTTTCAAGTACTGGTACTTAAATCTTTGTAATAAAAATTAAATTTATTAGTTTTCATTTGTTTTTACAGAAAGACTAAAACAGTTGCCATGCTGTTTTAGAAATTAATTTAACCATAATGTCAAATATCAAAAAGTTGTGTACTTCTTTATACACTATATGGCCAAAGGTGACCGGCCACTTGAAATTTTAGACTTTTGTTATATATAGAAAAATACATGAAGAATTATCCTGAAACTGTAGGTGTGTAAGCATAATAGTACAGGTCATATACAACCGTGAAGAGTTTTCGAGAAACTCTATAAGGGACCGTCAAAAAATTGGAAAAGAACAAATATCTTTTGGATAACCCTGTCAAAATTAATGTAGTAAGAGTGTTCAAACAACAGATTATGATTAATTGGTCTATTGTAATAAACTTTGTTTATTTTTGTATGGATAGCAAGTATATTTAGAGAAATTAAGGTTTTTATCAAATAAGTGCCAAATTTTTTCATGTTTTTTGCTTATAATTTGCAGAATTCTTAATATAAAACAATTTTCTTTTCTGAAAATATGAAAAAGAACATTATACATAGCACTCTGTAATAAGAAGTAAAAAATAATAAAAATTATATGAAAAATATGCAGGTTTATTAAATAATTTTTCACTGCACATGCGTCAACGCTATTAAATCTGCATTTTCATATTGTGTTAGATATATGTATAGAGCAAATTTTCTGAAAGTTTCAAAACCGTAGCTTGAAATTTCTGAAATAATCGATAATGGAATAAGCTCAAATTCATTATTTCCAAAAAGAAACAAAAAGACAAATGGTTGTATCCGTGCATCGTGAATAGTGTCAATATAGAATACACAATAAGGCACATACTACTAAATTTGTATACAACGTTTCATTTTATTGCTTAATTTTGGGAACGATGGATTTTAAGCTTATTCTGTTGACGATAAATTTCAGAATTTTCAAGCTATGCTTTTGAGACATTAACAAAAGTTGCTCTATATATTTAGCTAATTCAATTAGTAAACGAAATTTTGACAACGTTGGCGCATGCGCAATAAAAATTATTTAGCAAACCTGCTCTTTTATTTTACAATTTTTTTTTTTTTCTGATTACAGGATATTGTGAATAGTGTTGTTTGTCATATTTTCAGAAAACAACTATATTGTATATTAACAACTCTGCAAATTATAGGCAAAAAAATTCGCACTGTTTAAAAAATTAAAAAAGTTTAATTTTTATACGAGTATACATGTTATCCACATAAAAATGAACACATTTTACCACAACAAGCCATTTAGGCAAATCTACAGTTTGAACGCTTTTGCTACATTAGTTTTGCCAAGGTTTTTCAATACATATTCACTCTTTTTCACTTTTTTGGCGCACTACTCAGTTTGGAGAAAAAAATTTCACGGAAATATATGACCTGTTCTATTATATTTACACACGTAAAGTTTCAGGATAGTTCTTCATGTATTTTTCTAGGTATTTAACAAAATGTCTAATATCGTAAGTGGCGATCACTTTTGGCCATATAATGTATGACATATAACAGTTATTTCTGTTATAGCCGGAACAAATTTACATTTCGTTGTATGTGGCTAATGATGTACAGTGAACCGGGGAACTAGGTCACTTTAAGGCATGTTTTTACGCATATTTTTTTATTCTTCAAATTCGGATCTCAAAAAATACAGGCGTACCAAGATAACGGTTTCCTTCAACATCAGTGTGAATACAAAAATTATTGTAAGGGTGAAACAATAAGAAAAGTGGTACAAAGTTTTCCCGGATAGAGGGTAACTTTGTCATCTAATTACATATATTCTTTACACTGTGTCCCACCGAAATAATGTCACAATAATTTTATATCGTAAATGGATACTAAACAAACCAGTGGGAACGAAACAAATGTAATAAAAAGGCTATATTCAAATACATATAATTGCAAATAGTATCTCACTTCTTGCACCATCGGGGAAATAAAAAGGATGAATGTATAAAAAAAGGAAGGAAAAGTGTCCCGTCAGTATAAAGCCATTACTGTTAATAGCCAATATGTCTGCCATATTTATACTTGACATGGAATATACGAGGTGACATACCATTGACTCATCTCTGGAGGACAGTAGAATCAATGTTATCCCAGGGTTTAATGATGCCGACCTCCACTTCTGCCACAGACTTACACTGTGTGCCATTAGTATATATAGGTCTACTGAGTATATCCGTTACATTTTCTTAAGGGTTGAGATGAGCGTGCAGTATACACTATTCCATGACCTGCACCCATTTATTAAAAAACCATTCCTAGGAAAATTTTGCAATGTTTAGGGGGGGGGGGGGTATGATGGAAAATTTAACATAGGACACCAATTCTCTCCGCAAATGACAGCTAATGAGTTTCTAGCATTTCTTGGTAATTGACTGACTGCATGTGTTCTAAATTAAAAGTCAGGTTAAATTCACCACCATAGTCGAAGCCTCCAAGTACCATTAATAAACCTCCGTTTACCAGTCTATGTTAAAAGCTATCCACAGAGTTGATGGGACCAAATATTAGGGTGGTGCGAAAAAACAAAAGTTTTTATTTCCGAATCGCTATAGTGCGGAAAGGTTGCGATTGGTAAATACTAGAAAAACTAAAAAAAAATTTTTGAAATCGGACATTATCGTCCGATCGCGCAAACCACCTAAAAATTAAAAAAAATTGAAAAATTTCGATTTTTTCAAAAAATTTTAAAAAATATTACATATACATATATTTTATCACTATAAGGAAAACTATTTACATATTGTACTATTTAATAATAATAAAAAAATAAATTGCGTTTAGAGAATATCTTCCGATCGCGCAACCTCATTAAAAATCGGGAAAAATTCAATTTTCAGTGATTTTTGATGCATTAAGAAAATAATTAAATAAGTTCAATTCGCGGTCTCATGTTAAAATTTAAATGTAAATTAATACTATTGTGCATGTTATGCTATTTTTGAACAACCGAGATCTTACCACGACGAGATCGCTGCAGGGCGAAAAGGTTTAGTAGTTCGCGCATCTCCTGTTAGCCACGTTGCGAAACAGCGTTGAAGTCGCCCTGAGTCCACATCCTTTTTTCTCACCATCCTCGTTCACTTGCACAGTGCGCCATTTCATATCAGTGAGCCCGTGAACGAATTTCGTTTGTTAATTGTACACTCTAAAAAAAAGGTTACTAAATTTTTTTTAGTAAATTTGTATTTCACAGAATTTTTTAGTAACCATTACAAACTTTTTTTTTGCAAGCGAAACAAGCATTTTTTTGTAAACTGAACAAAAGAATTTTTTGTATAATTCACTTAAAAATTTTTAGTATGAGCCACCAAGCAAATTTTAGTAATAGCTCCAAAAATATTTTTAATAACCATTACGTGGGCTCAAAGGGCAGGAGATTCCTTCGAGCTCCATCCAGACTTCTGGAGCGGAAGATTTTCGGCAAAACCGCAATTGATGGCAGCACCAAACATTGCTACTGCTCCGTCCGGGTATTCATAATCCCTTTATTAACGAGTACTTACAGTGAATACATTCGGGGCGTATTTGCAGTATCGAACCCGGGACCTTTTAGCCTGGAGTCCGTTACTATAACCACTATGCTATCAAGGCCACACCAAGTGAGTTTTAGTAATAGCTATTAAAAATATAAAATTATTAACTCTATTCGTTGCTAACTTTTTTCTAGTAATTCTTACAGATTTTCTTGTAACCGACTAAGATTACTAAAAACTTTTTAGTAATTACAAGGATCACTAAAGTTTTTTTAGTAGATCGACACTTTTTTTTACAGTGTAGATGTATTGTGTTATTTAAAATACATTAACATGCGACAGGTACACGGATCTGCATACGTCGTTGACAAAGAAAATTAATAGACAATCTTTTCATTGTCCTATATTTTGTCATCCCCAAGAGATTTTTTGTCAAATATTCTTCACGAATATAGCGCCTGTACGAGAAACTAAAAAAAAATTCTTTAAAAGAATTTAAATACTTCTAATATCGTAAAAAATACATCTAGACCTTTTCAATAAATGCGTCCATATAACACGCATTGATATCTAGAATGATACATGTTTGAAGATGGTTTATAGTAATTTTAAACAGTGTATGTTGCCCATCGTGATATTTGTCTCAGGACTGAGGAGGATAACTAAATATTCGTCTTTTTTTCCATCAAAATGTATGTCATGTGGTTCTGATTCCACTTGACTTTGTCGTAATTTTTTCTTTCTGTTTGTTTTCTTCTAATTTTGTATAGGTCAATGACTTGAAAAGCATCTGTTTTAGTTATTGCAGGAATATCTTCTAGTACACTCAACGCTTTAGCAGCACCTGAACTGTCAGATACACCATTGCGATCGCAATGTAAAGATGTAGATTGTAACTTCACTTTCATTTACCATGGTAATTTCTTCTTCTTAAATATGATAGGCTGTATTCGTCATGGTAATGATATTTTACATACACCTACATTAGCATTAAAATTCTCATGTATTTCATCTAAATGCTCAAGGTCTTTTATTTTCGCTTCAACAAACTTGGAAGGTTGCCTTTTCAATGTAGTGTTTCATCTTCCAAGTCTTGTACTCAATTTTTTTCTTTTTTTTTAAAACTTTAGTACCAATTTTTCCCTTTCCGTCCTTTCTCTGGAGGTAGATAAATCTATGCTCAATGACTGGAATTTTGCTGTGTTTTTGAGACAATTAGTCTCAATTAGACACTTCCTCAGATCTGGTGACTTTTTACAGGAGCAATATAAATTCATTACATGTGTGCAGACTGAAATATCACATAGTTAAGTTTCATGTTTTTTAAATTCATCAAACTTTTTTATAAGGTTTGGCTATTCCTTGTCTCGAATATAAGATTTCGTTAGTTTAGAATATTATCGTAGTAGGCAATAATTGGCTAAATGATTCTACAATCAAACACTTTTGGTATTGATGCCTTCTAATAAATATATTTTATATTTTGTGCCACTGTATTGCGGACAAATGAGAAACTCACTTTAATGATGTTGAATTTATTTGCTAATAGACACCTCTTCTCAAGGTAGTATTGAAGAACATCTTCCTGTGTTGGAAGAATATTTGGCAGAAAATCTCTTGGATGACCGAATATAGGACAACGAAAAGATTGTCTAGTAATTTTCTTTGTCAACGACGTATCCAGATCCGTGTCCCTGTCACATGTTAATGTATTTTTAATAACACAATACATCCAATTAACAAACGAAATTCGTTTATGGGCTCTCTGATACGAAATGGCGCTCTGTGCAAGTGGACGAGGTTGGGGACAGAAGCATGTGGACACGTAAGGCGACTTCAACGATTTTTCGCAACGTGGCTAACAGGATGCGCGCGAAACTCTAAACCTTGAAGAACTACTAAACCTTGCAGCGATCTCGTTGTGGTAAGATCTCGGTTGTTCAAAAATAGCATAACATGCTCAATAATATTAATTTACATTTAAATTTTAACATGAGACTGCAAACTGAGCTTATTTAATTATTTTCTTAATGTATCAAAAATCACTGAAAATTAAATTTTTCCCGATTTTTAATGAGCTTGCTCGATCGAAAGATATTCTCTAAACGCAATTTATTTTTTTTATTATTATTAAACAGTACAAAATGCAAATATTTATCACTATAGTGATAAAATATGTGTATATGTAATATTTTTAAAAAAATTTTGAAAAAATCAGAATTTTTCAATTTTTTTGAATTTTTAGGTGGTTTGCGCGATCGGAAGATAATGTCCGATTTCAAAAAATTTTTTTTAGTTTTTCTTGTATTTACCAATCGCAACTTTTCCGCACTATAGCGATTCGAAAATAAAAACTTTTGTTTTTTCGCACCACCCTACCAAATATAAATAAACCTGGAAGGATTAGCGATATCTTGTTATATTCTCAGATGTTAAAAAGAAAGTTTGGATGGTTCAGACATCTTTGCTTTACATTGGCATGACATGAGAAAAGGGGCGGAATTTTTCTCGAACAGACAGTTTCTTAGAGGCTTATTAATAGTGTTTAGAATCTTCGGCTATGGTGGTAAACTTAACCTGGCTTTCTCCTCATTCCACATGTAGTCTTCCAATTACATGGAATTGCTAGAAAGCAATTTATTATCAAATGCAGTGAGGTTTCGTGGCCTACGTTGGATATTCCAGCAGAAAAACGCCTCCACAATCTTTGTAAAATCCTACTAGGAATGTTTTTTGATAATTGGGGATATATATTGGAAGGGCCTGCCCTGTACCACCATTTCTGATCCCAAGAAAGTATGTGGGATATCTTTAGTTGAGCTATGAATACCAATGTCAGACATTTCAAATCTGTGACAGAACTGAAGACCTCTATCATTGAACCATCATATTATTGATCCTACTGTATTCCAGGGTTCGGTACATGATATGCCACACCTTATATTTCAAGTCATATGTGAGCATTGCGGTTATATTGGTTATTAACAGCAATGGCTTTATTTCAACGGAATACTTTTCGCATCCTATTTTGGGTAGCTTTCATTACAAAAAGTAACAAGCAGAAATTGCACGTGAAGCGTAGCAAATGAGGTGCGTTCGTACTATAAGTTTTAAAATATTCAGATCTTGCTGATGTAATAGAGCGTACTTTGGATACAGTATAGTGGTCGAAATCTTTGTGTTCCTGTAAATATGCAGGGAGTAATTTTTATTATACTTCATTAACATATATCTTATTCATAAAATGTGAAGCAGATTAATAAAATTAAAACACGCCCAAACAATGTTTCCCCGTATAACATTATTTAGTGGAATACATTTGTGTGACCCTGTAATTTAATAATAAATGTTCTCTGCATCACAGATTGTATGGAATGCATATTTTAGTATAGATTTCATAGATTCATGCTAATTCTATTATGTTCGAATGAGTGTAACATCATTAAAATGCATTCGAAACTTTTTCCCCATTGACCGTAATGTAATGGAAACTTTTGATTGTCCCTGTAAATGATCTATGCATCCGACTTTCATAACATTTGAAATTACGTATTAATTATATGTTTTAAATTTCAAACGATTAAAATGCATTTGAAACTTTTTTCCCCATTGGCCGTAATGTAACGGAATCCTTTTGATTGTCCCTGTAACTGATCTATGCATTCGATTTTCATAACATTTGAAAAGACTCGACAAAATTACGCAATAATTATATGTTTTAAATTTCAAACGATTAAAATGCATTTTAAACTTTTTTCCCCATTGACCGTAATGTAAAGGAATCCTTTTGATTGTCCCTGTAACTGATCTATCCATCCAATTTTCATAAAATTTGAAATGTCTCGACAAAATTATGTTATAATTATGTATTTTAAATTTCAAACGATTCGGTTGGGTAGTTTTCGCGTTGTTATATGCGGACAGACAGACAGACAGGCAGACGGACAGACGGACGGACTGAGCGACAACAATAGGTGCTACGTATTTACATAATTACGAACACATCTAAAAAAGCTACCTATTGCAGCCGCCCGGAGGAAAGCACTTCCAGAAATATTACGAATACTCATCCTATTATGTTAAATAATGCCCATCTCTAGTTAGAACATATAACAACGATTCCAGAATACTTTTTATTTTGTCTATATCTTAAAAAAATCATTGAGTTATAGCACTTTGAATTTTTCATTTAGAAACGATCTGATTTTACTCACGTGATAACACACGAATTTATGAATGGATTTGGATGTAACTTGGCATGTACATAGTACATAATAAAGCCTGGACCGATTTCGTTAGCCAGTTCCATCCGCAATCTTGTTTCAACCATTGCGGCCATTTGAATTTTTTTTATTTAAATTTTAAAATTAAGCACAAGAGAGTGAGCAATTGAAAAAGATTTTTCTTTTATGCATTTGACCTTGATACAAAGATTCCAGAGAAATTTTTGTTTTGTCTGCATCTTAAAAAAATGGCTGAGTTATAGTACTTTTAATTTTTAGTGTTGCTCACATTTTGAAATGACCTGATTTTCGCCACGTGATAACACGCGTATTTATAAACCGATTTGGATGAAACTTGGTGCGTACATAGTACATACCGATGTCTGGACCGAGTTTGTTGGCCAGTTCCATCCGCCATCTTGTATCAAAATGGTGGAATATTAATTTTTTTTTATGGAATTTTAAAATTAGAAGCAATAAGTAAGAAATTGAAAAATATTTTTCTTTTGTGTCTTTGACCTTGATACAAAGATTCAAGAGCATTTTTAGTTTCATCTATATCTCGAAAAATGGCTGGGTTATACCACTTTCAATTTCCAGTGTGGTTGACATTTTGAAACGGTCTGAAATTTGTCACGCGATAATACGCATATTTATAAACTGATTTGTATATCCGTATGCACATAATACATAACAATGTCTTGACCGAGTTCACCTGCGAACTTCATCCGCCCTCTTGTTTCAAAATGGCGATCATTTAATTTTTTCAAAAATCTTTCAAATGCATAATGATAAGCATACAAAAAATTGGAAATTGAAAAAAGGTTCTTTCTAAAGTATTTATCTTAATAATGAATTCCGGAGTAATTTTTGCTTTGTCTTTACCTTAAAAAACGCCTGAGATATAACAATTTGAATTTCTGTTGTCCGTGATATATATATTTTTTTTATTTAGGTACCTTTCATTACAAAAAGTAAAAGGCTACCTATTGCAGTCGTCCGGAGGATAGCACTTCCAAAACCTTTTCGTATATTTTCACAGATCATGACCCCCAGACCCCAATATATATATATATATATATATATATATACACATATATATGATTTTTGTCATGCTCTAACTATAGTATTAATGAATCGATTTGAATGAAACTTGGTGTGCACATAGTAAATGCAAATGTCTCGACCCAGTTCGTTGGCCACCATCATCCGCTGTCTTACTTCAAAATTGCGACCATTTAAAAAAAAATTTTAATTTAAAATTTAAAATTAAATGCGAAAAATTTAAAAGTTGGAAAATATTTGTCTTTGATGTGTTAGAACTAGAAATGGGAAATATAGTTACTTTTGGTTAACAGGTTACATCGTTCCACAATTGCAGAGGTAATAGGTTGTAGCAACCTGTTTGTTTTGTAATGTATAATTTATCGATGAGTATGCTTTCAAAAGACATTTTAATTTGAAGGCCTTTAAAATATCGTAAATAATTTCGGGACATAAATACAAGCACTGTTTTAGTTCAAATAAATTTACACCATTAAAATTAGTTTGGAGATAAAAATTTAAATTTTGCAAGACAAAAACTTACTTAGTGATGATACTTTGCAATTCACGCATTATAATTTTTCTTCTTGCACTAAAATCGCATTTTTCTCCGTTGAAAATTCACAAATATCATCAGAGGCGTGCTAAAACAAAATAGCGCCCGGAGCAAAATTAGAATTTAGTGCCCTCCCCTTCCAACTTTTTCTTGTGACCCGCCGAAATTGCGTTAGTAGTTTAAATTTGGCGCCCTCTAAATCTCTGCGCCCGGGGCGACCGCCCTCTTTGTCCCCCTTTCGCATGGCGCTGTATATCATAACTTAAGTTTTGCTCGTTAAAGAATTTATTTTTGTTGTTGTTTTACTTGCTAAAACACATAGAATTTTTTTCTAAATAAAAGTTATAGAAAATTGTTTAACATATAGAACATTGTATAAAATATGCAATTTCTTAACTACTTAAAAAAATAATTATTGTAAATTAATTTTTATAAAATGCAGAGGAAAACTTAAAATATTTTTGCATTTGTTACTATGCTTCTAAATCTAACAATTTAGAAATAAAAATTTTGTAAACGATAATAAGAAATTTCCCCCATTTTAACAACGCGCAAAGCAATTTGTTAAAAAAAGAAAGTTGATCTTCATTAAGTTGATCTTCATTTCGTTAATGCCTTGACTTGAAGTCTAACATCTCCGAAGCCGTACCTATCAATACATATTCAAAGCTTATCGAACGAAAGAAGATACACAATATAAGAACACGAAACATTATTTATACGCTCTTAATCACTTTCATATCTAAAAGTACGTTTTTCAAATTAATTACAATTGTATTAAAATTAAGTGCCGTCACGAAGCTGTATTTGTTTTCTTATTTTCTGTAAAATACTTTTACAAAAATAATATTTTCCAGTTCTCATTTTCTAACAATGTAATAATGACAAAAACGTTAACCCGTGATAAATATATATATATATATATATATATATATATAGCGCCAGAATACCCCTTCAACCTCTCCCAAATACCAAAATTGCATAATAATATCCTTTTTAAAAATTCAAATTCAAATAATTGCCATTTTTTTTTACCCATCTAACTATACGAGCCTAAGATTATGTCCCGTGCGAAAAAACGTCTTTTTTATCAACAATTAAATCCGTAAATCCCACTCTTCAAACACAGATTCTTTCCCCATTAAAATTGTGACCAAATATGGCTGACATTATCTCCTTGTTTTTTTTTTTTTTTTTTTTTTTTTTTTTTTTTTTTTTTTTTAATTTAGATGCGGCAGCGTCATTCATTTATTTCTCGTAAAATACGTTTTTCCCCCATTTTATTTCTAATATTCTAACCAGTCGTTCAATAAATACAGATGATAAATATTTCATTATTCCAAACATATTTTCAAATAAATGTGGTTTTTATTATTCTAAAGTTTTTTTTTCTGATGTTGTAATCTTTGTGGCGTTACAAAACGTTCAAAAAATAAAATAATTTCTGACAAGAATCGAAGCCAGATGTTTTTTAATATTTATACGATTTCCGTACTGCTTGAGAACAACCAACCGGTTTGCGAGATTTTATCAGCTGATCTTTTCAGATAGCAAACGGACAGTTAAGAAACAGGTTTTGGATAATTTAATTTTATTTACTGTATAAAAATGTGTTCGTACAATAATTTTCTGTCTTGCAATTTATTTTTTTTAATGCTTATACAAGGCGTTCCAAAATTAACAGGGACTTTTTATTAATGTATTACTGAATAATAAATTTTAGGTTAATATTACGAATACTCATCCTGTTATGTTAAATAATGCCCATCTCTAGTTAGAACATATAACAACGATTCCAGAATACTTTTTATTTTGTCTGTATCTTAAAAAAATGATTTCGTTAGCCAGTTTCATACGCAATCTTGTTTCAACCATTGCGGCCATTTAAAAATTTTTTAAAAAATTTAAATTTTAAAATTAAGCACAAGAAAGTGAGAAATTGAAAAAGATTTTTCTTTTATGCATTTGACCTTGGTACAAAGATTCCGGAGAATTTTTTGTTTTGTCTGTATCTTAAAAAAATGGCTGAGTTATAGTACTTTTAATTTTTTGTGTTGCTCACATTTTGAAATGACCTGATTTTCGTCATGGGATAACACGCGTATTTATAAACCGATTTGGTTGTATATTGGTGCGTACATAATATGTACCGATGCCTGGACCGAGTTCGTTGGCCAGCTCCATCAGTAATCGTGTTTCAAAATGGCGGAATATTAAATTTTTTGAAATTTAAATTTTTAAATTAGGCGCATAAAATGTAAGAATTTGAAAAAGATTTTTCTTTTGTGTGTTTGACTTTGATACAAAGATTCCAAAGCATTTTTTTGTTCCATCTCTATCTTGAAAAATGCTGAGTTATAGCACTTTTAATTTCCAGTGTGGCTGACATTTTGAAACGGTCTGAAATTTGTCATGCGATAATACGCATATTTATAAACTGATTTGGATATACATAGTACATACCAATGTCTTGACTGATTTCACTGGCTAACTTAATTCGAAATCTTGTTTCAAAATGGCGACCATTTAAGTTTGTCAAAAATCTTTTAAATGTATAATTATGTATAAACAAAAAATTGGAAATTGAAAAAAGGTCCTTTCTAAAGTATTTATCTTAATAATGAATTTGGGAGTATGTTTTGCTTTGTCTTTTCCATAAAAAACGCCGTAGATATAACTGTTTGAATTTCTAATGTGTGTGACATTTTTAATTTGACTAATTTACTCACGACATCATTCGTTATATATTAAGCGATTTCAATGTGAATGTACATGTGCACGTGAATTATGATTTATTGGTTTGCTTGATACACGTTGCATTAAAATGTCATACACTTCATGGTGTCGTGGAATTTGGCGATCCTATAAATCGTTTACAATAAAACGAAGTTGAATAAAAGATGACTAATTTCTAAAAATTCCTATTAATATTCATTTTTTTTTAAAACTAATTTACTCACGACATCATTCGTTATATATTAATCGATTTCAATGTGAGTGTACATGTGCACGTGAATTAAGATTTATTGGTTTGCTTGATACACGTTGCATTAAAATGTCATACACTTCATGGTGTCGTGGAATTTGGCGATCCTATAAATCGTTTACAATAAAACGAAGTTGAATAAAAGATGACTAATTTCTAAAAATTCCTATTAATATTCAGCATTGACAAAAAGTAGTATTCAATCTTATAAAATCGTGTTCCACTAATTTGAGCTTCGTATGTTTGAATAATATAACTTAATTTAAAATAAATAAATAAATAAATAAGTATATGAAAGCTACCTCTTCCTCCCGGCACTGCCGAAATGACTTATTTTATGCATCTTTTTCCGACCAACTGGAATAAGGAACATGTCACTCCTTGTAAATATGCATTTCTTTATCGACTTTCCTAATATATTTGTTTCCTTCTCATAGGTTTGTCTCGTGTCCAATTACGATACAAAATCACAGTGGCTTTATTTCAGTAGGACACACTGTAAATGCTCGCAATAGAAGCTTTATAACAATGTTTGTTCAAATATTGATGTAAAATAAAAAGCTGCACACTTTAGGTCACCTAGCAGTATTTTAACGATTAAAGTTTAAGATTTACTACGAAAAATATAATTTTCCATTTTTTTTTCTCTGTGTGAAAGCATTCATTATATTATCATATGGCGGGTTATTGATCAATATAAGGATATTTACTCTCTTAGGATTAAAGTATTTTTAATTATCATCGTGAAATCGAGCTTGGTTCAAGGAAACCCCCGAGCAGTCACGACTCCCCAAGTCTTGGAAATCATTTGCTCTTCTTCATGAATAAGAATGTTTGGTTGAATCACATACTTGGTGTGTCTTCTAAGGTTTTTATCGACAAGAATACTACGTGGTATTTGGAATGTTGGAGCAGCTAGTGTTTTACTAATGCCATAATATACTAATTACTAAAGCCATAATAATAAATATAGTGCAGTGATCAACATTTTTTTAATTAGGATTTTAATTTACTGAAATTAACAAGACTTTTTGATGGCATGATCATGAAGATTTTCCAATGCTACACATTTTTATAATTTTTTCCTCCAGTATTTCTTGATTTGAAGTTTATTGCATCAAATGCAATATCTATTGAGGAATTTCAAAAATCCTATAATACAATAGGTTACGGAAGCTATTTAAATAAAAGTATTTGGCATTAAGTATACTCTAATAAACGCCTTTCAAAAATTTATGTACAAATAAAACTAGTCAGACGTGGCAATCCCAAAACTTTATTCTATCTTATGCATGTTAATACTTCCTGAAAGACGCAGTATAGCAGCGCCACCGGATATGTGGTTTAAACCATAATTTATATTGCAACAAATTATATTATCTTATTACTGTATTTGAAAATTGATAAAAATCCATGCATTAGTTTTTGATAGAGAGCTATTGCAAAATCTTTAAAAAAATCTGCTTAATAGTGCCACTTGTTGAATCATGTACACAAAAAATTAATCAGAATACATTTTTTACTATAGGCTATTCTGTACATTGAAAAAAATATCATACAAAACTAGAAAGATAAGTACAAAAACTTACCAATCCAAGGTAAGCTACCAATAATGAATCGAGAACTCGAAGAAGAAGTCGACGTATATGTAAAGCCATAAAACATACTTCGAAATAAATAGAGCTGCTTCTCCTATTAATTTATATCTTGTTTACATTTACATAAACATTTATAATTACATACTTACAAAATTACTTAAAGAGTTTCAATATAAATGCATATTTCTTGAAGGAAAAAAAAAACACTTCTATCATTAAAAACATTCTTCCTTCTGAAAACAAAAAGTTGCTGTTGCCAAAAGAAAGAAAAAGTCTAAACTTCGAAAAATAAATGTCCATGAAGGTGGGTGTTTTGTGATAGATACCAACTGAATCTGAAGTTTCATAAAAATCCTTACATTTCTTCTTGAGATACAATTATTGGTAAACCATGAAAAATGCAACATAGCAGTGTCATTTAAAAGGTAATTTACACCATAAACTAATCAACACTAATCTATATCATGCACTAACTGAATCTGAAGTTTTAGAAAATTTCATGCATGAGTTCTTGAGATAGAGCTATGGCGACAATCACAAATAATGCACCATGGCATCACTCCCTGTTCAACGACTTGCAACTAAACGTAATCAGTACTATATTATATCAAGTGCTAACGAAATACAAAGTTTTTTAAAAATCCTTGAACTAGTTCTTAAGATATGTATATTGAGATAATTTTAAATAATGCAGCATAGCATATATTCAGCAGCGTACATTGAGCGATACACGCAAAAGCTAATGAGATTTGTACGAATTCAATATTTCCAATTGAGTGAAAAAATGTCCAGGCCAGGAATCGAATCCAGATCCTTGGCTTACAGGGCCAATGCTGTTACTGTTAATGCGAACCGGGCAATATCCAGCGGAAATTTCTCATTCAGATTCTCAGAATTACTTATTACTCAGAGTTTATCATTATATGGAGTTTCTTTATCTGAGGTTTATTCTGCCGTTCTGTCTAAATGACAGACAAGCTGTTACGACCAAAAAGGTTATCCCTGCAAGACCACATCATACACAATAGAGCCATAAAATTATCATAATTAAAAATACAGATTATATAAAACTAAAATTACATTTACTTATGTTTCAAATGATCATAAAATCTTAGACAAAATTTTAAAATCTAAAACAGATAAGATAGTTATAGCATAAATGAATATTTAAATATCTTGTGTTTTCATATGTCTGTAATTGATACATAATATTATTATTGTGATTATTATTATTTTTTTATTTTACACCAGTAACATACAATATACATTAATTAATTGAAAATTCACAAAATTAATTTGAGATTTAGATAGAAGATATGAGTATTACTACTAATGTATCCTGGGGTAATAACGCCATGTTAAGGTTCTACCAATTTTCACGGCTCAGTTTTAAATTAGTAATTTTCTAACTAATATGAGATTTGGTACAGCAACTCATTGGCTATCTATATATAAAAAATGAGTTTACAGATATGTATTCATAAAATGTAATGGCATGATTTCTTGACCAATGCTATTTGGCGTTCAGTGGGTAATAACGCCATGCAAATAATACTATTAAATAAGATGAAATAATCATATGTAGATTGCCCAATTTTGAAAATACAAACTGTACCGCCCTAGAAATTGACAAATTGCACATTAAACGATAGAAAATGTTATTTTTTTCCGAAAGTGCAAGAAAAAGAAGGAGAGGGGAGAGAAGAATATCAGAATTTGAGCTTATTTTTGCTTAAAAAGGACCGCTTATATAGATATATTCGAAACATTGCACATTTTATTTGTGTTTAGCTAAATCAGTATTTATGTTTTCATGTTTCCATTCTATGTAATAGAATGCATACATGGAACAACAAGGAGTGGCGTTATTACCCCGGTATACTTGTTGCGCAGTACATTTTCAATTACAAACTACCTCGCGGACATATCCAAAATCTTCTACAACATTTTGAAAGTACATGAAATGCACTAAAATTTTATGTAATAAACAAAGTATTTCCTGATAAATACATAGTCTTCACATCACAGAACTTTCATCGCAAATTTTAGATCAAGCGTTAATTTTTGTTGCTTCGAAAAGCGATAAGGCCTGCAAATGGAACAAATTAACTTTAAGTTGTTGTTTGTGTTTTATATAACTCAGAGCTCTTCTGAGCAAAGCTCACGGGTACCATTTACCGAATTATTTTATAATTATGCGTAATATCAGCACTTGGCGTTATTACTCCAGAACACATTATATATATATGTAGTATGATAATTAGTAGTGGAAATATCTGTAAAATAATTACGTATTTCATTTTTATCTCAAAGCGCATTTAAAAAAAAAAAAAAAAAAAAAAAAAAAAAAAAAAAAACATGTGTACGTTACATCATAGCTCAAGGGTGGGTGGAGGAAAATATTTATCGTGTATATATTTGATTTTGCAATGCTTCAAACATTATAAAAATTAATATACATCACTACTGCTTTCTATGACTCGCTTGCAATTGAATATGGTGGACGTGTGATTCGACGATTCACATCTGTTTTAAAACCGTAGAGGAAAGATTAACCCTTACTGGGTTTCACAAGATAAATCCATTTTTATAATTAGTTCGTAAAAGGCTATTGAGGATGAGCGTTGTTAGATCCTTATATCAGTGCACTAAAATACAAAATATGTAATGAATCCATCATTTTACCTGTTAGTTTTAGTAGGTGCACGTTACAACATAACACAGGGGTATATTTAAATTTCTATTTCCCTATTAGAATGAAATAACAATTAAGTGATATTGTTTAAACAAGCTGTGCATCTAAGTTAAATGAAAAACAGTTGAAGATATGCTTTTTTTACAGTTTTCTCTTACAAATTCGTTGCTTCATTAATAATTATTTTGTATGTCTTCGGGGGTAGGAAGTGAATAGTCAGCACGTCATTTTGATAACTAGTGCCTGACCACATCCCAAAAGCAAAATATTCTATATTTTAAAACTATACAATCAATCAGAAATAAATACTTCCAATTTTTCACAACGTATTCGAAATTATTAGTAAAAAAATATCTAAGCAAAGTGTCTAAACACTGACATACGTACGATTAAAATGCATGACACTAAATTATGAGCGTGCAATCAAAGTATAAAATCGTTAGAATATAACGTTTATTATTTGCATTTCGTATGTAAAAATTTAAAATTAAAATGAGGCTAAAGAAATTCATATAGTCTCGTTTACTAGCATAGTTATTTTATGTAATTACTATCAAATGTACAGTACCCTAAATAACCTTTACCGGATTATTTTTTACTTTAGTAAAGATATAAAAAGTTTAGTTTATTAAAGTTTTTATTAAGTATAACGTATAGTAAGTAAAAAATTAAGTTTAGTAAAGTTAAATTTTACTAAAATATTTTATGTTTAATAGAATTATTCAAATACTAGGTATTATTACAAAAATTGTAAACGTGAATTAAATGTTAATCTTTTATTGAATGCAAATTCAAATTTATTATTACTGCATACATTTTATTATGTGTAAATTTTCTTTACGAAATGTGGTACTTTATATCGCATTGCCTTTAGAAATAGCAAAAAAAAATGAACTACACATTGAAAAGTAACTATAAGTAGTTTTTACATATATATACAGCAAATTTTCTTGTTTTAGAAAAAAATCTTTTCCATACAAAGAAAAACTATTCTACGTGACAGTTATTTTCTGCAGTATTTATGGTTATATTACGACTGGGATATTCTATTGAGTTTTCAACCAACGCATTTGAAAATCCTTTTACGAGATTGAATCTAAAATGCCGTGGATTTTGAATATATATAGTTTAAATATCAATGCATGAGAGTTTAGAAAAATGTCTCAGAAAATAGTTTGCTATAAAATTATTTTAAGATATAATTTATTCTTAACATACGAAGCATTCTAAATTAATATATAAAGTTGTGAGATGTGTGCAGCAAGAACTATCTATACCTCAAAAAAAATATAAGGTCTTTTTGTAAAGAAATATGGTTATTTATTCAAGATAAGTTTAAAGAAAAGCATTTTCTGGGTTATGTAATATATTTTTATAGAACATATAACAACTTCATAATATAGTTTTGCCTAATGAAAACTATTTTCTTAACAAGTGCGAGTTTCATCCATATTAATAATCCAGCAGGATGGACATCATTTTCTGAGATGATATAGGGGAAAGTTGGATAAAACCGGGTAGTTGGATAGAACAGGGAAACAGGCTTTATAACTTTATTTGCAGCAGTATCTAGCCGAAACATTTGTAATTACTTTTAGGCAAGCGGCATGTCAGCTCCCAGTAACCAGAAGTAACCAGGCGTTTTGTGATTGGTACTTCGCCTCTGTTATATGTAAATTTCCTATGTGCGCCTTGCTCATGTTTTTTCTTTACCGTTCGCAGAGCTGTTTTTGAGTGAGAATAACTCGTCTGTTTATTGCGATACACGTACCGTTCCAACGCTTTTTAGGGTTTTCGCATGCACCGAGGAGTTTGCAATTAAAAAAAGTGGGCTTTGTGCTTTGAAAATTTCGATTTTTTTTTTGTAGCTATAACCGTAACCGTGAGCACCAAATTTTTGCCGTTCACAGAATGCTGAGCTCATACCTGTGAATAACTGTATCTAAAATATCATCTTGATCACTTGAAATCGCTTCAATATTAGGTGGTTTAAGTACTGGGAGGCCATCCGAATTTAGCACTGTTTTTGTAATAGATAGCACTTCAGGGTATTTTATTGTATACTTCGATTTTCTTGAAAATCTTTTTGTATTAGTGAGACAAATGTAGCAAACATTTACATGATATTTAAGGTTCGCGCCATATTACAGGTTGACCAAAAGGCATTTCTTTACATTTTCCTCTAAACTAACACGTCAATTTTGTAAAGCAGATAAAACAACAGGTACCTGGCATCCAGTTTTTATCTTTGTTACGAACATCCAAGTTAAAATATTCACTGTAACACTTCTTAATCAATGATCAATCATCTAACCATTTTGCGATGAAAAAAAATGGGTGTTGCTATTGGAAAATTTCGAGTTTTTTTAACTATAACCGTAACCGCGAGCGCCATTTTGTTGCCGTTCACAGAAACTTGAGCTCATACCTTTGAATAGCTATATTTGTAATTTCACCTAGATCGGTTGAACGGACTGGCCGCTAGAGCTCCATATATCGGCAAAGTTTTTTTTTATGACCATCCTGTACATGTAATCGCTATCTCAAAGTAGCATGCATCTAAAGAAAAAATCATTTCTTTTATCACATTCCATGATTGTTGGAATGCCTACATTTTATAAATAAAGAAATTTGAATCTATATCCTGATTCAATCAAAAATTTATAAAATTAAGAATAAAGTTAAACTTTGAAACTGTACATGAAATGAGCAAAAAGTGCATCAGCATCAGACTACCGCATTAGCCTCGCATGTGAACGATTAAAAATCAAAACGACGCTCATGTTGCCATAAGAAGTTGTGTACCGGAAGTAAGATTTTTTTAAATATTCATGCATGTTAAATTAGTCCATACGTTTTTGAGATAAAAATGTATTCTGGATATAATTTACTGGACGGTATAGTTTACGTTTTAAATTAGAATTATATTTTACTTATGCTGTATGTGGTCTACGTTAAATTGGAATGTGGACATTCAAATGGTACCATATACTGCACAATACAGATTACTTGCTAAAATATATATTAGTTTGACGCAGTCGGCTGTATTCTGGAAGTAAAAAGTAAAATAGGCTAAATATCTATAAGGTGAGTTATCTTGGTAAGTATTAAAAAGGCTTGTGTAAATTATTTTAACTTTAAGATATAAGTTACATCAAAAATTTATTTACAATCATCTTGTAGCAATCGAAATAAACAAGCAAGTGGGAATTGTGCATTATCGCATTGAATTCACAGTGGATTTAAAACAATCTTTTTTAGATCTATCGAACATTGTTCAGAAGTTTTAAGACTTCGTTTCTCTGACTGTAATTCCGTTTTCTGACTTGCCTAAATATATTCGGATTCATATGTTATTTAAAAATCACAATAAGTATCCGTATGAAGTGTACACTATATAAACGAAATGGTAATAATTTTTAAATCTTTATACTGACACACGAATGAATCCTAGATATATTGCGGTGAATTGTGTAATATCGTTTGTGGTGTATTTTATCATTTTATATTTTATTTAAATTGCTGACTCAGTACATTACATAAAATAGCAAAAAAAGCCTATATTTTTGGAGAATTTTGGAAAACATTCCAATCTCAATCTAATGCATCTAATCTAATGCATCTCAATCTAATAATCTCAATCTAATGCATATTTATTTTTAAATTTGTCACTGTTTCCAATAGAAGCTGCTTTCGACTACATTTTAACTATATTTCTTTGACATGTGTTCGCTATATATATCTCAATATAATGATTTGAATTAAAAAATAACAATTTAAACAAAATTTTACGTTAACAATCTAGCCTTATGAGGCTATTTATAGACATTTTTTTCTGTTACAGTAAGGTAGGCATCTCGCATCCTATATTAGCCTATGGAAATTTCAAGTTATTACAATTGAATGTATTGAACTCATTGAACTATTCAACTTATTTAAATTATTTATATTAACTCATCTTTAAAAACAGGCGGAATTTTTAACTCCGCCATTAGTAACAGTGTATTATTACATTTATTTAATTTTCTAAATTTGCATAAAAACACTTTTCATTTTTGTAGCTTATGTAAATATCGAATGATATTTTGGCTCGTAGCAAGTGAATTTATAAAATATTGCAAAGCGCCCAACACTGTTTGTCACATTTGTACATACAAGCTCTTCCCAAGAATTGAAGCAGTATTATCGTTTTCGAAGAGCATATACAAAGTTGAATTACTAAGGATCATTAATGAAATGTTAAAGGTATTTTTCTGAGAAACTTAATACTGAATTTTGTATTGATATATTACCAGGGCTGGCAAGTTTCTGCCGGGGTGGTTAAAACCAGCGGTTATAACCGGTTAAAACCGGCATGGCAGAAACTAGTTTTTGCCAGTTAGTGGCAAAAACTGGCAGAAACTAAAAATAATACTAATAAGAACTTTAACATGCAATGATTCATAATTCGCACAGGTATTTAATTTATAAAGAATTTAGTTAAAAAATTAAAATAAAGTTTATGAATGTTATTCAAAGTGGAAAAGTTTCAAAAGGATTATATAAATATACTTTGTTTATATAATAATTTTCTGTCACTTAAACAGAAATTTTAATAATAGTAATCTGATGCTGTACAAGTTTATTATTGTTAAAGGGTTGAATTTCTATTTAAAAGTTAAAAAAAAACAACTAAAAACTCTATGATACTTTAATATCACTTTTTAGAGTATTTTTAAATAAATAATACACTGCAATAATTTAAAAATTATCTACTGTTACTTACAAAGAAAAATAGTTCTTCTAAAAGTATAAATTGATAATTGTAGCACAAATATAACAGAAAAAATTTAATGAAATATCTTGTACAATTTTTTTACTATATTAAAGGAACGAAATTATTTTTGGAAAAAGGTAATAATGTACTAAGAGTATTTCATAATATAGGATTAATTTTGCTAACCTTTCTTAACCTAAAATGCTTTTTAATTTGTTCTGAATGAAAGAAAAGTTAGAAAATATTCTTTTAAGACCAGCATTACTTGTTGGTAATGCCATTAGTGGGGATGTAAAATTTAAAAAATTTTACATTTTTACCGGTATTTGTTTTTAAAGGCGACCATCCAGAGAAGGTAAGACTAGGACTTTTTGGGGGGAAATATGTTTCTATGAAAGAAATCTATTTTGGAACAAAAGGTTATTACATAAGTCACAAAATTTAGATTAATATCAAAAAATATTTTCTTGCTTTCTTCATGTTTAAACATTAATTCCCATATATTTAGGATGCAATAAATAAGCTTGCATAAAAGCTAGCACTGCATTAAATGAGATTTGAATTTTGCATTTGTGAGTTTCCATAATAGTTCTAACGTTAAATAAAGTTAAGCAAATTTTATGAGCAGCTGCAATAGAGCAGTCATGTTTTTTTACTTTCATCTAAAACAACAACAATAGATTTTAACATTTGAGAGAAGCATTTAACTTCTTCATAATTCATGATATTTATTTACAATTTTAACAATTGCTATGTCTGCATTTTCATGATTTTCAATTATCTGCAAATAATATGGCTGATTCTTTGTGAAAGATTCAAAACCATCAAATTCTAATACAAATTTATTTTTTAATTAAAACTACTCACAATATTTTATTTATTATTTATTCTGAATAAAATGTATATAAGAAATTTAATACTATGAAAAAAGTCTCACATTACGTCACGAAATGAATTTATGCCGGTTGTTGCCAGTTTCTGCCGGTAAAAACCGGTTGTAACCACTTTCTGCCACTGGCACGGCAGAAACTATTTTCTGCCGGCAAAAACCCAGCCCTGTATATTACAATAAAAGTATAAATATAATTTTTATCTTGGAGCAATCAATATTTAATCCTTTATTTAAAAATAATAACGTGAGGTTTTAAAGAGTGGTTTTGGAAATATTTTCTATTTTGGATTTAAAATATTCCAATTCATCGATAAAAAATTTATTATTCAATAACCAAATATATGTTTTTAAATGTGCAATATAATTGAAGCAATATGATATTATAAATCTGGAATTTATACTACGCAGCTTTAACTGTAAGTCTTCAAATGGTAATGTGACTATTTTATGTCCCACATTAAATTCGTAGAAAGATTTAAATTTATATTACAACGCCGTATTTTAAAACAAGACATTTGCATGACCGAAAAAACTCAAATCAATATCAGTATGCATTAATTTCATGTAAACATCTTGCATATTTAATATAAAGTTCTTTTTAATATTTCTGTACTTCAGTACACGTGCAAACAGTAAATTGTTTAAATTCATGTAAACATTGACAATTAGACATATTTTATTTTACAGATAAAAAAAGACTTTCAGCCATAAATGAAATCGATTCTTAAACAATGTTTAGTTTCTATTTTAATGTACTATTGTCTTTCTACTTTAACATTGATCTAAGATTTGTTTGCTTAAAAGCCCAAAACTGAGACTAATACCAATAGAAGATAATACCAGACTTGGTTGAAGTTTAATTCCCGATAAAATTGTCATAACAGGAAATTTTATGCTTAACATATATCTAATTAATTCAAGTGTGAAAGTATCTTTCTTTTGATAATGTACGTACACATCATGGACAATAAGAATTTGGTTTTGTATATCCAACCATCTTTTTTCAATGAGAGAGCCAGAAATAATTATTAATGTAATTCCTGATAATGAAAGAATCGGTCCAAGGAAAACTTCTACTCTATACTGAAAATCCATTTCCGAAATAGGAACTGTAACTATCGAAACAGTGTTGCCAAATAACAGAACAATTTGCAAAGATATATGAAGAAAAACTATTGGAACTCTTCTTTTATCTTGTTGGATAATTTGATCAAATCCGATAGCTGGTTAAACAGTTGAAGGATATATTGAGCATTTACAGTAATTTTTTGTTCCCAAAATTCTCTTTGCAGTCTTTGCCTGCATTGTAAAAGAACTTTGCTGAAATGATAATAAATGAGACAACAAAGTAACGACGATACCAGTGGGAATGTGTATAATGAGAGAAAATAAGTAGTAATTGAAAAAATTCTTGCAGAAATCTTTGCTAAATTTGAATGAAGCACTGTGTTAAATGTGAACACTCTTTGCTGGTATTCTGGAGCAAATTCAATAAAGTACACACACAATGATATAAAACAAACGATAAAACAAAATATGGAGACCAGAAAAAAATTAAGTAATTGGAATAAATAAGGTTTAAAATTATAACGCAACTCCATAGAACGTATCTTAAAAATAATTTTTCTTAAATTTCTTATTTTGCATTTACAGAAGTACCAAATCATTATTGAACAGGCACATGCTACAAAAATATCCAAATACAGAGGGACAGAGTGGGACATTGCGACACTAGAAACACATATTAAATTTATTAAGAAAGAATGTATCATTATAAACCATATAAAAGAGGCAATTTTTGGAAAACGACTGTTTGATTTTTGTTTTGTTTGATGTCCAAGTATCTTTATCAACCATCCATAACTGTTATAAATGCAGTTTAAATTTGTCATTTTTGAATATGTAAGCATTTTACTTCAAACTGTCATTTTCACTTTCTTCTATCGTTACAAAAAAGGTATTGGGTTTGGTGAAATATTGATATTCCCCTCTTCGACGGTTTTATATATCTAAGAAGGTCCTAAAGACAATTTGGCTTTTTTTTATAAATTAACTCTTCTTCAATCTGTGCGAAAGTTTGTTAGTCTGTTTGTTATAAAAAATTTCTGGTAGCTTTAATGTAAAACCTAATACCCGGAAGTAAAAATACTATAGATTAATTTGGACCTTGAAATAAATCAGTGCTGACAAGGATTTGGTGTAAATACTTCATTAGGTGCCTGAAGTATGGATTAAATAACTTTCCTAATTATTTATGTTTTGAGTGATATGCTATATCAATTAAGCATAAGTTTCAACTGAAATTATAGGTAATCTTATTTCAAACTTTGATGATATAACTGCAGAATAAAATAGTAAAATAAGACTTCACATGAACTAGTTATTTTTTTAATGAATTTCTTCTAAATTATATTTATTATATGAGAAGAATTTTTTTTATTATGTAATATATATTTACAATACGAGTGTTTCATGCTTTTTGTTAAAAACTAGATTATTCAAACCCATTTTCATTTAAAATGTCCTTTTTTGCAGGCTAAATATAATTGTAGCATTCGTTAATTGCTTTCATATAAACATTCATGACTAAAATTTCAGTTTAAAAATTCCCAAAATTAATAGTCCACTCATAATTAACATATAATTAATCCACTCATACTTAATATTTAATTTAAATAATAATCCACTCATAATAAAATTTCCAAAAATAATTTAATGTGAGTTATCAATGTCATTTTTGTTGTAGAATTTTTTTTATAATGTTATCTATATTAGATTAAATTATTTTAGTAAACAAATATAGAATAGCAAACTTTACATATAATAGTTTGTGTGTACAATACTTTAACATGCAGCTTCATATTCATGTAAAAATGACTGTATATTATAATATTTATATAAAGATGAAGAAATTCAAAGGCATATATAAAGATATTTTTATGTAGATTAAAGCAAAAACACTTTATTAGGTAATTAAATATCTATGCTATTTTTTTAATTGCAATGTTAAAATTTTAAGCAATTCAATAATTAAAAAATATGGATAAAATTCCAAATTTGATTAAATTTGTATTTTCAAAGTTGGAAATAACAAATGCAAAGAAAAAAGAATATATGAAATAGCAGGATACATTTTCAGTAAAAAGGCTTTTTTTCTTTTAATAGTTCTTGCTTCCAGAAAATCTCATGTGCTAAAAAAATGCATGTTACTGCTCTGTAATATTTTTAAGTGGCATTAAATGTAAAGAACATGCGTCTACCAGTTTATTATCAGCTATTCTAAAACAAATGAACAAATATACATTTTAATCAATGTTTATCAATCAATCAAATGTTTTATCGGACGAATTCTTAAATTAAAAAATATATTTCAAGAAGATTATAGAAATTCGTAAATGTAAAATGGACTAAAACAAATTTAAATTTTCTGTTGAATTACACTGCATCACGTTATATCTAGGAGCAAGACATATTTTTGACATACTTTTTACATACTGTTTAAGTACTTATTTTAAAGACTTATTCCGCATCATTATTTATAAAACACCATTTTTAATAATATTTTTGTGTTACATATAAATTGATAAGAACTCAAACTAAACTGAAAATCTACCTAAATAGAAAATAAAAATTATGATATATTCTCCAAATAGACGTCGTCTATGTTAACATAAAAAAAAAAAAAAAAAAAAAAAAACATTTCCAATAAAATCCATTTTCTATCAAATCGATTTCGTAACTGAAAAAGTAGCTCAATATTTAATTGACAGGCTGAATTATTATTTTTAAAGGTTTTCTTATTTTGTACGTAGCTCCTCTGTATTTTATTCTTTGTTAGCTGTCAGTCTACTATGTATCATAAATATAAATATATAAGAAGAATAATAAGATATTTACAAAATGTAAGCCATGTTGTATGCTAATTTTGTATAAAAAAAATAACAAAAAAAGTAATTTGTTAATGTAACATTTTGAAATACGTAATTTAAAAATTGCACAAAACTACAACAAAAAACTCTTTTGAAAATTTTATCTGCTCTTAATATAATTGTTTTCCTTTTTATATTTAAAATGACTAAAAATGATGCATCACTTACCAGTTTCTCACAAAGTGACAATTATGACATATAAATCTATGATTTTTTTTTCTTATAGTAACGCTTTTATTATTATCTGATAATTCTGCATGAAAAACTAAATTATCTTAATTAAAGGCGGGAATTAGCACCCGTTCCCCTTCTTTATAATTATTCAATGAACTCCCAAAATTGATCATGGCAGTGCCCTCAGCAGAATGATCTTATGTTTAAAGTTGGAATGAAATCTGATAAATCTGTATAAATACCCATTTATCGAAATTAAGGGCGGAATATTAGCCGCCGTCCCCCTCTTTATACATATTCAATGAATTCCCAAAATTAATGATGGTGGTTCCCTCACCAGAATGATCATATGTCTAAAATTTGAATAAAATCTAATAATTCTGCATGAAAAATCCATTTATCTTAATTAAAGACGTGCCCCCGTTTTTTATACTTGAACTCCCAAAACCGATTATGGCAGTGCTTTCATCAGAATGATCCTATGTCTAAAATTTCAATGAAATATGGTAAATTTGAATAAAATCTAGTAATTCTGCATGAAAAATCCATTTATCTTAATTAAAGGCGGGGCACCCCTTTTTATAATTATTCAATGATCCTCAAACCGATAATGGCAGTGCCTTCATCTGAATGATCCTGTCTAAAATTTGAATGAAATCTGATAAATCTGCATGAAAAACAAATTTATTGAAATTAAGTGTGGGGAAGTAGCCCCATGTTTACCACCTTTTACTTATCGAACCAAATACTGAACCTAATATCGACCCATATCGAACCTATACACCTAATACTAATCACGAATGTGCCTCAATAGCATGATCCTACATCTAAATTTTGAACGAAAACTGATAATTCAACATGAAAAACCCATTTATATAAATTAAGGGAATGAGCATTAGTCCCCGTTCCCCTCCTATACTTATTGAATGACCTGCCAAAACTTATCAGGAAAGCGCCTTTTCAAAATATACCTATATCCAAAATTTCAAGTGAATTATATATTTTTCTCATCAATTATCGTGTTACGTACGTACATGTGCACGTACGCACGCAATTACATACATGAACACAGAACTGGCAGGCACGTAAGCTGTCATAATTTCATACCCTGTAAGTTAAAAATATTGAAAATCGCATTAAAAATGTCCCTAAAAATTCAGAAATCGTTGTATAAATTCCAAATAAACTTTGTTAAAAAGAGGACAAAATTTACTATCTTGGGTTAAAAGAATGAAACCATATTCCTTAACTAATGTGGGAAAAACACTTCGAAACATTAGGAAAACTCACTAAAAATCGCGTAAAAATGAAATTAAAAATAAATCTAATCGAAAAATCAAAAGTCCGAGATGCAAATCTTCATAAATAGACTTTATGTATAGTACTTTAATTCCAAATATTATGACTGTACGTGCAGCGGTTCCTTCAGAACATAGTCTATACACTCACAGACATTTATTTCTCTTTATTATTTTAGAAAATTGTGTAATTTAAAGGAAATAAGTGAAATGAATATATATGAAATGACTGCATACTTGCCAACCTCCCGCGTTTTTTTTATTAACGAAACATACTTTAAACCAGACATTTTATTTAATTAAATAAGTCATAAATGTTCCAATTAACTACCATACAGGATCAAGAAACATTTATTTCAATAAATTTTCTGGTAGGAAGTAAGATTTTTCGATTTAAAAAAAGCGGGAGGTTGGCAAGTATATGACTGTATTTTAACTGAAAGTTATGCTTTTTGAATAAAATAAGGTATAAGGGCTATATTTTTAGCAAACTTAACCCGGTGGAAGGCGCGCGGGGTACCTGAGTCACCCCAGTTTCATAAAAACTTCTATTCTGGAATTCGTATTAGTCCGTCATTATTCATCCCTTCAGTAGCTAACTTTTAAAATGTTTTCTTTCAATAGCACCTGCCATCAGCAGGTGTTTTTCTTTTGTTAGGGAGAAGCAATCATTTCCTGGAAAGCCACCTGCCACTGGGGTAACCTAGGAACCCCGCGCGACCGCATTTTACAGCAATTCCCTCTCATTAGTTTTCTGCTCGCATAGATAGTGGACGCTTGATTTTTTGTTCTTTTCGAAAATGGCAGCTAAACGAAAATTGACGGAATATGAGAAAGAAATGGAGAGATTGAGAGGGCTGCTGGATACTGTTGAAACTTCAGATGAAGAAATAGACTCTGCTAGTGAAGATGAAATTGATTATGAAATTTATAGTAGTCACGACAGTGACAGTGAATTTGAAGCTGCCAATATAAGCGGTGAATCCGATCAAGAAAATGACATTTACGTAGGAAAAGATAAAACAGTCTGGAAAAAAGGTAAACCGAATGCAAAAGTGAGAACTAGCTCGTGCAGCATCATTATTCATCTACCTGGACTAAAATCAGTTGCATCAGGTATTACGGAACCTGTTGAAAGTTGGGAACTCTTTTTTGATTCCAACGTTATAAAAAATATCGTGGATTGCACTAATATTTTTATTGATAAAATATCTGCAAATTTCCAACGAAGTCGTGATGCTAGAAATACGGATGAAGTGGAGATGAGAGCGCTATTTGGTCTCTTATATTTATGCGGGCTACACAAATCATCCCATACTAATGCAAAGGATTTGTGGAGCGCCGATGGAACTGGAATTGAATTGCTTCGAAAAACAATGTCTTACAAGCGGTTCACATTTCTTCTCAGATGCTTGAGATTTGATAATATAAAAGACCGTGAAGATCGACGTCAATTAGATAAACTGGCAGCAGTGAGAGATTTTTTCAGTGCATTCAATAAAAAGTGTCAAGAGATATATTCAGTTAGTGAATATGTCACTATAGACGAGAAGTTAGAAAAGTTTCGAGGTCGTTTTGGATTTCGGCAGTACATGCCAAAAAAACCGGCAAGATATGGAATTAAAATATTCGCCTTAGTCGATGCGAGGACATTTTATACATATAATATGGAAATTTATGCCGGACAACAACCAGAAGGTCCGTTCAAAGTCGACAATTCAACATCTGCAATTGTAAAACGACTCTGCACCCCGTTATTTGGATCCGCAAGGAACGTGACAATGGACAACTGGTACACAAGCTATCCATTAGCAAAAGAGCTTCTATCAAAGAAACTAACTATCGTGGGAACTTTGAAGAAAAATAAAGCTGTGATTCCTGTTGAATTTTTAGAAGCAAAAATAAGGGAAGTTTTTTCATCTATATTTGGATACCAAAAGGACGTAACATTAGTGTCTTATGTTCCGAAGAAATCGAAATGTGTAGTTTTGTTGTCTACTATGCATCATGATAACACGATAGATGAAAACTCTGAGAAAAAGAAGCCGGAAATAATACAATTTTACAATGAAACAAAGGGAGGAGTGGATACTGTTGATGAAATGTCTACACTTTATTCTACTGCGAGGAAAACAAATAGGTGGCCGATGGTTGTTTTCTATTGTGTGTTGAATGTGGCAGCTATAAATGCGCGAGTTGCACTTATGTCCACCAAAAATGCTCCTCTGCAGTACAAAAGTAGGCGAATGTTCTTGAAAACAATGGCATTGTCTCTAGTTAACCAACAAATTATGAAAAGATCAACTATGTCAATGTTGCCCAAGGAATTACGAGAAAAAATTAAATCTGATTTGCCCTCAACAGAAAGTAATGATGATCCTGATAATAACTTTCCAAAGAGAATAAAGCTTGGTAAAGGACGATGTGCAGTTTGTCCTCGAGCTAAGGACAAAAAAACCACAATTAGTTGTACTAAATGTGAACAATTTACTTGCAAGGATCACTCTAATTACGTCTGTGACAAATGTATGTAAAGTCCAATAAAGGTATGTAATTTTTTTTGAAAATGAGTAAGTTTTTTTTTTTTTTTTTTTTTTTTTTTTTAAGAATTATTAGTGCAGATATTTATTTAAATATATTCTGAAATTGAAACTTATATCTTAAAAATATATTTTATACATTTTTTATATATGTTTGAATAAATTTACATGCGTAAATTGCATTAAACTTAAGTTTTTCGGTGGGGTTATACAGGAACCCCACGCGACCAAATGTATGCTAATGAGTGCGCGCCTTCCACCGGGTTAATGCGACAAGAATGTTAAGAATGACCCAGATGTTAATAGGGAAGATGAGAAGATTAATAAATATTCGGCGAATTTTCACCTGCTCCGGCTAACATAAAACAATGGTTTTTTTCTTAATAGTTTATATATAAAAATGTAAAAATCTAGAAATAAAAAGTAATGTAGTAAAGAATATCATAAACTTACTATTAAAACATGACAAAAGTGACTAAAAATTCCATGAATTTTCCATTGAAAATCTGAGTTGTGGTATTCACAGAAATAAGTTTAAGTTAATCTTTTCCGAATAGGAAAAAAATGATATTTGCTTTTGAATAAAGCTAACGTATACAATATTTTGTTACATGTGCTATAAAAACTATTTCTTTATTAAGTATTTCTCTTCTAATATAATTTTTTATTAATTTTTACTCTTTAAAATTTTCTTGAGTGAACTGTGTCATTATCGACTTTTGATTTCCATTAATTACACTACCCAACATCAAAAATGTTTCGGGCTCAAAAATAGTTATTTCCAAGGTATTTTGTCTCGCTAAACACGAAAATCAACATAAAAAGTTGAGATTAGCTCTTGTTTTCGAGGTAGGAACCTACTTGAGAAATCTCACTATGGCTGTTTTATAGGAAATCAAATGTTCGGAAATTGGTACTCCTAATAGCTGTAATTCCCCTCAACTGAAGTCTCTGTGTAGAATCCAACCAGAAATCAAGATCACAGAATACAGGGTTCGTCACAAGAATCTTCTTCATTTCTTTGAGAAGAAAGAGCATGTTGTTGCTTGCACTGATGTAAATGGTTTGATGAATTCAATGAACATAACTCATGATCCACGGAAATGGAGGTTATTTATAGACGCTTCCAAACTTAGTTTGAAAGCAGTCTTACCACACAGCGCCAACATTATTCCTTCCATTCCCATTGGCCATTCCGTTCGTGCGCAGGAAACTTACGTGAATGTGAAATTACTTCTCGAGTCAATCAAATATGAGGATCATAAATGACAGGTTTGTGGTGACTTGAAAATAATTTCTTTACTCCTGGGAATGCAATTAGGGTATACCAAGTACTGCTGTTTTCTGCGTTTGTGGAACAGTCGAGATAGAAACTTTCACTACATAAAAGACAAATGGCCTTCAAGAAATCTAAATCCCGATAAGAGAAATGTCCAAAAGGAGCCTCTAGTTAATCCAAAAAACATTCTGCTTCCACCACTGCACATTAAGCTAGGATTAATGAACTTCGTGAAAGCCATGAACAAGGATGGAGAGGCTTTCCAGTATCTTAGAGCAAAATTTCCAAGAATGAGTGAATCAAGGGTTACAGAGGGAATCTTTGTGGGCCCTCAGATTTGCACAATAATGAAGGACCCTGATTTTGATAAAGTTTTGGAAGGGAAAGAGAAAGCAGCCTGGGAAGCCTTCAAAAATGTGGTATGAGGATTTTTAGGCAACAGAAAAGCCTAGAAGTACCAACAGTAGGTGAAAGAAATCCTACTAAAATGCCGTGACCTTGGATACAAAATGTCCCTGAAACGTCATTTCCTCCACTCCCATCTTGATTTTTTCTCCCTAAAAACTATGGAGTTGTAAGCAATGAGCACGGTAAAAGGTTTCACAAAGTTATCTCTGTAATAGAACGCTGATATCAGGGTCGTTGGGATGAGTCAATGCTGGCCGACCACTATTGAACTGTTACAAGAGATGCTCCGGCGTTGACATACAAGAGGCAATTCAAAAGGAAACGTTTGCAAGAATAGGCTAAAACAACAACTGCTTTCTGAAAAATGAACATTGTTTAGTGAAACATGCCTTTTGTATTGTATTTATTACATAGGAATTTTTTTCTTCTTCAATTTGTTTTTAAATCAATGTATGGGATGTTGTGTATCTTTCTCAAGTGGGCTATATTGTATCTTGAAAACAAGAGCCAATAAAAAATTTTCATTTTTTACATATTCGTTTTTTTCAACCCAAAATTAGTAGGAATTGACTATCTAGAACCAGGAAACTGACAAAAATATTTTTTTTGTTGCCTACTGTTATTTCAAAGGCCTCCTCATTTTTTAAACATAATTAAAGTTATTGTAATTTGTTAGTTTTTCAACATTTTTGAAACCTGTTTTTTTGGGGGGGGGTGATTTATTACTATCCGGCAGAGAGAGAGAGAAGAAATTAATAAGGAAACTAACAGTGATTATTTACAGGTGGACACACAAGATTAAAAATGGGAAAACTTGTCAAAACTATGTATATGTGTTTTTAGAGTTAATTATTTAATTATATTTCAAAGAATGGTGCAAAAAGAATGTTATAATATCTGTGAAAAATTAGCAGAACGTTACTATTATGTATATACCGAATTTAAGTTAAGCGGATTCAGATTTGAGTTTGTCCAAATCAAATCGTTAACTAATGGTTTTTTAATTAAAATAATAATAATAGTAAGTATAATATTCCTGGAATTTTTTATCATTATTTTTTGACGTAGATTGATTTTTAGTTTTTTTCAGGTTATGGAAAAAAAATATAGTAGATAATTTATATTTCGGTTCATCAGAATCGTACACAATTTTACTTGGACGGAAGTCCAAACCGATTGTAAAACATCAGGTTAGTTGATTTAAACCACTCTATACATGGTCTATTACAATCAATCAGCTCAACATTAGATTGCTTCTTTTTCCTGACCAGTCGCTCATTTTGTAGCCGTCAATTTTTGTTTTCCTAGACGATTTTTCATATGACGCCTGTTTTTGGATTTGGCTTTTTTATTCTGGATTAGTTGCACCAATTCTCAACTTTTATTTAAATTTTTTAAAAATTTAAGCATTTTGCTATAGCTTAACTTCATGTCCATTAATTTTAATTTTCTTCTACAAACAAAATATTTTCAACCAAATTCACATTTCCATTAAATTTTTAATTTATTTATAATTTATTTATATGACTAAATGAAATTGTGATGACTTTGATAAAATAAAAATGGTACTTGAACTAAAATAAAATAAAAAAAATATTTTGACTTAATAATCTATAAATATTTTAAAAACTGGGGGAGCGCCTAAGAACAGTCATGATATCAAAAATTTAAATTAATTGTGCTTTATCATACAATTTTTTTTGCATATTAAAAATGAAAAATTCTAAAAACAAAAAGTGTGTCTGAAACTAATCAAAATTTTTAAAATCCTTAAACTTTGAGTAATACCGTCGACTCATCATAGCTGTGTCCAAAATCTAAGGCGATTAGACATTATGCAGACAGGACTACAGATCTGCGTGATCATGTGGACAGACATGCAGTCTTGAAATAGAAAATATTTTAATATAACAGGTACTCTTTTAGGATTAACGACCACCGATATGCATGGAATTTTCTTAAATCTCCCAAGTTTAAAATTTCTTGCAAAATTAAATTAAAAAGTTACAAAGTTAATTATAAGTTACTATACTCTGTAAAACTGAGATGAGTAAAAAATTCAGTCATTGAAAGAATGACAGGTATTTTTATTGTAAAAATGCACCCCTTAAAAAATGCTATTTACCATTGGATAGAAAGGAGTGAATTGTTTCACACTGTAAAAAAAAAATTCAAGAGGTTACTAAAAATTTCTTAGTAAATTTGTATTCCACAGAATTTTTTAGTAACCATTACAATTTTTTTTTTTTTTTTGCAAATGAAACATTTCTTTTGTAAACTGAACAAAAGAATTTTTTGTATAGCTAACTTAAAAATTTTTAGTATGAGCCACAAAGCAAATTTTAGTAATAGCTCCAAAATTACTTTTAATAACCATTACGTGCAACCGAAGCGGAGGAACTTCCTTCGAGCTGCATCCAGATTTCTGAAGCGGAAGATTTTCGGAAAAAACGCAATAGATGGCAGCACTAAACATTCTTAATTGCTCTGACAGGATTTTCATAATCCCTTTATTAACCAGACACTACAGACATTCGGGGTGTATTTGGCGGTGGCAGGCTTCGAACTCGGGACCTTTTAGCCTGGAGTCCGTTACTATAACCACTATGCTATCAAGGCCACACCAACTGAGTTTTAGTAAGAGCTATTAAAAATATAAAACTATTAACTCTATTCGTTGCTAACTTTTTTCTAGTAATTCTTACAGATTTTCTAGTAACCGACTAAGATTACTAAAAATTTTTTAGTATTTACAAGGATCACTAAAGTTTTTTTAGTAGATCGACCTTTTTTTTTACAGTGCACTCCAATGGTAAGAGTGAAATCCTGTCAACATAAACTTTTAAACTTTTAAATTTAAACTAATATATAGACTAAAATAATAAAAACACCATAATGAGATACTTTTTGATTTTCAAAACTCCATTTCATAATGTAACCTCGTAAATGATACTGATTTGGTATTAAAACGAATTTTTTACAAAAGAAAATTGTCACTTCTTAAAAAGAACCTATTACGTAGTGAGAAAGTTACGTATGTATTACATATCCAACCAATCATGAAAACAGCAAATCGACGACGCCTTTTTAAAACAAAAAAATCGTAAGGTTTTTTTTTTTTTTTTTTTTTTTTTTTTTTTTTTTTTTTAAGGAATTAAAAGATTTGGATATTATTCAACGATTTCTTTTATAAATATAAAGATAAGTCATATTTAATTATATATATTACTTGTTAAAAATTTTGTGCTATTTTGAACCGAAATTTGGTGTTTAGTAGCTGCCACCATAAGATGGTGAAATCTTGTTCCAAGATTTGGAACTTCGGTTGAACCATAGTACCATTTTTTTCAAATAATATGGTGTAAACTCGTTCCAAGATTTGGAGCTTCGATTGAACCATCCTAAGGTGGCAGCTGGTAATAGCTGCGAGCACCAAATCTTGGTTTAAAGTAGCACGAAATTTTTAACAGTGTACGTATAAAAAGATTCCTCGCAAAGTCTTATATTCCTTTATGTTGCACTTTGAAATGTAATTGTTTAAACAATTGAATAACACACAATACATAGCAAAAAAATCAGAACTTCATTAATTCATCGATTGAATGTAAATATTGTGAATAGAAAAAATGATTTTATTCTCCTACGATTATTTCGATTTAATATACACCATTTAAAAATAAAGTTTTACCTGTTTCGTTGTAAATACTGACGAATAATATATCTTGATTTGTCATATAAATATTAATTTGCCCTTATACGATATTTTGCTATTTAATTTTTATTGATTTCTGATTATAAACACTTAGAATATTTATCATTATTATTATTTTGTAATGAAATGTGATATTTGGTTATTATATATTTTCGTAATATCATAATTGTAAACAGAATGCATTTTTTCAGTTTTATTAACACGTAATCATTGAAATTAAAATATGATATGTAAGAATTGAAGAAAAATATAACTTATGCCGTTTCTCAAGTTTATCGATAAAATTACTTGAGTATATTTTTTAAAAACTTCATGTTTACTTGCATAATATGGGACTAAATATATATATATATTAAATACGCTAATAATTACTTTAACACTTGATTATTTTTCAAACAATAAAAACAGTTCATATGCAGTCATGTATTTAATTTTTACATTTCCT
This sequence comes from Maratus speculifer, assembly GCA_964019185.1. Classification (NCBI taxonomy): domain Eukaryota; kingdom Metazoa; phylum Arthropoda; class Arachnida; order Araneae; family Salticidae; genus Maratus; species Maratus speculifer. Next base: position 171,286,081 of record OZ025291.1, read on the forward strand.
TCTTATTTTATGTTTACAATATTTTTCTATATAACTCATAAAATTTATTTAACTTCTATTTACAAAATGCAATTTTTACATGAATAAATAATTTAAATTAAATATAGCTTATCATAGCCTTGCATAAAATATTGAGGTAATTCCAGTTTTCAGCAGTAGCAGCCTAAAATTAGATATCATATTTAAATCAAGTGACAATGGATAAAAAAATACACATTCTTAATATTTAAATCATGTTTAGAACTTATTTTAAAGAAATGTGTGTTTATAAGCATTGTTTTTTAAATGTAAAAAATTAAAATATTGTTGAGCAATAGGACATTGAAAAAATAGTAATACGTTATTGAAAAATACGGTAAAAAGATAGGCATACATATTTAAAAGAAAAAAAAAATGAAATAAAGCATATAATATTCACCTAATAAAAAGTTATTTTCAAAGCTTTAAAAGTAGCCAAAATAACGTAAGCAATAACGTTTAATTAGTTTAAAATTCATTAGCAATAAAACTTGAAGTACAAAATTTTGAATTATACATGAAAGAAAAAAGAACATGATTAACGTACATCACGGGAATTGTTAAAGCATTTGATTCAACTTTATGGGTTACTGAGAGGAAAGAATTAATGTTCACTGATTAAGATTTTAGTTAAGTATTTGCCCTAAAGAGAATTTTAAAATGATCATATATTTATAAATTTTACAATAATAGCAAACACATAAGATAAGACTGGAATAAAATATAGTTTATTTCTGCCTGTAATCTACTTTAAATCATATGTAACTTTAACTGAATTTTTCCCTAAAAATTCAATTAGTGTTAGAAACTAGGAATTTAATAAATATTGCCAATAAAGTATTTATTACAATCTTTACCAGGCATGTATCTATATTTATTGCATGCTCTAAAAAATGTGATACTTTAAAAATGTCCATAAAAGCGAGAAAGATAAATATTCCTCCCATAAAAAATGAACATTCACTCCTTCAAGGGAGAAAATAAACACGCTTTTAGCAAGATTGGATAGTCACTCTCTTGAAAGGAATGATTACATAGGCCAACAACAACAACAACAAAAAATTTTGGTGCCAGTGATTTTACAACTGATTTTTGGTATTTTGAGGACACTGAATCCAAATATGAATTAGTTTTTCTCTATCAGCTCTAGTTTTTTAAATATGCGAAGAGAACTAGAGATTTTTTGGAACTGAATATACCTGAACGCTTAAACTGATCTTCCGCGACATGGGCCTGCTGCGACGCTCAAAGTGATTTGAGAGGCGTCGAAATATAAGAAGACTTGAAAAAAAACATATGTGCAAACAAAACTGAGGTTCTGCGCATTCTTATGATTTTGTGCCGCTCATCCAGAAAGCCAAACGGAAAAGCCGTCAAGAGGTAAGATTAGTTTCTGCGTTCTCTCCCTGGATGCTAAACGTTGTTGACATTTCATGATACTTGTTTTTAGAACTGAATTTGTTTAAAGTTAATCTTAATACTTACGGTGTTGTAGATTGTTATATCTGTGTTGTTAAATAGAAATGAAGTGAGTTCAAGTTGAAGAAGTTGTGTAAATCATCCTGATATATTTTGCTACATGTGCGGAGAATACACGTTAAAAGAGCGCAGAAAAAAGATTACTGACTTTGTAAAGATAGCTTATCTTGGATACTTTGGGGTTAAACTTGGTGATCAGGAGAAAACGTGGGCTCCGCACTAGATCTGTAAAACTTGTACAGAACACTTACTACAATGGACTAACAAGAAAAGAAAAAGTCTCAAATTCGGCAAACCAATGATTTGGAGAGAACCCCAAAACCATTTCGATGACTGTTATTTCTGCGTAGTAAATGTTACGGGAATTAATCGAAACAACCGTAATAAGTGGACTTATCCTGATTTAAATTCTGCAAGACGCCCTGTTCCTCACTCAGAAGAAGTGCCGATGCCATTATTTTACCAGCTACCAGAGCTCAGTGAGTATGAATACTGCCCTTCTGATCATGCTTCTGATAGATATAAAGATGACAGTGATTATGAAGAGATGTCATCAATGCCTCAACATTTTAATCAGAATTAATTAAATGATCTCACTAGAGATCTCAACCTGTCAAAAGAAGCTTCTGAGTTGCTGGCTTCAAGACTTAAGGACAAAAATTTACTAGAAAAAGGAACAAAAATTAACTTTTACCGAACAAGAGATAAATGCCTATTACCCTTCTTTTACCAAGAAAAAAATCTTGTATTTTGCTACGAATTTAGAGGTCTCCTGGAAAAATGGGTCTTCCGGAATATTTGGCAGAAGATTGGCGCTTATTTGTTGACAGCTCGAAGCGGAGTTTGAAATGTATTCTTCTACACAATGGGAACAATTATGGTTCCATGCCAATTGCTTACTCAACGAAAATGAAAGAAAAATGTAATACAATAGCTTTGGTCTTTGGCAAAATAAAGCATCATCAACATCAGTGGGTGATTTGTGTGGATTTAAAAATGGTAAACTTTCTCCTGGGACAGCAAAGTGGTTACACCAAATATCCTTGCTTCTTGTGCTATTGGTATAGCAGGGATAAAACATACCACTGGATTAGAAAAGAGTGGCCTAAGAGAGAAAACATGGATGTTGGGGAAAGAAATGTCGTAAATAACCCCTTAGTTGGACGAGGTAGAATCACACTTCCTCCACTGCATATCAATCTTGGTCTTATGAAGCAGTTTGTAAAGGCTCTTGATAAGAACGGATCATGCTTTACATATATAGGGGAGAAAATGACCCAACTGAGTTATGAAAAATTAAAACAGGAATATTTGATGGACCACAAATAAGACAACTGATTAAGGATCCTGCCTTCGTAAATTCGATGAATGAGGCTGAACGAAAAGCCTGGACATCTTTTGTAGCAGTTGTCGAAAATTTTCTTGGCAAACACAAAGCAGAAAATTATGTAGAGCTGGTAAAGGAAATGCTTAGTAGTTTTAAATCTCTTGGGTGCTATATGAGCATTAAGGTGCACTATTTACACAGCAACTTAGAACATTTTCCAGAAAATTTAGGAGACACAAGTGAGGAACAGGATGAAAGATTTCACCAAGATATTAAGACTATGGAGGACCGCTACCAAGGAAGATGGGATACGCACATGATGGCAGATTACTGTTGGAGTTTAAAAAGAGACTGCTCTAAAATACATTCAAGAATGTCACGGAAAAGAAGCTTCTGAAGCGTTCAATGAGAATCCTTCGCATCGATGAGTTTTTCTTCTATCTTTGTGAGTAAAATTCTTTGCATAATATAATTTAAAAAATTATTATTTGAACATATGTGTATCAAAATAATAAAAATTAACATTTGTATATTACAAAAATAAAAATTCTGTATTTATTTTTTTATTTATATATATTTTTTAATTCATGGATTTGCGTTAAAGTAATGTAACATGTATTTCACAAAATGTTGTTTATCTTAAATATTCGAGCTGCTGGGCAAAAACTAATGGCATATCGGAATTCGGGACGTCAAATTCATATAAAATCAGCTCCAAATACCTCGGCACCAAAACAGCTGTTGACCTGTGTTGTCCATTTTGTTTAGAATGAATATCCGTACTCTCAGTAGGGTCAAACCATACAAAATGAGCAAATCAGGTGAGGCTGACATGTCACAGATTTTATTGAAAATTTTCATATAAGTAGATCATATTCATTTACGAGGAAATGCAGAGTAATAGGTTTTACACTTGCTTATTTTAGTACAAAAATTTACATTAAATGTTGATAGAAAATTGAGATTTTGTGTACATTGTATTTTTATTCTACAACTTAAAAATAAATAAATAATTAAAAAAATGTGAAAAAAATTAAATATTTCAATTACTTGTCTTACATTGAAGGATAAATTTTTTTGATGTCATAGCCAATAGTATATGTTTAACACATCTAAATTTTTATTCGTGACTTTTTTAATTCTTAATCGAAAAAAAAAAAAAAAAAACAATGAAAACTATTGATTGAAAAATTCAATATTTTTATCATTTTTTTCGACACGAAAAAAAGCTTTCAAAACCTTTAAACTTTTTGATATTATAAATGAAATTATATATTTTAAGTATATAAATTTTTATTCTTACTTTCAGTTTACTTTTTTCTCAAGAATATTTTAAATTTGAGTAAAAGAAAAAAGATTCGTTTCGACAAATAAATATCTATAATCCTGAAATCAAACAGCAAAAGTAGATGGTAGCACAAATCTTATTTCAGCAAGAAATCTGCAATATTTTAAGAAGCGCTCGTTATTTCAAAGGCGTATAGTCCATAAAATGTCTAGAATATTACACTTTTGAACCTATTTTTGGGTACTACTAGGTTATCCTGTCCACCAAAAGATTATCGCCAAACTATAAGATTAAATGCCAATACTGCATGATCGTGAATGCCACATTCAATGACATTAAATATGACTCACGTGTTTAAAATGTCATTAAGTGATTTTTATTTCGACTTTTTATTAATATTTTTATTAATATTCTACTAATTATTTGTTTTTTTCGTTATTTAAAATAAAAATTATGTCAATATGTATAATTTGGACATTAGTTTTGAAATTGCTCGACGAGATAACAGAGTAGTACCCATTTTTGTTATGTTAGGAATAAAAAAGGCAATATAGAATTTTTCTTTAGTATATCTTGGACTTATTGATTTTTATGGCTGTGCAATATTATTAATGTTAGACCTTTCCTTTATTTATTTTTTGCGGGTACATCAGAGGAAAAATTATGATTTTGTTATTTTTTTAAAGCTTTTAAGTTGAAGGTAATAAGTAATAACTTTCAAAGCTGGAGAATTCGAATTTCATAAGCAATATTACATCAGGCATCTATTTCACAAATGTTTTTTTTTTTAAACCTTTAATTTTCTTAGCGTTTCAAATATTTAAAATATTTACAATTTTCAATATTTACAACCAATTTAGGATTAATAATGGTATTACCAGATTATTATTACTCAATAAATATAAAGATCGATTTTCAGAGATAAAAATATTATTAAAGAAATTCAATTTTGTTTCAATTTATTTCAATAGTTTTCAAGATAGAGAACTTCAAACATGCAATTTTCAAAGGTGGCCTGCATGATATTCTTTATCACAAGTTTTTTTACAGTCCAAAACAGCTAAAATAATTTATTTTTCTTCAGGCGAATTTATCGGTTATAAACCATCTTTTAAAATGTACTATGGCATTTAAATTTACTTAATTATGTAACGACTTACTTTGGTGTTCTTATATGCTAAATTACATACTGGAAAACTTATGTGAAATTTAAAAAAGGGCCATAATTTTAAATAAAAAATGACGATTAATATTTTACCTTAAAAATTTTTAAAAAGTAAGATAAAGCAAAAAGATTCGCGTTTTTTTCATGTTTAACATGTTCATTGAAGATGACAAATTTCAAGTTTTAGTATATTGTTAAATCAAAATACAATAAATGAATCTAAATATGCTATCTAACAGATGTAAATAAAACAAGCCTAAATAAATGAATGAGTTAAAAAATATATTTTTTTTTAATTTCAATTAAAAAATTAAATTACATTACTTTATTAAAAATTTTGATAAACCTTAATCCATTGCGCAAGGATTTAATTACTTGCATTAATTTTTTTTTATTATTTCTGAAAGTCTATGAAAAACAAGTATTATTTACCGTCTTTTCTCCACAGAAGATGCCTTTTATTTCACCCTTTAAAAAATATATAAATAGTGCGTTTTCAATATTTTTAAAAAATACATCAATTTAAAACATGTTGTTTATTTTATTCTCAGACTCATTTTGTTGATAAAATTAAAAAATTAGAACGATTTTAAATTGAAAAATGCATTAAATAATTATTTTTTATCAACAGTTGAAAAATTAATTACCCCGAAAATGCATTTCAATAACATTAATGTGTTTCCTGTCCTCTCTGATGCTTCGTAGGTAATTTTTGAATGCATATAGCATTTGTTGCTGTTGTTTTGATTTGAAGAAGTATGTTTGTATCACATCGAAAAGTGAATAATTTAATAGTTTGCCATTTTTAAATAATTAATTAAAAAATGCAAAGATGCGTTTTTTTAATACACACTCATCGTTTTACTGGATTTCAACAATACAATCCAGTATTATTCTTTTTTTTAACTCAACTTCAATATATATTTTTCTGAGAGATTTTTCCTTTTTGTTGTTGTAGTTTTATAGTACAATGAATATTATTACAACGCGATGAATATATAATTGAAGCTGAATGATTAGAAATATTTCTGCAATTGTACGAAGGAGAAACATGTACTGAGTCAGTGCCATTCAAAATAGTTTTTGTACAGCTTTTCTTTGTATTTGATATATATATCCGAATAAAATCTGTCATATCAGTCATTTGTTTCATATTAATGCATTAATTCATCTTTAAACTTGCAGTTATATTTGTAGCAACAAGTAATTTGCATGTGTCACCATTCTCCACAGACATATGGAAGGAATTGATTCATCAATCTATCACAGTGATTATCTTCATCAAATGTAATGTAAAAAAACAGCTAGTAATTCACATTTTTATCTAATGAAGACGCAGTTTCAATAGACCCTATTTTTTCTTATACAGTGAAACCTCCAAATAAGGGAAACCTATGGGACCGCAACTTTTGTCCCTTAAATAGAGGTGTCCCTTATTCGGAGTGTCCTTTATTTGGAGTTTTCACTGTATTTTAGAAATGATATAGTTAATGAAAATTATATACGAGATTATTTTAATTAAGGTATATAAAATTTTTAATATAAGGTTTCTGTTGTGAATCAAGATGCAACTTCCGTGAAATAATATTATATATATACATTTAATTTCGCATATATATATATATATATATATATACATACATAGCATTTTTAATTTGGAAATAAATTACCTTATTTAGTTAAAATAGGACTATAACTTTTCAAAAACAATTTCATTCTTCAGAATGTTCAGAGAAAATTTTCATCTGACCAAAACATTACAATTTATTTCAAATGCATGTTAAACAAACGAATTGTGATGATTTTAATAATAATGTCCACAGTTTTTGTGGCAGCATTATTAGCTGAAGCGTAATTTAGATCTTTGCTGCAACTTCTTCTTACTTTTGCAATTTGCTTGAAAACTGAGTAGCAATATTATTTTCAAAAGAAAGGGAAAAGGCAGTTCAATCAAGAATACATATATAGATTTTCATGTAGTAAATATTTTTAATGGAGTAAAATTACTGTATTTAGAAACTAGAGTCATGAAGGAGTTTTCACTGTGCTATTATTAGATACTTTAAAACATACATATTACTACTTAAAAGGCGTTACAAATAAATAAAAATGCTTTTTAATATACCACTACCATCTTTTATATACACAGACATCTATTTTCAAAAGGGAAAGCGTCTTTTTCCCCTTTTAAAAATGAAAGCGTGTGCATTCAAAAGATTTAAAAAATATATTAATATATCTTTTTACATATCTAATACTGTAAGTAATGGGCCATGGTAGCGCAGTGATCACAGTATCACTGAAATATCACGGGTTCGATGCTCGACATCACCGAAGACCAATCGAGTGAAAAAAGTGTACGTGCTTGCTAAATAAAGTGATTCTGAAAGTCTTCTATTCGGTCTTGGCAATTAACTGGAGAACCTTTTCCCTTGTCTTCAGAGACATATAGAGATAGAGGAGGTGGCGTTATTTGGTGCGACCATCTATAAACACCTTTGCCAAACATCTTCTGACTTCCAACTTTCTGGATGCAATCTAAATGGAAGCTCCAGCAACCTTCCTTGTCCTTCGTGCACATGTCAGCAACAACATTTTAAGTAATTATATGTGCATTTTAAAGTTTATACAAAATTCCGAGTTGAAGAGAAAAAAAATCTAAAAACATAATTTTTTAAATTACATATCCAAGTTAAAAGTTATTAACACCACTGGATAAAATCGATAACAAATTATTCAGTAATTATTGGGTGAGTGCAAAATTTCATGCAGAGTTTGAGAGTAAAAGTCATACAGTGATTTGGCAAAGAAAGTTCTTTATTCAATCAATGAAGCATGTTCCATTGTTTTCTATAATCTATTTCCAACGTTTTGGCAGCATACGGATTCACCGATCATAAAATTTGCGCGGTTTAGATTCGAAGAACGAAGACACGACGGTTTTTAAGGCATCCAAAAAGACAAGTTTTTTTTCCATTTTATTGATTTTCAATGACCATAATAAGTGATAATCAGTTGATGCAATATCAGAGGAATACGGTGGATGAGTTAGGATACTCCATTTCAGGCTGTTCAGTTAGAGCAGCGTCTGTTTCGAAGCATGTGGTCTAGCATCGTCATGATGAAAGGCTACATCCTTGCAATTTGACAAAATCGGACGTTTCTGTTTGATTTCTTGATTTAAATTAGTTAATTGGCGACAGTACTTGACTGGATCAATCGTTTGGCCAGCGGAGAGGAACTCAAAATAAATTATGCCCTTGCAATCCCATCAAACAAAGAACATCACCTTCATCGGGTACAAACTGGCCTTTGCTATCGCGTCATCATGCTCACCTTGCTGAACATTGTTGTAAAGGACCTATTTCTCATCGTCCGTCATTAATCGATCCTAAACAACTCGTTTTTGAGCCGCCCGAGTAAAGAAACGGCAGAAGAAATTTGTTCGATTTTGTTCCTTTCGTTCAGTAAATGGGGCACCTATATATCGAGCTTCAAATCAAATCTCATATTTTTTAAACGCCTAAAAGCGGTTTTTCGGTGAACTTTAAGTGCTGTAGCAACTTCATTTGTTGAAATTCGTGGAGTATTTTAAACTAAAGTACGCACAATATCGACATCAATGTGTGAAGGTCGACCGGATTGTGGTTCGTCTTTAATGTTAAACTCTCCGCAGCTAAATTTCGTAGACCATTTTTCTACAGTTTGTTTAGCTGTTACTTGATCTTGATAAACCTCGTAATTGTTTTTTTTACGGCTTCTGCAAAGTTTATTCCCTTCCGAAATTCGTAAAGCATAAAATGCCGTAAATGCACCTTGCAACAACATATTTTGACAGTAAATATTCTTCAAACTGTTAGTATCTACACAAATTATTTTTCTGAAATGAAAGCTGCACACGTCACCTTTCCAACGATTTGTCTTACGTAGATGGCAGTATTAATGAAAACACTTTACGCCGCTTCTAAAGACATCTATTGCACCTTCGCACAAACTTTTGAACCCACCCAATATTATTTAACCCTTTAATTCCCGGGCTAGAACACGTTCTAGAAATTATGTAGTTCATTTTACACCAGAAAAATTCAATGGCTAATTTCGCTTTATTTAAATACGGAATGTTCTGTTATTGATTAAAGCAAATATTGTTGTTTTAATTTTCTGGTGGGAACTGAAATATACGAATTAAAATATCTTGGGCGGTCTCGGGCGGCTTGGGATCCAGAGGGTTAAGTAGTTATTGTGTTGAATTTTCTGTTTGATCGAATATCTGTATACTTAAAAGTCCAAAAGTTAGACTAATACCTATGCTGGAGAATATTAGGCTTGGCCTAAGTTTAACATCTGTTAATATCGTCATAACAGGGAATTTCATAAAAATCATGTATCTGATTATTTCTAAGACATGTATATTTTTCATTTTGTTATAAATACAAGTCTGATATAAATCGTGTATTAGTTGCTTTATATCCAAATATCTTTTTTCAATTAGAGACGCACAGATAATTATTGATACAATTTCAATCAATGAGATAGGAATTCCTAAAAACACTTCTATTTTCTGCTGAAAATCCATATTTGAAATACGAACGGTAACTATTCCCACAATGTAGCATAATAGCAAAACGATTTGCATAGACAAAAGGAGAAAAGTAATGGGAGATACAATTTCATCTAATGTCTTCGATAATTTGATTAACTCCGTGAGTTCATTGAATGCTTGAATGATATAGTCATTGTTTATGATCGTTCCACGTTCCCGCACTTTTAATTTTAATTTATGTTTCCATTGCAAAATGATTTTACTTAAGTGATAGTACATTAAACAACAAAGCAATGTCGATGACAGTGGAAATGTGTACATAGTCAAAAAATAAATGCTAAACGCATATACTCTAATAACAACTTTTGCAAAATACGAATGAAATACTGCGTTAAATGTGAAGAATCTTTTCTGGATTTCCAGACCATACTCTATATGGTACACATTCAATGCAATTGTGCCGATTGAAAAACAAAATATGAAAATGAGAAGAAAGTTAATTTTCTTCACTGTAAAAGGTTTAAATGCTTGACGTATTTCTGTAGAATACATTTTAAATATTAGATTTGTAAACTGCATTTCCTTACATTTCAAAAAATACCAAACTATTATGGAAAAGACACATGCTGCCGAAACTTCAAAAAATAAAGGTGGAGATAACGCCATCAGTAAATTATACATACAAAATAAATTTATTAAATGAGAATGCATCATTATTAACCATATATACGAAACAATTCTTGCAAAAATATGTCTTGTATTCTTATCTATCTGAATCCCACATATCTTCATTAACCAGCCATAATTTTCATAAATATTTCTCAAATTTGTTACATTTTTATTATTTGTACGAGCCATTGGTGTTTGAAAACATACATATATAGATAGATAGATCTATATTTATAATGATAATATTCTCTATTTCCAAATTATGTTACATATATGATATAATTTTAAAACATTTATGCTCTCGATTTTATACAAATAAATGAATTATTAACCCCAGTTTTAAAAGAGGAACCGAGGAAAACTGCCATTTTACAAGTTTTTTTGTTTAAACAAAATTTCCAACCATATCATCATTTTTTAACATTATGAGAAAGCAAAATAGAAATATTAAACAAAGTATAATTAATGTACCATTTTAAAGAAATACTGTACTTATTTTCAAATAGGAACATTTATACAAAAGTAACTGTTGGAAAAAAATTTGCTCTTGTTTTTAGTGACACTAAATAATATTTTTACAAAAGACATTTCAAAATAATTATCCTATTTTAACTATATTCCATTATTTAAATTTCAATATTTATGAAATGCATGTTAATCTATTGTAACATATTTAAGTGTTATTTTTTACATACAATACACACGTAATCCTCGAAAGAATATTTTTTTAATTGTTAGATTTTTTAATATTTTTTGAAAACTTTTTAAAATCAAAGATGAAAATATTTAAATACTTTTCAATAATGATGTTTACTGTATGAAATGAACCCTATTCCGCGAATTTCTTCTGACTAATTTGGAGTAAGCATTACTTGACTTCAAACACATGTATGAAAACTAATTTTTAATCATCTTTATACATACCGACGACATTAAATACCTTTCAATTTTTATATTAATTTTCCTTTTTTACATTCTCTTTAAAATGCATTTAGAGATTTTTTTCAAGAAAGAAATTTAAAATAGCCATTTTTCAAAGAACGCAGCTACTTATCTATAAAAAGAGGATTTTTACAGAAATTTCTGTTTTCAAGTAAATGTCAGAGCCTGACATTTTAAAGTAAAATAACATTTTCTAATATACAAAAACCAATAAATTAATTTTCCTTATCATTAGCTGTCATCATCAATCAATGAATTTATTATTTGTCATTATGAAAATAAGTTTTACAATTCTTTCTAACATAATACGTTTCACAGTAGTATGCTTTTAAAATTATAAAGATAGATTAAAATCCAATCAATAACTTATGCGCTTCTTTTAAACAGTTTTTGTGTTTTATTCCACATCTCTTACTATAAGAAATACTATGCTTGAATTGATTGCACTATAATAAAAAACACTTTTTCAATTAGAAATATATAACAAAGATTTTCTAAAAATGAAGAATGACGCATGTATTATGTGAAGAATTTTTTTTATTCAGAGCATTTACTTAGAACAATTGATCTTTTAGTAATATTTTAATGAAACATAAACACAATTTTCATTAAAAATTATAATGAATTTAAAAATTTAGTTTATTTAATTTTTTTAATCTTCTGCTTGTAAAAATGCTTAATTATATTTGGATTTATGAGAATAAATTATCATAATTTATTTATTTTCTCATAAAGTTTTATCTCTAGAAGGTACTATTTCACAACGAAAGAAATTTTCTGCGCCGATTTGTTTGTCAAAAATGTGTCATAGAATTTATTGAGTGTTTTATTAAATTTTAACTCTTATCTCTTCAAATTTCTTTCAATTATAATAAATGAAATAGAACATGTTTCATTCATTATGTGATGACACAAAGTACAATTCTTCCCTTTTTTGATCCATTGAAGCATCTAGTAAACATCTAATACATAATGATTCTGATAACAATGATAAAATACAGGTCCTTTTCCCCAAGCAGACAAAATTCAAGACGAACAAGTGGACCGAAAGCGATTTGTACTTAAATAATATTGCAAGTTAGGAAATGCTCCCTACAAATTTATAGAACGTCGTCGTTAAACTACTACAGCAGTTTCACAAGAATACTCATTTAATAACAATAATTTATGCAGATTCAATTGTTATTAGATAAATAGTTATTAGATAATGCTGTTTATTATGATGTTATTATTAAGGCTAATAAATAAAAATAAATGTAATTAGATAAATATTGATTTGTATATTTGTAAACCTTTTAATAACTCTGATCGGTATTCCACTCTAATATTTTTTCTTACAATACCTATATGTATGTGTGTGTGTGTGATTGTGTGTGTATAGAAATAGATAAAATAATACTTTCTGTGAAATTATTAGTTTGAAAGCAATAGCTACTTATAATTTCCTCACGTATTATTATTATTATATAAATTCATTTTAGTGTGTACAGCTTTAGAGAGACTGATAACTCAAACTCAAATTTGAAATTAAAAAAATTGATCGAATGAAAATAAATGAATTTATTTCACGGTGGAGCAAAGCTTTTGTATTACACCTTTGGGTTTGAATTTTGTATATATTTTGTAAACAATAAATATAAAGTTATAAAATTTAAATATTTTCCTAAATAAATTCCGACTGCAGATATTTTTTTTTTTTTAATTATTTCCTTTTAAAAATCAAAGAATATGTCTTTTGTCTTATGATTTATATTTTGCACAATGTTAATGACTAGAAAATGGATAAAATTACAAATTCCTTTGTCTCGAATAGCAGATGAGTTTTAGAAGCTGGACCGTATCAACTAACAAGGAAATTTGCGCTGTGATATACATGATAAACATAAAAAAAATAACTTTGCCGATATATGGAGCTCTAGCGGCTGGTGCGTTCAACCGAACGAGGTGAGATTTCAGATATAGTTATTCAGTGGTGTGATTTCGGGATTCTGTGAACGGCAACAAAATGTTGCTCACGATTACGGTTATAGGTACAGAAACTCGAAATTTTCCTATGGCAACACCCATTTTTTCATCTCAAAATGTTCAGCTGATGCGAAAACCCTAAAGAATGTTGGAACCGTATGTGTATCGCAAGAAATGGTCTCGTTATGCTGGTAAAAAAATAAAGTTCTGTACCATAACACAAACCCACCAAAAAAAAAAAAAAAAAAAAAAAAAACACGATCGGTTCACGAAAGAAATCACTGATTTTAAATTGGACAGATCACAGAAAAGAAAACTTTAATTTGATTAAGCATTTTCCACATGGGTGTCATTACAAGCAATTACACATCGCATGCAAACGACTGCGGACAATACAACCGAACTTAACATCGCATGAGGGATGTTTGCAATCTCACGTTCGATAGAATCTTTCGAATCCGACAAAGTTTGCGGATCGCACATGCACACTCTATAACTGAAATATCACCAGAACCAGAAACCCATAGGAATGAGGTTGAATCATCGCGGAGGCCACTGAAACAAAAAATCGAGTGTGATGACACGATTGCCAAAATGCTCTCCAGGACCTTGGGAACAGAGTTCGCTATATGTAGATGTGCATCATCTTATATCCAAACGAAGTCATTCAATTCATTTCGCTGCAGCAATTTTGGTATGACTTAATTTTGCACCATTGAAATATTGCGGGATCCTGGTATAGAGCACGTTGCAAATCCCGTTGGTGTCGCTTCCTCAAATAGGTACGGTCCGAGAATACCTGTGTCTGAAATTCCGCACCACACCGCTTTGACATCGTGTAAAGGTACTGATGAAAAAGCGTGCGGATTCATGTCTGCCCGGTGCACACAATTTTTTATGTTGATTTTGCCAATTAAGATGAAATGAGCCTTGTCCGTCCGCAATATGGCTAGTCGTTATATCCATCATCTCGAGAAAAGAAATTCATTAGCAAAGTGAATAGGTAATGGATGGTCCCTCACTTCCAACATTTGAAAGCGCTGGTACTGGTAAGGAAATATGCGAATTACAGAGCGTAGTAGCTTTAGGACCGTTGATTTCGGTATATTCAATACACGAGATGTGCCTCTTACCGTTTGCATGTGTCCTGTAGTCACTATGTGATGCAATTCCATAACAGCATCCTCAGAAACAGTTGATCGTCCAGATTACGGTCTATCACAGTTGCATCCAATTTTTCTGAATTTCTTTACTAAATATTGAAGAGTTTGTGGGCCACATAGAGCACGCATTTGGCAAGGATTTCGACGGTAAACACGAAAGGTTTTTGCAGTATTCATCCTAATTTGATAATAGAATTTTACTATTTTACCACGAACTTTCGCTGGAAGAGTCAATTCTTCGACATGTGCGAGATTCCGACATAAGAACTAACATTCTTACCTCATTTTCTATCCATTTTCTAGGAAGACTATCTAGCGAATGGCGTTTCGTGATTGGTACTTCGCCTCTGTTATATGTAAATTTCCTATGTGCGCCTTGCTCATGTTTTTTCTTTACCGTTCGCAGAGCTGTTTTTGAGTGAGCATAACGCGCCTGTTTATTGCGATACACGTACCGTTCCAACGCTTTTTAGGGTTTTCGCTTGCGCCGAGTACTTTGTGATTAAAAAAATGGGCTTTGCGCTTTGAAAATTTCGATTTTTTTGTAGCTATAACCGTAACCGTGTCACCAAATTTTTGCCGTTCACAGAATACTGAGCTCATACCTGCGAATAACTATATCTAAAATATCATCTTTATTACTTGAAATCGCTTCGATATTAGGTGGTTTAGGTACTGGAAGGCCATACGAATATAGCTCTGTTTTTGTAACAGATAGCACTTCAGGGTATTTTATTGTATACTTCAATTTTTTTGAAAATCCTTTTGTATTAATGAGACAAAAGTAGCAATCACTTATATAATTTTTATGTTCGCGCCATATTACAGGTTGACCAAAGGGCATTTCTTTGCATTTTCCTATAAACTAACACGTCAATTTTGTAAAGCAGATAAGGCAACAGATACCTCGCATCCAGTTTTTATCTTTTTTTACGAACATCCAAGTTAAAATATTCACTGTAACACTTTTTAATCAATGATGTGATTGCCTTTTTCTGACATTTTGTTGTGTATTACCATAAATCTAGAAAAAACTATTTGGACAATTCATACAAACGCGAGACCTGTTGATAGATGTATTATGAATTAAATTTTTGACAGCGTTAGGGCAATAATATATGCTAAAAATTTACATGTACACTCAAAATAAGTTAAAAACGTGCTTTTTTCGAAATTCAAATTTCCTGCCAGTTTTAGACGTGATATAAAGAAACTAATATTTTTGGGATTACAGTAGTAACTACGCCAACTAAATGTACTACTCACTTTTTACGATATATTTTTGGTGTTGACTAGTGCTATTAGCTCATTGAATTGAAGGTTGAAATTCCAGGAACAGACTTAACTCGATTGGAATATTAGAATACAACTGGTCTGCCACGTCATATTGTAGCGTGTACATGCCGTTTCGATTTAAAGCGTCGATCGATAGGTTCATCTTTTTTTTTCCTTCCAAAATAATATATAAATACATGGACTTTTAGCTGCAAAATATACTGTTAAATGTACCAGTCAACTTTTTATATAAAAACTGCCGCAGGAAACTCTGAGAGGAGTATATCTGTCCATGAGTCTGTCCAAAACAATAATTGTCTTGAATTTATCGGAAATGTAGGATTGTACTATTTAAATTTATAATATTATTAAGAATTATCATAACTTTTATGTAGATTGGCTTTTAAACAATCCATTGCACCTATTTTAGTACATCTAGCACTTTTTATTAAAAGTTAATTATCGCTATCTTTTACTACATTTTTTTTTCAGTTATAAGAAATATGAAAGTTTTTCACAATATTCATATTTTGTTAGCGTTTTGATTATACTGCCATGCTAAAAATTAACTGAATTAGAAGATTTGGGTAATCTCTAATTCTTACACTGACCGTCTTTTTTGAAGATCGCAGCTTGACAAAATTTTAAGTTGTTGAAATTCAATGTAAAGATTTTAGAGAAGACAATGACAAAAATATATTTATTCATGAGGCTATCGAAAATCAATAATTTCTTAACTTTAACGAAAATGTAAGGATTGTTTCATTCAAATTTGTAGCATTAAAAAGAATTTATACTACCTTACATCATATAGAAGAAGATAATACTAAATTTTTTTCAGAATTCGGGATGCATTTTGAAAAGTTTCGGAGTATCTAAATCCTTATTATTTGTCAAAAGGAAGCCGTTTTTAAATAATATACACAAACTAATGCAACATATCCTACTTTTAATGTTTTAGTAGGTGAAAGATGCCTTGAATATATTTAAATAAATTTTGAGTGATTTTTTAAAAAAATTAGTCAGATATTTTTTTTAATCATTAATAATCCTACTGTAAACTGTCAAGTTACCAAATATACAAAACAAATATTACCAAAACAGTGTTTCTTGATGTACATTTAATATAATTATTTTTATTATAAATTCCATTAATTTATTCTTGCTGTTTATCTTCTGTAAAAAGCATCTGCATTTTTTTTAAGTTTCTAAAAATTTCGAATCTATATCATTTTTATATTTTGGCTTTAGTGTTTTGCTTTTAGAATCCTTTTATTACAAAATGTAAAAAGCATTGCAGCCGTCCCGAGGAAAGATTTAAATTAAAAACAAATAAAATTAAAAATTTAGTACAAAATAATTAGAAATTAATTTTTTTTTTTATTCTATGTGTTTCACCTTGATACAAAGATTCCGGAGCCTTTTTTTTGTTTTGTCTATGTATTAAAAATTGTTGAATTACTGCATTTTTAATTACTAGTGTAGCTGATATTTTGAAACAGTCTGATTTTTATTATATAATGATACGTATATTTATGAACCAATCTGGATGTAACTTGATGTGTACATAGAATATAGTTCTGAACAGAGTTCGTTGGCCAGTTTAACGCGTCATCTTCTTTCAGAGTGGCGGCGATTTAATTTTTTTTAATTAAATTTAAAATTAAATGCAAAAAAGTCCAAAATTTGAAATTATTTGTCTTCTATGTATTTGACTGTGATACAAAGATTTCGGAGCATTTTAATTTTCATTTTTATCTTAAAAAATGGCTCAGTTATAGCATTTTGAATTTCTAAAGTTGCTGACGTTTTCAAACAGTCGGATTTTTGTCACGTGATAACACGCGCATTTATGAATTAATTTGGATCTAACTTTGTGTATACATAGTAGGGGAGAGTGGGGATACTTGAGCATAGGGGATACTTGAGCCACCCCTATTATCTCTACAGTTGGTTAATTTTTCTTTCTAAAACTGCCAATATGTTAACACATTTATAGTTCTGAACATGTAAAAAAGAAATCACACATCTTGGTACCATTTTGAAAGTATAGTGATCAATAGTTGTCTTTTCCCTATCTGAAGTAAATTTTTGGGTACATGTTTTTTTTGTTTTTTTGCAATCAAAGTTTTGTTTAAAGTTGCAACTATATACATAAATTTAATAAGCATAATTTCAATTGTATTTTGAATCTAAAATAGTTCTAATAGCTGCATGCTTTATTTAGTAAAACTCTGGGAAACAAAACTAGCGGTAGTGGGGATACTTGAGCCAGTAAGAGTGGGGATACTTGAGCCATGTCTCAACCCTCCCCACTGGAAAATTAAACATAGGAGAAAGAAACAAAAAATAAAATTCCTTCCTTATATTCACTAATAGATTTTTTTCTGGATTAAAGAGAGAATAATTTTTCATTTTATTTTATTTTTCTTAAAAAAATAACGACTTAAAAATGTTTAAAAATGTATATTTTTTAAATGAAAATATCCATTTTAATTTTCATTTTGACTAGCAAAATAGCCTGTCTAGATAAATGTAAACATAGTTTTCAATTTAACTTTTATTAAATTAAAATAACTTTTTAAAACTGTTTTACAGGCTATAATCTCTAATACTTTAATTAGTTAGGTCCAACATATTAAAATTATTATTTTTTAATATAACATATTAAGATTAATATCTTATATTGAAATCGTAACCTCTTTGCTGTAATTTTTTTTAACTAAGAAAATTGAAGAAAAATTGGTAAAAAGAGCGCACAAAAAACAAGAAAAGCAACAAAAATCCCAGTTCAAATTTACCTGCATGGAGCCAAAGAGGAAGACAAAATCTTTTCCTGTGAAATCAAAAAAGTGTTTGAAATGGTAGAATGATACATCTGGCTTAAATTCCGACAGCTACTAAATTAAAAGCATGAGTTCGACATTATCATTAGAGGAAAATTCTGCCAATGATGGTGATGATGTGAAAAGAAAATCTTCTATTGATAGTTGGTTACTAATAAAATATGCCAGAAAGAAAACTAAAAATATTTGTTGGATAAGCACTTAATATTTTGAAAATGAAATTTGCCCGAAGAATAGCAGATTCCAAATTTAAATGGCTCTGAACTGAGGGTGTTTCTACCGCCGTTATAACTCAAGTTGAAATTATCATTTGACAACCAGTTCTAATGACAAAAAATCATCGTATTACTAACTTTGATTTCTCAATTGGTTTGGAAGGACTTTATGTTTCATAATTTATCATTCTGTAAAATGTTTGTGCAAAAATAAAGCGAAAAAAATTACTTTTGTAGGTATTTTTCCGTAGTGGCTCAAGTATCCCTTCACCATGGCTCAAGTATCCCTCCCATGGGGATACTTGAGCCACCATGTAAAACAAAAAATAAACATTTTTTATACATAGAAAAATAGTTCAAAATTAATTGAAAGTGGTTTTCAGATGAAGAAAAAATATCAAATTTTCATTTTCAATATTTTATTTTATTATAAGAAATTATAAAAAATTTAAAAAAATTAAAATTCAAAAAATGGCTCAAGTATCCCCATCTTCCCCTACATAACAATGTCTGACCAGTTTCATCCACCATTTTGTTTCAAAATAACGGCCATTTTTTTTTTTTATTGAAGCAAGAAACGTTTCTTAAAGTTTTTAGAAATCAAATTTTTCTTACATAACGTCATACTACATATAAAAAATTAGCTAACCCAGAAATATATTAAACATTTTCATTTCTTAAAAAGATAATGTGAAACATGCAATAATACATATTACCATCCGTTAATACGCTTGCATAAAAAAAACATGTTATATCGAAACTAATAACTCTGTTCTTATCAATACTATTTTTCAAAATATTTTGTGTATGACATTGTGCAGATATAGGGTAAAATAGAAGACATATATCAGCAAACTTAGAAGAAAAAAATAGTTTAATATTTGTTTCCTTTTATACTTTGCTATATGTAACAATTTCTAGATAAACAGAAGATAATATCATACTCCGATAACGGAGAAAAAAAGATATTTCAACAGGTAAAAATATAATGCCGTTCAACTAGAAATTTTATGTTTATATAAAAAAAAAGAATGGAAGTATTCTAGGATTCTGTTTTAAAAAGTCAACATAAAGATGTTATGAATACCTGGAAGGAGTAGCATTCTTTTTTATTTAGAGAGTTTTATGTATATAATAGAAAAAAAGAATGGAAATATTCTAGGATTCTATTTTAAAAAGTCAACATAAAGACGTTATTAATACCTGGAAGTACTAGCATTCTCTTTTTATTTAAAGTGTTTTAAAACTTATTTTATGACCGTTTATAAAAAAGATAAGTCAATGACATTGCATAAAATTTATGTCGTTACACATCTGACTTCGGGGAGTAAATTAAAACATGTGACTTTCTGAAAATAACTGTCCGCAGCAGTGGCCGAGAGGATCTATCCTCTCAACCATTAGACGGAGGTGCTGGGTTCGAACCCAATCGCGGGTGTCGGCTTAAACGTTCGAAGTTTTCGTGGTTTTCTTCAAGCCTTGCGTAAATAAGGGTTAGGTTCCCTTAGAAAGATCCCCCACGAAGGACACTCCTCCCCTGGGCCTTTATCCCTTGTGTAGATAATCGGCCGACAAAAATACACCACCTTAAAATAACTATATCTTACTGATGCATATGTTACATAGATGTAAATTATTATTACAAATAGAAATTTCTAAAGGACAGTAAAATATAGACTTAAAAATTAAGGTAACCGCTTTCATTGTACTGTTTCTATTTGTGCAAATTATTAAGGGCTTGGAAATTATCTTTTATCACATTTTCCAATTAATATTATTTTCTTTTAATAAAGCATAAATTGAAATTGAAAATTTTTTTCATTTAAATTAATTCATAAATATTTATTTATAACAGGATGAAATCCGTCGAATTTCGATGAAATGAATTTCTCAAAAATGATTTGTTAGATAGAATTTGTGCCACATACATAAAGACAAACTCAAAGAGAGACATTTAAAAAAAAAAAATCATTGATTTCTAAAACATGTAAATACGTCGAATATCACATGTCAAAAATTTCGACACATCCACTGCTTTTTTTCTTATAAAGGTGGAAGAAAGTAAAAATTAAGTATAACATTGTGATCAATATCAATATTCTATTGCCGTTGATATTTATCTCATTAAGATTGCCACTGGATTTGAAAATACTTATGACGATACTTTGACGATATTGCAGATTTCAACACCGAATCTACCCGCAATCGAAAAAAAATGACATTAGCATTCAACCCTGAGTTGCCAGTTTGGCCTCTACTTTCAATTAAAAACTTCGAATTCATACCAGACATTCTGAAAGAAAAATTTTTACTTTGCGAAATCACGAAACGTCTGCCAATAATTAAAGAAAACAAAACCATACAGAAGTTCTGGTGTAAACGTAAAAATTCAGTTTTAAAAGATTTAAAAAAGAGGCCAAATCTGGCAACCCAGATTCAACCTACAATAGATGATATGGCACAAAAGAATACGGTTTAAAATAAAAGACTAGAAAATAATAAAATTGAACTATTTTAATGCGGTCAAGGCAGATTCAGAGAGAATATACAAGTTTAAATTCTTTCACAACTGACTGAAACTATGTTCAGATAAGGTCTCAATCGCTAATTGACATATGCATTTAAAGTTTGTTTCGAGGCCGTTTTATGTGTCGGAATTTTCTGAAACAGGTGCAGCATTGACAACTATTAAAAGTGGTCTTATGTTCGAGTCTCAGCGTGGAAACGTTTTTGAGAAAAAAATGATCATCTGTTAATTTTATTAAAAGAATTCTTTTAATAATCATTTATCTCTTCTTATTCGTCCCTTTAACTAAATACAAATATGTACCAATAAAAAAATGTTTATATAGAAGAAACATAAAATTCAATGTGATGGATTCATGGGATATAATTAGCATATAAATTTTGATGGAGTAGAAAAATTACTTATGTTTGAATAAAATAATTAATGCAAGTAATTTACTATCTATAAAAGGACAAAATATAGATATTCCTGAATATCACAAAACTATTTCAACTTCTTTATAATTTAATAAAGAAGTGAAAACTACTCTACGGTCGTTTGTCAAAATCAACAAAAAAATGTTTATATAGAAGATACATAAAATTCAATGTGATGGATTCATGGGATATAATTAGCATATAAATTTTGATAGAGTAGAAAAATTACTCATGTATGAGTAGAATAATTAATGCAAGTACACTGCTCAAAACAATTAAAGTATATTGCAGTTTTAGATGGATTTTGTATCTGGGAAACTTTTTAGCTGATTGATACATGGTCGACAGACATAGTAGGTTATATGAGAATAAATTACAGATGTTTGGCAGAAAAAAATGCATTTTATTGCGCATTTGTGTACAAAAGGAAAAAAACACAATTTGTGCATATGAGAAAAAAAGAATAAGAAAAGATGTTTTCATCAAAGAAAAACATTTTCAGTAGGGGGTATGGTTTCCACGGGCGGCCAGCAACGTTGAACACCTTTGAGGCATGGAATCAATGAGGCTATTAATGACGAGTTGGGGTATTCTGCCCCACTTTTCCAGAAGAGCTCTTTCCAGTTCTTGGAGAGTTTGTGGGGGTTGTTGGCGGCCAGAAACTCGTCTTCCTAGAGCGTCCCAAACGTGCTCGATTGGATTCATGTCTGGAGAACACGCTGGCCATTCCATTCGAACGATTCCTTCCTCGAAAAGGAAATCCTCCACCAGGTTTGCACGATGTGGCTTGCAGTTATCGTCCATTAAAATGAAGTTATCTCCGATTGCTGCAGCGTAAGGGACTACAATAGGTCTGAGGATCTCATCCCTATATCGGCGACCAGTCAGAGCTGCATCTCGAATGATGTAGAGGTCAGTGCGCCCGTCAATGGAGATGCCACTATACACCAACACTCCTCCACCACCAAATCTGACACTTTCGTGCACGAACGCAGGATTATTCCTACTGCCACGGTCCCTCCAGATGAAAATACGCCTATTATCCGGATGCACAGAAAAACGGAACTCGTCAGAAAACATAATATTGCTCCATTCATTTCTCCTCCAGTTGACATGCTCGGTTGCCCACTCCCTGCGGTCGCGACGATGCCTTGATGTTAATCTAACACATACCATCGGTCGGCGAGCATACAGACCTACAGCATGGAGCCGGTTTCGGACAGTCTGAGTTGAAATCGTGGTGCCTGTAGCCGAGCGAAGGTGTTGTTGGAGAAGAGTAGCGTTCATGTTTCAGTGTCTCCGAGCTGTTAACGCTAAATACCGATCTTCATTGGGCGTTGTTGCCCGTCTACGACCTTGCCCTGGTCTTCGGCCTGCACATCCACTCTCCAAAAAAAGGTTCCACATCCTGGAAATGACACTTTGTGACACTCCAATGGCTTGCGCTAGTTCGGCTTGAATTTGGCCCCCTTTTAACCTACCAACAATTCTCCAAGCTTCTGAATCTGTCAAATGACTTCGCTGAGACATCGTACTCATCAAAACAAAGCAATCACTGAATGCCGATCATCCTTGTCTTCATCCTCTTTTATCCAGTTGAAAGTCAAATTTCATTCGCTGCCGCTGAAGCGACGTTTTTGACGTCGAACTCAAAATTTGCATACTCCACAGTTTGAAAACCAGAAAAATTTGCATTTGTGATTCTCTTCTTCTATTTTCGGCAAAAAAAATTCGTTTATATCTTTATTTTATATAAACCTTCAAATATCCTTTAATTGTTTTGAGCAGTGTAATTTGCTATCTATAAAAGGACAAAATATAGATATTCCTGAATATCATAAAACTATTTCAATTTCTTTATAATTTAATAAAGAAGTGAAAACTACTCTACGGTCGTTTGTCAAAATAAACAAAATTTATACTGAGGATATAAAAAGAACGTGGTGTAATAAAAACATAGTTTTTCATGTAAATACATGTTTTCATGAACCCATTCCAAAATTTCCATGATTCCTGAATATTTTAAATGCATTCAATGCATTATTTTATAAAATGCAACTAAATTATGGATGTTTGTGTTGTAAATATTTTAGCCAAGTCGACGAAAAAATTTTAAAATCATTTTACAATTATTATTATTGTTATTTAAATATAATTTACCGTTATTTTCGCACATTGATTAATATTACCAAAGTTAATATTGTTTAAGTTTAAAATGCTTGTTTGGCTTTTATTGCTAAAGAAAATAGTTTAATCGATAATTGTATCATATAATTTAAATGACAGCATTTAAATTTAAACAAAATATCTAAAATTTTATTGAAAATATATAACATTTCGTATTAAAAGTAAGATTTATACTTTTTTTATAACGTATTGTCGAGACAAGAATTATTATCGATAATACAAAAAAGCTGTCGCTGTGTGTGTCTGCCAGTATTAGCGTCTGTGTAAGATGGTTTTCAAAATCTATTCAGAGTAAGAGGCAAATAAATTTAGTCCACGAGTTCTTTTAATGCACCAGAGGCTCTTAATATTATAGTTCTAATATTAATATGGAATGTTAATTGGAAACTCGCCAAACGACAAAAGAAAAAAAAGAATTTCTTCTTTAAAAATCCCCAAGCTGAGTAAAATTGTACCCTGCTACGAAGGTAACCCAGGACTCCATAATTAGCGCGCTCATGTTAAAGTGGAGTCGAGACGAGCGATTTCCATAAAGAAAGGCATAGCACTTCAAGCACATTTCAGGACCTTTTGCCAGAAAATTCGTAAACTAGGATTTGTTTTATTTAATGAAAAGGAATTCCTTATTAGTCTTAATATTTAGATAAAGCAACCGGTACTTTACGAAGTTTATGGTACTAAAACACTTAAAATTCCTTGAATACCATGATGCGCATCAACCCTGCATATATTGCAATCAGATGGTAAAGGATCGGTATCCCTACAGATGGTGACAATGTATTTGAAGATAACCACAAGAACGATTTTGAAAAAGACTTAGAAGACGATGTTGAAGAAGAGCGTGAAATTTCAGCACTTTCTATCTCATAAGTGAAATAGGCAGCAAATATCCTGATTCTTTTTTTCTACAGAAAATGTAGACCAGAAAATAGTGGATTCTTTACTAATTGTTGATAAGAAAATAGATGAACTCTACTTAAATTAAAATTGTATTCAATCGAAAATCACGAACTACTTCCATAGCATGCAAAAATAAATTCAAGTTTTAGTAAATACTAACTACTTTTCCTTTTAATGTTTGATTTATTATCTATTTATCTAGTTAATAATTTATAAGAAAGTCACGTTTAATTGCAATCATTATTTTTAACAATAATATATTATATGCTAACAAATACTTTTTAAAAAAGAATTCGTATTTAGTGTTATACTGTTATACAGGGCATATTAGTGGGTCCGCTGGTGGTCTTCTATAGCAGGAATCGATTGTATAAATATAAAAAAATAATTTTAACCTGCAGAAAAATTACTTAAGAAATCCATTGTTGCTTTATACATTTTCATGATCAGACAAAATCGTTCCTGTTATTTATGTTTGATTTAAAATCATGTTAATACATTTTAAATGCGACTTTCTTAATCAAATGTCAAGTCTTTTTATACGTAGTCGTCTTTGTGATGTAATAATTGATAAAAACCACTACAAGATTTATGAAACATTTTAATTTTATTTAAAAGACATTTTTTGAATATTTCTACACATTATACATTCTTATATTATTAATTATTTTTCTTATTATATACTTAATATGCTGATATTAGTGTTGAACTGTTGTTGATGAACAAAATTTGCGCCAAACCTTTTTACAACAGTAGTTGCAAACATACGCCTTCGGCAGATCATGGAGTTATGTTTGGAGATGCTTTTATTATATACATTTGAAGATTTTACTCTGAAATAAATTTTGCTCTAGTTCGAACAAAATTTTGCTGCTTAGTAACTGTCCCCATAAGATAGTGAAATCTCTTGCCATCTTTTGGAGCTTTCTATTTCAACCTCGTTCCAGCTATTGGAACTATGCTTCAACAGGAGCTCCAAATATTGTTTCAAGGTTTCACCATTTAACCGTGGAAGATATTGAGCACCAAAACTTGGTCCAAACTAGGAGAAAATTTTTACAGTGTAGGTTTAACTGTTTTACAGTTGAAAAAAATCGAACAACTATTTACTTAAGTAAAAATATTAATATATGCATTTCAAGTTTCTTATGTGATGATAGTATTCCTTAAATATGAATTTCGTTATTATTATGTTTGATTTTATTTAAATCAAATATATTTATTTAACAAAAAAATCTCAAAGCACAATCCTTAATTTACTTTTATTCAAATTATCGATTGAACATATAACTAATATAAATTGATAATTAATCATTTTAATAATAATTACTCACCTTTAATTTTGCCCAGTAAGTCATTTACACATATAATTTCAACTTAGTACCACCTTATTTATTATTGTTGGTATGTCCGAGAAACTTTAATTCTAACACTAAATGCAAAGTTATTCTCTGCAAAGATGAGGGTGTGAGCAGGTTTAAAAGTTGGAGCTCATAAAGTTAATTTCATTTTGAATAAAATTTCATTGAAATAAATTATCAGTGATAATAGACTTCATTAAAGATATTTTTTTAACACGACAGTTGCCACATGCCGGTCTTGTTGCAATCCATGTCAATTATCATCGTCTAAGCATCCTCCCCTTAATAGTACATTAGTGAAATATTATGCCTGCGAACTTAAATGGTTATTATCATAACAAAATTCAATGTCATTGTACTTTTTTTCCAGAATATATTCAAGGAAAGTAGAAATTCAATGAAATTATGAATACATAACTTGTATTATTACATTCATTACTATTCATATTTATTGTTTTTAAGGGTGTTCTTAAATCAAAAAGGGCAACTTTGTGACACATGCTTTAATTTACTTTTGTTCGGAAACGCATAAAATAACAGGCGTTGTTATTCAGAAACTGTCTATTTGCACTGAATTTTCTGTTTTTTTTTCTTTTTAACACAATAAATCTTTTATATCAAGCCTTCAAAGTTGACGTTTTTGAGCACATTTCCCGACGAAAGCAGAAAAATCGGTCGAAAAGCAGGAGAAACTTGATCACGTGATCACGTGTGGTCACGTATTCGAAATACCTTAGAAGCGGGCAGATAATTTAATTATCATAAAATGGAAAAATAAGTTCGATTCAAAATCACTTCTATTATCAGGCATTCCAATTTCGCATATTTCTGTTAAAAAAAGAATTTGTAAATGTGTCAAAACATTTTGCGCTTTTTGAGAGGAGCAGTTGATAAAACCCTTAAATACTTCATAAAACATGTGAAAGCTGATTAATATCAGTAAAGATAAACTTTAAAACTTTATTGAGATTTAATAGTAGAACAATTACTGAAAACTCTTTGATATTCTCCTTTTCCATGTAACCAGAACGAGTGATAAAAGACTGAACTTGACTAGCAGCGTTCGAAAAATAGCAAGCAATTATTTCGAGTTAAGCATATTTCAGAAACTAAGCGGCGAAATGAAATGCAAAGTTGGATTCGTGCATTTAAACTTCTACAAATGAATTCCGCTTAAAATTAATTTTAAATTCTATATTGTGTTTATTTTACCTAAAAATCACGTACTATCTATGAATATGCTAACATAAATTAATTCTTAGATTCTCGAACAGAAGGATTATAAAAGTAAAATCTAACTCAGAAAGTAATGGTGTATTTTATTTTCAATTATGCTTAAAAAACCACCGCCATAGTAATGTGTTTGGCAACGATAAACAATAAAATTATCATTTATAGTCAAACTTTAAATCTATGTAAAACTGCTAATTTACTTCATTGAACGAATTATCGTTATCCGAAATAAAAAAAATATCAACCAATTCAAATATGATGTAAAAAATTTCAAATTAGAAAATCGTAATGTTTGTTTCTGTTTGTGTGTTTTTATAGTCAATGTCTAAAGGTAACTTTACCATTTATGGATTTAGCAAGAATGTTTTTTTCTATTACTTCTTTTCTCTTTTATTTGGTTTCTGAGCTCTTTACTTTATTTCACTAATCCCGTAACTTACGCGAGATTTATGTTTGGAAAAAACTCCGCGAATGTAAAACTTGTCAAAATGTCAAAAATATCCGCGAATATATATATAAAAAAACCTATGTACGAATATTTGGCAGAACAAATCATTTGTTTATAAATTTACATATACGTAAAAGTTGCGGCCTCGATTTCTCTTTTTAATTTAAAATTCCTTACCAATAAAACACAAGTATTTATTTCCCAACAAGTTGTTGTTCAAACTTTCAAATGTCCCATACAACTATTGCAGAAAATTGTTTCACCGGTATTAATCATTTTTTATTTTAGAAACTTCATTTTTAGCTCACAGGCTATCAAAGCCTGAGAGCTTATGTGCCCGCCCGTTCTATATGTATGCATATACATGCGTAACCCGTTAACTCATGATGAAAATACACGATTCACTTGAAATTTTGGTTACATGTATATTTTGATAAGGTGCTTTCCTGATTCTTCCCTGAAACGGGGGCTAATGCCCCTCCCTTTAATTTATTAAATTGGGTTTTTCATGCAGAATTATGAGTTTTCGTTGGAAATTTAGATTTAGGATCATTCTGATGAGGCTCATTGGATAAGTATAAAGAGAGTTAATGAGGGGCTCATGCCCCGCCACTTAATTTATATAAATGGGTTTTTCATGCAGAATTTTCAGATTTCGTTTAAAATTTAGATATAGGATCATTCTGATGAAGTATTTCCGTGATTAGTATTGTGTGTTCATTGGATAAGTATAAAGAGAGAAAACGGGGGGGTGGGTATATGGCCACTCCTCTTAATTTATATAAATGGGTTTTTCATACAGATTTATCAGTTTTCGTTCAAAATTTAGTTATAGGATCATTCTGAAGAGGCGCCTCCGTGAGTATTGGGAGTTCGATGGATAAGTATAAAAAAGGGAACAGGGGTTATTACCTTTTATAGAAATGGGTTTTTCTTGCAGAGTTATCAGTGTTCGTTTAAACTATAGATATAGAATCATTCTGATGAGGTGTTTCCGTGCTTAGTATTAGGTGTTCATTGGATATGTAAAAAGAGGGGGAAGAGGAGTAATGCCTATCCCCTTGATTTATATAAATGGGTTTTACATGCAGAATTTATCAGATTTCTTTCAAATTTTTGACATAGTATCATTCTGATGAGGGCACCGCCATGATTTGTTTTGAGAGTTCATTGAATACGTCTAAGACGGAGGAAATTGGAACTTACACCCCCATTATGGATATAGGCTCATTCTGAAAAGGCGCTACCCTAATTAATAATTTATTTGGGAATTCATTGGATAAGTGTAAATAGGTGATCGGTGGGATTACACCTCTTAATTTAAGTAAACGTTTTTTCTTGCAGAGTTAATCGATTTGTTTCAATTTTCAATACAGTTTCAAGGTGATAAAATGCTTCCCTAATTAGCTGAGGGGTTCTTTTGTTAAGTATAAAAGGGATTTTTGCGAATACCTCCCCTTCTTCTTAAATTTAATAAATTGGTTTTTATGCAGAATTATCCGATTTGCTTTTATTTTTGGATATAGGTTCTTTCTGATAATGTGAATCTCTGAATAGGTATGGAAGTTTAATGTTTAAGTATAAAAGTTGGGGGATAACTCCTCTTAAATTACATAAATGGGTTTTATTAAGAATTTTCCCATTTGCTCTGAATTTTGGATATAGATTTTTTAAATGATAAAGCATAACCCTGATTATAAGGGGTTCAATGATTAAGAATAAAGAGGGGAAATGAGGAGAGCTGTTTCCCCCCTTCATTTGTTTTTCAAACGAAATTAATCCTCAAAAATATAAGGCTGTAATGTGTAATTAGTATGCGTAGCCTGTGAGCTTAATGAAATCAATTTAACTCAGCAATGTTCTCTTTATTTAGATTGCCTATTTATTTTGTTTACAACTACCGTAAATATGATACAAAATCAGCAATACAAATATTTGCAATTTGAGTTTGGAAAAAGTCTTAAATTCATTTCAGTATCATTTGAATGAAATCTAAGATTTGAGATGGTTAAATATCACATTGTTTGGATTTTTTTTTTTTTACATAATATTATGTTTCGGATTTCTCGGATTACTCATCTATATTATGCCTTTCAACACAAGGGCTGAAATTCTCAAAACTTAGAGGGTTTTTTCTGTAAAGTATATCTGTTCAGTGTTAAATAGCTTACTAAATTACGAGTGTATATGAAAAATAATATTCCTTACTAAACAAAATTCGCTAATAACCAAGTTAAGTATTTGCGAATGTTGAAATGGTCTTTATATTATATTGTGAATGTAATCATAACTTACGAATATTGAAAGATTACACTTTTATAAAAACGTTCATTTTATTAACATATAATGCCACAAGTAAGAAATGTTTGTATTACGAAGGTGGGTTTTTTTAACATTATAATAAAAAACTGAAAGACCGCTATGATAAAAATATTGAAAAATACATAGTTTTATATTTTTCTTTGAAGGTTATCTGTACTTAAAACTCAAATCATAACAGAATATACTTTTATATATACATTTAAAAAAAAATTTGAAATCAAACTGTATTTACTGACATTTTATGGATAATGTAAAATACCAAAGCTACGTATTACAAACTTTATACACAAATATTACCCCTAAGTGAAACATTTCATATAGACATTACATAGGCACAATGTCATAAAAATATGTTAACTTTAAGTGTTGTATTTGTTTTCTATGAAACATTTTCTAACATCTAACGACATGTAGGTAAATGAAAGATGGAATATGTTGCGAAAGTGGGGAAAGATAATTTCACAAAGTGAAAACTTATAAATAGTCTATTAGGAATATTACTTACAGATGAAAAAAAAATTATAATGTACGAACATTAGCCTTTACATTTATCAATACATATTATTCAGACTTATAAAAAAATACTACTATGTTTCTAATATAAGCAGAAAAAAATATTCCAGTGGCTTTTCTCAAAAGAATTAATCCCATAATATTTATAAAACGTATTTTTTATTTTTACTTAGTATGATAATGACGTGGCTTTTATTATGAAATTATAAAGTACATGCGAATAGTAAAACTATCAGTCGCTTTGAAATCTTTAAATATCCACATTTAAATGTCTGATGTAGAGAGATTCTGAAGATTAAAATAAATTATATACAGGGTGCAATGTATTATCTATCATTCACTTTTGATTTCTCAACTGTTAATCATAGACACTAAGTTCTCTTTAGAAAGGCGTTTAAAATGTGATAAGTATTCATGTAGTGGCAATGTTTAATTAAAAAATCACTTTTATAAAAATTAAGAACTCTAACTATTTATACGACCCTCCCCCCCAGTTCCTATAGTTACATTTAGAAAAAGTTTACGCGTATCATAACAGATATAACAACACTCAAAAAGCTAAACATTTGTGCAAGAAAAAATGACACAGTTATAAAATTTCAAAGTTTGAGATTTTTACATATGATTTTGTCTTTCAGTGAGAGATCGTTAATATATGAATTAAAGTAATTGGAGATCGAAATCAGGATGCAATGAATTTTTACGGCAAAACAGTTTTTTGCTAACTTTAATTATGCAATAGATTAAAACAATTCTAAAAAAAATGAACTTGCTATTTGTTAATCATACATGTATGTTAAAAATTCAATGTGAAAAAAAAGAAATATTAAATACAATCTAAGATATTTAATTTCCTTCATACATTTCTCTAAATAAAATAAGCATGCAAAAGTGAAAATGTTTCAACGTCTAAGTTCATAAACATTTTACATTGAAACACTCTATCACTATAGAATTATTTCATGGATCATGAATTAAACAGGAGTTAAATATGAGCAAAGGTGTAAAAATAAATAAATCCATTTTGTATAATTTTTCTTTTTTGTGACATTCACTGCTGAAAAGAAAACAGAATATTGATGAAGTTATATCATGTCAACATTAGCAAGTAACAATATTCAAATACAACAGTAATTAAAGAAAGTGAAATCATACCAGTACTGCTAGTATGAACAGAACATGTATGTTTGATATTAAAACATAATGTATGCCATTTAGACTTAAAATAATCTCAATACAGATAGCATTAAGACGTATGAAAAGTAGCTCGATTTGTTTGTAATTTAATAATTTATTAAAAATTACTATGGACATTTTTCAAAATAATATATTAAAGCTGTAATAATATATTAAATATTCACGCTGTTAATATTTATTTTCAGAATATATATTAGAAAACTACTGATAAATTAAAAATGTGCTACTGATAAATTAAAATTGTTGCACTTGATATAATGATAATTTTAAATACATCGACAGCATTCTTGCAATTATATGTACTTTAGTTTGATAGTACTAAACGGCTTTAAAACTGTTCACTTTATTAGAAATTTATATTACTTTAATTATTAGTATACCACAGTCAAGCAATTAATGTGTGAATAAAAAGTATTATAAATATTTATAGCAAAAAAAGTACTATAAGTTTGATTAAATTTTTAAGTAGCAATACGGAACAATTTTACCTTTTTTTATTTGTACATATGTCAAAATAAAACAAAAACCCTAAGAGGAATATTTTTATACTTATTTGTAATACATTTAAATGTACGTGTATGTTTATGGTGTTTTATGAGTAATGCATAAACAAGGAGTTACATACCAAAAAATGCTTTCAAAATAAATAACCCTAAGTGTAATATTCTCTTTCCTGAGAATTTCTTAATAGAAAATTCAATGATATAAAAATAATAACTGCATGACTGAATATTTTTTTTATTTAAAAAAGAATTAAAGATCTTTACACAGCCATTTTGAAGTCATAGATTTTATACAAATTGTATTTTAGCTATAATAAATGTATTTGTGCAATAAAAAAGATAGCTTTTTTACATATGATATGATCGCATGTGATCAGTGCGTATTTAAATCGTTTTGAAATAATTACTTCACGTGTATTTTAAAGTGAAAATTTATGAATATTTCATTAAACATGTATCTCATTAATAACAACACGTAGTAAATTAGTTCGCCATGCCAAAAATCTAAAACATCAACCAAAAAAAAAAAAAAAAATAATAATAATAATATCTCAAAAAAAAGAGTAGAATTAAGTACTTCAATTTCCGTGTAAAAATCTATCACAATTCATATTCTTTTCGAAACCACTCAGAGTGATGTACAAAGTACGAAAACCTACATACTACGACGACCTACATACATTTACAATGTTTGCGTACACATGACAAATTTTTTACATTGTTTTTCTTTTACACTACCGTTACTATAAAATTTTAAAACAATGAAGCTTTTGTGTTTACATGTCCAACTTATATCTAACGGCATGCATGAACATTTTGTTAAGTTTACTTACAATTATTTGAATGAAAAATACTAATTTCACCAGAGGGATTGTTTTTAAGTTAGCATGTAAACATTTTAATATCGTAAAAATAATAAACAAAA
This sequence comes from Maratus speculifer, assembly GCA_964019185.1. Lineage (NCBI taxonomy): Eukaryota > Metazoa > Arthropoda > Arachnida > Araneae > Salticidae > Maratus > Maratus speculifer. Next base: position 171,319,508 of record OZ025291.1, read on the forward strand.
TATAATCAGATGCATATTGATACAAATGCACCTATTAATAGACTCTAAGTAAACTAAGACATAGTACATTAAAGCTTGCGTAAACGTAATCGAACATGTCTTGGGAAAAAATCCGCTGTTGTTAGGCTTTTTTTTTAATTGTACAATTATATAATATTCATCGAAAATACAAAAGGATTATAATTGGTTTCCATCTAAAATATTCACAGTCATTTGAATTTGTTGATATATATATGTATAACATAATTTATTTCCTGTTATTGTAACGCTGTGCGATTTCAAGTTTTCGGTTTTAAGGAGTTTCGTCCTTGGAGGCGAAGAAGAAAGACGTGTTTTTTAGTGGCTCTTAGAGCGCAGAAGATGATCGGTTAAAGCGGCTTAGACAGCACCATGGACCCGGGATCCCCAGGATAAGGCGTCGCGGGACTGCACCGGCCAGGCTTATAGGTAGGAAGCATGATGGTTGGACAATTATTATTCATTTAAGTGTCAGCTATTATTTTATTTGGGTATAATCTACTTCAATGACACATGTATCCATGCCCAGTTCATCCTTAATTTAGTCTCTTCCAATATTAGCTACCTAAATATGCTTTTATTATCAATTTTTACTATCTTAACAACTTGTTTTTATTACTCTGTTTTGCTATTCATGGGGTGATAGTGTAACTGATATTTTAATTACTCAACTAACTATTTCACTAACAACTTTCAGCTGCAATGTAAAATTCCAGTTAATCTACTATTTCCACAACAGTACTCTTATTATTTTTGAAGTTTTAATACCTCCCCTGCCCAGCCTGTTTATTAAGTTCACTATTCAATTTCCCATGCTTAACTTATTCCTAGCTATGATTAACAGCCTATGCTCAATTGCCTATGTTCAAAAATTTTATTTTAATCCATTTTTATTATCTTACAACTTGTTTTTATTACTCTGTTTTGCTAATCATGGGGCTTTAGCGTATTTGTTATTTTAATTACTCAAACTTTTTGTTATATAATCCTCTTTGTACGGTTATTTCTTTTGAATTATTATTTGTATATTTTGGGTATTACTCTATTTGCTTTAGTTCTCAGTCAATTTATTATTGTTGTAATATTATTAGGATGCTTTGGGTATCCTTAGTATTTATTTTTTGCTAAATTGTCTAGATTCTAACTATGTATTTTCAATCCAATTTTACTTTTGAATCAACTTGTTTTTGCTGCTTTAATCTGCCATTCATGGGGTATCAGCGGAATTGTTATTTTAATTATTTAAACTATTTGTTACAACATCCACTCCGCTAGGCTATTTTTATTGTTTTAATATTTGTTTCTTCTGGGTAATACTTTATATGCTTTAGTATTCCAGTCAGCTAACTATTGTTGTAATTTTATAAAGGTAGACTTGGGTATTCTTAGTATTTATTTTTCAATAGTTCATTCGCAACTTTGCTGTCAATTTATGCTAATTGAGCTCAGTAATTAACCGTGCTAAGCTTTTATCAATAGTAGTTCTAGTATTATTTTTAATTATGCCCCAATCGCAATTATAATAGTAGTAGGGGGAGGGTTACGGCTTTATTTAGCTTCCCATTCCATTGTTTTTATTGTCTTTAAGTATCTGTTCTAATGCTAGGTCTTTTTTCTTCTATCAATCTCTCGTTTTTTTTATTTTTTTTTGCTAGTCTTTAATTGTTAGTTACTTGATATATATCTCCATTGCTTAACTCTCTCCTAGATTCAACTAACAGCCTATGCTTAATTGCCTATTAATTATCTCTCCCCCTTTCTTTGTCTTAGTTTAATCTTGTTCTCTTAGCTATTAGCAGTTCCTCGTTTAATCCAAGGTTTCCACTAGCTCTATAAGTCCTAGTTTCTATCAATAGTAGTACTGGTAATAGCTTTAATCTAAGTGTCTTTCACTGCTATTAATGGTATTAATTAGCTAATCTAAACATAAGCTGTCTAGGTCTTGTCTTATTATATCCCATAGCTATTAATTAACTCTTAGATTATCCTTATTAGCCAGCCAACTCAACTCCCCCCTGGGGGGGGAGATCTCAATGTCATTTTTCTACTTCCCAATAGCGTTAATTACCATTTTTTTAAGTAACTGTTCTAATGTTAAGCCTTCCTTTTTAGACTCGCGTTTTTTGCTAGCCCATAATTGTTTTGTTTTTAATTGTAGTTTTGGTACCGCCCCCTTTGCGCTGCCTAATTTTTAGGTACGGTGTTTAATTTCCCATGATTATTCCGTTTTCTAAGTTTAACCAACAGCCTATGCTTAATTGCCTATTAATAATCTCTCCATTATTTCTAGCATTAACCTAATCATTTTCTCCTAGCAATAATTATTACCTGTAACCAAGCACTATATAATAGATTAAATTTCAGTTCATCCTTTAATTCCAGGTTTTTGCTAGCCCTATATGTTTTAGTTTTCATCATTAGTAGTCTAGTTATATTTTTAATTAGGTCTCTTACAATTTTATAACTGTTATAATTCCTTTATTCTCTTCAACTTTCTTCTTAATTGTCCCGTTTGTCTTAACTTGTTTCTTAATCCTCGTTGCCAAGGCTTTTGACAGGCTCCCACAATCACTCATAGCTTTAGTTATTTTTAATCCGTTATCTTGTACACATGTGCTATCTCAGAGCGGATTGTTTTTTTTTTCTTTACAGGTTCCCACATTCCACCAGTTCAATAGTTAATCTGTCATGTCAGTATGTGGTATGTCATGATCATGATATATTGGTTTTATTGTGCTTTCAATCTACTATCAGTGTACTTTATACTCGTTGCTGAGGTGCTCTGAGGGTCCATTGTTATCACTAATGGGATTCTAATCCCCTTATCATTTAAGTCTCTATTTACCTGGTTCATTTTTTCGAGATCTGTCTATTATTTGGATAATAGCCTGTTATAATTCCACTTCCCCTGGGGCACGCTATAATCCAGCCTGTTGTGTACATCTGTCATTTGTTAAATTAGTAATTGTATTTCAAGAGTCTTTATTTATCTCTCAGTCTACGATCTGTTTAGTCTAATCAATCTTGGGGGCTGACTTGTCATGAATTCTATTCTACAAAGGGTAATCTTGGATTTATTGCCTGGGAATTCTTATCTTGGGGGGGGGGGGTCCCATTCCCTTTTAATCATCGCCAAATTGCTCCTTATTTATTTTTAATTATTTCAGTTGCTCTCCGTTTAATTATAACCATATCCCACTTCCTATTATGCTTCTTTGTCAAGCAACCCAATGCCGCTTCTTAATTTTATTTGACTATGTTATTAATTTGTTAAACTTTTCATTTCTAAATAGCTTAATCGCAGTTCACTGTCTAACTTCTGCTATTTTTACTCAGTAATTAATGCTTTATTAAGGCACTCTTGTTCACTTACTTCATTAGCAACATTCATCTCCAATAGTTCAACATGCTATTTTTTAGCAATAATTAACAGCCTTGTCTAATTGCCTATAATTAACTTCCCCCCCCCCCCGACTTGCCTTAGTTTTTAAACAATCTCTCATAGAAATAATTTTGTCTAGTATCCATAAGCTTCAGTAACTGAATTAAATTCCAGTCCTTCTACTACACTGGTGAAAACAATTAAAGGGACAAATGGTTTTTTTACAATTAAAAAAAAACATAACAAAGAAAATAAAACCAAACTTGGCCAAAATATCACCCGATGCAAGACTAATGCAAGGAAGAACAAAAATGGGCGCAACCTGCATCCTAAATAAGGAAATTGGGCAAGTGCCTTTCACAGCAGACGACTGACACTATGTCAGTCAGAGAAAAACATGTCTTACACTCTGTGAGTCAAATGGAAACATGTCTAATAAGGTGTGTGATCGCCTTTAACAGCTACAGAACTATCGCAGCGGCGTTTCATACTGCTTACTAATGTCTTTATCGATTCCTGTGGCAACCGCATCCACTTTTGCACCAAGGCACCCTTGAGCTCATCGATAGTCGTGGGAGCTGGTCTTCGAGCTGCACTTGATCATCCAAGGACGTCCCACAAGTGTTCGATGGGATTAAGGTCAGGGGACATCGCGGGCCACTTCATTCGTTGAATATCCTCCGATTCGAGGTATTCGTCTACCAACTGAGCCCTATGTGGACGGGCGTTATCGTCTATAAAAATAAAATTATGTCCATATGCTCCGCACAAAGTCGCACATAGGGTGTAAGAATCTCGTCCCTGTATCGTTGACCTGTCAGAGTACTGTATCAAACACATGGAGGTCGGTACGCCCGTCTGTCATGATATCTGCCCAGACCATCAAACCACCTCCACCATAATGGTCCTTTTCGACAATATTAGAGGGCCGATATCGACTCCCGGGTTCCGTCCATATGAGAACACATCTCGAATCACTGTCCAGATTGAATTGTGACTCATCACTGAAGAGTACTTGCCCCCAATTATCCTGTGTCCAAGACAGGTGTTCTCAGCACCATGCTAGACGAGACTTTTTGAGGTTCCTACTCAAAAGGATGCAGACTGCAGGGCGTCTGGCATACAGGCCACCTGCATTAAGTCTCTGGGTGACTGTTATCCGTGAAATGTATGTTCTTGTTGTATTATACAGGTGACGAGAGAGTTGTGTTGCTGTAACGGACCTATCTCTTTTAGCTAAAACTCTCAAATAACGGTCTTCGGGACGGCGTTGTTGCATTCTTTCGGCCTTGACCAGGTTGGCGGACCACTGTTCCTGTCTCTGTGAATTGTTTCCACAGAGTGGAGACCACATTTCTCGGAACTCCGAGCTGTTTACAACATGTAGCTTGTGATTGGTCGGCCTCGAGTCTTCCAGCAATCCGCCATCTTTTTGCGTCATCTAGACGATGACGACTAGCCATATTAACGCTAGTTTTCAAAAGAAACTAAAAAAACAAGGATTGGGTGCGTCTACGAGCGTTCAAAACGTCCTCACGCTACAAGCATCGGAGAGCGGATGAAGTATCTTTACACAAAAGCGATCGCAGCGTCGCTACCTCATGGCGACGCAGATCACTGCGCAGCAGGTGTGTCCGTAATGAGCTTAATTAACATTTGATACCTTATTTGCGTATTTGCGTATAGACATAACTTATTTTGTTCGTTTTTTTTTAAAAACCATTTGTCCCTTCAATTGTTTTCACCAGTGTACTTCCACGTTAGTGCTAGCTCTAATTGTATTTCCCTTTTTTATAGTAGTTCTTGTATTATTATTAATTATGCATAAATTGCAGCTATAAGTGATTTTTCTCGAGGGGGGGAGGGTTGAACCTTTTTTTAATTTCTCGGCTCTTGCTAGGTTCGAACAGTTCATTAATTATTTCTATAGATTTAGTACTGCCCAGCCTAACCTATTTATTTTATCAACTTGACTATGTTTTGCTAATCTTGGGATTTCAGTGTAATTGTTATTTTAACAACTATTTGTTATACTATCCTCTTCGTATGGCTATCTTTATTGCACAATTTTTTGTATATTTTGGGTATTACCCTAGATGCTTTACTATTCAGTCAACTTATTAGTGTTTTAATTTTACTAGGATGCTTTGAGTTCTCTTAGTTTTTATTTCTCTTAGTTTAATCGCAGCTTAATTGTCCAATTCCTGCTGTTCGTCCAAGTTTAGCGCTATTTGCAGTTATAACCGTTAATCCATGGTGGGAAGGGGGCTCCTCGGTCTTTTTCTGCTTCTCTTTAGCGTTAACTTTAATGTTTTTAAAGTATCTGTTCTAATGTCAAGTCTTTATATGAATTTCTCGGCTTAAGCCAGGTTCTAATAGTATTTTTTTAACACTTAATAAGTTCGCTAACTAACTTCCCTTGCTTAAAGTCTTTCCTAGCTATGACACCAGCCTTTGCTTAGTTGCCTAGTTTCCAGTTATGTACTTTTAATCCATTTTTCTACTTTAACAACTTGTTTTGACTATCCTATTTCGCCATTAATGGGGTATCAGCGTAATTGCTATTTTAATTACTTAACTGGTTGTTGTGTCAACCTCCCTGCCCGACTATTTTTAATATTTCAATTTTTGTTTCCCTAGGGTAATACTTTATATGCTTTTGTATTCTAGTCAGCTAATTAGTGTTTTTTTTAGGCAGATTTGGGTACTTTTAGTTTTTATTGCTCTACAGTTTAAACGCAGCTTTATTGTCATTTTCCGCTAATTGCTCCCAGGTTTTATCGCCTTAGCTTTTACCATTAGTAGTTCCAGTATCTTGTTTTTTTTTTTTTGGGGGGGGGGGGGTTAGGGCCTTATTTTGCATCCCACCTCCGTGTTTTTTTTTTTTTTTTGGCCTTTAAGTATCTGTTCAAATGTTAAGTCTTTTTGAGCGTCATTAAGTTACTTTCATTGTACTTTTGCCAGAACTACTCCTCTTAGTTTTTAATTTAACTCTTGGCCTCTGGGGAGGGGGGGTAGTATGGTTCTTGGATTATGTAATGCGCTCACCATTTTCCCTCTTTGGTTTTTTTTTGTATTTTCTCAGTTTTTATGTTGCAGTTTAGGCAGCTGTTGTTCCGTAGCAGTTTCCCTCTCGGGTTTTTCTAGCTTAGTCAGGCTTACAGCTATAGGATGTTTTTTCTTTTATCAACCCCTGGACTTACGTATCCGGACGTACATGTTGACCTAATCGACGCAGGGACTCAAGGGACCTTGTGCGGTACGAAGCGCTCTGGGTACACTCTGTAAGTCACTCACTTTCTCTCTTAGGGGTCCACGCACCGGGAACGCTCATGTTGACCTAATCGACGTGGGACCTATGGGACCCATGCGGTCCGATGCCTTTCCGGCGCGTCAACCGGTCCTCAACCGCTTTCACTCCCCCCTTTTTTCTTTTTTCTCTTACCTCTTGGACTTAAGCACCCGGACGTACATGTTGACCTAATCGAGGCAGGGACCCAAGGGATTCTGTGCGGTACGAAGTGCTCTGGGTACACTCCGTAAGTCACTCACTCTCACTCCTAGGGGGCCACGCACCGGGAACGTCCATGTTGACCTAATTGACGTGAGGAACTACGGGACCCCATGCGGTCCGAAGCCTTTCTAGCGCGTTAATCAGCCCTCAAGCACCCCCTAGTCCTTTTCTTTCCCCGTGAGGTAGGGGGTTGGTATTAGGTCCTTTCAAAAGGTCAGCCTCCAAGTTTGATTTCTTTGCTCAAGTTTCTGTTGTTTAAAATGTTTTAATATTTTATATTTTTATAACTTTGCTAATTGATGTCACACCTTTTAAATTTTCTATCTTAGTGTGCACTGTACACCGCATACGAAACTTTAGGGCATTGGCGTTTTTCTATGGGGATTCCACGCATGAGGGGGAACTCTCTTGGGAAACCCTGCTGCGGTGCGGGCATTAATAAGGGCATAAAGATAATCTGCGAAAACGCAGAAGAAGCTTCGAAGATCAAAGAAACACTGACGGAAAAAAATGAAGAGAGCGAAGATATAGCTGTGAAGACAGCAAGCATAAGGAAGAAGAAAGTAAATATTTTTAACATCCCAGACCATGTGACAGAAGCCCAAATCAAGCAGAAGATTGAGAATAGGATTGGATTTGACCCGCGACGCGCAGACGATGCGGTCACTCTGTCCAGGCACACGCTGGCCCGCGGGGGAAAATACCAACAGGTCCTGCTCCCTGAACCACTGGGAGATCGCCTGCTTAAGGCAAAGACGATCTGCCTGGGGTTCAGGGAATTCCCAATTAGGCTTTTCATCAGCATCATCCGCTGCCACACATGTTTAGAGTTCGATCAAAGGATTGCAACAGGCCCCAGAGGTGTTCCAAGTGTGCGGGAGAGCATGTGCATACAGAGTGCAGTACGGACAGAGTCTGCTGCATCGCGTGCTACAACTACAAAATCAACATGAAAGGATACATACCAATCGACAAGGATACGAAACATCCGCTGAACTCGGGTGCATGCTGGGTGCATGCTGCAGACAGAAGAGGGCAAGGCACTGTCTAAAGGCGTTGAGGTACTCACAGGGAGGGTGACGATCAATACGTTTGGTAACCAAGAGAGGCTAGTGACGAGGTCGCGAGCAGACATAGAAAGGAAAAAACGCTACAATGCGACACGTCGACACCACAATGGCCATAGATAGTCAAAGATTGACACGCTCAAGGAGCGCGGCCATCAACACCAACTCCACTAACGTCACCCTCCACTTACAAACAGCCCCATCTTCACCCTCACACACAACAATAGACACGAAAACGGCAGGCCTGTACACAAACAGTAAACCTAACTCAACAGTTACTCAAGATGACTCTATTAAATGCATTAAAATAAATCTTCATGGTCGAAGTAGGGCAACGGATTGCCTGGGGGGTCTCGCCGAAGCGCGGGGCTTCCAGGTGATACTACTGCAAGACTTCCACCAACACAAAAAAACTGGGAACATCACAGGGTTTAACCAAAAGAAGTGGAACATAACGAAAACACCATCCAACAAATCACCGATAATCACCAAACTAGGAACTAAACCTATGACAATACTCGCGAAAGAATTCACCACTGCCATAACATTAGAAAAAAAAATACAACCAATTTACAATAATCAACGTATACGCTCCCCCGTCAGCGCACTTCCCAAACGTACTAACAGAGATCGAAGAAGCTATGAAAAAAGCGGTGGGCGAAGTGCTGCTGACGGGGGACTTCAACGCACACTCCACAGCCTGGGGATATGAAGACACTGACCAAAAGGGCAGGGAACTCACAAACTTCCTCCTGCTACACTCCATGTTCGTCCACAACCCACCAGACGCCAAACCTTCATTTAGAGTCTCCCGGAGAGCTCCGGACGGGAGGCTGAGGGAATTAAGGGACTGGCCGGAGTTAACCATAGCCACGGTCCTGTCGTCCTGGGCAACGACATCAGTGATTGGCAAGTCAGCGACGAAACCTCACTTAGTGATCACTGCTACATTACTTACACAATCAAAAATCATAAAAACATAGACTACCAGAGACATGGTCTCCAAACCAAGGTAGGAAAACATGCCAAATTTGATAAATTCATTAGAAAAATAAGAAACAAATACATAAAAGAACTCAACAAAGCGACAACAGAAGACCAACTGGACAACATTACACTGAGACTGCAAAATGAAATCACAACTATAGCTTTCACGTGCTACAAAAAGAAAAAAACACCAGTGATCACTGCTCCACCGTGGTGGACAGACGAAATCAAAACAGCCAGGAACAAGGTTAGGGCTCTCAGGAGGAGGTATCAAAAACAAACTGACGAAAACCTAAAACTACAACAACACACAGTTTTAAAAAAAAGGGCCAAACTCAAAAAACTGATAAATAAAACCAAATCAAAAACATGGAAGGATTATTGCAGTAAAACAACGGACACCTACGGAACGCACTACAAATATGCGAGCAACAAAACCACGGGACCAGTGAAACTCGTTGACATACTAAAACAAGATGGCACAACAACCATAAAACAAACATTAGCACATTTCCTAGACAACCTGTACCTAACAGACAGTTCAACACCACATACTATCAAGGCAGACAAAAATTCATTGGAATACGCAAAACCACCAGCAATAACTAAAGCGGAACTCAATAGAATAATAAGAAACATCAAACATAACAAGGCGCCAGGGTACGACTACATAGACTATAACCTAATTAAAAAAAATACATACAGCATCTCCACGACTACTACTAACTCTGTTTAACACGTGTCAAAAACTAGAATATTTTCCCAAATCATTTAAGTTAGGCGTAGTCGTACTCTTCGATAAACCAGGCAAAGACCCAACTAACCCAAAAAATTATCGACCAATCTGCCTACTACGAGCGTTAGGGAAAATGCTAGAGAGAATAATCCATGGGAGAATTAACTACCACCTATACAAAGAAAAATATTTGAGTAACAAACAATACGGGTTCAAACAGGGGACTTCAACAGAACATGCACTAGAAAACCTATTAAAAACAGTTAAAGAAGACGGCAAAAACAATTATCAAACACTCCTAATAGCCATGGACATCAAAGGGACCTTTGACAACATAAGATGGCCAATTCTAATAAATAATTTAACCACTTAACCGGCAATAGGTATGGGGAAACAGTGTTTTTGCACTCGACTTATCTCGGGGCAGACGGTTAAGTGGTTAAAACAGTCTCCCTGCCCGGATTACTTAGTGAACTGGATAGTGAGTTTCCTCCAACAAAGATTTGTTCCATTAGAAGAAAACGGTATCAAGATGACAAGACAAACTTATGGCGGTTGCCCCCAAGTCAGTTGACTAGGCCCGCTTCTGTGACTACTAATTGCGGAAACAGCTCTCAAAAAACGCTGGGGAAAAATGTAAGAATACAAGCCTTTGCAGATGATTTCATAATAATTCTGAGGGGTAGGTTTAAAAGACAAACTAAAAAGAATATTAAAAGAATTTAACGACTGGCTAGAGGAAAACAACTTAACATTAAACAAAGAAAAAACTGAATTACTATATCTAAACAGGGGCCACTCATGGAACCTTTCAACAGCAGACCCAAACAGCATAGAGGGAATAGAGTTAAATGGTCAGGAACTACATGTCAAGGAACAAATTAAATACCTAGGGGTCATACTCCATAAAAAACTAAACTGGGAACCACACTGTCAAACACATGCCGACAAGGTTAGAAAAAACTTCAAAAACCTAGTATACATGACAGCTAATGGATGGGGTCTTAAACCTAACATATTGAAAATTTGGTACAACACAGTAGTTGAGAAGACGCTAACGTACGCGGCCCCGATTTGGGGGCACAGCCTTTCGAAGAGGTGTAAAGAAATCCTCTCGAGCTGCCAAAGACACTTCGCACTGGCCATCGTCAGGGCCTACAGAACGGCCCCAACCTCGGCACTACTAGGACTTGCTGGCCTGATTCCAATTCACCTTAAAGTAAACTATGAAGCGGCATACTGCACAGTCTTAAGATTAAGAAAAAATGCAACAATACACAACAAAATCATCTTTCACAGAGAATACACTCAGAAAGTAAACATATGGCAAAACCACCGGGCAGAAACAATTGAACCACGTATAGGTTACAACCCAAAAGACACATGCATATATACAGACGGCTCAAAATTGGAATCAGGTGCTACAGGCTCGGCTTTAGTAGCTTTCAAAAATAATAAAAAAAAGACTTGGTCAGTGCCACTAAGAAGTTGTAACAGCGTTTTCCAAGCCGAACTACTGGCTATACATAAAGCAGTGGAATGGAACAATTCATTGTGTGAGCCATACAGCATTAGGTCGGACTGCCAATCAGCAATAGGTTCATTAAGCAAACCATTCAACACCAGTGACACAGTCATCAAAATACACAACCTAATCAAAGATTCAAGAAACAATTTTAAAATCAGCTGGATCAAGGCGCATGTCAGCATCCAGGGAAACAAAGAGGCCGATGTGTTAGCCAAACACGCAGCTCTAAACCAGAACAATGAACGTGCATACTACCTGAAAAAACCTATTTCAAAACTAAAAAGAACACTAAAAGACTTAACAACTGAACAGTGGCAGTTCGAATGGGACTATGGGGACACAGGCAAGGAAACTTACCATTACTTTCCAAAAGTAGACAAAAATGGATTAGTTAGCGACTACCTACTCTCACAACTTTACACAGCTCATGGAGCATTCCCAGAATACCTCCACAGATTCAAGAAGGTGCACACACCGGACTGTGATTGCGGTTCGGAGGGTACGCCCAAACACTACCTGCTACACTGCCCACTCACACAAGCAGATCACCTAGCAAACATAACAACAGAAAACGAAAAATTATGGCATAAACAATTAGCAAAAAATAAACACGTACAGAGAAAGGCAAAAATCATAATAAGGTGGCTCCAAGACAAGTGCGACAACATCACGTCACTCATACATCAGAACGCATAGACAAATGACCACACTTACAAAAAAAAAAAAAAAACTCTCAATCCTCTACTACAGCTACTAATCCTTCATGTACCCGAGCGCATTTTTGTGTTATATGTTATTAAATGTTAATATATATATATATATATATATATATATATATATATATATATATATATATATAAATATATATATATATATATATATATATATATATATATATATATATATAATAGCCTAGGATCCCTATCGCCAAAAAAAATATAAAATAGTGTATTTTGTCTTATGTCCCAGCAGTGTGCGGTAGTCGTGCGATATCAGCAGTATCCAAGGCCCGAAACAGGTACCCCGCAGATACTTCCTGCAAGAACGTCGCAAGAAATCACGGATCTGCAAGTCGCACACCATGACATAGTAAAAAGCTTCATCCGCCTCCGGCACTGCTTGTCCGTCCTATATGTTATTAAAGGAAAAATGGCCTAGGTCTAAAAACCTACGGTCAACAATAAAAAATCATAAAATGTTAAAATAATGATATATCTTATGATCTCAGCAGTAAGCGGTAGTCGTGCTGTAACAGCAGTATCCACGGCCCGAAACAGGTGCCCCGCAATAATACCATTGTAAGCACGTCGGATGACATCTCGGATCTGCAAGCTGCACATTATGACAAATCAAAAAGCTTCATCCGCCCCCGCCTAACTGCTTGTCCGTCCAGATCTAATCAACATAAGATATATATTTAAAAAAAACCAAAAGGGAATTCACGGGTAGTGCTTGGGTTAAGTAAACTCACCGGTTAATTTAAGGTTAGTACAAAGATTATCCAAACTGAAGGTAGATTGTGGCGGGAGTGATAAGTGTAATACTAGCTTAGCCACTCTAGCTACAAGCTCAACCATTCCCCCCCAATTAACAGCCATAAAGTCAACTATCTAATCCTCACCTCCATAAAAGCCAAATAGACAGCAGTTACAACTTAAAAAGCTTAACGTTAACAGGTTTCTCAGGTAAGCAGTACAGTAAACAATATTATTGTTACTAACCCATTTACCTTCTAGGATTCCCTCCCCTTGGACCTGGCTAACGAAATTTTCAAGTTGACCTATTCGACGCAGGGACTTAAGGGACCCTGTGCTGTCCGAAGAGATTCGAAAGCACCAATCATGTCCACTGCACCAGAACTGTACAGGTTGACCTCATAGACGCAGAGACTCAAGGGACTCTGACCGGTCCGACACCGTTCTGGTACCCCCTCCCTAGTGGACTAACGCCTCTCAGGCTTTCAAGTTGACCTCATTAACGCAGGGGCCCACGGGACCCTGTGCGGCCCGATGAGCAATGGGAAGCAACCTACTAGCCCACCTACCCCGAACCGCACACGTTGACCTCATCGACGCAGAGACTCAAGGGACTCTGTGCGGTCCGAAACGTGTTCGGGTCGCATATTTCAGATGTGTATATTGCTGGGACGATTACTGTTTCTAAACCAATAGGAGAGCGTCATTATCACGGTCAAGTACACGCCCACACAGTTTGATTGACAGGAACTCGTGGACAATTGACGGTACTAATTATAACGATAATCTGTTGCGGATGAAAGTGAGCTGACTGGCTGAATGGTTAGAGCGTCGAGCTTGAAACCGGAGGATATGGGTTCGAGTCCATCGCGGGCCGAGAGTCCGTTGGTGATTTTTTTTTAATTATTGGAGGCTGTCTTTTATTAATAAATAAGACATTTAAAAAATATTTCAAACCCTTTTAATATTCTAAATATCGTTCCAAAATGATTTATATATATATATTAAACAAATGGGAAAAAAGTATTCTGCGAAAATATCCGTATAAGCAAAATTCTTACTTTAATTTTTATTTTTTTATTTATTTATTTATTTCAGGATCAGAGGAAGTATAATTTCTAATTGAAGTAAATGAAATTCAGTCATTTTGAAAAAAAAAATTCTTTCGTACCTTTAATTTTTAATTACCGAGTACAAATTCAAACAATCCGAGTGCAAATAAATAATAAACACACACGATCAATTGTCCACGAGTTCCTGTCAATCAAACTGTGTGGGCGTGTACTTGACCGTGATAATGACGGTCTCCTATTGGTTTAGAAACAGTAATCGTCCCAGCAATATACACATCTGAAATATGCGTTCGGGTCTTTTTTCGCTTGTTTTTTTTCTAGTGACAGTACGCCTCTTTATTAGGTGCATTTGGACTCTGTCCGCATGAGCTACCGGACCCGCTACAATGGGACAGCCTATGAAGCATTTTTTTTTTCTTTTTTGGGGGGTACGGTAGAAAGGCGGGATCTCTTCACCACCAGCAGCGATTCGACTGCCTTGCATTTCGGCCCGAAAATTCTCCCTTCTCTGACACTACTTATTTCAGCCATTTAAGTTTTGGTTATTTATTTTACTAAATCTCCCTCAAAATTGTCCCCCCTGTTGTCTGCAAAGGACATGCGAACATCTCGGCTCAAAAATTTTAGCTCCAGCCTCATTTTACTTGGCACGGCAAGTGGGAGTGATGTGCGGCGCCAAACTCAGTACTTTCAAAAAGGCAATAAACTACTAAGACCAGCAACCGTTAGCCACAATCAGCCGACCTCGGCACTTGTCTGCGTCGATCGCCCCCACTCTGCCAGCTAAAATTCCATCATGTACGCTAATGGCACCTGGTGCATGTAAAATCCGCCGTGGGTGCAAAGCCCTCCAAGTTACCTATGAATTATACCTCTGGAGGTGCCTTGCCAGGTGAAGGTCTCGTCATCTGATCAAGGCTCTAAATTACGAGACCATCTTGCGAAGCCATGTGCAGTTCATCATTTAATGCCGCTTCACGGCAATTAGGCGGTCGTCCACCCCGATACCAGGTATCTAACCCGTTAAGCTGAGATTATTAATTTGGCAGGTAGGGGCCTGGTCATCGGTTAGAAAGAAAGAAAGTTTTCGTTTAAAGAAAGTATTCTAGATATATTAGATTCGTTTGAATATATTTTCGCGAACATTAAAGAAATTGTCACAATCTAGTATAGTAATAAAACGATGATTAATAAATTCATATTCAAATCTCAGCATAAACAGGTTTCAAAATACTTTATTCAAATTTTGATTAGATTTTGTTTTATAATAAGGAAGTAAAAATATAAAAAATATAATACTGATATCTATGAAAAGTATTTGTATATTTAAATGCGGATACACTGTAATGTTTACATATAAATATCTTGAAAAATTCTAAATCTTTTTACAAAACCACATTCTTACAATAGATTTTATTTAATCTTTATTTAATAAAATTTTATTATTTGGTATCAAAAACAGTATTTATTTTATAGAAAATATCTGAAGTATGGATAAATTATTTATTTAACGAATTATGTAAACATTGTGAAATTACACATTTCTATTTACTAAGATAAAAACGATACTTACAAATCTGCGATGCAATTATAATAAAATATATAAAACATTTAATATTATAAAACAAAATAAAATTCCATTATGTTTAGTTTTAAAAGATATTTAAATATAAAAACATAAAATTTTACATTTTATGTTATTTACTTTAGGGAAATTTGCACATTTTGTGCAATGAATATATATATATATATATATATATATGTATATATTCCTTTTTTTCTCATTTTCATTTGAATAATCCATATTAGTAGCATATTAGCTAAAATAAGGCTTTTTATTTGAACAAAGAAGGTGGATGCTGTTTTCTATTAATAAAAAATTGAAGTAGGAATTTTGGAGACATTTTGTGTTTTATTATACATATATTAAACTCCGAAACGTGTTTTTTCGTACATACGATAATTTGAAGTGAAATGCTATGTTGTACAAAGCGCAGTATTACCTAGTATTCATATTAACAGGCGTTATATGGAAACGCCGTTCAGTTGTAAGCAAGATGGCATCCTACTGACAATTTAACATTTGTTTGCATTCTTTTTAAAATCTTTTAAGAAGTGCTTTTGTGTTGCTATTTTTATCTTAACACTTCAGATAAGTGTCCAAAATATTGTAAACGACTTTTTTATTATTCTAAAGAAGAGAATACTGGTACATGGACGACCTGCAAAACATAAAGGATAGCCGGTTCCCCCTTTTTTTCTTGGTCAGTGAGGAGGCCGATGTTTTACCCAATACTTTGAGATGAGTCGTCGAAATATTTTGGGAACAAAATGCAGGTAGATTTCTCTCGCGTTAAGACGCTGATATTCTCACTTGTCAGCCAGTCATTGTCTAGTTGTATCTTCATTGTTTCAAATTACACTTTTCTGTTAACTAACTTGTGGAAGATTTTAATCAGGTAATTTAAAACAGTGATTAGATCGTGATTTTAATCAACTAATTAAAAAGATCATTGATTAAAATCATAAATTTTCAAAATGTTTAAAATGACATAAAATATAATAAAATCTAGTGAGCGTAATTAAGTGAACGTAATTTTAAAGGTTTTTTTTATCGATATTATGATTATAAATAAACTGTATTGCCTTTTTAAATCATTGCTTAATAATTATTCATTTTAATAATTGACAAAAATTTGATGTAAAATGCAATTGTAAATAATTTTAATAAATATAAATACCGGTAATATATACTATAGTTTTAAATAACAAAGGGTTCCTTCTTCTTAAGAACTAGGCTCGCTAACAACCATCCAGACACCCCAGATTTTAAAAACAAGCTAAAGTGATCTGCATTGAAAAGATTACAGAAGATTAGCTTATAATTAAACGACTAGTGGCTATCCCTTGCATTTACATTTCCATTCATTTTTCTTTATTAATAGATTCTAAGACCAAATTAATTTCTGTCGAAAACTTAACGGGTATTTTAATAGTGTATTAAATAAGATAAAATCACCAAAAAAAATTATCTCGTATAAAATGAATAAGTAAACAATCTTATACATATGCTAAAAGAATATTTTCCAATTGGATCGGTTACATTTTGTTAAACTGTTAATTTTCAAAGTTCATAAACAAATGTGCATTTTTTGCCGCTCTGAGGTACTTATGAAAAGAACAAAGGGGGGGGGGGATATGAAAAACACTCGACAAAATTCTCCACTCTAACATAATTTATCACAGTGACCTTATCCTTTTTAAACTTATTATACATATTTTTTAAAAGTAGGCATTTTTTAGAACAACAAATCTTTTAAATGATAAATAGGAGGAACGCTTTTTTTTTATTAAATAATAATTTGTTCTTTTATTAAAATGCCAACGTTCTTTTTGTGTATGATTTTCTAACATTTAGTATGTTAACAACTTTTATTTGTCTAAAATTTTAAAGTTGCTTTTATTTAGTTCATTATGATTTATACTGTTTATTATTTACTGATATAGATTATTGTTTACATTGAAATCCAGATGTTATCTTAGCCCTAGATAGTTGGTCATCTTACCTATACCTTGGAGTAAAATGCCGAAATCCGATTTTTTAAAACGAATTTTTCGATGCTTTCTACAATGACTCAAAATAAAATGTGTTTTTATGTGATACATAAGAGTACAAACTTTAATAAGAAATCAATGAATAATATACAAAAACAACAAGAGTTTTTCAAAACAAATAAATCAAAAACTAGGTCATTTTCACGCATTTTACCCAACAAAAAATGTTTTAATTTTCAAAATATGGAAAATTACATAAAAATATTTTTAAAAAAAATGACAAAAAATCACTGCAATATATTGAAAATTATTGAAATCATTGAAAATTATTGAAATATATTCAATGTTTGTTTTCGCCTTTATTTATGTAATAAATATTTTTAATTTCACAGTAATATTAAATATTTAAATGCATGACGTGTGAAATAATCTTGTAATACAAGATTATTACACATAATAATAGCTGTTAAAAATCTTTTTGAAGTGAAAATAATTCAAACGATGGCTATTACTTAAATTAAAATAGTCGTAAAATATTTTTTTGGTACCAAAACTATTTATTTATTAGTATTGTTTTCTTAATCCTATTATACTGATATTTATTTAATGGGTCTGTTACAGATTGAAATTGTTTCATGATTGTAAACTGGCATTATTTTTAATTGCAAATTTATTCTTTATTTCTATTTAGATGTACATTATTTTGTCAATATTTAGAAAATCTAATTGTATCACTCAATTGAATAAAAAGTCGGAATTGGCACGTCAAGAGTAGCAGATGCTCAACGTTGGTACTAATAATCAGTTTTATAAAGATGCTAAACAAATTTAATTTCTAATTGGATCGATTGCATTCAGTGAAACATTAGGTTATATAATCATTTTCCAAAGTTCATAAACAAATGTGCATATGAGGTATTGCTGAAAATGAGAAAGAGGCGTATGAAAAACAACAGCAAAATCCTTGAGTCTAAGGCATTTTATCAGAGTGACTTTATCGTATTTATGTGCGTTCGTAATTATGTTAATACATTGCACCTATAGTCGTCGTGCAATCCGTCCGTCTGTCCGCATATAACAACGCAAAAACTTTCCAACCGAACCATTTGAAATTTAAAATATAGAATTATTACATAATTTTGTCGAGTCATTTCAAATTTTATGAAACTCCTGTCGATAACTCATTTAAAACATTCACAAAGTCAATAAAAACTCATATTTAAAAAACTCTATGAACTGTATTTATTTAACTGGCTCACAACATAGCCGCTAGCATAGCATGGCTACGTTCTCTTAAAAAACATTCTATGAACTCATAAAAACAAACGCAGACGATAAAAATCGTTGCCAAAAATACACAGAATAAATACGACCGAACATACCGGCCCCGTTGAATGATTTTCATTCAACCACAATTATAATACATTATTACACATGAAATTTTTAAATAAATAATACAACACATACTAATAAACAATAAATAGCAAATTAAAATGAATAACAATTACTTTTCCAAGGGTAATAAACATATTTTTGACACTGGTCTCTTAAAAAACCCTCTTTGTGTTTTCACTTTTACTACTCTAATAATTCCATCATTACCTGGAAACAACTCTACAATTCTACCTAGAAGCCAATTGCAAACAGCAACATTGTCCTCTTTTATAATTACTAAATCATTTATTTTAACATTTTGTTTTTCAAACATCTAGAATTCTGCAATCATTATGTAGTGATGTGCACTCATGACATCTTATACTCAAATTAAATTTACTCTAAATGATGCAAGAATTTTATCTCTTTTCTCGTATTTTATCTCAAAATAACTCAGAAACACTTTATTTAAAAAGTATTTAAAGATTGAGAAACTCGATTTTATCAAATCAAACTCTAACATTCTGAACAAAATGGATGTCATTTAAATAACTCAAATTATACATATGCACTCTCAATACACATTTTGTATTAATACTTTCTCTCATAATACGTAATATATTCAATAAAATAGAAATTATCTCAATTTTACATATGTACACTCAAAATAATTATATACCAACTATATATAACTCAAAATATCTTATAAAACACATTGCATTAAAAAAAAAAAACCTTTTATAAAAATTATAACATAAAGTAAGCAACAATTATAAATTGATTCTCTAATATTCCTCGACCATTTAAAGGTTAAAACTGCTGCCTAAACTCAAAAAGTAAAACTTGTATACTTAAAAATAAATATCGTTTATGAAAATATTCTACTATCATCTGAGTAAATTTACTTTTATTATGTCGTAAAATTGGAAATTTTTGGTTATCATTTAAGTTACTGTTTGCTAACCTACCTCCTACTCTAAGAAGACCTGCTTTATCAAGAAATGGGTGAAGATTTCTTATCTGACTATTATTATTTACCTCACCTGATTTTTGCAAGGATTTTATTTCCTTGTCAAAAAATTCTCGTTGAACACTTTTTAACAAAAAAGTTTCTGCCTTGTTCGGCTCCTCGAGGTCTAAAGGAACCTCTTTTCTTTCTTATTTACAAATGCTAAGAAACCTGAAAATAAATCCTAAAATACGAATTATCTTACAATAATTATTACTTAAATCAATTATATCATGCACAAAGGTATTATTAGAAACTGTAAAAAAAGACATGTTTTTAAAGTCATTAGTTTTAAAGTTTTTCAGTTCTTTTGAAATGTCATTGGAATCAACTGCTTCAGGTATGGTTGTATTTGGATAGTCTTTTTCTTTTAGGAACATTGGGCCACTCCACCACAACTCATTTGAGATTAGCTTATCAGGATTAATTCCTCTTGTTAGAAGATCTGCTGGGTTATGTTGAGAAGGAACATGTCGCCACTGCATCCCTTCAGTTAGCTCTTGTATCGTTGAAATTCTGTTCGCAACAAATGTTTTTAGTATGTACGGTTCTTTTTTAATCCATGACAATACTATCATAGAATCTGACCATAAGAAGATTTTGTTTATATTGATCTTGAGAGCAGAAATCACACGTTTAATTAGTTTTGATAATAAAACAGCTGCACACAGCTCAAGTTTGGGGACAGTTAATTGCTTTAAGGAGGGAACTCTAGACTTACTTGTCACTAATTTCACTGACATTTCTCCAGATTCTGATACTGATTTGCAGTAAATTACTGCACCATAGGCTGCTTCGGAAGCATCGCTGAAACCATGTAACTCGATTATAATAGCATTTTTCAATAAAATAAACCTACTAATTTCAATTTTGTTAATTAACTGTAGATTATCTGAAAACTCTCCCCATTCCTTAGCTTCTTTTTCCTGTAACAAGTCATCCCAATTTAATTGCAATAACCACAATTTCTGCATAAATATTTTCGCTTTAATTATAATAGGAGATACTAATCCAAGAGGATCAAACAAACTTGATAGAATTGATAACACTTGTCTTTTAGTGACATTTACCTCATTATGAATTTTTACATCGAAACTTAAACAATCTTTTCTCGATTTGCACAAGACACCTAATGTTTTAGATTCTTCTGAATCACCAAAGGGGTATATCTTGTCATTTGTTTGGTAAAGTTGTGGAGCATTACTGCACCATTTATGTAATAACATTCCTCCGCTGTTTAAAATTTCTATTAATGGATTTTGGAGCTCTAATGCAGAACTTAAAGAATCAGATCCAGATAAGATGTCATCCATATACATGTCTTCTCTCAGCACGGGTGCTGCTAAAGGAAACTTGCTTTCTTCATCCCTAGACAATTGAAGTAGTGTTCTCATGGCCAAAAAGGGTGCACTAACAGTACCATAAGTAACAGTAGTTAGTTCAAAATTCCTTATTGGTTCGTTTACACCTTCTTTCCATAAAACTTTTTGTAGTTTCCTTT
Source organism: Maratus speculifer (assembly GCA_964019185.1). Taxonomy (NCBI): domain Eukaryota; kingdom Metazoa; phylum Arthropoda; class Arachnida; order Araneae; family Salticidae; genus Maratus; species Maratus speculifer. The sequence continues at coordinate 171,340,727 of OZ025291.1, forward strand.
GATCTGGATGAATAGAAATTGCTCTATACATTTTTTGAATATCTGCAGTGAAAGCGATAATATATTTTCCAAATCTCAGCATAATTGAGAATAAATCATCTTGTATTACACCCCCATTATACTGAATAGAATTAAGTGAGTTTCCTCTTGTCGTTAAAGAAGAGGCGTTAAAAACTACTCTCAAAGGTGTTGACATACTTTTTTCTATTCCTCTATACACTCCAAGATGGGGAATGTAATAGGATCCATTTTCTTCCTCGCTTTCGTTAACTTCGACCATGTGGCCTAACTGTTGGTATTCTTTTAAAAAATCGGAATATAATCTTAAATACTCGGGGTCCCTTGCTAGGCGATTCCATAAAGAATTCAATTTTTTAATTGCTATCTGTTTAGAACTTCCTAATGTAGTTGGATCTTGTTTTAGGGGCATTTTAACAACGTATCTACCGCTTTTTTCTCGGGTATAATTTTCTACGAAATGTTTTTCACAAATTAAAGTCTCTTTACTTTTTGGTTTTTCTATCTCGATATTTTCTATATCCCAGAATTTTCGAAGTGTTTTATCTAAGTTAATTTCCTTCTTTCCTTGCACCACAATGAACTTTATTTTCATTTTCTATTGGAAAACTTCCAGATACTACAAAACCGAAAACTGTGTCTTGCAGAATAAGATCAGAATTATTAATACGAATCTGTCCCGGTTTTAAAAGTTCATAGAAAATTCCTGCTCCGAGAAGCATATCTACATGTTCTGGGATATTAAATCTCTCATCTGCTAATATTACGTTAGGGAAATCCTGTGCTGAAATTTCAATTGGACGCGAAGGGGTTAAATCTGCAGTTATTTTTGGAACTATCAAGAAATCTAAATTTTTTACAAAACTTCCATCTCTATTGCTTATTGATGCATTAACTTTATGATTTATTACTAAGGTGGCATCATTTAGACCTGACACCAAAATGTTTGTTCTCTCTTTTTTCAAATTCATCATGTCTATTAAATGGCGGGATAGAAAATTAGACTCGCTGCCTACATCTAACAAACACTTTACTCTATATTTAGATCCCGATTCATCAATTAGATAACATATAACAGTTGAAAGTAAAACTTTATTCTTTTTATTCGAATAGTTACTAATAAAAGTTTTCTGAACGAACTCTTCCGCATTAGCGTTTAACATTGATGTGCCATAATTTGCTAGTCTTGAATCTGAACATTCTCCTACATTTATTTTACCTTGTGTATTATGTTCGGAAGAAACAAATTCTTTCACATATGTATTATTATTTGTTTTAGGAAAATGAATAGTTTTATGATGTCGTTTCTTGCAGAAACAAATGTTCTTTGATGTACAATTGGCTACTGGGTGTAAATTTAAACAATTGAAACATAACTTGTTACATTTTATTACATTTACTCTCTCATTAACAGATAACTTTAAATAATCTGGACACTTTGAAAGATGGTGCTGTTTGTGGCACAAAATACAGTTTAATGTTTTAACATCAGTTAAAAATACTTTATTTACACTTTTGGGATTATACTTTCGATTAACACTAAAAATCTCAGTAAGAGATTTTCCGCGTGATGTAAAATATAAATCAATCTCACGGCCTAATTCTTCTGGTAAAAACCATTTATCTCCTTGTCTCACACTAATGTGAGAAGCAGTCTCCTTATCTAATGTTTCATATAATTTATCTGACACAATCAATTGTTTTAGACTCTCGAAATCGGACACATTTCTCAAATTTAGATAATAATTCCAATTGGTCATCAGTCGTGAGGCGAATTGTACATGAGTCTCATTTGGTAGTTTAAAAGCTTTTCTAAATTGTTCTAGGCAAAAGTAAGGTGTTGGTTGAAATTCTTTTAAGACTAATTCTTTTAATTTTTCATAATTCTCGATATCTGTATCGTGTAAATAAGTTATAATGTTAGACGCTTTGTCACCTAATAAATTCAGCAGAATTTCTGCTTTATTTTGTTCCGAAACATTTTTAGTTTTGAAAGCTCGTTCTAAAGAAGAAAAGAAAAAACCCCATCCTTCAGGCTTAGTTGGAATTTTTACAGTCAAAGTTTTAATACTTTTTATTATTTGATCTAACGATTCCATTTTTACTTCACTTTCAGTAATAACAGATTTAGTTTCAGATTTAATTTTAGCTAATTCCAATTCATTTTTTGATCGTTCAAGTTTAATCTTTTCAAGATCAAATTGCCTTTGCTCTTCATTTTTGCGATTCTCAATTATGGTGTTAGCTATTTCTGTTACAAAAGCCGGTTTATTTTTATATATTTCGCTATTTTCAATGATATCGTTTAAATCAGCTATAGTCATTTTATCATTAATATTTAGATTTATTTCAGTGGCTATTTGCCTTAAATCCTCCTTTTTTGCTCCTTTAAACATTGTTTTAAATTTATATATAACAGTACAGATAAGAAAAATCACATTCACTTACTTTAAAAATTCCACTGCACGAAACTATATCGTTTCTTCTTGAACTCGAATAATTCAGAAATTTACGCGTTGCACTTTATTATCGCTGATCCTTCGTGGTCGGCGGACCACAATTTATGTCGATAACTCATTTAAAACATTCACAAAGTCAATAAAAACTCATATTTAAAAAACTCTATGAACTGTATTTATTTAACTGGCTCACAACATAGCCGCTCATGGCTACGTTCTCTTAAAAACATTCTATGAACTCATGAAAACAAACGCAGACGATAAAAATCGTTGCCAAAAATACACAGAATAAATACGACCGAACAACTCCGATGCATAGTTTAATTACAGGTACAATCAAACATAGTCTATTACAATACAGTCAATGTAAAAAAAAAATAATTTCAAGTACATTTTAATGATGTTACATCCTCTCGAACTTAATGCAATTTAAATTCATCTATTAAATATATTCGAAAATATACATTCTGTAGGGTCAATTCATTTCAAGTGGTCCCGAAAAAAAGTTTTTTGGTTGCTCCACCATTTTTAAAAAATCTAAAATTTTTTGTGCAACAACCCTAACAAGATGGAAGTTCAAAATGACTATTATTTTATTTTTATTAATTTTTGTTTGCGCATGGCAGCCACCTTTGTTTTATCGTTTGCAGCAATTTTCTCACATACTAGAGTATACGAAATTGTAAATATCTCATCTGTTATTTTCCCAATTGAAATGGGGTTTGCAGCATTTTGTTCAGAATAAAATAAGCTAAAGATGTGGTGGTAGAATATTTTTTAAAATTAAATTTTTATTGTTAAAATTTTAGCACAAAATGTAAGATTTTTTCCAAAATTTATCCGTTTAATAGAGGAAATTTTTCATGCAAGAAAAAGTGTCAATATGACACACTTTTTTTTTTTTTTTTTTTTTTTTTTTTTTTTTTACAAAGAGGTCAAAGGTACATGTACTTACACACCGAGTTCGAGATCTGGGAGTTGATTTCTCTTTGCGAACAAAATTCCAAAATTTGTCAAAAATTCCAAAAATCGCACTTTTTAGACTTTGATATATCTGGTGGGGCATGAGATAAAAATCTGAAATTACAGCCTTTGGTAGTATTGTATGAGAGTGTTATGTACAAAAAGTTTCAAGAAGGAGATTTGACTACCATCTCAGATATGACGTCGACAATGTGTGAACAAAATACTGCCAAAATACTTTAACCTACTATGTGTTTATTCATACTTCCTATATGTTAAATTACAATTCACTGATGGTGCAAAGTTAAATGTTAATTACAGAGATCGTTTTCAAATGCTTTTCTGTGATTTAAACAGTCGGGAATGTATGCTAAACCAATGTCCATATGAATAAAACTGCTACTAGGTCGGGCCATTTCAAGTGGTGCGGAAAATATTTTTTGATTGCTTGACCATTTTTTAAAAAATCTGAAACTTTTTGTGCAGCAGTTCTAACATGATGAAAATTCAAAATGATTTTTATTTTACTTTTTTTGTGCAGGGTGACTATCTTTGTTTCATCGTGTGATTTTTTTTTCCAAAATCTGTCCATTTACAAGAGGAAATTTTTTATGCAAGGAAAACTGTCAACATAACATAATTTGTTATACAAATAAGTCAAAAGTACTTGTACGAACACACCAAATCCCAGACGTAAAAATTGATTCATCCTTGGGAAAAAAAAATTAAAATATGTCAAAAATTTCGAAAATTGTACTTTTTAGACTCTGATATATCTGGTGTGGTACAAGATACAAATCTGAAATTCTGTCCTGTGTTAGTATTTTATGGTCGTGTTATTCACAAAAAATTTCAAGAAGGAGATTTGAGGGAAAGCTGAGGTACGCAGGTCAGAAAATGTTAAAAAATGCGAGTTCGTTAAGAGAAATGTGATTTATCTTTTTATGATATTTACAAAGAAAATATTGTTTGTTGAAAACAGTTTAATAACAAAATATTTAATTATTTAAGATATTGTATATACTTAACAAAGAGCTGAGAAATATTTTCACACTATTTACGAGAGATATTATGATGCTTCTGAGTCAATGTTCTGAGTCAAATTGTTGTAGTATGATTTCTTATAGGTTTTATTTATCTGGAAAAATAGTGAAGTGGCTAATCATGCATTTTGAATTATTTAAATAACACACACGCAAATGAGAAAGATGTTTTTAATTAATATTTAACTTTGGACCATCAATAACATTTTAGAAGTATTAATAAACACATAGTAGGTTACAGTATTTTGGCAGTTTATACACAATTGTTTATACACATTGTCCACGTCATATCTCAGCTAGTAGTCAAATCTCCTTCTTGAAAGGTTTTGTACATAACACACTCATACAATACTATCAAAGGCTGGAATTTCAGATTTTTATCTCGTGTCCCACCAGAGATATCAAAGCCTAAAAAGTGCAATTTTTGGAATTTTTGACAAATATTGGAATTTTTTTCGCAAAATGAAATCAATTCCCAGATCTGGAACTCGGTGTGTACTTTTGACCTCTTTGTAAAACAATTGTGTCATATTGACAGTTTTTCTTGCATGAAAAATTTCCTCTTTTAAACGAACAGATTTTGGAAAAAATCTTACATTTTGTGCTAAAATTTTACCAGTAAAAATTTATTTTTAAAAAATATTTTACCACCATATTTTTAGCCCGTTTTATTCTGAACAAAATGCTGCAAACGCCATTTCAATTCGGAAAACAAAAAGACGAGATATTTACAGTTTCGTATACCCTAGTATGTGAGAAAATCGCTGCAAACGATGAAACAAAGATGGCTGCCATGCGCAAACAAAAATTAATAAAAATAAAATAATAGTCATTTTGAACTTCCATCATGTTAGGTTTGTTGCAAAAAAATTTCCGATTTTTTAAAAATGGTCGAGCAACCAGTGCTGGGCCACTTGAAATGGATTCACCTTGTACGATCTGTGGTACAAACAATATTTTTTATTAATATACAACGCCACACAAAAGTATTCTATTGCACAATGCTATAGGCGAAACATTTTTCGGGTGGGTTTTTATTCTATTTAAATATTTCATATTTATGAAAATGATATACGTTTCTGAGGTTTAAAACAAGTTAATTCCTACACAATAAAAAACATTCAGTATTTAAAGGGACATACAAAAGATTTCGGATACTGTATTTCATCTCAAGGGCTGCATATTTCAAAATCTTCGTTATAGTATGAATACAACTTATTTGCTACGTCTGATGTGTAATTTGCGACTAGTTAAACGTGTTATACATTTTTAAAAATATGCAAACTATGGATATACAATAATTTTAAATGTCAAATGGAACATAGGCCCATTTTACAAATAATAGCTTGCTCTTCTATTAAAATGTCAACGTTCTTTTTTTTGTAATTTTCTAATATTGAATGAGTTAACATCTATAGTATGTCTAAATATTAGAGTTGCTTTTCTTCATTTCATTATGTTTTATACTTCATCAAAACATTATTACTTACATTGCAGTAATATAAGGCATCTTACCACTAGATAGGTGGCCATCTTAACCATATCTTGGGGTACAATTCTGAAATGCAAGTATTTACAAAAACAAAATTTTCAGTAATTTCTACAGTATCTGTGAATTGAAACATATTTTAAAGTCATACGTAAGAGTACAAACTTTAATAAGAAATCAATGAATAACATAAAAACAATAGGATGTTTTTTTAAACAATTAAATCAAAAACTAGGGATACTTCATTCAATTTACCCTATAACAAAATATATTTTAAATTTCAAGAATCTAAAAATTACATAAAATATTTAAAAATTAGACAAATAATCATTATATATTAAAATAGATTCAATGTTTCCTTTTACATTTTTTATTTACATTATAAATATTCTTAGTTGTACTCTTATAATAAATGTTGAAATGCTTGACAGGACTAACAATCCTGTTATATATCTTTAAAAACCATTTTGTAGTGAAAATAAGTCAAAAACTGGCTATTACTTAACACTAGAACCGCCAAAAGGGGTCAAAATGACCCCTGCCAAACTGATAACAGTCGATTCCAACCAGAATTTTCTCCATAAGAAATGGTAAATATACTTAGCACAAAAATAGACTAATTAAATAAGTTAAATAGTTTAAAATTAAAATTCTGGTGAGAAACTCTTTTTCTAAAACTTGAGTAAAATATCTGGCTGTTCTAGTGTTAAATTACCAAAAATGTAAAATAAATGTAATCGTACGCAAGGTATCTATTTATTAGTTTTATTTCCTTAATCCTATTAAACTGGTAGCTATTTAATTGGTCTGTATATATATTGAAATTGTTTCAAAAATGTTTCCCAACCGACGTTTAATTTTAGCATTTTTATTTTGCCTTCAAGGTAACTTTTAATCGTGACAAATCATAAGATATTGCTTATAATAAATTAAAATAAAAACTGAATATTTCAAGGTTTACATTCAATCATTTTATTGAATTCAATCAGTTTTTTATTTTCGAATATATTCCTTATTTCAAATTTACATGCATAACATTTTTGTCCAAATTTAAAAAATCTCATTGTATCGCTCACGTGCATAAAAAGTAAATTATACAGTATATCAATAATATTAAATATCTGTCTTTTAAATTATAATGTAGTTGAAATTCATTAAAAAAATGCAAACATTCTTGGCTTAGTGCGGCATCAGTTCCAGTAAAATAAATTCAGCCACTATCATCTAAAAAATAAATTGTGGCTCTAGAACAAGTAGCTCCATGTCGTTCTTACAAATTTTAGTTTTTAGTTTTTTTTTTTTTTTTAAACCCTAGAAAGTACTAACTACCCCTGGTCATTTCCATGAAAACTTGTCATGTCTGTTACACAGCTAAAAAAAATTATGCTTGTTGGCCACCAATTTTTTTTTTCGAAAAGTTTGCTTCGCGTTATTCAACTGATAAAATATCTCCGATAAAATAGGTCATATTTTTAGGTTTTAAAATTCTGGTTGCTAAAAATCATTGTATGTGACAGACATGACAATTTTTCTTGGAATTTGCTCCATGTTAAAATTCATAGGCGTTCTCCTTTTATATTCTTATTAGGCAAAAAATATTTTAAAATATCGCAAATAAATGTTTACTCAAAAAGTGTGTTTTAGCAACTATAGTTATACTTTATGAAATTATTATAGAAATCAAGTGATAATTTTCCGCAATTCGGTCGATTCATAATACAATGTATAGTTTCAAAACCTTAAAAACTGTAGAATATGAATTCTCGATCATTTCAATTATTCAGTTTATTTCTGAACTTTATTCGCATAACACGGAAATCTATATTTCTAGTTGAGGAATTTAAAAAATAATTAATTATTCGTTCTAGGTGAAAGCGCCCCACCAGTGGCCGCGAGGTTCTGACCTCCAAACTGGTAGACGGTAGGTGCTGGGTTCGAACCCAATCGCGACCGTCGGCCTAACCGTTCGAAGTTTTCCGTGGTTTTCTTCGAACCTTGCGTAAATACGGGTTAGGTTCCCTTAGAAAGACCCCCACGGAGGGCAACCCACCCCATAGGGTCTATATCTCATAGCGTAGATAATCGGCCGGCAAAAATACACCACTACACCATCTAGGTGAAAGCGGTATATTTTCTCTTTTACTGTACACCTTAAAAAAATTTATTATAATCACCAACGACAGTATTCGATAACCTCTTTCAAGCCACCCATTATTCAAAAAAGTGTTGTTTTATATAACCTCTGGAAATAATTTATTTTTGAAATTTAAAGAAGAATTTATAAAAATATATTGTAGCTGCTCGTAACTTTCGATAACGTTTTCGATTAGATTTTACAATGTTTGAATCAGTTCTTAGTGTACAAAAAATCAGTTTTTCGAATGCCATCAGATCTTAATCATAGCTGCCAACATACTTCATTTGTTTGCACCGCATAAAAATTACAGTAAATTTTATTATTGCAATTCGCGGAAATGTGTTGATAAAAAAAGGAAAATATTTCAGTTAAATTTTTCTGGTCCAAAATGCTGGAAGAGTTAGCAGCTATGTTTAACTAAACATTTTCAACAGCATAACTGAAATTGTGAATTCATATGAAACAGAAGAATGTTCATTTTAATGTTAATGTTAATCTTGTTAAATCTATAAGTGTTTCAGATAGACCTATTTTCTAGTAATAAAAATGTTTATTTCAGGTTTCAAAGAACCCGATAAACTGTTGTTCTGGTTAACGAGAACTCATTAATAGGGTTGGTCTAAAAAAAAAATATTTTCCAAACGTTTTAGTGCGGAACAGTTGCCTATGAGTAAAGAAAAAAATAGCATGACAAATTTTGTCCGTTCAACATTGTCCGTTCGTGCATGGTACCAAAATTTAATAAAAATTGCAATAATTTTTAGTTAATTAAAACGTTTAAAATAAATTACTTTTAGTATTACTTTTAGTTTTTTTGTGCTTGTCTAATGGTTTAAATAACCTAAATCAATTAAACTCTAATCAATAGCTATTTTTTTTCGTTTGCAAAACATCTTTAAAAAAACAGTAACTTACCATTTTTTCTTATTTTTCACCAATTTTTAACTTGTTTTGCTCGAACAAAACAACCAAGAAACTCTCTACGTGGAGATGATTGCATGTTGAGTTCCATCCATATCTTAACAACCAACCTCTGCTTGTTTATTGTGGTATTTACATTATATTTATAACCGTTTACAACAACTTTTCATAGAGTTACAATCTTTAGTTTACTGTACTTTTTACATTTTTATCTAATTCATATTTAAAATTTTATTTTTTAGAGAAATGGGGCATAACGTACTACACTTCAATGTTTCCACGATATAACCATCTCTAACTTCATGTCCATATAGTTTATTTGATGCCGATGTCACAGTTTGACACACATCTAAACAGCCTCGGGATGACAGAGATATTTCCGTATTCTGATGACTGCAGTATCAGAATTGATGCATGATTTAACATCATCGTCATTTAAGTCCCGCAACTTTGGGGAAGGATACGCAGCAGAAAAATTCCAATTAATAACTTCTAGGAAATTAGAGTCTTAGAAGTTCAACTTCGTTGGTACGGCACTTCTAATAGTCTTCATCTTTAGAATTGTATATCTTGCTTTTAAGATCCTTCTCTAATCGAGATAACATATGCGGAGCCCAGAAGCCAAGGGGTATAAGTGACAAAATTGAAAAAAATGAGTTAAGTACACAGACTATCTGGAAATAAGTCTGTTTATTTGTAGGTAAGAAGTTATGAGAGATTTTTTAATTATATACTGTGTTTTAGGGGTCAGTTACTTAACCTATTTCCCAAAACTGTGAAGCGCTTGGAGGCCAAAGAGTATAAGTGCAATTGTATCCGTTAACGTCTACAACAGAAGAGCAACCAACGGCATACAAGCCCATTTGCTTTTTTATACATTAAATAAATGCATTTTAACTGTTAACATGTGAGAAAATCATGCTTTAAGTGTAGATTTTGAAACACTTTCCAACACTCTCTGAAATCTTTAACACATTCGCTGCCGATCACGCGCCAACATTAAGGGGCCACTCACGAGCCAGCACGTGATGTGGGGTAGTGTCTCAATAGCCAGTCACGCGCTGGCACGGGAAAATCTTTCACTGTTTCTTTTTTATAAAAAGTAAATCGGCTTTTGGGAAAAAAAACACTTCTACAGTGCGGCATTAACTATCATCACATCTTCACGTAAGCGGCAGAGAACGTGTTAAAAATCTTTGCTATTTAGGGTAATAGAGTGTTAATGTCCATAACCAAGAATGTATTCTAATAATTTTGAACAGCCCTAGGTTTTATCTGTCGGTTGCTATGCACTGCATAGTAGGGAAATTGAGTTTAGCAAGAAAACGCATAATAGTTTGAAATTTCTGTTTCAGCAGTTTTTACTAATAGATGGAAACACTCTTGTATACTTTTGTTTGTCCTGTAGTTTACCTTGAACTTTTATTTTACGCCAGTATATAGCTAAAATTTAGTTAAAACTAAAACACTCTTAAGAATACACTCTTAAGAATCACATTTCCAGAAATTATCATAAATAGATGACAATGCATAAAATTTTGTACATGACCCTGTATATCATTTAACAATGTTTTGCAAGCATTTCTTAGAAAACTGAATGTAGTTCAGCATAGAAATATATAACTTATTTAAAAAGCAATCTTTAAGTAAATTACGCTCATATTCAGTAACCTTTACGAAATCTTTTGTAAAGCTCTGTATATGAACTATAGAATTTACATGAACATATGCATAGATATTAATATGTATAAATTTAGTGAAACTTAAAAGCGCAAATCATAAATAAAAATTCATTTCGTCATCCATCAATCATCATCTATAATATACAGTACTTCGGATAGAATATACCATTTGAAAGCTTTTTTGTGTCCCTGTAAGTACTAAGTACTTCGTATTATGCGCGAAATAACTTATATTAAGCATCTGCAATGTATATCAATTTTATTATACATGAAAATTGTAATATAATTAAAATATGTTGTAAAAAATTCCCTCTTTCATTACATTAGGTAATGTAAATCTTTTGTGTAGCCCTGTAAATAAAAAATATCTATTCTTTTCACCTCATATTTTACAAATGTTTATTTTAATGCAATTTGTAAATGCATATCAATTTTAATGTGTTTGACAGATTGTAACTTCTTTAAAATTCATTTGAAACGAATTTTCCTATAACCCGGGAACCCATAACGTAAAACTTTTGATTGTTCCTGTAAATAAACTAATCGTGTTAGAAACTTCATTTGCAATTGATTCGTGTTGAGGTAAACGTGAGTAATTACCAAAAATTTCAGGGCAAACCGAGTATATTTACGAGAATTAAGGCACGGACAGACAAACTAAAATCACATTCACTTTTCAATTTTGTTGGAAAGTGTTAAAAAATACAAAATTTCAATGTTTCAAAATTTATAATAAAATTTTAAAACTTATATTAGAAAAAAAATTTCTTTTCATTCATTTATATCAACATCGTTCTTTTTTTTTTTTAAATTCATTTTTTATTTCATAATTTTTCCGTTTTTAGAATTTATATTAAAACAAAATTTTGTCCTTTCATTTATGTGTATCAACATTGTTCTTAATGTTTTCATAAATACAATTTTTTATTTCATAATTTTTGCATTTTTTGTGCTCATTCGGCACTTGTACCTTTAGCTTCCAAGAACTTTTCATTAGTGTTTGAAAGCCAAGGGATACAAGCGCCGAATGATGATAAACATTGCTTACTTATTAATAAAAAGAAAAATTGTATTCCACATTTTTTAAAACAGTTATTGAAATAAGAGTTCAAAGAACATTAAGTTATAAGAAAAAGTTTCATATCTCAATTCATTCAATTACAATTGATGTTTAACTTTGAACTCAATTTACTCGAAATCTAAATTTTGTCACTTGTACCCCTTGGCATCTGGGCTCCTCATATATATTCACTCTCATCAACTAATGAAAAGAACATTCTCTCGTTACAAAAGATTTCATTTAGTTCTATTATAAGATTGACAACTTGTTACAATCCGTCAAATAATTAGCGTAATGTTTGAATTCCTTGAAACGCATGTTTTGGTCTGTTAGTAAAATATTGTTTTATTTTATGGCAAACTACACCGGTATGTATGTTTTTTACATGAGGCTAATTATTTGTTTTAAGGTTTCTGATTAACTCGAAGTACTTATATACAACATAAAGACAGCACTGTAAAAAAATCTAGTAGTTTCTGTCAATCATACTCACAAATAATGATTGTATAAATCTTTAATCAATTTTTTTTAATTTATTAAAAAGTAATCCAGTTTTAAGTAAACTATTATAAATGACCTTATCAATTCTATTATAACAGAGTTAAAATTAAATTTTATTAAATTTTATTATTATTATTATTATTATTATTATTATTATTGCGTATTTAATTAGCTTACCGTTAATGGTAATCGAGATACATTAACAAACTAGGGACTGTAATGTGTTGTAAGATTACATTTTAAATTTCAATAGCTGACTTTTCTGTATTACTTAAAACGCGAAATTTGTTCTTAAAATTTGGTACATTGCTTTGAATCAATATCTTTTCTCAAAAAATACACATTTTTCGATTCAAATTGCTTCTTTTTTCAGAAGTGATTGTCTATTGCTTTATGTTAAGTTGTAAATGTATTTATGGATCCTACGTCTGATATTCATATTTTATAAAACCTCCCGCTGTTAAACTGTCATATTGCCAATATTTAAGTTATCAACTAATCCAAATGTATTTTAAAAAATACATAATAAAAAAGCATTATAGAACTTTTGTAAAAACACATTATTTCGTGAAAAAAAATTCGCTGAAAAAAGTAACTTCAGTAATTTAAAATTATTAAAAGTCTATAATTTTTATATCAGAATTCAATTTGGGAAATGTGCTTGGAATGAAAATTTTCAAATTAATTTAAGTTTTGCAAAAGATGCCTCAGAACAAAATATGCTGCAAGAGCCAGAGATGTTGGTTCTGCTGCATATTCAAATAATGAAATTATAGTGAAATTTTGTTTCTTTAGAAGGATAGAAGAGGCTACAAAAAATTCGAATAGTAAAACTTTAATGGTGACAACTTTTACACTTATATATAAATAAAAGTCATATTATTCTGAAAACAAATTTTAAATTACGCAAATAACAGTTTAAGGAAAATATTTCTTTGTACAGCAATATTTCAAAAGCTTAATGAAGTAAATAATCATATTAATTAATTAATTAGATGAAAGTGTTTCATTATTCAAAAGATTTTTTTTAATTTTATGAAATTAAGCTAACTGATATATTGGATAAAATAAGTTTTTTAGATTTCGATTGCGAAATTTGAAAAATCTCTGTTACTCTCAATTTTTATGGAATATATAATTTGTCAGTATTTTAATCCAAATTCGGCAAGAAAATTTATAAAAAGAATAATGAAATATTTAAATACATATGAAGGAAAAAAAAATCTTTTGCAATTTGATTTATACATACACATATATTTTATTATTCAATATTTTTAACGCTTTCTTTTCAAACTTAAAATAAAGTAAGAAAAAATTATATTGCCTCAAATAATATCAGATATGGATCGTATTTGCATTATACTCTTCTGAAACAAACGCAGAAGCTGGAATAACAGCGTAATATGCGGGAAATATAATACCTATATATATGGTTAAAATAATTCAAGATTAAAATCCACATTTTTTCTAATCCGATTATTGTATGCCTTGTAATCCATTTTTTACCTTAAGTTCAATGTTTAAAGGAAGGTTGATTAAATTTTTCAACAGCTATTTTGCAGATTCTTTTACTGCTTAAATTTTCCTTTGTAAGAGGATTTCTAAAATTTTAAAGAAAAAAGTAAAATGATTCTTTTTTATGCGGTACGTATTTCAAAACATTATTGACTTTATCTCCCACTGAGTTAAAAAAGTATTTTTTTATAAGAATTTCCTTTTTTATCATTTTTATCATTTTTGTCTGTAAGGATTAATATTTCATGAAAAAATTTAAAGTTTTGCTTTAAAATAAAAATTAAATAAGCAAAGACTTGTAAAATAATAAGTAACTGGGAACCAAAAAACCTCTTTAAACGATTGATACTAAATTCTATTAATTTTTTATAGAAATATTACTATTTCTGAACACGTTTTAATTTTTATTTACGTTGTTTATAAGTAATAAAAAATTAGAAAACATAAAAACTATTTAAACATTTCATTTAAGATTTAAAATCTGCATACACATAAATACGTTTTGTGTAAATACTGCCTCTATCTTGATAAAATGTAACTTGTCTCACAGAAATAGCTGAAAGCAGAAGAAAATGTATTTATTAAGAAAATTCTAAAACTTATTTTCTGTACAACGAATCGGGTTTCGTACGGCTACCTTTAATTCTCCAGGTTTTCCAGTACAATTATATATATATATATATACATATATATGCAGTTCAAACGAATAAAAATTCGCTTGATTTCATAAACGAAATTTTGTATAAGAAAATACTGGTACTTAAGAATTTTCTGGTCATAAAATTCCAGTACGCATATGAATCCTGTGAAAATAAATTCGTATCTTCTTTGAGTGCAAATGCATATCCTTACGCATTCTTTTTAGTGAAATATTATGAAAATGCTAATTAACACCCCACAACAAAACGTGAAATTTTAGTTAGATGTTGCGATGTAAAAAGATGATAAAACTTTAGGTAAATTTGAGTTAATTGTTAAAGATTGGCTAAAGAAGAAAGAGTGTTAAGAATATAAAGCGAAATTTTCCTTTTTTTCAGATATCACCGAAATATCAGCTGCTAAATGTCGTGGAGGCAAAGAAACGTCGAGACATTTATATTTTCGACAAACCTCGCCGTTATGCTGAATAATACATTGAACTTAACTCTTATTTAGAAAGAATGAAAAAAATATGCATTTCATTTCTTTACAATATGCTGATTTTAAAGAAAGTTAATAATGTCTCTCCAAATATCTTCATAGCACTTACAATTTACAATTGTATTACAAGAACAAACTATTCATCCGAGAAGTGATTTTCTGCTTTCGGAAGGTTTTCCATTTTATTTATAAGTGTTATACAGATTAGTCAATCAAACTTAAGCTTGACTTTCATAAAATGTGCTGAACGAGGATAGTTCATTTTATAGTTTTTTAACGTTTTAAATATTTAAATATTTATATGCCCCTTATAAAGCAATTGTTAAGAAATTATTATTTAATCCTATAAATGTTGAATGGTTATTTTGAGTTATTACTATGATAACTATTTCGTGAATAGAAGAAAGGGTTATATGTAATAAATAACTTATTGTGTGAACTCGGAATTTATGAATTAAAAACGACAGATTTTGTAATACTTTTTGAATGAGTTAAAAAAGATTTTTTTCACTGCATATCTAATACAGACTATTTGAAAATTAAGCAAAGGCTCTTTGAGAACTACAAACTTCCAAAACAGAACCTTGAAGATTTAAAAGCCTCCTTATGAAACTGATAGAATTTTTCCACAAATGGAAAAGCAATTATCTTAATTTATAATCAGTAGTTTAGATGATGGTGTGATGAGCATAATTAATTTGGCAATTATGAAAAAAATATATTTGACTTTTTTATAAATATATTCAATTCGTCTTTACAACGTTTATTTTGTTTAGTTAAGTTTTTTTTCACAATTATCACATTTTTTTTTTAATGTTTTCACTATTATAATCAAAATGGGTGATCTGTAGAATCTATCTCTTTTTCTTAACATGAAACTTTTAATTAATTAATCGAATTTGTGTTAATTGCTTATCTAAAGAAACAATTATCGGAAAATAATATTGAGGTATCAGTTATAAGGAAAGAAGTAGACAGCGGGAATATGAATAAAAAAGACTTCCAGAAACATGACATACTTAATACATCAAGATGTAAAGAAATTATATTTATATTTTTATTGTCTTATTGAAAATTTGCATAATTGCACCTCCCCCACAATGAAATTAAATAATACCAAATTCTTTATACACTCGTTTTCATAGTTAAATATGACATTTTTGTTTTGCGGTTTATACCTTTAAAATGTCAGATAAAATCGATATAATTCATCTTCTTCTACATTTATACCCACAGACAACTTGTAGTTTGATGTCTGAAAGCAGAAATTTTCATAAGACTAATTGCGTTCTAGCATTTAATATAATAAAGAAAATTCATAACGTTTGAGGCAATTATATCAAGAGCGAATTAAAGCATTTATGTTCTGAATAAAAAGTTAATTCTGATTCGTTTGTTTTTAAATTTCAATAAGTATGAGTCTGTTAACGAATTAATAATAAAACATACAATCATAGCAGAAAGGATGGACGCAGATTTTAAAGAATTATATTAAAAATAAATTACGGAAAAACAGCTTTTACGTTAAGTAATAAAAAATTTCTTTTTAGTAAGTAAAAAAAAACATATTTTTCAGGCATTTTGTACTAAAATGTACGAATTCAATTCGTTTTCACTAAAATAAATAAAGTTATTGATTGTAGGAAGAGAAAACGATAGCAATGTATGTGCTTATAAACATACATATCCTATTTTGAAATTCTTTAATAAATTTCAATAAAACTAAACGTCATTTTTATTAAATACCTGTCCTGTTTGTAGGTTTTTCGCATTAGTTTCTTTTTATTGTTAATAAAACAATAATATAAAACGTGGTACAGTAAAATAACAATAATAATAAGAATAAGAAAAAGAAAAATTTTGATTTTTGCGACATAAAATGTTCCAATTTTTGAGTTGTGTAAGCTTTCTTATAGCGTTGTGTCGTAATCTCTGCCGTTAACTTTTTTTAAATAACATTAGAAATTGAAACGTATTGAAAGTTTCCGTATACTCAGTCCTTAGTAATTCTTCAATGTCTTGGTTACTTAAAGGTTTAAGATAGGCTTTTGCAGCTGCAATATGAGATCATTGCTTCAGATTTATGTTACAGCAATAATAATAATAATAATAATAATAATAATAATAGTAATAATAATAATAATTAATATTTTATCAATTGTTCCGCGAAACAAAGTTTTGAGTTATGTAACTTTTCTTGCAGCTTAACGATATGTACATAATTTTACAGATATTTTTTTAAAGAAAAATTTAACGTTTGCTTAATTATTCAAGTACTGTAATCTATAATTTCTTTATTTGAAATCCCATTTTGTCAACATTGCTCATTTTCGTATAAAGTAGATGATGGTACAATAACTTTTAATTTCAGGTTCGTCCAAAATAATAATTGCATTAATACTAATAATAATATGAACTATTTACGTAAAAATGTATTCAGTGCCCTAATATCCCATGAAAAGACTTTTTTGATTTAAACCGGATTAAACAAGTTGTATGAATTAAGAAACATAACACATTCGCTGCCGATCACGCGAAAGCGCGTGATATGGCGCCAATGTTATATAGCCACTCACTCGCCTGCGCATGATGTGGGGTAATGTCCAATAGCCAGTCACGCTCTGCCTCGGGAAAATCTTTCACTTATTCTTTGTTATAAAAAGTAAATCGGCTTCTGGAAAAAACCCACTGTGCGGCATTAACTATCATCACATCTTCATGTAAGTGGCAACAAACGTGTTAAAGATTAAAAAAACAAACACATCTAATAAACGCACATGTCATTTTAAAATCCTAAGTATATTTCAATGTGACAACTAGCAGAATGCGAACATTAAACATCATTTGAAACACTTATATAGAAGTTATGTGATAATATATGTATATATATGTATATATATATATATGTACTGAGAAAAAAATATATAGTTCTGGAATCTAGAATCCGTATTGCAGCTCTTGAAAAAAGGGTTCTATGTCATCCTTATAAATTCTAGATTTCTTTACTAGAGAATTTTGTGTCTCCTACAAGAATTCACGAATATTTTTCTATATTCTCGTGATCAATCTTATTTAAAAATTTCTCCAAATAGATGCGAACATAAGAGATTTAATTTAGTAACTATAATTCTCGTTTATGAAATCATTCCCAAAATCAAACAACAAATTCTCATTACTGAAATGATTTAATATGGATTCGTCCTTTAGAAAACAAAAGACTAAAAATTCTACGTCATTTCGTCTATTCAACTAAGTTGTTCAACCTATTTACATAGTTTGGTCATCTATATGTCTAATTTAAGTGTTCAGAAAGTGACCAACTATTCATTACAGGTGAAGACGCTATACATATTTTCCGCAGTGTATATATATAAACATTCATTGAATTTGCATAAATGTCTTTCTCGGAAAACTGTAAATAAATGACATTTTATTATCTTCTAACAGAGGTATATCACTTATAAATAATATGTCATGCATTTTCAATCAATGTAATAAAGCTAACAGAATATTTTGTCAAACTTTTTTAACATAAAAATTTAGATTTTTTTTTCTCTGACTTTTGTATTATCGTAACACTCTCATTCCCAATACGCTCCCTATATCTAACGTATTTACGTTTATAGAGTTCTTTCTCAAAATTATTGCAAAGAAAAATTCCCTTTTCCGTTTAATGATTTTATTGGATGATGTTACAGTAAAACTTCATAATCGCGTTAGGCTTTACGGTTAACTTATCAAGAATAGATTTCTTTCATTTGCTTTGAACGGCTTCATACAATTTTTTTAGTTGACGTGCGACAAAAAATATAAAACTTCTGACTGGATTTGACGAACAGAATTTCCAGTTAAAAATTGCAAAATTAATGTAAGTTAGTTACAAATATAAAACCATGTATGATTTGGAATTTTTTCGATATTACTATTATTATAAATATATGTCACGCATTTCCAATCAAAATAATAAAGGTAGGAGAATATTTTCATCAATCTTATTTAACAAAAAAGCAAAAAAAATATATTTTTTTCACTGACAATTGTATTAACCTAACGTTCAAATCCTCAACGCTATCCTACATCTAATGCCTTTCCTTTTATAAAGTTCTTTCTCTAAATTGCTGCAAACAGAAAATAGCCCCTTTTCCGCTTAATGATTTTATTGGATGATGTTTCACTGAAACTTCATAATCGCGTTAGGCTTTACGGTTAATTTACTAAGAATAGATTTTTTTCATTTCATTTGAACGGCTTGTGACAATTTTTTTAGTTGATATGGGACAAAAAAAGATAAAAATTGTGATGGGATTTGACGAACTGAATTTTCTTTTAAAAGATTCTAGAATAATATAAGTTAGTTACAAATATAAAAACATGTATGATTTGGAATATTTCGTTTATTATTATTATTATTATTATTATTATTATTATTATCTTACAGAAATATATCATTTGTAAATGATATGTCATTCATTTTCAATCAAAGTAATAAAGTTAAAAGACTATTTTCTTCAATTTTATTTAACAAGAAAGTGAAAAGAAAAATTCACTGACAACTGTATTAACCAAACGTTCTAAACCCCAGTCTGCTATCCTATATCAAAGCATTTACTTTTATAAAGTTCTTTCTCTAAATTGCTGCAAAGGGAAAATAGTCCTTTTTACCCTTAATGATTTTATTGGATGATGTTTCACTGAAACTTCATAATCGCGTTAGGCTTTACGGTTAATTTAGAAAGAATAGATTTTTCTTTAAATTGATTTGAACGGTTTATGACATTTTTATTAGTTGATGTGAGACAAAAAAAAGATAATAATTACGATGGGATTTAACAAACATATTCTCCAGTTAAAAGTTTCTAGATTAATGTAAGTTAGTTGAAAATGTAAAAATACTTATGATTATGAATATTTCGTGATTCTAAATGTGACTAACTTTTCAGAAATGCAAAAAAGGGAAATATTTGATTTATTATTAATCAACTATCTTAATATATGTGAGATTAAAATTCTCGATTTTTTTAACACATTCAGAATGAAAATATTCTCTTTCAGTAATAAAATAAATAATACATTATTTACGCAATTTTTTTTAATTTACATTTTGTTTTCGGCCTAATTCAATGTATATAAAGAAAAGATACTTATTTAATTAATCATGTAAGGTTTTTATAAGTTTCAATGCTGAGGTTGTCTTTGTTTTTAATTAAATTAATGTCAAGAAAAGGTAAGCTTTGATTTTTTTCAATCTAAAAAGTAAATTTTATATTATCATCAAACTCATTTATTTTGTTAAGGGGAAAAGTGTAATTCGTGAAAACTAAGGTACCCTGGGGTAATAACGCCAGGCGGGGTAATAACGCCAAGTGCTTATATTTTGCATAATTATGAAATAATCAGGTAAATGACACCTATGTGCTCTGCGCAGAAGGGTTTTGAGTCATATAAATCGCAAAAAACAGCTTCAAGTTAATTTGTTTCATTTTTAGGTCTTATTGTTTTTACAAACAACTAAAATTAACGCTTGATCTAAAATTTGCGAGATACGTTTTGTGATGCGAAGACTATGTTTTTATCAGGAAATACTTCGTTAATTACATAAATTTGTAGTGCATTTCATGTACTTTTAAAATCTTGTTGAAGATTTTGGATATCTTCTCGAGATAATTTGTAATTTAAAATGTACTGCGCAATAACTATACCGGGGTAATAACGCCAATCCTTGACATTAATACCCCGGTTGATTCCCTACAGTGGCCGAGCTACATCCTAAATACTGATTCAAATAAATACAGTTAAAACTGTGCAATGTTTCTCATATTTCTATTTAAACGGTCCTTTTTAAGCAAAAAGAAGCTGACGGTCTGATATTCTTTTGCCTCATCCCCCCTCCCACACCACACCTTTATTTTTCTTACACTTTCACAAAAAATTGAACATTTTCAATAGCTTAGAATGCAATTTTTCAATTTCTAAGTTTGTAGAGTTTATACTTTTAGAATTGGGCTATCTACATGCAATTATTCCATCTTATTTCATAGTTTTGTTTGCATGGCGTTATTACCCATATAGGTGGGTATTAACGCCAAATAGCATGGGTCAAGAAAAAACGCCATTACATTTTATGAATACATATCTGTTAAATTATTTTATTTTATATAGATAGTCAATGAGTTGAAGTATCAGATCCTATATTTTTTTGAAAAATACAATATAAAACTAAGCCGTGAAAATTGGTAGAACCTTAACGTGGCATTATTACCCCAGGGTACCTTATTTTCCCCAATAGCAAAAATATCGTCTATGAATCTATATCATATTGTACGTTCCAAATCATATTCAGTTTATATTCTTTTTTTTCTAACGGTTATAATTTAATTTCGGCAAATAATACAGAAATAGCCGAACCCATTGGAGCTCCTAATTGCTTGTAATATTTCCGTTAAAAACAAAAACATTATTATTTGTAATAAGGATTAATCCTGATTTCAAAGTGTTTTTTATATGAATGTTAGATATTGTCCGTGTTTCAATGGAGTTTTCGTTGAACAATTTAATTTCTTCCACATTAATTGACGGGTATAGTTAGACGATATCAAAGCGTGCAATTATGCTACAGTATAGCTCTAATGGGTTCACCTATTTCTGGATTACTTGCCGAAATTAAATTACGACTGTTAGAAGAAAGAATATTAGCTGAATGTAATTTGAAACCTACAGTAAGTTATAGATTCGTAGACGATATTTTATTTTTTGGGAAAATAGTTTACACGAATTACACATTTTCCTTAATAAAATAAATGAGCTTGATGATAACATAAAATTTACTCTAGACATTTAGAAAGATGCAAGTTTACCTTTTCTTGACGTTAGTTTAATTAAAAAAAAAGAAAACCTCAGCATTGACAGAAGTGTTTATAGGAAACCAATCAAATCAAAAATTACGATCCCATATTATAGTTCGTCACCATTTAAATTTAAAATTGCAGCTTACAAATTTTACATTAGACGTGCTTTTAAAGTTTTTAAAGTATATTCATATAAATATATGGAAAAAAGAGCTTAATCCATCAGAAATATCTCTGAAGAAAACGGATTTTCAACAATTCTCTTTAATAAACTCTTTCATGAATTTAATTTTCATGAAAATATCAAAAAAATAAAAAATAAAAAAATGATATACAAAAAGTTTAACTATTTTCGTGGTCTATACGAAAAATTAAGATATGCTCTACTGAAACACAATATAAATTTAAATAGCCTGTCCACCAAAGAAAATAAAAGAAGTGTACGGAAATCGACCAAATACCGGAAGTTGAATTAGCTCGAGTATATACCATTCATTTTAGAACTGATTGCACCAAATGTAAGGGAGATTGGTAGTTGAAAATATTTGTTAAGGCATTTAGAAGAACGAAATGATCATGTATCCAGGTTCAGATGTACGAAAAAAACCCCACAATGATTGCTAAGTTATTTTTTATTCATACATATGATACTAGGGGGGGCACACATACAGTACTCGGAGAAAATCTCCGAACAGCGATTAGCAAGTTTACCAGACGAGAGCAGAGAGACGTGTGTCGTCGTACATAGCAATAAACTGCCACTTTTGGCATGATAGAAAATCGCCAACATATACAAGTTCGCCCATGCACAATGGATAGTATACGCCAAATAACAGTTAAAATGCAGCCGGCAAGATAAGAATTCAATTTGGATACCTAGCTAGGATGGGAAAGGAAAAGGTTGCCAAACGATAAAATGTTACACGTGTTGTTATGTCTAATAAAGAGGCACACCAAAGGGACATCAGATTTTACTGCGCAGATGTTAAATTCTTTTTAGGTTTTTGTTGAGAAAGGAAAAAGAAGCGTAAGCATAAATTTTAACCGCGAAACAGAGATGATGTCCAAATAAGGTAATGCAGAATTGCTTCGATCGGAAATAGCAGACATCTGGAAATAGCTTTAAACGGTTGATTAATATGTGAGTGTATTTCTCACAAAGTTAAGCAGCTGCCGATTTTTCGGTTAGAGAAAAGCTAGCCGAGGGAAAAAAAATGGAAAGTGAATGAAGGACATTTAAAACTGATTTTGAATTGAACAGAGACAGGGGGGAAGGAATAATTTAATAAAATAACCAATATATAACGAAATAATCGTTATATATATCACCCGGTGCACCACAAAAAAAAACTTTTGCTGTCCAATGTGCATAGGCTAGCATAAAATATTATAACATAAAAACATACATAAATGCAAAAGTTTTTTTTTTTTTATCTATATATGTAGAAATTTAACGTCATGATAATGGAGACTTTTGTATTCAAAAACAGTCAGCAGTTCTAAAGTCTCTATATTTTTTATATTTGTATTTCATGGATCCAAGGTAGTACTGTATTTTATATGTATAAGTTGAGTCGACTCAGACAGTACAAAAATCTTACTGCAGCTTTGATTGTTATCATGACATAAATAAAATTTTGAAACATATACACAAAACATGAAACTAATACTAAATGAATATAAAATGGCAATACACAAAAATAACATAATAGCACTATATTTTTCAAAAAATTAAAAAGAGTAATATGATGTATATTAAAAAATAAAAATGTTTTTGTAAAAAGTGTTTCATGCCGAAGCATAGGATGACAAAAAAAAAGAGGTGCTCCAAGCACGCCCATAAAAAATATGCGTCACCCTGAATCTTGTGTACAACACAAGTATTATGGCATCGGCTTAGGGCCTAGCCTTAGATGAGGAGGGAATTGTGATGCTCCCCCGAAGGCACTAGCGGTCTTCTGAAGGAGCCCACGTCGAATTACATGAAAAAAATTTGAATTGATGTGAATTGGAATCACAATTCAAAAAATTGAATCGAAACTCCAATTCCAAAATTTTGTCTCTCAACACAATGAAGCTTGAACCCTTAGGGCCTTAATTTTGAACGGGAACAAGACTTCAAAGGGAAGAATTCAAAAAGAAAAAAACAAAAAAAAAATGTATATCATATAATAACTAATATGGGCAGACAATCCTAGAGTGAAGAGAGACGAAAAATATGTCACAATCGAGTGGGGTGATGAACAAGTCATATATATAAACTGTGTTTTATTTAATTACATGAATCATTTGTTTACTTTTCTAGACTACAGTACCTGTTTATCTAACTATAATATGTTTGACTTATAGTACAGGAAATGTTAAGTGGAAGGTTAGTTAGTGGAAAAATACTGAATTAATGAGTATTGTCAAAGAAAATTTAAGTGTACTGCAAAAAGAAAACAAAATAAAAGTAAATAAAATTTAAGTGAGTATGAAGGGCTATCTAAGTGTTAAAGGATAACAATGATACCTAATATTGTTCTTAAGAGATCTTCAGAGCAATATTGATGGACCAGCCATGATATTGTTAAAGATCAGTCAAAAACAACATACACACAACCATGAGCTCTTTGGTTGGATATGTGGTATCATAAAACAAGACATAAAAATAATAAATAGTGTTTTTTACATTAGCTTCTGTTTCTTAGATTGTATGTGTGAGGTTGATAAAACGTATTAAAGTTAGTGTTGTTTATATGACTTGATGCATCAAATAAATGTCCATACCGAGGAGGTGCTAATAAAAGTCTATCAATATGTACCCGAAATGCTGTGTTATCAGGAGTATACAACCTTTTAATTGAGAATGACACAGGGGAATGTTTACAAGTGACAATATATGGACCAGTATACTTTGTTTTAAACTTGTCATTTGATTTTAGATATACAATGTCTTTTAAGAAAATGGATCTTAATTTAGCTTTCTGACCGTAATATTTATATCTTTTATCTTGAGCAGATTTAATGTTGTTATAAGCTTTGTGATATATCTTACTCAAATCATCAAGTAATTTGTGTACTTCAATATGTTTATCAAGAAAGGGTTGGTTGCACGACTGATCAAAAGTGTCAAAAATTAGAGAAAGTTCACGTCCAAAATGAAGAAAATTAGGAGAATATAATGTAGTTGCATGTTTCGAACCATTATAAAGTGATTTGTGTATAAATACTGCATTTTCGAATGAATGACCTTCTTGTAAAAGAATATTAACTGAATATTTGATTGACTTATTGATTCGTTCTGCAATCGCATTTGATTGTGGTCTCGAGGCAGAACTGTGTAATACCTTAATGCCCATTGTATCATTAAAAATGTTATATACCTGAGAAGTGTACTGGGGTCCTAAGTCTGATAAGACAACCGAAGGTCTCCCAAAGGTGGTTATGTAAGAGAATAAGCATTTAACAACCTTGCTCGCAGATATGTCATTAAGTGGAAAGAGTTCAATATGTCTTGAAAAATGATCAGTGATAGTTAAAACATATTTTCCATTAGCAAACGGTCCAAGGAGATCTGTACTGATAGTGTGACCAGGGTACCTGGGAGTGTATGTGGGCTGTAAGGGTGCAGGTGGAGTTTGGTGATGTTTAGTTTGAAGACATTTGATACAGGATGCAACAAAGTTTAAAGTGTCTACATACATACCCTTCCAAAAATATCTACCTGACAAGAAATCATAAGTTTTATTAAAGCCAAAGTGAGATAAATGTGAAATTGTTAAGACTTTGCTTTTAAGTGAATTTGGAACAATAATGTGATACGAAAAAGTGTTATTAAAAATATTTTCCTTCTTTAACATTAATACTTTCGAATCAGGATGAATGAAGTAGTTAGGAAATTTTTGAGAAGATCCATTCTTTAAGATTTCTTTATAAACAACAGACAAAGTAGGGTCATTTTGTTGTTCAGTAGCAAATGTTTCATTCGAAATTTCTAATAAAGGGTCAGGATTTGTTTGTGTACCAGAAATAAGGCAGTTAACATGCATATTAGAATCAGTCGAGCTGGAGTGTGGAGTATCACATTCTACAATAGGTAAGGGTTGAGTGTCATGAATAAGTTCAGGGTTTGTAGCTAAAGTCTGTTGATTATTTTCAAAGTTACAGCGAGATAAATAGTCAGCGAGTACATTCTTTTTACCTGGAATATGTTGAAATTTGTATGTGTATTCTGAGAGATCCATGAGCCAGCGAGAGATAATATCAGCCGGATTTGTAGTTTTGTTGTACTTTTCTAATGGTTTACTATCTGAAAGGATTACAAATTCTCTGTTGTATAAATAATATTTGAAAGCAGTAACTGATTTATGAATTGCCATGAGTTCTAATTTAAGTGCAGGATATTTTTTTTCGGATGCTTTTAAAGATTTTGAAAAGTATGCAACAGGTAATAGTTGTTTATCATGTTCTTGTAGTAAGACGCCAGAAATGGCAATATTTGACGCATCAGTATTTAAATAGAACTTTTTGTTCCAATCAGGTAATCTAACCATGGGTGGATTAAAGAATATCTTCTGTATGGTGTCCATAATTTTTTGATGTTTACATGTCCACTTAAATTTAGCTTTTGGAGTAGTTAAGTTTATGAGAGGTTGTACAAGTTCAGAAAAGGATGGAACCAGAGATTTGTAAAATGTAATGACGCCTATGAGTGCTTTTAATTGACGTTTTGTTGTAGGTGTTGGAAAAGATGTTATTTTTACAATGTTCGACTGAACAGGAGAAATAGTTTGATTTTCTATGTGAAATCCAAGATAATCTAAACTGGTTTTGTGAAAAGTGCATTTGTTAGGGGACAGCGTTAAATTATATTTTACTAATATTGCAAGAATTTTATCCAACTTATCACACATTTCTTGATATGAATTGGCACCAACAATAAGATCATCTTGGTAGGTATAGACACCTTCTAACTGTAATTCATCAAGTAAGGAGTCCATTAAAGCTTGATAAATAGAGGCGCTAGACTTTAATCCGAATACTAATCTCTTATACCGAAAAGAACCGAACATTGTAGTGAATGTGAGCTGATTTTGAAATTTTGCAGGCAAATCAATCTGATGATATGCCTGATGAAAGTCGAGAGAAGAGAAAAAACGATATTGTGAAAGATTTGAAATAATAGTTTGAATTTTTGGCAGTGGATAAGACGAACCTTGAATTATAGTATTAACCATTCTGAGATCTAATGCGAGTCTATATTTCTGTATACCTGTACCGTCAGGTTTCTTTTTAACAAGGAGCATGGGACAGGCCCATTCGGAACAATGACGCTCAATGATTTTGGCATCAAGTAACTGTTTGATTTGATTTAAAACATCCTTTTGCACCGCTTGGGGGAGAGGGAAAGGGAGAGTCTTTATGGGGTAATCATTAATGAATTTTAAATCAGGTACAATTTTATCAGTATGACCAAGTGTGTCTAATGATTTGGAAAAGGCAGGATAATAATTAAGTAGCAATTTAGTTAGGTTCCTTGCTTCATCAGATTTTAAGTGAGAAAGTTTAAAATCATTAGCCGATAACTCCTGCTTTCTTTTTTGTAAGATTTCATTAGACGCCTGAATAAAATTTACAAAGTGCTGTTCTGAGTTATTTTGCTTGTCAGACATTTCAGAAGTATAGTCACGAATTTCCTCAATCTCAGATAATTGACCTATTTTTGTGTGTTTAGGGAGATGAATGGTCTTTTCAGAAGTGTTTTTAAGTGTTATTGAGAAGAAATGATGTATTTGTGAAGTTTTCTTTCTTTTATTGGATAATTTGTTCATTTGAATAATGGCATCATTTCCTATTAATTCTTTTGTTTGTGCCAAATATTCAAATAGATAATTTCTGTCATTGTTAATGTTATTGGAGGTGTAAACAGAGCACCATATTTGTTGTTGAGGTTCTACTATAATTTTTCGAGTTAAGAACACCGCTTGATTCAATACAACATCACTCAAAGAATTGCATGATTTTGATTGTTTCTCTCCAGAAGATTCTTTACTGGTTTTTAAAGGAACAGAGAAATTATTGTTGACATGGAGACACTTGTTAAAAGTATCGATGACAACATTGTATCTAGTTATGAAATCAAAACCTAAAATGCCTTCAAAACTGGAAGACTCGGGTATGTCAACAATATAAAAGTGATGTGAAAACGCTTTTTGTTTTAGCTTAATGGATGTTCTGATGCAGGCGGAAAATGAAACATCAGAATTGACAGTTTTAATATTGACGTCAGTGGACAGTCTTTTATATTTTAAGACAGGTTTAAGTTGGTTGAATAATTTTTGTGAAAGTAAAGATATACTACTACCAGAATCAGCCAATAAAGTAATATCATGGTTTGCTATAGTGGCTTTAACAAGAGGGAGGGATGGTGACATAGTGTTTACACTACAAATTATCTGAACATTATCACTTTCTGTTTGTGTACTGATGTTATTTGCTATCTTAATAGAGTCAAAAGTTTGGGAAGCTACTGAATTAACTAGTCTCGAACTTGAAATTTTAGGTAATACAGGGTCAAAAAGAATAGTTGCTGATGTAGAAGTATTAGACTGAGACACAAGACCATCAGCATAGAAATTGTATCTCTGTTTCAGTTTTCCTGAAATTGTGGCGTGGAATTTGTGTAATTGTTTTTTCTTTGAGTATTTGCTCTTTTCCATTTAAAACAAGAGAGAGCATCATGATTGTTTCGTCCACATAACTGACAAACAACTGGTTTTCTTTGTGAAAACTTGTGTGGGGAATAACGTCTAGTGTAGTTTCGATTTTTGTAATTTTTTTTGAAGCGTGAAACACCTGCGAAATGTTTTGGTCTAGTCTGGAGATTTTTTTGCTCAGTTTCGGTTTTAGTATCAGGAGGGGCAAACGATAATGCATTTATTTTCTCGGAAATTTCTTTCAGTTGCGATTCGATGAGATTTTCTGGTCTGTGTACCGAAGGTAAGGAATGTAAGATTTTTTCATTCCTTAAAATTTCATGAAGGGTTTGTGCTCTTTCTACTGCTGTTTTATAATCATTAATGCCTTCTTCCTGTAATTTTATTCTAATATTTGAAGGAAGGGCTTCTAGAAATTTCATAAGTTTAATAGTGTTGCGTGCACTTTCGTCGTTGATATCTGCATAAACAGTCGCCGCAAGAACATTTAGTCTATGAGCTAAGTTTTTTATCGTCTCAGAAGGCATAAGTGCTAAACTGGACAATTCAACAGAAGCAACACATTTACTAGGGGGGGCGAAAAATGACGCAAATTCCTTTTCCAACAAATCAAGGTCTGTTATCTTTTGCAGGTCGGGATTTTGGGCTAGAAATTTTTGTGCAGGCCCAACTAACTTTCCCTTTAAGATTGCAATTGTTGTTTGTGGGTTGTATTTATTAATTTCTGCACAGACGCGAATTTGATCAAAGAAAAATTTAAGTAAATCTGGATCTCCATCAAATTGAATGATATTTATCGGAATTTGTTTTGCCGCCATGATTAGTTTTTTTTTTTATTTGTTTGTTTGTTTTGTTTAAGCTCACAAGTTTCGAGAAATTGTTACACAGACCGAATTTATACCCTAAAGCACATTGAAAACAAGAAAATTTCCTCGCTAGTAAAAATATGTAAACTAGCAAAATAAATAAATCTTAAAATATACCTCACTTTAAAGATATCTTATTTGAACTTCTTATAACAGTAAAGCAAAAGGGAGACATATAAAAGTAACACATTTAGTAAATAAATTAAATAAAAGCAAAATAATTACACTTTGAAACATATATCTATATATTCCTTCACTTTAAAAAGGACTTACTTTATCTTTAGATAATAAAGCAAAGAAAACTCTATAGAAAACTGCAAAAACTGTTAGCAACCAAGCAATAAAATTAGATCTTCTTTACACAAGGGAAAAGCTCCCTTTTCGTAACTTAAAATATTTTTCTTTTATTTTAGATGAAAAAGGAAAATCTTATTTTAACTTTTTAATTAAAAGTTCAAAACTGGTTAAAAACATTTAAGCATATTAGAGAATCTAAATACAAATTAAAAAAAACAAACAAAAGGGGTGGGACGTAAAATATGAAACACAAGCACATAAATGTAATAACTGGTAAAAACTGCATAAAATGTCATAAAAATAATAACTAGAAATGACAACAGTTACCGTGCTTTCGCAATTTAAAAAAATTTTGCAAAAACACAATAACAGGATTAAAAATAGTGATATTGAATTAAATATGATTTAAAACACCAAACTGCAATATTGACTATGGTGTACTGACTGTGGAAGCAGAACATAAAATAAACAAAATACTTGGGGTAACTTACAGATTTAGTTTTAAAAATAAATAACTGATTACTAATTTAATAAGACAAGAACTTAGGGAACTGGGGCACGATCTGCTCCCACATTCAACGTATAGATTATTTCGAAATTGCTTTTCGTTGTTTTACACTTTTTTTTATCACTGAAGACTAGTAGTAAACTTATATTGTAACCAGGTAATTGGTTATTCACTTGTCTAAGATGGTGACACCTCATTTAGAGAATTTTTGTAATTCTCTTATTTATTTATTTATTACTTTGTGCACTGATAACTGATATCTACGATGAATTATTTCTGATGGATTTTCTCAGAATTGAAGACAATCACTATTTTTTTTGCACGATGAACGATTTTACGATGCATCACACCACATGTATACTGTTATTCACTAAATTTTCTATGAGATTATATGAACTTTCTGTAGATTACATTCACTGAAAACACACAAAACACTCTGGTATAGAAGCACACCACAAAACACCACTGGTATAGAAGCACACAATGCGCACATACAGCCCTCGATATCTGGCGGCGATGATCAAACACAAAACGGTGCTAGTGGAAGAAAGAAGGGTGGGCGCCCCAGCGCTCAGGTGATACTTGGCCGCATATTTCTTTTGAAGATGGAATTATAAGGGGAGACGCTCCGCAGCCCTTTGGATGGAGATCACAGGGGATAGAAAGGGGGTGTCCAGGAAAGGAATCTCAGGACGGGAACACCACTTGTCGACGCCGATCGCAGATGAAGTGGGGGAAATCACTTCCACATCTGTTGACTTTTAGCAGGCAAGACTACTAGCAGTTGCGTTTTTTTCTTTTTTACCGGGGATGCAGAGAAGAGAGAAGAACCAAAATTATCACATTCGCCGTAAAGTCGGAGTTGATTGTACCCCCCTCCATATTTTTTTTTTTTTTTTATGTGGGGAAAAACGAAACTGTCAGGCACCAGAGGTTTTGTAAGGGAGATTGGTAGTTGAAAATATTTGTTAAGGCATTTAGAAGAACGAAATGATCATGTATCCAGGTTCAGATGTACGAAAAAAAACCCACAATGATTGCTAAGTTATTTTTTATTCATACATATGATACTAGGGGGGGCACACATACAGTACTCGGAGAAAATCTCCGAACAGCGATTAGCAAGTTTACCAGACGAGAGCAGAGAGACGTGTGTCGTCGTACATAGCAATAAACTGCCACTTTTGGCATGATAGAAAATCGCCAACATATACAAGTTCGCCCATGCACAATGGATAGTATACGCCAAATAACAGTTAAAATGCAGCCGGCAAGATAAGAATTCAATTTGGATACCTAGCTAGGATGGGAAAGGAAAAGGTTGCCAAACGATAAAATGTTACACGTGTTGTTATGTCTAATAAAGAGGCACACGAAAGGGACATCAGATTTTACTGCGCAGATGTTAAATTCATTTTAGGTTTTTGTTGAGAAAGGAAAAAGAAGCGTAAGCATAAATTTTAACCGCGAAACAGAGATGATGTCCAAATAAGGTAATGCAGAATTGCTTCGATCGGAAATAGCAGACATCTGGAAATAGCTTTAAACGGTTGATTAATATGTGAGTGTATTTCTCACAAAGTTAAGCAGCTGCCGATTTTTCGGTTAGAGAAAAGCTAGCCGAGGGAAAAAAAATGGAAAGTGAATGAAGGACATTTAAAACTGATTTTGAATTGAACAGAGACAGGGGGGAAGGAATAATTTAATAAAATAACCAATATATAACGAAATAATCGTTATACCAAATTAATGGAATTCATCGGGAAAACTCAGGAAAAGATTAAAAGAACATAAAACAGATATACAACTTTGTCGCCAATCTACTTCTTTCTGTCGTTTATATCTCAATCAGAATATCTCAATAGATTTTTATCATACGAGAATCATATTCCCAACATCTAATTATTATTTATCCATTATTAGAGAATATATAGAAGTCCTATGCAAAAAGAATCAAGTTTGTAATAATGTCGTATAATATAACGAGTTTATGGTTTAATATCCTGAAAAAAATCCTGACTATTTGAGAAAATGAGGTAATAAAATTTTTGGCACAACAATTAAATATTTCTTTTTATCGTTCACTTAAAATACTACTAATTCAAATTTCAAGCCACGAGTCTCATTCATTTTCAAAATGGAATCATGTATTTGAATAAATGAAAAAAATATTTTCTGAGGAAGAATCTTTTTAAAGGCTTGAAAGTACTAAAATATTTTATAAATGAAATTAACTATTCACATCCATATTTGATTATTTTAATCTCCTTTTAAGTAAACCTAAACATGTTAAATTTCATATTATATACTGATTTATACTTTTTCTTGTTATAAGCACTTCTTGAGAGATTTTATTTCCTTTCTATCACACTACATAACTAATTTTATACTTAAAAAACTTAATCGTATCCTTTTTTACCACTTAAATTACAGAATGTGAATAGGTCTTTTCGAAGAAAATGGATCTTCCAGATGCGAAATAAGTAAAGCTGACATTATGTAAATAAAATCAAACGCCAAAGTATCAGATGATAAATTTTATTCAAATTATCGATGCCACAATGTAAAAAAATAACACCAACAATTATATTCACAGTTCGAAAATAACATTCAATAATGAAAAGTAGGATCAAACTCTGTATTCAAATATCAATCTATCAACGTTAGTTTTAATTTATATTGTCTTCAATTATATTATTTTACTTAAAATGTAGCAGGATTTTTAAAAATCTAAATGTATTATATATTTTTATCTGGTTAATGTTTTTAATTAGAAAAGAATATTTTCGTTCATTCATATTTTTAAATTTATATAGCTCCGCTTAGTTAAGAATAGCTTCTTCGCTCTCATTTGCCTTGCGATCCGAAGATAAATTATTGCATTGTTCCTAAAAGAAACATGAATCCAATAAAAATGTTTTCTGTAAATAAAACTTTTCTTCTCATCTTCTTGCATGCTTCAAGTGTTACAGAAAATATTTCTAGATATTTAATAAAGGATGAAAGAAATTTCTAGAAAATGATTTTTTTTATTATATCATGTTTAATTGCACCTATGGTAGTGTTAAACACAAACACTGAATAGGTCTACACTAATGTTTTTATTTTGTTTTGTTTAGTTTTCATTACAAATATGCGTGAAATGAAAAGTCATGATGGTTATTTCTATGAAATGATTGTTGTAGAGTTTGTTTATTTTACATGTATTAATTGAATAAAAAGGCATTATGTTTGCTTCTATGAAATTAATGTTGTAGAAATTATTTAACTTTTATTAACACGAAACATGAGGTGAAAATTCAAACACTTAATAGGGAAGGTCATTAACTGTCAGATCCGAAATCCGTAGAGAGTGGTGCGGTTGAAAATATTATGGGGATCAAGGAAATGTTTACAGCTACTCCTCTTAATGCAACTGATGAAGTGTTATAGACCAATGTATTTCTATCATTTATTGGTTTCTCCAGATCTTTATCCATGGCAGTATTTGCGGAAGATGGTTGATTGGTTGTGTTTATGACGACCAATTATCAACACGAGGGATATAGGCCCTATTAGGCGGAGTGCCCTCCGACGGGAGGGGCTTTCTTAGGGAACCTAACCCGTATTTACGCACGGAAATCCAAAGTTCGAAGAAACCCACGGAGAACTTCAAACAATTAGGCTGACGACCTTGATTGAGTTCGAACCCAGCACCTCCCGTCTACCAATTTAGGAGGAAAATCTCTCGGCCATGGTGGGACCTTTGTGGAAGGAAAGAGACTTGACGATTTACAGAGACGACAGATTATACTTGGTGGAAAATGTAACCTCACATATGGCAGTGCATTTCTGAATAGAAAGCGCGAGTGTTTCCGTCAATAGGTACACACTAAAAATTGGGGTGATAAGCAGTTGTCAATGTTGTTGTTAACTATATTGAATCACTGATGTTTAACTATACCTGAGACAGGAATGAATCTGAGACGGAATCTGAAGCTCTAAATTTTTTTTTAAAAAAGGCATACCGAAGCATGCCTTCAGTGTCAGACGAAGTTGATCGAAGGTGGGGTTTTTCTGATGATTTTTAAAGCATATTCTAAGTCAGTGCAGTCCATTTAGTTACACATGTTTTAAAAATGTAATCACAATCTTCTATTTCGCATTATAGGGAACATTGAACGTCCAAAACTTCACGAAAGCAGTAACACGTTACTTAATTATACAATAAGCTGTCTTTTCTACCACTCACAATGTTTTTTTTTTCACTGCTAAAGATTTGGAAAAATACTTAAATACATCGGACTATAATCGGACTATCTTCTGTTCCATTCGGGCGTATAGTTGTACACATTTTCTTGATCCCCATGGTAAAACTTTCCTACGACATCACTTTCGAAAAAATCCCGATCAGACCTTCCTTTATTTGTTAAAAGATTCGAAGGAATGATTCATGAAGCGATTTCTGATTGCGGATAAATTATATGAGACTCATAAAAATAAGTCATCCATCAAAATAAATTCTATGAACTGCCTGATATACATTTTATTTTCAATATTCGATGATGATTATTATATCTTTAGCCATTGTTATCAAATAGTTAAATTGCATCAAGAGAAAAAAAGCAGTCATACTCTAAATGGGCTGTTAAATTACTCGCAAAAATGAGAAAACTGGAATAATGTCTATATCCTTCGATTACATACCTATGAAGACCCCAGTTATGTATACCGAGGAATGTTGTGCATTTTAGTCTCGTGAAGACTCAAAACAAATGCTGTTCTTTAGAAAGCAGTACCAAAGAAGAGTTTCAAAACGTCTTATTCAACACTGCAAAAAACACTGTTGTCTTAATAACTGATTTTGAAATTGATAGTAAGGGATAAACTGAAGATTTAAAAAGTAATATTTTACAGTCAACTATCAGACACGTCACATGAAAATCATTTAAAATGATGCGAATAACATGGGTATTACAATTTTAATAAAAGTACTTTTAAATATTATGAAAATTACGTGCGTCTTTTATAGCTAAAAATTTTTTTTTCAGATATTTTATCATTTCTAAACTCACAGTTTTATAAAAAAAATCGTAATAAATTTTCATTCTTAAATGTATAACTGTATTTAATATTTCCAGTTGCATTTTCCCTTTCATTTAACATTAAAAGTCAATTCAAAATTCATTTAGTATTTCATTTAGCATTCCAGATACCTTAATATTAGAAATAATTTTATACTTATTTAATACTGTTCGCATTTTTATTATTGCACACATTGGAATGAATAAAAATTATCCCTTTATTATATTTTCGCATACTCATAAAAGCAAATGATTCAAACATGGGAGCTTATGTCACCAGACAACGCATTAGTGAATTTCTTTGTACCTTTAAGACAAATAGAAACTAGAAATATTTTTATTTAATTACATTTGCAATTATCTATGGATTTCAAAACTTACCCCAAAATGTGATTTGTTCCCATTCAAAAAGTTAATAAAAAATGGATTAATGATTTGTTATATGAATTTTAATAATTTTTCAATAATGCAAATAAAACATTTCTAAGCCCTAGTTACTATTGGAGAGGAAAATGAACAATAAAAAAATAATTATGTATAATAGAAATAAGCAAAAATATACTTCTCAAAGAATTAATTTTTTTCATACGTAAAGAAACGATTCCAAATAACGGTAATATTATCACATTGAATAAAAATACATTATGATCTGTTAAATGTGCTTCATTTTATAATGAACAGAAAAATATATTTCCCTTCTTATTCGTTTAATTCTACTAAAGGTTGCGTTAAATAGAATCTTAGTGATTTAAAATTTAAGAAAAAAGTAATAACACAAATTTTACAATATTGATTTAATTGTTAAATAGTAATTTCCATATAAAACTTCAAACACGAAACAAAATGTTTTAACTTAAATCAAAAACATGGAAACTAAATATGAAAGATAAAGAAGAAAAATAAACCAGTGGAGACGGGCCGCATGGCTTGTGACATACGGTGGGGGTTAAATGTTGCTGTTCAAATTTTATTTATTCGTACAATATCCAAGTTTCGTTTTCTGCTGACAAAAAGCCTTAAATATTCCTTATAACACGTGGGCTGGCAATATCCTGTGGAAAGATAGCACCAAGATTGTGGAGAAGGAAAGGGACTTCTTCGGAATCTCAGCACTTCAATGATTTAAATGTTGCTCTTCAGAATCTATTTATTCGTGCTATGTTAACGTTTCGTATTCTGCTGACAAAAAGGCTTTACATATTCCTTGGAACATGCGGGCGGGCAATATCCTGTTAAAAGATAGCTTCAAGAATTCCTTGAAAGAAAAGTACTTCTCCGGAGTCCTGCACTTCAATGATGCAAATGTTGCTGATCAGATTCTGTTTATTCGTACTATATCCTAGTTTCGTGATCTGAGCACAGTTTCAATTTGACTCCCTTAATGAAGGAAAAATGTAAACGTGAATGTTCATTTCTATATTATATTAGAACTTTCGATGATATTCAAATATAACAATTTGGGAAATTACGCATCAAACGTTGCAAACGACAACAAATTCGTTCTGGAGCTAGTTTTATAAATATTGAGATTTTTATGAAATAGCTGTTGCACAGTTTAAAAAAATGCATGAATACAATATTTGATACGATTATATCTTTAAATTCAGTGATACTGAAATAATATGACTCGATCTGAAATAGGACATAATTACCATAACTCACATAGAATCATTACCTGTCATATAATACCAATGAGTTCATTACGCATGATATGTATTGAAAGAATGAAGAAAACTTTTTTTTCGATCCTCATAAAATTTGAGTGGCAAGATAAATTTCTGCAATAATTATACATATGTATTAAATTTCAAATTATTTGCTTGAGAGGTTTTTCGATGTTAAATGACGACTGACCAGGTGACGAATATAACTGCTATATATTTACATAAAGGAAACAGCTAACCATAGACCAAAATGTAATGGGATACTTTTGAATGTCTCTGTAAATAAGCTATGAATGTTACATATCTTATTTTCAATGTCGAACATGTCATAGAATTTATCAATATTAAATATTATTTGCATCCAACTACACTAATATAAATTACAGTTCGTAGAGACAAACCGAATTAATAAACAGTTTCAGATGTGTTGAAAAGTGTTAAAAATGCATAATAAGACTCAAAACTTTATAGCAATAAGCACAACCATATTTAAATATCATTATGCTAATTACCATATGATTATCATTATGCATATTTTTTAATAATGGCAAGACTGTGGTGATATTACATATTTACAGATTCAATTACAGTGGATTGTTTGTGCATATAATTAGTAAGAGTTCTATGTTTTTCATATGAAGACGTGAGGTTCAAAACTTGCCTTAACCAGAAAATAAAATAAATGGAAATCCTTAAATATTTCTGACTATATCTATTGGTTTCCATTGTAATCAAACATATGACAGTGGATGAAACACAAGTTAAAACAGTTTTTTTCCCTTTCACATTGTTGTGTTTTTAATGCTGATTTTCCCATACAATAGAATAAAAAAGAATGCGCTCTTTTTTGTTCAAGGCGAGTTTTAAAACTCATGCGTTCATATGTATTCAGTAACGGATTTTAATAAGAGTACTGAATATCACAATATTATTCATTTTTTTTCTTATGTCCATTTTGAGAATCTAGCTTCCTTATCATCAAAGTTAGCAGGAAACTTGATACCTCTATCATATGCAGAAAACGTTACGACAAGGGGATTCGCATGCGTCTCAAATGCAGATCAGTATTTGTCATTATATGCATGCCATTATCTAGCTAAAATCTAATTAAATTACGCTTAAAACTTGACAAATCACACTTCCAGAGATTATTTTTCATACACGATCGTGTATCTAATTCTTTTCGTGGCCTTGTATATCATTTTTTAAAAATTTTATAGGCATATCTTAGCGTACTAAATAAAGCCCACCGAAAAAAAGGCATAATTTATTTTAAAACCCATTCTAAGCCATTTCAGATTGTACTCGGTATCTCTTACAAATTCATTTATGTAACCATGTATATCATTTGCAGCGATTATACACACAATGCAAACATATAATATGCAAACATTTAGACTGAAAAACTCACATCACACGTAAAAATTCACTTACAGACACCAACTTTAATACACAGTATTTCGAGACCATATAGCATCCAGAATTTTTTCTGTCTTCCTGTAAATATTACGAAGTTTGTATTATACGGGAAATAATTTGCAGAAAACCTCAGCAACGTAATCACAATGTGTCAAATGGTTTAACATAAATAAAATACACTGCAAATAATGGTTTTCCCAACATAC
Source organism: Maratus speculifer (assembly GCA_964019185.1). Classification (NCBI taxonomy): domain Eukaryota; kingdom Metazoa; phylum Arthropoda; class Arachnida; order Araneae; family Salticidae; genus Maratus; species Maratus speculifer. The sequence continues at coordinate 171,379,221 of OZ025291.1, forward strand.
CATTGATTATCTTACGGAATTATTTTTTGTGACCCTGTAAATGACTAATAAATATACTTTGCACCACATATTCTATACAATATGCGCTAGAGAGAACTTTTAGAGAACTTCATACATGCATATCAATCTCATTTTTTTCGGAAGTACATGACATCATTAAAATGCTTTTGAAACATTTTCACATTGGCAGTGATGTAACAGAAAACCTTTGTGTGTCCCTATAATTAAAATATATATCAGATTTTCATCAAATTTAAAATGACACGACACAATAATGCAAAAATTATACATTTAAAATTTTAAGCCATTCGTTTGAGTAGTTTTTTCCTTGTTATATGTGGAGACGGACGGATGGATAGACGAACAGGCAAATGGAAGGACGGAAGAGACTACGACTATGGGTGCCACGTATTTATACAGTGCGTGTCAAAAGTTTAAGCACAATAGCAATTTTCAAATAAAAGTTTAAATATTCACTTTATTTCAATATCTTGTATATGTTAGTAATATCTATTTTAACACCGTATTCATTGAAATTAGCTTTTAAATTTTATTTCAAACCATGGAGTTTAACATTAGAACAAAAATAACCGTGTCAGAAGTTTAAGCACAAAATCGTTTTTATTCAAATTTTACAATCTGACGTAAGTGGTTGCGTACGCAAGCAATTTCTGGATGTATAAGAAGCAGTTAGTTGTTGTTTATGAGTTAGTACAAAATGCCTTAGTCGAAAGAATTTTCAGAGGAGGAGGTGAGAAAAATATGGAGTATGAGAGCAAAATCTAAGTCTGTTTCTGAAATTGCAAGTACATTAAAAAGATCAAAACGAGGTATTTATCAAATTTTGGCTCGTGGTAATCATTTCAAACAAAAATTTCGTTCAGGGAGGCCGCGAGTGACTAGTTTGCGCGAAGATAGCAGCATCAGAAATTTGAAATCAACTGGTAATTACTCTCTTTCGAAAATAAAACATGCAGTTGGAGGACAAATATCGAAAAAACTGTTCGTAGAAGAGTTTTGGAATTCAGATACATCAAATACCGTAAAATGGCTCGATTACCGTGTCTGAAACGACACCATAAAGAAGCTAGATTACAATGGACCAAAGAGCATATGTCATTTGATGAAAAGTGGCTGAATGTCATATTCAGTGATGAAAAAAAATGGAACCTCGATAGCCCTGATGGGTTTAAGTACTATTGGCATGATCTCCGCAAAGAACCTAGGAGTGTATTTAGCCAGTAACATAATGGTAGTTTTGTAATGGTATGGGGGATATTTCTTTCAATGGTCAGACATCTCTAGCATTCATCAGTGGTCGTGGAAACTTTGAAAACTACCAAGAGATACTTGCCAATCATTTGCTTCTTGTTGCCGAGGTTTTTAGGTGGATAAAAATGGTTATTTCAACATGATAATGCTTCCATCTATACCTCAAACCCAACTTCATCGTGGCTTAAGTCGAAAAAAGTGACTGTTTTGAAATGACCGACAATTAGTACTAATTTAAACCCTATAGAAAATTTGTGGGGTATTCTCACTCATGCAGTTTATCCAAATGGAAAGCAGTATTCTTCAGTTATAGATTTGAAAGATGCCATTGAGAAGGCTTGATTTAAAATTGATCCAGAAACAATACAAAATCTCATTTTATTGATGGAAGACCGTATATTTAAGGTAATTCAACATAAAGGAGCAATATTCAAGTATTATTTTTTTTATTCTTGTTCTGCTAAAGACTAAAAACTACTGTGCTTAAATTTTTGACACACTCATTTTTTTTTGTTTTGATAAATTTTACCATTTGAGGTAAATTTTATAACATAAATCTGTTCTTTTTAAAACTACAATTTATAAGGAAGAAAAGGAAATTAACTTTCACTCATTAATAAAATTTTATTTTGAAATTTTCTGTTGTGCTTAAACTTTTGACACGCACTGTATAATTACAAAGACACTTAAAAAGCAAAACAATAACATTTTATTTTTTATTTGTATAAATAGAATAAATACACTTACAATGAAATGTGACACTAGATTTTATTTATCTTTATTTATCTTTATTTATTTATCTTTTATTTATCTTTTCATAATATGCATAAATTTTATTGCAGTCAGATAACAACACATAAATCTGCTGCAACAAACACGATAGAATAACTCAATAATTTAACTATTAAATCATATAAAGTAATAAGTTATAAGTGATTTTATTAAACGAAATTACTGAAATGGGCGTGAGATTCTTTTAATTTTATACATATTACCTCAAGAAATGAGATATAGCTGAAAGCTTGGCAAGGAGAAAATTAATATTCCACTAAAATTTCATATTTATTTCTTTTATAATCAAGTGGAATATGAGTAATTACACTTGATTTGTTTTAAAGCACATTTAGTAGTTTATTTTAATTTAGCATGAAGATAAGTTTAAAATGTAAGTTATTTATATAATGAAGTTAAAATTTTTTAATCGAAGTGTTGCCTTTGAAATAGTTTTGATATTTATCTGGCACATGTCTCTCGTCTGTAGAACATTCAAAAAGAATAAATTAATTAATTTTTTGTGAATACGTATATGCTCTTTAAGAACATAACTCAGATACTTTGAACAATGCATCTTCATGCATAATTTTGAAAGTGAAAATGATAAAACATTATGAATGTATTTTATTATATACTTATGTAAACAAATTGTCACTAATATCAAATTATATTTTAATCGTTCATTGTAAAGATTAATTTCTTTCAATTGATTTTATTATGATTTTTAGAAGAAAGACACATACACGATTTTTTATAATTCTTACACATTTTAAATAAAATTAAAAAATTTAACTAAAAACGAGATCTAAATAATTAATTATACTTAAAAAAATCACTTAATTTAGTTTAGTATGACTGTAACACGTTAAAAAATATTTTCATTATCGCAATAAATTTAATTATGTACATTTATTTATTTTTAAATGGTATTTTTTATTTAATAAATAAGGAATTACGAAGGATCACCTAATTTATTTATTTACATTAGTTATTTTTATCGTATATTTTGTTATTTAAAGTATTTTGATGTGAGAAATGTAAATATGAAATTAATGAAAGACTAGTTTATTTGAGATTCAGTTTCTTATACAATTATGCGTTTTCACATATTATCTAATCATGGACATTATCATATTCTTACGTTTTATCACTTTTTACACGCGGCACGCTAAATTTAAACTGTAATTTCTCCAGTCTAACTGCTATAAAAACTTTTGCTTTCAGAACATAACACCAATTAAAAAAAAAAAAAAACTTATCAGTAATCACATTTTTGTTAAATTACATTGTAATTGTACGGTCATTAATTTCCAGGATTAATTTAATTACACCAGAAAATTTTGTGGATAATTGAATATTCATTCAATTTGAAGTAACTTCTATCTGCCTTAATGTCTTCTGCGCTGTAGTGTCTTCTGTACAAGTTTCGGAAAGATTTTTTAAAGCCTTCTGTCGGAATGTTCATTAATTTTCACGTCACCATGTTCTTGATATAATCAAAAACCGCATTTGTTGTTCGTACACGTCTTGTTGCAAAATTGGGTAATCATCCCTTTAGAATATCGCAGCTCACTGTCAAGTACTCGCATAGTCAATCTGCGATCCGAGATCTAATGTTCACAAACGTTGTAAATTATTTTTAACTTGTATACGGTATGCGGCCATTTAGCTTGTGCTTTATCATGCATACTTTCGCGGCCGTCCCAAAAACGGCTTAACCATTAAAAATTGCGTGAACGATGTAATGTTTCCTCTCCCATGCCTGTTTCAAAATTTCATACAGTTGGTTAATTGGTGTTATATATGACAGCTAATTAACAACTTGTGAGATGTAGGCCATAAGGGGGATGCCTTCCTTTGGAGTCTTCCTAAGGGATCCTAACCCGCATTTACGCAAGAGATTCCAAGGTTCGAAGAAAACCACGGAAAACTTTGAGCGATTAGTACGACGGTCATGATTGGGTTTAAACCCAGCACTTCATGTTTGCCAGTTTCGAGGGCAGAATTTCTCAGCAGCTGGTGGGGCTAGAACATTTCATGTGGATTTCTACGGTTTTGCTGAATGTGAAGCAGAATTTAACACTTATTCGCCGATTCATACCCATTATTATATCAAATATTTAACAGATACGTTCTAATGTGTGTTTCAAGGTTAAGCACTTATTTTTGAAGGGCACAGGTTTTCTTGGGCATGTGAAGATAAACGATCTTACAAACACAAGCATGACCACATTTTGACGTTTTCCGGTTCTTATATAGTTATTCCATCCCTCGAAATATGAAAGTAGTGAAAATTAATAGTAGTTACGCTTAGCAGAAGTAAGAATATCCGCGTATCTAGAATGTCAGGCGTAATTTCACTATTGAAAATTAACTGAGAAATTGATTAATATCAAAAATATATTTTTGATTTAACTTTGCTGTGTCTCTAGTGTCTCATATTACACCACAGATTTGTGTGTTCATGAAGACAGAACAAGTGCTGTGGTTTGCAGCTTAACCAACAAATTAAGTGAAAAATGCTAAGTTGGGCCTCGTCCTAGTAGCTTAAATGGTAGAGAACTTGGAGCGCTATTCCAAGGGTTCCGGGTTCTGTCCCCGACTTGGATTTTTCAGAAAAGTTGGCATTACGCTTAGTAGAAGTATGAATATCCACTTATCTAGAATTTCAGGCATGATTTCAGTACTGAAAATTCATTGAGAAATTGATTAATATTAAAAATATATTTCTCTAAATTTTCTTCAATTTTCTAGTCTGTTTCAAATAGTTTTAATCACTTGATTTTAAATATCATTTCATTTCTTACGGTTGTATTTCAATAAAATGGTTGATAAATTTATAAAACTATTAGACTTGTGACAGAGCATATTTCCTGAAAGTAATATATTTTGCATAATTGATTCAGATAAACAAATATTACAATATTGAAATATAAATGTATCGGGAATTTAAAGCTCCGTTTAAGCTTCCTTCTTTTAATATCAAATGAAGGTAACTGCAGCCACTGGGTTTATTTTCTTCCGAGTTTCATTTAATAAATCACGTTTATTTTATGAATCACAATTACACATTGGTTTGGGCCATAATGCTAGCAAACTCGTCAACAACTGCGACTATTTTGAACTTTCTCCTCAACTAGCACTTTATTTCGCTTAAGAATAAATTGTAAAACTAGTCGTCGGGTATCACCCTAATACTTTCATATCATAGTTATGCGTAATATAAAATAAAACATGTGTAAACTATTTATAAAATGCATCGCAATTCATAAATAAAATTTAAACGAGTATTTAAATATTTTTAATACAGATTGCTCTCGTCAACCCATTTTGACAAAATATATTAATCACCAAACTACTCGTAAATTATAAAAATTGGCATACATATATATATTTTTCTTTTTAAATAACGAAAGAATAAATTAATCGTAAAAAATTAATAAAAATATGTATAAAATCAAATTAAAAATTGATTGATGACATACAAACATATGTAATGTGTTTAATGTCAACAGAATGTGACATTTACAACAAGCCGTTATTGGGGTTTAATCTTATAAATTGGCAATAGTTTTTTGGTCAACGGATAATTCTATAGTAAATAAGCATTCTTATAACTCCAAAAATGACAAAACTATTAACTAACTGTTTACTACATCGGACGAAATGTATAATTTCCAATTAAAATATATATTTGAATTAAAATTTGAAGGAAATACAGATCATGAAAAAGTAAAAAATGTGAAAAATACGATTACAAATATTTCGGCAATTAATTTTCTGATCGATTTTATTCTTTATGCAAAAATTACTTTTATTTTTAATTGTATTTACATTCACTACCTAAAATAAAAAAAAATGAAAATTTCGATATACATTTCATCAGAACGAGTATTTTGAGAGTCGGAAAAAAATTCGAAATAATCGAGGTTACTCAGTATTCAATAGACTTCAATCCATTATTGCGTACTAAGTACTTACCTATTTCAAGACCCTATCTCAATTTGTTCGGAAAATAAAGCATTATAGCAGACAAAATGACTGACAAACAGACGACCGGAATTTTTGTTTTTTAAAAATATGTTTTTACTTATACTACACTACGCATGGTGGGTAAGTAATAGGAAATAGTCCCAAAGGAAAACAAACATCGCCCTATATGCTAATTTATGATTTTATCATCGAGGCAATATCTCATAAATCATTGGGTACTTCCAGTTGCTTAAAAATATATGTTTTTAAAGGTTATGCTTCTCTTAAAATTGTTATTAAAAGTACATTTTTGACACGTTAAAGAATTTTAAAAAAGTATACTCGGTTAAATCATTATGCTTTTAACTTTTAACAATAGAATTAATTGCATTTAGCAATATACGAAAATAGCGTATAATATTAAGAAAACGATTGAAGAAGAAGAACAATCATATCTGGGGAAACACTGAAATTGATATATATATATATATTACAAATGAGTAAAACAATCAATTTTTCGGAAACTAAAAATATTCATTTATGCTTTATATCAATGTTTTAAATTATCGGGCGCTTAATACAACTTTAAGTCGTGAATATCCATATTTAGAATTGCATAATCCTGCAAAAGTTTCACAAAATTGGTTCAACTTTATGAATTATGTCACGTTCACGCATACGAAAGGAAATCAAATGATTATCTATGTTTATCACGAAACTCATTTCTGTAGTTAAAGTTTTAATATCCAAAAAGTATACGCTTCATTTATCGAAATGTGAATTTAAATTTTAATCCTTCTACGATAATGTAACTCCTACAAAACTGAACATGCACGAAAGTATTTTGTATTATATTACTTTAAGCCAGATTAATTTGCTATCAGTTCAATTTCTATTAAAAATAATAATGAAGATATGCGTTATTACACCGTTGACGTGCTAAGTTTGTTTTAAGAGCCATTTAAATGTGATATAAAAATTCTGCGTTTTATTTATATAGGTTTATTGATGTTATTCATAAAGTCAGAAAACAGATATAAAAAATAATTACTTTATTTATTCCTTTTTGCCTATTTTAGCCTTAAATGCACATGTAATTAAGAATTTTTAACGAATGATTCGTCTATAATTTAGTTTAGTTTACGACGACGGCCGATTATCAATACGTTGGATGTAGGTGCGAAGAGGAGAGAGGGCGTACTTCTTGGCAGTCTTTCTAAGGGAAACTAACCCGTATTTATGCAAGAAATTCTAGGGTTCGTAGAAAACCACGGAAAACCTCGAATAGTTACACTGTAAAAAATTTTGGTCAGAAAACACGGTGGTTATACCGTCAACTTTGTGCCACTTCCTTTTACCGTAATTTTACTGGACGGTATATATACCGTAAAATGCTTAAAGTACATGTACCGTAATTTAACTGAACATAAATTAAAAAATTTTGTGGTATATGTACCGTAAAATATTTAAAGTATATGTACCGTAATTTAACTGAACGGTATATGTACCGTAAAATATTTAAGGTACATGTACCTTAAAAAAATATTCTTACAGCATTTGTACCGTAAATTAAATATATGTTATATGTACCGTAAAAAATACTTATACAGCACATATACCGTATGTTAAATATACAGTATGTATACCGTAAAAAATATTTATACAACATATATACCGTAAATTAAATGTGTGGTATATGTACCGTAAAAGCAGTTATAATCAGCATGTGTACCGTAAATAAAATATACGGTATATATACCGTAAAAATACAAAATGATCCAAAAAAAAACCTCCCACATTTGACAGGATAAAAAAACACAAACGACTCCAATGAGAAACTTATTTGTTAAAAATATAGAATAAGTATGACGAGAGTTTAAAAGGACTATTTTTCAGAAATGACGTCAGGAAAGTGTCTTACCAAGCATCATTTCTAAAACATAGTCATTTTAAACTCTTGTCATACCCATTGTATATTTTAAAACAGACAAGTTTCTCTTTACAGTCTTTTTTTGTTTTATATTATCCTGTAAAACATGGGATGTTCTTATGTGTTATTCTCTGATCAGAATCGACGAATATATATAGTGAATACAAAGTCTTAGTTATTATAAAAATTTATTTTGGCGGAAAATATTAGATATGTGAGAATACATTTAAAAAAATTTTTAATAAGATATTTGATAGAACATTGAAAATTTGATAAAAATTTTAATAATACCAATTGTGGGTCACCAAGTTGTGCAAAGATATGTATACTGGTAAAAAAACAAAAAAATATATTTTATATTTCTTTTTTATAAATGTTAAATTTTCTTTATTTGTTAAGTTTTTTTTTTTTTTTTTTTTTTTTTTTTTTTTTTTTTTTTTTTTTTGTCGAATTGCGCAATTATACTTACATAGCTGCCAACTTCTACACCTTTTTATACATTTATTTTTCATACCACTGTTTTAAAACAGTTACTGCTGTTACATTTCAGGGCGTAAAGAGAATACAAATCACATAAATTTTTAAAAGATAAAGTAAAATTAATAAAAGTGGTTAAAATTATATACATTGATATTCTTGTTATTTACTTGGAAATTAGGATTTTTATTTTCTTTCTCAACACACAAATCTAAATTTTCTTACATTCAGTTAAATGTTTAGAATGCCACTGTCTAGCAAATCACCGCTTTTGTATTTTTTATTTTATTTATAGATTTTTTTTGTGGAAATGTGGTATTATTCTATTCTTACAAGAATTGATATGTAGTTTATAGCTTACAATCGTAATAACAAGCTTTAATTTTCCACACAGATCAAGAAAAGTAAAAAAATAGTTGTCGTGGGCAAAATTGCTTATAACGCGAAAAATAATTAATAAAAAATGAAAAATGTAATTTAATTCCATATTGGTAAATAGTCAAGACTAAATTTATACTTTCATGCTTAAAAAAATTTAAAATTGTGTCAAAGCTCTCCATTGTTAAGGAGAGGGTTGGAAAATCATATTAAAATTCAAAATATAAATGTTTTAGAACGTTTAAAAAATAAATTAATATCATTATGATTCAGACATATTTAAAACAAGCAAATAAAATATAAAAAAGATATTTATTACAACAATTAAATTACATTAACACACTATATCATAATACATACTTATAATATTTATGTATACAATTATTTTCTTTTACACAGTGTGTCATTTACTTTTATTTACAAATTCCAATGGTTTTGTTCACTTTCAGCATTATTATTATCCGCCAATTGATTTATTGTAGTTTGTACTAAACACAGGGTTGATCAACATCAAATACCTGAAAGAAAAAGATACATTCAACATGGCTGTAAGCATTAAAATAAATTATTGAAGAAAATACAAAAGTAATTTGTAGAAATGGTTTCACAAAATTATCTTAAGTGGTTATTTCAATATTCAGAAGAAGGAACAAGAATGCTAATAATAGTTCTAAGGGAACGTTATTTTCAATTTTTTCTCTTTGATTTTAATATATATATATATATATATGCAGGGTGTTTCTAAATTCATGGTAAAAACTTTAATTGGTGATTGTATACATCAAGAAAAACAATATTTAAATAGGAAACCAAGGGTCCCAAAGTCTTCCAGAGGAGATAGGCGCCATTAAAGTTTAGGGTACAAAAATTCAAATGATTATGAAAAACAGAAAAATTGGTCGATTCGTTTGCGGTTTTCACTAAAATTATTCTTTATGTCAATATTGTCTTGAAAATAAATTATAAAGATAAATTTCAAAAAATGACGATAGAGGGCGCTTTAGACTTTAGAGTAACTAACAACTATTTTTTACCGTTATTTTTTGCATCTCATTAAAGGTTTCGTAAGCTTAGACTTAAACTTAAATTTTGAGCTCAAAATCTGAATAGTTGGAAGCAGTTAAGTAGCACAAACTTAACTGTGTTCAGAGGGTTTTAAATTCAAATGATTATAAAAAACGGAAAAATTAGTCGATTGATTTGCGGTTTTCACTAAAACTATTCTTTATGTCGGTATTTTATTGAAAATGAATTATAAAGGTAAATTTCAAAAAATGCCGATAGAGGGCGCTTTAGACTTTGGAGGAACGTACAACTATATTTTACCGTTATTTTTCGCATCTCATAAAATTTTCTTAGAAGCTTAGACGTAAACTTAAATTTTGAGATGAAAATCTGAATCGTTGGGAGTGGTTAAGTAGAGCAAATTGAACTGTGTTCAATGGGGGTGGGGAGGTTCAAGTTTCAAATTATTTAAAAAAACGGAAAAATTGGTCGATTCGTCTGCCGTTTTCGCTAAAACTATTCTTTATGTCAATATTTCCTTGAAAATAAATTTTAAAGATTAATTTCAAAAAATACCGATAGAGGGCGCCTTAAACTTTAGAGTAACCAACAACTATTTTTAAGCGTTATTTTTTGTATCTAATTAAATGCTTGCAAATGCTTCGATTTAAATTTTGAGCTCAAATTCTAAATCGATGGAGGGGTTAAGAAGCGGAAACTGAACAGTGTTCAGGAGTTAAAATGTTACCCTCCCCACCCCTCGAACACATTTTAAATTTCCGCGCTTAATTACTCAAAACGATGCAAATTTTGAGCTCAAAATTTAAGTTTGAACTTTTACAAGCATTTAATTAGATACAAAAAATAACGGTTAAAAATAGTTGTTGGCTACTTTAAAGTTTAAGGCGCCCTCTAACGGTATTTTTTAAAATTAATCTTAAAAATTTATTTTCAAGGAAATATTGATATAGAGAATAGTTTTAGCGAAAACGGCAAACGAATCGAACAATTTTTCCGTTTTTTATAATCATTTGAAATTTGAACCTCCCCACCCCCATTGAACACAGTTCAGTTTGCGCTACTTAACCACTCCCAACTATATAGATTTTCATCTCGAAATTTAAGTTTATGTCTAAGCTTCTAAAAAAAATTTATGAGATGCGAAAAATAATGGTAAAATATAGTTGTACGTTACTCCAAAGTCTAAAGCGCCCTCTATCGGCATTTTTTGAAACTTATCTTTATAATTCATTTTCAATAAAATACCGACATAAAGAATAGTTTTAGTGAAAACCGCAAATCAATCGATCAATTTTTCCGTTTTTTATAATCATTTGAATTTAAAACCCTCTGAACACAGTTAAGTTTGTGCTACTTAACTGCTTCCAACTATTTAGATTTTGAGCTCAAAATTTAAGTTTAAGTCTATGCTTACGAAACCTTTAATGAGATGCGAAAAATAACGGTAAAATATAGTTGTACGTTACTCCAAAGTCTAAAGCGCCCTCTATCGGCATTTTTTGAAATTTATCTTTATAATTCATTTTCAATAAAATACCGACATAAAGAATAGTTTTAGTAAAAACCGCAAATCAATTGACCAATTTTTCCGTTTTTTATAATCATTTGAATTTAAAACCCTCTGAACACAGTTAAGTTTGTGCTACTTAACTGCTTCCAACTATTCAGATTTTGAGCTCAAAATTTAAGTCTAAGCTTACGAAACCTTTAATGAGATGAAAAAAATAACGGTAAAAAATAGTTGTTCGTTACTCTAAAGTCTAAAGCGCCCTCTATCGTCATTTTTTGAAATTTATCTTTATAATTTATTTTCAAGACAATACTGACATAAAGAATAATTTTAGTGAAAACTGCAAACGAATCTACCAATTTTTCTGTTTTTCATAATCATTTGAATTTTTGGACCCTAAACTTTAATGGCGCCTATCTCCTTCGGAAGACTTTGGGACCCTTGGTTTCCTATTTAAATATTGTTTGTCTTGATGTGTACTATCACCCCTTAAAGTTTGGAATATGAATTTAGAAACACCCTGTATATATATATATATATATTACATAGAATAGATGATCTACAACTGGGCTAGTTTTCTTTTTCCTACATTAATTATTGATTTTTTATGTATATTTGGGTAGTTTCAATTTCAGAACCAGTTCTGTAAGTGAAGAACAAATTAAGAAAACATCTAAAAATTATAAACTACCCCGGGTAGATCGTCTTCATTTATCCTACAAAAAAATCATTTAAAAATATTAATATCCAAATTAAATATTTATACTCCCATAGAATTTACATTAGTGTTTTCATTTCTTCCCATGACTGGTGTGGGACCTTCCCATTACTCTTAAGAACCTACAACAGTACCGTGGCTAAATTCCAATATTAATTTTAATATCACGGGAAAATATCTTACAAATTTCTCACTTGTATATTAATATTTTTATATTATTATTTTTTTGGATGTGATACTTTAAATTGATATCTATTGTTGTGTGTATGTACTTTTTCAACTTTTGTAACAATTTATTTATGCAATTTATTTTATTTTCAGAACTGCTTTCAAAGTAGAAGCATCTGCATATTAAAAAAAGCTGTAACAAACAGTTGAAAAAGTAGAAATGCATAGTAAAAAATAGATACTGCATCCTGTGTAAAAAAAAAGAAGAATAATAATAAAAATATTAAAAGGGGAGGGGGGGCAAGAGGTCTGTAAATAACACTACAACAGGATTAATATTAGATTGAACATTTATTACCCAGCCGAGTGTAGGCTATGTGTTTAAACAAAAATGGAAATGTCGGAGCTTAAATCCTTAATTCAATATATTCACTCAATAAAGCATATATTTTCAAGTAACTGTTATTTATTGAGTTAAAATTTTGAATTTTTTTTTCTGATGGTTTGCCATATCATTTGGAAGCAAAAGCACGTGACTTAGTTTCTCATAATGTTTTTTAATTTTTAAATTTAATAGTTATTAAAAAGTGGGGGTAATTTAAAATCTTTATAACTCGAAATATTATTCGTAGAATTTCTTTTCATTTATATGAACAGAAATATATAAGCTTTAATTCTGATTTAGGAGTTTAAAAAATATTAATTTAAATAAAATTTAAAAATAATGTAAAAAATTGAAAAAATATAATTTTTTAAAATCATATTTTCAAATTTAAATATTTTTTTTAATTTGCTGAATCAAAATTAAAATAAAACAATTGTAAAAGACATGTTCCAAATTTTAACAAGTTTTCTTTAACAGTTCTTCAGTTATCGCAGTTTAAATACAAGAAATGGTGAAAAAAACTCACCAAGAAAAAAAAGTATTCTCGGAAAAAGTCATTTCTATGAGAACGATTGCGTTGAAAGCTACATTTTAAAAAGAAACCAAAACGAAAAAAATATCTCTTAATTCAGTAAAAAGAGAAACAATGTTTTATCGTTAAAGGTTTTAAACGTCATTTTAAGAAGAATTTTTTTAATGCAATAAAACTGTTTAATAAAATTTTAATATTTTTGTGTCCCGCGCACCCGTAAACACCAGAAGTTACAAGTCGCAGGAAAATTTGCCATGAGTGGCATCTGGCGACAGTGAATCTGTAATTATAATGAAGAGCAGGGTATGGAAAAGAAATCAATTTAATAACTCTGTTTATTTGGAGAATGGAGGAGAGGTTAAAAAGTTTTTTTTTCTTTTAAATTCTAACTAGAAATAAATAAAAAGTATGCGTATAACAATGATAATACTGAGACGCCATTTTAGCTGAATTATGTGTGAATTTTAAAGTACCTACAAATAAAATTATGCTATTAGTAATAACTAAAAGTCATTATTTTATCATAAGAATTATGGGTTTGAAATATTATAAGAAATGTATCAAGTCGTTAATAAAAAAAATCAAATGTCGACTTTAATTTGTGTTTGATTGTATTTCTTTTTGAAAAATTAAAAAAATAAACTGTGATTAGTATTTATGCAACAAAAAAGTGCCGATATTCAGTCATAGCCACTATTTGTTGCAATTATTATTCATATAACAAGCCATTTACCAGAAAGTTAAAGAATGTAGACGGGTGTTACAGATTTTTTTTTTCTTCTTTGTAGATCATTTTTTCATGGATATTTATTTTGCTCTCTATTACATTTAACACTTTATTACTTAATCCAAAAACTTGAGTTAGTAATTAATAGAAGTGAATAAAACGAATAAAATCGTTACAAGTAAGTGTTTAATTAACTTTACAACTGCAAAACATTTTACCTATGGATTATTTTCTGCCTCTATAGCAGTCTATCTGTCGCAGACCATCGAGATATTTTTTGCCACTGGGTAGTAGATAATTCCAAGTCTACTCCTCCACCGTACTTCAAAAATGAAACTGGGTAGCCATATTCCTTCTCCATTTCAAATTTCCTGTTATTGAAAATAAACATTTATTTCTTAATGACTTAAATATACCAAATGAAAAAAATCTTTATACCAGCCATTTTATTAGTAAATATCAATATTTTTTCTGGATTGCTTGTCAAAAACTGTGAAAACATGTTTTAATTCCAAAAATTTTTGAAGAGTTTGGACGATAATTGACTGTAAAATAAATAAATAAAATACCAGATGAAGACCCCTCCCTTTTCCGTCATATTAAAATTACTCATTATCGAAAATAAAATGTAATTAAAAAATATATACATATATATAAACCATATTCTTTCACTTCTCTAAATAATCAATTTGAAAAAAAAAATAACACAAGGTTTTGGCGTACGTAAGAAACTAAATAGTTATGCTGTAAATCAATGGTTTTTACAGTTATTAATATTTTATGACAAAAATTACGCAGGCTGATTTCGAAGATCCCAAATAGATGATAATTATAATTTACACTTCCCGTAAACCTTCCAATATTGAAAAGATGTGATAAAATGTGGAATGGAAGGTACGGCTAGGGAGTTCTCAACAGCTCCTCTCAACAAGCGCAATACATTTTGACTCATATACAAATTCCTTTTTAACAGAAAGATATAAAATTGGAAGGCCTGACTATGGAATAGATTTCGAATCGAACTTAATTTTCCCTTTTATGTAAGTAAATTACCTGTCCAGTGCTTAGCTATTTCGATCACGTAATCACCCTTTTTCCTCCAGCTTTTCTACCGGTTTTTCTGCATTCGTCGGAGAATGTGTTCAAAAATGTCAATTTTGAAAACTTGCTATAAACGATCTATTGCATTTTTTTTTTAAAAAACAGAAAATTGAGTGCAATTAGACAGTTTCTGAATAACAAAACAGCTGCTATTTTCATGCATTTCCGAAGAAAAATAAATTAAAGCATATTTCACAAAGTTTCTCTTTAAAAGACTTTGCGCCAGTTGTTCCCTCTAGTTGCTCCTATGCTATTACTATAAAATTTATTTCGTTTTGTATCATCTAATAATTTGTACACATTACTTGCTAGAATGCTATTAAATTTTAGTGGCGCGTGACTGACTCTGCTGGTGCCTATATTTTTGCACCCTTGGTCTAAGATCTAAATATGTAAAACTCTAAATTTTGAATGTAAATTTACGTAATCAGGCTCAATTAAAGCAAAATTTGGGGCCTATTTAAGAAAAAAATTCATTTAATAATAGGCACCTTCACAAAATCAGACATTTCATTATTTTTACCATCCAAATTAAAAAAAAAAAAAAAAAAAAAAAAAAAAAAAAGTTTAACAGAAAGTAAACTTTTAACATAAAGACTTAAATCCGATTTAATAAACTCTCTCTGTGTGCAAAAAAGACAACACGTTCGCTGCCGCTTACGTAAAGATGTGATGCTAGATAATGCCGCACTGTAGAAGTGGGTTTTTCTCAGAAGCCGATTTACTTTTTATAACAAAGAATCAGTAAAAGAATTTCCCGCGCCAGCGCGTGACTGGCTATTGGACATCACCCCACATACCGCGCTGGCTCATGAGTGGCCCCTTAACGTTGGCGCCATAGCACGCACTTTCGGGCGAGAGGCAGCGAACGTGTTAAAAATATATATATCACTCCAGTAATTAGACTTTAACTGCTTGCTTTTTTTTTTTTCCTAGGAAGGAGGGGGTGGGATCAATATTGGCCGTAATTCGCATTTATTTAGCAAAGTATTTGAATTATAAGTAACACGTTTTTAAGTGTTTTTTAATTAGTTTAATGACACTTATATTCGTGTATAACATGCTGAATCCCAAAATACCGAATCGACTATTTACTCAAACATTAGTTTAAATGAAATTTAATTGACTTAGAATTTAATAAATAACTAAGTTTCTAACTAGTGAAAACATAAATACTGTTAATAACACATAGATATGAGCTGTCAGAATTATAATCATAATTGCAAATATGCCAGCTGATTTTTAAAAGTTCCATAGAAATTGGTTTATTCTGGTTTAAATTGACTTAATTCCCACCCCTCCCCTCTTTTTTTTCTGCGTTTTATAAAATTAAACATGACGATGACTTTACTTTTATAAGCAATTAATCTACAAGCCTTATTTTATATTTTATAAACATTTAAAACCAAACAAAGTCTTAATATAAACACCATTTCTCACTATTTTTAAAATCAGCATTATGAATGGCATATGAATGAATCTGCACGCTTTTAAAAAGCAACTAAGGTGTAAAACAATTATTGTTTTAAAAATATCTATGTATATTTTTATTTAAATCAGATTTTGTTTTAAACTTAAATCGGGTTTTTAGGATTTTTTTCGTGTGTTAATATACTATGTTTTCAAGCTTTAATTAATTATTGTTATTAGTAGTACGGGATATATTAGTACTAGTTCTAATATTAGTAATAAATAGTACTAAAATTTATTACAATATTAGTTAGAAAGGAAGAATGGGATGGAATGGGACAGAAATTTTTTCTCGTTATGTATTATTCTAAGCATCAATCACATACTAGATAGACGGAGTGGCGTAGCTAGTGGGGGCGGTCCGAACCGGGTGTTATCCTTTAAAGGATGTTACCCGATATTTATTTGCAAATAGATATATATAATCTTATGTGATTTTGGAAAAGAATTCTGAAATAAAATTAAATTTCTAGCGTACGACGAAATAGAGTTAATTTTCTTTTCTTAGAGAAGTTGAAATTTTATGCAGACTGGAGTGTTTAAATAAGATATATGCACCAGGTAACAAAAACTAAACTGTCTAACGAGTGGCTAAGAAAAGCAAACTTTAAAAGAAAGAATTTTCTTCACATACAGACACCACATTGATTTATGCGAATTATGGGTTTAAAAAAAGCCGTTACTCTTTTTTTTTTTTTCATTCGTAGTGCAAGGCAAAAGGTAAATGAGGAATGATGTAATAATTTGTTATAATAGCGTGCAATTGTGAATGAAAAAATATAACGGATCGGAGGGGGGTGGGGATGACACCATGGTGGCTGGGGGTAACACAATTTACATCCGCCCCGGGTGTCACCTATTTTGGCTACGCCACTGAGATGCAGCTATATTCTGTTGAAAAAAGTTGCTGATCAACATAAACTTAAATTTGTATTAAAAAAATTGCTTATTAAAAAAAGTAAATTTGCTTCATTTAATTTTAATGTTTGCTGTATATTAATGACTTGTTTACGTGTAGCTGTAATAGTTCTCCTGTTTAGAAAACCTAATGTTATATATTATCCATAATTTAAACTAAACTTAACAGCAGCACTGTTGTTTATATAAGCAATTTAACATAAAAACAATAGTGGAGGGGAATGGGACAGTCTAGCAAAAGGAGGAATGAAATAAGTCAAATTCCTTCTTTTACATAAGATTAGTGTATATTACTAATATTATGCAAATATTCTAATTAAAAGGATTAAATTTAAAGAGAAATAGTTGAAATGTTGAACAGAAAATATTCTAAAACTTACAGACGTCAATATTCTTATTAAAAAAAAATTGATCCAACGCGCACTTTTGTGATTTATTTTCTATTTCTTAGGTAGTGTAACACAAACAAATTAATTACATACTTTTAAGACAAAGAAATTTAAAATATATACAGTTCAAATTATTTATCTAATTATGTAAGTTATAGGAAAAAAAGAAATATAACCGAATAACTCACTTTGAATAACTCAGCAAGCTTCCATTGATCCACATCAACAAGTTGACACCATTAGGTTGGTTGGTTGGCAAACACTGAGACTTATACTACTACCCGTAAAGGAGGCTTTTGACTCGAAGATCTGATATCAGTACTTCCGTCGAAAACAAAATTTCGTGTACTGCATTATCTTACCTATAATCTAGACATTTTCATGGACAATGTTTTGATTAGTCAATAATTATGATGGTTTTACTAGAAACAAGAATGATAATTTTTTTATTAGGGGCTGTACCAGTGTGACCGTTTTTGGATTGTTGTAAGAAATCTGGACTGTTGTAGGACTTGCAACAAGCTAAATCAAGCTAAAAACTCAGGCTAAAAGATAGTTGTCAGTCTATCGATATATTGACCATCAATAGAAGGCAGGACCATCGAATTTATTTTTAGCTTGTTGTCAGTCCAAATCTACCTGCTTTTAGCTTGAAAAAACGGTCACACTGGGCTGTACATATATAACATTATTATTTTGGGGGGAGGGGTTGTCTGAAAGATAATATCGTAAGATATCTCTAGGGAGGGGGAGGGTGTTGCCTTTTGATATTAATATCATTTTTGACCCAATCAAAACTTTTTTTTCTTTGTAATGTGGATTTTTGTTGAAAAAAATTACATTGTGTTTTTTTTTTAAATTCAGTTATCTATTTTTATGAAAATACAAAGCTATCATTAAAATCATTAAATTATAATAAAATTATCTAATTCTAAAATATGGTATACCCCAACGTTTTGACATTCCTATTCATCTTCATATGTGTATGCATATATAAACATGGATCGAGGAATCTTATAATAATTTTTTTTTAAATGCAGCTTGTGTTTCCTAATAAATAAAAGCGAAAGAATGTTATCCACTTGTTCTGTTGATAAGAATTTCTGCGTCTCCCCTCGCCCCCCCCCCCTCATCCCTCCTTCGTTGGAAGGGCAAGTTCAACAAGACTTAATTACTGTTAAATGCACTATGTAAGAAAAACTCTTATAAAATAATATACTTTTAAATCGTCACTTTTTTTAAATTTTATTTGAATAAAGCGATATTTTATTAAATTATCTTCATTTGAATCAATAAAGTTTCCGAAAAATAAATTTAACCAGTTTTGTATATTACTCCAAACAAAAGAACTAAATCCTAAAAATAAAAATTTTTTACACTTTGATAACGATATCATTATCGGGGGGGGGGGGGGGGGAGTTGATGGATGATAACGTATGATATCCAAAGGGAGGGAGGGGATCCAAAATTAACAATTAGCCCCTTACTGGTCGAATGGAATTTTTGTAAATTAATCGTGTTTCTATAATTTACTTGAAAGATGGTAAATTGAGTGCAAAATATACGATCAGAGAATCATTATTTTACAGACATCTTTAACAGTGTGTTAAGAAGAACAAGGTCGATTAATCGTTCCATCCGGATAGGAGCAACAACCACTATAGGGGGTGTTGATAGGAGGCGTAGGAGGCAAAGCATCAATGGTACTTTTTGTGTCAAAACTCGAATGATGGCCACTGAAGTAACCTGAAAGTATCATTTACCATCTAGCCTGAATAATTTATCCAAGACGGACGGAAGAGCGACCGGGGGAGGGGGGGGGGAATTGCCGAAGGTTTAGAGACATACGGATAAGATTGAGAATTAACTTTAACTGTCTAAATGGTTTTTAATATTAGAATTCTCCAGAATTTAGGGGGGGGGGGTAGAAAGAGAGTGAGTTACCGTACGAGAGACCCTTTCATTAACGAAAATAGCAGTCTCGCCGTATCAGTGTTGAATTCATGCGGTGCCCGGGATGGGGGAACACCCATTTCCTAAGCAATGAAATGTCCCCCGCCGGAAAAATAGAATTTTTGTGTTTTTACTGGTGAAAAAGTGCCATTTCCTCCGGAATTCTATAATGTCCCCCCCCCCCCCCGGAGCCACAAAAGTCCCTCCCGGAGAAAAATGTCTGAATTCGACACTGCGCCGTATGGCGAAATAGCATTATTGTCAGTATGTTGAGTGAGATAGGTTCTAAAATTTTGATTAAAGATTTTTAGAGATTTTGAAACTTTCCCCCTTTTTAAGATTTAGATCAACAGGATTGTGAATTACTAAATCTCTGAGCTCATCAAGATTGTGGCCGGAGGTCATTAAAATTTAAACAACGTATGCGTAATTTTTGAATTTTAGCTACTTATGAGAATGGTAGAGGAAAGGGGACCGGTGTTTGTAGTTGTACCGATGGATTATGCATAAATCTAAGCCAACTGACTGTTTGGTATTTTAATATATTTTTCTAATAAGCATGTATTTTTTTCTGCTTTTATGATAATTTTGTCTAAATTTTAACAGGGGTTATTCGCGGGAAGTGTGTATTTATAGTCTCCAAAATTTCACCATCTGAGCACACCCGATACCATTTCGTTTTTTTCTTAAACAGGCAACGTACTAGCCACCGATCTTCAATATTGAGTGATGCGACTTTCGATGCATTAGTATTGTAAGGAACGTTAAGGAATTGTCTTGCTGAATACGGAAAAAGAAATGGTAAAACAGATCGTGCTGTCCAGCTTGGAATTTTCGAAAAATAAGATATACCATATCTTGGTGCTTCTCTTTATTTTGCTTCATGAATTAACTCAACTTTGAATGGAAATTTTTAACATTGTATTATTAGCTTTTTTCAATAAATTTTGAATTTTAAGTAATTTTTAGCTGGCAAATTTCTTATTTCTCATACCTAAAAAAATGTTTTTAGATCTAAAATAAATTAATAAGACAGATACATAACATTAAAGAAGAACTTTATTAAGAATTTATGCAAGTTAAAAATGTAATAAAAATACTTGCATAGTAATTCCTTTCACTTAAAAATAATTAAAATGTTACATGCTTCTTTGTCTCGCACGACCGGTAAAAGGATCCAACTGAATAAAACACAAAGAGCATACAAGGATGAATAAATCCTTTTAACGTATATCACTGGTATATATTCAATGGTATACAATATTTTAATTTTAATTACATGACTTTGAATAACTGATTAATTACACTAGTTTAAAATCCTAGAGTTTCACTTCTACGAATGCTATAATTCTTCAATAAAAATTAAGGATTGGTTGAACTCATTCAATATATTAGATTGAAATTTCGCACTAGAAAAAGACATCTATCCAGGCCGTCGAGAGCCGTGACGTGCCCAGGATCAGTCACACATGCCCTTCCCTCTTATACAGACTCTCAAGATACATAAAAAAGAGTACTGCCCAGTTAAACTGATGGCATTGAGCTCACAGGCTACAAATACTAATTGTACATTAAAGCCTTATATTTTCAAGGGTTAATTCCGTTCGAAAAAAAAATAAGAAGGGGAAAAAGCTCTTCCCTTTCCTCTTTTTTTATACTTAATCATTGAACCTCCTATACTATCAAAGACATGCTTTATCATATAAAAAATCTATATCCAAAATTCAGAGCAAATTAGATAATTCTTAATAAAAACCCCTTTAGCATTTATATAATTTAAAAGGAGTTATCCCCCTTTTTTATACTTAACCATTAAACTTCCAAAACTATTCAGAAATTTGAACGAAATCTGAAAATTCTGCTTCAAAAACCCATTTATATAAATATAGGGGGGGAGGCATTAGAACGCCTGTTTTTTCTTATTTATACTTATTCAATGAACACCTAATAACAGTTACGGAATCGCCTCATCAGAATGATCCTAATCTAAATTTTGAACGAAAACTTAATTCTGCATGAAAATCCCATTTATATCAACTAAGGGGAGGGGCATGAGCCCCCCGTTCCCCCTCTTATACATATCGAATGAACTCCAAAAACTAATCAGGGAAGCGCCTTGTCAGGATATACCTACATACAAAATTTCAAGTGGATCGGATATTTTTATCACGAGTTATCGCGTTACGCACGAACGAACATACAGAACGGACGGGCACATAAGCTCTCAGGCTATGATAGCCTGTGAGCTAAAAAGCATGTGAATCTTTAATGAGACCTCCTCGACTTTGAAGACTACTTTGTTCGTCTCTCATAAATTAAATTGTTTATTTTCCTGAATTTAAAGATGCTAATTAGATATTCATACTATTTAACAAAAGTAATTATAGACCTTTTCTTTTTTATTGTTACGTTATGGTATACGTAAAAATTAAATGTACAATGTGTATTGTAACTATTGGACTCCTTTGAGCTTCTTGGTCCTCCAAATAATTTGCCCCCCCCCCAACCCCTTCTCTCCTCAGATCTGCACTCATTAAGCAGCAAGAACATCATCTGCCGTTCACCGAGGCGAGAATACAATTTTTTCCCGTACTGAAATACAAGTATTTTACAGTATAAATGGCGTTTTTAATGAAAAAACATTATTTTATGGTACAAATACTGTTTATAATCGAAATAGCATAGATACTGGATTTTTTTTATACCTAATATGCCTTAAAAATACGGTACTCATATCGTAAAGAATGAAAGCAGTAGAAGCACCGTAAAATTTAGGTACATCTATTGAAATGCTACGAAAATGTTTAGAATGTCATTTATCTTACTGAAAAATAATTATTTTACGGTATAAATACCGATTTTTTACTGAGAAACAATCATTTTACTGTGTAAATACCGTTTTCAATCGAAAGAGAACAAACTGTATTTTTTTACGCTTAATATAACTTAGAAATACGGTATTCATACCGTAAAGAGTGAAAATGGTAGTAGTACCGTGAAATTTACGGTACATCTACTATAATTTTACAAAAATTTTTTACAGTGTAGTCTTACGGTCGCGATTGGATTCGAATCCAGCATCTGTCGTCTACCAGTTTCGAGAGTAAAAACTCTCGGCCATTGGTGGGACTAATTTATCTATAATTTTTAACTTACAATGTGCTAAACATTGACCAAAACACGGGGTTGGATTTTAAAAAAATCTTGAATATAATTGGTTTCTTTTTTAATAAATCACTTCAAAAAAGTAATATGTATATGGGAGTGTTATATCTCTATATATGTGTGTGTATACATAACCATTATGTAATAGTACAAATCAACATCTATAACGAATATAGAATAATCTAATATTACAAACTTAAACTCGATAATACAATCAAATGGAATTAGCTATAGTGGAATAATTACAGACAAAATTGGAGTTATGGTATGTGGCTCATTTTCAAGGGCAGTGCGATGCAGTCACTAAAAACTGCTATTAATTTATGAGGTTGAAATCAGGAAAATGTCCATATGCATATTTTTCTACCATTGCCTGATTAATCGCAATCAAAAAATATAATTAAGTAAGTAAACCAGGACATGAAAAAAAACCCATATACAAACTGAATGATACAATGAAATGTGTGTGCATAAAATGTTTTGACTATTAAAAGCGAAGACTAAATGAGTTTAAACTTACATTGTAGAAAGCTACAACACAAAATTGCATACTCATTTTACTTATAGTTAATGAGCTTGCAGACTGTTAAGGGATAGAATATGAAAGGGAAAAATACTAATATAATTAAAAATAACTATTATGAAGAAGATTATATTATTAAAATAATATTGAATAAATTATGTTTTATGTATGTTAATGGGAACATTATATATATGTGTGTATATACATGCATGTATATATATACTTTTTTTCAACTATTCATAGATATAATAGATTTTTAATCTAATGTTTTTCAACCTCAGGCGGGATATAAAATAAGACTATTTCACATAAGATAATATTATTTGCTCTAAACTGCTAAAAAATGTAGGCTAGTTGCATCAATCCAAATGCATTTGTATTATATATGTAGATATACATTCATATTTTTTCAAAAAATTAATGCAAAAGAATTTCGACTACAAAATAAATTAGAAACATCTAAATTTATATATTTTCACAAAGTGTTCAGCTTCTGTATCATTATTTTTACATGAAAATTCTCAGTTAAAAGTTCGGAGATAAATCCGATATTTTTCCCCTTTGGGTTAAATTATAACTTCTTAAGGAAATTTTAGTTAAAAATCATAGTACTTTGAACGAAAAATTTTCGGAAGTGTTTAATTACATTTAAAATTCTAATCAATTACTGAAGAAAAATTTAAAAGTTTCTAATTAATTAGAATTTAATAATTATTTCATAAATAAATTAGTGTAAGAATTCAGCATGTTGTTAATACAGTGGCGTAATTAACTCAAGAGCAATTTGAATTTAATATTTCAAAGAAGTTATAAATTTATCGTTTACTTATATTATATATTTTGTACTGATTATTGGAATGGAAAATGATAAAAATAATTAAGACTTGTGATCTTTAAGCAGAATGTCCACGAATTCCACTCTACATCTCTGTAAAAAATAATAATAATAATAATAATAATAATCCGTTAAATTTACGGCCAAACTGCTTGCAGCAAAGATGCCAGCTGTTTTTGCTGTAAAAATTACAGTGAAATTAGATGTAATAATAAAATTTACATCTATTTTTATGCAATATTTTACACATAAACTGCTGGCAACATTGCTGCCAGCAGTTTTTGCTGTAAAATTAACAAGCTTTTTTTTTACAGTGTTCCAAAAAGTATCTGAAATAAAGAAGACACGCTTTTTTATTTGAATATTTCAATTAAAAGAAAAAAATATTAAGGTCAGCCACATGGAATTTTCTTATTGAATTTATAAGTGGAGACATTGAACAGAACTTTGTTTGGAAAAAAATCTAACGATGCCTGAGTTTATTCGGTGTCACAAATATATCAGATGTTATTTCTCGTTTTTTATAAAAATTCTCAAAAAAATATTTATATTCCCTGAACGCATATCTTTTTGTATCGTAAATAAATTATAAAGTTAAAAAATAGTAACAGAATTTTTAGGACACTAATTAATTAGAACTTAATAATATATTAATATAATATTATAAGTAAATAATTAAAAAACATCTTTTTACGATATAACGTCATTATGGAAGATATAAAGAAATATCTCAGGAAAATAGCACTAAATGTTTCTCTTTAGATTTTTATAATATGAAGAAGTTGAATTTTAATTTGTGTTTGTTTTTCAAGAAAATATATAAATAAAATTTAGCTTCATTTTTGTTAAATAATGGGAAGTAAATCCATGTCTGTTGGTATTATTAAAAATACGTTTTACTTTCGGAGTTAATTCGTGTCTTAATAATAATGAGCAGTCATACAATTGGAGGTAGGGAATTTTGAGTCTTACACCTTTCAAGTATATTTTTATATCGATGTATCCGTTTTCATCGATCGCTTTTTCTTGGTGACACAATTTTGCTCTTCTGCTATGTTAAAACACTAATTCACTACTACACTAAAACACTAAACAATAATTAATATTTAATTTTTTCACAACTGGAAATTACATGCATTTGTTGAGGATATTACGTGGAAAACGATGATTTTTTTAAAGGTAAAAAGGGAGAGTGATTGCTCTCCTTTATTAAAAAAATAATAATGCAACAGAATGAAAAATACAGATTTTACAGATTTTCTTTTTTTATATAAAAAAGATAAAGAAGTTTCAATGTCTATCAGTTAATTATTGTTTAAATTATTGAATGACAGTTATTGTTTTTAGTAAAACGCTCGGCATATTTCACAATACGATATCCTAATAAATTCACTAAATTAGATGTTCTTTGACATATATTGAAAACTTCTTATACATTTCGCGACAGAAGATGAAATTAAAGTAATTTATAATTACTTACCTGTCATTGTTCATATTTCACTTGAATTTATTTTTAAGTTAATGATTAAAGTTATCTGAAAAAGATATATCTCCTCATTTCTGCTGTCAAAATAATGACTTTGAAAGCAAGGAAATTTCTAATTGTATTTATTGTTTATTCAAATCCATCAGGTATAAGGTTAAAATAAAAAAGAGTATAAGTATGGTGTATAAACATTATTAATAAATATAAATAAATAAATATGTATTTATTAATTTTATGAGAAAGGATGAAAAAATTTAAGAGACAATCACTGCTTTTATTAATAGTAAATTTATAAAAATAAATAACTTACTCAATTATTTCTGGCACCTATTATTTAATTAGAAATGAAAAATATTTTTATAAATAAATTATTGTAAGTACAAGTAAGGTGGCATTTCATGTGATATAGCTGTATTGTTGAATGAAAAGTGACTGGAGGAAGCTGTTTTCAATCAATATTTTAATAATAATTACAAGCAGCAAAATTATATGTTTCTCATTTGTTAAAAGGATTCTCTAAATAAATTTTTCATAGATTTGAATTCCTTGAGTTATTCTCACTTTATTTTTTTCTTCAAAATGTCGCAGACAAATTAGATACATTTTTACTTGAAATTTTCTTTAACCTTAATATCCTCAAGAGATTCGCAATTAAGTGTATTTGAAGAAAGGCAGAAAGATTACTGGGGAAAATGGTATTATTTTATAATTAATAAATTTACAAAATTTTAACAAATTACTGATGGAAATTTTAAAATTATTAATTTGAGGATATAATTTTTTTTTTCAATATTTTTTCTAATCATGAGACAATTTATTATAATGATACATTATAGTGGTATTCCTGAAAGAAAAATAAACAAGATAAAGTAAATACTCATGAATAATAATATGTAATAGCAATATATCTGTAATAAAGAAAAATGTCAGATATTAAAAAATAAGAAACAACATTATATTTTACGTTCTTTAATATAATGTTGGTGGAAAAGAAAGATAATATACTTCAATTCATTTATTTTCACAAAACTTGTTACTTTTTTTTCACTATTTTTACCTGAAAACTGTTTTTAAAAATGGAGCAGCTTTTATTTTACATTTTTCTTTTTCAGTTATACTCTCAATCTTAAGAGATTTCAAGTTGATATTTTCCCTTAAAGTAAGAAAGCAAATTTTATATAAAATATGAGTTGAAAGTTATTAAATAATATAAATTATTTCATATTAATCTTAATTTGCGTTTTACTTTAATTATATATGTCATTTCAATAACTATTTCAAAACATACCGATGCTTCGCTTTTGTACTTTGTCTTTGTTTGTGTGTAGTCATGTCGTTGAAAAAGTATGTTTTTTATTATAGTTTAATTAAGCATTTTAATTTTACATCTAACTATATTTAGAAGTACTTATTTCTTTCTAGAATTCAAGTAAAATACATTATAATTTTGTTATGACATAAACCTTCCAAGATATGACATTACTATAGATTTTATCGCATTGAGAGCAGAATAAAGCATTATTTTCATTGCTTCATTATTTTACTGTAATTTTTAATAAATATATTCACTTTTAACTATATGTATTTCTCTCTCTCTCTCTCTTTATATATATACACACACATCCATCTATCTATCTATCTATCTATCTATCTATAGTAAATAGGAAACCAAGGGTCCCAAACGTTTGCCAAAGGAGATAGCCGCCATTAAAGTTTGGGTTCCAAAATTTCAAATACTCATAAAAAACCGAAAAATTGGTAGATTGATTTGCGGTTTTCACTAAAATTATTCTTTATGTTGGTATTGTCTTGAAAATAAATTATAAAGATAAACTTCAAAAATGCCGATAGAGGGCGCTTTAGACTTTGAATTAAAGAACAACTAATTTTAGATTAAATTTCATTAGATACAAAAAATAACGGTTAAAATTTGTTGTTGGTTACTCTGAAATTTAAGGCGCCCTCTATCGGAATTTTTTGAAACGTATCTTTAAACTTCATTTTCAAGAAGATACTGACTTAAAGAATAGTTTTATTTTAAACCGCAAACGAATCGACCAATTTTTCCGTTTTTTATAATCACTTGAAATTTAACCCCTCTAAACTCTAAACACAGTTAAGTTTGTGCTACTTAACCGCTTCCAACTATTCAGATTTTGAGTTCAAAATTTAAGTTTAAGTCTAAGCTTACGAAACCATTTAATGAGATGCAAAAAATCACGGCAAAAAATAGTTTTTTATTACTTCAAAGTCTAAAGCACCATCTATTGGCATTTTCGAAATTTATCTTTATAATTTATTTTCAAGAAAATACCAACATAAAGAATAGTTTTAGTGAAAACCGCAAATCAACCGACCAGTTTTTCCGTTTTTTATGTGTATTTGAAATTTTGGACCCCAAACTTTAATGGCGGCTATCTCCTTTGGAAAACGTTTGGGACCCTTGGTTTCCTATTTACTATTACTCGTCTTGATGTGTTCTATCACCCCCTAGCGTACATACCATTTGTTTAGGGACACCCTGTATATATATATATATATATATATAATGCAAAATTACGTTTTTGGCATACTTTACGAAACGCTTTACAACATTAACGAGACATTTTAAAGAAATTTTATTTATTTTGAATAATGAAATGATAACTTATAACTACAGGCACTATCATAGGACTAATCCTAATAGCTGAATAAATAGCAACTAAAACCTTAGTTTTTGAGATATAACTTCAACTGTAAAAATTGATTCAGATGTATTTCATCACATCCAAATTTAATTAAAATATGTTATTTTCAGTTTGAAAATTTCAGTTTTATGAAAGTTTTGAAAATTTCGTTACATTTAGAATTTTTTTACTCTATCTCTATCAAGAACAAATATAAAATACACTTTATTTTTATACTAAAAATTCCGGTACATAATATAAGAAATCATTTTATCGCACTAGGAACAGTAAAAAGATGTGTTCTTTCATTATTTTCCTGCAAATTTTACTAAATATATTCACTTTTGTTTTTTCAAACTATTTTAACTGCACATTGACAAACAAGAATTCAAAATTATGGTTTGGGCATACTTTATAAAGCACTTTCCAACATCTACAAAACATTGTGCAGATTTCTTTTTCTTTTTATTTTTTATTATTATTATTTTTATTATTATTATTTTTTTACAGAATGAAATGGGAAATTTAAACAGGAACAATTAAGGGATCAAATCTTATGCCTTATATTTTAAACGAATTCGTGAGGTGCACAATCCAAATAAATATTTATAAAAAGTATAAAAAGCACACTCTTGTAAGAAATCAATTTCTGACGTCATTTTTCATATTCGATATATTGTTTAAACTCTTTTATGTAACACCGTCATGCAATGTACTGAAATTATACACACCACGTCAAATACTAAATATAAGTTAAGTTTAACAGTATATATTATAATCGTAAACGCCTTCGAGGAATTACCAATCTCTAATGTAATCGAGTTGTTCGGAGTGCCTCTGTAAATAATAGATATATGCTATGCACATTATAAAAAAAAAAAGAAAAAAGGGTCGTAGTTGAAAAAGTGAATTTGTAAATATATTTAAAAATGTTAATACAAAATATTTTAACACAAGTGTTAACACAAATATGCAATAGATATTTCAAAATTTTATAAAATTAGAACATTTTAGAATAAACTAAAAAAAGCGGAGCTGAGGGGTCAATCCATTTCAAGTGGTCCAGAAAATATTTTTTTGGTCGCTCGACCATTTTTAAAAAATCTGAAATTTTTTGTACAACAACCCTAACATGACGGAAGCTCAAAATGACCGTTCTTTTAATTTTACTATTTTTTGTTTGTGCATGGCGGCCATCTTTGTTTCATCGTGTGCAGCAATTTTCTCAGATACTAGGATACACAAAATTGTAAATATCTTGTCTTCTATTTTCCCAATTGAAATGAGGTTTGCAGCATTTTGTTCAGAATAAAATAGGCTAAATATACAGTGATAGAAAATTTTTGAAAAATAAATTTTTACAGGCGAAATTTTAGCACAAAATGTACGATTTTTTCCAAAATCTATCCGTTTGCAAGAGGAAAATTTTCATGCAAGAGCAACTGTCAACCTTACACAATTTTTTCTACAAATAGGTCAAAAGTACGTGTACTCATACACCAAGTTCCTGATCTGGGAGTTAATTTCTCTTTGCGACAAAAATTCCGAAATTCGTCAAAAATTTCAAAAATCGCACTTTTTAGGCTGTGATATCTCTGGTGGGGCATGAGATAAAAGTCTGAAATTTTGGCCTGTGATAGTATTGTGTAGTAGCGTTATGTACAAAAAATTTCAAGAAGGAGATTTGAATACAATCTGAGATATGACAGGAAAATATGTGAAAACAATACTGTCAAACTATTGTAAACCTACTATGTAATTGTTCAACAAGACTGTCAACCTTGCACAATTTTTTTCTACAAATAGGTCAGAAGTGTGTGTACTCATACACCAAGTCCCATATCTGGGAAATGATTTCTCTTTCCGAAAAAAATTCCGAAATTCGTCGAAAATTTCAAAAATCGAACTTTTTAGGCTTTGATATCTCTGGTGGAGCACGAGATAAAAATCTGAAATTCTGGCCTTTGATAGTATTATGTAGTAGTATTATGTACAAAAAATTTCAACAAGGAGATTTGACTACAAGCTGAGATACGGTGATTAAAGAAATGTTAAGAAATGCTATTACGAGTACATTAGGAGAAATGAGATTAGTTTCTTTTATTACAATATTTAACCAGAAAATATCGTTTATTGAAAACAGTTAAATAATAAGCATTTAATTTACAAAATACTATATATACTCAACAAAGAGCTTAACAATATTTACGAGAGATGTTATGAGTTCGACCAGTTACTGTTGTCAGTCCATCAGGCTGTTCTTTCTAAAAATTTTATTTGAAGCCCCCCAAGTCTTGTCATCCCTTGTTAACTTGAATGAAATTCTCTAGATTTAATAATTGAAGCCATGTCAACTCGATCAGTTGCAATTCATTGTCTGTAATTTACTTTTCCTGAAATGTGTTCCGAGTAAAATTGTTGCAATAGCATTTCTAGTAGATTTGTTCATCTGGACAAACAGTGTATTGGCTTAGCATGCATTCTGAATTGTTTAAATCACACAGAAGCATTTGAAAAATATATTTGTAACTAACATTTAACTTTGAACCATAAATAATTAATTTAAAATTTTGGAGGTATGAACAATTACATAGTATGTTACAATAGTTTGGCAGTATTGTTTTCACATATTGTCCATGTCATATCTCAGCTTGTAGTAAAATCTCCTTCTTGAATGTTTTTGTGCATAACACTACTACACAATACTATCAAAGGCCAGAATTTCAGATTTTTATCTCGTGCTCCACCAGGGATATCAAAGCCTAAAAAGTGCGATTTTTGAAATTTTCGACGAATTTCGGAATTTTTTTCCGCAAAGAAATAATTTCCCAGATCTGGGACTTGGTGTATGAGTACATGCACTTTTGACCTATTTGTAGAAAAGATTGTGCAAGGTTGACAGTCTTGTTGAACAATTACATAGTAGGTTTACAATAGTTTGGTAGTATTGTTTTCACATATTTTCCATGTCATATCTCAGCTTGTAGTCAAATCTCCTTCTTGAAATTTTTTGTACATAACGCTACTACACGATACTATCATAGGCCAAAATTTCAGATTTTTATCTCGTGCCCCACCAGAGATATCAAAGCCTAAAAAGTGCGATTTTTGAAAATTTTGACGAATTTCGAAATTTTTTTCGCAAAGAGAAATTAACTCCCAGGTCTGGGACTTGGTGTATGAGTACACGCACTTTTGACTTATTTGTAGAAAAAATTGTGTAAGGTTGACAGTTTCCCTTGCATGAAAATTTTCCTCTTGCAAACGGATAGATTTTGGAAAAAATCCTAAATTTTGTGCTAAAATTTCACTTGTAAAAATTTATTTTTCAAAATTTTTCTATCACTGTATATTTAGCCTATTTTATTCTGAACAAAATGCTGCAAACTCCATTTCAATTGGAAAAATAGAATGCGAGATATTTACAATTTTGTGTATCCTAGTATCTGAGAAAATCGCTGCACGCGATGAAACAAAGATGGCCGCCATGCACAAATAAAAAATAGTAGAATTAAAATAACGGTCATTTTCAACTTTCATCATGTTAGGGTTGTTGTACAAAAAATTTCAGATTTTTTAAAAATAGTCGAGCGACCAGTGCTGGACCACTTGAAATGGATTGACCCTGAGGAAAACGAATTTTGAAATTTTAGAAAAAATTACATTATATTTTTTAATATTCTTTTTTAAAAAATTATTACATTTCATTTTCAAATACTTTTACAAAAGTGTAAAAAGGCATCGTTCATTTCTTAATGTCAATTTATTTATAAATTTAAGTGTATACAAGTTTTTTTTTTGTATTTGTAGTAATAAATCTCATATTTTTCAAAAATGTTTTTCAGTTAAAATGTATTCAAATTAAAATAGTTTCAAATGCTTTTAAAATAGAAAATCACGTATGTAATTTTTATATGCAATTCAAACTGAAAGAGTTATATCAAAACGAAACGCAATAATGTATACATAATTACTGAAATACACGCATGACGCTAAATTATCATTCATGCAAAGTATAATGAGATATACTAAACTTAATGTGCATTTCGAAACTTCGTCTTAATATTTGAAGCTTGAAATTAACAGCGTTGAAACAAGTGTGTGTATTTGCAAACGATTTCGAAATTCTGAAGGATCATAAGTATATTAGAAACTTTATTGAAATTCGACAAAATGCATTTAATGCTGTTCCTGAAACAAAAGTATGTTTGATTTGCTTAAGAGTAAACGATTAATTATATATTAAAATGAAACGTTTTTCTTTTTTTTTTTTTAATCAAAAATTTAAAGTATGATTTTAATTGTCATGTAAAGAAAATAATGTTATTTAAGAAAGTACAATAGACACCAAAGAATAAGTTTTATGATGTTATTAATATAATTAATAACTTTTTTCAGTTTCTTTGACTGGTTATGCATATTTTCTTGAAAAATAAAGATGAAAATATTTCAAATATCTAAATAAATTATGCATTCAAATGACATATTTAATTTCACATAAAATATCAAAAATTACTTATATATGTATTCATATACTTTATTATACGAATTAATCGCTAAAAACTATATATAAGTAAATGCATTTAACTTAAATGCAAGTAAAAAGTAATTTTAATAAATTTAATATTTCTGTATCCTAATTTTTATCATGACATTTGGAAACGATACGTTTGATTTTCTCGTTTTGTAAGGTAAATCAAAACGTTATTTCGACCTAGTAGTATTTAGAAGAATTAAAATTCATATAAAAGATAAAAATATATTAATTAAAAACGTCTAATATTAAAACAACATGTATTTCAAAAATTATGATAATAACATTTTGGCTCATACATTTAGATTTTTAAAATGTCTGTGTAATTCAGAATTAATCCATATAATTCCGTAACACTTTATTTTAGATTAAAAGTTACTAAATCTTTTAAATTTTTAAATCATAACATTTTAATAAATTCACCTTTTACATATAAACATTTGAATAAATAATTTTATTTTACATTAGAGAGATGTAACGAAAAAATGTATCAGGTTTATTATATGTAGATGTAGGTATAAATTAGGTGTAATTATAAAGTACTACCAATTAGATTCTCGGTGTATCATCTGCACTTGTGCAGATACTATTATGTAATTTTAATAATCTTGGTTTCAGTGGTGTGGAATTTCATAAAACTTGTAATTCTTAAAGCAAAAATACGAGCTTCTTTTAAATTGGGGATTGATTATGCAAATCCGGTGGGTATGCTTTTAACTTGTTCTATTTACAATGAATGTTACGGACGTATTTCAGAGTCTACACGGCAGAAAAGCACCGAATCTTATCTTGAATAAATAAAGTAATACTTCGCTTATACGGAATAAAAGCGACAAATGTCAGCAAGTGTAAATCTCATAGGAGAGGCAACAGAAGATTCATGCGTTTTGGTTGTAACATGAAATTATAACTTATGGCTATTCATGAAGCGCAAAAACGCGCAAAAAAGCATAAATGTCATAATCATGAAAACTTATTCTGGAGAAGAGAAATTAGTAATTTTCCAAACCCCACAATTTGACTTCATCCTGCGTTCGCCAAAGAACATAGAGCATGATACAGTGGTTTTCCGGATGACTGTATTAACGAAAATTTTCATCAGCAAGACGAGCTGGACAAAAACCTAAAATAAATTTTATGGACTTATGTCTTTTTCCTTTTGGATAATCTATAAAATTCTTCAATTTTTAGATTTCTATTTCCATTTCCATTTTTGTTTTCCGCTTTGAACTTAAAAATATTTCAGATACAATTTATAGCATATAAATTAAAAAATGCTGTGAAATTATTCTGAAAATGTTAAACGACTTTTTTTATTTGCAAGAGTTTGCGCCAACCTGTATTTTGGATGAAAAAAACTGTTTTAAACACTGTAAAACTAATCGTTTTCAAAAGTAAGTGGCAACAAAAGAATCTTTCATTTTATAAAAGCCTATTTAAATCTCAAATATGTATGAATATATATACAATGGTTTCTGCAAACACTGAAAACTATTCTTTGGAGGCCACCGTAATACTTACCCATGATGGATATGCACATTATAATATATGAAAATAAAATGAGGGGAAACTAATTATGAAATGCATCCTAATTACAAAATAAAATTTGAAAGCATATTTAAATATTTTTAATAAATAGTAATGCTCTGTTGCGGTATTGCGGGTATTATTTGATTATCCCGTCGTATTATTGTAAACAATTTTAACATATACAGATGAAAAATTATTTTGCTATTTGATTTGTGCATATAGCTACGTTTTATCATCAACTATTTTTATAGCCTAATCTTGTCATCGGTCTAATCTTAAAATAAACTAAACAATAATATATCTGAAGAAAAAATATGAAATCGCGCAGTAGTTCCGTTATATATTTTTGGAAAGAACATAAAACGTTTAAATTTCAGGTATAACAACTATATTAAACAAATGTAGATTACACATAAATAAAGTTTTAATACTATAGTTTTAAAACCTTCAGTTTTTTAATATGATTACACACAATTTTATAATTTTTTAATCTACTTTACTATTTAACCTTTCTTTAAAATGTAGGTTTATTAAATTTTTGAACGTATTGGTATTAATTCGGGTATAACGGGGATTCTCTTAATTCTCTAGTTTCATTTTTGTAAGAGGATTTGTGAAATTTTGAAAAGTAAAATGGTTATTTTTTCTGCTATTCGTATTCCATAGCACTATTGATTCTTTTCACCAAAGATGTTAAAAAAGGTATTTTTAAAAATATTTTTATTGGATCTTTTTTAAAATCCTGATCATGGTTTTCTGAAAGGATTATTAACTGACTAAGATATTTAATATTCTAGTATATTTAATTTAGGAAAAAAATGAAATAAATAAATAATTACTAAACAAGAAGCAAAAATTTTTTTGCTTTTTCTTCAAACAAATTGATGCTGAAATCTAAAAAAATTAAAAATTACTATTATTTATTATGTTTCTGATGTTAATAATTAAATCTTAAATGTAATTAATCGGTAACTAAGAAATTATATGTTCTTCTTCTTTTTCTTTTTTTGGGCCGCTTAGTTTTTCTGTTGGTCATTCAATAGCTTTTGAATTAATCTTTCGTGTGATATTATTATCATGAAGCCTGATTTTGTTTTATTTCTTATCGAGGTGATATCATGGCTTTTTTAATGATATTGCATGAAATTTTCTTGATATGCACCTATTCTGCATTTTTCTAAGATAGAAATAATTAACTCTGAAAACTTTAAAAAGCATTATGGCTTTATATATACATATATATATCGTTTAAAATTTGCAATTGTGCTGAGTAAACATTTTGAAGTAAATATATAAATTTAAAAAATATATAATTTTTTAGCAATTTTTGTTTCTTTTTACAGTGACATTACGACATGCGCGGGGATACATTTTTCTAGTGGATACTAAACTAAAACAGTCTCAAATATATTTTTTGGACTAATAAACAAAGCATGCATTTAGGATTTAAAGTTATTCCATAGTAAATTCAAAAGCATATTTACAGTTAAGAAAAAAATGAGATTTTTAACTTACATTCACGTTTATCATTAATATTATCTATAAATCAGTGTCATTTAGCTTCTCAAATGTATTTAAGATTAGAGTTAAACTTTTTGAACTTCCTTGATCATTTTATAAAAAGATAGTCTGAAAAAAATATGTCTGGAACGCAACAAAGTAACTCCGGTTTACGGTATTCAATAAAGAATATGTAGAAAAGAATATTAAATCTCTATCTCATATATAAAATAAACCTAACATTTTCAACTCATTAAAGTGAAGAAAATGAAAACAAAGAGAAAAAGCCGTTTAAAGTTTTCATTTATATGGAGAATTAATTCCCTAGTTATAACTAACGAACAACAATTACTCTATTAATCTATTAACAAAATTTACAATATCTCGCAATATAATTTCTATTTGGGTTAAAAAACAAACGTGTCAAATTATTTAGAGTTATTCGGACTTTCTTTTAATATCTGCAAAAAATCAACATCTAAACAAATTTTTGGGTAAATTGTTAACTTAACTTTCAGTAGGACAGATGTTATTTATTTTTTAAAATACATTTTTTGTTGTCTATAACTTAAATCTGAATTCATATATTTTCATACGTGCGAATTCATTAGTTATAATAGTATCACAATTGTAATATCAAATTGTAAATACACGGTGACAAAAATATAGCTTTTAATTATTATTATTTTTTTTTTTTTTTTTTTTTTTTTTTTTTGCATGAAGGCGGTAGAATTTTTTTTATCGAAGGGAATCAATGCGACGTAGATATGATCAATATGATCGATTTTAAATCTAAATTCAAAAGGATTAATTAGTTGGTCACAGTAATTTGAAAAAAAGTCAAGAGAACGGTCTTTCGGTCTTTTCTTTTTTTCTTGTTTGGAAAAGAAAGAACTTCGATTAAGCAATTGAGGTAAGTTTTACGGTCCTTATTTTTACTGAATATTTAAAAATATGAATACATAAAAAGTTGCAAAGTGTTAATTAGATAAAATTAATTAGTTCAAACTTATTTAGTTGCAAAATATAACGGTACAATATTTTGAAACCCCAAATATGTATATCTGGCATACACCATAAAAATTAAAATTAGAGCTGAAATTTTGACACTTTTAAAAAAATATTTTTTTTTAAATTATTGAATCAACATGCACATTTTAAATATTTTTCCATTAAAAAATAAAATAACATAAAAATAAAGTAAAAACTAAAGTATTATTAAATTATAAAATTGCAGTAAAAGGGTAAAGTATTTAAGGTTTTCAAGGTTGTTAAAACTACTCAATGATTTATAATAACTAAATATGCCCGTGTTTTAGATTGAACTTAGAAAATAATTTAGTTGAAAAATCTTTAATTTTTTTTTCAATTTTGAAAATTTTTCATTTCAAGACAATTTAGACAATTTCGTGAAATTTTTAACTTAGATTTGCGTATTTTCGTGTTCTGGGGGGAAAACAAAATGTTTATCATAAGAATTATTACTAATCACTGCAATAGCAGGTTCTCTTGGCTTATATTTAATTTTAGGTAGAAGGAATTTGGGTATTTTTATTGTTATTGTTATTATTATTATTATTAGTTAACTTATAGAATTTTTAGTCTTTTAGTAGAAATTAGAAGAAGTGGATATTTGAATGTTTTAATGAAATATAATACACAATATAACTTCTTAAATATACAGAATTAATTGAGTGTATACATTTCTTAGGTAAAGAATGATAAATATATGACACATAATTACGGAATAAATTATTTGGTTATTGTATTTTACTCATGAAAATAATATTTTCCTTTTTAATAACAATATTATATTAGTAGCATTGTCACACAGACGAATTAGGTCGTGGTTTTGTATGCTGCTGCAATTATTTCTACAAAAATCCAAAACATATTTTGATTAATATTGCATCCGTAACATAATAGCTTACAATATCCTCATTCATTATGTTCTTCCCTTCTACTCGAGAATACAGCAACTATTTCATTGCGAGGGTCTCTGTAAAATGTTTTAGACCTTGGACCCGCGCAACCTTAATTGGTTTCTCAGTTGAAGTACTTTATTGAAGTTGAATTTATTGAAAATGAAACGTGCTTCTTGCAAATATGGAATTATCATTATTATAATACCTAATTAAGTTCAGAAAAATATGTAAATGCCGAAAATGTTTTTTTAATGCAAATTTTACAATTAATTTATAAAAAGTATGATTTGTTACATATTTTTATATTTTTGAATTTGTTAGAATATTTTATTTTTATGCTCATCATACAAGCATACTTCGCATCTTTAACTGTTATATACGGGAGTTTGTATATTGCCCTAAATTTAGAGTCAAGCAATTCACAGTAACGATTTACATAAATTTATGTATGGTCTAAGAATTTAATAAAAATAATACATCGGAATTATTAATGATGCTTACGTATTAACGCCACCGCACCAGAAGTTGTGCTAATGCGCTAATAAAAAGCAATCTTGTTCTTTGCACGCGCACAAAAAAATGGCGTCAAAAATAAGCGAAAAAGCAAAACAATCACAAAATCACTAAAAAAGCACTAAAAATGGCGTCAAAAATGAGCAAACAACAAGGCAACAAGACATCCAAAATATAACTACGTGAGCTGCAAACAACATGATTGCTGCTTATTGGCACATTAGCGCAACTTCTGCTGCGGTGGCGTTTATACCTTACCCCATTAATTAATAAAATGTATGAACATTTATTATGTCACTTCCAGATTTATAATTATTAGTTGACTTTTAATGCATTTTTAGTTTACAGCTTTAATTTTTTCTAATAACATTTGCACAACAATATATTTTAACTGAAAATTCCGTTAGAAAAGCAAATCCCATTGTAATTTTACATTTTGCATTACTAGAGGGAGTCTGAGATAAAAGATCCAGAATTCCTCATCCATATTTAAATATGCATAAAAATTTAGACGTTGAAACTAATGAAATTCCTTAAACCGTTATGATAAAGCTTTAAGCTATTCAACAATGTTCGCTAACACATAATTAAAATAATTTTCAATGTTATGTGATCTCATTTACATCATTCGGTGTTTTAGTCCGATGAAAAGCCGAATTTTAATAAGAATTACTCTAGCTTTTACTAATAGTATAATAAAATATAGCTAATGAAAACATAGCTAAAAAGATAAGACTTAAAACAACCAGATTAATTCGAACTTGCTATTTGCAAGAAAATCTGATTTTTGAAAGCATAACGGAATTATTCATAAAGAAATCATTGTTGTTAGATTTATTGTGAGCTGTGTCATACTGGTGGAATATTTGTGGTGGGACAAATTAGAATAAATAATGTAAAACCTTTTAAAATGTAAATCCTGTTCTATTGAGATGTTTTAATTAGTATATTTTATAAATTGATAACTACTAAAAGATAAATATTTATTTATTGTTTATTATGAAGCAAATGATGAAATGGATGTTGAAATTCGGGCAATTTAATTTTATAAATAGGAATAAAATTAGAAAACTATCACAAAAATAAATGTAAATGTTCCCTTGACTAAAAGCTTCTTAAAACATAATGTACATCATTTCACACATTCACAAACGAAATTTACCATTATTGTCATGTGCAAATGTTTTAATAAAAATGTATATTGATGTATATTCGGCTCGTATGAAATGCTTTTTTTAAAGAATCAACCGATTTGATGGGCTAAATAAATAAAACTAAAAAGAATGTGCAACTTTTATTTTAAATTGTATTCAATTTGTACACTGTTAAAAAAATCTGTAACCTTAGTAATCTAAATTAACCGAAATCTCTTATGCTTACTAAAATTTTATGTGTACACTGTACAAGAAAATGATGTCAATCTACAAAACTTGTAAGCAAAACTAAAACCATCTGTAACTTTACAAAAGAATTTACTAAAATTTTGGTAACTTTACAAAAATTTTATATATAATGCTCGTTATCGTCACTTAAAAAGTTTTTGGAATACGATTTCCCAAAAAAATTCTTAGTAACCTTAAAATTTGTTTGATTCAAAGTGCAAATCTGTATCTGTTACATGAATTTTTATTGTTGCCGTTACATAAAAAGTTCTTGAAATACAATTCTACTAGAAAATTTTTTGTAATTCTCTCAATTTTTTTTACAGTGTACTTTGATGAAATAATAATTTGAAAATACAACTCATTTAAGTGCAACGCGCTGAAATTAAAACAAAATTGCGATTAGAAATTAATGATTAGTTGATTAGAAATTAATGATAATATATTACTTATACTTTTTTGTATCATATTAGATTAATAATGCATTTTACCTGTTTAATGTTATTATTCACTGACATGTTTAGTGAAATGTTCCCTTTATATATTTTTTTTATTACAGTGATATGCCTTATGTTATTCATATCAAGTAAAATGACTTTATTTTCATCTACAAAGAGAAAAAGTACGTCGAAACCATCTAAGTTTTATCGGAAAAAAAGGTATACGTATGCACAAAACTACATTTTAGTCACAATTAACTAAATTTTTCAAGTTGTCCGGGTTTGTGATAGTAACCTTAAATATTCCTTAAATAAAGGTTGAATAATTTTAGATATTTGAAAGAAAAATTGACATAATTGTTCTGTATCATTGCATCGATAAAGAATATTTGAAGAACATTTTAAAAGTCATAAAAAATAACAGTTTTGTGATGTTTTGCACAACGATTTGTAACTAAATCCTGTTAAAACTTTTTAAAAAGCTTTTTAAAAAGTTATATTTGCTACAAAATGTTTAATTTGTAATGAAATTATTAAATTACGAACAAAAGTGCATTTATAAAACAAAAAATGAGAAAATCAAACGCAGCACGTCCAGGCATGTTGAATCGAGTTTCTGGAATACGCCGTGCGAGAGACATATGACCAACGCAACATTTCTTTATAAAGTGAGTATTTATGTTGTGTTATAATATTAGACACTCTTCCCCTCCCTCCCTCTTTCTCGAAAACTATGGAGTGTGATATAAAATCCATTGAACGTGGGATTAAAATGTTTCTACACTGTAACATTTACAAAAATAGTCGAAATATGTGATTATTAGAAATAACCCCTCTTAATTACAGCTCTGTGCAGGATGCAGCAATATCACAATATTTACAACCTATTATATTCACGCAACAAGATTATCTCATATACCTATATCATATAATTTTCAAGTTTATTTGTTTAAGACTTCGTGTATAGAAATGTAAATAAGAAATTTTCAATGAGCAATTTTCTTGCTAAATCTCTTTATCAACTCATGTTATGAAATAAATGTTTATCTGATAACAGTTTTCTACTAAAAAAACTATTATTTATATGTATTAAAATGTTTTTTGTTTCTTTTACCTTTTTGAACCCGATCAAGACCGGGAACCTTTTCGGAAATTTTATTTGGTTGTCAGTACTTTTTAAAACAAATTACTTTAAATTCCATAATTTTGAAGAAATTCCAATTAAATAAGTCAAATAGTACAGTTTTTTCTTACTGGTGCTAAAAGAAATTTCAATATGTACAGTTTAAGGATGGATGCTTGCACCCATGGGTTGGACTCTATACATTCATGAAGTAAATCTTGTACTGTATTTATGAATAAAGTACATATTTTATGATACAGTAAGATACAGTAAGATCAAAATAACGGTTTACATAAATTTATGTATGGACTAGGAACTTAATAAAAACATTACATCGGAAACATTAATAGTGCTTACGTATTAACACCAGCGCATCAGAAGTTGCGCTAATGCGCCAATAGAAAGCAATTTTGTTTTTTACACGCGCAATAAAAACTGGCGTCAAAAATAACAAAAAACCCCTAAAAAATACTAAATTACTAAAAAAGCACTAAAAAAGGTGCCAAAAATCAAGAAGGCAACAAGGAATCCAAAAGATATCTGAACATTCACAGTTAATATTATAATATATTTAGATATTTA
Organism: Maratus speculifer; assembly: GCA_964019185.1. Taxonomy (NCBI): domain Eukaryota; kingdom Metazoa; phylum Arthropoda; class Arachnida; order Araneae; family Salticidae; genus Maratus; species Maratus speculifer. Next base: position 171,421,125 of record OZ025291.1, read on the forward strand.
ATAAAATGCATTTTCTGTAGACATACATTTAATTTAAAACAATATGCTTTTAAATATTATTTAAATAATATGTATGCGGGAGAAACATTAAAGACCAGCTTTTCATTTATTAAATAAAATATTAATATTAACATGGAAACATTATTTGATAAAAACTTTTTTGTATTTATTTTTTATATAAATTATAATCACCTCTAAACATGAATTTCTTATCGGTAAACATCATGTATTTTATTACATACATATGAATAATGAAGATACACAAACATATCAAGATACACAAACTGACTGAGTGTTTTTAATAACATTAGAGAAGCAATTTAACATGATATACTTAAGACATTAATTAACAAAAAACTACTTTCAGAATATAATAAACACCTAGAATCTCTTCCCTGACACTTGAAGAACAGAGGAAGATGCTGAGAAAAGTTTTATTTACAGAGGAACTGTTTTATATGTTCCATATTTATTTTGAGAATAATGAAACAGTTATTCCTCAGATATCCAAGAGATATGACAGCGACGAAACACAGTTGTATTAAGCGCAGATATATTTAAAAAAATTTCAATGAACAACATAATAATTTATCATTATGTTTTATAAAAAGTTAAATTCAGATTCAGTAGAAAACTGGAAAATTTCTCGTAAAATAATTCATTCAAAAGAACGTGGATTTGATAGATTATTATTGGTGAAAAGGTATTATAATAAAGAGGACTGTTGCACAATGGTTTAACGATTTGCACGAAATATAAACAGCAATAATTGATTTGAAGATTTTTCACGCTGGGGCATCAATAAATTTATTGTCTGAAACATTGCGTCGAGTATAAATTAGTTGAGCGTAAATTTTAACTCTTTTTGGGGAGAAATAGTCTTATTCTGTAATTCAAATAGGGTGTAATAATCATGGAATATTTTTTTCTAAATAATAGATTATTAAAATCTGTTGAAATAAAGTAAAAAATTGATTGATATTGTTAACACGTAAAAATATTTCAACAAGAAATATTAACGGAAGATAACTTCTGAAAATATTCCCATGAGGAGATAATGTACGAACTAGAAAAAATTAAAAGGAATATCCAAAAGCTTTAAAAAATTAAAACAAGTCAATAATATGTTCAGTATCAAAGGTAAGTAATAATATTAATTTTGATTTTTCCCCCTCCCCGGCACCCCCCAAAAATTTATATATATATATTTCACGTGCTTTTTCACATATTTTTCAAATACTTTTCAACAGCCATGTATCATCTGTCTGATCATATATGTACTATATAATGGAAATTTTAGTTCAGCAAGAAAATGTCTTACATATTTAAATGTCTCTTTCAGTAATTTATAATAATAGATGGAAACATAGTTAAATAATTTTGTTCAGCCCTGTAGTTTACCCGTTACCTTTATTACACGCCAGTATTCAGCTAAAATTTATTTTTAATTAAAACACTCTTAAAACCACTGAAATCACATTTTCATGTATTATCATTCATAGCCGCCCATGTATCCAAATCTTTGCGTGGTCCTGTATATCATTTTATCAATATGCTACAAACAATCGTATGCAGATTGGTGTAAAAATGAATAACTTATTTTAAACCCTTCTTTAAAAGATTTACACTCATTTTAAGCAACATATGCGAGCTCTTTTGTGTAGTCCTATATATCAATATAGCACTTATACACACCACATAATATGCATATGTTTAGTGAAACTTAAAATCACATATAATAATTACAATGCATTTTATCCACCCATCATCAATCATAGAATTATATAAAGTACTTCGGAAAGAATATACTGTTTGAAATCTTTTCTGTGTCCCGGCAAATGCTTCACTTCGTATTATGCATGACAATATTATAGAACTTATATTAAGCCTCAGCGACGTATATCAATTTTATTATTCATAAAATAGTTTAATATATTAAAATATGTCGAACACAATTTACCCCTTTACCATTATGTAATGGAGTCTTTTTTGTGTGGCCCTGTAAATGAATAATAACTATTTTTTCATCGCATATTTTACAAAATCATATTTCAGTGCAATGCACAAATGCATATAAATTTTAGTATACTTGACAAGAGCTTTAAAATTAATTTGACACGAATTTTTCTCATAGGCGGTAATGTAATGGAAAATTTTCACTAACCTTGTAAAAATAAAACGATCATGTTAGAAACTTCATTTTAAACAGGGTTCAACGCTAGAGCAAACGTCAAAAATATCAAAAATTTTAAGGCAATCGAAGTACATTTACGAAAGTTAGAAAGTGGAAAGACGGACAGACAAACCGAATTCGTGAAAACTTTTCAACTCTGTTAGAAAGTGTTATAAAACAATGACTATGTTATAAAACAATGTTACAAAAGTCCTTTCGGCAGTGCCGGGAGGAAGAGGTAGCTTTCATACACTTATTTATTTATTTATTTATTTTAAATTAATTTATATTATTCAAACATACGGAGCTCAAATTAGTGGAACCCCATTTTATAAGATTGAATACTAGTTTTTGTCAAGACTGAATATTAATTGGAATTTTTAGAAATTAGTCATCTTTTATTCAACCTGATTTTATTTTAAGCGATTTAGAGAGTCGCCAAATTCCACGATATCATGCAGAGTATGTCATTTTAAAGCAACATGATGGATAAAACAAACCAATGAGCTTGATCGAAATCTTAATTCATGAGCACATGCACACTCATGTTGAAATCGATTAATATATACGAGTGCTGTCGCGGGTTGATTTATTTTAAAAAAATGTCACCCACATTAGAAATTCAAACTGCTATATATCTCAAACATTTTTTAAGGTAAAGATAAAGCAAAAAATACTCCGGAATTCATTATTAAGCTAAATACTTTAGAAAGAACCTTTTTTTCAATTTCTAATTTTTTTTTATGTACATCATTATGCATTTAAAAGATTTTTGAAAAAACTTAAATGGTCGCCATTCTGAAACAAGAGGGCGAATGAAGTTGGCAAGTGAACTCCGTCAAGACATTGTTATGTGCTATGTACACACGGAGTTATATGCGTATTATCGCGTGACAAATTTCAGACCGTTTGAAAATGTCAACCACACTGGAAATTGAAAGTGCTATAACTGAGCCATTTTTCAAGATATAGATGAATAGAAAAATGCTCTGGAATCTTTGTATCAAGGTCAAATACATAAATGAAACCTTTTTTTTAATTTCTTACTCTTTTGCACCTAATTTTAAAATTTAAATAAAAAAAATTAATATTCCACCATTTTGAAACAAGATGGCGGATGGAACTGGTCAACGAACTCGGTTCAGACATAGATATGTACTATATACGCACCAAGTTTCATCCAAATCAGTTTATAAATACGCGTGTTATCATGTGACGAAAATCAGGTCATTTCAAAATGTAAGCAAAACTAGAAATTAAAAGTGCAATAACTCAGTCATTTTTAAGATACAGACAAAACAAATAATGCTCTGGAATTTTTGTATCAAGGTCAAATTCACACAAGAGAAATCTTTTTCAATTTCTTTTTTCTTGTGCCTAATTTTAATTTTTTTTTTAACTTTAAAAGGCCGCCATTTTGAAATAAGATAGCGGATGGAACTGGCTAAAAAACTTGGTCCAGGATTTATTATGTACTATGTACACACCAAGCTACATCCAAATCGATTCATAAATACGCGTGTTATCATGTGAAAAAAATCAGATCGTTTTAAATGTCAACCATAAGAAAAATTCAAAATGCTATAACTCTATCATTTTATAGACAAAATAAAAAGTGTTTCTGAAATCATTGTTTTACGTTCCAACACAAAAAAGAAATTTTTTTTTAACTTTTAATTTTTTGGCATTTAATTTTAAATTTTATTTTTTTAAATTTCTTTAAATGGCCACCATTTTGGAACAAAATGGCAGATGATGCTGACCAACAAACTCGGTCGAGACATTTGTATGTACTATGTTCATACCAAGTTTCATTCAAATCGGTTCATAAATACGTTAGTTACAGCATGACAAAAATCATATGTATATATATATATATATATATATATATATATATATATATATATATATATATATATATATATATATATATATATATATATACATATATATTCCTCAGGACGGCTGCAATAAGTAGCTTTTAACTTTTTGTAATGAAAGCAACCTAAAAATGATTTTAAAATCAAATAACACAGAAATTTCGTTTTAATTAAAGAATTATATCAATATAAGTTCTGATCGTAAATTAATCCCAATGTGTGAAATTTGGATAGCGATTAAAACATTAAATATGATGAAAAATGCGTTTAAATGTTAACAAACCACAGCGTTACGATTAGTGAGATTTCTTGGGCTAATACTTACCGATGGGGGCATCTAATGCCTGAGATAAAACTGATTAATTTTAACCGTAAATTAATTTCTATGCGGAGTTTTTTTTCTGCACTTGTTTTCAAAAATAGCAAAGTAGTAAAACTACTTTCACACAAATATGTTTAAATGAATCCCATCAAGAAGCTCAAAGCTTATTTAAGTACTTAAATATTTAAGCATATGTATATTCTGCTCCTATGTTCACCCAGAAATAAATTAAGGATTTTTCTTGTGTTGCCATAACAATTCCTCAACTACTAACTTATCTGACAACGATACCATAAAATAATACCGACTGAATATTTATGAAACCACTGCTCTTTCACAAAGTTTTAGTTAAAGCTTATAAAATATTGTATTTGTTATATATATTTTTAAACATACAAAATATAACATACGTTTTTCTGGCAAATCTTGAATGTTTTGCAACTCACCATTGAGTCACGACTAGGTTAGGAGCTACAGAATTAGAGAATGGACTATCATTATTGTATATTAATGTTTACTTTAGTAGACGCATGAAATTTTTTTTCCAAAATTCAGTCAAAAGAAACGCTTAAAATAATAATAATAAAGCAAAAGATTAGACCCGGGACTACATTAAGAAAATATTAATGGCAGGATATTATTTATTCAATTATTTATTTTATTTTCCTTATGATTATTATTTATGATTTCCTTATAATATTTTTTTATTCGTAAACAAATAAATAAAAGAAAAATACAAATTACAGTATTTTTTTAATTATTTTTATTTAGGTCAAGCATCAATAGGTCACATGTAACAAGAATACTTTAGCATTTTGTCTCATGTTAGAATACACCGAGCATATATGTCATGTCACAGAAACAAAAATTATATATATTTTTCCGTTGCTATGAAGTAATTATTTTCTGAGAAGAAATGGTATCTAATAAAAAGTAATTTTATTAAGTTTTCGTTTTATTATACGCATCTAATTCCTTTCTCCAGCACTGTAAAATATTTCGTTTAAAACATGATTTAATTACGTACAATATCTTCTTAATCAATTTTATTCTACTAAATCTTTGTAGTTGTGTTTATTTTGCTTTTTTTCAAGAACTAAAAATGCAAAATAAACTAATGTTTAAAACATGTCAACATGCTGTGAATAAAAGAAGCATTAAAAATAAGGAAACAAAACAAATTGTCGAAAATGCCTACTAACTTCATTGGGCATTATGAAGTTTATATACTATAGTCTTTATTACTATACATGACTAATTTTAAACAGTAATTTAATGGGAAACAGATATATTCCTTTAACTTTAGAAATTAGGCGTGTATTACAAATATACGTTTGATTGTGTAAGTTGAAATTTTCCATTTTATACATGGTAATATATGGAATATTTTTTAATGTGTCTTAGACCGAATGATCTTTTCATGATAAGAATATAAAGCATCTGCATAGTTTTTTATGATTATCTGGATCTTATACTTTCTGTAACCTGATTCACAAAATTATAAAGTCAGTAAATAATAGGAATAATATTAATACAATGGTGAATACATATTTAACAATATCATTTATAAAGTAGACGTAATAAAAAATCGGAAAAAAATATATAAATGAAGATCTAAAAATGGACTTCTAAAAAAATATCTTGAATTAAAAACAATATATTAACATAACGCATTAATCCATCATTTAATTTGCATAAAAAAAAAGTGTTGTAACATTCTGCAACAAAAATTTATAAGCGACATTTCTTCTTTTACAGAAAGTGACGAAACAAAAACAAAATATTCTGTGTAATATGTAAGGTTTATCAAGGAAGAATTTTTGTCAACGTTGTCAAAGTTATGTGACTTTCTCCTTTCTGTTTATTAGCTTTACACAAACATTCTTCTGGCTGAGTAAATGTACGCTCTCAGAATATTTACCGAGCAAAATACCTACACTTTCTGTTGCGTCTTTATTTATTCTTTGTTAGTCATAACATTTTTGTTATTTCATTGTTCTAGAATAAATATTATTTTTGCCATATATAAAAATTTACCGTGAAAGAATTCAAAATTCGCCTTATATAATCGAAAATATTTTTCTTCTGTTATTTTTTCCATAAATTTGTTCATTACTTTTATGTAAATAATAGTAAATATAATGGAATATATATATATAATTGAAAACTTTAAACTGTAATGCTATTCTTTCAGCCTGTGCTAACTCGATCTGGCAAATAAGAAATTAATAATAAAACGATAGTGATATGTATAATAGGGTGGATCGAAAAAAAAATTTCACAGTGTCAAAACCTACCTATGCGGAAAAGATGTTCTCTTGGATGGAGATTAAGGGAAAAATAATAAAAAAAATTAATTTTAAAATTTAATACTGCCACAAAAGGGTTGAATTTTCGAAAAAAATTGAAAAAAGACCGAATTTTGGTTAGGTTATTTTTGTCAAAAACTATTTATTTTAATAATTTTTAAAAACCAACAATGCGGAAAAGATGTTATATCGTATGAAGGTTAAATAAAAAACAATAATAAGTAATAAATTCGAAATTTAATACTGCCACAAAAAAGTTGAAAATTCGATAAAATATTGAAAAAATGGAAAAAGATCTAATATTGGTTAGATTTATTTTTGACGCAAAATAATCATTTTAATATCAATCAAAGCCTATCTTTGCGTAAGAAATATTATATTGCATGGATATTAAATAAAAAATAAATAAATAAACTAACTAATTTCGATATTTAATACTGCTGCAAGTGATTTAAAGTTTTGAAAAACTGGCAGTTCCAGTTTTTTCAGTTAGGATTTGTCTGCTTGTGTATTGTGTAGCTTAGTGTACCTTGAATATTGCTGTACCATGACGTTGTTAAAAAAAATTAAAAATTAAAATAAAGAGAGAGAGAGAGAGATGAATTACACCCTATTTGGACAAAGATGACATAGTGGAACCTAATTGGTGTGTAACTAACACAAAAACCATTGGACGCTTTAACACTAGAACGCCCGGAAGGAGTCGATTCGACTCCGACCATATGATTAAATTTCAATTCAAACCAGAAATTTTTTCTTGAAATATGTTAAATTTGAACCGCGCAGATTTTCGTTCAATAAATTGATTAAATAATTTTGAATAAAAATAGTGGTGTGAAATATTATTATCATACTTGAGTAAAATTTCCGGGCGTTCTAGTGTTAAGATCAGTTCCATATTTCGAATAACACATCCTTTAACATCTATGTTAACAGATATTCCGTCACAACCGATCGCAACCAACTTTGTTACATGTATATTATTGTTAACACATGACAAAAAAATGTACGTCGTGTTTTCAAAAAGTTTGGTACTCTCCCAGAATTTACATATAATGTGGCCGATATATTCGAAACCAAGTTCTTTTTTCAAGCTCAAGTCCGCTTCTATTATGATTTTTCTTCTGTTGTTTTCTAGTGATGTAGTCTGTCTTTACACTCATCAAAGTTTAAAGAAAATGGCCATGATCATAATCTTTTACAAAAGACTAAAGAGAATGGCTAAAACAATGGAGTGGTCTTTGGTTTGTTTTGTCATGCCCATTTTTTCTGTCAATAGCATTCTATTCATAGTTTTGTGAGATAATGCCCACATCTTGAAGTGCACCAGACATGATGGCAGTACCTGCTTGGCCGGAAGTGTCCAAACTGTCCAATATTCTGGCTAATGCCAATCTTCGTCACTACAGGTGATGTGACACCTAGCTCGGCAGCATTTTGGCTTTTCAGTGATAGCTGATGATGCAGAAAAGTGAGTTTGCTCCCAATACGTCGGTTTAGTTTACACTCAATATTCATATTCATATTCAAATCTATTGAACTGAAAAAATAGGCAGTATTTTCGGAAATGGTCCAAAAGACTGTAGTAGCTTTCAATATCTTATTTTGTTTTACAAGAATTAAGAAGAGCACAATATTTGTCGTTAAACAGTTTAATTTTTCTTAAAATACTGCTGTGGTAAATTATTGAAATTGAATCTCATTTACAGGTCACTTGTAACTTATTAGCAACTCTTTCTCACTGGCAGGAAATAAATAGATGTTGACCGATTCCTTTCTTCGGTTATTTTTTAAATACCAATATGTAAATTTTATAACTTTTTGTAACAGGGAGCATATTTACTGCCATATCAAAGCCAGACCGAAATAGGGTGTAATTCATCTCTCTCTCTCTCTTTATTTTAATTTTTAATTTTTTTAACAACGCCATGGTACAGTAATATTCAAGGTACACTAAGCTACACAATACACAAGTAGACAAAGCCTAACTGAAAAAACTGGAACTGCCAGTTTTTCAAAACTTTAAATCACTTGCAGTAGTATTAAATACCGAAATTAGTTTATTTATTTATTTATTTTTTATTTAATATCCATGCAATATAATATTTCTTACGCAAAGGTAGGCTTTGATTGACATTAAAATGATTATTTTGCGTCAAAAATAAATCTAACCAAAATTGGATTTTTTTCCATTTTTTCAATATTTTATCGAATTTTCAACTTTTTTGTGGCAGTATTAAATTTCGAATTTATTACTTATTATTGTTTTTTATTTAACCTTCATACGATATAACATCTTTTCCGCATTGTTGGTTTTTAAAAATTATTAAAATAATTAGTTTTTGACAAAAATAACCTAACCAAAATTCGGTCTTTTTTCAAATTTTTTCGAAAATTCAACCCTTTTGTGGCAGTATTAAATTTTAAAATTAATTTTTTTTATTATTTTTCCCTTAATCTCCGTACGATAGAACATCTTTTCCGCATAGGTAGATTTTGATGAATGGGAATTTTTTTTTCGGCATAGACGATCGATCCACCCTAATGTATAAGAAGATATCTTCTTATACAATAAATTACATATAATATTAGCAATATATTAAAACTTTGACAGCAATTTTATGTTTTATTTCTGAGTCACGTTTGTTGTGACATCGACTCATGCGTGAAAATCTTTACAGAATTTGTTGAAAACAAACGCTGATGCGGACTATTCAGTGGTACAATTACTTATCAGAATTCATATTGTTGTTCACTTTATATATAGTCCTATTCGATTTAAAGTTACTTTTTAAAAAATTCTGAGTTTTTTATGCGTCATCCAGAAAGGCCATACAGGGTGAGTCATAATTATCGAATCAATAATCAAAAAATACACTGGTGTCCAAAATTTAAGCATAATTGGTAATTAAAAATAATTACTTAAGTAATGAAAGAAATATGAATCGGAATGTGCTGAAACTCCAAATGTAAAAACAAAATAGTACGCGTCACATATTTTCGCGAAGAGTTTTCCCCGAAATCGAACAGGGGACAGTCAACAAATTGAAAAAGAACGAAGATCTTTTGGATAACCCTGTCAAAACTAATGTAGCAAAAGCGTTCAAACTGCACATTATGATTAATTGGCTTATTGTAATGTACTGTGTTAATTTTTACAAGGATAGCATGTATACTCGTAGAGAAAGTAAGGTTTTTATAAAAACAGTCCTAAGTTTTTTGCTTATAATTTGCAGAGTTCTTAATATAAAATAGTGTTCTTTTTTGAAAAAATGACAAACATCATTGTACACAATACCCTGTCCTCAGAATTAAAAAATAATAAAAATTGTATGACAAAGGAGCAGGTTTACTAAATATTTTTTTACTGCGCATGCGTGAACGCTATTAAAATTTCATTTGCATATTATGTTAGTTAAATGTATAAAGCAACTTTTGTGAAAGTCTCAAAAACATAGCTTAAAAATTCTAAAAATTATCGTTGATAGAATGAGATCAAAATCCTTTATTCCCTAAATGAAGCAATAAATTTAACTTTTTCAAAAAAATGTATAACCGACTCCAAAAAAAGCGCTAAAAAGAATTAAATAATTCTATAAAATTCTCTAATGACAAATCGTTATCCAATAATTACACATTGACTATCATGTACCGGTATAAAACGGCTAAATTTAATATATAGAATTTAATATCCACCAAACATAGGTTTTCCAGAGAATATTTTTTACAAGAGATTCATTTACATATTTTTGATTTAATTTTTGAATATATACATATAAAAAGTAAGGAATTACTTTTTGAAGTTGGTGCCAAACAATCATAATCGATAATGATTTTCCCATTTTATTTATGGTACGAGACATAATATATCCACAATTCTTACTATACTTAAGATAGTTTGGCACCGACTTCAAAAAGTAATTCCTTACTTTTTATATGTATATATTCAAAAATTAAATCAAAAATATATAAATTAATCTCTTGTAAAAAATATTCTCTGGAAAACCTATGTTTGGTGGATATTAAATTCTATATATTAAATTTAGCCGTTTTATACCGGTACATGATAGTCAATGTGTGGTTATTGGATAACGATTTGTCATTAGAGAATTTTATAGAATTATTTAATTCTTTTTAGCGCTTTTTTTGGAGTCGGTTATACATTTTTTTGAAAAAGTTAAATTTATTTCCTACTTTTTAGTCCTTTATACTGTAATACATAAATATGTGTACTGACATATGATGGTTCTTTGCAACGCATTACTAATGAACGCACTTTGCTGAGTTCTGTTGTATCCGCTTTACTTGTCACTGTTTGATTGTCAACTTTTCAAAAGACACTTACAATATCGGTTAATATCGTTGTGAATCTTTAGGTTTTCTGGATGTGGTAACTTCTTCAGATCTGGCACGATGAAAAGCTACCGCATTCATGAAATCTTAAAGTCAACATCTAATCGTACGGACATCGGAAGTGGTTATCGAAAGGTGACAATGCCTCAAGTAAAGTGTCCTTACACATAAGCGCGCGGCAAAGCGCTTCCATATATGAGCAAACAGCAAATGACTCCATGTATCAATGGATAGTGAAATGCTTTTCTAGTTTAGTCAAAAGTACTCCCCCTTCAGTCAGAAAAAGGAAAAAGAAAGATTTTAACAAATATCGCTCTATGATTCAATAGATAAACAACAACAATCTAATTCCTATAAATGCAGTAAAGGCATCGGAAATGAGCGGTGATGATTCGACGAGGAATCCGAAAATCATAACCTGTACTTGGCTGCATCTATAAGAGAGTGACAGCATTCGATGCCCAAATACTTTTTTCACAGACGCTTTTGACCCAACTAAACTGTTAAAAATTTGAAACTCACTCCACCGCTTTTATGGAAAACGATTATTTCAGCCTATCATGGAGCATTCTCATGGGTCAAAAGAGAGAGATTCTATAAAAGCTGGGGAGTGACGATGCAGCAAAAGGGTAAAATTTTTTACAGTGTATGTATGAGATATTCCATAAAAGGGATGGAGTGACGATGCAGCACAAGTTAAATTTTTAACAATGTATCGCAATGCTAGGCTTTTTCTATTATAAAATTTGATGATGATTTCCTGGTAGAATTCGATTGTACGCCGAATGATCCTTTATTTCTACACAGACATAAATACATAATCCCTATTATTTTACAAATTCGTGGACATACAAGGACAAGATAGCACAAGGAAATATTACGACACAAGAAAAGTACAACCGGCAGCTACACATAAAGAGTGTGTGCAACGGAGCCAGTGGGATTCGAACCCACAGTCTCCTACGCTCTCAAGAGATTAGCAGCGTGGTGTCTTAAGTACTCGGCCACAAGGACCCCCTTGATGACTCATTTTTGTCCAGAATCTTTTCAATGAATCGTATACTTTGCTCCATGTGTCGTCATATTCACATCGAGGAATCCTACATGAACAAAATCTGAAATCATTCTGGTGTCTAATCCGGTAACAAATCTGAATCTAAAGATAATTTTGCTGCACATATCTATGCACTTTATTTTGCATTGATATGTAGAGATAATTTTTTCCTCCGGAGCAAAATATATACGAAAGGATTTTCATCTTTTTAACCACTTAAGGATGTCGATTGGTATCGATGTCTATTTCCGCTTTAGTGGATGCGAGAACTTGTCCATTTAAGCTTTAACATTTCAGAAATTTATCGCATCCAGCAAACTTTAAGGCTGCACACTAGGCACAGAAAAAGACCCGGACGATAATGTGAAGTCCGTGGAGGCGTTCTTTTCAAATATCTCGCTCAAATTTTAAAAATTTTACGTGAATTTTTTTTCTTTTTTTGCATAGGATAGCTGAGGATATTCCTGAGCCTAGTTTTTACTTTTTCAATTTTGGTTTCAAATTTTTTTTAAAAAATTATTTTAAATTTCAAAACCGGTTTAAACGGTTCTGAAATTGAAACTATCATTATATAAAACATACATAAGCAAAATCGAAGAAGTAAAAACTAGGCCGGTTGTAGATCATCCTCGGCTATCCTATGCAAAAAAAAAATCATGTAAATATATTAAAATTTGAGCGAGATATTTGAAAAGAACACACCCATAGTCTTTACACTAACATCCGGGTCTTTTTCTGAGACTAGTGTAGTGCCTTAAGGTCCACATTGAAATCTACAGACTTCGTAAATGGGCATTGAAAAGCTAACAATCCATCAGTACACGTTAAAATTATTGTGACAAAATTACCTTTGTTTTTAAAGACTATCTATTTTATGACTAATGAGAGCGATCTAAAAACGTCTATGGAGCGTTTTCATTGGTCAGAAAATAGATAGTCTTTAAAAACAGAGGTAATTTTTCAAGATATTTTAAACAGGTTACACTGTTAAAAATGTGACCCTTTTGCTGCATCGTCCCTCCACCGCTAATATAGAAAACGATTACTTCAGCCTATTATGGAGCATTCTCATGGATTAAAAGTGAGATATTCTATAAAAGCGGGGTAGTGATGATGCAGCAAAAGGGTAAGATTTTTTACAGTTTAAAGTACGCGTACACAATCAGAGCGCGTCAAGTTGCTTCTATGATTCAATGCATAGCAAAGTAATTCTAAATGTTCGTATGTATTAAAATACCCTTTTCAGTCATAAAAACTAAGAAAGAAGATATTATCAAATTCACACCATGATTCAACATGCGTCTATATGAAAGTAGCAATATTTGAAGTAAAGAATGTTCTTTGATAAACGCGGTTTTCCAAAGTACAGAAAATTTAAGAATTTTTATTCCAGAACTTGGCGGTAGTCGCCTGAACGAGTTTGTTTTATGGGTGAAAGAAGTTAACTAGCTTAACTTTAATGGTAAGCTTATCAAAATTTTTCGTCATTTATATTTGTCCAAATGTAAATCTAGCACATAGCAATGTACTTTAATCACTTTGTGAATCCGGCATAACAAGCACCCTGACGTGTAAGGCTCTTTAGAGATGAATTTTCAGCTTTTCGATATCAAATTCTCATATCTGGATCGCTGTGGATCTTTCACTTTGGTGGATACGAGAATTGTTCCAGCTAAGATTTCGTACTTTGAAAAAAAACTACACTGTTAAAAATCTGCTGCATTTTGCTGCAACGCACTCCCCTGCTTGTATAGAAAACGGTTACTTGGCCGTGAAATGGCGCTTTCTCATTGGTTGGAATAGAGATATTATATACAAGTGGTGGAGGACGTTGCAGCAAAATGCAGCAGATTTTTTACAGTGTAGCATCTCTGCAACAGTGGTTAGGATCCAGAAGGATTATTCGCTGTTAAGCAAAACAAGATTGACCAATCATAAGCCTTCATTTTAGAGAACTTTTCATTGTTCGAAGGAGAGAGTCTGGAATACATGGAGTGAAAATCTATTATCGACACTGTAAAAAAAAAAATTACCCTTTTGCTGCATCGTTACTCCATCGCTTTTATAGAATTTCTTTGTTTTGACCAATGAGAATGTTCCATAATAGAGCGAAGTAATCGTTTCCTATAAAAGCGATGGAGTGACGATGCAGCAAAAGGGTTAAATTTTTTACAATGCAAATAGTGCTAAAAATTTGTATCCTTTAAATGTGCAAAGATTCTACTGAATTCCAAAGTGTCGATCACAGCGACATCTGCGGCATTTTCGTGATACATTATCTAGACTAGCAATAATTCTTGCATTTTTAGAAAATGTCCCGCAGATGTCGCTTTTATCTTTAAATTTCATTAGCTTTGTTGCACATTTAAATAATAGAACATTTTAGTGCTTTTTTAAGTGTTACAGAGGGCGTGTTCAACACAACTTACCGGTTACTTACCGACCACTTACCGATTGTAGACAAGTACGAAATGAAAATCAAAGAGAAGTGTGACGTCAGCTACAATTCAACAGAATAGTTTTCATTGATGCCACCATTTTGCTTTCGTACTGCCCTACAATCGGTCGGTAACATTGATTACTTTTGTAGGTTGATCTGAACACGCCCTGAGATAGCCGATTTCCACACTATATCCCCTAGATGCTATATTTCCGGTTTCTTGCATAAGAGAACTTGTCCGGAATCCAGGTAGAATTTGCGTTGTTAACGAAACCAGATTAACGAATCAGAAGCCTGAATTTTAGCAAATTTTTCAATGTTTTAAATAAATTTTCTTGTTAATAAATCTCGTTTCGCAAACAGCACAAAATTTATGTGAATCCTGGCCCTCGTCCACTTAGGATTTTGCACTTTGAACACTGTTAAAAATTTGAAACTTTTACTTTATCGTCTATCCATCGCTTTTATAGAAAATGATTACTTCATTGTATTATGGTGAATTTTCATTGGTCAAAATAGCGATATTCCATAAAAGCGGTGGAGTGACGATGCATCAAAAACTTCAAGCTTTTAACAGTGAAAAGATCGTATGTCTATGTAAGTGTAACATAAAAGCATGCAAAAGGAACACTTCTAATTGGCCGATTGCTTCAAAATGAATTTGAAATTTAAAGTTTTTATTTTTAAAAAAGTTCTAATTATCAGATTTTTATGAAATTTGAATGGGACCACATGGGCCTCATACGCTTTGAAACAAAAAAAGAATTATCAAAATCGGTTCATATTTGCAAAAGTTATGCGTGAACAACAAATACATACAGGTCGAAATCATAACCTCCTCTTTGAAGTCGGTTAAAAAGATGAGGGACTGTATCCAAATTCCATTGTTTAGTGCCTACACAATATTGCACGTACAACTATATTTAGGTAAAACCCCTGATTTTTTTGCTTCCTTTAGGAATAACGGATTTTGAGTTGATTCTATAGGCTCCCATTTTCAGAATTTTCAAGCTATGTTTTTGAAACTTTTACAGAAGTTGCTCTATATATTTTGCTAACACAATATGCAAATGACATTTTGATATCGTTGACGCATGCGCAATGAAAAATTATAAACATACTGATTTTTCATACAATTTTTATTATTTTTAAATTCTGATGACAGGGTATTGTGTACAATGATGTTTGTCATATTTTCAGAAAAGAACATTATTTTATAATAAGAACTCTGCAAATTATAAGCAAAAAGCTTGGAAAAATTTAGGACTGTTTTTATAAAAACCTTAATTTCTCTACGAGCATACATGCTATCCTTGTAAAAATTAACACAGTACATTACAATAAGCCAATTAATCATAATGTGCAGTTTGAACGCTTTTGCTACATTAGTTTTGACAGGGTTATCCAAAAGATCTTCGTTCTTTTTCAATTTGTTGACGGTCCCCTGCTCAATTTCGGGGAAAACTCTTTGCGAAAATATGTGACGCGTACTATTTTGTTTACACACCTGGAGTGAGTTTCAGCACATTCCGATTCATATTTCTTTCATTACTTAAAAATAATTACTTAATTACCAATTATGCTTAAATTTTGGACACCGGTGTATGACTATTCAGTTAGAATTTAGTTTTTTTTTCATTTTTGTGATGTTTAACCATATATTAGATTAATTTATAACACGATTAAATAATAGGTAAATTAATCTAATATAATTCCTCATTCATCGTTTTCTGTAGTTCTATATTTAATCTTCGATTTATTCTGTTAAGCTGATCCAGGCTATCAGACAAGATTGTGTGAGCAATGAAATTAGTTGGTGAATTTAGCTTCCAGTATTCTTTCGGGAATGCTCAGGTGGAAGAGCATTGGTGGCACCAGCCAATACATCCCTAATTCGAATAATGTCCCGGACTTTTTTCACCCACTTCGTTAACCATATAATTTCCAAATATAAATACATCATAAATTTTCTTATAAAGTTAAAAAAAATTAACTCATTCGTATTTTTTTAATTTAGTAATTTAAAATCATTATATCACATAAAAACTAATCATCAGATATCAATATTTTTTCAATTAATCAAAAAGGAAAATATAATGTTCCTTTTGTTTCATGATTTTTTTTAAATATTAATTTTAAAAATAATAACAGTATTTATTTTTTAAATGATGCAACATATTTTTTGTGTTCAAAAATATACGTATGAATATACGTAATAAATATACATAAAATGTATAAATATACGAAATTTTCCTGTTAAATATGAATTTTTATCTTACAAAAAAGTAAACTTAATTTATATCTTTGATAATTTTCCCTTGTTACTCATATTTTTTCAATTGCGGTTTGAAAATAATCAACGAAAGTTTTCGTTTCGAATAAACGTTACATGTACGTTTAATACATGTACAGGGCGTTCATAAACGTACAGGGGGAGATCTGAGGTAGAAAAAAACTCGAAATCAGCGCGATACCGAATACGCCACGGGCGCATTTGCACAGGCGGTGATTTATCAAATTATATAAACTACAGCATGAACGTTAAGGCTTATTTTCTCAAGACCCCCTGGGTGTCACTCTTTATGACTGTCTTATATTTATATACTAATTATACTCAATCGATACACAAATGTTCATCCAATTCGGTAACACAAGCCTCGGACCCTCCTTGTAAGATGTGACTTAAATTATTCGAGATTATAAAGACAGAAATACTTATAGAAATTCAAATATTCCACGTTTTCATCTCAGAACTCGATGACGTATGATTGTCTACGATGCCTTCTCCCGGTCTATCTTCTCTTTTGGCAAGGCTGAAAACAGAGCACCAATAAACAATGTCGTAAATGAATAATCCAGGGGCAAACACGAAACGAAAGCAAAATCAGCATCGATAAAAATTAATATATGTACATAATTTTAAACTTTTTTTCGCAGAAAATTTAGCGTGCCTTGAATGTAGATTTTACAAATTTTCAACTGCTAAAAAGCCATAGAACCAACGGAATTAAAAAGTATCCAAACATAGCCAAGTGTGCAGTCTTGCAAGAGATTACAGTGAGGTGTACTAGATTTAACATCTAGACCATCTGTCTGGACCAAGGGTACTAGGCCATAGTTGCAAAATCATTATAGCGTATAGTAAATGACATTGTCGAATCCAAACTTTGAAATTTTATCAATATTTTTTGTTCTATGGGTTTTAAGCAATTAAATATTTGTAAAACTAGTAAATTCTAAACGTGTGAAATTTTCTACAAAGAAAAAAAATATTCAAAATTATGTATATTCATTCATATTCACCGATGCTGTGATCCCTTTTTATTTTGTGTTTGCCTTAGTATTGGTAGTCCAAGAATATTGCTCCTTTGTGAGCTACTGTATGCACCCTTATTGACAGATAAAAGTATGAAATGGTAGACTTGGCATCCTCCAAGGAGCTTAGTGACAAAAGCATTTGCACATACAATGAACGATTGTGGTTCTATTCCATACTTGGAATTTTTTTTCATCTGTTGGTTAAACGGCTTATAAACAACTGTAAGTTTGTAATTTTTATTTTTATTTTATATTAATCTGCTACATTTCTGATTCATCTCTGAATCATTTCTGATTTAGGGTAGGTTATGTAAATAAAACGTGAACTGATAGTTAAAATATAATAATTTCGAGTGTATTCAATATTATACTACAATAAATTCATAAACTTTCTTCAGAAACATTTATCGTGAATCGAAATATTTTTCTTTTTTTATATAATTATGAAATCCATCTCACTTTTTCAAATTTTGTACAGATAACGTGTTTGCACAAAGAATATTTTTCATTTCTTTCACAAACAATGGGTCTAAAATTTAAAATGTAGTATAATATTCACATGTGTGGTAAGATAAAATGTAAAATAACTCTAAATCTTCAAAAGCTAAAAATTTTTCTTGCAGAAAAAACTATATATCTTCGCATTTCTTTAAAATAAATGATGCGAAAATAACATTTTCAACTTAGACAATACTATATTTATTCTTACCTACAATAACTGATGTATCCTGAAAAGAAGTATTAAATGTTTTGTCGTATTGTTTATTTGTTGTCTTTTGTCAAGCGGATTTATTGTTTAAGTTTTCACAAAGATTTAATCAAAATTTTAGGCGGCAGGAAAATTTAGATCCAAATTTCAACTATTTTTTTTTTAATTGGAGATAAATTACTTTTACGTTTGTATAATAAGCAGTATTTTAAATTACTTTAAAATGAAGATTTAATTTTTATTCTATCAATAATTTTTATGTCTCAACTATTCCATGCAAAGTACAAAAAAAAAAAAAAAAAAAAAAAAAAAAACGTTTGATGATGTTTAATTTATATTTTTCGTTTCGAGTTGAAATTTTGGTTTAATAAATGTATTTCTACTTTAATAATGGAATACTTAAGAAGAGAATATGAGAATAAAATGAAACTGAAAATTGTCTTTCGGGTACAGTGTAATACCAGCCCATCATGGATATGCATAACATAAAATATGAAACTAAAACATGTGTAAATTATTTACAACATGCAATGCAGTTACAAAATAAAATTTAAATGTTTTACATAGTAATGCTCTATTACTGAATTATAGATATTACTTAATTATCCCGTCGAACCGTTTCCAAAAATTACATAAATCGTCAAACTACCCGTAAATTATACAAGTTGGTATATTTTTATTTTAAATAACCAAAGAATAAATAAATTAGTAAAAGATTAATAAAAATACAAATTAAACGTCAAATTAAAATCCACTTGATGGAATACATACACATGTAACAAATTTAATCTAAGTTTAATATGACATTTGTAAAAATCCATTATTGGCATAAAATCTTTTCGGGATTTGGTTGACGTAATAGTCAAATAGTAAAATATGATGATAATTCAAAAAATGATAAATTTATTAACTGTGTTGAAAATGTTCATTTAAATTAAAATATGCATTTGAATTTAAGTTTAAAAAAAATAGAAGGTAGTAGAAAATTGAAGAGAGGGGAAAACCAGATTACAATTATCTCGTCAACAAATTATCCGCCATACCTCATTTTTTATGCAAAATGTATGTTATTTTAACCTCCTGACTGCCGCCGGCTGATTTTTTCATACACTAAGCTGCAGGTTTTACTGCAACATAAACAATATTTAAATTAAGTTAGGATTGATGCTATCAAAGATTATACACCGATACTAATAACATATTTTGTATCAGGTTGGAAAAAACATTTTTTTTTAAATATTTTTAATAAATTGCAGAAAACAACATTGCAATATTACCCTTTGGTTGGGCAGTCAGGGGGTTTTAATGTCTTTTACAGCTATCTCTAAAAATAAAATAGTTCTAATTTTTTTTTATTAACCTTTCACTAGAACGAATTCGAGAGTCCCGCTCGTAGGATGAAAAAAACTTTCGTTTCATAGAGGTTATTGATATTCAATAAGAATCTTTCCATTATTACATACTAAATACACACTAAATTTCAATTCTTTATTTAAATTTGTTTGAGAGATAAAGTATTTACAGACACACAGGCAGACAGACGGCATTTGTTTCTAAATATATGTTTTACAGAGTCTGCAGTGGCTGAAACGTGTCAATCCGTCATTTAATTTTTCAATTTTCAAAACGATTGCAATGCTTACCCTATACTACGTATGATAGGTAAGTTAAAGTGTCTTTATTAAAAAAAAAACCTACTTATAAATGTAATAAAATATGAATATTATAATACTAATTATTCATTTTGTTTTCATAAATTTTAAGTACATAATTTTTACTTCATAGTAGGTATTGCGATTATAATAAGAGTTCGTTTAAATGTTAGTATATATTTTTTTTCATTCTACGAAATATTAATACTGTTATTTTTGGAATAGTGGTATGTAGCACAGCAATATGTTAAGGCGAATCAAAATATTTTTCATCTAAAATCATAAATTCTTTTCATTATTTCAACTGTCGGTATTTTTTTTTTTTTGTTTGTCATTGTAAAAGAAATATTAAACATTGAAAAAGCAAAAAGTACTTTTTTTTCCGATGAGTTACTTAAAATCAAAATAACGTAATGTATTTTCTTATTGTAAAGTATTTTTGCCTCAGTCTTTCTGTTATCTGTTAGTGTTACATAAAAATATCTTAACAAATTCTATTTAAAATGACTGACCATAAAGTTAATTCAATAAACATAAATCATGATAATAGTTCTGAACTTCTGAAAAATGTGAGATGCTAAGAATAATTATACTTTATATATGTTTCACAAAATGGGTTAATTTTAAATAATAAGGTATTATAAAAAGATTATTTTTGTGAAACTAGGGAATATAATTAATCAAATTTAAAAAAATAATAAAATTAAAAATGTAAAAAAAAAACGTTATTTTCATACATCTAACGTATTAGTAAGTGAAAAGTGTTTACTTACTAAGCATGTGGAAAATGAATTGAGATAGTTAATTAATTGAGCCATATTAAAGTTATTTGAAGTCATTTGTTTTAAGCTATATAATCAGAAAAACTGATAATGTGCTTGCATCTAACCATAAGAATATTCATCCATGAACATTTTTAATGCATAGGAAAAGCATAACATTTAAAAACTGTAACCAATCTCCTACTAAAGACAGTGATCATTTCTACATTGTTCTAACTGCTAAAGTGCATTTACCATTATCTTATAAAAAGTCTTTAATCAACCACATACCGAAATTAAAGAACAATGAATCGCAATAAATAATAACGAAAAAATACATATTGCAGCACTAACAAGTATAGACATCTAATATTGTTGACAAAATTAAACGTGGCATCAAAGAATTCATTTATTTATATCCATAAATTTCAAAGACATTTGTAATTAGCTGATATATTGGTTAAAAACTTATACTTTTATTTGTACCTGAACCTTACTAAACTTCGAAATTTCGCCGATTAATTCTATTTTCTCTATCTACATATACAGATATACTTATTTCTGATTATTTACTCCGTGTGTTATAGTTTCGAATTAAATGCAGCGGAAATTCTTAATATTAATCTTAATAGATGACGACTTTGAAAACTGTTGCAATGTATACATGCAAAGTTAACAAGTTGGAAATTGCACGTGAACGTAGCAAATGAGGTGCGTTCGTCCGATAACGAAGTTTTAAAAATATTCAGATCTTGCTGATATAGTAGAGCGAACTTCGGATACAGTATAGTAGTCGGAATCTTTGTATTTCTGTAAATATCCAGGAAGTAATATTTATTACACCTCAGCAACATATATATTATTCATGAAATGTGAAATAGTTGAATATAATTAAAACACGCCCCAAACAATGTTTCCCCGTATAGCATTATGTAGTGGAATACTTTTGTGTGGCCCTGTAATTTAAGAATAAAAATTATTTGCATCATAGATTATATGGAATGCATACTTTAGTATATATTTCATAGATTCATGCCAATTCTATTATGTTCGAATGAGTGTAACATCATTAAAATGCATTCGATTTTTTTTTCTCATTGACCGCAATGTAATGGGATACTTTTGATTGTCCCTGTAAATGATCTATGCATCCGACTTTCATAACATTTGAAATGACTGGACAAAATTACGTAAGAATTATATGTTTTAAATTTCAAACGATTAAAATTCATTTGAAACTTTTTTCCCCATTGACCGTAATGTAACGGAATCCTTTTGATTGTCCCTGTAACTGATCTATCCACCCGATTTTCATAAAATATGAAATGACTCAACAAAATGTTATATTTATGTATTTTAAATTTCAAACGATTCGGTTGGGTAGTTTTTGCGTTGTTATATGCGGACGGACAGACAGACAGGCGGACAGACAGGCGGACAGACAAACAGACAGACGGACGGAATGAGCGACAGCAATAGGTGCTACGTATTTACATAATTACGAACACACCTAAAATGAACTACTAACATAACACTGTTCTACCATTTTAAGTGTGTTCCTGAAATTTTAACAGAAATTAAGTTCAAAATATATAAATGTATACAATCAAAAATAGATTAATTTATTTACAAAAAATTAAAATCTAGCTTTATCTGACAATTTTTTGATGAAATTAGATAAATGAAAAACATTTTTACAAAGTTCTTTACACTTTCTGAAAGAAATCATTTTTTAATCAAGAAAGTGTTTATGTTAAACATATGCAATTAAAATTAAACCAAAAGTCCTATAAAAAGGGATCCTTTTAATTTTAAAGTAATTCTCTAAAAATGGGAAAAATAGAATTTTAAAATATTTAGTGGTATTACAATAGGTATTTACATTCTTATCTTGAAATCCTATTTCTCTCGTCGCAATCTTTTTATTGCATTTGACATTTATTTAACTAAATTCTCGAATTAGTGTACTATGCAAAAAGATCACAGCGATGTTTAAGGCATGTGGGTGTTCAAAATAAGAGAAAGACAGTCTTTATTAGCATTTTAATAAGTGGAAATAACATTGAATTGTTTGTTTATTAATATTTTTAAAAATTCAAAGAAACTTTCCAGAGAAAACTGGTTTAAAATGTATATTTTTCACAAAACACAATAAATATTTCTGATGTGTTTTCAATAAGCATAAGTATTTTAAATAAATGCTAAGATGTTTGTAGTTTTTATACATTTTTATATATTTAAGGAAATAAACAAATATTCCAATTTGAAATGTTATTTCTAAGATTTTTTTTTAATTTTAATAATATTTCTGTAATACATTCTATGTCACAATATTTTAATTCAACATTTTTTAAAGAAATACAAAAACGAATTGAGGTTTATAACTAACTTTGTTTCTGACGTGTGAAATAAGGAATAAAATGGATCCCGGTAATGGCGTGTTTTAAGGAAATCATCAAATGTGGTTGTTAAAGTACTTTTTGAAAATGTTATAGGAATTAATCTTTTTTTAATTACGTTATCGTCTAAACGACCGTTAGCTATTTCCTTTTTATATTTCGGGTCAAACATTGTTCTTTTTACGTATATTTAAATAAAAATTTAAATGTATTCTTTTATAATTATTTCTCTTTGAATTACAGGCTAGAGTAATTATTGAAAATTAACACAGATCCAAATGTGGTTTTTTATGGCGATTATTATATTACAACAAACGATAATAAAGCAACAAGAATACTTTACCTACTGGACTAATATTTTTAACACAAAGAAAAAATATTGAATCTCTGAAGTGAATCAAGTTTTTAAAACCATATTTAATATCCTGAATTAAAATCAGTAATTTTATAGATGTAAAGTTACAGAAGTCAGCGTACTTACTGATATTATTTGTAAAACTACAGAAATCTGTAGCTTTACAAGTGAATCTATTAAATTCACAGTAACTAAACTTGTATCTGTAACTCTCGTTACAGTTAAACAAAATATTCTAGACATACCAATTTCCTAAAATATTCTTCGTAACCATACAAATATTATTTTTTTCTTTGTACAACAAGAAAGAATTGAATTCGTGAAAAGAATCGACTTCCGTTTTTCAACGGATGCGCACATCTTAGAAGGTCCATATTATGATTTGATGGTTTTTAGCAAATGTCTGTATGTTAGTCTGCCTGTCACTCTGTATGTGACAAAAATTATGTCGCATTTTTCAGAAATAATTAACATGGTTGGTAATACAGAATAAGATTTGGTATTGCTATATCTGACTAGTTCTTATAATGTACTTGTGATATTAGGTATCCTTAAAACCTATCCTTCAGTATCCACGTAACTGATTCTTTTTTACGTACAATAATTTGAAAATGTGTGATAAACACCAATTTTTTTAAGCTAAAATACTCGTGATATTAAGTCTAAGAATTTCTGTCATTAAATAGTATGAAATTGTATTTAAAAATTTTTGTGGTGTCAAGAAGCTTTAAGATGGACCAAGGAAATTCCCGTACGAAGTACTGGAAAATCATTTACGTGGTTAATATTACAATGAAGAACTAATCTTATTGAAATTTGTGCAAAATATATTGTTAGCATATAAAAGAATAGACACAAAATACAAAACAATAAATAATATTGTTTAATCTTCTCGAGATTTTTTTCTTCTATAACATGCATTATAATACTTGTTAGTGATGTAAGGTACATTTAAATTATCACTACTGGATAATGTATCATTATTTTCTAATCGTATTTTTTCTTCTTCATTGGACGCAAATTATGAAAATATTATTATTCGGTAAGGGTTGTTTTTATCTAAAGCAAACATTTCACTAGATAGACAAAACTAATGAACATAAATTCATATCTTGAGCTATGAAATTGTGCCTCAGGTGTAATTTTTGGCATCGAAGGGCTAAAATTATATCGTATCCGAAACAGAATTACTTAATAAAACTTCGCGTATAAAATGTGATATTTTTGCAATTTTCTTATGTTAGACATTCACACAACCCGAAAAATAATCAGCTAATTAACGACATTGCTCTTTAACCTTGAATATCGTTAAAGGTACTTTGAATTTGACATGATAATTCTTAAGATCCTTAATAGTAGGATTCTTTTTTAAAAAAAAAAGGTCATTTAAATAAAATAAATCATGGTTTTGAATCCAGAAAAAAAGCAAAGGTATTCGAAATGATATGATCGAAGTTCAAATTGCGTTTGACAAAAGACTTTAGAAAATTGCATCATTTAAATCGCGGATATCTAAAGAAGGCAATTAAAATCATAAAATGTTCATTTAACCTCGCTTCGCACGTATGAAGAATATTGAAGAATTTTAGGTGCATTAGTACCAAAAATATCTAAAATATGGGATGTATATCGGAAGATAGATTATTTTTCAATAAATAAAACAATTTATACTTGAAAACTATTCCGATAAAAGGTTAAAGAAAGACCTTGAAGCAAATGATCCTTGTGTAGCATACATCAAGACAAAAATTTCGAACTCATAAATAATTGTGATGGATATAGCTAAAAGATGTGAAAAAAAATTATCAACAGAAAAGTTTCAGCATGCCATTTTTTTATTTGTCTAAAATTTAGCATTAATAATTGCATACAATGCAGCATTCAAACTTCGTAGCCCATTCAAATTAAATTGGTATTAATATGAGACACGGTTTCAATGAACTTTTAAGATAACTATGCTGATTTAAATTCCTTTTTTTAAGAAACTATAATTTTATTCAGTTATATACTATTAATTTCAATAAATTTAGCGTCTAGACTACTTATATAAGAAATTCTCTAACATTAAGTCGATTACCTTGAAATCATATTTGTAAAAAGCCGCCTGACGAGGATCTGATTTTATGAAACAAAATCAGATGCTGAAAGTTTCTGGATTTATACAACCACTTTTCGATTTATATTTCTCATTCATGCATTTTTCATTCTTTATAAAAATAGAAATCACGCAAATTATGTTATCATTTTTCGATCATGTTCAACACGAAATTATAGCACTAATTCAATATAACCTGAATGCAATTCTTTAATCAATGGTTTTACTGTGTAACAAAAAATATATATTATTCCATGATTTTCTCAATGATTTAAAAGAAATAGAAATTTAAAATCCAAGTTGGATAGAAGAATTTCAAATGGAATAAAATTTGGGAATAAGAATAAATTTGTAAAATTAAGATTTTCGAGTTTAAATACACGATAGATAGAATTCTAAAATTAAACCAAATGGAATGAATAGAATATTAAAAAGATGGTTTTAAAGGTACTTACCCATTTCCCAAAATATATATTGGTTTGTAGAATAAAATATTTTTATTTTTCAGAAATTACGTATTTCGTAATTTATATTCTTACCTAAAATTTCTTTTAAACTAAAACAAAGTTTTCATAAAAAATGTCTTCTAAATAATTTATGACATTATCTCAGTTTATCTCAATTTATACTAATAGATGGAAACATACATGAATACTTTTGTTTAGCCCAGTAAAATACTTAGTACCTTTAATGCGCGAAAGTATTTTGCTAAAGTTTAGTTTAAAAATAAATTCTCTTCAAAGTACTTAAATCAAATTTCCAGAAATGATCACCCAAAAGCAACCATGTAAACATTTTTTTGCGTGACCCGTGATATCATTTTATCTATATTCTACAAACATTTCTTACTAAACTAAATGCAGTTCATCGTAAAAAGGCATAACATATTTAAAAAACACCTTTTAATAAATTACGCTCATATTCAGTAAACTTTACGTGATCTTTTGTGTAACCCTGTACATCTAAATTGTATAACAAATATTAATATAGACCCTATAATATGCATACATCTAATGAACCTTAAAAGCGTATATCGTAATTAAAAATGCATTTCATCCATCTAACAGCCAACTTCCTAATATACAGGACTTTGGATAGAATATACTATTTGTAATATTTGTGTGTCTCTGTAAATGGTGTGTACATTATCTTATGCATAAAATAACTCATATTAATCGTCAGCAACGTATATCAATTTGATTATATATGAAATCGTTTACCATAAATTAAAATATATCTGAAACTATTCCCCCCTTTATTATTATGTATTTGAAATTTTTTTTGTGGTGCTGTAAATGAATAATAACTCTTATTTTCACTGCATACTTCAGAAAATGCATACTTTACTGCACTTTGTAGATCCATATAAATCTGAAGATGTTTTACAGGGTATAACATCTTTAAAATTGATTTGAAACGATTTTCCCACATAAGCCGTAATGCAATGAAAAACTTTTGGCTGTCCCTGTAAATAAACTAATCTTGGCTGAAACTTGATTTTCCATAGGGTTCGTGCTTGGGTAAACGTCATTAACGTCCAAAAATTTCATGACAATCCAACTATATTTGTGATAGTTAGAGCGCGGACAGAGGGACTGTATGCATACATCGTATGCTTCTAGAAAAATAAAAAAAAGATATAAATAACATATGTTTTTAATAATAATATATATATATGTGTATGTGTGTGTTGCGGCCAATACCCGGAGCCTGGCCAATTCTAGAACTGGCCAGCCAATACCCGAACTGGCCAAGCTTCCCGGCCAAAACCCGAAATACATGAAATGAATAGCGTATTTCGGGTTTTGGCCAGTCAATGCGCGAACTGGCCGGAAAGCCTTGGCCATCATCCGAACTATGATACATAGGTATCAATTTTTTTTATAATTAAGATAATGTAACATTAAAATGTACAGTAAAAAAGATTCCCATTGATTATATTGAAACGAAATATTTTTGTGTACCTAACTAAATTAACCAAAAATAGTACACAATTCCCTTTCAATATCGAAATTAATTGATACACCAAAAACGATGACAATTACAAGTTAACCGGAAACTTTATTCGAGTTATATCACGGACAGGTTGACGGCTAAACTATTGAATTCATAGACACTTTCAACTATGTTAGAAAGGATTAAGCCGAGTGCTTATATCTATTTTGCGATTTGGCCAATCGCATCTGGCCAGTTCGCGAATTGGTTGGCCAATTCTGGAATTGGCCAGTCATTTTTTAATGTTCCTGGCCAATTCGGGAATTGGCCGGCCAGTTCTAGAATTGGCCAATTTCGGGTATTGGCTGCAACATATATGTAATCATATATATATATATATATATGTATATATATATATATAAATATTGCAACAAAAATATTCAATAATGCCATTTCTTTTTTTTCATTTACGTTACAGGACTCCACAACTTTAATTCTTCAAGACTATCTGAAATTTTACAAAATTATTTTAGCTTGTTATATTATGTCACGTTAATGTATAGGAAAGGGAATTAAATAATTGCCAAAGCGTGTTACGAAACTCTTTCCTATAGTTAAAACTTTGATATTTCGAGACTAAATGCTCCATTTGTCGAAATCTGTACATAAATTTCGAAACATTCTACGGTAATATAATTTCTGCAAAACAAAATATTCACCAAAGTACTTTGTATTAAACGATTTTAAAGTGCAGTTTATTGAAAACAGCTCATTTCATTTTCCATTACTAAAAAGAACAAGTAAGAAAAATCATATATCAAGCATAGATTACAAAACACTTTCCAACACTTCTTGAAATCTTTAAAAAATCCCCGCTATTCAGGGCAATAACCTATTGTCCATATACGAATATGTATAACAATACTTTTGAGAAAGCTCTGTATTTGATCTGTTAATTAATATATAGACTATATAATGGTAAAATTTAGTTTAGCAAGAAAACGACTAACTGTTTGAAATTTTCCATTCACAAATTTATACTAATAGATGGAAACATACTTGGATACTTTTGTTTAGCTCAGTAAAATGCATAGGACCTTTAATACATGGCAATATTTTGCTAAAGAATAGTTTTAAAAAAATTATCTTGAAAGTACTTAAATGATATTTCCAGAAATTATCATGCAAAATCGACCATTTATCCAGTTCTTTTTGTGACCCTGTATATCATTTTATCTATATTCTACAAACATTTCTTAATAAACTAAATGCAGTTCAACGTAAAAAGTTATAACATATTTAAAAACCACCTTGAAATAAATTACGCTAATATTAATTAGCCTTT
Source organism: Maratus speculifer (assembly GCA_964019185.1). Taxonomy (NCBI): domain Eukaryota; kingdom Metazoa; phylum Arthropoda; class Arachnida; order Araneae; family Salticidae; genus Maratus; species Maratus speculifer. Next base: position 171,450,225 of record OZ025291.1, read on the forward strand.
CCGAGATCTTTTGTGTAACCTTGTGTATATAGATTGTGTAAGAATTAACAATTACATAAATCATACAAGTAATAAAAACCACGCTTTTAGCCTTGCTTATGAAGCACTTTCCATCGCTTCATGAAATATTTAACAAAACTTCGTTATTTAGGTAAATAAGGTTATAAAGCCAAAATATGTATTCCAGTACTATTGAACAGCCCTGTATTTGATCTGTCAGCTAATATACATACTATATAATGGGAAAATTTAGTTTAGCAAAGAATGCCAAGTAGCTTCAATTTTCTCCTTCAGTAATTTATACTAATAGATGGAAACATACTTGAATACTTTGTTCAGCCTTGTAGTTTTCCTAATAGCTTTATTAGACATCAGTGTTAAGATAAAATTTATTTTAAACTAAAACATTCTTAAAACTACTGAAATCACTTTTTCATAAATTATCATTCATAGGCTCCATGTACCCAATTCGTTGTGTGACCCTGTATATCATTTTATCTATATTCTGAAAACATTTCTTAGTAAATTTAATGCAGTTCAGCGTAAAAATGTATAATTTATTTAAGAATCACCTTTTAATAATTCATGCTCATACTCAGTAACGTTGGCAAGCTCTTTTGTGTAGCCCTGCATATTAACTATAGCATTTATACACACCATATAATATGCATAAATTTAGTGAAACTTATAGGCGCATATCATAATTAAAATCCATATCATCCATCAGCTATCATCGTATACATATACAGTACTTCGGAAAGAATACACTATTTGAAATCTTTTGTATGTCCCTGTAAATACTAAGTACTTTATATTAGGGAAGGCAGTATCATATAATTTATACTAAGCCTCATTGATATACATCAATTTTATTATACATGATAAAGTTTAATATATTTAAAATATGTCACACACAATTCCCCCTTTTGCTATTATCTAATGGAATTCTTTTGTGTGGCCCTGTAAAGGAAAATAGCTACATTTCACTTTATATTTTACGGAATGCATATTTTAATGCATTTCGTAAAAGTATATAAATTTTAATATGATTAACAGGGTATAACATCTTTAAAATTTCTTTGAAACGATTTTTCCCCCATAGGCCATAATGTAATGGGAAAATTTTGATTCTCCCTGTAGAATAACTAATCATGGTAGAAATTTCATTTTCAATAGGATTCGTACTCAAGTAAACGTCAATAGCATCTTAAAATTTCATGGCAATTCGAGTATATTTGCGTGAGTTGGAGCGTGGACAGACGGACAGACAAACCGAATGCATAAGCACTTTTCAACTTTGTTGGAAAGTGCTAAAAAGTGCTATTCTACAAACCCCAGATTTGTGTTGACCTGTGTTATTTTTTTATAAATAAAACAAATATTACTTAAGAATATTATTATTTTAGAGTAAATATTTTTAGGGTCGTCTTCAATGAGGTACTGCTATCGTTGCATCAAAATGTGCGACAGAGATTTCAGGCAATCTGTGGTGATAAGCAATGTCAGATTTTATCAATTTTTTAGCGATATTAGATTTTTTTTACTATAGATATTTTATTACATTTTAAAAATCTATGTAATAAGCAGAATAGGAAATTATTATACAATAACTGTGTATCTGCAGAATTTTAAAACAACGATTTACAAGGATGACATGAATTTTAATTCAATGAATACCAGAATAATATTTATGTCATTTCCTACACTTGTTGAGCAATTAACAAAATCTCAATTGCATAAATGATAAAAAGAACACACAAAAACAATTTATTATACCTTTCTTCGTTATCCACATCTTGTAACTCACATTTATAATTTTGACAAAATACTACACAGATGACTATAGAGATTATTATACGAGGACGTAAGTTTCAAAATTCGTTTTATCCAAAATTATAAATATTACATTGCTATGTTAGGCTACCCATTTGGTAAACCTAAACAAAAAAAAAAAAAAAAAAAAAAAAAAAAAAAAAAAAAAATTGCAAAAAAATATTATTTCAGCCTCTTTTATACCACCGTTAAATTTTGGTTTATTATGATAACCAGTGGACATAGTCACACGTTATTTAAGATTGTGTGTAATTTGATTCTAAAGAAGGCAAGTTTTAAAGTTTACGTGCCCTTATACATCATTAAGTATTTTTTATTATGTTATATGTAAAAATTTCAAAAGAAACAAGTCAAAATTAACAAGAAACTTGTGCAATAGAAATTCACATACAATGAACTGGGTATCATTAAATTTAGTTGACAGCATGTTCAGTTGGTGCATGTTTGATGCGTGAAACGTTTGAGTATGCGGCGTGTGGAATATTAAATAAAAATTTTCAAGATTTTCTATGCAAAAGAATGATAATTCGCATAGACTACCCTTGAAAGAACCTTTTTCAAAGCATTCTTCTAATTTTAGTATGGATATAGCACAGACAATACTTACAGAAAATCACTATTAGTGATGCTACACTTTCGTATTTCCCGAAAAAAAAATTCATTTTGTTTTACTATAGGACATTTTTCTTGGAATAAAGGAGAAAAAATCATAGACTTTCAAACCTGTACACACTTAATCCCTTCATGGATTTCAATGTTGAAATTGCATAATCAGTTCGATTTCAATTGAGATATTAAAACAAATCTGCCAAGTAATGACTTGATGGAATTCACCTGAATACTTCATTTTATTGAATGACTGACAGCGTTACCATTGTGTTTTATTGTATCCAAAAGTAAGAAAACATGGTGAACATTCAGCACAAAAACACAATGGAAAAACTAGCACTCAACTATTAAAATTGGGTTTTTAAGTTATTTCCACAAAAGTAGAACATGGCAGTACGATTCTATTTTAATATGCGAAAAGAATTTTAACTAACTCTGTAATTTCAACCGTGAACTCGATGATGTGATTTCCTGTGCTGTCGCCTTTTAGACTATGAATATCACTTTGAGAAAATCATTTTCAGAAAAAAAAATCGCTTTTGTTTGGGTATTTTATTTTGCCGAACATTTAAATGAAAATAAATGAAAAAAACATATACCGGAATACGGGAGCACAGACAATCACCTCATGGAGATAAAATTTCAGAATTAGTTAAAAATTTACTTCGCATATTAAAATACAATCTGACTGCGAAACCATATCTTTGCGGAAGACAACTGAAAACTCGATTTTACAGGTTGACTGATATCTTTATCATTATGTTTTCCTGTTCCCCAAAAATATAAAAACTGGGAGGATTGCATGTTAGAAAACATACAATGAAACCTATGAATTAACCATTAAAATTTAATTTTGTAGGAAAGTGGTTCTACTAAGATATGACTTGGCAGACCGATTCTGTTTTAATATGCGAATCGGGTTCTAACTAATTCTGGAAATTAGTAGCATCGTGGTCAATGAGTATCACTTTGAGACATGTTTACAAATTCAAGAGGATTGTAGTTGAGAGTTTTCGTATACAGAAAGGCAATTTACTCAGATTTCGAGTTTAATTACATGGAAAAAAAAAGCAATAATACATTTAATACAGAATCATTACATTCCACTTAATATTTAATAATACAGAGAAAACTGGAATAAGGAGCTATGAAATTTTTATTGGACCCCTCCTAGTACAAGTTTATATTATTTTCAGAAGATTCTTAATTTTACACGAATTAAACCAGAAATTCAATTTTATAATAAGTAGAATCTTATTAGGAGGCATCTAATTATGTTCATATATTAAGTATAAATTATTTATTTTTTCTGGTTTCAAGTATTGAATATTTCAAAATAGGAAATATATGGAGTCACATAAGATCCCGATGGTAAGAGATTTAAGCATAATTACTCGAAACTCTCTGCATTTACAGTTTTAAGAATTACGAACTAATCTACTTATTTAAAAGATATACTTATGAATACAAAATCGATTTATATATCTATATATATTTTATTATTATTATTATTATTATTAAAAAAAGTCATTCGCTTCCTTCAAAATAAAATAAATCTTCAGGTGTTACATCTCACATTGTAATATTTCTATGACAAATATTTTTAATTTTGTTATCATTTTTATTTTTGTATCACAAAACTGGTTAAAAGCTTGTCATTTGCAAGAGAATTTAATAACATCTCAGTTAATTTGTTTTCACAGTTTGTCACGTTTTTGCTACATTTAACTGCAAAAATCCCTATCTAAATGATCGTGACATAATCAATATATTTTGCCTTGAGACTCATTATTCCCAGCAAAAGATTTCTAGTTATGAGTATTAAGAATGAAAATATTGAGATAAAGGATAAATGATTTTACAAAACAGCACCAAATTCATAAAATATAAAACAATTACTTAAAACACTTTTAAAAATAAAAGTTAATTGGAAGGCATAATTAATTCTGTAAATGAAGTATTATAAGCGCATAACAAAATAGCATCTTATAAATTATTGTGCATTGTTAAATGAAAAAAGAAGCTAGTTGGATGTGCCATTCCCAAAAATTTCTTCTATCTCATACGTACATTTTGATATTTAAAAAAATAGTTACCCATTTTATTGCTTTAATAATTTTAATTCAATACTATACCAATTTTGATTTTCATCTTAAATTTCTGCTTCAGTCAATTAATCGGAGTGAAAACGAGATTCCGTCTCTGCACGAGCCGATGGACAATAGAATGATAGACACTTTTTTTTTCAAATTCAGGAAGAACCTACCTGTAATACCAAAAAATAATCATACTGAAAATTTTAAGTTCAGTTTTAGGCCTAAATTTATACACTTTTAATTGGTGCAATATTCAAAGTGACATAAAAATAGCTATTGCAGCGCTATTCCGGCGGATTTTTGTTAAGTTCAGGAAGGAGCATCTATCCATAGCCAAACACATACACAAAACATTTGATTCTATTCTATGCATAACTTCATACACTTTTAGGTGGTACAATATTCAAAATGGCACAAAAATTGCTATTGCAGCGCCCCTTTCCGGCGGATTATTTAATCAAATTCAGGGAGGACCAAGTAGCCATAGTCATGGACTTACACAAAAAATTTGGTTGAATTTTATGCATAACTTTATACACTTTTGATCGGTACATTATTGAAAATGGCACAAAAATCGCGATTGCAGCGACCCCTACCGGCGGATTTTTTTCAAATTTAGGGAGGACGAACTAGCCATAGCCATCCATACACTTACACAAAAAATTGGTTTAGTTCGATGGATAACTTCATACACTTTTGGTCAGTACAATATTGAAAATGGCACAAAAATCGCTAATTACAGCGCCCCCTTCCGGTGGAATATTTCAAAAATGAAGGAGGACCTGCTTGCTACAGGCAAAAACATTCACAATAAATTTGGTTCAATTCTATGCACAACGTCATACACTGTTTGATGGTAGAATGGCGGCATACGGACAGACAGACATTTTGTAAAAACATGTTTTTTGGAATCTGTAACCCCTAAAATGTGTAAATTCGTCGAAAAAAGGAAGTAAAAAAAATTTCGATTACAATACTTTTTTCTACTGAAGATAGAAAAAAAGAAAGTTTCTCAGAAAATATTGGGGCATTGGAATTCAATTCATAAGGTAAAGCTACATCTATATTTTTATATTATTCTCGAGGATTCGTAGAGTTTATTTGGCATAAAATGTACTACTGATATTACTTTTCCTTTTTGTTTAAAATCCTTTTGTAAAAGTTCGTATGCATTAAGTGATATGGGGGATTTAAAATGTTTTAGTAGCAGAAATTTCTTAAAATACTGGTCGCTATATCTGAGGATAATTTATTTTCTTTAAACAAAGCAAACATTACTTTAGGATAATTCTCATAAATGATGATTGAATGTCCTTTAAAGCTTAAAAACAAAAAAATATCAATATTCATATGTAAATTATCACTGACAAGATAATGATAGCTAAGAGGTTGTGTAAGCAGAGTGAGAGTTTCTGCTGAATAAGAGTTTACAACAAATATGATTAATGATTCGATTCGATCATTTGATTGTTATTTGCAACTTACATTTTTTGCACATATGAACACAACAAATCAATCCTAAGAAAGTAAGGAATTTCTGTTTTGAATTTAGTTCTACATTATTCTTTGTGATTTCATTTTAAAGGATATAGTAACCAAAACTGTAAAAAACGGAATATTTTAAGGATGTATTACTAGTAATTTGGACGGCAGTACAATTTACAAATTTATAACGGAAAAAGTTCCGTAAATTTTGGAATATATTCCTTTTTTTTCGAGTTTTTTCCGAAATTTACGGAAATTTTTCCTTTTAAAAACAGTAACTTACACTGGCTTCCAGATTACCAGTAATACTTCCGTAAAATCGTCCGTTTTTTTACTGTTAATTTAATAACGGTAACAACAACAATAATAATTATTAGAAAAAGGACCTCAAAAGTGTACATTCTTTCTTAGTCTTAGGGTTCTCTATATAAAAAAGGGAAGACGGAATTATTATAAGATCAGTCATGTGTCTGTATGTCTGTAACAACCCTTTTACTCGTAAACTATTTAACTTGGAATTTCAAATGGGAGAAAATAACAAATTGCATTGACTCACACATTTACAGATTATTAAACATTCACAAATATATTTAGGAAAACAATAGAGGGGTAATTGAATTAACGAAAAAAAAAACATTCCTATGTACATTTTGCGGTGTATCGTGTGAAAGATTTCACATCGGTCAATTGAAAAATGCAATTTTTTTTTTTTTTTTTTTTTTTTTTTTTTTTAGATATTATACTGTCAGCCACATCGTCAAAAATGTAGTTAAGAAATATGTTTGTCTGCCTCATCTATTTCCGAATCTACTGAAAACTAAGATTATGAAAAGATTAGAAGTAATTGACGTTACTTTAAACGTTGTGGAAAAACTATGGCGATTTCTAAATCACATAGTTTGTGAAAGATGCGCGTTTTCTGCTACGACCAATTTTCGATTTGCGGACATTCAGTGAAGATATACCAAAAGGCTGCAGGTACTTATTGTAGAAGAAATATGAAATCATTTTTGATAAAATTATTCGAAAACAATCGCCGGTAAATACTCAATAGATCAATCGCTAAGACACGAAAGTTTTGGACATACATGATGACAAGGGCGGCATACTCTATATGCCATCGGATTTTAAGGCCAATATGACAACTTTATGTGATATATTTATATAATGCAGTGCCCAGTAGCAGTATAAGCCCAGTAGCAATACAAGAGAAGCTAAATTGTAAAAGAGAAAAGATTAATTTAACTAGAACTAATGGCATAAATACTATGGTATTTCGTTATCATCTCTTTTAACTTTTTAGTATACCCATTTATACATATCTGGCCGCCTGACCGACGAGGAAAAGGGCAAAATTGTAAAATTAGTTGTAGATTCTTACAGATATTAAAAAAAAGTATATTCAACATGATACAGAACTTAATTACGTATATGAATATCATTCATATCAGTATTAATCATTACTTAGTTTCATTAAACTGTGTTATATATGCAAAATTATGTTAATTTAAATAATTCTTCTTTTGTGGTGAAATCTGTTGCTTAGTAAAGGGATATATTAGTTTGGGTAGTGAGAAAGCTTGTATTGTATATACACATATATAGAAATCTACGTTGTATAGTAATTGACAAAATGTTATTATAACTTTAGCAATGATTTTTTTTAATAATACAGTTATTAATTCATTTAACTATTGCACAGAACCTTCTAAGCGCGAGTAGTACTCGCACTTGGCGCTTATTTCGCATTAAAACATAAACAATACAAAGATTTCTAAAAGTCTTTAAGTGTTATTTTTAAGATCTAACAATTCCAATAATATATTTTTTTACGTTATATTATTGTCAAATTTGTTTAATATTTGCCTAGTTAACGCAAAAGAACATTTAAAACAAGTAATTTCAAAAAAGGTTCTGCATTTGAAGTATGTTAAGATTTCCTCACCTACAAAAATAGAAGCACGGTTTGTTTGGCCAAAACTTTGTCCACTTACTTTGAATTTCAGTGAAAAGTAGGGTAAAATCAATAAATACACCCTTTAGGGGATGTAAGATCAATAGTACGTAACACCATGCTCATTAATTCTAACTTTATTCAATTAATTGCAAGTATGGAAACATACACTGTTAAAAATAATGGTGACAAGCCAGTTGCATTTGGCGCCCAGGAGTGAAAAGGTGTTACCATTTGACACCCAAGGACTTGAAGATATGTTTGGAGTGCCGTTTGATTTCCTCACACGGTGATTCCGCTAATTTGGGTGCTGCGCAATGCATACCGTTGGAAGATTTTCATCCTTAGTCATTTGTGCCCATGCTCTGTGATGAGTGTCCTTCCCCTTCAACTCGCTGTCATAGGTAGATCAAAACAGCAATTTCTCCTTCCAAAGACTATCACCGCGCATGCGCTATCCCAATTTCGTTTAGAACTTCGGATGGCTAACTTTTGGCGTAGTTCTTATATAAAGCAACCTTTGAATTTCAGGACATTTGAACATTTCAGGGAGACTTTGAAGGTGAGCTCGATGTAAAAAAAAAATCAGTTATTATGCAGGGTGTATCTAAACTCTTAGTCAAAACTTTAAGGGGTGACATTACACATCCAGACAAATGATATTAAATAGGAAACTAAGAGTCCCAAACGTCTTCCGAAGGAGATATGCGTCATTAAAGTTTAAAGTCCATAAATTCAAATAAACATAAAAAACGGAAAAATTGGTCAATTGATTTGCGGTTTCCACTAAAACTATTATTTATGTCAGTATTTTCATGAAAATAAATTATAAAGATTGTTTTAAAAAAATCGATAGAGGGCGCTTTAGACTTTGGTGTAACGAACAACTATTTTTTGCCGTTATTTTTTGCACCTCATTAAATGTTTTCGGAAGCTTAGATTTAAACTTAAATTTTGAGCCCAAAATCTGAATAGTTGGGAGCGGTTAAGTAGCGCAAACTGAACTGTGCTCAGAGGTTCAAATTTCAAAAGATTATAAACAAGTTGGAAATTGCACGTTAACGTAGCAAATGAGGTGCGTTCGTCCGATAACGAAGTTTTAAAAATATTCAGATCTTGCTGATATAGTAGAGCGTACTTCGGATACAATATAGTAGTCGAAATCTTTGTATTTCTGTAAATATCCAGGAAGTAATATTTATTACACCTCAGCAACATATATATTATTCATGAAATGTGAAATAGTTGAATATAATTAAAACACGCCCCAAACAATGTTTCCCCGTATAGCATTATGTAGTGGAATACTTTTGTGTGGCCCTGTAATTAAATAATAAAAATTATTTGCAGCACAGATTGTACGGAATGCATATTTTAGTATATATTTTATAGATTCATGCCAATTCTATTGTGTTCGAATGTGTGTAACATCATTAAAATGCATTCGAAACTTTTTTCCCATCGACCGTAATGTAATGGAATACTTTTGATTGTCCCTGTAAATGATCTATGCATCCGACTTTCAGAACATTTGAAATGACTCGACAAAATTACTTAATAATTATATGTTTTAAATTTCAAACGATTAAAATGCATTTGAAACTTTTTTCCCCATTGACCGTAATGTAACGGAATCCTTTTGATTGTCCCAGTAATTGATCTATGCATTCGATTTTCATAACATTTGAAAGGACTCGACAAAATTACGCAATAATTATATGTTTTAAATTTCAAACGATTAAAATGCATTTGAAACTTTTTTCCCCATTGACCGTAAAGTAACAGAATCCTTTTGATTGTCCCTGTAACTGATCTATCCACCCGATTTTCATAAAATTTGAAATGAATCGACAAAATTATGTTATAATTATGTATTTTAAATTTCAAACAATTCGGTTGGGTAGTTTTTGCGTTGTTATATGCGGACGGACTGAGCGACAAAAATAGGTGCTACGTATTTACATAATTACGAACGCACCTAAAAACGGAAAAATTGGTCGATTCGTTCGTGGTTTTTGCTAAAACTACTATTTAAATCAGTATTTTCTTGAAAATAAATTTTCATGATAAATTTCGAAAAATAGCGATAGAGGGCGCCTTAGACTTTGAAGTAACGAATAACTACTTTTTACGGTTATTTTTTACATCTCATTAAAATGTTTAGAAGCTTAGATACAAACTTAAATTTTGTGTTCAAACTATGAATCGTTGGAAGAGGTTTAGAAGCGCAAATTAAATTGTTTTCAGGAGTTTAAATTTAACCCTCCTCCCACCTCGAACACAGTTCAATTTTGCGCTACTTAATAACTCCCAAAGATTCAGATATTAAGCTCAAAATTTAAGTCTAAGATTTTGCAAGCATTTAATGAGATTTAAAAAATAACGGTTAAAAATAATTGTACGTTACTCCGAAGTCTAAGGTGCTTTTTATCGTCATTTTTCGAAATTTATCGTTAAAATTTATTTTCAAGAAAATAGTAATTTAAAGAATAGTTTTAGCAAAAATCGACCAATTTTTCCATTTTTTATAATCATTTGAAATTCTAATCTTTGAACACGATTCAGTTTTCGCTACTTAACCACTCCCAACTATTGCGATTTTGAGCTCCTTTAAGTTTAAGTCTAAGCTTTCAAAAAATTTTAATGAAATGCAAAAAATAACGGCAAAAAATAGCTGTGCGTTTCTCCAAAGTATAAAGCGCCCTCTATCTGCATTTTTTCAAATTTATCTTTATAATTTATTTTTTTTTTAAATACTGACATAAATAATAGTTTTAGTGAAAACCAGATTGATATGTTTATTTGAAATTTTGAACCCTAAACTTTAAGGGTGTCTGTCTTCTTCGAAAAACATTTGAGACCCTTAGTTTCCCATTTAATATTGTTTGTCTTGATATGTTCTATCACATCTTAAAATTTTGCCCAAGAGTTTAGATACACCCTGTATTAGTGTTTAAATATATATATATATATCCATCTCTACAGTTATATATTAATACAATTTTGTTTAAAAAAAATAATAACATATAATTTTCGAAATTACACGTCTTTCTTACAATTTATCTACTCATATTTTATCAAATGTCAAATTGCATGTTATATCTAACTAAAGCTCTATAATATATGTAAGCTATCTTTCTATATCCTTTATAGCATTTATTGCAGTTCGAAATTACTTATATACCTTTCAGAACTAAATTATTTATTGAAGCGGTATCATTTATTTGCCGTGCTTTACTAAAAGTATAATTTTTGTTTTCTCTTAGAAACTTTATTTGGGATGCTCGGTAACTGGAATGTCGGAATCTAAATATTGGATATTTTAATAATCTTGCATTAATGAGTTGTAGTTTTAATCATAGGAGTAAGCTACATAATTTATTACTACAATATACAGCCAAAAATAGCATTAGAAAATATGCATTTAAGCATTTGAATAGTATTCAATAAATAAAAAAATATAAGGTACCCTGGGGTAATAACGCCAGGCGGGGTAATAACGCCAAGTGCTTATATTTTGCATAATTATGAAATAATCTGGTAAATGACACCCATGTGCTCTGCGCAGAAGGGTTTTGAGTCATATAAATCGCAAAAGACAGCTTCAAGTTAATTTGTTTCATTTTTAGGTCTTATTGTTTTTACAAACAACTAAAATTAACGCTTGATCTAAAATTTGCGAGATACGTGTTGTGATGTGAAGACTATCTTTTTATCCGGAAATACTTTGTTAATTACATAAATTTGTAGTGCATTTCATGTACTTTTAAAATGTTGTTGAAGATTTTGGATATCTTCTCGAGATAATTTGTAATTTAAAATGCACTGCGCAATAACTATACCGGGGTAATAACGCCAATCCTTTACATTAATACCCCGGTTGATTCCCTACAGTGGCCGAGCTACATCCTAATTACTGATTCAAATGAACACAGTTAAAACTGTGCAATGTTTCTCATATTTCTATTTAAGCGGTCCTTTTTAAGCAAAAAGAAGCTCACGGTCTGATATTCTTTTGTCTCATCCCCCCCCCCCTCCCAAACCACACCTTTATTTTTCTTACACTTTCACAAAAAATTGAACATTTTCAATAGCTTAGAATGCAATTTGTCAATTTCTAAGTTTGTAGTGTTTGTATTTTTAGAATTGGGCTATCTACATGCAATTATTCCATCTTATTTCATAATTTTGTTTGCATGGCGTTATTACCCATATAGGTGGGTAATAACGCCAAATAGCATTGGTCAAGAAAAAACGCCATTACATTTTATGAATACATATCTGTTAAATTATTTTATTTTATATAGATAGTCAATGAGTTGCTGTATCAGATCCTATATTTGTTTGAAAAATACAATCTAAAACTAAGCCGTGAAAATTGGTAGAACCTTAACGTGGCGTTATTACCCCAGGGTACCTTATTTAAAACCTCAAAGTATCAAAAATTAAACTTTTAACTCTATAAAAAGGAAAATATGTACATACTTTGAAAATAATTCTGTTTAAAAATATTTCATTAGTTCAAATAGTAAGTTTTTCTAGACATATGATACCCTTATTATTTTAAACTAAATTTGTATACAGATAGTTAATTAACTTTGAAAATAAATATAATTTCTCACTAAGTTATTACCCTGAGATTAGACTTAATTTTTAAATGTACACAATGTGTATAACTGAATATCTATTTTGTTTCTAAAGCATTATGCTAATAGTAATTTAAGCTGTATTATGTTTGTCTAAATATCAGCCAAATGCACTAAAATCAATCTAATTATATATAATATCACACGCACACATATACACATGTATGCATATATTTAGATATATACATACATATAGACAGGGCTAACTTTTTAATTCTGGAACAATGTTTTAATAGCTACTGATTGAATATTTTATAACAGTTCTTTTTTTAAAAATCCAAATGAAACTAGTCGGATGTGGCAATACCAAAACTTTCTTTTTTCTCACTCAAATTAATACTTCCAAAAAACGCACCATGGCATTCCGATGGAATACTTTGTAATTGAAAAAAAGTCAGCTTACGACTGTCAGTAATATAAACATGGAATTTGGCTCAATTCTAAATTGCAAACACTTTTTGCTGGTAAGGAGGCGACACATGGAGCACGGACTGACAGACAGCCATTTTGTATAAATATGTTTTTCTAGATATCTGATACTTGAACGAGTAAATCCGTCAAAATCTGGTAGTCAAAAAAAAAATATCGAGTAAAATTGTTACATCTATTACACAGAGGAAAAACATTACTCATATATTAACTTCAAAAATGTTTTTCTCAGTAACAAAATGTTATTTTTTTTTGTCATACCTAGGTTTCTAACTTTGATTCAGAAAAACCTTAAAACTTTTCTAGCAAACAAAAGAACAATATACATGTGCACGGCAAAAACAACGAGTTATGTTACGGGCAAATTTTATCCCGCTAAGAACTAAAAAAGAAGTTTTCATTACCAATATTTCTTATCTGTGGTTCTTAATATATATATGACGAACTACATTCGATATTTATATATATATATATATATATAATTGGAAAGAAAAATAGTGCATTTGACATACATTGCGAAACAATTTCCACCAACAGAGAAAATTGTTAAGAAATTCCATACTATGAAATGACAAATCTGAATAAAGAAATTAAAAGATATATCATAGTTTAAATTTACGCCCAGCAGTGGCTATTCATCAGTGGTAAAGCTTTCAAATTCATTGGTGCAGCTCTATATGCCATCTATACGATTTATGTGTACAACGTCTAATGCTAAACATTAATTTTAGCTTGTATATACCACAATTAAAAGCTATCTTCCAGCAATTATCTATTATATTCCGCCCTTTAACTGAATTGCTTTAAGTGTCTTTGTAAATTAACGATAAAAATTATACCCTCTGTAATCTACACAATCGGTAAATCGAACAATAAATGCAACGCATACTATATAGACAACGCATTGCAGTGTACATTTGTAATAGATAAAAAATTCATTACGTTTGATTTACATAATAAAATTGAAATGTGTCACACAATCATTTTTTCCATACTTCAAAATTTTACTAATTTCCTTTTTTTTTTTTTTTTTTTTTTTTTTTTTTTTTTTTTTAACAAACCTTAAGCTATTTTTTTATACGATGCAGAATTTAACTTTCTACATGAAGCTAATCATGTATGTTATTTTATTTGAACTATTGTAAAATAATTATTTATAAAACGCACTGTGTTCTATTTTTCCCTAATCGATGATTTGATTTATTTTTTTCGAATCCTCGTAATTAAATTTTTCAAGCACTGCTAACATCCATTCAAAAATCTTGTTAATATTAGAGCAAATTTTCATAAATAATCCCAAATATTTTTGTAAAAATGTAATTAAAATGAAAATCTATAGAAAAAGTTAAATGCATATATAGAATTTATAAAAATCATTTTACTTGTCTATATTTTAAATCAAGATTTCGTTAACTATATGACATTGGTACAATAGTGAAAAAAATGATTTATTATGTATACAAGAAAAATGCATTTTAATACAATTCAAAGAATAATGTGTTTTATGAGAATAAACCACAATCGTATTAAACTGGTTACATGAGTTTTTATCGGTCTTTTTATTAAAACAACTGGGATTATTTGTGAAAATTTGCTCGAATAGTCAGAAGAGAAACAGTGGACATTCCCTATTATTTTTTTTAACTACACAAGCCTACAAAAAAAATTTGGTGCCTAAGATTTTACAACTGATTTTAGATATTTTTAGGATGCTGAATAAATATGAAATCAGTTCTTCTCTATCAGCTCTACTTTTTTAGATATACACAGAAACCTAAAGACTTTTTATGAAATAGAAACACCTTGAATACTTAAACTGACTTTCTGACACACGGGCCTTTCGCGGCACTCAAGGCTATTTGTGAGGGGTTTAAACATGAAAAGACCTTGAAAAAACAGATGTCAAAATAAAATTGGAGGTTTTAAGCATGCTAATGGTTTCGCGTCGCCCATTCATAAAGACTAATGGAAAATCCAAGAAAAAAGGTAGTTTGAGTTCTCTCTGTGGAGGTAAACATTACTAACCTTCCATGCCATTTGTGTTTGGAATAGAATTCTTATGAAGTTAACTTAAAACATCCCATGTTATAGATTATTGTACTTGTGTTGTTGAATTTAATTTAAATAAGATCAAGTAGAAGAAGTTGTACAATTCCTCCCGATGTGTTTTGCTACATATGCGGTGAATACATGTTAATAGAGCACAGAAAAAATGTTACTGTCTTTATAAATAGAGCTATCTTGGATATTTTGATATTAGACTTGGTGATCAGGATAAGATCTGGGCACCGCATAAGGTCTACACAACTGGTATAGGACACTTACAACTGTGGAATAACTCAAAAAAAAAAGCCCAGATTCGGCATACACTGTAAAAAAATTTCAAGAGGTTACTAAAAATTTTTTTGTAAACTTGTATTCCACAGACTTTATTAGTAACCATTACAAACTTTTTTTTTGCAAGTGAAACAAACATTTCTTTTGTAAACTGAACAAAAGAATTTTTTGTATAACTAACTTAAAACTTTTTAGTATGAGCCACCAATCAAGTTTTAGGAATAGCTCCAAAAATATTTTTAATAACCATTACATGTTCCCGAACGCCAGGAGCTTCCTTCGAGCTGCATCCAGTGGGTAAGAAGACGGACGAAGATTTTCAGCAAAGCCGCAATAGATGGCAGCACCAAACATTGCGACCTGCTCCAACAGGATTTTCATAATCCCTTCATTTAACGAGTACTTACATTATATACATTCGGTGCGTATCTGGCGGTGTCCAGCATCGAACCCGGGACGTTTCAGCCTATAGTTCGGTGCTATGACCACTAGGCTATCACTGTCACGCCAAGGGAGTTTTAGTAAAGCTATTAAAAATATAAAACTATTGACTCTATTCGTTGCTAGCTTTTTTCTAGTAATTCTTACAGATTTTCTTGTAACCGAGTAAGATTACTAAAAAATTTTTAGTAATTTCTCGGATTACTAAAACTTTTGTAGTAGATCGACCCCTTTTTTTACAGTGTACTGGTGACTTAGATAGGATATCAAAATCACTTTGATGACTGTTATTTCTGCCTAGTAAATATTACTGGAATTAAACGAAAAAACTGTAATAGACTCATCGTAATTTAATTTCTGCAAGACGCGCGGTTCTTTACTAAGAGGAAGTGCCAAATCCTACCTTTTACAAACTACTCACTCCCAGAGCTCACTACGGATGGATACTGTCCTACTGATCATCCTCCGGATAGTTATGAAGGTGATTATAAGGAGGTATCGTCAATGCCTCAACGTTGCAAACAGGATGAGTTAAATGATCTCACAAGCGATCTCAATCTATCAAAAGAAATGTCTCAATTACTGACGTCAAGATTGAAAAACAGAGGTTTACTGGAATAAGAAATTAAAGTTACTTTTCACCGTACAAGAGAAAAAAAGAGTCCACTACCTTTCGTTTTCCAAAGAATCTTGTATTTTGTCGTGAAATTAGAGGACTTCTGGAATAAATGGGTCTTTCTTACTATTTTCCAGATGATTAGTCTTTATTTGTTGGCAGCTCAAAGTTTGAATCGTATCCTTCTATACAATAGGGTGGATCGATTGTCTATGGCGAAAAAAAAATTACCATTCATCAAGATCTACCTATGTGGAAAAGATGTTCTATTGTATGGAGATTAAGGGAAAAATAATAAAAAAAAATTAATTTAAAAATGTAATGCTGCCACAAAAGGGTTGAATTTTCGAAAAAAATTGGAAAAAAGACCGAATTTTGGTTATGTTATTTTTGTCAAAAACTAATTATTTTAATAATTTTTAAAATCGAACAATGCGGAAAAGATGTTATATCGTATGGAGGTTAAGTAAAAAACAATAATAAGTAATAAATTCGAAATTTAATACTGCCACAAAAAAGTTGAAAATTCGATAAAATATTGAAAAAATGGAAAAAGATCTAATTTTGGTTAGATTTATTTTTGACGCAAAATAATCATTTTAATGTCAATCAAAATCTACATTTGCGTAAGAAATATTATATTGCATGGATGTTAATTAAAAAAAATAAATAAATAAACTAATTTCGAAATTTAAAACTGCTGCAAGTGATTTAAAGTTTTGAAAAACTGGCAGTTCCAATTTTTTTCAATTAGGATTTGTCAGCTTGTGTATTGTGTAGCTTAATGTACCTTGAATATTACTCTACCATGGCGTTGTTAAAAAAATTAAATAAATAAAAATAAAAAGAGAGAGAGACAGAGAGATATGAATTACACTCTATTTGTGTCTGGCTTTGATTTGCCAGTAAATATGCTCCCTATAACAAAAAGCTATAAAACTTATATATTGGTATTTAAAAAATAACCGAAGAAAGGAATCGGTCAACATCTATTTATTTCCTGCCAGTGAGAAGGAGTTGCTAATAAGTTACAAGTGACCTGTAAATGAGATACAATCTCAATAATTTACCACATCAGCATTTTAAGAAAAATTAAACTGTTTCACGACAAATATTGCGCTCTTTTTAATTCTTGTAAAACAAAATAAGGCATTGAAAGCTACTACAGTCTTTTGGAACATTTCCGAAAGTACTGCCTATTTTTTCAGTTCAATAGATTTGAATATAAATATGAATATTGAGTGTAAACTAAACCGACGTATTGAGAGCAAACTCACATTTCTGCATCATCAGCTATCATTGAAAAGCCAAAATGCTGCCGAGCTAGGTGTCACATCACCTGTAGTGACGAAACCTGTTTATCTTAAAAATTTGAGCTGCTCAGGAAAAACTAATGCCATACTTGAATTCAAGACATCAAATTAATATAAAATCAGCTTCAAATACCTAGACACCAAAATGGCTGTTGACCAGTGTTATCAATAATGAACATACTATAACAAATATTTAAAAAAAAAAGAAAGAAAGAAAGAAAGAAAGAAAAATAAAAACATGATAATTCGAGCACGTTTCCGAAAATTAAATCTCGGCAAGAAATACATACAGGCATATCGACAAAATCTACTGAATTCATACATACTTTTCAACTATGTTGAAAAGAATAAAAAAGTGGTATTTCATTAATTCATTGAACATATAAGTAAAGCAATTTCCAAACACATACAGAAGTACCCAATTTGCTCTTCACTACTAATGAGTAGTTATTTACAATAATTTAAAGTATTGAACAGAAATTTACTTTATTTAGTAAAAAAAATAAATTTTAATTTTTAAATTTTAAAATTTTCGATATGCCATGCTTAAGTATATTTAACCCTTGCCACTCCGATATCTCTCCTGTGGAGACATCATCTTTCCTTCCAAAATTTATTTTTGGCACCAGTAATACAAGAAAATGAAATTTTCCTTAATTAATCAAAGAATTTTTTGAAATTATCTACTTCAAGAAAAGTTCTTTTAAAAAAGTGATGCTAATCGAATAAAATTTGTGTAAGAGGCGCCGGAATCTGAAGGGTTAATTTTCATGCTCTATTAAAAAGTTGTAGACAAATATTTTTCGACGGTTTAATCTCATTTTAATTATAATTTCTGTTAAATAGAAAAAATATTTTTGACACATCCATAGTGTTAAATCTGTGTTAAATAAAAAGATCTTTTTTAACAAGAATCTATTTAGTTTAATAGAAAATTATGAGCAATTAGATGTAACATATTTAAAGAGAAAATCGCATAAAGCATTTTATTATATTCGTATATAATAAAATAAATATATTCCCTTCAAAATAAATCCTAGAATTAATTCTCCTATATTCCATGCATGTTGATATACATTGATGTCTCTAGATGTCATTCTTGCAAAGTATATAAAGAGATACTAAACTTAATGTTTATTTCAAAATTTCCTCTTAGTATCTGATGTTCGCAATTAACAACGTTGAAAAGTATGTGTATGCGTTATGTAACATTCTCAAAATTAAGACAATGTAAACAGTGATGGATATCCATAAGAAGGATTTAAATTTATTTAGCAGTTTAAATGTATGTTTGATTTCATCTGAATTAACGATGGAATATACATTAAAATGTAAAGATTTTTTTTTATAGAATATTGAAATAGCGAATTTAATTATTATATAATGAAATTAATGTAAATTAAATAAAATAGCATAAATTTTGAATTCTTTTATTATAATTTAAAACTGATTTAAAAAAATTTTTATTTGCATTTTGTTAGATTTCCTTTTAAAGTAAAGATGAAGATATGAAATAGCATGAAAAGATGTAATATTAAAGTAAATTATAATTTAAAATAAGTTTTTTATTTGTTTGCAATAAATGAAAATCACTTATCATAAATGATCGTTTATTTTCCTATCCGATAATTTATATGCACATAAAAATTTAACATTAAAATGCACACGTGTTATGAATATATTTTTAGAAATGCTACTTTTACTATTATATTTATAAATACATTTGTAACTATCAAAACTGCTTTATCATAAATAAGAAAAAAAAAGAAAAAGAAAACTTATCAGATTTTCTTTGTCAACACGAAATATTTAGTAGAAATAAAAGTATGAATAGATGCACGATAATTTTAACACAGTACTATATAGAAAAATCGCAGTGAAGTTTTTGCAGCTGTTGCAGCTGTTAAAGTACAAATGTGTATAAGTTGGAGGAGGGAATTTTTTTCCCGCTATTTAAAGCTTATCTCTTCATGGAGTTAATTTCTTTATGTAAAAACAATTTAACACAGTACTTTATAGAAAATTCACATTGAAGTTGCTGCAGCTTTTAAAGTACAAATGTGTATAAGTTGGAGGAGGCAAATTTTTACCCACTCTTTAAAGCTTAGCTCTTCATGGAGTTAGTTTCTTTATATAAAAAATGTAACAGTACTACATATAAAAATCGTAGTGAAGCTGTTACAGCTGTTAAAGTACAAATGTGTCTAAGTTGGAGCATGCAAATTTTTACCCGCTCTTTAAAGCTTATCTCTTCATGGAGTTAGTTTCTTTATGTAAAAACAATGTAACACAGTACTACATAGAATAATTGCACGGGTGCTGCCGTAGCTTTTAAAGTACAAATGTGTATAAGTTGGAGGAGGCAAATTTTTACTCACTTCTTAAAGCTTAGCTCTTCATGGAGTTAGTTTCTTTATATAAAAACAATGTAACAGAACTACATAGAAAAATCTCAGTGAAACTCTTGCAGCTATTAAAGTATAAATGTGTATAAGCTGGAGCAGGCAAATTTTTACCCGCTCCTTAAAGCTTATCTCTTCATGGAGTTAGATTTTTTATATAAAAACAATGTAATACAGCATTACATTGTTGCAGCAGTTAAAGTACAAATGTGTATAAGTTAGAGGACATATATTTTTACCTCATAGTACAAGAAATAGTCAACTGCGATATCACACGGCTTATCTAAAACTTATCTTCAAGGTTTATTAATCTTTTCATCTGTCTTAAAAAATAAAGGGAATGCCTGGCGTGTTTGAAAACTAGACATGTTTGTATGTCTATGTCAGTACACATGACCGAGCCATATTCTGTATGTAGCGCTGCATATATTGTATCGATGCGGATTATTTGTATTTATTGCCGAGAAAAAACGGTTAGGCATCTTATGTAATGATACTTCATAAAGTGAAGTACTAAGCTATCTGTATCCTCTTAGATAGCTAGTTTTTATTAATTAGATTCAAATGTTTTGACTTCACACCTTAAAGAAAAATGTTATTACTTTCTCTTTTAGATGTATATCGGAACCATTAAAAATAATTTTGTTTTGGAAATTCTTTTCATATAATATTTAATTTTTGTAAATTGATTGCTGAAAAAAGAAATTGCCCTGTATTTTACAAAATAGTAAAAAACGCTTTTTGAATAAATATTTTTGAATATTTTTTTTTTATTAGAGTATTTTAATCAAAAAAGGAAAGATAATCTGCAAATATGTTTATCGTGATTTTATTGTTTATCAGTGGCTGAATATCGTTCCATGAGATTTATTCAGTAGAACACAATGCACTATACTGATGCCTTGACGGTTCACTCCCGCATGGGAACTGTTTCACTAGATTGGCATTAGCGCCTCATAAGCATTTAAGGATTTTAAACTTATTTATTTGAAATCAAATGTGTGATATTGCTATATCACACAAAACATTGCTCTAAAAATTGATATATTAATCTGAAGGAAAATCAAAGTTCGTTTTTTTAGCATGAGGGAATTCAATTTAGGTAACTATTTTATTTGGTTATTTAGACAACAAAAAATGTCTTCATTTTTCATACTGTCATCCGATGCAATTGCAAGTTAAAATTATTGAAAGTATATGTGGTATAAGGAAGAGCACTTGCATTAATTGATGGCACTGAAAACAAAACGATTGTAGTAATAATTTTAAAATAACTAGGCACATTCAATAAAAAATAATAAAACGGAAGTTTAAGTAATCCGTATGGAAATTTAATAAAAAATATATATTTTGTACTAAATAGTTTCCATGCAATTCCTTGTGTTTCTGCAGGTATTTTATTACACAACTGTTCTAATGACATTATTATTGAATTTATTTAAATTTATTAAACCTTTTTTGCTAATTTATAATTAAATTTATTAAAATTACTTTGTATCACCTAGTAAATGACTTACTTGACCTCTATACAATATTCTTAAATCAAAGTTAAAAGAGCAATATAGATGGATTGCTAACTCATTTTTATTATGTATCATACAATATAATTTTTGATGCATTATCTTCTTAAATCTGGGTCTTAATAAGGAGCAATTTGGATTTAATAAGAAACATGACGAGCAAAACACAGAATTTGATATTTGCATTGCTCTAAAGAACGCATTTCAACATCCAACGAATGAAAAAAATCTCTTTCTCAGAAATTATTCCAATCTTATTCTGGAAGTGAAGTCAACATGCATGTGGGTTTTCCTTATCATTGCTCCCAGCCTCCAAAAAATATATTTCCCCTCCAGAAACACCTGCGTAAATGTATGCGATAATTCCTTGAATTTATTGAGTCTACCTCGAACACATGATCGCAAATATTATTTAATTATTAAACTGATTGTTAACATTCTCAATGACACCGTGACTAAATTTTTAATGAACAATATGAATACAAACATATTCATTATATTTTCCAATTTCAAGGACAGTGCACTAAAAATTTTCATAGATATTGGACAATCCGTGTACATTCAAAAACATCCAAATTCTGTTGGATCCAGAAAGCCGATTGCCTGATACAGAAACATTTGGATAACAGTACATTGTATTTTAAAACATTAAAGCAATTCATTTTTAGTAATCCTAAACACAAAAAAAAACCCATAAAAGATGTATATAAAAGAATTGTAAATAGCAAACCTGCACAAGAAATCTGAATGAGATATTTGATCATCTTAAACCACTTTCTCTGAACATGATCGCTGAAGAACGCTAAAAATATTCATAGAATTTTTTCACAGTGCAAGCAGAAAACCCCTAGAAATATTATATAAATTTTGAGTAAAAAAGACACTTTAAAATCCCGGGTGTAATAAATTCATGAATATCCAGTTGAGTGATTTTTTTCCTTTATACTTTACTCACATGTCTTCCATTAATAAAATATTTATTGTGATTTCTTCTCCTTGAATGAACAGTGCAAGTTAGTATAGACAGTAATATAGCTGTCTGTACTTTATTTTTTGAAAAATGATTTGGAATAACAAGAAACTTTTACGTCACATAAAACTCGAACAAGATATACGTTTGTGTGTGCGTTGATAAATATTATCATGCAACATTAGAAATTGTACATTTACTTAAAAATAATTTAAGAAATCGTTAATATATTAAATAATGTAATATAATTTCTGATTTTTTTTTCTTAGTAATTTCCGAATTTTTATCATGTTTAGCAAATAATATGCAGATTTTGCTCAAAAAGACATAGGCTTGAATTGGAGAGTACATCGAAGAAATATGCTATGCCACAATTTGCTTTGAAAAAGTACATTAAAACCTTCAAAAAAGATTTATAAAATTTATTATATATATTATTTTACATTTTATATATTAGTTTAAAAAATTATGATGATTTATTCAATTAGATCCAAAATGTTATTAAAGTTAAGTTATAAAGTTAGCATCAAACATTGAACCTAAGTTAATTTATATTTAACATTACTGGTAAAAAATATAAAAAAGTAATAATTGTATAATTTGAATTACAAATTCTTACAAAGATAAAAATATATTTACTTAGTAAGGACATGGAAAATCATACAGAAATTTCATACAGGTATAAGATTAGGGAAATTAAGAGAGTTTTAAGTGTAAATAAGATAAGATAATCTCTACAGAAGATAAGGAAAATGTGTACAAAATTATGACCAAGAACTCAGCTGGATGCATTTAACTTAGAATTAGTGAAAAAACACAGAAAGTAATTTTCTTTCTGTGTTCTTACAGAAATTTTAACATTATTATTAAATTATTACATTATTAACATTAATCTTATGTATATTTAAATATAAAGGATTCATAAATGATAGAATGCTGAGTATTTATCATCTTAAACAATTTTGTTAAATACCGAATCCGATTACTAAACTAGTCTTACCAGGAATCCATTCCTAATACAAAACCGAAAAGATAAAAATATTATTAGTCTGGCTGCACTCGAAATGTGGGTTGCATCGTGTCCAAGCAAAATCAATTCACCAGGCCTTGTGCAAAACTCAGTTCCACATTTATTATCTAATTGTTGTAAATGTCATTGGTGTGTACTAGACAATGATATATTAATATTTTTAGATGTTTCTGAAAAATAGAATACGTAACATAATGCACATAATACAGATATTTATAACGAAGTTCAAAGAAGAGTTTATGATTTCGGCCTGCACTGTTAAAAATCTGCTGCATTTTGTTGCAACACACTCCCTTGCTTGTATAGAAAACGGTTACTTGGCCGTGAAATAGAGCTTTCTCATTGGTCGGAATAGAGATATTATATACATCGTCAATATACAAGGACGAGATAGCACAAGGAAATTGACAACACCAGAGAAATACAACCAGGAGCTCCACACAAAGTGTGTGTGCAATGGAGCCAGTTGGAATCGAACCAACAACCTCAAGGTTAGCAGAGCGGCATCTTAACCACTCGGCCACGGAGGCCC
This sequence comes from Maratus speculifer, assembly GCA_964019185.1. Lineage (NCBI taxonomy): Eukaryota > Metazoa > Arthropoda > Arachnida > Araneae > Salticidae > Maratus > Maratus speculifer. Next base: position 171,474,438 of record OZ025291.1, read on the forward strand.
TTTTTTTGTTTGAAAATGTAAGGTGCCCATGTGGCCTCATTTCAATTTCATCAAAATCTGCTGATTAGAACATTTTTAAAATAGAAACATTAAAAATTCAAATCCTTTTTTAAGCTGTCGTCCAATTAGATGCGTTCATTTTTCATGCTCTTAAACTTACGCAGATACATGATCTTGCGAAATTTTGAAAGAACTGGATTCAGGTAGATTTTGCACTATTGAGAATTTAGATTGACTAATAAGAAAATTTACTTACTTAGCAGCGACAATTTCGCAAAAAAAGCAGGATTTTAATTGGTCAATCTGATTTCGTTAATTTCGCAAAATCTACCGGATGCATATTTCAGATGTGTATATTGCTGGGACGATTATGGTTTCTAAACCAATAGGAGAGCGTCATTATCACGGTCAAGTACACGCCCACACAGTTTGATTGACAGGAACTCGTGGACAATTGACGGTGCTAATTATAACGATAATCTGTTGCGGATGAAAGTGAGCTGACTGGCTGAATGGTTAGAGCGTCGAGCTTGAAACCGGAGGATATGGGTTCGAGTCCATCGCGGGCCGAGCGTCCGTTGGTGATTTTTTTTTAATTATTGGAGGCTGTCTTTTATTAATAAATAAGACATTTAAAAAAAAATATTTCAAACCCTTTTAATATTCTAAATATCGTTCCAAAATGATTTATATATATATTAAACAAATGGGAAAAAAAGTATTCTGCGAAAATATCCGTATAAGCAAAATTTTTATTTATTTATTTATTTCAGGATCAGAGCAAGTATAATTTCTAATTGAAGTAAATAAAATTCAGTCATTTTGAAAAAAAAAAAAATTCTTTCGTACCTTTAATTTTTAATTACCGAGTACAAATTCAAACAATCCGAGTACAAATAAATAATAAACACACACGATCAATTGTCCACGAGTTCCTGTCAATCAAACTGTGTGGGCGTGTACTTGACCGTGATAATGACGGTCTCCTATTGGTTTAGAAACAGTAATCGTCCCAGCAATATACACATCTGAAATATGCCTACCGGATTGCGGCGAGGCTCTCTTTCGCTGTTAATAAAGTCAGATTGGCCAATTAGAAACCCGCATTTTTGTGAACTTTTCACTGTATAATTCAAGCGTTCACTATTTATTTCACTGTATGCTTCAGTGATAAGTTTGCAAAAAAGCAGGTTTCTGATTGGTCAATCTAGTTCCGCTAAATGGTTGAGAAAATATGCATACACTGTTAAAAATTCGACCCATTTGCTGCAGAGTCACTCCACAGATTTTATAGAATAACTCTTTTATGACCAATGGAAATGCTCAATAACACAGTAAAGTAACCGTTTTCTATAAAAGCGGTGGAGTGTCGTTGCAGCAAATGGGTCAAATTTTTAACAGTGTATGTGGATCGTAATCACTGTTGCAGAGATGTGAGTTTCTTCCAAAGTGCAAAATATTAACTGTGTCAGTTCTCGTATACACCGAAATGCACTGTAAAAAATTTGACTCTTTTGCTGCATTGTCACTCCCTCGCTTTTATAGAATATCTCTCTTTTGAACCATGAGAATGCTCCATAATTGGCTGAAGTAATCGTTGTCTATAAAAGCGATGGAGTGACGATGCAGCAAAAGGGTAAAATTTTTTTCAGTGTGGAAGGTCTGCATCAATGCTTACCGGTATGAAAAATAAGTGTCAAAAAGCTGAAAATCCATCTTTAAAGTACCTTTATATGTCAGAGCACAAGTGCCTGTGTATCAGCAAGGCAACACTAGATACCGGGCTTGCTCATTCCTTTCATGTCGTCACCAAAGTTGGCTAATTGACGTCCAGCGATTGGTATAAAACGGTGGGTGCGTCACTTTGAGCCCTGTTTTTATCAATCACAGATAGCGGCTAGCCACCTTTTATGACGTCGTGATGAGGAATGAGCAAGCCCGGTATCTAGTAAAGCCCTGGTATCAGGGTGCTTTTTATGCCGGATGCACAAAGAAATTAAAATACATTGCTATGTGTATCGGTATTGTCTTGAGATTCAAATTCAATTATCGAGTTAAATATCGGAATGCTTTCAGATTTTCTTCTGACAGAATTCCTCGATATCAAAGTGGTAATATATAGGGATATTTGAAAAGTTGAAACGAATACAGACAGAAGTAAATTTGGAAACATTTTGATGAGTTTGCCATTAAAGTGAATCTAGTTACCTTTTTCACTCGGGGCCTCCGCCGCCGAGTGGTCAAGACACAACGCGGCTAATCGCTTGCGAGCGTAGGAGGGTATGGGTTCGAATTCCGCTGGTTCCATTGCACACACTTTTTGCGTTGAGCTCCCGGCTGTATTTCCTTCGTGTTATAAAAATTTTCTTCGCTATTTCGTCTCTGTATATTGCCGATAATATACAAGCAGGCTTTCATGTCGAGCACAAAAATCAGGTGTATGTGTGTATTGTTCTTGCATTCATATAATCGTACTCTTTCAGGCGACTATCGCTAAGTTTTGGAAAAGAAAATTCCTACATTTTATAAAAGCTATTAATTATTATTTTTCTTTACAAAAAATATAATAAAAATAATTGAAGAGGTAGCACACACATATGCAAATCCTCATTTTTTAGAGTTAATAATAGATATGTAAATGAGGTCATTTGAACAAAGTTTTTTTTAATAATAATATTAATGATAATAATAAACTTGTAGAATTAAATTATGAACTCAAGCACTGGCGCACATAGAAATAAAAAGATGAAAATTAATTTTTTGAAAAATTCTTTGTTGTAAGTTGATTATAAAAGTCTACGCGTGTATAATAAGCTCATAAACTATTATTTATCGCCGCTTGATATCGATGCAGATAATTCTGATTAAATTTTAAAATAAAATATTTTTCGTAAACAACCAAAATTTAAGGTAGCTTTTAAAGTGGAAGATGTTGAACTGAGATTTTTTAATTAAGCTAAGTTACTTTAAATATATTATGTTTTAAAGATATTACGTTTTAAAGGTATTATAAACGCTTTTAAACATAATAATACGATAAAATTTCTTTTAATACACAGAGTAATAAAGCGAAAACAATTTTCAGGAAAATAAGCTAAAATGAAGTAGAATGCTTTTTATATTTTTTGCGATTCCCTTTTCCAATTTGTACGCTTAATGTTTCTTGTTTAATATTTATATGCTATACTTTTTAAACTTATTTTGTAATCATGAATTCTTAACTACAATTTATTTGATATAGTCTGGGATCTTTTTTCAACACGATATCATGTTTATAATATAATATAAAAAGTAAAAGAGGGAAAATGATCCAATATTAATCTTAAAATATGCATGATTTTAAAAGATCGATAAATTTGATAAGCTTTAAGATTTACCAATATTATTAATTTTTAAATTACTACATAATTATCGGAACATGAATTATTTTTTATCCATTTTTTCTTATATTAGATTAGCTGAACCGCCCAACACTTACCAAATCTTATGATGATAATTCTACCGGATCCTTAAATCTGCATGATTTTACATATTTAACACGATTTTGTCTGAATTCATATTTTTAAATGAAAATTGAGATTTATTTTCATTTTTAGTTTTTTTTAAGTTTCCTTTTTAAAATATTGTGTCCATAGAGGCGCAATAGTGACCTATTGTCACTTTAAATTTACATGGTAAATATTTTCTATCACTTATGTTGTTACTTTATTAATATTGCCTTTGAACTCGATTGAAAATTGATATTAATCACGCAAAAATTTTTGGATTCTGAATATGTGATATTAGGAGAGAAAAAGAAATTTTTATAATAGTTTATGCAATTCATGATAGATTCTATTTATAGAATAATGTTTATAAATGAACAAGTATAAAAGAAAAATATTTCGTACTTTAGCACCCAAAATAATGTTAAAAGCACCCAAAATAATGTCATTAAAAAACGATTTGTTCTGATTTTTTTAAAATTTCTAGTAAATTTATAATTAATATTTTATTTCGTTATTATACAGCTACAGGAATTGCAATATACTAGATAACATTGTATTCTCACAGCCCAAAAGGAATAAAATCGTAAGATAAATGTAAAATATTCACTCCGTTGAAAAATACAAAGCAAATAACTTCAATATGTTGACATTCTGAAAACGCTTTACACAAAATGAAAGGCATTATTGAGAAAAGACAAATTTCTGAAAATACAATATGCATAAATCTTGGGGAAAAATAAAGTCTTGCTACAAAAGATTAAAAATAACGCATATTTTTTTTTCTTTCCTGCATTTTTTTTCGTTACATATATTATTTTAAAAAATGTTTTGACCGCTGTGAAGCTATTTTCTATTTATATACATTGTTCTTAGATAAGATATTCAATAGCAACCTTTATTTAATTAATATATATATATATATATATATATATATATATATATATTAAACAAAGGTTGCTATTGAATACCTTATCTAAAAATAATTTATTAATTGATTTATTATTAAAAAAATAAAACTTTTAAATTTGAAATTATGAAATTTTTGATTGAAAACAGAGAAATTATATTATTAATAACAACAAGCCTAGAATGCTTTGAATGTTTTTTAATGGGAACTGAAATTTAGTATCTATTTTTTAAGTAATTTGTAATAGTGCTGAATGAAATAAAAACACATTGTTGTACCAGATCGCTTTTAGTCATATATATCATTTGTCCATGAACCTTATTATACTACTACTAATAATACATAAGGTCACATATGAGACAAAAGCTATTATACTTTTGTATTAAGCTGATATCTATTAACAAAAAGGCACTTTTATTAACAAAAAGGCATTTTTATTTTATAATGTTTAATATAAAATAATTATTATGTTAAGGTGACATTTTTTAAACAGTATTCTTCATCAGAATATTTTCGGAATTGTATTTTTGTTGATTTCATCACTTAAAATTAGAATAATTTGAACAACATGTTAATTTAGAAACGCTAAAATATATATGCACTGTTATTAAAATATATTTATTCTATTAATATTACATTTTATGGCACATTATTAAATTAAGCAATTCTGTTAGCGAATGCGAATGCTACACTGCAAAAATAATCTATAAATTTACGAATTTTTTTCTGTGAACCTGGGATTTCCAGATCTTATTATGTGACGGCAGCAATAGAAATTCATGTAACACATACACATTTGCACTCCGATTTAAACAATCTGTAAGAATACTAAGAATTTTTTAGGAAATTTGGATTCTTAAAACTTTTTATGTAACTGCAATCCAGGTTGCATATATAATTTTAGTAAGATTACTGCCATTTCAGTAATTTTGTTTTACTAGATTTATAACTACTCTGTTACAAATTTCTGTAAAAACACCGAAAAAAAGCGAGACTTTCTGTAAATTTACACTAGTTCTCGGTTAAATGCATTGAATAAAGTTTCTTGATCTTCATTTTACAGACAATGCATTTGTATTATATATAGTTGCTGTCGGAATTCCGTCTTTAAAGATATTTTTATTTTTGTAAACGCTTATAATTCAAAGTATACATATAATTGTAAAATTATTTTGCGATTTTAATAGAAATATTTTTTTGTTTCGGTTTTTTAAGTTAGAATAATTTAGAAAGGTAAAAAAAAAACATCTCCCTGAGGTTAATAAGGATTTTTATCTATTTTTCTTCACTGAATCCCAAAAGACATATCTTAAACAAAATAACAAAAGCTCTTAAAGCTAAGTCAGTAGTTATTTTTCCACTATCAAAAGTTCTCGTGTTCAAATCCGAGGACGGCTACAGACAAATTGTGCAAAAAAATAAATGATACGGCAATTCAAAAATATTTGAAAAATTCAAATTTATTCAGGCTCATTGAACATTTGATTTACAGATTTTGAAGATTTTAATTTAATATCATTAAAAATAAACTTCCAGACTCTTGTGCATTTTTAATTGTGTAATTCTACAGAATTTATTGTAAATTACCGAATAATTCCTCCTTTATTTAAGAGAATCTGTTTTATACTTCTCTCTGTAATTTTAAATAAAAAAAGGAAAATAATGGATTACCCGTAGATTCTCTATAATTGCACAAAAACATTTTAACAGTGTATTTTTGCATATGTACAACTATTTCTGTACATATAAAAATTAATGAGCATACATATTTCTGTAAATCTATATCTTTAGAATTATGAAACGTAACATTTGCACTAGAAAAAGGGTTCGAGGAAAAATTGAAATATGTATACGTATTATGCATGTTTATCAAAATAAATTTTCCGAAGTTTAAATAACTGTCAACATCTTTAAATAATTTACATTAACGGATGCTTGAAACAACTTTAATTCGTGACTATCGAATTTTGGAATTTCGCAATTCTGCAGTTTGACAAAATGTCTTTATCTTGTTAAATTATGTCACGTTCTCCTACACGAAAAGAAATCAAACGATGGACAAAGTTTGTCACGAAATTATTAGTGTAGTTAAAGGTTTGATATCTCAAAATTACATGTTTCATTTGTTAAAATTTTAATTTAAAGTTTGATTTGAACTGAAAATTAACTTTACTTGAACTGAATATTTACAAAAGTAATTAAGTAATTTGTATTAAATAATTTTAGAGTACTTGAAAACATTTCTTTTCCATTCAAAAAAAAAAAAAAGGTAAGCTTTATTACAACATTGAAATACCAAATTTCTTTTAACAAACATTTGAATGTGACACAAGAATCTAGTTCCGTTCAAGAAATTGAAAAAAATGTATATTATTCTGATAACCCTATCTAAACTAATGTAGTAAAAGCGGTCAAACTGTAGATTATGATTAAGTGGCTTATTTCGATGAGGATAACATGTATACCCATAGAGAAATTAGGGTTTTCATAAGCACAGTCCTAAATTTTGTCAAGCTTTTCGCTCTAAATTGCAAAGTTCTTAATATAAAAAATGATTTTTTTAGTAAATATCAGAATCAACATTGTACACAATAGCTTGTATTCAGAATTAAAATAATAATAAAAATTGCACAAAAAATAAGCAGGATTACAAATTTATAGAGTGTTACACAGAAAGTTTCACTTCACATGCGTCAATGGAATGAAAAAACAAAATTTATATATATATGTATATATTCGTTAGTCAGCATCATCTTCCATTTTGTTTCAAAATGGCGGCCATTTAAAAAATGTAAAAAAATTAAAATTTAAAATTGAGTGCCAAAAAATTAGAAGTTAAAACATATTTTTCTTTTTTGTGTTAGAACGTAAAACAACGATTTCAGAAAACTTTTTATTTTGTTTATATCTTAAAAAATGATAGGGTTATAGCATTTTGAATTTTTCTTATGGCTGACATTTAAAACGATCTGATTTTGTCACATGATAACACGCGTATTTATGAATCGAATTGGATGTAACATAGTGTGTACATAGTATATAAAAAAGTCTGGACCGAGTTTGCCATACTGCGAGTTTTGCGAGTTCCATACGCCATCTTATTTCAAAATGGCAGCCTTTTAAATTTTTTTAATTAAAATTTAAAATTAGACCCAAGAAAGTTATAAATTGAAAAAGATTTTTCTTGTATGCATTTGACGTTGATACAAAAATTCCAGAACATTTTTTGTTTTGTCTGTATCTTAAAAAATGGCTGAGTTATTACAGTTTTAATTTCTAGTGTCGCTCACATTTTGAAATGACCAGATTTTCGTCACGTGATAACACGCGTATTGATAAACCGATTTGGATGAAACTTGGTGCGCACATAGTACATACCGATGTCTGGATCGAGATTGTTGGTCAGTTCCATCCGCCATCTTGTTTCAAAATGGCGGAATATTAAATTTTTTTCAAAAATGTAAATTTTAAAATTCGGTGCAAAAGAGTAAGAAATTAAAAAAAGATTTTTCATTTGTGTGTTTGACGTTGATACAAAGATTCCAGAGCATTTTTTGTTTCATTTATATCTTGAAAAATGGCTGAGTTATAGCACTTTCAATTTCCAGTGTAGTTGACATTTTGAAACGGTCTGAATTTTGTCACGCGATAATACGCATATTTATAAACTGATTTGGATATAACTCCGTGTGTACATAGTACACAACAATGTCTTGACGGAGTTCTCTTGCCAACTTCATCCGCCCTCTTGTTTCAAAATGGCGACCATTTAAGTTTGTCAAAAATCTTGTATAATGATGTATGTAAATATGTATAATGATGTACATACAAAAAATTAGAAATTGAAAAAAAGTTCTTTCTTAAGTATTTATCTTAATAATGAATTCCGGAGTATTTTGTGCTTTATCTTTACTTTAAAAAACACCTGAGATATATAGCAGTTTGAATTTCTAATGTGGGTGACATTTAAAAAAAAATCAATTTGCACGCGACAGCACTCGTATATATTAATCGATTTCAACATGAGTGCGCATGTGCACATGAATTAAGATTTCGATCAAGCTCAGATTTCAACATGAGTGCGCATGTGCACATGAATTAAGATTTCGATCAAGCTCATTGGTTTGTTTTATCCATCACATTGCTTTAAAATGACATACACTTCATGATATCGTGGAATTTGGCGACTCTCTAAATCGCTTAAAATAAAACCAGGTTGAATAAAAGATGACTAATTTCTAAAAAATCCCTATTAAAATACAGTATTGGCAAAAACTAGAATTCAATATTATAAAATCGGGTTCCACTAATTTGAGCTCCGTATGTTTGAATAATATAACTTAAATTAAAATAAATAAATAAGTATATTAAAGATACCTCTTCCTCCCGGCATTGCCGGAAGGACTTTTAGAATTACCAGCCATGTTTTTTCAAAATTTCACACATGTTGCTATATACACTTAACTAACACATTATGCTCATTATATTTTGATTGCATTTGCACATATTCAGTGAAACATTATTCAGTAAACATGCAAATTTTTTATAAAATTTTTCGTAGTTTTTAATTCTGATTACAAGAAATAAGTTCAATGTTGTGTGTTATCTTTTTTGTCAAGATTTTTTTATTAAGAACTTTAAATTACAAACAAATAACTTAATTTCACTTTTGGATAGCTTTGAAAGCCATATATTATATTTTAAAGATGTATAAAGAAGATGTAAGTTATTTGCTCTGTAACTTTTCCTTACATAGGAAGAAGATTAAGTATCCCCAATTTCAACTTTCAAATCATCGTATATTTTAAAATTGTACCTCCAAATGTAATTTGGCTGAAAAGAGTAACACAGTTTACAAAAATTGTAAAATTGTTTGAAAATTGTAACATTGTTTAGTAACTATTCTATTTATAAACCGATGATAGCGAAAAGGTGAGTCTAGTGCAGTGTCTGTGATGTACAAATGCGCAACATGTACGAAAGTAATATAACGTGACTCTAACAGTTTTACCAGAATGATAGTCTTTTGCAAGATTCTGTCTTTTTAATAATCGTTGTTTACGTTCAATAAAAAATAGGTATAACAATAGTATGTTTGAAACATTGTTAGCAAATAAAACATTAATGTGGCCATGTTTACAGAGACAAACTGAAATGATTGAAAGTTTATAAAACATTTATAAAATGATTAAGTTCTGAATACGTATGGGGTGCAGCAAATTAATACTAAATCAAAAACTATGATAGGCAAAATATATTTTTATTTTATGTTGAACAGAAAACTAATATCAATTTAAAACAGAATCGTTAAATGTACGTAACATGCTTTTAAGGTATTTTGGAATTGTCATAAAGAAAAAAATCACGAATTATAATTTCTTACCTGCTAAAGAATTTGATCCAAATGGATTTATTGTTACAGAAAATCACGTTATTCAGAAATTCAATTTTCATTGATAAAAATCATTTTTTTCTATAAAATAATATAACTTATTTTAATCTAGAATAAAACTAAGTAACATCTGAGTTCACATGTACTTATACGTTTTTTTTTAAACTTTAAATCTCATTTAAAATTTAGAAGACAAATTAGATATCTTTAGCGTTCGGTAAATCATGTCTTGTAAAAAATGTCAAGTTATCCCTTTTAGGCGCACTTAAATGTGTTTCTGTAATCTTAAATTTCAAAACAATTCTATTTCAATATCAACAATATCAATTTTTGACTTTCCCTCATTAAAGGTAAAAATATTATTAAAATTTCCATGTGTAAATGTTTAGTTAAATAATAGTTAAAATTTAGTTAAATAATAGTAAAAATAATTTAGTTAATTGGTTTAGATTATGATATATCCCATTTCCCCATAAATGGTTCAGAGTCATTGATAAAGTTTCGAAATAGTTAGTTTGCTTTAAATATCATTCGTTAATTTATAAAATTCAAATTAGTTTTAAAAGTAACTTTTTAAGAAAAGTAAGTAATTAGATGGTTTAATTCATTAATTAATTATTTAAAACAAATTAGTGGCTTGTTAATATGGCTGCATTATTAATAAGATATAATCCATTTCTTTTTGTCCTGAACGTTATTGGTCGATTTGGGTTTTTTCAGCACCATCTCCCGCCTACCGAAGATGGAAAACATGATTTTTTTTTTCAAATTTAATATTTGAATTTCGAATTTCAAAGAAGATTCGAATTGGTAGTTTACATAAATAATGTATTAATATCATGAACGGGAATCATGATTGGGAATGTTTACAAATTAACTGACATTATGACTGCCTTGCTGAATTTGGACTGAAATTAAATTTCTTTTTAAAAAATACCTGAAAAAATGATACATTTTTGTTACTTGACTTTTTAAGGAAAATTTAAAGCAATCTTCATAGAGTTTTACTGTTTCATTTTTAATATAGCAAAGTTAGGACCAAATAATTGCGGCAAAAAGGCCGACAGGTGACTACGGCAAACCAAAAAAAAAAAAAATGCGCTTGTTTGAAACAACATTTTTGTAGTTAATTTCAGATAATGATAAGTTATATAATTTGTGCTTTAATTTTGAGTTCTTTAAAAGAAAATATTGCAATACAATTTTGCCTACAGTGAATGACGACCTTTTCAGTCCAGTGGATAGCATGCTGCCCATAAATTGGGGAGCAAGTGAATCCAAATGAGATCGGATTGAGCTTATCCTACTATGTAAAAATTTTCAAGGATTTCCATGCCCGAGAGTAATAATTCTAATAGCTTTATCTAGAAAGGTCCTGTTGAACGATTTACTTTTGTAGCAAAAAGAATTAAATTTGGCCGGTGCTTCGAAAATACACTCATGACAACTGAATTTATATCATTTTAGAAAATGTCAGTCTTGTTTTGATGCTTTTTGTTAAAATTATGTGTCGAAATAAAGGGAAAGTTGATTTAGTCTGTTTGAATAAATGTTTTCAATCCAAAGAGCATTGTATTTAAGAGTATCCGCATACACAAAGAAAATTTGTTCAGAATACGAGTTTAATTACAATATAAATTATTAATAATTTTAATATGAAGTCATTATTTTGGACTTTATATTCTCTAATATACTTAATTTGAAACACCAGTAAAAAGAGACACATTTTTTAAAATATTCATGAAATTTTTACGAAATTGCTAGCAATCAGAGTTAACCTAATTAGTTACTAATGTAATTATCAAAATAATATAATTATGAACTGAAGATAAGTTTAATGATTTATGTTTCTTAATACTTTTCTTTTATTAAAAACACAAATTATTCACTTCGAAAGTAATCATAAAGATAATTTTAAAATATAATATATCTATGACAAATATTTTTAATTTTATATTGTTTAACAAAATTAAGAGGCAGATTTTATAAGAGTCGCGCAGAAAAGGGGGTGTCATTATACAACCCAATTTTTGATTTTGTCGAAATTTTTTTATGGTTTCTTCTAATGATTTTAGAAGATAGGTATATTTTATTTTTCCCCCAAAATTTTTTTGTGACCCACAAAAAATTTTCTAAAGCGGGTCACGACCCAGTATTTTTTTCGAATCGATATCTTTCTGTATTCTATTATCTCAGTACACTGAGCATCAACCAGTTATTTTTGTGATTACAACATCACATTTAGTAGCTAAATTGAATTATTTTGTAAATTTCATGGCTGACTTTCAGTGACACCCGGCGTAGCTCGTGAAACTTTGTCGTGGAAAGTGAAAAATCGCCATATTTGAGACCTCATGGTCCCATGCGCTGAGGGTCAGCCAATGTTTTGGGATTTAGTACTGCTAACTATTAACTGAATTAGCTTATTAGTTCCATGGCTCACCCTCAGCGCTGCCGAAAAATAGCTCATTTTGTTTCGAATGAAGCAAAAAAAGGCTTTTTTGGTCACCCTGTATTTCAGTGCGCTGAGGGTCAAAGTGGGACTTGATAATTGTATTTTATAATATAAATCCTACCCTTTAACAGACACTTCACATAACTTTGGCTAATGGCCATGCGAACACTTATGGCTTACTTCAAGCCATTGGGGAAATGGAGAATATGGTAAAAAAACATACAATTAACTACATACTAGACTATAACTTATTCATTGTATGTCACATTTTTACGGTCTTCTATCTTTACAAGATGAAAGCATTGGATTCGTGAAAAATTTTAAAATATGGTTTTCGACTGATTTATACGTTTTAGGAGCAAAAAAACCCGAAAAACATGTTTTTATAAAATGTCTGTCTGTGTGTATGTGGCAAAAATTTCATGGCCGCTCTATCTCAAGAACTAATGCACTTAAATTTCACCAAACTTCAGATTCTGTGAGACTTTGATATAAACTAGATCTGATAGGTTTTTGGTGTATATCGCTCAGTAGGTGGTACTGCTGTACTCTTATTTACAATTTCAACTATAGCCATATTTCAAGAATATTCATCACGAATAATATAATAACGAATTATCTTCAAATTTCAGATTCAATAAATCCCTGATAGAGATTGATGTTTGGTGTAAATTGCCCAAAAGGTGGCGTTTCATAAAAATTCGTGCATTAGTTCCTGAGATAGAGCTTTTGCGATAATCATGAATAACGCTTCATAGCAGCGTCATCTGTTGAGCTATTTATTCCAAAAACTGATGAATACTAATACACATAAGAGCCTAACAGAATCTGAAGTTTCATGAAAATTCGTGCATTAGTTCCTGAGACAGAGCTATTGCGATAATCACGAATAATGCACCCCAGCAGAGCCATTGGTTGAGCGATTTGCACTAAAACGTATTCAGTACTATGTTATGTCAAGTACTAACTAAGTATAAAGTTTTATGAAAATCCATGCCGAGTTTTGAGATATGGCTAAATTGAAAAATGTAAATAATCCAGTATAGCAGAGCCCTCTGCTGAGCCATATACACCAAAAACTAACTATAACTAGTTTATATGAAGGTCTCACAGAATCTAAAGTATTGTGACATTTAATTGCATTAGTTCTTGTGATAGAGCATCCGCAAAATTTTTGTCAAATACACACAGATAGAGAGACATTTTGTAAAAACATGTTTTTCGGGTTTTCTGGCTCTTAAAATGTATAAATCAGTCGAAAACCAGATTTCGAGAATCCTAAACTTTCATCTTGTAAAGATAGAAGACCGTAAAAATGTGACATATAGGGAATAAGTTATAGTATAGCATGTAGTTAATTGTATGTCTTGTTACCATATTTTCCATTTCCACAATGGCTTGAAGTAAGCCGTGTGTGTTCGCATGGTCATTAGTCAAAGTTCTGTCAAATGTCTGTTAAAGGGTAGGTTTCATACTATAAAATACAATTATCAAGTTCCACTTTGACTCTCAGCGCACTGAAATGCAGGGCCACCAAAAAGACTACATGTAATGTTGTAATCACAAAAATAACTTTGGTTATTGCTCAATGTACTGAGATAATAGAATTCATAAAGATGTCGATTCGAAAAAAATACTGGGTCGTGACCCGCTTTAGAAAATTTTGTGGGTCACAAAATTTTTTTGAAGGGAAAAAAATATATATATCTTCTAAAATCATTGGAAGAAACCATAAAAAAATTTCGACAAAATGAAAAATGGCTTGCGTAATGACTTGCCTGACTCTTATGATATCTGCCTCTTAAATGTCAAGTGTAAGGGAATTTAATAACGTCGCATTTCCTTTGCTTTCTCAATTTGGTTCTTTTTATTAACACTTTCCAACAAAGTGGAAAAGTGTTTATGCATTCGGTTTGTCTGTCCGTCTGGACGTATGGCCGGATAGCCGTTTGGCCGTTTTACCACGACCTAACTCCTGTAGATATTCTCGGATTGCTATGAAATTTTTATACGTTATTGATGTTTACCCTAGCACGAACCCTGTCGAAAATGAAGTTTCTACTATGATTAGTTTATTTACAGGGATAGTCAAAATTTTTCGATACATTACGGCCAATGGGAAAAAATCGTTTAAAATGAATTTTAAAAGTGTTATACCCTATCAAACTTATTCAAATTTACTTGCATTCGCAAAGTGCACTAAAATACGCATTATTTAAAATATGCTGTCAAAATAATAGCTATTATTCATTTACAGGGTCACTCAAAATAATTATATTACACAATAATAAAGGGGGAATTGTTTGCGACATTTTTTAATAACGTTAAACGATTTCAAGTATCATAAAATTGATATATGCCGTTGAGACTTATTATTTAACACATAATATGAAGTGCATGTGATTTACAGGGCCACACAAAATTTTTCAAATCTTTATTTCCGAAGTACTGTATATTATAGATGATAGCTGATGGATGGTTGAAATGCATTTTTTTCAATTATGATATGCGCTTTTAAATTTTACTAAATTTTCTGCAAATTATGTGGCATATATAAATGTTATAGTTGATATACAGGATTACACAAAAGGGCTCATAGGGGCTAGTGAATATGAGAGTAATTAACTTACAGGTGGCTTTTAAGTAAGTTATGCATTTTTACGTTGAATTGCTTTCAGTTTACTAAGAAATGTTTACAGAATATAGATTAAATAAAATACAGGGTCACGCAAAGAATTAGCTACATGGTTACCCATAGATGATAATTTCTGGAAATATGATTTAAGTTGTTTTAAGAGTGAGTTTGTTTGAACAACATTTTAACAAAATAATGGCGTGTAATAAAGTTTCTAGGTACACCTTGACACGGGTTACACACACTTAATTACACGGGTGAACAAAAATACTGAAGTGTTTTCCTTCTATTAGAATATAGTGCTGAAAGAGAAATTTCAATCAGTTAGGCATTTTCTCGCTAAACTAAATTTTCTCATCATATAGTATACATATATATCAACTAATGGATGAAATACAGGCTGTTCAAAATTATTGGAATACATATTTGGCTATAAACATTAGCATCTTATTTCCCTAAATAACAAAATTTTGTTAAAGATATCAGGAAGTGTTGGAAAGTGTTTCATAATCTATGCTTAACACATGATTTTTCTTACTTGTTTCTAATACTCTTTTACTTAAGATTTTTAGATGTAAAGATAGTGATGAAATCGATAATTTGTTCCTTGAGACGTATTATCGTTTGAGAAAGACTTAAAGTTATTAATTGTGTTTGCATTAAAGATGAAAATTATCATAGAATAAAAGATAAATGGCTTTAAATATCATTAATTGAATACATAAAATAAAAAATAATTACTTAGGAAACTTTTAATTATGTAAATTTATATATGACGCATAATTATTTCTGTAAATGTTCTTCTATCAGTACATAATAAAGCAGAGTTTTGTTGCAGAGTAACAGCATTGTTGAAAGGAAACAGAAAAAGACTCAGACAAAATATTAAGATATTGAATTTTAAATCTTAAGATGAATCTATTTTTTTTATTCCCTGTAAAAAATTGTTAATCACTGAACAGTACTTAGGAAGATAAATAAAGGCGCATGACTTTATTTGGTGTCACAGATATATTAAATAATACTTTTCTTTTTTTTCATTGAAGGAGTCTCAGGAGTGTTACTTTTTTATCTAGTGTTAGAATTTAACAACATAAAACGTTTAATTTTTTTCTCAGTCCCTATGAAACAAAACAAACTAAATACACATAAAAACACAAAATACAAATAAACATAAAATTTTCATATAGACAACTCAGTATCCCTTCTATTATATAGAGTTTTTTAATATTCTGCATTAAAATTTTATTATTTATTATAATGTTTAATCTTGTTTTTTTTTTTTAATGTTTTTTGAATAGCATCCACTGCGATGAAGAATGTAGTAAGATTATTGGTTCCAAGAGCCCCCTAAATTTTGATAATGATATAAAATTAAAGCATTTTGAACATACACTTATTTTATAAGCAATTTATTTACTTAAAATTCAAATTTAAATTATAAAATTTTGAAAAAAAATAATTCTAAAATTACCATTTTAATATAAATAAATAAATAAATAAATTGCTTATGAATGAAGTATACGTTCAAGATACATTAGTTATTGTGGTGTAACACATATTTTATATGTATTTCTAATATTAATATTTCAGATGTTAGTTCCCGCCCCCTTCTTTTAAAATTTAATTTTAAAAGAAAAGCATTTTTAATAGGTATTTTTATTGAGTGTTCGTCTCCAAATTGCATGTAAAATAATAATAATAAATGGAAAACAAATAATAAATTAGTTTTAAAGTATCACTTCATTTCTAGTTTTTTCTTTCTTGTTTTCAGTTGATTCAATATCAAACGAATTAAATATTTTTTTCTGTTTTAAATAACTGCAATTTTATTTCCTATCATCTCCTTTATCTTGTATAAAGAAATTAATTTTTACCGATTATGCAACTTTGTTTTAGGGTTACTGTTAGTTGCGCGTTTTTGTTAACTGTTGTATTCTTGACAACACTCACTTTAAATTTTTCCCATTGTTTTTTTTTTATAACGGTCCTTTTTACCTGTAAGTTTTTTAGCCCGGCTTGAGAATCTATTGAACGCCTAAAAAATTTTTCTTGGCCTCTGTGAAATGTGAAAATTTATTGAGATTACGTTTAGTCGCGGACAAGTTAACCAGCACAATTCGAAGTTGTCGAAAATGAAAAATTTTTCTTCATTATGTTAGTGAACGTTTGTTTTAGTACCCAAGCTGCCTTCATGGTGTTTAGATGTGCTCATATTCTAGCATTCTGCAAAAAAATAAAGACAATTTAGTCAAGATGTTTAAGAACTGGTTTTGTTTATCAAAATAATTATATCATTTTGTTCCAGAAGAAAAAGTTAAAAATGGACCTGGTGTACTACACAATGTAGAACTGCAATCACGGCCATTCACAAAAGGTTGCGTTTATTTATTATATTTTGCTCAATAGTTATACACCATTATCAATATTTTCAAGGGCTATTGAACCATTAGTTATGATACACTCTGGCGGTAGTAGATGCAAATAAAAAAATATTTAAAAAAAAAATTAAAATTAAACATAAGAAAATAAAATAAAATTTCAGTATAGATTATTCAAAAAACACTTTAAATAGAAGAGTTGTTATATTATCTATATTAAAAATTCTATGCATTTGTGTTTTATAAACCAAAATCCATACTGAGAAAAAAAATTAAGTGACACATGTTGCTAAATTGTAACGACAGGTAGATATGACTCCTGAGATTCCTTAAACTATTTGATATTTTAAGAAATTTACATACGTTGCTAAGTTTTATTACAAGTGATTTTTCGTATAATAGAAACAAGATAATATTTACTGGGAGGCACAAAAGATATCGGCCAGTATACGGTATTCGAAACAATGTGTAATTTACACCATGAGCTGAATATTTTAAAAACTAAGACATAGTACGAACGCACCTCATTTGCTACGCTTAAAGTGAAATTTCCAACTTGTTTTATTAAAACACAATTTATCCACTTCAAAGATAGTCTTTAGGTAACTTCACAATGTATAATTTGACAAACATGTTTAATTCTATATTGTTCAATAGAATTTCGGATAATTAAATGTCAAGTGTAAAATTTAATAACGTCACAATTCATTCGCTATCGCAGTTCGTCGCTTTTTTCTGTTACTCTTTTACTAAAGAATTTCATGTATAATGATTGTGACGAAGTCGACTAATTTTGCCTTGAGATATATTATCCCTTGCAAAAGGTTTCTAGTTAAGTATGTTTGCATTAAAGATGGAAATTGTCATGGAATAAAAGATAAATCACCTTAAATATAATTAATAAATACATAAAATGAATACTTAGCAAACTTTTAAAGATATAAGTTAATTATAACATTTAATTATTTCTATAAATGTACTTCTGTCAGCATATAATAAAAAAGTGTTTAATTCCAATGTAACAACATTGTTGAAATGAAACAGAAAAAGACTCAGAGAAAATACTTGGTTCTTGAATTTTTAGATCTTAATCTAAAAGTAAATTTTAGGTGGATTCGTAATTAATGTATATACATAGCACCTATAAACGTCGTTCAGTCCGTCCGTCTGTTTTTCCGCCTGTCCGAATATAGCAGAGGAAAAACTACCCAACATAATCGTGTGAAATTTAAAATATATAACTGTTGGAAAATTTTGTCGAGTCATTTCGAATTTTCTGAAAAACAAATTAATAGTTAAATTACAAGGTTAATCAAAACTATTCCGTTACATTATGCACCAAAATCCTTTCCATTATATTACTGACAATGGTGGAAATAGTTTCAAATATATTTGAATGCTGTAATACTTTTTTCAAACATATTAGAATTGATATGTATCTATGAAATATATACTCAAAAATACATTCTGTGTATATGCATTTGTTAAGTATGTGTCAATATTTGTCATTCATTTACAGGGCCACACAAAAGTATTCCATTACATAATGGTATAATGTTTGGGGCGCCATTTAATACTATAAAACTATTTTATGAAATTGATATACATGTTGCTGAGGTTTACTTCAAGTTACTACCTGTATAATAGAAAGCAGATAGTATTTGCAAGGACACGCAAAATATTTCAGCCACAATAGAGTATCCGAAGTAATGTGCATTATTACACCAAGATCTGAATATTTTTAAAACTTTGCCATAGTACGAAAGCAACTCATTTATTAAGCTTGAAGTGCAATTTCCAATATATTATTTTTCTATTCCCTGTAAGAAATTCCGGATGACTGGACTGTACTTAGGAGGACATTTAATGACGTATGATTTTATTTGATGCCATATATATACTAAATATTATTTCTCTTTTATTTCATTTAAATTCTCAAATGAAATACAGTAATCAATTTCTGCATATTTCGTTTCTTGGAAAATATTCATTTGTAAGAAAATTGTCATTAATAATTTTTCATAGTTGTACAAAAGTTTCTGAAAAGTTTTTTTTTTTCAATAAATATTTACGTTGTAAAGGATTTGATAACAAGATTGGCATTTTAAACTTTAATTTAAACTTTAATTTTAAACTTTAATTTACTTTGTATGAGCTCAAAAACTATCAAAGGAAGGTGTGAAATTTCTATTTACAAAATATTGCTTTAATTATCGCAATTTTCATTTTTTACAAAATCGTAAACAATTTCAAAGACAAAGTATAATTAGAAAAAAATTATAAAAGTTTACTTTCACTTTTTTTACAAGTTAAGAAATAATCAGATTCATAAACAGTCTTTTAGTTATTTTCTCAAATGCAGTAATTCGAAGATGATTTATTTTTACAGTTTTATACCATTTTCATGAAAATTCTGACATGGTCAACTAAAAGTATCTTAAATGCGCAACTCAATGTCTGTTGCAAGGTTCATCAATAATATTCATATGTTTTAGAAAAATGTGTCTATTTTTTCAGCTGAAAATTCTCAAATGAAATGAAGAGCAGAAAAACGTTGCACTTAAACTTTTATTAACAGCGTCAAAAGCTTTTAACATTCTTTGCAAAAATGAAAATGTTTAGTAGCATTTTTTATCAATAATAAATTCCTAAAGTGAAAAAATGCATATTAACAAACACTGGAAGATTAATAGAAACACATACAGTAATTTATTAATTACTCGGTTTGTGTACACAGTAGTATGGCATCTGTATGTAGTTTAGGGAATCTGTTGAGATGGAAAAAAACAAGTTCAGAAAATTATGTTTAAAAAATCCTTTTACGATTTTTATAATCTAAAATTACTTTACTTCACATTAATAACTGCACATTTTTATTTTTTTCCAGAAAATGCGTTACTGAATTTTTTTTTCGCAAAAAATTATAAAACATCAGTAATTAATTTTCTTACAATTAAAAAACAAACTTTTCGGAGAAAGAAACGTTATTTTTCATTAATAAATTCGGGAAAATCAAATAATTTACTTAAGGGATACTCAAATATTCTAATTTAATGCAACAACAACAAAAAATATGTACATCTAAAACAAGCTAATTGTAAATATAATAATAGTAATAAGAATAATAATAAGTATTTGCTTCAAATAAAACAAAATTCCTTACAATATAGCTTAGTTATTAAGCGGAAATGGATTCAGAAAATATCACTGAAACGTTAATATTACGAGGGGAAGTTTGAGAATAAGGATCCCCTGGTGACTGTGGATAGACGTGGGTATGATAGACAAAAAAATATAATGAAGCATCAAAGATAAGACGTAACTTTATTTTTCTACATAAGTTCCAAGTGAGTTAAGTCTTTTCTTATATCCCTTTATAAGTTTCAAAAAACACTCCAGGAAAAAAAAATATGACTCTGCATACGAAAGCTTATGTGGAAACAGTATTGCCACCAAACCTGTAGTCAAAATTTGCTTACTTTGTCGTCATCGTACACGTTCGTCTAGGACTTAATCTGTCCAACATTTGCTCACACCGCTAATTGAATTGGTCACACCACCTGCGACTATTTCTTTGAACATCACATCGGCCCATAAATTTCCACATGGCGGTTATGGATTTCTGCTCCGGAATTTGTGTACCCATTCATAGTGGACAATCGCGCACTCTTCCAGTTTCAACCACGAATTCAAAATTCAGTTTCTCTCCATATTTACTAGGGCCAGAATGATGCAAAAGCCTGTTTTTTTCTTTTATCAAGAGTGTTTTTAAATCTTTGGAAAACTCCAACAACCACAATTCACAAATATTGATGTTTGTACGGTTTTTACAAACAACAGCTATGTTCATTTGTTGTTGTTGTTGTCTTGTTCACGGATATGCAAAAAGAGATCAAAGAAAGTGTCAGATATTCTCAAATGCCCGGAGAACGGCATCTATGAGCTTTGCCGTTTCAGATCTGTAAAGAATCTCCCGAAGAGGATCCAACAGTGGTAACCAGTCAAGTTTTAATATATCTGTAGTAATAGATGGGCACTCGAAGATGTGCTTTCTAGAGAGCTGGATTTCCGGGCAGTTCTTGAAAAAAATATAGCTTCTTACCCCATCAGGAATGATCTTCGCTCCTTTAGAGTGATTTGTTCTTAATCTAGTAGTAATATCTCTATGGAGATCAAAATCACTTATTAAAGGTTTTCTAGAGGGGCACTGTTCATTTAATTACACGAAATATGTCACTTTTCAACTTTTCTCTCCAAAAAAGAATATTAACTAAGAAATTAAGAAATTTTTGTTAAAACGCATCTTGAAGCAAACATGAAAAATTTAATTTACGTTAGTGTGAAACTCATATCGAACGTTAAAAAATGTTTTTTCAAATTATTTTTCTTGGCGACAGACTTTTTTTGCCGTGTTTGTATGGAGTTGCCACTCGATAATTTTTTTCGGGTTCAGTTCGGGTTTTAGGTTGACTTGAAATAAGAGGAATATAACTATTGTATGTTTGAAATCCATCTTTTCAATATGTACAGACTGTTAAAA
The DNA here is from genome assembly GCA_964019185.1 of Maratus speculifer. Taxonomy (NCBI): domain Eukaryota; kingdom Metazoa; phylum Arthropoda; class Arachnida; order Araneae; family Salticidae; genus Maratus; species Maratus speculifer. The sequence goes on from OZ025291.1 coordinate 171,496,236, forward strand.
ATCTTGTCCTATACTGAACCAAATTTTGGTGCTCAATAGCTGCCACTGTAAGATTGTGAAATATTGAACCAATATTTGGAGTTACTATTGAAGGATAGTTCCAATAGTTGTAACGAGATTGAAATGGGAAGCTCCATTTGTGACGAAATTTCATCATCTTATGATGGCAGCTACTCAGCACCAAAATTTGGTTCAAACTAGAGCGAACTTTTTAACAGTGTAAGGTGGCCTGGGGTAATGTGGTGAGTAATAATTGTGATTATTAAATGTGCATATTATGCGTAATTATAAAGAATTCCGGAAAAGCGCAGATACAGTTTCTGCGCAGAGAGATTTTGAGTATTCGGAATTACACACAACCACTAAAAATTAATTTGTTTCATCTATACACCTTATTGCTGAAAGAATACGTAAGTGTCAACACCTAATCTTAAATATGATAGGTGAGTTCTGTGATCTGAAGACTAATATTTATAAGGAAATTCATTATTTATTACATAAATTTGTAGTGTATTTCATCTACTTTAAAAAAAATCGTAAAAGATTTAGAATGCGTTTGCGAGTTTGTTTGTAGTTTAATTAAAAAAATCGTACAAGATTTAGAATGCGTTTGCGAGTTAGTTTGTAGTTTAATATATACTGAGAAATAAGGATATCGGGGTAATAATGCCCTCCATTAACGTTATTATTCTGACTAATTATTTCAGTTCTGAAACTACATACGAAGAGGAATTTTTTTCATTTTTTGCGCATGTGAGAAATAATGTCATTGTTGAAAACCAAAAATGATGCAAAGAAATGTGTATGTGCTAAACGCTGCAAATTTATGTGCTAATTTTTTCATGTCAGAGGAGGAAAACATAAACTAATTATTACTGCATACTGATATTTCATTTCATGGTAGAAATTTGTCGATTTCAAGGATTATAGAGTTTGAATTTTTCCAAATGGCATTCTATTTGTATGCAATTATTCTACATTCTTTTGGAGTTTTTTATTTTTTATTTTGTATGGCGTTGTTACCCATCTAATTATAAATATGGTAAAACTACCTACTTGCATTGCTTAGGAAACTACGCCCTATATGTTATGAATACATATCTGCTAAATTATTATTTCTTGTATTTACAGTCAATAAGTTGCGATATGAAATGTTTTTTTTTGGGGGGGGAAAAATCAAAAACTAAATCAAGGAAATTAGTAAAACCTTAATGTGGCGTTATTAGCGCAGAATAGCTATAAATATATGTTGCAGAAAGCAAAGCTATGATTTTTAAAACATGGTATCAAAACTGAAAAAAAATTCTTCATTATGTTTATATGCGTTCTCCTAGCTTGAACTTAAGAACGTTAGCAATAATTCACCAAACTCTTTAACAATGAGGATAAAAATCTGCTGAAAATATTTTAGACATTCTTATTACAAAATATCCGAATGAAGTTTATTCATAAATCCTAGAACAAATATCTACCGGAGTGGATTTTTTCTTCTTTTTATACATTACGTACATTTCTTACGTTTATAAAATATTTACTTACAGTTCTTCCACTGGAATGAACTATAAATGTTAGGGTAGACAGTGATATATATGGCTCTATATTAAGAAAAAAATTTCGGAAACAACAAAAAACATTTAGCTTTCAAAAAACTTCAACAAATTAGGTATACATTTTTATCATGTCACTTTGTACGTAGTATACTTACCTAAAAACAAGGAAAAACTTCCATATATTAAAGAAACTAACATCATGAATTATTTCATGTTCATAGAACATTCTATAATTTGATTATATTTAACTAATAAAATGCTGAATATACCCGGAATAATTTAGTCTTAAATTTAAAATCTTATCGAAAAAAGAAATTTTTTTTAAACAGAAACTGCACTAAAAAGGCTACCCTAAGAAAATTGCTTTTATTTTTACAAATTTATCATCATAACCATTAAACATTTACAAATTAACATTGAAAATCACACAAAATGCAATGGTGGCTTTTAAAAATCCACAAATAAAGTCACAGCCTCATAAAATCGATTTACATAAAATTCTGCACCATTGTTTTATTTGTACAGTTTTATCCTATTACGTTTATTAGGACTATTAAATGGGAGAGTTAATTTTATAAGTATCAAATAAATTATCTGTTTACTTTATTTTTATAGTACATCTATTAAAATAAAATGCTCAAATGTTGCACAAGTATTGTGTATGGTCTTTGTATAATTTTGTATGCTTTAATCTTTATTCTAAAAAAAAAAAAAAAAACAATTTAAAGATATAATAGATTGCATAAGGCAAAAGCACATGAGTCACAATTAAATTTTAAGTTTTCTTTAAAATAAATGCGAATGACAATAACGTTTTAAAACCAGAAGTCATAAATAAAACCATTCCTTTTAATAGGATAAAACAAAAATTTGTGTAAATTTCAAATAAACTTAAAATCATTTATTATTATAGGAAAATGTATAAACATACACGTAAATAAATATGCATATCAATTATTTCATTCAATGTGAATCTTTATAAACGGACCCAGCCCAACTGAATATACTGGACGGAACTGTAAACTATTAGGAACACTCATTTAGTTTATGCTGTATATAGGTACATTTTTTGTCCTACTCTTGAGAAAGTAAAAGGATATGTTATCGCATGTTTCATGACAAAATTCAAACCAGGTAGCATCAACTGCAAATGAACTGCAAAATGCATTTTTGTGAACTTTTCAACAATTGCATAATGTATCAGCACACTAACCATTTGACTTCTTATATCACCTTATCGGAAAACTTCATGACTCATGTACTGTAAATGCAGCCTAATTGAACTTTCTCGAAGTCACTTGTCGTAGGTACTGTTTTAACCGTTACACTGTATCCACCTAATGTTGTTTTCTCAGCATTTTGTTTTAATTGTTAAAAAAATATGATTCTTTCAAAATTATAGAAAAATCTTATTTACGAATATGAATGTTATCCTTGAGTGTGTTAATCATTGCACAATGTATTAAAAATCCATTAAATCAACTGAGTTATATCATTTTAATTATTGCTTGCATTGCAGTGAAACCTGGAGCTTAGGGAACGTCTATAGACGGGCTTGTCAGTGAGAGGGTTAACGTTGAAGCGTCAATATTATTGACTGCAGTACTAAATACAATATACGGAAAATGAGGATCGCGCATTGGCAAATTTAGACACTTCGTTAAATATCTTTAAAAAAGCATTAGGGATTTTCAGTTGCATAACGGACAGCTGAAAAGCTGTCATTTATTTCCTAGAAGATTTTTTCCTCGAAACATTACAAGCAACGAAACCAAAACCAAAAAAAAAAAAAAAAAAAAAAAAAAAAAAAAAAAAAAAACTTTTTTTGCAGTACACTGTAAAAATTAATGTCGCAAAAGTGTTGAAAACATAGCACGTGATTAAGAGGTTCTTTGTTATAAATTGTATTCATTTTTATCAGGATAGCATGCATGTTCATGGAGAAATTGATGTTTTTATGAAAAATATTCAAATTCACCAAGTTTTTTACTTATAATTTGCAGAATTGCTAATGTAAAAATGTATTCTTTTCAGGAACGAAGATAAACGACATTAAACACAATACCCTGAAATGAAAATTACAATATAATTAGATGAAAAATGTTCACTAAATCATATTTCACGGTGCTTTCACGAATACATTAAAATATGATGTTCTTGTAATGCATTACAAAGTCTAGAGATAATTTTAAGAAAGTCTATAAAACATAACTTAAAAATTCTGAAAGGGATCGTCTATAGAATAAGTTCAAAATCTATATTTCCCAAAGGAAGTAAAAGATGAAGAGTTTCATCCAAATATATTATATGTAACGCATTATTGTACGTACATAATATTCCTGTATTACTATATTTGGATACAGACCTTTATCTTTTTACTTCCTTTTGGAAAAAACGATTTTCAAGCTTATTCTATTGACAATCATTTTCAGAAATTATTAGCTTTTTTTTAGATTTTCACAAAAGTTACTCCGTACATTTAACTAACACATTGTATATATTATGTTGTGATTGAATTCACGCAGGCGCCGTGAACCATTATTTATGAAATCTGCTCATTTTTTCGATTTTTCATTATTTTTTAATTGTGACTACAGGGTACTGTGCACAATGTTATTTGTCATGGTTACTAAAAAATATTTTATATTATAAACTCTGCAAATTATAAGCAAAAAACTTGGTGAAATTTTCTATTTGTTTTCTTTAAAAAAAAAATTCTTCAAGAATATACATGCTATCCTCAGAGACATGAACATAATTTATTATGAGCCGCTTACAACCGGTATTTTGTTGAGACTTGTTTGCCTTTCTTGTTCTGTATTTATTTAATAGAATTCAAATCACAGTGTATTCGTATTTTAAACTTATAACAACTCTTATATTTATGACACATTGTGTGCTATACAATAGTACTGTGTTTTTAATAGCAAACAGATATAGTGGGCACAAAAGATTACATATAGAATGAAAAATTTTCTTTATTAAAGCATATAGTGTTCATTCGCATTAATTATTATCGTTCGATACAGACAATAAATAAAAACATGTTACATTGTGGATTGCTTGAAAATAAAAAAAATAATTGTACGATGTTGAAATACCATATTGTCTGTATGAGCCAATCTGTTTTATTTTACCTTTCTCTCTTTCTAGGGATCTGGGGGAATAACTGCACTCGATTAAGACAGCTAGCCCTTGAAATAAAGCACCAAAGTAGATGCATAATGTCTGATTTAAAATGTATTGATAATCTCTAAAAATAATTAAGCTATTTTCTTTTTTATACCTTATATGACATCAAATAATCTTATTAAACATGAATAAACTGCATAAAATTCTTCGCATTATTTTTCCATTAGAAATGTTCTGAAAACGTATACTTTTATAAGCTTGTTGTATCATGATTATTCATAGAAAGAAGGCCAGATTATGTGGAAAAAAGATAATTTTTTATGGGATATTTTACGTTTTTGCACATGTATTATTTTAGAGGTTTATTTGTCATGCTTGCACAAGTTACAAAATTATTCGAACAAAGATGTAGATTAAGTTTCATGTAAATGCCCACCAATAATAGATACCACAAACTGATATTACAAAATTTGTATAGATCTTAGTGATAGAAATTCAATGTTGATATAGGGAGAATATAATTTATAAAAAATAAATACCTGCTGCTAATTTAAATTTAAAAAAAAAATGTATTTCAGATGAAAATATTAGTAATTAGAAACTGAAAATAAACTCTGAAAAACATTTATTTTCTTAAGTACAAATCATTTTGCACGAGATCTAATCAGCTTAATGAGGCATTCCAATGTTGTTTTTATTTATTTTTGATTATGTATCATTTCAAAAATAAATAAATAAATAAATAAATAAAATATGGCATGAAAAAACAACACAAAAAAAAACAGGTATAAATTCAAAATTTTTACGCTGATAGTGATATATATATATATATATATATAGCAAAATATCTAAAACAAACGAAATGTGTGCAATAAAAACTGAGATTGAAAACTGACTTTTCGAATTTCTCCCTGGAGTGTTGTAAAATGACACAGATCTCTTGAAACAATATTTCATGAAATAAAATGCCTCTTATATTTTTCGTGGTTTTCATTTTGTTCAATAGATTCACATTTTTGTTATTTTTTAAATATGATTATGCTGTATGTTTGAAATTAATTTAGAAAAAAGAACAATGTAGATATTGTATGGTGTATTATAAAACCTTTAGAAACGTTTTGTTATAATTTTAAAATATAAGAAAAAAGAATGCACAATATTAATAAAAATTAAATATAATTTTTAAAAATGTTTAATATAATAAACTTTAAATCTTGCTGATTTATTATTTTTAAAGCATTTTATAATTTTTCAAAACATGTGTGATATTTTCTATATTTTTTATATCAGATAAACATTCCTTATTTCTTACACTCGTTATATGTTACAATAAATGTATTAAAACTTGTTCATATTTCTTTAATCCTTTATCACGTTGAATCAAGTATTACAGCATTATCATTATAGCTCTATCTATAGAATTATATTTTACAATGTTCAATTCAGGTTTTAATTCGGGGTTAACAATGCAAAAAAAAAGACATTTTAAAATTCGATTAGTATCAATGAAGAGAACTTATTTTATAAAATTTCGATATCAACCTTTTTGAGACCGACTACTTTCACGCATATATTATTTGTTTTGCAATATTTTGGGTAATATGCGAACTTTAAGACTTGTTTCTCAAAAACCACCCGACCGATTTTGATTAATTCTATTGAAACCCATTTTAAATAGATTATGCTTCATACTTATGGTAGACAGAGTTTTTAAAGAAAAATAAGAAAAAAAAACATTATATTTTAGAGCAATAACAATCTTTAAAAAAATTTCAAATGTTATAATTTTTTTCTCAATCTGTCTGTCACATATGATATAATATTTATACTCTATAACAAAAAAAATGTAACAATACCGAATCGCTCGAGTAATTTAGGATTTATTGAGCTTTTTATCTGAAAAGTACAATTTATCCAAAGAGCTGAAAAACTTCTAACTGGTAACGCCTCTAACTGGTATGAAGTTATTGCGCAATTTTGTGAAACATATGAATTAAATTATATATAAACACTTGATTAAATTTAGTTACGTATAACAAATTAGTATAAACTGTTATATGAAAATTAATGTGTGTGGGTGTGGCATACCGGTCTTGTCTTCTCTTTAAAAAGAAAAAATAAGTTGCTAGCCTAATATTTCTTTTCCCCTTTAAAATTTAGCTTTAATTTTAGTTAAGTGTCAGCATTTTTGTTACAGGTACCCCGAAAGTACTAATATATTAAGTATAACATTTTTCTAAGTTTATGATCCAAAACGTATATATATTTTTTTGTGATGCATCTAGCTTATTCAGCATTCTAAAGAAAACATTGACAAAAAGTAGTATTTCTAACTGCTTATAATAATTCTTATCACATTATTAATTCGACAATATTGCCTTTGAATTAAATTTGAAGCCTTTAAGCATCACAAATAAGGATCAGTTTATTTAAAACATGCAGTATTTTTAAGGATAAAAATGAATTTATCAACGTAGTATACACATTAAAAGCAATATTAGTGAAACAGTTTACATATTTTACCATTAACCATTTGCACTTGTACGTCCATGCTGATTAAGCATCATATTTCTTTGCAAAACTTGTTTTTTGCACCAGCAATAAAGGAATATAAAATACGATTTATTTAATTAGATCATTTTTTATATTGTGTAATTGAAAGTAACTTTTTTGAAAAAGAAATGGTGCCAACTGAACAAAATTTGCGTAAGAGACGACGGAGTCAAAATGATTAAAAACTAAACTATTCTCCGAAACCCTTGGTGACAAACGACAGGTTACGGAGAAGAACTCAGAATCTTTTTTAATCCCCAGCAATAAAATTTTACTGTAAAATTTGCCTCATTTAATAGAATAATATTCTCTATTCAATAAGGCACGGAATTCTATCTTTAAAAATCGGGAATAAAAGATTAAGTATTTTGTAAAAGGCTGCCGTCGTGAATGAAATAAGAAGCGGTATTTTATATTTTTACTATCGCTTTTATGTATTATTTATTCAAAATAATAGCCTAATAACCTAATTTGTTTGAAGTAATTTATTTATTCATAACGCACTGCTATTTATATAAAATATGTATTAACTGGACGTAATAATTTGTTTTTAATGTATTTCAATTAACATTTTAAACTCATATTCAAAAATGAATGAAATGGTAAGAGAAATGTAAAAGATACACTCCATGCAACACCTTAAATACATTTACATTCTGAAAATGTCACATAGACTCTGAAAAGTGTTAGGGAGAAAAGCAAACTTCTGAAAATACAATATTCATAGATCTTACAGAAAACAAATATGTTGCTGCAATAGTGTAAACACCACGACGGTATTTTTTCCTTTTCTTCATTAATTTATTGTTACATGTTTTCCCTTTTGAAACAATTTTGACAGCTGTTTAGCGTACTGTTTTGTTCATAACTACTGCTAAAGAAATTGTTATAGAATTAAGAGGAATATATTTATTAATTATAACAGTGAATAGACAGAGAAAAATATGCAACATAAAAAAATATCTTTTAAAATAAGAAACTTTTATAAAATAATGTTTGAATGGCGCAACCTCAGTTATTTGGTTGTTTCTCCAAACTATGATCGTATATTTTTCTTTAATTTTTAGTATTACATATTTACTATATTTCTAAGCATTGCAATCATGGCTGCAATATGATTTAAATTAAAGACAATACAACTGAAAATTTTAAAAAGTGAGGTTACACCAAATCACAGGGAAAAAACTATTTTGTTGAAATTTCCAAATTTTGGTCTATATAGCCCCAACCAAAACTTTTGGTTGCAATGACCAAATTTTAACCAAATTTTTGTTGAATTAACAAAATCATTTGGTTAGTCTAACCACAATTTGGTAATTCCAACCAAAATATTTGGTTGGGGCTATATCAACCAAATGTTTGTAGTTTCAACAAATCAGTTTTTTCCCGTACACGTTTGTACAAATATAGCACCCAGAAAAAAAGCAGACATATACGTTTCTTGAGTACCATTGCTCTCATCTTGGCATGTATAAATTAAAATCAACATCAACCTTTCACAGAATATATATGTTACAAGCCAAACCCGATTTTAGGCCAAACTAGAATGGCCTAGATCAAACTAGTCTATCCTAGTGCCCATCGGATAGACTAGTTTTTCCTAGGCCAAACTAGTCTATCCTAACGCCCATCGGATAAACTAGTTTTTCCTAGGTCAAACTAGTCTATCCAATCGCCCATCGGATAAACTATCTTTCCTAGGCCAAACTAGTCTCTTCGATCGCCCATCGGATAATCTAGATTTTTCTAGGCCAAACTAGTTTGGCCGAACGGTCATTAGGATAAACTGGTTTAGCCTGTTATTTATTGACCTGAACTAGTTTATCCTAGGCCAATTGAATTTGGCGTGATTTAATTGATCCCAAAGACCGCTTCGGCGCCAATCTTCTGGTTTAGCCTAGTCCATTCTAGTTTATCCTAGGCCAATTCAATTTGACGTGCTGTAATTGATGCCAATTACTGTTTGGCGCGCTCACAAAAAAAAAAAAGAATTATTTCAAACTCAAAATTAATTTCTCAAAAATTAATCAAGTTTGAGCTTAAGTTAAAAATATTTCAAGCGAATCCGCTCAGCTCAAACATATATATTAAAACAAGCAAAGTTCATTTAAAATCCATTCTTTTATTTATTTTACTTTCTTCTGTCTTTACAATAAGTGTTTGATTCGTAAAAATTTTTTAATTCCCGGTTTTTGACGCATTTACAAGTTTTAAAGATCAGAGATTCCAAAAAACATGTTTTTTACAAATTGTGAGTCTATGACTCTGTCAGGCTGTCTGTGACATAAATTTTGTAGGTGCTGTATCTGAAGAACTAATGCACGAAATTTAATAAAAATTTATAATCAAGTAGTCTCTGATCTAAATTGATGCTGATTAGTTTTTGGTGTAAATCGCTCATCAGGTGGAGCTGCTGTTTTGTATTTTTTGTAATTTACGCACCAGCTTTATCTTAATAACTAATACACAAATTTCCATCAAACTTCAGAATCATGACATGAGTTGGTGTTGTTTCTATTTTGAAGTAAATCACTCAACATGTCTATTCTATGCTGCATTTTTTACAATTTTCACAGCAGCTGTATCTCAAGAACTAATGAACGGAATTTAATAAAAAAAATATATTCAGATAGTCCCTGATATAAATTGATGCTGATTACTTTTTTATGTAAATCATTCATCATTCAGATAGCGCTTCTAAACTGCATTTTTACCGATTTGCAACAACACTATATAATTAACTAATTTCCGAATTTTCATCAAACTTACGGATTCAGTAAATCCGTGATATGAACTAATTATGTTTATGTTTCTATGTTAATTGCCCAATAGGTGGCGCTGTTGTGCTCAATTTTCCCGATTCCTGAAATAGCTCTGTCGCAAGAGTTAATGCACGAATTTTCACCAAACTTTAGTATCAGTAAGTCCCTGATATAAATTAATATTCTGTAGTTTTGGTGTAAATATCTTGAAAAGTGGCACTGCTATACGGTATTATTCGTGATTATTGTAATAGCGCTATCTCAGGATCTAATGCATGAATTTTTAAACTCCAGATTCTGTTAGTCCTTGATATAAATTAATATTCTTTTATTTTTAGAGTAAATGGCTCAATAGGCTTATATCCAGTTTTTTTTTATGATTTCTGCGATAATTTTATCTCAAATAGTACTAATACACAGAGTTTTATCAAATTTCAGACCGAGCTAGATATTGAAATACATTGATACAGATTAGATTTTGTTATAAATTACCTACTCGGTGACGCTGCTGTTTCATTTTCCTGGACCTGTTAACGTGTGTCAGATAGAATGAAGTTTTGGAATAGCCATATCTGACTAGTTTTTCTTCTGTCTTTACAAAAAAAAAAAAAAAAAAAAAAAAAAAAAAAAGTATTGGATTTATGAAAATTTTCAAATTTCGTTATTGAAGAATATACACGTTTCAGGAGTTATCAGGATAAATCTATGTCCAAAATTTGAAGTAAATTGGATATTTCTATCAGGAGTTATCGCATTACGTATATACGTACATGATTACATACACACACACAGAATCTGCGAGCACATTAGCTCTCAGGTTTTGATAGACTGTGAGCTAAAATCGGGTCAAATTGCATCGACTAGGATAAATTAGATAAAAACTAGAAAGTTGGCGCTGTGATGGTTTTTAGATTCAATAAAATCACGCCAAATTGAATTGGCCTGGGACAATCTAGATCGGCTTAGGATAAACTAGTTCAAACCAATGAATACCAGGCTAAACTAGTTTATCCTAATGGCAGTTCGGCCAAACTACTTTGACCTAGGAAAATCTAGTTTATCCGATGGGCGTTCGGATAGACTAGTTTGTCCTAGGAAAAACTAGTTTATCCGATGGGCGTTCGGATACATACATATATATATATATATATATATATATATATATATATATATATATATATATATATATATATATATATATCACGCGTCGTCAAAGAATGTATGAAAGACGAAAATCCACATGTCCGTATACAAAGCACCAAAAGACGATCATGTATCAACGATAGTTTTTAATGATACTTCTGTGTATAATTCAATTTAACAAATCAGATTTTGAATCGAAAAACAATTTTAAAATGTCTCAATCATTTTAATATTCTAAATATTAAATAGTCTTGTGGCGTTTAAGAACTATATGTTACTATATTCATTTAGAGTTCTTCTTATCATAAATAATTAAAAGAATAAATTTCCATATATCACAAATGTTTTTCGTAAAAGTGTTTAAGACAGTTTAAAAATTATATAATTTTTAAATATAAATGAAAAAGTACACTATTATCCTAGCAGTTTCATAAATATATTTTAAACTAAATAATTTACATTTTTCATTTACATTCTTCACTGTTTATATTCTTAGTCTTACTGTTTTTTCGACTTTTGTATGAGAGAGAAAATGAGTAAAAAGAAAAAAAGTGATGAAATTTCTAGATAATAAACTTTCTTCATCGCAAACATTTTACACTGCAAAATGGAAAGAATGAGCCGCTGGAGAAAAAAGCAATTTTCAAAATGAATTATCCTTTTCATTTAAGATTACTTTTACCCAGAATTTGTCTTTTTTGCTATAGAAAAAAAGCTTAATTTAGTAGAAATTCAAATATTTCTTCGTAACAAAATTGAATTAGTATAGTTCTGATTTAACAGAAAAAAAAAATCTGTAAAAAATATGGTGGTTCAGAATTTAACAAATCATTTAATTTTACGAAAGGATTTTATAAAGTTTACTAATGTTGTCTTATAAAACATTTAGTACTCCATAAATTTTTTTCGAAGAATCAGATTGTAAGATATTTTTTAAAGTAACAATAAATCTACTTTGCTAGATTGGGTGGAATTAGAATAAAATTTAAAAACATGCGTAACGCTGACGTCATTTTGAGAATAGAAACAGCAGACAACCAAATTACATTTTTACTTTTGTTTTGTTTATAAAACTTTTAAACATTGTAATTTTTACACCACCAAATAGAGAATAAAATGTAATACAATTTATTTAAAAGCGGTATTGAACTTTGTTTTCAAACTGTATCGAAATGTATTCAATAATATTTGTTTTTAGGTGTGTTCGTGACTATGTAAATACTTAGCACCTACAGTCTTCGTTCAATCTGTCCATCCGTAATTCCTTCTGTATGCCCGTCCCCATGTAACAGAGATAAAACAATCCAGATAAAACATTTATAATTTAAAATATATACTTGTTGTATAATTTTTCGAGTCACATCAAAGTTTATGGAAATCAGATGTATAGTTTAATCAACACTAGAACGCCAGGAAGGTGTCAATTCAACGCCAATCACTGGATTAGTTGTCGATTCGAACCAGAAAAAATTTCAAGAAATAAGCTATTTATCAGTTGCAATGAAATGAGCTAAACAAATAAACTAAAAAGTTTCAAAGTATTTTTCAGATTTTAAATATATTTGATAAAAGTTGGGTACAATTTCCCAGGATTCTTGTGATAAGGAACGATCAAAAGTATTCCGTTACATTACGAGCAATGGAAAAAAATAGTTTGAACTGCATTTAATTAATCTTGTACTTTTTCGAGCAAAATTAAATTGATATGCATCTACGAAGTATGTACTAAACAATCTGTAAAATCTTGGTGCAAAGAATATTTTTTTTCAAGTTACACAGCCACATAAAAATATTCCATTGCATAATGTTATAAAAGGAAACGCTGTTTAGGCGCGTTTTATTTATGTTAAAATATTTCATATTTTATTAATTTTATGTTCGTATGTATGTCTAAATATATATGTTGCTGAGGTCTACTACAAGTTATTTCCTGTATAATTGAAAGCAGATAGTTATTTACAAGGACACACAAATAATTTCGTCTGCTATATTGCGTCCGAAGTATTTTTTGCTATTACATGAAGATTCGAATATCTTTTAAAAGATTGTTATAGCAAGGATACATCTCATTTGCTACAATTTACGTGCAATTCCCGAGCCTTTTTTCCAAACCTGCCTCTATTGCATGCAGTCGATTGCAAAATATAAATTTATTTGCACTGAAATATAATAGTTTATAATTTGTTATCAGCTCTTTTTTTGTAACAAAATTATGCTATCTATTTATCAATAAACATAACAATAAAATAAAAAAATATAACACATATTAAAGATCTGAATTTAATTTTTCGCTTTAAGGAATCAAATGAACAGTTCAAAAATGCTGATTTTAGTCAGCGCTCTTTGGCGATTTAGTCGGCTGTTAAATCCTTACGCCAAATGAATTTTAAAATGTCGTTTTTAACATTTTTTCCAAACTTTATTTAAACGCATTATTTTTGTTTTTCATAAAGCTTTTTAACAGTACGCACTAAGAACTACTTTATGAAAAAATTACTGCGTCAAAAACTTATCACTTCATCAAAATTCGCTTGCAGAAACTTCCAAAAAACATCTCATTCATCGTTGTGCCAATATATATGTGTAGAAAAAATTATATTATGAAATCAAAAATAATATATGTGATGGTTTTCATCAATGTAAATGGGAAGCCTGTGCATATTTCGTAGTATAAAATAAATAAAAATTGTTTTTTTTTGGCGCTAGTTAAGTTTGATGAGATTACTAGATAAGTTATGCTAACTATACTCTACTGTTAACTGTATTTTCTAAAATAGACGTAAAAAAAGGAAATTTGATTTCTTTTTGTATTAAAAAATTGCTTTAAAGAAGAGAAAATTATAGTTCTATTTTAGAGTATATATATATATATATATATATATAATGGTATCATGTAGTATAATCAAACATATATAAATCTATATCGGACATAAACGTTTTCAAGTTCTGATATTTATTAGTTTAAAAACGTTTCAAATAGAAATGAAAAAGCACATTACTATCCTAGCAGGTACATAGAAATATCATTAAATAAATAAGTTACAATTTTCGTTCACAATCTTCACTGATTATATTGTTAGCTTTACTGTTTTTGGACTTCTATATGAAAGCGAAAAAAAGTAAAAAAAGAATTGATGAAGTTTGTAGAAAATGAACTTTTTCATCACAAAATTTTTACATTGAAAAATGGAAAGAATGAGCCACAGGAGGAAAAAGTAATTTTCGAAATGAATTGTCCTTTTCATTTAAGATTACCTTCACCCAAAATGTGTGTTTTTTCTTTGTACAGGAGACAAAAATTTAATTTAGTATAAATTCAAATATTTCTTCGTAAAAAATAGAATTAGTATAGGTCTGTTTTAAGAGAAATAAAAAAAGGAACTATCTTTTTAAAAAATTCAAAATTTAATAAATCATTTAATTTTACGAAAGGATTTAGAAAATTTTACTAATGTTGATTTATAAAAAATTTATTACTAAGTGAATTTATTTCGAAGAATCAGATTGTAAGCTATTTTTTTAATTAACAGTATATGTACTTTGCTAGATTGTATAAAATATGAATAAAACTCTAAAAAATGCATAACTCTGACGTCATTTTGAGAATGGAAACAGCAGACGATTAAATTTCATTTTTCTTCTATTTGAAACTTTTAAACATTTTCATTTTTTACACTGCCGAATGGAGAGTAAAATGTAAAGAAATTTATTTGAAAACAGTACTGAAATTTGTTTGAAAAGTGAAATTTATTCAATTTTATTTATTTTTAGGGGCGTTCGTAATTATGTTAATACTTAGTACCTACAGTCGTCGTTCAGGCCGTCCACCAGTTCACCTGCTCTTCCATCTGTCTATCCGCCCCCACATAACAGAGCGAAATATTATCTCACTGAATCGTTTTAAAATTTATAATGTATATATTTTGCATAATTTTGTCAAGTCACTTACAATTTTATGAAAATTGACTGTATAATTTAATTAAGTGAAAATCAAACGTATTCCGTTACATTATAGCCAATAGACAAAAAAATTTCAAATGTATTTTAATGGTGTGAAGGACTCATTCACTTTTTATTCTATGGCGATAACAGTAAGTCGACAGACATCTGATTGAGGACAACAGTCTGGAGAACTATTTCACTCTTTTTCTTATAATGATACGATACGTCGACTGATATCTAAATGACGAATCTGGAGTACAGATTCCTCCCCCCCCCCCCATCTAAGCTATAACGATGACAGTAATAGGTCTGATATCTAAATTATTGAGATCAGAGACCAGATGTTGTGATATATCATATGTTAAATGGGTGAATTCGTTTTCAATATTCAACTGGAATGGCTCAGTTTCTGTATCATTACGACTTCAGATAATAGATCCCTATTTCGAATCCAGGGCCGTTTTTTTTGCACCTATTTATAAATTTCCAAATCTTGTGATTTAAAAATTAATAATTGTATCAAAAACTAATCTAGTATTATAGTAAAATATTCGTTAAACTGAAAAATTCGTTAAAGTGATATTCTTTGAAACGAGATGCTACTGTGCAATATTATAAATTTGTATTTTGAGAAATTTATATACACAACCGAAATATAAAAGTTTAAAAATAACATTACTTGTTCCAAGTAATAAACAAGAAAAATAGATTTCACAGGAGAAAGCAGCGATTCGCAAAATGAGACATTTGTTAGTTGAGGTAAGTTTTAGACTAAAATTTATGCTTCTGTTTCCTCAATAAATTTTATGTACTGAAAATTCTATTTATCTTTTTGAGTAAAAGAACACTTTTATGTTTTGTTCCTCTTTAAGTTTTATTTAGTAGAAATGATATTTATAGTCTAATTCGGTAGAGCAAATTTAGCAATGTGCTTCGCAAATAAAAAATAATATCAAAGAAAACCTGAATCAACCCCAGCACAAATTCTAACATTTTAAAACATGTTGCTAAGAAAATTTGTTTAAAAGAAACAAAGAGGAAAAGATTAACCGTTATCTTCTCTTATAATACGAAATAATCTTGCGTATGTATGTGCAAGTAAGTGTGTCTGCGCATGTAAATTTTATATTAAAAATTGCTCTAATGATTTTCAATTTAAATTATATTCCGCAATTTTCGAAAACGAGAAAACCATTAAAGTAGTTTCTATATTTTAGAAAATTTAACCAGTGTATCATTTTGTATCACTATTTGTCAGGATCGAATTTATTTTACATAAAAAACGGCGCAAACTATTTTTGAACAAATTTTGAATCTAATCGTTTTCGGTCACGAGAAGACTACTGAGCTATATCATATTTGTAGAAATTTTGATTAGTGAGTAATTTGTGTTCACTATGTGCCAAACTTACCTTACTTAAAAAAGTCAATGGTTTTTTATAAATAATGGAGTTTTTGATTATGTGATGACAATTGGTTTAAATAACATATTTGAAAAATTTAGATTTGTGGGTCGTTTTTGGGTTACTAGGATCCAAACTAATTTCATCTTAAAGCATTCTATATATTTTGACTATATTTTTCATCCTATGGATGCGGCTGCAAGAAGACTATTGCGATAGTTCTTATTATTGAGAAAAATTGATTAGTTTGAAAATGTGGGTCACTATCAGTGAAATCATGATAATTTTACCTTAAAAACAATTCTAATATTTTTTGACTAAATTTTCTTCTCTAACAATTTCACGTACTAGAAAACCATTTGGCCGAGTAACATATGTGAAAAATATTTATTAGGGGTGCATTTTGGATCACTAATGGGGCAACACAAGCTAATTTTTTGTTTAAAAAAAGGATTGAATAAATTTTGTATTCTAAAATTTTTGTTCACGAGAAGATTTTTGAGGTAGGTCACATGTTCAAGAAATTTAGATTTGTAATTATTGTAATTAGATTTGTAATTATTTGTAATTATTATATATTTTTTAATTATTAGCTGAAAAATATGAATCACAAACTGTAACTTTTTTCGTATAAAAAATTATAAACTTCAATTGTATACATTTAGAATAACAACTTATAGAAAGAGAGCCGGCAGCAGAAACAATCACCTCTTGGAGTTCACGGATAAAATTCTAGGATCAGATAAATCTCGTTTGACATAATGAAACGCAATCGATCTGTAAAGTCATATATTTGCGGAAAATAACTAAAAATGCGATATTACTGGATGACTCGTCGGTTTTTCCATTGTATTTTCCTGCAATCAAATGTATTTATTAGGGAAGACTGGGAGCAGAAAAACATAATGGTAAACCTACGAGTCAATCGTTACAATAGGGTTTTTAAGAGTTTGCCACCAAGACATATCTTGACAGACTAATTGAGTTTTAATATAGGAATTGAAATTTAACCAATCCAAGAATGATCGGGAGGAATGTTTTTCTTTTGGGCTGCAGTCTTAAGGTTTTTTAGTCTTCCATATACTGTTTAATTTATGCTAAAAATCTATACATTCTACATGAATTTAACGTTATGTATTCCAAACTATAAACATTTAAAATTCGTCAAATGATTTCCTGTTTGTTATACGAATATGATGCTAAAATAAATATTTAGTATTGGCAAATTAATTTTATTTTGTATAACTTTCATACATATTTGTAAGAAAAAATAAAGTACACAATTATTTAGAGCAATTTTCACAATCATGAAGCAACGGAACACATTTTTCACAGTACATATCAAAACAATTTTAAATTATTGTTAATTCTAAAGAAAAAGCCAAAAATGTATGTATTACAGATTTCTGATATCGTTAACATTGCTGAAAAAAAAATGGTTTTAAGAAGTACAAATTCAAAACTTCGTCAACTAACAAGATATCAACATCACTTAAATTTATTATAAATATTTTTATTCTACTCTACAAAAGTTTTACTATATCGTTCTTGATGGGACCAACTGTTACTGTAAACAAAATAAAAAAATAAATAAACGATCTCAAAATAATGTGAGTGAGGAAGGAAAAAATTAATAACTTCATGTATGTACACGATATCGAATCCATATAAATTAAATATAAATCTATAAATTTATAATGTATAAATTTATTATAAATATATTATCTACATCTGTTATATTGGGAAGTTTTTGTGGTCAATCTCTAATATTGATTTAATATCTATTGTTGAAAATATTACTCAACTTTGAAATTTATCACAATCTGTAGGCTGAGTTGGTAATAATAACGATTATTATTTTAATATTTAAAATAATAACCGTTAATGAGCTGCAATTTATTATAATTTATTCTTCAATTTTATCTAATTATCGTTCTAAGAAATACACTCTCTTTATATTTATTGCTATAACCAAATAAACTACAAAAATGTGTATACTATATGTATTAATTCCTTTACAGAGGGACACTGAAAAGTTTTAGAATATCCTCAAGAGCTGTATGAAAATTGTATAAGTGTTTTGTTTAGAAAATTGAAAATATAGCTTTTGTAAGATATAAAATATGTGCATATTTAGGATAAAAAATATTAAGTATCTGTAACATTTTATGACCAATTACATTAATGATGTATTTTATGCTTCATTATAAAGTAATATCTTTCAATGATTCTGGGTACATCTAAGTTATAGATAGTTTCAAACCAAAATCTAGAAATTTTCAAAATCGCGAAGCAAAATATTCTTTAAAATTGATTGAGGCAGAAATTTTTGTCTATTTATTACTTGGGTGCGTTCCATTATTGAAGAATGGATCACAGCGACTTAATTTCCAGATTTCTAATTTATCTAAAATTATGCGTTTTATAAAACGAGATTTTAGACTTTACATTCAGGATTTATAATTACATAGCGCATTGTTTTAAATTAAACTTTAAATTACCGCTTCTAAAGAATTAACATTTGAAATGTAATTTATTCAGAATGAGATTTACCTCAAATTTTCATTAAAATTCAGTAAGTTTAAAATATAGCTCATGTGGATTTTGGAGCAAACAGACTTCCAAACTTGTAAATGAATATCTTAACTTTTGTGAAATGGTGGCATGCATGAATTTAAAAATGTCATTATAAAAAACCTAAATAATATCTGAAATTTACAGCAAAAAAATGCATTTTTAATTAATTTCGAGTCAATATTTTTTAAATCTCATTCCTTCAAATAAATAGTTTGTAAATTTTAGAAAGAAAAAACATTCATTTGGCTAGAAAAAAAATGACTTGCACATTGAATTATCATATAAAACGATGATATTTGTAGCATCAATAGTACAAGGAAGATTTAATAATATGTTTCGACTCAACCATTAATTTGTTATTCGAAAAAATTATGTAAATGTTTAAAATTATCATAATTTTATTGCATATAAAATTTCATGCATTAATTAATGTAAAATATTCATATCACGAATACGATATCTTAAATTTAATTTTCCCTTATAGATACAATTTTTTTACAAAACGTCTTTCTTTCTATAATAAAATATAACTTAACCTTCATTAACTGATGTTGTGCTAGTATCAGTACTATTATTCTTAAACAAAAAAAAATGTGTGGTAAGAAATTGCTGTTTGACTGTACATCTCAACAGGGCAATGAGATTGTCCACCAACGACAATAAGATTTCTAATAGTGTAAAAGATGTGCGAGTTATGTCCAAAGAAATGTCTGAAGTTTCTACATAATTGAGAGAAACAGTTTGAGGTCAGGAAAAAAGAAAGAAAGGAGAAAAAAGTTGAAGAAGAAAGAGAAAAAAAATCTGATTATAGTTATGTTTAGTATTATTATTATTATTAAATAAAAAAAAGAATGTTTTATTTAAGAGTTTGTAAGATATTTCGTTATATGTTCATGATACGTCCTCAATTTCGATAAAAGGTTAAGGTACTTACGTATTAACGCCACCGCAGTAGAAGTTGCGCAAATGTGCCAATAAAGACATGGTTCGTACGGATCCTGGAATTTCATGACCAAGAAATTCTTCTGTACCGGTATTTTCTTATAGAAAATCTCTAATTAACTAAGACGACTTTTCGCGTTTTTGAAGTATATTTATTTTTCTATAAAGAAATGCTGGTATTCCGCATGAGAAATAGCGGTACCCGTACGAACTATGAAAGAACAATCTAGTTGTTTGTGATTTTTAGTGCTTTTTTGCTCATTTCAACGCCATTTTTGTGATTTAGAGCTTTTTAGTTTATTTATTAAAGCCATTTTTTTGTGCGCATGCGAACAAAAAAAATCTTTATAGGCGCATTAGTACAACTTCTGACGCGGTGGCGTTAGGACTTAAGTACAGAGAGCTAAAAAAGCGCTAAAAAGTATTAAAAAGGCAGTAAAGCACTAAAAAGCACAAAAAATGGCTTCAAAAATCAGCAAAAAAAGGAACAAGGAATCCAATAGATAACTTTGTGAGTGTGCGAACAACGCAGATTGATCTATATTGGCGTATAAGCACAACTTCTGCTGCGGTGGTGTTAAAAAGTAACTTCCAAGGTGAATATTGGTAAAAAACTTTCCTTGGTTAAAGAAAAATGACTGACATAAGAAATTTCGCGGTAGTTGTCAGCGTTCTTTTTTTTATTTTTCTTCAAAAATATGTTAGTACTAGATAAACAGAGTAAAGTACTAGATAAACATGCCTCTGTTAAGCTTTTTCTCAGAGATTTTCTGCAGCTTCCATTATGATAAATATTTTCCCCTACTAAAAAAATCCTCAGACCCACTATGTTAAATAATTTTTAACAAACAATTAGTTAAAAAATTTTGGAAAATTTCAATTATTTTAATATGCATGTTGTTTCTAAGTACTAAATGGTCTTGCATAATATTAACACATATTTTTTAAGTATTCAAGAGTATATGAGGAACCCAGAAGCCAAGGGGTATAAGTGGCAAAATTGAAAAAAATGAGTTAAGTGTGCAGGCTATCTGGAAATAAGTCTATTTATTTGTAGGTAAAGAGTTGTGAGTGATTATTTAATTATGCACTGAGTTTTAGGATCTTTCCCGAAACCGTGAAACGCGTGGAGGCGAAGGGGTATAAGTGCAGGTGTATTCATTAACGTCTATATAGCTGAAGCGCGACCAAAGACATGCAAGGTTAGTTCATAACTCTAAAAACTCCCCAGGAATTTGATCATTTTTAAGCGTCGATTGGTACAGAAACACGATCATATGCCAATTTGTACCAATCACAGTTTAAAATTATTTACACAGTGTGACGTTTTAAACCTTATAAACTGGAGTTGTAAATCTTTTTTAAAAATGTTTTTCGTCAGTTTTTTTACCTGTTTAGAATTTGCTTTTTAATGCATTAAATAGTACAATAAATAAATGCAAACTGTTAACAAGTAAGAAAAATTAAACATAAAACATAGATTCTGAAACGCTTTCCAAGTTTTCCTGAATCTTTTAAACAATTTCGCAATTTCAGGTAATAAAGTGTTACTGTCCACAGAAAAGTATGTATTTTTATACCTTTGAAAAGCTCTGTGTTTGATCTGTCGGTTATACATATACTGAATAATAGAAAAAACTAATTTAGGAAGAAAATGCGTAACAGCTTGAAATTTCTATTTCAGCATTTTGTACTAATAGATGGAAACATACTTGTATACTTTTGTTCATATTGGAGTTTACCTAAAGCCTGTATTATACGCCAGTATTTAGCTAAAATTTAGTTCCAAGTAAAACATTGTTAAGACTACTGAAATAATATTTCAAGAAATTATCATGCATAGATGACCATGTATTAAATTCTGTGTGTTGCTCTGTATATCATTTTATCTGTATTCTACAAACATTTCTGAGTAAACTGCATGAAATTCATCATAAAAATACATAACTTATTTAAAAACAATCTTTAAGTAAATTATACTCATATTCTGTAACCTTTATCAGATCTCTTGTGTAGCCCTGTATATCAAATATAGCAATTATAAATAGCATGTAATATGTATAAAATTAGTGAAACTTAAAAGAACATATCATAATTAAGAAGGCATTTCATTCATCCATCAACCATATCGATAATGTATAAAATGATTTGGATAGAATATACTATTTCAAATCTTTTATGTGTCCCTGTAAATGCTGTGAACTTCATGTTATACGCGATATAACTTATATTAAATCTCATGGACTTATATCAATTTTATTATACATAAATAGTTTAATCTAATTAAAGTATGTTGCAAACAATTTTCACTTTCCCATCACGTAATTGAATTATTTTGTGTGGCCCTGTAAATGAATATTACCTTTGCTATTCACCACATATTTTACAGAATGTATATTTTAATGAACTTCCTAGATGAATATAAATCTTAATATATTTGACAGGGTGTAACACATTTAAAATTCATTTGAAACGATTTTTTCTCCATAGTCCGTAATGAAACGAAAAGCTTTTGACTGATCCTGTAAATAAATTAATCATGCTATAAACTTTATTTGAAATAGGGTTCGTGATAGGATAACCGTAAATAATTTCCAAAAAATTCAGAGCATATCGAGTATATTTACAAGATTTAGAGCGCGGAGAGGCGGCGGGATGGCCAGACAGACACACAAACAGACAGACAAACTGAAAATATATTCACTTTTTTAAACTTAACGAAACTTATAATAAAATTTTAAATCATATGTTAGAATAACGTTTGTTGTTTCATTCATGTGTATCAACATTGATCTTCAATTTTTTCGTATCTTCATTTTTTTATTTCATAATTTTTCCTTTTTAGAACTTTTATTAAAACAAAGTTTTGTCCATT
This sequence comes from Maratus speculifer, assembly GCA_964019185.1. Lineage (NCBI taxonomy): Eukaryota > Metazoa > Arthropoda > Arachnida > Araneae > Salticidae > Maratus > Maratus speculifer. Next base: position 171,519,115 of record OZ025291.1, read on the forward strand.
AATTTATTTATATCAACATTGTTCTTAATTTTTTATTAATTTATCTTTTTATTTTTTTATTTCTTCTATTAATTCGGCACTTGTACCCTTTGGCTTCCAAGCAGTCTTCATTACTGCTTGGGGGCCGAAGGGTGCAAGTGCCGAATGCTCATAAATATTGCTTAGTTATACATTTAAAACAAAATTTAATCGGCTGTTTTTCTAAGCTGCTATTGAAATAAGAGTTCAAAGAACATTAAGAAATAAGCAAAAGATTCCTATCTCAATTCATTCAATTACAATTGATGCTTAACTTTGAACTCAATTTACTCGAAATCATACTTATATCACTTGTACCCCTTGGCTTCTGAGGTCCTCATATATAATTTTAGTTAAACGAAATTGTATATCAAAGTATCTGCAGATATCACCTTCTTTCTTTTTAAATCCACCACGTATAAATAAAATACTGGTTGCAATTTTTAGGTTAGTAATAACATAATTATGTCTTTAATCTCACATAAACTAGTTTATTTCATAATGTTCATATAAATTCAGGAATTTTCAGGTTAGGTAAATTCTTATGAACCAATATTTTTGTATAAAAAATCTGTAAATGTAGGGTGAAAATTCGTGTATTTGAACTTTATTTATTTTCCTATTAAAAAAATACTGATATCTCATCTGGAAAATAATGGTATCCATACAAAATCTTTTTCCACAATCGATATAAGTAAAATTCTTATAATTAAAATTTATTTCCATACAATGAGTTAAAAGTTTTATATTCTAGTTTAAAAGAAACAGAGAAAATGAATATAATTTATTAAAAGAATTTTTATATCGATATTCCCTATTTAATCCCTCTTTTCTTCACAAAATTTATGATATTATTTTTTTTTTTTGTATTTAAAACCTCAAATCAATATTTTATGGTTGATAAAAAATATTATTAGATATATGAAATTTCTTGTTTTTTCTTATCTATATCTTTATCACAATCTAAAAATTACATTTCTAAAATCATTCTTTTATTAAACATTGAACGATGTATCCGACAAAAAAGAGCATTGGGAAACCATTAGTTTTATTTTATTGTAATTTTTAGTATTTAAAAAAAAACATTTTAATATTTTTTCGCTGAAATAACTTCAGTATAAATGATCAACTAAAAAACAAACTGCATCGCAATTAAATTTTAACATTCATTATAAAAGTATTTCTTAAAGTATTTTTTCTTTTCATTTATAGATATTTTTTACAACATAAATGTTTTAATAATATGTGTTATTCTATGACAATTTTCAAGTTCTTATGCAAAATATTCCGTTCATAGTACATTTTTTGTCGTGTCAGAAGTTGTAACAAGTAGATAATTGTAAGCCAAGAGAAGAAAATGAGGTGCTTTCTTACTGTTACTAGTTTTGTAGATATTCACACGTTTGTTGTGCAATAGACGTACTACTACCATAAAAAAATTTTTAATACTAAATTACTATGTTAATATACATTAAATTCAGTAATTTGGAAATAATTTGACTCCACTGTAAATATAGAGCAATCGCCATAACAACGTTGAAAAAAAATGGATTCTCAAAATTAAGTAAAAAGAACTCAATTTTAAGTACTTCACATATTCAAAATAGCTCCGATCCAAATGTACTCAAAACTGAGAAACATTTCCACTCATTTTTGATAACATGGTTGTAACATGGTTGCAATAAAAACCGTTATGGACTATACACTGAACTTATAAATCAAATTAAAAGTATACTGGCTTTTATTTATTGTTCAAAATTATTAACAATAATTTTTTTATTTTTTATTAAGAAAAATATAAAAACTAGTCGTTGGGGGCCACCGTAATACTTACCCATCATGGAAACAAAACGTGTGTAAACTATTTATAAAATGCATTGCAATTCCAAAATTAAATATATATAAACGTATATATAAGAATTTTTAACTCATAATCATGCTCTATTAATGAATTGATGATGAAACAATTTTGACAAATTGTATAAAACGCCAAACTATTCAAGTAGCACTGAATTACATAAAAGAAACATCCTTGTAACTCCAAAAATAATAATCATATTAACTAACGGTTTATTGCATTGAATTAAGTGTCTCATTTCCAATTAAAATGTATCTTTGAATTGAAATTTCAGTAAAATACAGGGTCATGAAAAATAAAAAAAATGTGGAAAACAGGATTAGAAATATCTCAACAACTAATAATACGATCGACTTCGTTTTATATGCAAAATTTGTGCTATTTTATTCTCTTTTACGTCCACTTCTTAAAATAAAAAAATTCGAAAATTTTTATATACCTTTCATCAGAACGAATTTTTCGAGAGTCCGAAAAAAATAGTTCCGGATAAACGAGGTTACTGATATTCAATAGGCTTCGTCCCATTCTTACATACTAAGCACATACAAAATTTCAAGTCTCTATCTCAGTTTGTTCGGATGATAGAGTGGTTACAGACAGACAGACAGACAGACAGACAGACACACAGACACACAGATGGACGGACGGCAAAAATTTTTTTTCTAAAAATATGTTTTTCGGAATCTCCAGTGTCCGAAACGTGTAAATCTGTCAAAAATTTTTTTTCGATTTTCAAAACGATTGCAAGACTTACCCTATACTACGTATGATGGGTAAGTAATTATTAGCAAATCGAATATTTTTTATGACAAGAACAATATTTCCAGGCACTATTAAATTATTTTAATATATTGAGCATAATTTAACATTTAAATTAATAAGCATTTTTATGCCACCATGAATGAAATAAATCATTGCAGGGTATAAAATTATCGTTTGTTTGGATTTGATAACGTATGATGTTTCAAAATTGGTAGAGCATTGTGACTCTTTTTGATCCAAACATACTCAATTCAATATGAGAACATCGATTTACGCATTTTTGAGAACGTCATTATTTTCAGTGAATGTAAAATCCGTGCATAACAAAAAATATCTGGCGGTTCGAAACTGGCAGACATTTCACTATATTTAAATTGGCAAAACAGATTATGCGCATGATAAAAGAAACATAAATTTTACTGCTTGAATAAAAATTTTGGGGCCTATTTATGCTTCAGATTGTAATAATTCCGTGAAATCAAATAAAATTGCTATTATATTTTTTATTATGCTGTTATGTCACTTTTATGTTTTTAATACAAAATTGTATTTAGCTGAAGCGAAATATAGAAAATTTGAACTTTATGATCATATATTATTTATTTATTTATTTATTTATTTTGAATAATAAATTTTGAAATGTTAGGCGCAGAAGACTAATATGAAACACATGGTTGACGTTATTATTGCACTAAAATCTATAAAAGACAAACAATCAATTACCCTATTTCGAATCCAGGGTTTATTTATGAATATTGTTGCAGCTATATTATTTTTGTTATCGAACTAATAATAAAAAAAGGTTGAAAAGCGGGGAAAAAATTAAAGATTAGCTTTTGTACATAAAATTTGATAATACATGGAAGGTCAAAAAGTACATTTTTTGTAAATGTCTTAGGATTTATTTTTCTTGCTTGAGGTTTTTCCATTCCAAGTACATTGAAAGATATACACTATTATATGCCTTTCAATATAGTGAAAGGAATATATATATATTTTATTACTAGTTGACTATACAAATGGTATCTTCAAGCGTAGCAAAATTATTTATATTTATATTTTTGTTCATTTCTTATATTTTTGTTGCAAGCCATTTTTATATAAATCTCAGCTAAAACAGCGTAATAAAAATCAAATTGATATTTCGTTTAGTTTTACTATCTATTAGGCTCCGTTCAAACTAATTTCTTTCTTATTAACATTTCTTATGTACTAAAAAATTGTAAATACGTACATCTTATAGAATATAGCATATAGAGGTGGTTAATGAGAAATACAATAAATTTTAATTTTAATACACATAAACCACACTACTTTTGACCATAAATGTATAAATGAAAGCTCTAAAATAGTTTTCGAAGATTAAATATATAAATAATACCAATTCATGGAACATTATACATATTACGTTTATACGCGTTCCTACTTAACACGCAATCTTAATTACCTTGAAACGTGTTTTAAAACCCTTTACATGGCGGCAAGATCTAAAATGTCCCACATAATTTTAATCAACATTAGCATCACATAATTATGTTATGTTAAATATAACTTAATATAACATAATTTTTTGCTGTTTAAAATATGTATATACATATCCATTAAAAATTTGCCTCATTTTTCTTTTAAATTTTCTCAGAAATGTTTATTTTCCAAAACTTTCATAGGTGGAAGGAATATCAATTTGAAATCGATGTAAAAGTTTTGATGAGTTGATGAAATGAAAAAGTTTTCTCATTTTCAAAACAATTGCGTAAGAAGAAACAAAATCCGGAAGATTACTGAAAAAGGTCATTTTTAGATAGCAATCAAGATCATCCAAGACTATTAAATTCCCGAATGAAACATATGCGGTGCAATAATTCAGGATTTCAAAAACAGTAAATTTTAGAATGAATTGGTTGGGTAAAAAATAGTAAACATTATCAAATAAATAATTCTCTACTTAAAATAAAAACAAAAACAAATGTGAGATAATATTTAGAGAAATATGTATAAAGACAAAAGAATACAACAATCTGTGTTAAATAAAGGTTTATTTTAAATTTTAAAAAGTGCGTTTCGGTGTTTTGTTCAGCATTGACGATGCCTCACAATATTGTATTAACGATTGTTTTCGAGAACTTTTGAATGATATGTTACCCAAATAATTGCTCTTCTATTTGTAAAATCTCAAACCCTTACAGAGTTATCAACTAAGTAGACTAGTATTGAAATATTACATGTAAGATTCCGCATTTTCCATATTATTAAGTAGAAAGGGCCATGTATCCAATCACCCAGGCTATAGAAGATAGTAGAGACGGAACTAATGTCCCTTCGCTAATCTTAGTAAAACAGTTGTTTTCAATTCGTACGATGATTATTCGAATCTTTTTAGCTCCCTCTGTGCGCAATATTTGCTTACATATTCAAACGGTATGCAATAATATTATGAAATGTTTATTTTTCGTTTTAGAAATTTTGTCATACATAGCAACGGAAATGAAAAATTATGTAACAGATAAAATAATAAAAAAGTTATTTTACAGGACAAAATAATAATAATAATTGCAAAAAATAATTATTAAATATTTGGAAATACATTTTAGTACAAATGTCAAATTATCATTGTTATAAAGTACACATTGATGTAAAATTCTGGAAAAAGTACGTACTTCTTCCAAGATAAAAATATAGCATCTCTAGATCAAAGCCATTATTTGGTCAGTATTCCATTAATTCGAAATACTTCTAAATACAACGTTAATATTGCCTAAATATTGGCAACAGACGCAGTCAAATTTCTTATAATCCCTGTAAATATTTTTAACCATGATTTAGACTGTTTCCATCATAAAATTTATTCCCAGTATTAAAGCGGCTCTATGTTGTTTACGAATATTAATAAGATACAAACATCCAATTTTAGGGAAATATTTCTGAATAGTAATACGCAATATAATACAATATTGGTTGAAAATGTTGACTAAATAAGATTTAAATCTAAAAATTTAAATAATAGGATAGTAGCCACTGCCAATATTGAACAAATTAGTTTTGCCAATATTAAACTCATGCATCAACATGTAGCGAATTGATTGCCAATATAGGCGAACATTGGTTGTCTGCAGCTTATGTAACCAAATGTTGGTGAATACTGAGAAAAAACGACTTTCGTTAGTAATGTAAATTATTTAAAACTTTAAATGTCATAAATAAATAACCTATGAAACTGGATGTATAAATTATAAATATTTGTGTCGGACATATGAATTGTATCCAACAAAAACAGATAGGCTTATAAAGAATACAACATTATCGTTCGAATCATTTTTTAGTTAATTGTAACAACTTATAGATATTTTTTAAGTGAAATCTATAGCAAGATATTATTAATAATAGGAATAATAATAAAAAAAAATAGCAGAAAATTTATAAAAAGATAAAAATTAAATCAAACGAAACGTTAAATTTTTAGCAGCAACTTATTCTGAAGAACATAAAAAAGGTTATCTAACATTAGCCTTATACAATTTACATTTCCATTGTTTAATCGAATGTTAAACATTGTATTATGCATACTTATACTATGTGTTGCAAAATATATCAATTCTAAAATTCTTTTTTGAGACAAACAGAGATGGATTCAAATATCAGTTAAAAATAAATAAAGAGGTAAAAAATAAAAAGTTCTTCAATTTTCAATATATGTTGCCAAAGAAAAGAAACAAAACACATTATCGTCCGAAACATTTCCTAGTTATTTGTAAGAACGTATAGACAAGTTAATATTTGATATATATTGTTTTTATTTAAAAAGACGAAGATCTACAGTTAAAAAGTTACTAAAAATCTATATCTTTTAATTAAAAAATAACTGAAGATCTAGTCTTTTCATCAATGAGCCTTTTTCTTAAAAAAAGTGTAGATAAAGATATACTCTTTTTGTTTTTGTAAAAATAGATTGTAAAATTTATTCATTTGTTTAAAGAAACATATTAAGATATTAAGTATTAATAATAATTATATTTTATATCTAATAATAACATCTTATAGACAATGTTTAAAAATGAACACTATAGCAAAATAGTAACAATAATAATTAAAAGATAAAAAAATAAAATTGAAATAAAAACAAAACGTTAAATATTTCAGCAGCAACCCTGGAGAACAGCAAAAAGATTACTTACCATCTATCCCAATCCAACTTGCGTTTTAATCGTTAAATCAAATTGTAAACATATTCTGCATATTATGCATGTGTTTCGAAATATACCATTATTAAAATTCTTTTTCTTTCAGAGAAACAGAGATAGATGCAAATATCATTTTGAAATCAATAAAGAGGAGATAAGAAAAAAAATTCTTTCATTTTCAATGCATTTTGCCAGAGAAAAAATAAAACGGAAATCTTAGAGATTGCAGCAAAGTGTCATATATATATATATATATATATATATATGGGGTGCAATAATTTAGAATTTGAAAATCATAAAATTAAAAAAAAACTTCTTTCAAAGGCATTGGACGTACGGTGGGAAAATTATAGTTGGAAATATTTTTTCTGGATGTTTTATTGGTGTAATCAAGATACGTCGATGTTAAATCTGGAGTGAAACGAAAGAACAATAAACGCGTACATAAGTAGCAAATTAAACATTAAAAAATCAAGGTTTTTCATTTTTTTTTCTAAATAAAACGATTCGAAAAAATGTATCTTAGATTATTTTCCTTGAAGGAACAAATTTTGAAAATCACAATTTATAAAAATAATATATGTAGCTGCATAAAGGCGCTTTTTTAGAATACTCATGATTGAAATACAAAATTGTAAATGTTAGCAAGATAAAAAACTATCCTCTTATTAGTTATGCTATGTTAAAAAATAAAGTAAAATTTTTAAAAATATATACATTTTTATATTGTGGATAGCAATGTAAATAATCCAAAGTCTTTAAACTGTACAGCAAAATAAATGCGAAAAAGCTTCTTTAAGTGATGTGAAATATATATGGATACAAAACTATAAGTTATATGTTTATATATATATACATTCATACATAAATTTTCGAGACAAATATTTTCTATTAACGAAAATGAATCACAGACATTGTTAAAAGCAATATTTGATTCTATTTTTGAAAGGTAAGTAAGTGTAAATTGTATGACACCATGGCCGCACATTGTCATGCTATGTCAAAAATAAGATAAAATGAAAATAAATTAATAAGAATGACTCTATTTTCTAAGTACATATTAAAAATTAAATAATAATTGTTAAAATAAAAAAATACATATACACAGTATAATAGATATAATAATACTTTTATTCGAATGGCATTTATAAATCGAATATAATGACATCATAGTGACAAAATGATTAGACAAAATTATAAGATAAAATTATGAAAACGGACGAGTAATCTAATGTGTCAAAATTAGGAGGACAAAATAAAGCATATCCATCATAAGATATATGTGAAGGTTATTTTTTATATGCATAAGTATTTTCGTTAATCTAAAAAGGAAACTATGTTAAGTTTATTCCAAATTAACGTATACTTCAATGCTCAGCAAAATATAATTTATTTGCGATAGTTTCAATATACCTGTAATATACCTACAGATGCTTTTTTAAAATACATGTTTATTATGTTGTTTTCAATAATGATTAGAGATGGGTTAAAATAAAACTTGAAGTATATATAAGAGTTGAAATTTCCATTCCCATTTGAAATTTGAGTTTATTTCCATTTTCTAGACAACAGTAAATATAAAATGAATTATAAGTTATTATAGGACACCGAAACGTATTCAGTTACCAATCGAGGTAAATAGAAACCAGTAAATCCACTGGGGAAAATATATGATGACGCAATTTCAGATATTACAGTATAACGTTTCAATAGAAACTTCCCTCACAGACAGGAAAGATCTGAAAAATGGGACGTTTATTTGAAAAACATTTTTCATCGATAAAATATCTCAAAATAAATGAAATAGCATGGAGAGTATCCATAATAACCAGAGAGCGCAAACAATTTGTTAAATAACTTTACAATAATTAAAATCTGCGAATGAAGATTCAAGATATATCTTGTTGGAAGTAATAGATGACTGTATAATTGCATTGTGGATCATCATATTGTTTTTGTTATACTAAAGGTTAAATTTTAAAATCGTGCTTTGGATGTATTTTTGATCCAAAGAAATCACATTTAAATGCCTGCCCGAGGGCTGCAAAATCGCAGAAACATCATGTGGTTCCAAACATATTGATACAATAATGATCTTTTAAATTCAATAAATGGAGCTTTGTATACTTTGTATGATTAAATCTGCAAGCATAAATCTTCGTACTTTAAAAACAACTTGATCATATAAAAATTTACCAAACAACGCAATTATTATTATTATTATTGTTGTTGTTGTTAAATTTTAAAACATTTATAGGCAGATGTAATATGAAATTACGAACATCACATATCGTAAATTAACTTAAGAATAAAATCACACACAATATTTGACCTGTTAAAACAAAGGAATTTATCCAAACTAGTAAACCATTGATTTCCAGAGTCGTTATAGAATTTTATATAAAAAATTTCAGAAGAGGATGAATAATTGTAAAATTATTATTTTTTTTATTTTAAACAGCTATTGTAAGTATCTTTAAATATTTAAAACTTTCTTTAATTATAAAACACACAAAATGGACAGAAGTGATGAAGTAATTATTTTTCTTAATTCTAAAATAAAAAAAGAAAAGAAAATGGAGTCATGCTATTAAATGAATAGCATCATTTTTTCAGCTTCTTATAATAACAAATTGAGAGCAATATATATTAATATGAACCATTAAATTCTCTAAAGAAAATGTAGTGAGAACTGGGGCATATTGATACACCACCTGTACTGCTCACAGAGTTATTATAGGAAGTTTCACAACAGCTCTAAAAGGTAAAGCTAGTGTACACAACTACGTACACAATGTCTTTGCATAATTCAGTAGTTTGTTGAAATGGGACGGATGATTTATTGTTTTTGTAAGTCAAAAGTAAATTTGAGTTGTACAGGCGAAATGGTATTATAGAACTGTTCCAGCATTGTCAACCGAAAAGAATACTCTCCCTGGCAAGTAACGCTACTCTTTATCACTTCCTCATTTTTTATTGTTAGGTAAATTATAAAGTGTTGGATTTGAGACTTATTGTATTCAAAATGGCGTATGGGGCACATTGGTACAACATAAATCCTTTTCTAGTTCATTTTTTCATTAACTTTTATTATTTTTTTTTACCATACTCTTCATCCAACCATTTTTCGCCAAAAATTTCTAATATTAATTTGTATTAAATTGAAATAGCTCTAATTTCTATATTAGAACATTTTATAGTATTTTTGCTAACAGAAGACGTACAATTTTATCCAACATCTAATACTAGTCGAACTAACAAAAGAAAAAGACGGCAGCCTTGCAAATTTTGAATATCGATATATGTCGATTTTCCAGAGAAAAAAATCCCTGTCGGCTTGGCCTATAGGCGGAGGTAGATTTCGAAGTGTGCTTATTTAAACAACAAAAAATAAAATTTGATTACAGATTAGCCCAGTTTAACAACTATTAAATCTTGAGAAACACCACACTAGATTTTATTTCTGGAAAAAGACACTAGATTGAGCACCAAATATTTGATACTGACAAAACGAGACCAATATTGACTTTAATTAATTATTATTTCTCATTATAACTCATTTGTATTTGTAAATTCCTAATATGTTTTCATATATATATTTAGTATTTAATCATTTGTTTTATTCATCTTTTAGATATGCTATTTGTTATACTGAAGATTGTTGACTGCGAACTAGTTTGGAAAAATGTTAAGATTCGAAAGTATGTTTACAAAATCTCAATTCTAATGATTCTATTAAAATCTCTAAAATTTCAAGTAATCTTCTTTATTCATGTGAAAATCTCATCATTATAAGCTATATAATCGTGAAGCAAAAATATAAAATAGTTAATTCAAGAAATCAATACTTCATAAAATCGAAGACTGTCACTGAAGTAACGAAAAGAATACGGGTGAATGCCGTCAACGACTAATGTTCCACAGGTAAAATCTCTCTTCTGATTAAGATATATAAAATCTCTGTTAATTCATTATAAATTCCAACAACAACTTTATTTGACAGCTTTTGAAAATTTTTAGTTTCATTTTTTTAAGAACTGGTTTTATTAGAATCACCTTAAATTAAATTCGGCTCAAATGCCCATTTTGACAACATATTTTGAAATATATTTTGACTTTATTTAAAAATCGCCCAATACGGTACATTATATAGTTCCTAAATAACAAAAAAACTGTCAATCGAATGTGTTTGAGAGCAAAATTGAATTTATAAATGAGTCATAAAATAATCAATTTGTTATTTGAATACATCTTCAATTCATTAATCATGATCGCTTCGGGAAATTTTGTGCGAAGTGCCCACTTTGACGGGATTTAAAAAAATATATCCAGCCTTTATCAAAAAACTGACCAATACGGCACATTATACATCTCCTAAATAAGAGAACCTGTCAATTGGATGGATTTGAGAGCATAACCGAATTTAAAAATGAGTCATAAAAAACGCAATTTGTTATTTGAATATCTCAATTTCTCACTCACGATCGCTTCGGAAAATTCTGTTCAAAATACCCTTTTTGGCAGCCTTTTTTGAAATATATTCTATATTTATCAAAAAACTAACCAATGCGTCACTTATATAGTTCCTAAATAAGAAGACCTGCAAATTGGATTCGTTTGATAGCAAAAATGGATTTAAAAATAAATCAGAAAAAATCCAATTTGTTATTTGAATACTTCCTCAAATTTTCAATCACGATCACTTCGGGAAATTCTGCACAAAATACCCTTTTTGGCAGCTTTTTTAAAAATATATTCTGTTTTTATTAAAAAACTGGGCAATGCGTCACATTATACAGTTCCTAAATAAGAAGATCTACCATTTGGATGCGTTTAAAATTAAAAATTATTTTAAAAATGAGTCAGAATATAAGCAGTTTTGATTTGAGCTCCATTTGCTTTATTTATTTTTGCTTTGCGAATTGGTCCTATGAAAAACTTGTCAGTCTAAAAGTTGTATATATTATTGTGAAGATGTAAAATAATTTTAATTATGTTTGATAGTTTAAGAATTGACGGAGTTATGGATTTTTCTCTTTTTTCATCTCCTCATTCTCCTATCAAAAACTTGTAAATACAAAAATTTTAGATAATGCTAAGAACATTTATACAAAATTAAGTTGGATTTTATATCCTGAGAATTGACGAAGTTATGAAATTTTTTCCCAAAAACTGTTTTTTTCGTCCCTTGAGCCCATTTCTAAATTCATCAAAAAACTGTCATGCATAAATTTTTGGCCCATTCTTAAGAAGAAATATAAATTTTTAACCGATTCGATATCTATTTTAATTAAGATATTATGGCGTTTTTTCGGTTTTCCCTAAAATCCTACCTAATTCTTCCGCGTTGGACCAATTTTGTCCATAAACGAACTTAGCCGAGATTTTATATCCCTTGATTTTATATATAAGGTTAGAACAGATTGGAGCAAAACTATAGAAGTTATCGTGTCCATGAGAAAGTGATATATGCATATAAACCTTTTTTACTAATGGTAGTTTTCGGGTCTAGAGGTCATGATCGGCGTAGATCTATAATTTTTTTCGGAAATTCCAACATAGGAGCGACCGCAATAGGTAGTGTTTCATAAGAAATCTACCTAAAAGTATTTTCGAGATGAGAAATGTTAAGAGAAACAAGCTGCAAAAGAGCATAGGATAATTATATTATAAACAGAATTTTTAATATAATTATACTCAATTTTCTGTTTATAAACCGATTTATAAACCGAAAACTTGGTAATTTTATCATCCTTCCTAAGAAAGAAGATAATGCTGGGGTTGAAGTACCAGATATGACAAAGTTATCGCACCCAACAATCAGACAAGGAACAGCCAGACCATTACGTCATTATTCATTTAATTTTGATTGCTTTAATATTACTTACAAATAAATTCTGGATGATTTGAATTTCTATAAATAAATATAGAATGGTTTGCAACTAATTTTCAATGAAAAATATGGATTGGTGTTATTTTGTCTTCATTTTTCCCAAACGTATCAAAGTTCCCCATGAGGTCTATTAATCTGCCCCGGCTATGGGGCATATTGATAAAAATTTCTTTTTTTATAAAATTACATGAAACATATTACATAAAACAACGATTGTACATTTTTATAACAGACTACACAAGTTTGTCTGATACCACATGGAAAAATAACTTGAAATTTCTACTTTCTGGACACCAAAAATTTCCTAGAAAAAAGCTGTACCAATGTTCCCCAGTTTCCCCTAACTATAGTATTTGATATACGACTGTGAATTTGATTGAGCAAAATTTCATACAAAGAAAAATTTAATAAAATGTATTCAAGGTAACAGGTATACTTTTAACTAAAACTTTGAATTTTCAACTACAATAATAAACTATCTGAATAATTTTAGTGTGTGTGTGTGTTGGGGGGTGAATTTTATGTAAAAATAATCAGTTTTTGCTCATGATTTTTTATCTATTTAATTGAATTAATCCATCCACAAATATTAAATTTCATCATTAGAACACAAAAGAACGATAAAAAATCTGTATCATATTTCAAAATTATTATAACGTTTTCTGTTCTCATATCCAAAAGGAATTAAATCCCAAATTCATCTCCTCTACTACTAAGTAAATGGCTGATACTTTTTTCTAAATATAGTAACATCAGAACAAATCTTGAAATTAATGTTCGATGAAACGTGTAAAAATACATAAAAAATCAGGATTAAAAAACATAAAAACATTATATTTGTTTTAACACAGCAGCAAATGTACGAAATCATCAAACATTAAATGAAAGGCAGTAAATTTGGTATGCCGGCAAATGTGGTTTTCTAAACAAAGATTTTAAATGCATATAAAGATTCAAGTTGGAATTTCATTCAGAAATATAATGTGGTTAAAAATATTTATGAAATAATATAAACGATACATAGATTAACTTACAAAGAAACTGGTGAAAACAAAAAATTCAACGAAAATTCAATTCAAAAACAAAAAATACAACGAATTACAATATTCTTCAAATTCAATCTCTTGAATATATTATCCTATATAATAAAACTTTAAAAAGAAAAATATATGCAGTGTGCTTTAAAATGATATTTTTTAGTTGAAATATTATTAATGAATGTCGAAAGGAAAATGCAATTGTACCCCGCATATAATGTATTTGTCGAAATTTTAAGTATTATACTGTTATCGTAAAGTAGCTTATAAATTCTACACGTAAGCTCAAGCAATTTATCAACCATAACTGTAATACGAACTTCTAGTAACTTTTACATTAAAAAAATAAAGTATGTCATATATACATATATATATAACCTCTTCAGACCTGAGGTAGGGGGAACTGGGGGACATTGATACAGCTTTTTTCAAAAAAAAAAAAAAAAAAAAAAAATGGTGTCTAGAAAGCAGAAATTTCAAGTTATTTTTCTATGTGATGTCAGCAAAACCTGTGTAGTGTTTTATAAAAATGTACAATCGTTCTTTTATATATTATTTTTGCATGTAATTAAAAAAAAGTAATTTGTATCAATGTGCCCCATTCCCGGGGCAGATTGATACACTTTGAAACGTCTGGGAAAAATCGAGACAAAATAACACCAATGCATTTTCACAGAAATATAGTTAGCAAACCATTTTATATATATTTATAGACATTAAAATCGCACACAATTTATTTGTAAGCGATATTAAAGCAACCAAAATCAAATATATAAGACCTGATGTTCTGGCTGTTCTTTGTCTCTTTGCTGGCTGTGGTACCTTTGTCATATCTGGCACTTTAACCGCAGAATTCTCTTCTTTCTTAGGAAAGGTGAAAGAATTACCAGGTTTTCTCTTTATAAATCGGTTTACAAACAGAAAATAAAGGATAATTATATTAAAAATTATGTTTAGAATATAATTATCACGTACTGTTCTGCAGCTTGTTTCTCTTACTTAACATTTCTCATGTCGATAATACTTTTTTTGATATAAATTTGAGATTTGCCAGGATGCCGTCCATTTCTTTTGTTAATTCTACTAGCACTAGATATTGTGTAAGTTTGTACGTCTTCTGTTTGCAAAAATACTGTAAAATGTTTTAATATAAAGAAATTAGAGTTATTTCACTTCAATAAAAACTAATAGTAGAACTTTTTGACGAAACATGGTTGAATTAAGGAGTGTATGGTAAAAATAAAAATAAAAGGTAATGAAAAAATGAACTAGAAAAGGATTTAGGTTGTATCAATGTGCCCCGACAAAGACTGTATCATTGTGCCCCATGCAGCCATTTTAAATAAAATGAATCGCAAATCCAACACATCATAATTTATCTAACAATAAAGAATGAGGAACTGATAAAGATTAGTGTTACTTGCCAGGGAGGGCATTCTTTTCGGTTGAAAATACTGGAACAGTTGTATAATACCATTTCAATTCAATTGTACAACTCAAATTTACTTTTGACCTAGAAAAACAATTAATCACCCATCCCATTTCATCGAACTATTGAATCATTGCAAAACTTTCTGTATGTTGCTAATTTCAGTAGTATCACCTTTTGGAGCTGTTGTGAAACTTCCTGTAATGACCCTGTGTGCTGTACAGGGGGTGTATCAATGTGCCCTAAGTATCAATGTACCCCAGTTCCCCCTACACGAATGTGTACCTCAATTCCTTTCCTCATAAAAATTAAACTGTTCGATTTTTTTGCATTTTTACTTTACTTCTATACATCTGAATGTTTTTTGCTTTAAAACAAAACAAAAAAAAATGTCAGCACTGATGAATATTACCTCATAAAATAAATGTTATTTTTATTCGAGTTTCGAAAATACCTTCAAGACATTGTGTGCCAAGAAAATAAGAATTATCCATGATTATTTAACTTAAATGTTTTACAATATAAAATTCCAGGATTTACTGATCCTTTACTTGTTTCAAGACCTTAATTTTTTTATTGCGCTAATTTATATCATTGATAGTTAAACTGATGTTTTAAGGGGATTAGTACTTTTATATTCATATTTATAAACCCAAACTACCTGTACCCTAATGCACTGATTTCATAAAAATGACACTTTCTGTCATCTATGGTGTCATGTCGATTATGTAACAGCAATAAGTATATATTTGTAGAGTTATTTTATGCTCAGGTCTGAAGAGGTTAAAGGTCCATAGAAAACAAAACATTCCGTGTCAAAACCGGTACATTCACAATGTGAAAACTTGCTGCAATAAATCTGAATTATTACTGAAAATATTTATTACAATTCGACGATTAGCGTTTATATTATTATTATTATTATTATTATTATTATTATTATTATTATTATTATTATTATTATTATTATTATTGCCAAAATATTTTACTTCTGTTTAATACAATGCAAAATAAACGAAATATAAAATTAAACTATTATATTTCCGAAACCAATTATTTGTATAAGGATACACACTGACCATTGGAAATCCTGTTTATAAAAATTACCAGCATCTTCGCTATGAGAACGTGTAAATAAACACATAGAAAACATGATACCTGCCCATGGAAGCATACCTAAAAAGCAAATTCTATATAAAGCCAATAAACATTTCCGGGTTAAATTTATTTACGAATACATCATTGTGAAGATAGATTTATCGGGACATCAATCATGTAATTAGACATGTATTTTAAGAATTTTATCTAAAATTTTAATATACACATTTACATTTATATCGAAGACTTAACAGAAAAAAAAATAAACTTTTTAAGCCTAATATAATTCGAAACATTAATTAATCAATATAAGTATCAATAAACAATTTAAAAATGTTCTTTTAAAGTATTATATACATAATAACTTTCGAAAGAAGAATTAAATTTACCAGCAAAGATGCTTTTTTTTCAAAATTCTACAGATTTAAATGTTATGAATTTTATCTTATAATATTTATTTACTGAATTTTTCAACATTTTTTACATGTTACATAATTTCTCATTTATTCTTCATAAGCTCAAATTCAAAATTGATTCCATTTCGAATTATCAAATCTTTAGAATTAATATTTTTTTAAGTTATTAATTTTTTTTAACTTTACATTTTTCAAGACCATAAATTTACCCTTTTTTACAAACTTTATAAACTGAATTTTTTTTTTATAAATTTGGAAATTTACTAACTATTTTAAAAAGTTATAACTTTATCAATTATTTTAAATGTAATTACTTTGACTAACTATATAAATTCAGAATTTTGGGCAGGATGCTTATCTTGATATATACTAAGCCTAAACACATCGGCTTCTTGATCATAGATCAAGTACATAACTTGATAAAATATCAGTACCATATAAATATTATATCAATATCAGTATGCAACATGATGTAACATGATAAACAATAAATTTTAATTAATACAAAAAAGTAAAGTTTCCGTGAATTGATTTTTGAAAACTAAACAATAGCAGGAAATATGAATCTGATTTCATTTTGTACAGATAAAGTCCGATAACGTTTTCTATTAAATAATATATTGAAATTACAGAATGTTGAGATAATTGAAAGACAATGGTATAATTCATCTAGTAATCGTTCTCTATTTTTCCTGAGATACCAATAACTTTATTTGATATTGTCTACATACAGAAAATTAAGATGAGCATTACTTAAAGGAAACCAATCCTGAATCCAATTCTATGGGACTTACTCGAACTTTAAGACCCCTTTCATCGAAAACAACCCGACTGATTTTGATGAAAATTGGAAACCATATTCACTACTGTATGCTCAAGACTCATGGCAGACTATTTTATCTGCGCCAGAAACTTTTTTTTTAAATCTTGGAGTAATTCCACATGAAATCAACCAATAAAAATATTTTTTTTTATGTTGATGTTTTAGGTTGTACATTTTTTTTACCTGTTTGTTGTAATTACTTATGAGATAAAAATTGTGAAGTTTAAATTTTTTTCGACAGCTCGTTTAAAAGTTATAAATTTTTGAAATTTTGAAAATTTTACAAAATTTGTATAGTTTTGAAATTTTTAATCGGTTATAATTTCTAAACTATTTGATCTAAAAATTTAAAATTTACATAATTTTTTTCATTTGTTTGTGGCGTTTCATAAGATATATAACATGACCAAGTTACTTATTTATTATTATTTTTTTTTTTTTGTAAAAAAAACTATATAATTAAAAAAAATTCAAAATCAGAATTTTGATTTTCTTGAAAGAGGTATATTATATTTAACACCCTGTTAGCAACTTTTATACAAAATTTTATGATGGTACTCCTATGGTGTCATACAGAAAAAAAATATTTTTTGTATCAATGTTTATGTAAATCTGTAACAAAAAACAATTTAAGGTATGGTGCACAGTTTAGCCGGAATTGTTACTTACATGGAAACAAATACAAATTGGGAAAATTTAAGAATAGCCTTTTTTATTAAAAGCAAATACTAAATTTTAGATGTTTAATAAGCAAATGTTTTTACTTAACTCAATTTGGCACCGTTGGGTTCAATTTTTAGATCTTAGTACAAGTATTTTTTCTTCTTATGTAAAAATTGACCTATTTATTACATTTCCTCTTTGGGTACTGTTTATGCTCTGCCTGTTGCAGTGATTGGATGTAGTTTGCATAAAATAAAGTATTTTGGCATTGTCAAAATGTATGCTTTTCTAGGTTAAGTGTTTGACGGAGATGGTTCGTTTGGAAGAAGGAAAGAAAATTTAACGTCTTCTTCAACCTGATCTTTTGTGAGAATCACATGCCACCCACCACTCATTCTCATAAGCTCAAGTAACAGTACCCCACAATTTCTTCCAACAAAACGTCTTCATCACTAGGACTCATCTGAACTTTATGTTTTTCCATATTGTTAGAAAAAGACTATATAATTTCGTTTGGACTTTATCGAGAGGGATGAACGCATGAAATTTTTGAGTCCCAACAACTGCCACAGCTTCCTTAAATCTTGGTTTTAACACCTTTTGTTCTTCAACATATTCCTCATTAGTCACTTAAAAAAGTGACAGAGAGTATGTTTCTCACCCCCCCCCCCCAATGAAAAAGATTAAAAGGTGAAAATATTTGGTAGTCTGTTGGACTTTGGAGGCTGGCTTTACCAGCAAGCCTCTTTACTATGTCACCAACTCCACCGCATACACCTTTAGCATGTGCCGTTACATAAAAATGCCACTTGGCCGCAATTTCATTAAAACCTTCTTTATGATAGCAAAAATTAACAAAATCCTTGCAGTTTTTGTATTGAGCCATCTGAAAGCTGTACAGCTTCTGTAAAGCTTCTTGAAGTATGGAAAACAGCTCTCAAAAATTCTATTAGCTTTCTCTGGAAAACATGTACAAGGACTGTGTTCTGTGTTAAGCAATCAGAAATGAATGTTATACTCTTATGAAGTAAAACTTGATTGCCTGTTTCTTGGTCCTTTCCTTTTTCTTTGTAGTAAACGACGACTGGGTGCACAGAGGCAATAGAATTGGCCCAGTGTTATTAAACTCTACTTTGAGATTTTCTTTCATTAACTCATTTATTACCAATTAATTCCTTTTTTGAACATAAAATTTCATTAAGAGTAATATTAAATTAAGAACAATTAAAAAAATGTTCCATTTAAATTCCAAGAAAATAAATAAAAATGTATTTAGCTTATCAATTATACAAAATATTACTTTTAATTTTTACTGTTATGCGTTAAACAAAGTAATGAAACCTAGCGAATTGTATACTAAAATTTTATTTGATAATTGAACTTGACCCGCATGAATGAGAAATATGAACATTGGAAACAAAATAGACTACTTTTTATAGTTAATTTGCTTCTTAACATAATATAATGAATTTTTTTTAGAGAAATCGGCCGATCATTCATATAGAAAATAATTCTTTTCTTTATGATACCATAAGAATACCATCATGAAATTTGGCATAAAAGTTGCTAAAAGGGTGTTAAATATAATGTATTTTTTAAACAAAATCAAAAATTCCGATTTTGAATTTTTAAAAAAATTACACAATTTTTTTTAATAATTTGATCATGTTATATATCCTTTGAAACAGCATAAAAAATTGAAAAAAATGACTTAAATTTCAACTCTTTAGGTCAAATAGTTCTCGAGTTACTGCATATTAAAGATTACCAAACAATACAAATTTCATTAAATTTTTGAAATTTCAAAAATTTATAACTTGAAAACATATGGTTAAAAAATAGAAAATTTGTATTTTTTATCTACTATTCTTGTACAACATTTGGGCCAAAAATTAACAAAATCCAAAAGCATAAAATTTTGTCCATTGGTTGGTTTGATCTTGACTGACCCCTTAACCCATAATGCGCTGGTGTTGCATTCACGCAACAGTCAAAATAAATGCGCATAATTTATTTAGGTACCACCACTATTTTCATTTAAAATAAATTACAGAGAAAACAACAGTGCAATTTTGCCCATTTGCTCGGTGGTCAGGGAGTTAAAGAAATAAACAATTAAGGTGTTCATAAGTGAAAATTACCAAATAGAGTTTGTGGTGACAAACAACGTTCAGCTGGAAATTTGAAAATTTTGATTTTATAGTTAAAGGGGTAAAGAAAAAACAATTTTTCATACAAAAAACTATTTTTCATTGGTTTTCCACATACGATCATATATTGATACTGTTGCATTTTAAAAAAAATCGTAATAGCTCTAGTACTGAAAGAGCTATGAGGATTTTTAGATGAAAAGTAGAATATTAAGGAGAAATAAAAAATTTAAACACTTTTAACTTGTATGAAAAGTTAATGCACAATTTTATCAGACACATGAATTACAGTATATATACGAATATATAAACACTTGGATAACAGTTAGTAACGTATAACAAATGAAAATATAATGTTAGAATTAAATTATTGTGGATGGGCGTGATTTATCAACCGAGTCTTCCGATAATATTATTTGTAATTTTATAACTTTTTGAAAAAGTTCAGACAACGATTTGTACCAGATACAACATGACTGAAGCTGTCAAATTCTTCTAACTGAACTATCCTAGATTAATATAGTAGATTTACACGAAATTTATTCTTTTGGATGGATTTACTTATCAAAAATTAAACTATGATCAATAAGGTTATTTCGATGAAGAAAGGCTTTCAATTTCGTCCGTAATAGCTCAAATAACGAAGCATCGGTCACATCAGCCAAGATATCAGTTGTTCAAATTCTGCCGAGCATTTTTTTTAACCAGTTAGACAATTAGAACTCACACGATTAGATTAAATATTTTCAAAGAATCAAAAGTATGCAAAAAATTATTTACAAAACTGCTTTATGAATATCTAAAATAGTCTGAAAATAGTGGTGTTTCGAAACAGAAAGAAATTAAGAGAAAGATTTGATAAATAAGTTCCCGGTAATGGTTAAAATACCCTAAAATGTACAGCATAAAATACTTTTGACAAAGGAAATCTATGACCTTAGGGGCATTTTTGAAATGTGCTTTTTCCATGACAACCAATAAAATATGAATTCTCTGAAAACTTGTCAAAATAATTTCAGCAAATTTCATACTTGTTTTAACACGAACTATAAATTTTCATGGTTAATTTATCTAATGTAATGAATTTTGCTTTAAAAAATGAGTAATTGTTATTACTCATATACATACAAGTCATTAAAAAAATTTACTCGCTTTCTAAATTTCCGATTACCTAATTACAAGGAATGAAGAAATATAGTAAGATAATAATAATACTACTGATTAGAAAAAAAGAGTGATTAAATTTTAACGGGGAATATACTAAAAACTTAAAAACACATTTACATTGCAATTTATTTGATTTCCGTTCATAATTTTTTTTTAAGTTCACGTATGTTATGGACAACATGGTACAGAATTCCTACAGATAGGACAGATGATCTTATTTATGTCAGGATAGATATATTAATAAAAATTTGGAGGTACTTTTTAGTTGTAGGTCTTATGATTCTCGTAGGGCTGCAAAATGTTTTCAGAAATTTCAATTTAGGGGAAAATGTGATAGCAAAACGTTTCTAAGAAAATCAATCTAAAACATACAAATTGCACAATAAAATAATTTTTCATTAGATTCCACATATCCACGTTTATTTAGGACTGATTTTTTGCCCAAAAAATGTATTTTTATACAACTTTAAATTTGTTTCGAATAACTGAATTTAAATTAAATTAACTTTTAACACAATTAATTGATTGGCTAATTTATTCTATTGAGTTCATGGAGACATCAAACTAAATGTTGTGATCGTGAAAGTTTAAGTTGGGTGAGTTTGGCCTCCAGATTCCCCCCGGAGGGCTTAGTCAATCTATCATTGGCCGCTTTAGCCATTTTGTACCTGGTTTGAATCCTGGTCCCGATCTTTTAAAATCACTTGGAAATTGTCAACTAACTGGATTCAAACACTCTTGCAAGGTGTCCAGTTAAATATTTAACCTGTTATTCCTTTTGCTGAATATAGTTTTTGTGAAAAAGTGACTTACTAGAAATTTTAAGAATGCGAAATGCTGTCTTGATAATGTGCTTCACTTTCTTTTCTCCTATCTAATCTCCTGACATAGATCTAGAGTTTAAATTCATCTGAAACAAATACTGAGTCCAATTTTGACCTCAACTTTTCTCTATAAATATTATATTATTCACGCAAGTCACTTCTCTATATTTTTGTGTAAGTATAATCTGTTGGGGTACCATGCACATACATATAAGTACTACATAAGAAGTGTTTGGTCAATTAGTACACTTATTTGAACACAGCAATGGTTTTAAAGTTGAACTTTAAAATCAGAAATACTTACCTGGCGATAACGGACACAAATTAGGTTCAGACAGTGATTCTCATACGTCGTCATAATATTCTTACTATACAAGCAGGATATTTATCGGCATGTGCATTTTCAAGCTGGAATTTAATCTCTTTAACAATTATAGACTGACAGCTTCTTGCTTTCACTTGCCGAAAGTCACTTTTTATTTAATATTACTGCCGTAGTTTTGCATATATAATAATTGAAATTATGAAATCTGCTTTCGCAGCATACAGAATTACGACAGTGGATCATCCTTACATGTTGGCGCTGATAGGAAATAAGTGTTTATACATTAATTCTCAATCATTGCATGATAAAACAGTAACATGTGTTGGTACTATACGTAATTTTGAAATTATTAGAATTAATGCCGGGTAAACAAATGAGTTTTTTTATATTCCAAAGGGTGTATTTTTGAGATCATGTAATATTTTCCCCCGACATTGTATTTTAAGAAATTGAAATCAAATTAAAATCTAGTTTTTTTAAACTTAATTTCGTCACTGAAAAATCAGCTGGATAATATTTAATATAAATGTTTTTATCTTAATAGGAATTTCATTCATTGTTTATTTTACAGGTTTTGTTTCTCAAAAATATATTTTTATTACTTGTACTCCATACAGAAAAAATAATTTATTTTTTATAAAGATCATATATGTTACTTACATATAAGGTGGTCAGGTGTAATAACACCAGGCGGGGTAATAACGCCAAGTGCTAATATTTTGCATAATTATGAAATAATCTGGTAAATGACACCCATGTGCTCTGCGCAGAAGGGTTTTGAGTCATATAAATCGCAAAAAACAGCTTCAAGTTAATTTGTTTCATTTTTAGGTCTTATTGTTTTTACAAGCAACACAAATAAACGCTTGATCTAAAATTTGCGAGATACGTTTTGTGATGTGAAGACTATTTTTTTCGGAAATACTTTGTTAATTACATAAATTTGTAGTACATGGGTTTTCAAAATGTTGTTGAAGATTTTGGATATCTTCTCGAGATAATTTGTAATTTAAAATGTACAGCACAACAACTATAACGGGGTAACAACGCCAATCCTTGGCATTAATACCCCGGTTGATTCCCTACAGTGACCGAGTTACATCCTAAATACTGATTCAAATAAACACAGTTAAAACTGTGCAATGTTTCTAATAATTCGATTTAAGCGGTCTTTTTTAAGCAAAAAGAAGCTCACGGTATGATATCCTTTTGCCTCATCCTCCCCCCCCCCCCACACACCACACCTTTATTTTTGTACACTTTCACAAAAAATTAGACATTTTCAATAGCTTAGATTGCAATTTGTCAATTTCTAAGTTTGTTGAGTTTGTATTTTTAGAATTGGGCAATCTACATGCAATTATTCCATCTTATTTCATAGTTTTGTTTGCATGGCGTTATTACCCATATAGGTGGGTAATAACGCCAAATAGCATTGGTCAAGAAATACCGCCATTACTTTTATGAATACATATCTGTTATTTTTTTTATAGATAGTCAATGAGTTGCTGTATCAAATCATATATTTGTTTGAAAAATACAAACTAAAACTGACCATGAAAATTAGTAGAACCTTAACGTGGCGTTATTACCCCAGGGTACCTTATATATAAAAAACATATCTTTAATTTATACCTACTGTTTGATCAATTAAAATTTGTAAATTAATTTTGTTAAAATTAGCATTTAAATGTTAATTACGATTTTTAAAATACATTTTCTTCCACTAATGTGATTTTTTTAATCCAAAGAGCGTATAGTTTTATATCGAATGAATTTATAACAAAAACCAAATCTGAAATGGAATTAAATTTTTGCAGTTCTTAAGAGACACAAAATATTTGTATTAAATTTTTGTTTTTTAAATCATGTTTAAGATTTTCATTATTTTTTAATAAAAATTTAATTTATTTAAAAAAAATTAGCAATGAACTACATGAATCAGCATAAAGATATTTCTTAAAAATAATTAACTGCGGGGATTACTTTTAGAATATTTCAGAATGACTTTCTTATATATGAAAAAAATCTCAATAATCATGAATTTTGCTATTGTAAAGTTGATGACTCAAATTAACAGAGACCACCAAGCTACAAAAAGTATACCCATACATAAAAGTCATATACTTAATTAAAAATTAATTGCTAACAAACTAATAAAATGTTAGGTGTACGAAGCAATTAACTAACTTTATGGCTACCTGCTAGGGAATGAAAGATAGATTTATTCATTTTTTATATACGTGAATTCTTTAGAGATAATTCATTTTCCTCTAGCCTTTAATAAGAAAGAAAATTAATTCCACATAAGACTGCTGATTTTATCTAATAAAATATCTCCTACGCCTGTTCATAAAACGTTTTACGTGAATAATTATAGTCAAATTGATCAAACATAAATAGTCATCAATAAAGTCTGCTTGATCACCCAAATGTTTAATATTAATAGTCTTATTTAATAGTAAAAGCATTTTAAGTATACATCTAAAATAAATTAATATAGCTCATACATTTCATTCTAGTAACTGTTCTATAGTTTAAAATAAGAAACAGGAACACTAATATCTTCGATATTTTGTTATTTTTTTGTCAAGACTATTTTATAAATATTCTTCAGCTGCTTCCTTACAACTAAAGAATTCGGAATCCCCTATGGACAGACGCATTCATTTTTTTAAACGTTCCCCTTTAAAAATAATTTTTGTAGAAAACCTGTTGACTGTTGGCCTAAAAATCTGTATATTTTACTTATTATCTACATAAAAATGTATACCATTATAAATGTGTAAGTCCATTTCAGTATATCAGTGCATAACTAAATAATAGGAAAAAAAGTACAATAGAAAGAAGAAATATTTCATTAAATGTTTAAATTGCAGAAAAGAAAAAATTGAATTCGCAAAAAAAAGAGCAAATATTCATATTCATAATAATTTATATCTAAAGGTATTTCTGGCCAATGCAAATTACAAAAGAAGCATAGTTAGGAAACTTCAATTTACTTACTATTCATTTTAAAACAATTATCATTATAAAGGTAAAAGTTAGTTTCTGAATGTTAATAGATAACCAAATATCCAGAAAAAAAAGTATAATAGAAAGAAAAAACATTACATACAATCTTCAATTTTAGAAAAGAAAAGAAATTATATTACGATATAACTGAACACATTTTAATTTTCTAAATATTTTTTTTAAAAAAGGTAATCCTGGACAATGCAAATTACAAATGAAGCATAGTCATCAAACATTTTATTTTACTTACAATCTGTTTTTAAAAAATAATCATAATATACGTAAAGAAACATTTTTAGCGTTTCAAGCGTTCTTAACAGCTTGCAAAACGATACTTAAGTGTCGAATCTGGTAAATGTCAACCGCTTGCAGCGTCATCAACTTCTTACCTGTATGCCGCATGAAGTGTCATTTTTGTTCGGACCAGTGAGAGGTGAACATTTGCTCAGAAACCACTACGTATGTAAGATTGAGAGAACCGAAAAACGCTTAGGCGAGGGAGAAGAAAAAAACACGCACCATAAATCGAAAGATTTACCTCTAGAAAAATTTGAAATTGCACGTCAAGAGTAGCAAATGAGGTGCATTCGTGCTATAGGGAAGTTTTTTAATTATTAAGATTATGTTGTAATAGTATACAGTGCTTCGGATACAGTATAGTAGCTGAAATCTTTTGTGTGTCCCTGTAAATACCACCTGTTTTCTATTCTACATGTAGTAACTTGTAGTAAACCTCAGCAACGTACATCAATTTCATAAAATGTAAAATAGTTTAACATAAATAAAACGCGCATCAAGCAATGTTTCCCCATATACTGGAATAGTTTTGTGTAGCCCAGTAAAATTATCATAAATGTTATTTGCACCATAGATTGTACAGAATGTATATTATAGTATATCATTTATAGATGTAAGGGAATACTTTTTATTGTCATTGTAATCAAAGTATACATCCAATTTATAAAATTTGAAGTGACTCAAGAAAATTGTGCAAAAATTATACATTTTTAAATTCAAACGGTTCGGTTGGGTAGTATTTGCTCTGTTATATATGGACATACGGACAGATAGATGGACGGGATGAACGACGATTGTAGGTACTGCGTCTTACATAATTACGACCGCACCTATAAAACTATGTTGTGGTCCTGAAAAACACTAATATATGTGTGTGAGCTAAGTACAGAATGCTTTATGATCGTTTTTACAGAACTGTTGTGTTTTAGCGTGGAAATATTTGTCTTTGTATATATTATGTAAATATTCTTATTTTAAGTGTTATTTTTTGTTTTCAACTGATGTACCGATCATGTTCTATGTAAATTAACAAGTTAATTTTAGTATGTCATGCATAAGCATTTAATCGTAAAAAAATTGTATCATAGAAAGAAGGAACCATTCACAAAATCTTAGAATTATCGAAAACAAACAAATTATATTCCATCATATATGGTTAATGTTTAAAAGAAAAAAAAAAACATTTTTGACAAACAGTTAAACCTAACAAATAAAAATTGAATTGGAACATAGATGCCAAATTTATTAATCAGTTTATACGTACAACAGTAAAAAATAAAAGAAACTACACCTTCAGATGGAAGATATGTCTGAAAAAAAATGTATTCATACTAAAAACATTTTTCCTTGCTAGAAAATTTTCGAGAATCTAAAATGATTTATAGACTTTAAAAAGTTACAATAAGACGTAAAAATTGAATCATTATATTATTAAATGACTCATTTGAAGGTTCATTTGTATAGCTATTTGCATCCATAATTTATCGGGAAAAAAATGTTAACCCATGCAAGTAAAAATTTCATAACAAAGGAAAACACTCCAAATACCTTTTTATTTTCATTGTAATTTTCATTTAAATTATTGGTCAACTTAAAAAGAAACACTCAATATTTAAAAAATATATATATATCAGTATTAAGATTCTTTTCAAAAACTTTCAAAAGATAAAGGAAATATCAATTCGACACCGACATATTAGATAATAAAAAATTTCCTCATTTTCAAAACAATAACAGAGAAAGAAGCAAAATCCTAGAGATTACAGTGAAATGTCTTTTTGAGATAGCAATCAAGATAATCCCGATCCAAAGCTAAAGTGTCAATGGAAAAATATGTGGTGCAATAAGTTTAGATTTGAAAAGACAATTGAAGCGGAAGCTGATACTAGAAGCTTAAAAATTGTGAGGAAAGAAATGACAAACTTATGTAAAAAATATTTTTTTTCTGCAAAAAATTTTTCAATTCATTTCTATTATATTGCATCAAGCTGCATCCCAATATTTATGAATCCTAATTTATATCAATAAGAACTTTAAACCTCAGTTTCATAAAATTGTGATAATAGGAGAGAAATATATATTAGGTGAATGCAAATGATCTACCCGTTTTGAGCATATGGAAATGTTAAATACAGTACGGACGTCACAGTTGACGTTTCGAGGACAGTAAAGCTGCAAATTACGGACGAAGCAGTGAATTATGTTTAGATACAAATTTTGTCAAAACTCATGCAGACGGAAACAATACGGCAATCGAGGAAGATCACATCAGACATTGTTTTACTGTATAAGTATAATAAAGCATTACAGAAGCCGCAGCTTGTCGTATTATATACCCAGTGTATGGGAGGATGTCACGGACGATAGCACCTGTCAATTATATAAGAAAATCCGCGATGTTACCAAGCCATCTGAACGGTAATTCAACCTGTTCTAGGCTCTGATCAATTGCTTCAGACGAGGATATGGCCAAAGCCATAACAATTTACTCACATTCATTTAATAAAGAATTAGTTGTATGCGTTCTCGTTACGCCGAACAACAGTCAAGAAACGGATGCATGCGTTGGCTGTCAATAGTACAGTGTGTAGCATATCAGCTTACATCAAGCCAACGAGAAGAGAGATTCAGCGCCTATATTTCTTTGTTTTCCTGTAATATTAGGGAATGTTTTGGAACTGAACTGTAATGGATATTGTAAAGTGGGTACTGTGTCCTAATGTGACATGTCGAAGGACCGAGCGCCAAGTTGCAGACGGCACTGCATCGATCTGAACGCACGGATTGCATTCTGAAATAATTTGTGGGAAAATGCCAAAGGAATAATTCACTCTGAAGGCCAAAAAACACCAAAATACATTACTCAATAAAAACTTCCCAAAAATTATTATAAAATTTTGCACACATCCAATACATTTATTAAGGAATAGCCAAACTAGGTGTGATTAGGAAGACAAATCATTTTCAGATCCTGAATATTCTCTTAAAACATTAAAATCCTCAATGAAATGCATGTTTTAGAATATTTTAAATCCTAAGACGTGTAACAATTTAAAAAATGAACTTCACCTAGACTAATAAATTATGAGAAGAAAACTTTATTAACTCACATAAAATACTATATTTTAAATAACATCCCAATTAACTGAAATCATTTAATTAAACTGTATGGTGCGCAATCAAAAGGAAATATAACTCACGCCATAAAACTCATTCCTCGCCAAAGTTGGTAGCATTATTATAATGTATCGATACCTCTATTTCGAGGGAAGATAGAATTTAATGATAATTTTGAATTTAACGGGTTTTACTGTTGATTTTAATTTTTTCCTTGATGATAGCATAGAAAAGTGTGTTCGTCCAGTTTTGAAATGGAGCTAAGTAAAGAAGAACAGAGCAGTTGATTAGATCTTAATACTTCAGTGTGCTGTAACACATGAAATTCAAGGTCGCAATGAGTTCCAGAAAAAAAACCTGAAGAAGGGCGCATTTTCAGCAAGACGATTCCCTTCCAAAAAAGGACCATCAAGTCATTTTTTCTTATGTGATTGCGCAGATTACTTTTCTTACCCGGGGGATTTTTGCCCTTTTGAAAAAACACATTCCTGAATGTCGGTTTCATTGGGACGAGACAGTGTGGTTGTAGAACATTCAGCCACCTAACTCTTCGTATAAGACTAGAATTGATCATCTTATTTTCAGTGAGTTAAATGTGTAAACATTTATGATTATTTAGTTTGAATAAAAAATTTCCAACATTTAATTTAGTGTATACTTTGTTTTGATTTAAAAATTCCTTATATAAAAGAAAATCGAGAGTTAAAAAAATGTGTTATAATATTTTTTACGCTTTAATTCTTACACAAAATGTTCAAAAAAACTGTTTTATGTAATTCGTTTTTGAAAACTGTAATGAAGTTAGATAATATATATATATAGTAGATTCCTACAAGCATATTTATTGTGTGAGTAAAATCTCAACTTAAATAACCATCTATAATCCGTTATAAAGTATATTGTACAAAAGGGTTTATTTATGAAAAAAATATTAATCTAAAATTTATATAAAAATAATGAAAAAAATTCCTCATTTTTTAAACATAACAAAGAAATAAAAGAAATTCTTGAGATTTACTAAAAACCTCATTTTCGGATAGCAATCAAAATAATCCTCAGCTTTTAAAGTCATCGAGGAAACATATGGGGTGCAATAATTTAGGATTCTAAAAGTGGCACTGTTCAAGAAGGAACTTCTATCATAGGTAGGAAAAGTTTCAGAAAAAAATAGAAGGATTATTCTAAAAGAATACATCAGAAATATATCTTCTGAAAAGTATAATGATTTTCTTATACAATGTAACAAGATATGTGACAAATAAAACTTATAAGAGTGACCGTAAAAACATGAGATATGACAAAGAAGTATAATAAACCATTGATAAAGGAGATATAATTTGAAATTCTGTCATTATTTGAAGCTTTCGTTGACGCTTTGAGCGTCCTAACTGGGTTTTTTTCATCACATATTTTTTTTAAATTAAGGACTAATTTAATAAAAAAAGCTGGTGTTGTTATTATCATTATTATTATTTTACAAGTGAATAAGCATAAGAAAAATAAATATGCAAGCTAGTCATAAGCGAATACTCATAAAAATAGTTTCATATATATTATTTTATGAATTATTAAACAAGAAGGGAAAATAGGACGGAAGCTCAAAAGATTAAAAAAGGGAATTTGAAATCCAAAGTGTGTATTTAAAAATTGTTTTCTTCTTTAGACAAAGAATGTTATTTAGAAAAAAATCTAAGTATTACTTATACTAGAACAAAATTATAAATGAGGCTAAAGTATTTTTCGATTTTCAATTATGATTGTTTTTTTCGCTTTTTCTGAAGTTTTGTAATTTCATAAATGTTTCCGGATATCGAATTATGAAAAATTATTTGTAAAATACAGAATTTGCTACCATCCTCATACATTTGTTTTACAAGGTATAAGTATATATTAGAAATTTAAAAAAAATAGAAAAATTTCTTTATACATTATACCAACAGGAACTTTACATTGCAAACATCACAGTGTAGCATGCCAGGAATATGAAAAATTCATATTCTAAGTATTTTAATTGCTTTATTTGTGCTATTAAACATGTAATGTATCTTAAAACTATATCTAAGGATAGTCATTTTTAGAATGTATCAAAATAAATTGCATTATATAATATTTAATACGAATTTTATTGTGCGAGCTGCAATGTCCGTATGTTTTAATATATTCAGCACATAATTATGTGAAAATGGTTTCTGGGATATCCATTTAAATGGAAACAATGTAGTATGAATGGAGTAAACTGTGACTGTACTTAGAGTAATTATCACCTTTTTTGTGTGACGTGTACCTCGTTAGCAGAAATAATACGTCAGTATTGACCTTATGAATGAATTTCTGCATAAAATAAAATTTTCCATTAGAAAAATAATTAAAAAATTCATAAAGGTTAAACTACACTAAGCAATTAAATAACTTTATGACCACATGCTAGAGAAAGAGAGGTGCCCATAATTTTTTCCCAAGATCCTCAAGAAAAAATAATTTTCTTTTGGCCATAAATATAAAAGGGAATTAATCTGGCGTAATACCCAGTGATTATAACTGATGAAAATGTCTCATCTATTTCTTTATAAAACTTTGTAGATGAATAAGTATAGACTAATATAAAAACAAATTGTGAGCAATGTAGTCACTGCAATCTGCAATGTTGTTGTTTTTTATATATTCTAAATAATTTTAGTCAGATGTAATTTTTTTTTAAATTCTTCATGAAAGTAAATATTTTAGTTATTAATGATGACATTTTTAATAGGAGCGCGATTCTTTAAAAAGCACTTAATAAGAACCAAACAAAATATTTTGAATTTTTGTATTGAATATTTGGACACTCTAAAATATGCAGTGTATTAATTTTCTACAGGAGATAACTTAAATTGATAAGTTTTGATATGCCAGATAAATATATCTCTATGGTAATTATTAGTGACAAGAATACAGCATTTTGTATATAACTCATATCTAAAAAAAATCATTTAATTCATGTTCCTAGAAATAGGGACATGATTTGAATTATTTATCTTCCATTTTAAACATTCCTTATATTAGTCATATATGCAGATTCTGTGTATGTGTTGGAGAAGTTTAACAGTTCTTCATAAGCGTCAATTTAGATTATTCTCACATCTAGTTACTAGATTGCGCAAAATAAAAACTGGCTGTAATGAGGGATACATAAGAAATGAAACTGCAGTAGTGGTACAAGCGAGATGGCATTACTATACAAAAATTAATTAATTAATTACATCTAATAATTAAGTAAATAATTTTTATAATATTTTTTTTAATTCACTATAATTTAACCATCTGTGTAGCATTGCCCTTATTTCTCCCTATCTTTAAAACAACTGTAATTTGGTGTGGACAAAAATATTTAAACGAAATTGCATTTCAAGATGTATATCAAATAAAAGGGCATGAAGTGTGTTTTAGAAACAAACAGGCAAAAAAATCGTTAAAATTATTTTTTTAAGCATTTTTATGAAAATGCAGTAAATTCCCCAAGATTCTTGTAGGGATATACATATAGAGACTCTGCTTGTGTATTGAAGAAATTTGGTATTCCGTTATAAGCGTCAATTTATATTATTCTCAAATTTAATTATTACACCACACAATATACAGTGGCGATCAAAAGTTTCCGGCCAGCAAAAATTTTTCAGTTAATTTGTAAATATACCCATATGAAGAGGACTCTCAATGCGATACTTATACATTTTATTGACATATTAGTTAGGAACTAACTTATAGAAGAATGTGTAAATATCAATAAATTTAATTGACAAAATTAAGTATAAAAGAAAATGCATGTTCTCAAAAGTTTACGGCCACTTATCATTCTTTAGTTTTTTTTCAATCCGTGAAGTGTTTTTTGGTTGTGTTTATGAATGAATCAACGTGTATAGCATAGTTTGAATTTAAATTTGAAAAGTTCAACAATTATTGTTCATAAATGAGTGATTAGTTTGTCGCTAAAAGGCCAATCTTCCTGAGATATTGCGGCTAAGTTATCGATCGGTAAAATCGACTGTAAAAGATATTTAAAAATTATATAAAGATGGCCATGGCTTTCAGGACTTTCAAAGATCCGGGGGACCCCGGAAAATTACTATTCCTGTGGATAGAATTATCAGGAGAAAAACCATTGATAATCCGCATGAAAATTTCGTTGCACTATACTGCGATTTACGGAATGAAAATATTGCTGAAATAAGTTTGTCTACCGTGTTATGACGCTGACGTGATACAGAACTTTATGGAAGAGTCTATGTTACAAAATGTTCAGATTTAAAAAAAATACCGACGTACCCTACTGGCATTTTTCAAGGAACACAAAATCAGGTCAAGTGAAAACTGGACAAAAGTTCTATTTTTCCATCAATTGAATTCGAAACATTTTTGTAAGTGATGGCAGTCCAATGACTTAACAACAAAAGATATTATTCAACTTATGTTACTCCTACAATGAAGCGTGGCGGAGGACACGTTAGGCCGTGGGGAGTATTTTCTTCAAAAAATGTCTGCCTGTTATTTGAAATCCACAGCCAAGTGAATGATACAATGTATAAGGATATCTAGCAAGACCGTTTTCTGCCTTATTAGAGAAAAAATTGGTCGCAGATATTTTTCTTAACATGATAACGACATAAATAATGTATGCATGCCACGATAAGCAATGGTTTTCACACAAAAAATTTCGTTTTTGAAATGGTCAGCTCAAACGCCCAACATGAATCCAATAGAAAATCTTTGAAAGAGGTTGGCAAAAGTCTGCGGAACTATAAATATTGCAACTTTCTCCAAAAATCGAATTCTCCGAAATTTCTCCAAAATTGCAAGAAATGTGGAAAAAAAATACCATAGGCGATCTTTAACCGTTGATTATATGAATGTCACGTTGCTGCGCCGTAGTACTTATTATTAAAGCTACTAAAATAGTAATACGATAAAATACTAATTGTAAATCTTGTTTATCACTATTATTTTCTATTACAATACCACTTTTTTACAAACTTGTGAAGGTGGCCGGAAACTTTTGAGAACATGCGTTTTCCTTTATACTTATTTTTTTCAAATAAATTTATTGATATTTACACATTCTTCTATAAGTAAGTTCCTAACTATTATGTCAATAAAATATATAAGTATCACTTTGAGATTCCTCTTCATATGGGTATACTTACAAATAAATTGAAAAATTTTTGCTGGCCGGAAACTTTTGACCGAAACTGTATAACTGTCAGTATTGATATAAGAGATTAGCCCGTGGGGAGGCCTTGAACAATGAAATGCCCCCAATCAAAGTTTGAGATTTTATGTTTTCAATGGTCAAAAATGCAATTTCCACTTTATTGTTGGGATAAAATATCGGAATCCAACGCCGCTAACTTCAATGAATAAAATCTAATACCGAAAACTATAGTAGAAGCGGACATGCCATTTGCAATAGAAAAATTCAGTAAATTTATACGAAAGAGTACAAAAATTATGTCATCTCTACAGAAATTAGAAGTATTGTCAATTAATATTACTAGCATGAAAGTCCATACTAAAAGAACAATTAACTGAGGCTGCATATCACAAATATTATTGAAAACTTCATATATCATATTGACTTATAGTAACTGCAAAATATTAGATGTCATGATTGTTTATTTAAGTGCGAAAACTTGCATTAAAAGTTGATGCGAAATCCAGGTTTTGCGTACATGCTAAAAAATTTGAATTTTGATTATTAGCCTTAGAAACGGAAAGAATGTGTTATTCATAAGATTAAGAATGGGCAATAAGTAACATATTAGTGTAATTTAGTAAATGTATTTTATACTGTAATAAAAAAATAATAATTACAATTCTCAGGAAAAAATTTGAATTTTGATTATTAGCCTTAGAAACGGAAAGAATGTGTTATTCATAAGATTAAGAATGGGCAATAAGTAATATATTAGTGTAATTTAGTAAATGTATTTTATACTGTAATAAAAAAATAATAATTACAATTCTCAGGAAAAAAGGAAATATTTTTGTTACGTGTTGGAACACGAATGAAACATTTTGCAGTTTTAAATTTATTTGACATTTGAGCTGATGGCATATATTTTAAAAATCAAAATTTTGATTCTTGGCTTTTTATTCCTTAATGAAAAAAAAAAACATGTTGGTAGAAAAACTCAATATTTTTTATCACTTCTCTTAGTAATAATAATATATTTTAAAACTTTTAAATAATTTGATATTATAGATAAAATTGTTTTTAAATAAAAAAAACTTCTATTCTTTTTTCAGTATATTTTTGCATCCAGAATATTTTTAAATTGGGTAAAACAAAAGAAATATTATTTATTAATCGTAAATCCATATTGAAAATTAGATTGCAGCGCTCGTTTTTTCCCTTGAAATTCTGCAATAATTTAAGTAAACCCTCGTGAATTCAAAGAGGGATTGCCCATAATAATGTGACATGTTTGAATATTTTAAAACCGTTTTTAGTTATGTTATGAATAAAAAGGAAATTTTGAAATTTTTTAATATATCATTGACTTACTGATCTTTCTGACTGTGCAATGTTGTTAATGTAGAACCCTTCTTTAGTTTATTTATTTATTTATTTTTAGGGGATTCATAAGAGGAAAAGTTATGATTTTTTACTTTTTTTTTTTTAATTTATTCATTTATTTTTTTTTTCTTCTGAAGCGTAGAAAATAAAAGATAACTTTTAAACTTGAGGAATTCGATCTTTATATTAAAACTGCACCAAGCATCAATTTCAAGATTTTTTTATTCCCTTAATTTTTATAATGGCTCTAATTTTCTCGAAATTCACAAATTTTGAATATTTACAGCATATTATGATTAATCATTGTATTACCAGATTATTGTTAGTCTTTAAATATAATAGTTTTCAGAGGTCATAATACTAAAAAAAGTAATAATACATTTTGATAAATCGTTTTCAAGATGAATAACTTCAAACTTGCAACTTTGGATAATTGCACGCATGTCATTCTATATCGCAACTTTTTAACTGCCCTAAACTGCTGATATAATTTGTTATTCATCGAGATATTTAGTAGAGCACTGTTCAATATAAATTAAACATGTGCAACGAATTTTATTAAAATCGGCTCCTCTGTGGCCGCGGCTTTTAAAAAATATTTGCTAATTTTATGTGGAATGACCCTATTTTCAATCATGTTACATACAAAATTTATGGTAAGTAAATAGATTCGAGTTCCCGGAAGATGAATAGAAATTAATGCAAATTTGCATCAGTCAAAATTCTTCAAAACAAAATGCAAAATATAATTCACAAATTTTACACCAAACTTGGCGAATGAGGTGCGTCTGTACTATCAGAATTTTTTTCTTTTTTAATATTTAGATCTTTGTGCAATAGCTTTTGAAATCTTACGTAAAAATGCATTAAAAAATATTACAATTCTATAAATTAAATCATTAAATAAGTAAATATTTTGACGCCAAATTAAATAGAACGTACTTACCATAGTACTATAAAATCATTATCTAGCATGGACTATCAATTAATTAATTACAAATAATAGGATTTAAAAATATGAAGAAAAATTTTATAAATAAATTTAAGATTTAAATAGCTTTTCAAAATGACTCGACAGAATTATGCCAAAAATTATATATCTTATATTTAAAATCATTTGGTTGGTCAATTTTCGCTATATTTTAAAGGACAAAATAGACAGTCGAGTGGACCAGATGATGACTATAGATGCTAAGTATTTACATAATTATGAACACACGCAGAAGCTATGGTAATCAAATATTTGATCAATCAAAAGTGTGATTTTTTGAACACGTGATGTTAATTATTATGCGTTTTCACAGTTCTCGACATGTTTAATGATGCCTGTTTAAACTGTGCATCAATATTTCCATATTGCGGCAACTGTTTCGTATAAAGTTATTTTCATTTAGTGGGATCTAAAATGCCATATGAAATTATGATTTTGTGGCAATATTTTTCCCAGTATTATTTAATTTATTTTTACAATCAGTATTTTAAAAGTACTTTAAAAATATAATCATTATTTTGAAAAGTAATAAATACTTTTGAATGCAATTATAGAAAAGTGACAAACAGGTGCAAACTAAAGAACTTTTATAGGAACTAAAATAAATGTTCATGAAATTTGCTATTTTTTATATATAGCCATTTTTTTCAAAAATATTCTGTTTACTACTAATTTTACACGATTTTATTTGTTGTTTTATTGTAAAAGCTTTACACTTATACTCAATGTACTACAAAACATATGAAGATAGTTTTACTATGAAACTAATTAAAACAAAAATTAATTTTGAGTGTGAGGAGCACATTTATAATTAAACAAAGAAACAAATAAAAATAAATAAAAATACAAAATCTAGGTAAAGCTTTGAAAATTCCAAATTAAAAAACGCAGAAAATTATTAGTTTTTATTTTTTTTTTAAACTGTTGAGTTGAAAATCTCTTACAATTATTAAAAATATGCTTTAGTAAATCTGAAATTTCATTTCTTAAATGCATCATTAGTTGTTCATAACAAGAACAATCTACTGTATTGACGATAAATCATAGGGATAAAGTTACTCATGAATTGACTAAAACGAGAATTTAAAAATAATTCTTTGCATTTTATTACTAATGGGCACATTAAATTTTCCAAAAAAATATTGGACTCTTTTATTGTCAGTAGCAACATCAATTTTGAAATTTATCAATGATACCAGGGTTTCTATTAGAACAATATTCACAATAAAATCAGTTGAAATAAAAAATCGAAATTTTTCTTGATAAAATACAGAATATACAGGGTGAGTATCGAAACAATAGGCTATCTTCTTAAATATTGCCCCTACTTCCAATTGCAAAAATTCATAAAAAAGGTGAAATTTTTGATAACATAACTTGCAACTCCATGGGTCTATTTGAAAAAGTACGAAAATTAACTTTTTATAAGGCCCCCGTAGGATAAAAATTCTAATTAGGAAAACTTTCCTTATCCAGTCCTGAATAATACACAAAAAGTTGCATCTTCATATCTTAAAAAATCGCAGAGTTATAGCCGTTTGAATAATTCATAAGGTTTTAAGGGATTAGACACAAATTAAAATGCGCTCAATTCAATAGGCAGTGTTACTTTAACAGCTCTAGGAAACGTGTAAAAAATCTTCTTTTGAGTTAGAATTTTGATTTTTATTATCCATATAGTTTGTTAAGAATCATATCCTAAAATTTATCATAAAATTTATAAAAAATGTCATATTGTTAGTACTGGTTTAAATGCGATAATTAAAAATCATAACTCCAAACACTATTTATCGGATTTTAATTTCATTCCATTTAATTAAAGATGAAAATCTGATTTTAGTTTTGTTTTGGGAGTTATGTTTTTCAATATTAATTTCAGAACTATTAAAAATATTTATTGAAAAAATAATATAACTTTTTTAAAAAATCATGTTTTCAAAAGTAAATAATTTTTCAATTTTGCCCGAAACAAAACTAATGTAAAATAATTAAAAATGACATGTTTCAAGTTTGTAATTTTTTTTCTTTATCAATTCTTAACTTTTAATAATTTAAAGATTTGGGAGAAAATTCTTTATGTAGAAAAACGAAATGTACTGTTTTATTGTCCGACAGTTATTTAAAATAATGCTTTTCTAATATGCGGATTAAGGTGGTTTTTTTTTGGCCGGGTCAGGACCGAGACTTTACTTTTTACTGAAGTCTCGCTTATCCATATCTTATGTATTTTTCATACCGGAGGGGACTGCTTCCTTCTTCCCACGTCTGCACTGGATGAAATTCTCAATCCCTGACTCAAACAATCCGAAGTAAAATCACTGTCTCTGACTGACTTAATACGTATATGAAATATATGATATTTGGTTCAATCAAATTTTTTACAAAAAACACATGGATTTTAAAATAACTTTTATTTAAAAAAACTTTAAGAATAGTATATTTAAATGCTAAAAAAATAAACATAAAAAAACAGAGAAAAAAATCTGCCGATAGCGAAACTCTGTCTTAAACAGAAAATGCGTTGGCATTTGTGTATTACGTATTTTTTTTTCTTTCCTATGTGCTTCCGTCTTAAAAGGTTTTACTGTATAACATTTTTCAAAGTCTCCAACGCCCGGGATATGCATTAGCGATAATAAAATATAAGTGAAACATTTACATATAAACAGATATTCATTCATAAAATAAATATATCACAGCGCCTTTGGCGCTTCTTTAAAAATAAGAAGTATAAATATAAAAAACGAAAAGCTATAATAAGTATTTTTGGTCAGAACTCCTCCACGCAAAACAATTTTTAACTACACTGAAGTAAAAAACTGTGTAGACATTCACGGCTGAGCCGGGCTATGATTTAAACTTTTTTTCAGGCTGGTTCGGATTATGATTTTAAAATTTTTACATGCTGGACAGAACTTTTTTCCCTATGGGTAGGTTTGGGATTTAAAGATATTTCGATCCATACAGACCTCCAGTGATAACGATCAACATATTTTGAAAACAAGTTTTGATTTAAATCAATGCGCTGCTTTATTATGTCCAAATAAGAGGCACGGTCTTAAATCGATATTTAATAACGGACAATTTGTAGATAATCCCTCATTTGCTTTGAAAATGATTAAAAAACTTTTCGTTTACAGGCATGTTAAAATGATGTAAGTCACGAATTTTGGAGGATTTTGGATTTTAATATCTCTGTCAGGTTTTCAGATACGGAGATGAAATTTTTTTGTTCAATTTAGGAATAGATAAGGAATAATTTCCTAATTGGGAATTTTGCTCTACGGGGACTGTATAAAAAATTAATTTTCGTATTTTTCCAAATAGACCCCCCTTGGAGTGTCAACTTATCTTATCAGAAATTTCACCTTTTTTATGAATTTTTGCAATTAGAAGTAAGGGTCTAGGGGCAATATTTAAGGAGATAGCCTATTGTTTCGATATTTATGACTCACACTTTATATGTATTCTTCGTTACATTTATAGTGAAAAACCAATCAATTACTTCCTGTTAAATTAAACTATTACATAATTTAAGAGAATGTTCATTTATTGATGCATATGCAGTTCTTGTTATTTCTTTGTACCATTCCACCCATGAAAAAAAATAACCCGTTAGTGCCAAGCGTCCCATTTTTGGGAAAATTTAAAAAAAAATCAAGTAAGCGCATTTAACACCAGTAAAAAAGAGAATAAATAAATACTTTCTTTCTCGAGAACAAAAGTCCTGGATAAATTAAGATAAAAGTTATCCTTCATTTAAAAATGGTGGGAAAATGCAAAATTTGAATTTTAACGAAGAAAATAATTCAGGCACTAATGGGTTAAATAGTATAAATTATAAGTATGGATCCTGATTTGAGATATGCTTACAAAGGGCATAGTTGAAAAGATTTAGAACCTAATTGTTTATAATAATAAATATAATAGCTAATAACTAATTAGATTAATTTTAAACATGAATATACCACAGAGTCAAAACACACTATTTTACCACAATATTTTACCACAGAGTCTGTAGATTGTTAGACATGGAGCTCTGAATATGTCAAAATGGCTTATTTACGTAAATGGATATTTGTAACTTTTTTAAAAAAATTTTTTTATTATTAAAAGTCAGAACTTACTTTTAATGTATACTAGAACGAGCTTATGAAATGATAATGAACGCTGCAAAAAACTTTCTATATTATCATTTATTTTGGATTAGTTTTAGTTCTAATTATATTTCATTTCTGTTTAAGGCACTGTATTAATGAAATTAAGTCAAACTATGCCTTTGCCTTAATTAGTAATTTTTAAACTATTTTTAAAAGTATAATTTATTCTAACTAAAAGTAGACATACAAATATTACTTGGCATAATTCATTTGTTACGCGAGGAAAGTAGGAAGTTTTGTTTTCCATTTTTAATATTTTCAACTAATTAAAAAAAAAACTTTTTTTGGTAACAGAATTTAATTGTTTATTTTAATCAAAGTTACAATATATTACCCTAAAAAACTGAAAAAAAAACTGTAAAATTTATGGCAAAGGTATCCCTAGTACTGTTTTGTTTTGATTAAATGTTAGGTGTATCGCCATTTAAAATTATTAGAAATATGTTTTATATTGCAGCAAAATAAATGCATAATTAAAAAAAATTGTAGTATACATCTATCTCAGTTTCAACATAATAGACAAGAAAAAAATTATTTTTTTTTCTAAATTGCAGAAAAAAGAGGTACAATAGTGGATATAACTGAAATAGAAGAATAATTTTCAAGCAGCTAAAAAGTAATCATTAGAAACTAAAATGTTCAATGTAACATCTGTGTCCCAATATTATTGTATTTTAAGTGCACTTCAACTTAAAAAGAAACTATTTCGAAAGATATTAAAAATCGTAAAAGAAAGAGTTATATATAAACTATGAATTATTATTTTTAATTTTCTTGTTAGAAAGTTTGTTATTAATGGAAACGTGCAATATATACAGCTTAAAATAACAGAATAAGATGTAGAAGAAATATCATTGTATAATTTTATACATATATACATATTATTAATTAATCTTTTGAAGATTCTTTTGCAAAATTAATTTTGCATGTACAATCATTGAAGAACAAGTCGTGAAAAAAACTATACAACAATTAACAAACATATAATTGCAACTTATCTAACAATGTTGCACTTAAATTTATGAGTTTGAAAATCGCATGAATTTTTTAAGTGATTGTTACTAGCGACTTTTCTTGACTACATATTCGGATTTATTTGTTAAATTAAACTCCTAGATATTAAAACAAATATTTTTAATTACAACTACATTTTTAAAAATATGTAAATTCTAAATATACTTTTAATGTTTGTAATCGACTTAGATAAGTTTTAAGTATTCGAATTCAAATTTGCAGCTCATTCCTAATAATTCCTTTAAATCTTTAAATTTATGAATTCTTTCATCAAATATCTTATAGAAAATTTTAAAAAATATATTAAAAATTCAAACATATTTTTAAAATGTGAGTACAACGTTTAGAATACCCTCTATAATCAAATTAGGGATAGCAGAAACTTAAATGAGTTTTACTAATTGATTGGTACAGTCATATTTTTATAAGTTGATGCGGTTCTGTGAATAGAGATATTAACTTTCTCTCTCTCTCTCAATGTTTTATTGATCGTACAGCTGTGAAAAAAACTGAAAATAAAAGCCAGATAATGTAAAGACGTTTATTCAGTGTCTTACAAAATTCGACAATTTCAGATGGGTAATAGTACGCAGCAAGCGATGTAAAATAATGATAGAACATGGGGTTGGAAACCATTTCACTCTAATTGAAGTCTGCTTGACGGTTATTATTTTCTAAAACATAATAATATTGCGATGGAAAATTAAAGCTATATAGCTTGATTAAATGAAATGGGATACTGACACGAAAAATGTAGAAAAACTGGGGAATAATGCAATGATAGCATATATACTGATAATGAGCATTCAAAAGTTGAATATAAAGTGCATATTGCTTCATGAATAATGGAAACTTTTTCCACTTTCTTAGGTGTGTTCGAAACGATGTAAAGAAATACCAACCTAATCGTCGTTCAGTTTGTCTGAACAACTCTAATAATTTTGTCTGTACGTTCTTCTTCAAATGGAATTTAATGATGTTAACCTCTTTGAAAAATTATAAAATTTATATGCATCTGTGACGTATGTACTAAAATATACATTTTTCACAGCCTGTCGTGCAGAAATATTTGTTATTAATTTGCTGAGCACGCAAAACTCTTCCATTACATAATGACATAAGGAAAACATTATTTGAAGCGCGTTTTAAAAATATTAAACTATTTCAAATTTTATGAAATTAAAGTACGTTGCTGAGATATACGAGATGTTACTTCCTGTATAATAGAAAGCAGATAGTATTTACAGGAACACACTAAAGATTTCGGCTACTATACTGTATTCGAAGTACCATACTATTAAACGAAGATTTTAACATATTTAAAACTTAGTTATAAAAAAGAAATCATTTCATTCTCTATGCTTGGCGTGCAATATCCGACTTGTTTTGGAGCATTATCACATTTATAATATAATTTGAGGATGTATATTAATATATTCTTTATAATGTATTTCAGTTCTCTCAACTATTGTAGGGTTAGGGATAAGCATTCTGTATTTTTGATTAAATGAATAATTTGATACCCCATGTTGGATGATTATTTTCTATTCTCTCGACAATTTTTCAGCACTCTGTACTCATAATCATGAAACAGACCATAAACAAATGAATCCATTTGGAATATAATTTTATTTTTATTATCTGACAAAAGAGCTCACTCTAAAAGTACATACTATCATTTTTTCAAAGATTTTCAAATGAATGAATGAAAGATTTTCAACTTTTTTAAAGCGAAATCGTGGATAAGGAAAATAATTCTTTTTTCATTAAATAGCAGAGAAAAAAAAATGAAATGCAAAACGTAAGATAGAAATAAGAAGATATATTGTCAATTTCGGATACTAATAAAAAAAATCCAGAATCCTTAAGTTTTTCTAAGAAACATATGCAACGTAATAGGGTAACACCCCCAGTAATTGGCATGCACCAGTGATTGGCACATTTTACAAACATGTCCTAAAAAAAGATTTATATCCAGTCTTTTAAAAATTCAAGACCATATATCAGTTATATGCTCATTTACGTTAAAGATTATAACTTTGATTTATTTTACAAGATGACAATAGAGCCTAGGAAAGAGAAACAAATCTGGCGTGTATCAAATTAGCCATTTTGTTGCAAATTCTTGTTCTTTGGCTTAAGGAAGGCATGCTTTTCAATTCATTATTATCTGATTTATAATATATTTTAAATTTTAATTGACAACAGTTTTATTTAGTTAAAAAGGGTTACCTTAATTGTGTAAAAGTATTTTCGACACAAATATTTGGATTTCTGAATTAATGGTAGTTGCCAATTAATGGTGCTTCAATTTTGCTAGTTCCGAGTAATTGGCACCTATTCCAATTACAAGGAATTCGCAAGGAATATGAGATTAAACCATTTATTTTGGAAGTACTTTTAAAATTATAGACTAATTTTGTTTATCATTTGTTTTTATTCGAAAATATAAATTTTATCAATAATTAGAATC
Organism: Maratus speculifer; assembly: GCA_964019185.1. Lineage (NCBI taxonomy): Eukaryota > Metazoa > Arthropoda > Arachnida > Araneae > Salticidae > Maratus > Maratus speculifer. The sequence continues at coordinate 171,563,373 of OZ025291.1, forward strand.
CATTAAAGCTTCATATGACAATTACTGGGGACAGCATGACAATTACTGGGTATTAATGTAAGTTTATTGTATTGTTTTATAATATCTTAATACAATACATACTGCATTTTTCAGTTCAAAAAAAATTCCATTCAAAAAAGTTCTTACAAATTCAATGTAAACAACAACAAAAAATCGTTTGCGCGAGGCGCAAAGTAAAAACGATTAAATTTAACCATGGAAGCAGCGATAGTACGCAACACACTCCCACCTTTGAGTTTCGAATTCAATGAAACTCAAACTTTACTTTGGGTTTATATAAACGACCATATTTAGATCGTTTTTCAGGAACAGTAACTACAGGAGAGTCACTAACACAGTCTTTAACAGAATGCTGGTTCATAGGCTTACTTGCAGAAGGATCTAAATAACAGTTTTTCCCATTCAGCTTTACCGTCGGTTTAGAAGGAACAGGATCTAAAGGGAGTTCTTTATTATGTGGTTGAACAGTCTGTTCGGAAGATGTTGAGTTTTGAGCTATAGAGTGCAGTTCTGTACCTTTTTCTTGAGTTATTTCTAGAGGAATCAATCTCAGAACAGGACGTAGAAACTCACCACCTTTCATTTTAATCTTCACTAATCGCACATTTCCATCTTTGGAAGGATACAGTTCAATAACTTTGGCAAGCGGCCATTCAAGTTTTCTAACATTCTCGCTGGACACTAGAACAACATCACCAATTTGGATAGGTCTCGGATTTTTATCAAATTTCGAGGATTGTCTCAAAAATCCCAAATATTCAGTACGGAATCTTTTTCGCAAATCTTGTTTTAGTCGTTGTCTATAAGCATGTCTTTTATTTATAGACGATGAATCCAAAATGTCAAGATCAGGAATACCTGACTCTCTGATGTCTTGTAAAAACATAGAAGGAGTAAGTAGTGTTAAATCATTCAATTTCCTCTGAAACATAGGTCAAAGGCCGCTGATTAACAATATTTTCAGTATCGTAAATAACAGTTTGCATTTCTTCTAAATTTAAAGAGCTTCGTCCTAAGACTTTTCGAAGGATCCCTTTTATTATGCCTATCAAACGCTCCCACCATCCACCCCACCACGGCGCAGATGGAGGATTAAATTTCCAAATGATCTTCTGAGCTGCGCTGTACTGGGAAATGACATCCCAATCGATTTGTTTCAGCAAATTTTCAGCACCCGTAAAATTTCTTCCGTTGTCAGAATATACTACCGCAGGTCTACCTCTTCGTGCTATAAATCTTCTAAAAGCTTGCAAAAAGTTGTCTGTAGATAAGGATGTGGCTATCTCTAAGTGTATTGCTCTGTAGACAGCGCATGTGAAAATAACAATCCAAGCTTTTTGATTGCCTCGAAGAAGTAAAGGACCGGCGTAGTCAGTTCCTACAACTTCGAATACTGCAGCTTCTTTTATGCGATCTTCCGGAAGAGGGGCTTCTATAATTGGTTTAGGTTTTGAATTGAATCTTTTACAGCGTACGCAGCTTCTGATTACCTTTCTGTCTTCCTGCATTTCAAAATCCAAAAATCTTCTCTTAAGTTACTCATTAATATCTGGGTGTCAGCATGATTTAAACTAAGATGTCTTGTCCGAATAAGTATTTCGACAACTGGATGACTGCAGGGTAACAGTATTGGAAATCGGAAATTTCTTTTATCTTCTCTCATCAGAATACGAGTCTTAACTTTAAGTAGTCCATTTGATTCTTTATAACATTGAAGTGATTTTAAGCGTTTATCTTCTGTTCCTGAAAATGATTCATTTTGTACTATTTTTAACAAAGATGTTTCAGCTCTGTTTATTTCTTCTAGCGTTAAGAGTCCAGAAATCCGGTTGGCAAGTTTCACTTTATAGTTAGTAAAAAATCTATAAATCCAAGCAATAATTCGGATCAATTTGTCGTACGATGAAAATCTGTTATAAATTTTTTCTCTTGATTCTTCATGATTTGCAGTGCTAATAACAGTTTTTCTCTTTTCTGAATATACTACGCTGAAATCAGGAACAACATTGGATTTTGGCCATTCATTTTCTGGCCTTCGTAACCATTCTGGGCCCTCCCACCATTTAGATTTCGCTAAAGTTTCTGCATTACAACCACGAGAAGGGAGGTCTGCAGCATTTAATGATCCTGGGATGTGATACCAATTTTCAGGTTCTGTCAAAGATCGGATTTCTTTAACTCTATTGAAAACAAAAGGAGCCGAATTTTCAGTTCCTTTGATCCAATATAGAGCATTTGCGGAATCGGACCAGAAAAAATTCAGGATATGTTTCAACTGAAGATCATTTATAACACTCTGTGCTAGTCTAGCTCCGATATTACAGGAAAGCAGCTCCAATCGAGGAATAGAAATGGTTTTCATTGGAGCAACTCTGCTCCTAGCCTGTACAAGCTGACAAGATATTGTGTTTTCAGTCGCACATCTTAAAAATATACATGTAGAATATGCATTCTTGCTAGCATCGCAGAATATGTGCAATGAAAGATTCTTTGAAGCTTCATAATTCGAAATAATACATCGAGAGATTTCTATTTCCTTTAATTTAGAGACATCCTTTCGCCATTTTTCAAATTTCTTGGCAATAGATTCAGGTAATTCAGCATCCCACGAAACTTTCAATTTCCAACATTCTTGAAGAAGAATCTTTGGACCCAACGTGACAGGACATGTGAAGCCAATTGGGTCGAAAATTCTATGAACAGCACTGAGAATATTTCTTTTCGTTACAACAGTGGGATCTTCAAAACAGTTTCGTAAATCTATCTTCAAAGTATCAGCTTTTAAATTCCACACTAATCCCAAAACTGGAATAATCTTTTCTTCTGGGAAGTTTTCTGCTTCTGTTTCATGGATATTATATTCCCATCCTCGAAGATCACACTTAGCATTCTGGAGAATAAGTTTGGATTCTTCAATAAATTTTTCAAGTTGCTCATGATTATCAACACTAGTGACGCAGTTATCTACGTAAAAAGACTTCATCAATTTCTCTGCTGTTTCTTTAAATCTAGAAGGTGCGTTCTTCAGATGATATCGGATAGTTGCGCCAAGCAAATAAGGTGAACATGTAAGACAGAAAACAACCCTTTTATGCTGGAAAAATTTCAACTTTTCGGGGTTACCTTCCTCCCACCATAAAAACTTCAGAAATGGTCTATCTCGTTCATTTAAACCTATTTGCAGAAATGCTCTTCGAATATCCGCAATTACGCCTATTTTCTTCTGACGAAATTTATTCAATATAGTCGGAATGAGTTCTACTATATTAGGACCTTTTTCTAAACAGTCATTGATTGAAGGTGAATCCTTTTGTCTTGCTGAACCATCAAAGACTGGTCTAACTCTTGTGGTCGAATTTTCTTTAATCACAGCTCTATGTGGTAAGTAGTGTTCACTTTCATCATTACAAGTATTCTTAACTTCTTCAATAACACCCTCTTCTATCCATTCTTTTAATATATCTTCATACTCTTCTAAAGTTCCTGTTTTCTTTAGTGATTCAACACAACTTCTTAATCGTTGTTCAGCAATTTTTCGACCAGTTGGTAACGGAGGATGGTTTTCAATCCATGGGAGGGATACTTCATACCTTCCTTCTGCATCTATTTTTATATTTCTATTGAAATGCTCTTCAATTACTTTTTCGATTTCTTGTCTGTTTCCGCTTTCACCAGGATCGAGAATTCCAAGCGTGTCTAGCCGCCATAAATCTGAAATTTTTGCATCATTTACATGAAGTGACATGACGCTGTTTGTACTATCTGATGTGTTAAAAATGTCTGTTTTTCCCATCAAAGTCCAACCAAGACGTGTTTCCATTAATACTAATCCAGAAATCAATTGTTTTATTTTTCCGGTGCACAATTTGCCTGCTATATCAGCTCCTATAAGACCATGAATTTCGTTAGGTGAAAATTCATACAGCAACTCAACCTGGTTATTCAAATCAGATAGAAAAATTTTATGCTTCTTTATTTCACTCATAAAAGAGCCACGAGGAATTTTTGGAATGTCCGAACAAATTTTTTCTTGATCTAACACTTCGAAACAACAGCGATAATTATCAAAGAAGTCACTCAGACTAACCAAATATTTCTTATGTGATGATACAGTTTCTGTGCCTCCAAATAAACTATGTGTCAAATTTTCTTCCCCTATGCATTCATATCCCATTTCGGCAAGTGCAAAAGATGACAAATAGGATTTACTGCTACCTGAGTCAATTAATATTCTTATATATTTCATCTTACTATTACATCTAAGTCGGACAATAAGCGTTTGTAAAAGTACATGGCGAGTACATGTTTTATTGGATAAAGCAGTGTCGTTTTTAATTTCGATATCTGACTTTTCTGTAATCAGGTTTTCCTTATCATTTTTCATTGGACACATTATTTTAAAATGTAACTTACCGCAATCACAGGGTGGTATTTTCGTTCTACAAAAACGTGATATGTGTTTTCTTGTTTCTAAACATTTAAAGCAAGCTCCCTTTTTCATCAATATTTGTTTTTTATCTTCATGAGATAAACTATTAGCATATCTACATTCGGTACTTAAATGTGACTTGTTACAAAAAATGCACGTTTCGCTTTTCATTTTCGATGAATTATGTAATTCCGTAGCCGTTGGAAGATCTCTTTCTCGCCTGCTTGGCGCAGTATGAATATTTTTGTTCGCTTTTCTAGATTAAACCCACTTCTAGCTAGAACGGACTTTTTCTTCGCTTTCGATTTCGTGCTGCAAAAATTTCATCAAAGAATCTAATTTATTTCTACTTTCATCTTTTGAATTCAAGGTAATGGAATTTAAATTTCTTTCCCAAATTCTCAATATTTCAACAGGCAAACACGACTCAATCAATGGATAAAGAATTGCAGAATAATGTTTGCTTGAAACACCTAACATATTTAATGACCTTAAATACGTTTCAATTTTGTCGTATAATTTAAAAAGAGGAATTCTTGAACCTTTTCCTGTTGTGTTATTCATCATTAAAGCAAGTAGTTCTCTTATGTATACTTCAATTAACATATCAGTGCGACCAAAACGAGCCTTTAAACATTCAATAACATTTTCATAACTATCATCAGTAGCGGGGTACGACTCGACAATTTCTCTTGCCCTAGAACCCTTTAGCGTCGCTTGCAACAAGTACTGGTATTTATCTTCCTTCGCGATATCAGAATCGTTATGTATCTTTTCAAATTGAGCCCAAAAGGCCAACCACTCCTTAATATCTCCCCCGAATAATTTAAATTCTATCTTAGGAAGTTTAAATTTCCGTTTCGTAATATTTTCAATTTCAGAAACTTTCAAAACTTTTTGAACTTTCGTTTTTAACTTAATAAATTTTTCTTCATACACGCTAAAACTTTCATATTCCGTATCATAATTTTCTTGCGTACATGATTTATCGTTTAAAAGAAGATCTAACATTTCTTTTTCTTTTGGTCCTAGATTTACCCATTTTTCTTCTAATTGAGCGTATAAAATCTCAATTTCTTCAATATTTTTATTTTTATCACTTAATTCATTCTCAAGTAAATTAGCGATTCGCGTAAAAGCACTTCTTAATGGCGTGCGTAATCGTTTAATTTGTTCCATTATCTTATATCACTTCTTAAATAATAAAATATCCCAGCAGTTGGATGCCAAAATAATATTGAATCTATCCCTGTTTATAAAATTCTTCAATATTATTTAATACTGATGTTTAAATTATCAGTATTCATGTTCAAAATTAAAATATCTTAACTACAGCATGAATGTATTAATCTTACCTTATCATGTATCGAGGGAGATCAAGCGGATTCTATATCTTAAGTAAATAAATTTTCATGTCTTCAGAGTAAATTCACGCACAGATGTATAAAAAAACACGTATATTAACTTTCACATTACAAACAATAATATTATTGTGCACATATCATATCTTTTCATCATTAAAATATCTTAATACAATACATACTGCATTTTTCAGTTCAAAAAAAATTCCATTCAAAAAAGTTCTTACAAATTCAATGTAAACAACAACAAAAAATCGTTTGCGCGAGGCGCAAAGTAAAAACGATTAAATTTAACCATGGAAGCGGTGATAGTACGCAACAAAAGTGTTCACATTTCAGATTAATATGCTGATTTCGTATTCTCAAAAACCTGAAATATGGCATCTTCATCTACAGTAAATTAATTTAAAGCGATTAAACCCAATGCAAAATGTAAAGTTTTTTTAAAATATAAACATATGCCAATTACTGGATCACAAGGTGTCATACATTGGTGCTCTAGGTGCCAATTACTGGTGATTTCAGCAACTTTTTATAAATATATTTTTATAAAAATACTTTTTCAATTTTTTTTGCTTTTAGTGGGCAAAATAGATGCACAGATATGCATTCTTTGATTAAAAAATATTTCCAAGTAAATAGCTGATTTCTTTGTAATGAAAATTTAAGTAAGTTTAACGACAAATTCTTAAAGTGCCAATTACTGGGGATGTTACCCTACTACTTTAACTTTTCAAAGGACGATTAAAGAGTGAACTTCTGCCAGAACCCTGAAGAGTTTCAAAAATAAAAATGGTTACTTAATTGATATTGTTTAAACAAATACAAGAATACAGAAAGAATTTTTCAGAACTATTATCGTTAAATGTTATTCACTGTAAAAAAATGATTCTAGACACATACATCTTTCTATAAACCCCTCTATAGCCATGGTAAGATATCGATAGCAGCAGACTTTTAAGAACCGGTGCAAAACAAAGCCAGTTAACACTAGAAGCGCCGTTGGGGTCATTTCACCTTTTTTTCAATTTCCAATGCTTTATTTTGACATGTAAACGCCAACACTGAAGCTAATATTTTTTTACTTTTTCTAAAATACTATCAAGTATACTGTGACAATTCTTCATCTGTCTAAAGAAAATAATCATAGAAATACCTAAAACAGCCAACAGGGGTCATTTTGACCCCATAAGAAAAATGACCGATTTTCAAGTTAAAGTCTGTTTTTGAATTCCCGATATCTTGTCTTTGCTTATTGCTCAAGGGGACACCCATTTCTTATTGCGGTTACTAAAAACAAAAAAGTAAACTCCAGTTTTGCTTTGTTTGGATGACGCATAGCTATGCAAGGGGAAGGGAAGTAGTCTTCTCTCTGTTGCGTGCTCACCTTTAGTTAGGAGGGTTGTTCTAAGCATCTCAAATCTATCATGAAATATGCAAGCTTGAAATTAACAGCGATGGCGTAATGTAAATGTACAGAATGCGCCGTATTCATAAAGCAGTGACAGTGATGCCGTACAAAATTCTACCAAAGTGATTTCCCTTGTTTCTTGTGGATCAGGAAGCTTACGTGGACAAGGACTAGTCAATAACATGCCTAATATTTCTGCTGGCAACAGTCGCGAAAAGAACACATCACCAAACTATGTTCTTTGGATTCCGATGAGCCTTATCAGCCCTACTTCCACTACAGATCGCACACCAGCTCAAAATATTGTGAAAATTGCAAGAGAAAGAACATCGTTTGCTCGTCGTAACATTGGGAAAAATAAAAATTCAGCCTGGCCTTTGATGCTGATTGCAGCAGTGCTGTTCAAACATGCACAATTGCTGAAGCACTACGTCAGCTTGGAATTGATAGCAACTGGTATGTTTCACTTGTAGAACTCGATTTTTTTCGCCCTCTTATATGCTCGTTTTGCACTAGGATATTCAAAACTTTATGCAGATGATTTATGGAACAAAAGTATATTATAGTATTTACATATGACTGAATTATATGACAATACATATACATAAACGTAAAAATTTTGTGTTTATGCATTTGTCAAACAGAAAGTACCAGTTACTGCATCAACACTGTAAAACATTTGAGTAACGTTACACCATAACATGGGTGCCATAACTCCAGTTTTATGGAGTAACTTTGCTTCCTCCAATTTTAAGCAGTATTTTAACCGAATTAACCGGTGTAACATTGTAATGTTACATTAGTAATATATGTTTACTTTACACCATTATATAGATGAAAAAAATCACTCCATGAATAAAAGGCAGCAAAGCTGCCACCCATTTTAATGTGTAACGTTACACAAATGTTTTATAGTGAAGTTATGAATTAATAAAACTAGTTATAGAGTACCTCCTTTGTTAAATTTAAAGATTTTAAAAAGTATGGAATAATAAAGTTAAATGTTAATGGCAAGTTAGAATTAAAATAAAAACAACGAGCCCATAACACTATTCTTTATTTTTATGCCATAGAGAATGATAAATATTTAAATAAGAAAAATGTATCAATAACACTTAAATTATAATGTGGATCTAAGAACTAGTAGTGTTGTTCTATCGCCCGCATAGTCTTTGCTATATGCCACATAATTTAAATTTCTACCATCGTAAAACGACAAAACACACTCAAAATTTATTTAACATTCAATTATTTAAGTACCTTTTTTGCACATTTGCTATTTTTGATGGTTGTAACCCTTTTTTTAAGCATTGTTTTTTGTTAATTTATCTCACTAATAAATGTATATTTATTAAAATGTGCGGAAAAGCATTTTTATTACAATTAAACGAATATCAAAAACAAATCATAATGTGACAAATATAGCACTTGTAAAGTAGCAGTTTACAAAGTGACAGTTATTAACCAAATTTTGAAAGAATTGTACATTTTTAAAAACTTTTATGTTGCTTTTATGTATGTTAATGAAAAAAAACTTTTGAAATACTTTAAAACTATGTAAGCATAGTCTTAGAAAATTACTAGACAAGTTTCGAGCATTTTTTGAAACATTATTACCTGAATATGTAATTGATATCTCGCACGTAAATTTGTTGTTCAGTGTAGTGCTATGAATATCAAAATCATAAATGATTTAACTACATAAATCTTTAGTATACACTTACAAAATTTACGTATTAAAGGAATATATACAATATGCAGTTCCTGCTAATTAATATAGTTTTCATAACACCACGAATACAATTCACTAAATTCATGAAATCCTAGTACTGATTTCATTCAAAACTACTTTCGACTATATGATGCATACATATACATATATAGCCGAGTTTAACTATTGTTTCTTAACGTAGGTACCGTACACATAAATATACTTTTAAGATATTGTAATAAAGTTCATCGAAGTGTAAAAGTGTGTTAGAAGTATTCTAGAATTATATGATCGTTTCAATTAATAAATGATAGAATTAATTATGACAACTTCCGCTTTAATACAACCTCTGCTTTATGTTTCTTGCAAGGTATTCACACAGCTTCTAAATATTTAAGACTATTTTAGGTAGATTTCGTATGAAATACTACCTATTGCATTAGCACCAGTTTATCTATCTATCTATCTATATATCTCACTTTTTTATGGACACGATAACTTCTATAATTCTTCCCCAATCTCCACCAAACTTTTACATAAAATCAAAGGGGATAGAACCTCGGCTAAGTTCGTTAATGGGCAAAATCGGACCAAGGGGGTCGAAATAGGAGGCGTTTTTGTGAAAACAGAAAAAAGCCCATAACTTCTTAGTGAAAATAGATATCGAATCAGTTTAAAGTTTATATTACTTCTAAAGAATGGGCCAAAAGTTTATTCATGACAGATTTTTGATAAAGTTAAAAATGGGCTCAAGGGGCGAAAAAAATAGGGTTTTTGGGAGAAAAAAAATCATGACTTTGTCAATTCTCAAGATTTCAAATCCATCTAATTTTTTTTATAAATATTCTCAAAATTATCTAAAACTTTTGTTTTTCAAGTTTTTGATAGGATTAACCCTTACCGGTAAAAAAAATTAAAAACGAAAATAAAAAGGGCTTTCGAAAAAGAAAAAAATCCATAACTTTGTCAATTCTTAACCTATCAAATCCAATTAAATTTATTTTACATCTTCTCAATAATATCTACAACTTTTATACTGACAAATTTTTCATAGGATCAATTCTTATAGCAAAAATGAATTAAAAGAAAATTGGAGTTGGAGAAAAAACCTCTAGTTCAAACTGCTTACAATCGGAATCGTTTTATAAATTCATTTTTTATTTTAAATACATCCAAATGGCAGATCCTCTTACTTAGGAACTATATAATGTGAAACATTGGCCAGATTATTGATAAAGACAGAATACATTTCAAAAAACGTTGCCAAAAAGGGTATTTTGAACAGAAATTCCCGAAGTGACAGTGATAGGAAATTCTAAGAAGTATTCAGATAACAAATTGCGTTTTTCCTGACTCATTTATAAATCCATTTTTACTTTCAAACGCATTCAGTTAACAAGTCCTCTTATTTAGGAACTATATAATATGACGCATTGGTCAATTTTTTGATAAAGACAGAATATATTTCAAAAAAGGCTGCCAAAAAGGGTATTTTGAACAGAATTTCCCGAATTGACTGTGATAGGAAATTTGAGGAAGTATTCAAATAACAAATTGCGTTTTTTATGACTCATTTTTAAATTCAGTTTTGCTCTCAAACGCATCCAATTGACAGGTTCTCTTATATAGGAGCTGTGTAATATCCCGCATTGTTCAGTTTTTTGATAAAGGCTGAATATATTTTTAAAAATGCTGTGAAAGAGGGCACTCGCGCAAAAATTCTCGAAGCTATCATGATTAAGAATTGAGGTTGTATTCAAAATTGGTTATTTTATAACTCATTTTTAAATTCAATTTTGCTCTCAAACACATTCAATTGACAGTCTTTTGTTATTTAGGAACTATATAATGCACTGTATTAGTCGATTTTTTTTCATAAAGTCAGAATTATTTCAAAATATGTTGTCAAAATGGGCATTTGATCCGAATTTAGCTTAAGATGATTCTGATAAAACCAGTCCTTACAGAAAAAGGGAATTAAAATTTTTTCAAAAGAGGACAAATAAAGTTGTCAAAATGGGTTTATCTGTAATCAAATTTATTTTTGTTGTTGAAATGAACACTCTTAGAAACCTACCTCCGCCTATAGGCCAAGCCGACAGGGATTATTTAATTCTGTCCTCGAAAAGTAATCACTGAAGAATCTTAAAAAGCTATAACTATGCAAAACAATTAAATAATTTTACGATCACCTTCAAAAGATTGAAAGGTAGATTTATCCCTGAAATAAATCTTTTTTTTATGGGGGACTTCTCGGCATAAAAATCTATTTTCTTCTGGTAATAAATATGAATTAAAATTAATCCAGCATAAGACATGCAGATTAAAACTAATGAAAAAGTAATGTGTCTGATCATAAAACGCCATAGGTGAGTAACATAAGCTTATCACAATAAAAATTGTGAGGAATACTGCATGTAATAATTTTAACATGTAGTGTTATTTGTTTATGTCTTTACCCCACAATTTTAATGAAATATTTAAAATGTATATTTAATTGGTAGTTCATTAATAAATATTTCAGTTGCCCCAGAAATAATTTTCTTTAATAGTTTAAATGTTTAATAAATTATGCGCACAGAACAAAACAAAACAAAAACTTAAGAAAAACAGTATTTTTGATTTTTGTTCGCTTTAAAAGTTACTTTTATTTTAAAAAATAATGTAAGTAAATTGTCACTAGACGCCTTTTACACTTTTTGATTCCGAATATTTGTTTTAATTTTAGATATTGTCCTCGCAGAGATATCGTCGAAAATTTGCTGCAGATCCTCCCACCCCACTCCGTCAACTATTTTCCATTCAGTTGGAATTTAAATTATGCGAAAATAATAGTAGTAAAATTTATATAAGTCTTAAGGGATAATTTTGCTGATATTTCTAGTGTATCTATATTTTTTTTCAAAAAATCTAAAATCGCATTCTTCCATTACACATGAAGGCATTCAGCAGCCAAATTTAGAAAAAAACCGAAGAACCTATCGACGCAGAAACATCCGATAATAGTTGATAATGCTTTTCACAAATATTTGTTGAAAATTATTGAAATTATTGAAAATTATAGATATTATTGAAAAACTATATAGAACAGAAGGACAGTCCAAGGTGGCATTGAGACTTTTTAACACCTTATCAAAAATTATTGGCATAGTGACACGTGTAAATATAGGGGAAGATGGGGATACCTGAGCCACTTTTTAAATTTTAATTTTTTAAAAACATTTTATAATTTCTTAGAACAAAATAAAATATTGAAAATGAAAATTTGATAATTTTTCCTCAACTAAATCCCATTTTCAATTAATTTTGAGCTTTTTTTTCTCTGTCTAATTAATTTTTACTTTTTGTTTACATCGTGGCTCAAGTATCCCCATGGAGGGGATACTTGAGCCATGGTGAAGGGATACTTGAGCCAGTACGGAAAAATATTTACAAAAGTAATTTTTTTGCTTTATTTTTGCACAAATATTTTACAGAATGATAAATTATGATTCATAAAGTCCTCCAAAACCAATTGAGATTAGAATTCAGATGTTTCAGCTCTTTGGCAACATGCATGAAGAGCAAAATCAGAATGGTTGTAAAACCACACATCTTTTTTCTTTTACTTACATGGTAACTCACGAGTGCCCTTTGTTTGGGACAACAGAAGTTATTTCTTTAGTTTTAAAAAAAGTTACAGTAACAGAGGTTCCAATTTCAATACAAAATATTAATCTTACTATATTATATTAAAAAATAAGTATTTAATATGTTGTACCTAACTAATTAAAGTATTAGAGTTTATTTTACATTTATCTAGACAGGCTATTTTGTTAGTCAAAATCAAAAAAAAATGGAAATCTTCATTTTAAAAAAATACATTTAATTTTTTTTCTAAATCACTATTTTTTTAAGCAAAAAAAAATAAAAGTAAAATAAAATTAAAAAATTATGCTCCCGTTTGTCCTGAAAAAAATCTATTAGTGAATATAAGGACGTAATTTTATTTTTTGTTTATTTTACCCATGTCTAATTTCCTAGTGAGGATGATTGAGCTATGGCTCAAATATCTCATATCTCACTGGCTCAAGTATCTCCATTACCACTATTTTTGTTTATCGGAATTTTACAAAGTAAAGCATGCAGCTATTTAAGCTATTTTAGATTCAAAATACAATTGAGATTATACTCATTAAATTTATATATTTTGTTGCAACTTTAAACGAAACTTTGATTAAAAAAATAAAAAAATCATGCACCTAAATATTTACTTTAGATAGGGAAAACAACTATTAATCACCATACTTTCAAAATGGTACCAAGGTATGTGGTTTCTTTTTTACATGTTCATAACTATAAATATGTTACCATATTGCCAGTTTTAGAAAGAAAAATTAACCAACTGTAGAAATAATAGGTGAGGCTCAAGTATCCCCACTCTCCCCTATTTTTAAAAGAGCTTTCTTATTGACATGTTATTATATTATTAGATAGTTTTCTTTAATATCTGACGATTAATATGTTGTATGTTTCATTAAAAAATCGTGAATTTATTTCTAATTACTTTACAATTAATTAATTGAATTTTGTATTATATTGAGCATTCCTATTCCTTAAAGACGATAATGGTGATGTCAGTGTTATCCGATGGATGAAATGAAAGAATTTTAAATTTATTTTTTGAACCAATAGTTTGATTTTTATCAGAAATGTATCGAAAATTCCGGGTAGTGCAGTTTATTTTTTGTATTTATTACGGTCTCACATTTTTTTAATACAATGACTCCATCTCTAGCAATAATAGTAACAATGATATTAATAAGCTTGTAAATAAATTGATCTATAGAATAACTCATCAAAATAATAATAAAAAATAAGAAAATCTGAATAAATATAACAATACTGTAGATAGTAAAATACAAAGATAATGTGACAGGTTTAATTTTTTTTCCAAAGAATCGTATTGAAATTTTAACGCTGGAGTATAAATAGAAAAATTTTCAGAATGTTTAGTACTTCGTTTATATGCAAAATTATATTTCTTTGAACAGAGAAATTCATTCCTTAATTTAAAAATAAAATAGAATTCATTCTAATAAAAGTAATAATAATAATGATAACAACATTCTTAATAAAAAAATCGTATAACAATTTTATAGACAGTAACCAAATAAAATAATAAATAAAACTCGTATAGAATGAGTTGCATATACATTACTTTATTTTGTAAAAGCATTATTGGTTATACAAAACAAAATTATTTTTAAAAAGATGATTTCTTTTGCCTTTGTATCTTTTTAGCTTTCTCGGCCCAGAGAGAGGGGGATGGAAATTTGTCAAATCGGAAATATGTCTATATTTATTTTGTAATAACATCATATTTGTGCATTTTATAATTCTACAAAATACCAAAAAAAAAAAAAAAAAAAGATTTAAAATAAAAGATATTAGTAGGGTTAAAAATATTGCACAAAAACCTTGAAAAATCAAATTTAATTAATCCTTCTAAATCCTTCAATATTTCTAAAATCCTTCAAAAATATACAAATGATTATGTAAATTCTTTAATTTAGTGTAAACAATTTATATGAAATGCTTTAAAAAATATAATTTTTATAAATTAGCAATTTGTTAGACAAAGGATTAATTCCAAACTGGATCATACTCAGGCAAAGGGGAAAATTGTATTCTGCTGTCACTGGTGAGATTTACAGATCCTTTCATAATCATGAATAATGGGTGACATTGCATAATTAAACACCTTTAATATTCGACTCATAAATCACGACGACATTAAAATAAAAATAGAATAGGTTTCTTGATCTTGAACGACTAAATGAAACATCTGTTGTAAGTGCGCAGAATCTTGTCGATCAAAATGCAATATCGGCTCTCAACCATACGACTTAGGAAGATTCTTATTAACACTCATAGATTCGCAATCGTGTAGCACCGGATAGTAAGCAACAAATAATCTTTCAAGATGTTTCCCTCTTAAGTAATCAGAAGCGTCGAATGAATTTAATTACGTTTATTCGTACTTCATTTCACAGGTAAACAATTCCACTAAAGTCATCATAATTAAAAGTTGCTACCTATCATTGTAACTGCACCAGAAAAATTCTTCTCACTTGATGACATTAACTTTTTAAGCAAAAGACAAAACATGGAATACTCGCTCCTAGGCAATGTAACCGGGTTTTATCAAACTCTGCGAAAGAATAAGGATTTCAGAGAAGGATTTAAGTTGCCAATTGAAATTTAACTATAGTTATTACAACCAATACGAAAAAGAAACGAGTTTTTTCAGACTGTCGTTAATTCAAATGCGTTCCGGTCGTACAGCGTCCCACGAAGGGAATTGTGGGTAATTGAATAATTATTTAAAGTGTAAATACAAATATATTATGCAACAGATAAAAGAATAAATTTAAGTAATGTGATTTTAAGAAAATAAAGGGTTTGACTGATTAATGTTTTGAGAATAAAAAAGAAAAAAGAAAGCGTTGAGTAAAGGTGCGGAATTGAAATAAATATGATAAATAATTATAAAAAGAAAGGAGAAAATTAAATGTTATAATAATTTGGAAATAATTAATTTATAATCGAAGCGAAAATATTTTTTTATTATTACATATATATAGCGGAAGGAATGCATTTTTTTTTGTTTCTGACACACACATATATGAATTTTTGATAATGAAAAGAAAATATTGTGAAAAAATAGGTCATCTCAATTAATTTAATTGATAATTACATGCTAAATCTTTAGTTTAAGCATTTTAAATATAAATTATTATTTTTTCAAAATATTAATGAATGATAAAATTTATTTAATTATGAAGCGTTCAAACAATGATAATTTATACTAATGAAATAAACAAAATGATCTGTGTATATATGCGAGTCTGTGATGGCTAGCAAAACTCTACGACACGTACAAGGCTCAAATATTTATTTAGTGCAGCCCAAAGTTTCTCTTGATGTACCTGAGATTCAGAATTAAAAAAGTCTAATTATTAACTGAGTAATTAATTAAAATTCAGAACTCATTCTCATTAAAAATTATAATTTGTCTCTAATAAGATCAATATAAAAAAATACTTTTTAAATTGAATAGCTATTTAACAATTCAACACTTTAACAGAGAGTTTTTTTTTATTTAGATATTTTAAAGTTGTTTTAATCATTGCTTTTTATGCTGATTTTCTTTTCATTTTTTATTATTATTAAGTCTATTTTATGTGACTTTTTTACATATACTATTACTTTTTACTACAGATACTAATTTTAATACGAAATATCAATCCCTGAGTAGAACGGGTTAATCAGCTAGTTAAGTACAATAAACATTGCTTTTAGTTTTAATAAAGAAGGCAGTCCTTTCAAAATCGTATTTGCAATTCAGGAAGCAGAAATATAAGGTTCCATAATTTCCAGAAATTGATATGTATGAAAGCTACACTTATAGTAAAAAGCTTGTTCAATTTATGGGCAATGATTTAATTATATGAATTACATCATTACATAAAAGTATGACTTTATTTTAGATAAAAGTGAATAATAATACGACTAATTTCTTCTATGATTAAAAGTTTGATTAAAGAAAATAACATTATACGAAAAAAAAAATATATTTATTTAGGGCATTGAGTGAAATAAATTTTATATTTTTTGGAAACTAACTTATTATATAAAAAAAGAGTGAAAATAAACTGCTGCTGATAAATTACCTTGGCTTATCAGAACAAAATACGAAGGACGGCGCAAATTTCTGTCGTCAAAAAGAGAAGCTACAAGTAAATAAGTAATTCAACATATAGATTCGAAGTTTTCATTTTTTTTATCAAAGTTTTTAAAAACTTATTCAATGACACGGTCAGTAGAAACTATTAACACAATGCTAAAACAGAATAAAAAAATCATTACTTATGTTTAGTATATTTGCCTTAAAAAAGAAAAAAGGATTATTATCCATATTAAAGCAAGGAATTTCTATAACTAAGTAGCTAAGGTCTTCAAATATTATACAGCAGCATTGCACTTCTCTCAAACTATTTTTTTGTTACGTACATGTAAAGATATGCTTTTCAAATATGATAAAACCATGTTGGAAACATTTTGTAAAATACAAATTTATGTTTGTTTGTTTTTCAAATTTTCATAAAATATAAAATGATAAGTTAACTACTTGTATCACAAAACGTTTTACTTTAATGTAAATAAAAACAGCGTAAATAAATACTTTAATGCAATACTTAAAAATACTTAAATGACTAAACAATAATGTCTTGCGAAAGAAAAAATGACTTAATTCATTTAGGTGCTCAGGATAAACAAATGTGTATTAAAAAAGTACAAATGCATAAATATTACGTTCTTTAATGTCTTAAGCTGTTAGTGTTTTTATTGCACATTTTAAAGTGAAATACACTAAAATGCATTTTATGTATTTTTTAGATAAAAAATAATTTTTCTAAGGAAAAACGCATCACAGAAATCCTTTTCCTTCCTACATTTTTGAACATATTGAATAAAAACATTTAGTTATATAACAAAATGGCATTTTTAAGTATAAACTAAAACAAACAAAGAAAAATGAATCATGGTAAAATGTTGAAGAATTTCTTGAGAAGAAAATCTCAGTTAGTTATTCTATAAATTTTACAAATTAGAACTATTTATAAATAATTTTGAAGCCATATCTTGTTTCATAATTATTTTCTAAATTGTTAAACTGGCTCGATTTCTTCATGACCAATTTTATCGCTATTTATAAAAAAATTAAATAAAAAGAGGTTTGTATACTAGATGGCAATTAAGAGCCATTATTTTGAAAATAAGACAAGGTGTGATAGTTGTATTTTTTTATCTGCTTGATTTTTTTTATGTTGAAGTAGATCATGTTTAATGAATAATGTGCAATTTTGAAGCCCTGAAGAAATTTCCTCTTTTCTATAGAAAATGTCAAAGTTCAAGGTTGTGGAGGCCATTTTTCAAGAAAAGTGAAATGCTAGTATATTTGGAGCACTATATTTCTCGCAATCAACAACATCCTAAAATTATTTTGGCATAAACTGTTAGTACAACCCTACCTGCTTATTAAAATGTATTTGTTTCTATGGGGCATTGTTACATTACATTGTTATGTTGTCACAAAGTATACTCAAAATGACGTTTTGTCCATTTTCCGCACTTAATATCTTATTTAAGTAATAGTACCCCAAACTTTTTCTTATAGAATATGAAAGTGTACTACTAGGACAAGCTAAATAATATAGTACTGCATAGAGATATTGTTTCTGTTAGGAAATATAATATGTTAAATATGCAAATTTTTCAAAATAGTCAACATTTAAATTAGCATTATCATAAAAAAAGCGACACGTTTGAATAAAACAAAATACCTCACACAATAGTTAAACATATGTACAAAAACATGGAAAAGAAAAAGAAGTGGGGCCTCATGGTATTTTTAGGCAAAAAAATGGCAAATTTTCAAACAAACAATGTCGACGATAAAATTTCTTCCCTCTCAGAAAATGAAAAATCCTAGTTCTCATTCCTCTTTCTATGTTTCCCCTATGAGAAAATGAAATATCCCTTTTTTGCTGCAGCTTCCGAAATAAAAATAGGATTTTTCATTTTCTCTTAGGGGAAAAATGTGATAATGGACATTGCTTTTCATCTAATTTTTGTCGTTTTTTTTTTTTTTTTGCCTGAAAATATCACGAGGCCCCATTTCTTTTTCTTTTCCATGTTTTTGTACATATGTTCCACTATTCTATGGGGTATTTTGTTTTATTCAAACGTGGCGCTTTTTCACATAATGCTAATTTAAATCTTGAAGATTTTCAAAATTTTGCATATTTAACAGATTATATCTACTTACAGCAACAATATTTCCGTGCAGTACTATATTGTTTAGTTTGTCCTACTAGTGTACTTTCATATTCTATAAAAAAAATTTGGGGTACTATTGCTTAAATAAGATATTAAGTGCGGAAAATTGAAAAAAGAACGTCATTTTGACTGTAATTTCTGGCAACATAACAATATAAAGTAACAATGCCCCAAGGAAACAAATACATTTTAATAAGCAGGTAAGATTATACTAACAGTTTATGCCAAAAGAATTTTAAGATGTTGTTGCTTGCGAGAAATATAGTGCTCAAAATATACCCGCATTTCACTTTTCATGAAAAATGTCCTTCACAACCTTGAACTTCGACATTTTCTATAGAAAAGAGGTAATTTTTTCAGGCCTTTAAAGTTGCAGATTATTCATTAAATATGATTTACTTCAACATAAAAAATATCAAAGCAATTAAAAAATACAACTATCAAAACATCACTTTTTTGTCTGAATTTCAAAATAAGGGCTCTTAATACACGGAGATAGTACATGATAAGAGAAGTCATAAAAGTTATTTGTCGGGATTTTTTTTACTTATAATAAATATTCCTTTATTAATGATGTTTAAAAATTAATTTTTCAGAATGTACTGTAGCTAATCAATTTCATTGTAAAGTACTCATTAATTATGCATCATAAAATTTTATACAGCAGAGCACCGCTTAACAAAAGCGACCGATCCAGATTGAGGCCTATCCAGTAAATGAAAAATCTTCATAATTGGGCAGTTATAATAAAACAGTTATGGCAATAGAGCAATTTAGATAATTTTGCAAATCTTTTTTTCAGGTATAGGACTAGCAATTAATGTAGTGCACATTTTAGCATGTTACAAACTTCATATTTATAAAAAGTTAATTTTAATTTTTAAAACTTTTATTTTCTACAAAATTGGTACAAAGTTATATACGGAAGTGCACATAAAAGTAATTACAGAAACACACACACACACACAGATATATATATATATATATATATATATATATATATATATATATATATATATATATATATATATATATATATATATATATGTGTGTATACGCGTATACATATAAAGGAATAATTTTATCTCTATATATACAAGTAAATAATACATTAAACTGATCATTTTATCTTAATGTTTTAGATAACATTTTTTTTCTTTCACATGCAGTGCAAAAAAAGTACAAATTTGTTTGAATTTGCTTTATTTTTCACTGTAGCATAGTTAAGATCTACAACATATTTGTAAGAAAACATTTTGTCATTTAAAATAAAATAATCTGTCATAAACATTATGTTTTTTATTCAATGTCTAAAATCGAAGAAATAACATCATCGCGACTCACGTAGTTACTTGCACATTGAAACAAAACACATTAAATTAAGAAAATTACATAAACAATGAGAACTCCATTACTTCATTTTAGATCTGTACCTGAATATAACTTTGAAACCGAGAAAATGTAATATATTATGTATGTAGAAACATAAACAGATTACCTTAATTTGCAAAAATAAAAAAAGTTACATAATAATTAAAAGGTATAATTATAATAAAAACGTAATGTCAAATACATAAAAATAAGAAATTCTTATTATGACAAAATGCAGTAATTTATATTAAACAAATTATCCATTCTTAGAAACCTTAACATTTATAACCAAAGCAAGGTTTAAATGCACTGTGGGAATTATAATGGCTTACATACTGAAAAAAATATAACAATATTTAAAGAGTACATAAAAATCAAATTATATAAATATTCACTAAATTATTTAAATTTAACTCTAGAGACAAAGAAAATTTCTTTAAAAAATCAAGCAACACCATGAAAGAAAAAAGGTCTTTAAATGTTTTTTTTTTCCTGATACATTTTTAATGTATACTTTATTATATTGAATTCACTAATGCATAATAAAAGATGCTGATTTAGAAAAAATAACTTCTGTAAAGGCAAATGCTTTTCAAAGACATTTTTTTCTTGATTTTTTTTTAAGATGTTCAATAAAACATAATTTTGTTGTTTTACACAAGAGAATTTTTATTTGTAGTATAAGCAAAGGAAGAAAATGATAAAAACAATGTAAAATTACATTTGAAAAGGGGATTCGATTAGTTTTCGAACAGTTTATTTCTTACTTTATGTAATAAAAACATGTTTGAATAAGCGAAACTTAAATACACTGCTCAAAACAATTAAAGGATATTTGAAGTTTTATGTAAAATAAAGTTACAAACGAAATTTTTTTTGCAGAAAATAGAAGAAGAGAATCAGAAATTTAAATTTTTATGGTTTTCAAACTGCGGAGTATGCAAATTTTGAGTTCACGTCAAAAACGTCACTTCAGCGGCAGCGAATGAAATTTGACTTTCAACTGGATAAAAGAGAATGAAGACAAGGATGATCGACATTCAGTGATTGCTTTGTTTCGATGAGTACGATGTCTCAGCGAAGTAATTTGATAGATTCAGAAGCTTGGAGAATTGTTGGTAGGTTAGAAGGGGGCCAAACTAAAACCGAAGTAGCGCAAGCCATTGGAGTGTCACAAGGTGTCGTTTCCAGGATCTGGAACTGTTTTTCGGAGAGTGGATGTGCAGGCCGAAGACCAGGACAAGGTCGTAGACAGGCAACAACGCTCAATGAAGATCGGTATTTAGCGTTAACAGCTCGGAGACACCGAAACATGAACGCTACTTTTCTCCAACAACACCTTCGCTCGGCTACAGGCACCACGATATCAACTCAGTCTGTCCGAAACCGGCTCCATGCTGTAGGTCTGTATGCTCGCCGACCGATGGTATGTGTTAGATTAACATCAAGGCATCGTCGCGACCGCAGGGAGTGGGCAACCGAGCATGTCAACTGGAGGAGAAATGAATGGAGCAATATTCTGTTTTCTGACGAGTCCCGTTTTTCTGTGCATCCGGATTATAGGCGTATTTTCATCTGGAGGGACCGTGACAGTAGGAATAATCCTGCGTTCGTGCACGAAAGTGTCAGATTTGGCGGTGGAGGAGTGTTGGTGTATGGTGGCATCTCCATTGACGGGCGCACTAACCTCTACATCATTCGAGATGGAGCTCTGACTAGTCGCCGATATAGGGATGAGATCCTCAGACCTATTGTAGCCCCTTACGCTGCAGCAATCGGAGATAACTTCATTTTAATGGACGATAACTGCAAGCCACATCGTGCAAACCTGGTGGAGGATTTCCTTTTCGAGGAAGGAATCGTTCGAATGGAATGGCCAGCGTGTTCTAAAGACATGAATTCAATCGAGTACGTTTGGGACGGTCTAGGAAGACGAGTTTCTGGCCGCCAACAACCCCCACAAACTCTCCAAGACCTGGAAAGAGCTCTTCTGGAAGAGTGGGGCAGAATACCCCAACTCGTCTTTAATAGCCTCATTGAGTCCATGCCTCAAAGGTGTTCAACGCTGCTGGCCGCCCGTGGAAACCATACCCCCTACTGAAAATGATTTTCTTTGAAGAAAACACCTTTTTTTATTCTTTTTTTTCTCATATGCACAAATCGTGTTTTTTTCCTTTTGTACACAAATGCGCAATAAAATGCATTTTTTTCTGCCAAACATGTGTAATTTATTCTCATATAACCTACTATGTCTGTCGACCATGTATCAATCAGCTAAAAAGTTTCCCAGATACAAAATCCACCTAAAACTGCAATATCCTTTAATTGTTTTGAGCAGTGTATTTGATGCAATTAACTTTTAGTTGCTTTATTATTGAATATCATTAATGTGTAATTTTCATCTCTCATTTATAGAACCAAAAATAAGAAAGAAAATTCATGTGTCAAGTACAGATTAATAAGCGGTTTAGGAATTTATTCAGAATACTATAATAAAATATTCAAATTTTATAAGGAGAAATGTAAATAAATGTGCTAACTAGATGAATAGGCAATGGGTTAAAACTCTACTAATCGCACCTGGCGACACGCATTAAATATCTTCTAACTTATATCTCCGTAATTTAATACAAAGTTTATGGAATGTACAGTTAGTTATTTTGCAAATAGGAAAATAAGTTAAATGTATGCGATGGTTATAATGAAAAGAGAAAACTTTAATAAAACTATTAAAATACTGATCAATTGATGAAACATATTTCTATGTACATTGATTATGCACAATTAGTCGAATACAATCTAATCTTTTATATATCTTTACAAGAAAAAAGTATTGTAATAGTGAATATTTTTGAATTCCGTTTTTTGGCGATTCTACATGTTTTAAAGGTCAGAGGTACAAAAGATATGTTTTTGCAAAATGTTTCTCTGAGTCTGAGACTCATTCTATTCTGTATACATGTATGTGACACGGAATTCAATATAAATATATCCAAGTAGTCACTTTTAAAAAGAGCTGATGAATTATTTTTGGTGTAAATCATTCAACAGTTGACGCTTCTATGAGGCATTTTTTATTATTTACACAACAGCTATATCTGAATAACAAACGCGCAAATTTTTATACAACTTCAGGTTCCGTCATTCTTGACATGAATTGATACATTTACTTTTGGGTGAAAATCGCTAAACCGTGGCACTGCTGTGCTGCATTTTTACGATTTCAAAAATAACTCTATCTCAGGAACTAATGTAAGGAATTTAATTAAAGAAATAAATTCTACTAGTCCATGATATATATTGATGCTGATTAGTTTTTCCGGCAAACTGTTTAACAGTTTTCTATGCTATGCTGAATTATTTACGATTTATGTAACAGCTCTGTATCAATAACGAATGTACGGATTTCCACTATATTTAAGATTCTCTTAGTCCTTGACATGAATTTATGATAGCTATATTTTAGAGTAAATAGCACAATAGGTGACACTGCTATGCTACATTTTTCATGATTTCTTCTATAGCTCTATCTCAAGAATTGATGCCCGGATTTTCATCAACGTTCAGATACAGTAAATCCGTGTATGAACTAGTTTTGTTTATGTTTTCGAGTCAATAACCTAAAAGTTAGTGCTTCGATGCTGAATTTACCAGATCCCTGCAATAGCTTTATGTCAAGGACTAATCCGCATTTTCTTTTCATTAAATTTCAGATTTAAGTATAGCTTGATAAATAGTATTGCTTTTTATGTTTTGTTATAAATCGCGCAACAAGTGTTGCTTTTACATTGCAGTTTTACCGACACTCGCTATAGTTCTATTTTAAAAACTAATGCATAGAATTTCATGCGTTTAACATCCTCATGATGATTATAGATTATCATTCAACTTTGGCACTGTGTTAGTGACGTTTCATGCATAACCATGCATGAGATAGAACAAGGAATTGGGATTGCCACATCCGACTATTTTGGAGTATGTTGGCTTCGTTGCCACTAACAAAAACAGTGATCATAGTGACATAGTTTGTGGCTTTCTAACGAGAAGTTTTGATGTTAAGACTTGGTTTATCATATAGATCAATGACGATCATATTTTGAAAGATAATAAGCGCGCAGATAAAATCGATCAAAAATGCTGGCAAGATTCTTATGACAAGAGTGGCCTTGATTTGACACGAATAGGTAGATGTTTCTTTGTTATAGTAAAAGTCGATTAGACAATTGTCTGTGGAAACTGTGTAAAGGTATCCGCTCGGTAAAAATCCTATTTCTGTTGACGGCTTTGAAAAAGAGATATTTTAGCTTTTTTTAACATTTGAATGTTGCTATTTAAAAATAGTTGGGTGTGGCAATCCCAAAACTTTCTTCTATCTTATGCTTGCAAATACTTCAAAAGTGGCTACCAAAAAAAAAAAAAAAAAAAAAACGTAAAATTTAATGTCCATTTTAATTTATAGGGGGGGGGGGGGGATTCTAAAAGCATAAAATTCGATGCCGGATTTCTTGAAATATGACTATTGCTTAGATCAGGAAAAATCAAACATAAAAGCACCACTTGTTGGACGGTTTATACCAAAACATAAACAGCAATAATATTTATCAAGTTATTACCTGAATCTGAAGTTTGATGAAAAAGTGCATGCATTAGTTATTGAAATAGAGCTATTTCAGTAATCGAAAAAATTCAACATAGCAACGCCAACTGTTAGGATATTGACGACTTAAATGGAAGTAGTTCATATCACGGATTTACTGAGTCTGAAGTTTGATGAAAATTCTGCCGTTAATTCTTGAGATAGAGCTATTGCGGTGATCGTGAAAAATGCAGAATAGCATCATTACCTTTACACCAAAATGTAAACAATATCAATTCAGTCCAAGGATTAAATGAATCTGAATTTGAAAGAAACTCGTGTATGAGTTATTCAGATAGAGTTAATGCGTAAATCGTAAATGCTGCAACATAGCATGGCTATCTATTAAGCGATTTATACAAAAACCTTATGAGCATAAATATATATCCGGGACTGTCTCAATATACACATTTATTAAACTCCGCGCATTTGCTCTTGAGAAAGAACTATTACAAAAGTCGTGAAAAATTCAACATAGAAGCGTCCCCTGCTGAGCGATTTGCACAGACATGTAAACAGCATCAACTTCTGTCAAAAACTAACTGAATCTCACGTTTTATGAAAATGTGTGCATTAATTATTAAAAAACAACTCGTGCGTAAAACATAAATTAAAACAGCATAGCAGGGCGACATGTTGAGAGGTTTACACCAAAAAATAATCACCATCAATTTATATCAGGGACTATCTGAATACATTTTTTTTATTAAATTCCGTGCATCCATTCTTGCGATAAAAAGCCACAAAATTTATGTCATATACAGACAGACACATTCAAATAGTCACAGACAACCATTTTATAGAAACATATTCACGGAATCTTTTACTCCTAAAATATGTAAGTCTATCAAAAATGGGAATTTGTAAAATTCCACGAATCCAATACTTTCTACTTGTTAAGATAACATAACATTTATAACAAATGATATAGAGTCAACAAATGATTCATTAGATTTCCCCTGTTAGTTACAACCTTTATTCCCAATCTCTCCAGAGTACCACGGACACAGCGAAAAAAAGTCGTGAAGGAATACTGCACATCTTGTATTATATGTTAACTAAATAGTTTGAGGTCAAAATATTTTCTAGCGATAGAAGTCTTGAATAACTTTCAGAATGGAATGAAATATGTTGAAGCGTTTGTAATTGACGTGATTTGACCATCAAGATGACTTCTTCGATCACTAAGAATTAAGCCTGAAAGACGAAGTTATCAGATCCTAATTTCACCTTATTTGAATTAATTATTACTTCACCATGCACAACACAGAATGTGTATCCAGTTCTTGATGGATATGATGCCTTTCATAAAGATATCAATCCAATTAATTAAAGTATGAAAAGTAAAGATTTAAAGGAACAACTTTTCCTTTGAAAATTGCAGGATAATAGTTTCAATAATAGTTAATTAAATTTTATAAATAGTTATATAATTTTCAAAATCTAATAGTTTTTATTGGATTATATTTGCTCCAGAATGCTTATTTCTTATATGAGCTAGAAATAAAAGTATGCGGCTAGTCATTATGCCGCATTTTGATTAGGTCATTTTGTGCTTTTTATGTATAATGATTGGTTGTTTTAAAATTTCGGGAGCTTAGCATTTTGTTTACGATATGATCATGATTTTGCTGAGCAGATATGAGGACTTTGAAACAATGCCTAATGTTCGAGTGCAATATTCTTGCAGCAATTTTTATATAGGGCCTTATAAAGGTGAATAATATTATAAGGTGAATAATAATTTATAATCGGCATAGGTCACCAACATGAAGCCCCTTATTTGAAATTGATGTAATAGGTCATTGCAATAGGTGATGCAGTAGGTCATGGGGACTTGAGTCCAAAACAGAATCCCTGTGGTTACCCCCTATGAATTTAGTGAATATAGTCAAATAATCAATTTCGAAAACCCATTTCTACTTATAAAAATAGTCTATATGAATTAAAATATGTAACTGATATAATCAGATCTTGTAGCTCCCGAATTGTACTTTTTCCCAATAATCTATGAAGTATATTTGAAAAACTTAGGAAATAGAACAAGTATGCCAATCCTCTTGAATACTAAATTCGTTTTGAAAGAAATATTTTTGTAGAACTTACACTGGCGATTTCTTTTCCATGAATCCGTGTTGTGATGGTTTAATGTTTCGTGAATCTACAGGGAGAGGGTGAGTTCTCTTAAGCATTTTTCCTAAACAAAATCCCAAAATATTGAGTAATGAAGTTGGTTTATGTGATCTTCCTTCTTAGGTCGTTTGTCTGTGTTCAAGAAATAAACTGATTCCTTTAAAACCTTTTACACGCCAATGTTCCATAAATGGAGCATCAACTTTAAAATTCTGCAAAAAAATACATTTTTTATTCGTATTGGTCTGTAAAAATTAGTATTTGAAAAAAAAGTATTGATTGATTTTCTGGCATCTATAATACATTGATAAAATAAATCATGTCTCATGAAAAATGATCGTAATTTAGGCCTTTTTTTAGAGTTTTCGTTTGACAAAATTAAAAAATTCATACAAAATTCAAAATTTAACAAATATTTTTGCAACTAAGTGATAGCAAGTAAAAATAATCAATTTATTAGTAGAATACAAGTTATTAAGAAAAAGGTTGATTTTTATTGTTCCTTTTTGATAAAAAATTTGCATGTTTCAAAAATGGAACATTAGCGTGTAAAGGTATATTTTTTAACATGATAAAGTCCTTTGATTGCAGTGGATGTAAGCATATATAAAAAGTTTCCGAATACGAGATGGTTTAGTATGTGTCGATAAAAAATGTTTAAGACTTTGATATAATTTCTTTTCCCTCCACTCCACACCCTGTCCCTTACTCCCCCCCTTTACCTCTCTCCCATTAGAAGTGGATTACTCACAACTGACGGGGGTATCATGTTTGTTTGTTTACAGTTAGATGTTGTTTATGACTCAAATAAGTTATGTAAGAGGTGACTTTGAAAAATTGCGTGATAAGGAATTCTTATTATTTTACTTCCCTCTGTGCTATTCTTCAGTTAGTTACAATACGTCTGACAGACGAGATGTCTCTTTCAAATCCATCTCGCACAGTAGAAAAGGCATTAGAATATTATTATGAATTATCACACAATTCTGAAGTGAAATGTATTGACATTTATCAATTTTGTGTACATTATCATGTGCCATCAACACAAGGACGATATGCTGTATGCCAGAAGAACTCTACCAAAAATGTTTTGAATGTGAAAAAAGACTACAGAAGAATTATTTTCCTAACTATCATGGATAATAGAACAAATGTAGAACACAAAAATTAAGGACAATATATATATATATATATATATATATATAATAAAAATTATTGGTTAGTTATTTTTCTCCTTTGCATTTCTTAGATTTTGATTTATTTGATTATTTTGTTGTGAATCTTTGTTGTGAATTTGATTATTTTGTTGAACAGATGTTATTATTTTTATTTTTTTGTACATTTTTTGTATATATTACTTTAACTTTGATAAATAATGGTAAAGCTTCTTTTATACAGCAGTTACTGCCCATCATCTACATAATAAATTTTTTAAGTGGGAAAGTTTTTTTTTTTTAAACTTTGTAAGGCTTCTTGAGCATTTTTGCTGAAATACTTGTGAAAAAATACTTGTGAAATAAACTATGTGAAAAAACTAAGCCAATGTTCCATCTTTGGAACATGTTATAAATCATACAAAAAAAAATTGGCGAAAAAGAATTATTCATGCTCCTTATGTTTGAGTTTTAATAGGATTTTTACCAATAAATAGTTTGTATTACCTTTCGACCATAGTGCGGCGTTTAAAAGGCTAATTTCTAATTTTAGGGAAGTAATTAAAATTTAACAAATAGTTAAGTAGATAAAAGAGTAGTACTTAGTAATTTTCATAGACATGTCTTATAATTCCTTTTTTTTTTATCCAAAACAGGTTAATTAATTTTATTAAATGAGTAAATATTGTCTTCAATTTCTGTTATTGTAGAGGAGGAACGAATGGGAAGGCTGGTATATTGGACTGAATTAATTATGTCAATACAAATTATGATTATGTCAGTTCATTATAAAATATTTGTTTATATGAATTTTATATTTGTTTTTTGAATTTTCACACAGGAATCAGAGAGTGTCTATAATTCCTGTCTTTGAAAATCTCGGAAAGCCAGATCTTTTACTCTTACAAATAGAATATCTCATTTGTACATAGATCATACTAGGTGGAATATCACTTTTATATTTTATTCTTTCTCTTTTTGTTTTCAAGTGTTGTTCCTAAATTAAATAAATAAGTACTAGTGATCACTTGTTGTTTTAACCACCCGTTACATGCCGGATGGAAGTTTTCTTTTTACGTCTGCCCACACTGTAAAAAAAAGGTCGATCTACTGAAAAAAAAATAATAATCCTTGTAATTACTAAAAAAAATTAGTAATCTTACTCAGTTACAAGAAAATCTGTAAGAGCTAGCAATGAATAGAGTTAACAGTTTTATATTTTTAATAGTTATTGCTAAAACTCGCTTGGTGTGGCCGTCATAGCCTAGTGGTAATAGCACAGAGCTCCAGACTGAAAAGCCTCGGGTTCGAAGTTCGACACCACCAAAGACGTACCGAGTGTATGCAGTGTAAGTATTCGTTAAGTAAAGGGGTTATGGAATCAAAATTGCACAGATGGCAATGTTTGATGCTGCCATCTATTGAGGCGTTGCCGGAAATCTACTGCTGCAAAAACTGCGTTTGGGCTAGCTACTAAGAATCCGTGAGTAATGGTTACTAAAATTAATTTTGGAGCTGTTACTAAAATTTGCTGGCTGGCTCATATTAAAAAGTTTTAATTTAGTTATACAAAAAATTATTTTGTTCAGTTTACAAAAGAAAAATTAGTTTCACTTGCAAAAAAAAGTATGGAATGGTTACTAAAAAATTCTGTGGAATACAAATTTGCTAAAAAATTTTTAGTAACCTCATGACCTCATTTTACAGTGCAGGATATAACTTTCCATTATACCTATCCAATTTCTTGCTTATTCCATCGTATGCTTAAATAATCGTACAGTTTTTTCTAAAGATATTGGGAAACAAATTTCTTGTTTTAAAGGATGTAATGTTATTTTAAATTCCATGATGTATTTCTTTGACTTCACATAATAGTTCTTGCTTTAACGGTTTGTTTTTGGAATATACATCTTCCATATGTTGGTCGCTGATTTCAGCATGATGTTCGTGCTTGCATCTATGGCAAAATAAATACTTTCACAATTTCAATCAAAGGATGAATGTAAATGAATGTTATATGTTTTTAATAACAGTTTTTACGTACATCATGTGAGCCTAATGTTACAATGCTTCATCATTATCAATTTTAGAATATATTTTTGCACAGTAAGTTTGTTATTTCTGTATTTTTGAACCATTAATGAATAATGTATATTAGAGTTAAATTTTACATTGGAGTCTAACTAGGATTATATTATTGATGCAAATCAATGCAAAATAATAATAAAATACTGATAAAAAATTATACAAAAACAACCTATTCTTAAATAAAATTCTTCGCGCAATTATTCAGAAATAATTCTTTTGATAGTTTTAAAAACGATATTTTAATTATTTCAATAGCTGTCTGTAATCATTTATTGTTCTTTATTATCCTCTACATTGAAAAAAAAATTATTGTTGCATTTTATCTGAATGTCGCTTCATCAGTATTGTTTTTCAAAAATAATCTTGTGGAAAAATCAATTAATTCATCATTTTATTCTGTAAATGTGACAAGAAGATCTTTCAGAATAAACTTTTAACTATGCACTTGGGGTTAAGACTTGTTACCGTATTTCCGGAATAAAATGGATTATTTGAAATTAATTACATTAGGTTTAACGAACTGACTCTAAAATAAAATACATTTGATTAATAAAGCTTATTTTGTATATTTTATTTAAATCATTAAATAAATGTAAATTCTCTTATTGAAAAAATTCAAAAGCAAAGAAATTTTTGTTTTTATTTTTAAATGGCTTCCCTAGCTTAAAACAAATGCAAAACTCAATTATTTTAAATATTCAAATACGTAAATAAATCAGCATCTAATTAAAATAAACTTTACTCAAACTATTTAAAAAAATCAATTTTCTCGATTTTTATTTTAAATATCCTTATAAAAAAGGATGGTTTAATATTTGTTGCGGGGTAAATATTTTGAACAAATATAAATTTGCCTTGATTTAAAAGTTCCTGGTAATTTTTATTTTCAAAATATACGTGTAATTTTTTTTTGTAAATAAAAAGTTTTTATTAATACTTTTGAGTCTGGTGTACTATTAATAGTACATGTCTTTTAATGGAATATTATTTTTATTTAAGAAACATTTTTGCTACTATTTATGTAGCTAAGTATGTAGTAATGTTAGTACATGTCTATGCATTTACTGTAAGACTTCATTTATGTTTAATCATCTAGTAATAATAATAATAATAATAATATTTGTCTTATTCTCTTTGCAACGTTTGTGTTTCTTTTATTTTAAACATACATTTCATCCTTTAAATTAAAATTAAAAGTTATTTTCTTGAAAGAATCATGTGCATTAAAGCGCAAGAAAAACTGTAGAAAGAGTAATATAAAAAGAAATTAAAAAAGTTTTTAATTAGAAAGTAGTAACAATAAGTTAAATCTTATAATATTCTCTAAATTATTAATCTATTTGGATAGCTAGTGTTAATACTACTATCGTAAAAGTATTTTTATTCAAAAAATTGAGAAAACAAAAGTGGATCCGAAATGGTTATTCCTGAAGTTTCATTTGTTTACATTTTGGATAAATTGTCATGTAGTTCTCGTGTAAGCTCACTAAACAAACATTAATTTCCTTATTTCTATCAGAAATGAGTTAACACATGATAATGGAGTTGGATTGATAAAAGAGCTATCTGATTACAATTTTCCGTTAGTAAATCAGCACGAATGTCCTCCATAACAATCCAGATATATTAAACTCTGTGGTACAAAATTTATTGTCAGCAATGACTATGCAGCAGCACTTTCCAACTCAAACTTAAAAGAAATTACGAAAACTAAATTTTAGTTCTCTTTTACATTAAAATGGCGAAACACTGGAGAAAGTTGGAATTTGCACGACAGGAGTAATAAAAGAGATGCGTTCGTATTATAACGGAGTTTTAAAAATATTCAGATCTTGGTGTTATGGTATACAGTGCTTCTGATACAATAAAGAAGCCGAGACATTTTGTGTTTCCCTGCAAATATTATCCACTTTATCTTATACAGAAAGTAACTTATACTAAAACTAAACAACGTACACAAATTTCATAAAATATGAATTAATTAAATATAAGTAAAACTCGTCCCAAACAATTATGCAATGGAATATTTTTGTGTAGTTCTGTAAAATAATAAAAAGTATTCTTTACACCACACACGGTACAGATTTTACATTTTAGTATACACTTCATAGATTCATATCAATTTCATAATGCTTGAAACGGTATAACATCATTAAAAAGCATTGCAAATTATTGAAAAACATTAATAACACGCACAAATAGTTAAAAACTCTTTTACGGAAATTTATATTAATTTATAAAAAGAGATATACTTGAATACTCTTACACACTCTTGTATATTAATTATTTTTATATGCATGCCATTTTTTTTCTAAAATATATTTAACAATAAAATACGTTGGAATTCATTATTAATAGAAATAATTTGTAATAAATGTTCTTTATCATTAAAGTCATAAAGCATATTATATTGCAACTTATATTATAATCTTAAATAGATTTCACAGTATCATTTACTTAAAAATAAAAGAACCATATCTGTATTCATTAAAACATTTCATCCTTAAACCTCATTAACAAATTGCCTTGAACCTCATTAATTAATCAATGACTATAGATTCTATTATTCATTTACTTTCTGAAAATTCTTTGAGTTCACACGAATAATTCCAAATTCAAGCTTCTTAATAGGAACTTCAATCAAGACGAAATGTACTGATTGTCTTTGAAACATTACAGGATAAAACTCAAAGATAGAAACAAAGAAACAATAGAATATAATGCAAATATTGAAGAATTTAAAAAATGAACATTGGGCAGTTGGAAAGTTGTTGCTGGTTTTGTTTTTATTGCATAATATATATACCATATTACACATTAAGGTGGGCCGAAAAAAACTTTTTTCCGATTTTCGATTATGGCAGGTGCGGAAAAGTGGCCACTTATGGCACTCAGTTCACACAAAAAATTTGAGATTTTTTGGACTTTTCCTTACCCTGCCGCAAATGGCTTGAAAATTTGTAAAAATGCTGATTTTTGAACTTTTTTAGATAAAAATGTATTTTGGCTGTAATTACTTGAAAAGGCAGCTTTAATGTACCAAATGCTTAAATAAATTCTGATAATGCATTATTTAATTGCTAAGTGCATTTTAAATAAGCCGATTTTCATAGCTTTTTCACGTATAACAGGCAAAAATTGTATTGGTTTGAATAGTTCGTTAATTTCTCTTATTTATGTTCCTTGGTCTTTAAATTTTTTCTATGCGTCAAAGGTCATATATTTGGGCAACGGACAGCAGTATTACACAAAAACAAGTCTGGAAGGTGAGAAGGGGTGAAGCAGGAATCTAACAGTGCGCAATGTCTCATCGTAATGTTGAGGGAGTTAAGGAGGAAATAAAAGAGAAGAGAAAATTGCGATAGGAGATTGTTATTATTTTACTATGCTCAAAACCTGCGACATATGTTCCGTGTGGACGTAAAACCTTTTCTTGGAGAGATTCGGTACTTTTTGGATAATTTGATGTACTATTACAGTGTTTTGTGCGTTTTAATACGACGAGCTTAGAAATGCTAGTATGAAGGTCCATGGCAATGAAAAAGACACGCGGCAGCATGAAAAGTATCCTTTTTGGGGCACCATGCTCATTGAAAGACTTGCAATTGCCAACTTATACTGATATCATGCGCCACTACTACTGGTTGCAAAGCGATATGGCAGAAAATCGAGAAATCCAATATTAGTCAACTAATGATGTTATTAAAATGGTAGGTGAAAAACTTACCGAAATCTGAAAAAAAGCTTCCATACCAGTGTTTTCCTAACGATCATTTTACAAAAAAAAAAAATGAAAAATTACTAAAAGGTTTCACCATTTCGTACAAATTCTTCGTGGGTTGTTTTTACTTTCAAGCCCATACGATATCAGAATTTCTCCAATGAATTACACTTCTTTTAATAGTTTTAATCTTTTTGTAAACTGATAGTTGGGAAAACACTGGATTTAACTCAGATTTCAGTAAGTTTTTCATCTACCATTTTAATAACATCATCTATTGACTAATATTGGATTTTTCGATTTTTTATCATATTGCTTCGCAACCAGTAGTAGTGGCGTATGATATCAATATATGTTGGCAATTGCAAGTCTCTCCACAAGCATGGTGCCAAAAAAGGATACTTTTCATGCTGTCGCGTGTCTTTTACATTGCCATGGACCTTTATAATAGTCATTTCTAAACTCGTCGTAAAAAAACGCACAAAACACTGTAATGGTACGTCAAACGATCCAAAAAGTACTGAATTTCTCTAGAAAAAGGATTCACATCCACACTGAACAAATGTCGCAGATTTTAAGCGTGGTAAAATAATAACAATCCTTTATCGCAATTTTCTCTTCACTTTTATATCTTCCTTTACTCCCTCAATATTACGATGAGGCACTGCGCATGCTTAGAGCCCTGTTTCCTAGTAGTTCGCGCCTGTTCATGTAAAAAATATTACTAAAAAAAGCGTTTTGTTCGAAATCGTAAAAAATGAAATACTAATAATGCGTTTATCTACCCTGGTGATATTTACAAAATTTCACGAATAAAAAGTAATATTTTTTTTTTTTAACTAAATAGTATTTCTGGTAATTTTTCTGAAATAAATTGTTATAACAAAAGAAATTATCGATTTGCTCTGACGTAAAAGTGCCATTTTGCAGAATTCAGAAACTTTTTCATTTTCATTTTATTTTCATTTTTATTTAATCTTTTACCTGATTTCGCTTTTTATATGCATTTATTGTCTGCCGCTTTAACGAGTTTCGTAAAATTCTCTGATTGCTTTAAAACTAGTTTGCTGCATCCAATGATGTCTGTCTTCTTTTAAAGGTAGTCTAAACTGCTCCGCTCAACAAGCGCAAAACGTTTTCATACATTGACAAATTCATTTTTTATCGGAGAAATATGAAATTGGAATGCATGACAATAGATGTGATTTCGAATCGAACTTATTTTTCCCTTTTATTGTACTTTAATTACATATCCAGTTCTATGCTATTTCGATCACGTAATCACCCGTTTTTCTCCTGCTTTTCGACCGGTTTTTCGTCTCGTGAAAGCGGCAAACAATAAATGCAAATAAAAAGCGAAATCAAGTAAAAGATTAAATAAAAAATAAAATAAAAATGAAAAAGTTTCTGAATTCTGCAAAATGGCACTTTTACGTCTGAGCATATCGATAATTTCTTTTGTTATAACAATTTATTTCAGGAAAATTACCAGAAATACTGTTTAGTTTTAAAAAAAATCTAGCTTTTTATTCGTGAAATTTTGTAAATAAGCTCAAAAACAACTTTGAAGGCTAAGCTTGTATTGACGATAACGTTACAACATAGCTTAAATAAATACTTATACATATACGTATATATATATATATATATATATATATATAATGGTACAGCACAACTTAATATATATATATATGATATTTTAAAGTTAGGTGTGCAGAAACAACATCGCCAGGTTTCCCTTTATCCGCCCAGAAGTCATGGCCAGCGAGAAAAAAACAAAATAAATAAATGTAGAAGATCCAAATAATCACTCCTTGGCTGTTGCAAGTTCATTTTATTAAACTGTAGCTATAATAGCGAGAAAAGCTCATTTTGCAGACGATCTTTTACCGAAACATCCAAAAAATATTCCATCATTTACTACATCCAGCCGTACACCCAAGAATCCTTCTTCTCTCCACCTCTCGACCCTTCCTTCTTATTTAAATCTGAAAAGAAAATTCTAGAACATTCTTTAGTCTCAAACCATCATTCTTTTATGTAAACATAACTCATACCCAGAGTCGAGATTAATATTTGACAGACAAAAATTTTATTTAAAAAAATATATATTATTTAACACATTTATAATCGACTCAGAATTTTAGGTAACTTAGGCAGACGATTTTTATGGACGATTAATTTTAGGAGAAAAAGAAAAGAAATGAATTTATTTATATGCACAATATCAAATGTTGACTGAGGGAAATTAAATAAATAGATAAAATAAAATAATGATATTTTTTGAAAGGTATGGTTTTGGAATAAATTTAATAAGACTTTCTTAAAAAGGGTTGATAAAAACATAGAAAAAATAAGTTTTATTTGGAATATTTGGAAGTAAAGTTTAATTAAAAATATTTTTAATTTAGAGCCGTCTTTTTAAATTTACCCCATTAGTGCCTGAATTTTTTTTTCAACTTAATATTTTGCTTAATTATAGAAAATGGTGTAAAATGAACGTAAAAAATAGAAAAAAAAATCTAGGATAAAATATATTTATTTAATTTATAAAAATCTAAACGTTCCAATTTTGGGACGCTAGGCACGAAAGGGTACAGGTTTTTCACATTTTTGGATCTTGATTAAAATTTCTTTTTTAAGATAAAATATCATTAAAAATAAAGGGATAACAACTTTTTACTAAGATAAGACATCGAAATACATTTATAAAGTAGAAAATATGTTTAAAGTTATTTAGAAAATAATAAATTTTTGTTACTTTGTATGAAAGACAACTAAACATTTTTCATGCAATCCAATGTTACATTTGCTACACTTTCTTGTGACCTTTTTTCCACAGTTTCCACATCGTAACTGTGTTTTATTGACTTCAACATAGTGATTTAAGCCATCGTATCTAACTGAATCTAGTACTTTACATCTGCGTATTTTAGCAATAGGTCTCCCTGGTCCAAGGAGATTGTTCGTTGACCGTTGGAAATAAGTTAAGCATATTTCTCGTCTAAAGGCCAGAAGATCTAGTGGTTTCGAAGAAGAAGATGGGCGTAATCTATATATTTGCCAAGCATTTTGAAGTGCACTTTCCATCCCGAATACAAATAATGGCCCCACCATTTCTTAGAGCGTATGGAACAACGATATGCATTTAAATTTTGGTCCATACGATCTGTTCCCCCCATGTACTTATTATACTGAGATACTACATTAGGTTGATCAATTTCTATTATTTTTTTTTCTGCGTTAGACCAACGTTTTGCTTTTACTACAGGATTAGCGCCGTGCACATTAGAACCAATAGTAACCACATTGTTGTCTCTCCATCTCACAATTATCATATTTTTCACCTCATCTAAATAATATTCATGGGCACCTCTATTCCGTTTTTTGAAAATTTTAGCATCTTCTAGAGGACAGTCTTCAGTTCGATTGGTACGTATGGTCCCCGTTGCTCCAATATGTCTTTTAGATAATTCATCAATAAGAGCAGGACTAGTAAATAAGTTGTCGAAGTAGAGGTCATAAGGCTTGTTTGCAGGTAATTCAGATATTAAATCTAATACTACAGATCCTCCCATTCCTAATCCATGAATGTCTGTAACAGTTCCAGCTCCCTGGTATGTTTCAAATTGAATTAAATATCCAAGTTTTGTATTCAGAGCCCAAACTTTATAACCAAATCTAATTGGTTTACTCCTGATGAATTGTTTGCATGTATGTCGGCCGTAACATGGTACCATGCTTTCGTCTACACTTAATTGTTGCTCCATTGGATAGTAGAGTAAAAACTTCTCATTTAACAATGAAAAATAAGGACGCAGCTTTGACATTTTGTCTTTCTTATCGAGTTTGTTGTTATCTGCAAAATGTAGGTATTGCAATATTTGCTCAAATCGATTTCTGCTCATTGAAGAACTTATTGCAATATTATTTACATCAATAGATGGATCCCAGTACAATCTTCTTCTGGGTAAATCAGCATAACCACTTGTTAAAAGAATGGCAGTAAAAGTTCGGAGTTCTTCACAAGTGACTGTAAATGTCATGCATCCTTTCTGCTTAGCATACATAATGCTTTGCTCTTGAATAAGTTTAAACAGATCATCATTAAAAAATAATTCAAATAATGATGTTGGAGACCAGTGAATGTTCAAAAAATTTGGAGTGGTTTCATTCCAATCTGGTATTTGACGTACTAAATCGTCATCTTTCCACTTTCTTTCGCTTTTTTTCTTTTTACGTTTTTTACGAGGTAACCCTTCCTCTTCGGGATTTTCAGGAGATGAATCTCCGACTATTTTTGATTCCGAATCCTTGTATCTCAATTTCACCTCGGCTGAAGCACTTAATTGTGAACCAGATAAATTATCAATAGAAATTTCATCTTCAGGACCACTGTCTTCATCCGTTATGTTACCATTTGTTGGAGGAGTAATTATAATGTCCGCATTCATGAACTCTTCATCATCAGACAATTCCTCTAATAGAGCCAATGCTTCTTGAACAGACAAACTGAAAATATAAAAAACTATTTTTATTGAATTGATAATTATTTTTTAAATTTATAATTTATAAACTTTTACTAAATGAATGGCTTAAGGGTCAGGAGGGGGTTCCTTTTCCTTATAAGAATAGAAAATAGATGTTTATAGTAAAAAAAATAACCCAAATTATCTAAAATCATTTTGTAACAAAGAAATATTTGATGCATAATTAGTAACAAAAGAAATAAGACTTGAATTTATTTAAGTTTGAATTCCTAATTAAAAGTTATTTACATATTAGAAATGAACAATCACTAATATAGTATATATATATATTAGTACATATGTTATGGATGTCAAATACTAAAATAATATAAAACATATCGTTATGTTATGAATTTTCACTATGCCAATCAGTGTTGAATTCAGACCCTTTTCTCCGAGAAGGACTTATGTAGCTCCGGAGATGGGGGGGGCGGGGGTCCGGGAGAGAAATTGCATTTTTTGACCACTGAAAACCCAAACCCGCCAAATTTTCTGGGAGGGGTGGGCATTTCATTGCTACCAACGGAATGTCCCTCCCCCCACGCTACCCCCTGAATCCAACAGTGATACCAATGGCTAAGAGTGTCGCGGAAGGAAGGTTTTTCAATCAAGACCCTCCCCCCCCCTTTTTATAGTAATAATAAAAGAAATTACTATATCCAAATAATAACCAAATAATATTAACCATTTTGCAACAAAATAAATATCATTAAACATCGATTGAATGCACAGACAGAAAGGAGAAAAACATGCCCCCTTTCGTGCCTAGCGTCCCAAAATTAGGACGGTATTGGAAGGATAAAATTCGAACAAAAAAGTAAAAATCTGAAAAAATACAGAAATACGTATTCTAAAGTAATGTTTTATCTTTAAAATAATACCATTTATAAAATAATTGATACGAAAATAAAAGAAATATCTTACCTTTTATTTCGCGCCATATTATTCCAGGAAAATCCCGCTTTCTGCAAAAACAAACGGTATTTTCAGCCTTTTATTCTTAAAGATGTGCTGCCATCTATGAATAAGTATTTAAAGCGAATACTAAAAATGATCTTTACAAAGTTTTGAAAGAATATCATTGTAACTTTTGTATTGGGATTTTTTTAAATAAAGCGTCCCAAAATTAGGACGCCAGGCACAAATGGGTTACGGATACTGGAAATAATGCTTTTTAAGGCGAATTAAGAATTTATATCGTTTCCATAAAGATTAACAGATTAGATCTAGAAACAAGATTTTAATTTAATAAGTTGAACTAAGTACGGAATATTATTATAAGAAAATTAAGATAGTATAAAGGTTAGTTTTGGTGAAAAAAAAATTTTAAATTTGTAACATATATATATATAAATGAAAGTAAAATTGTTAATTTATTTTATTCAGTAACTATAAACAAGTAATAATAATAATAATAATTTTAATTATTAGGAAAAGATAAAAGCCATTTTTTTATTAATTAAATCTGTAAACTTTATTCATTTACAACGTGTGTTAAGAAAATAGATCTGTAAAAAGATCACATGCGATGAGTTGGGAACTTCTCACCATTTAACTTCAGACATTGTACAATATTAGAAGGCCATAAAGAATCAGCTCGGCGCCAATTTTTGACGGAACAAGAGGACCCAACAATATATGATTTACAATCAAATTTATGATTCTTCATGTGTGGCCAGCGAACCCTCATCCACGCATCCGTGGGAAGGGAAGTTGAGTAGAGAAAGAGAGAAAGGGGAGATGCATACAGGGGGCGTACTTCCTCCTCGCACAGTAAAACAATGATATGTGGAATTTTACCTGGCACCAATGGAGAACGTTATACGTAGACGAATAAAAAATAAAAAAAGGATTGGAGAAAAATAAACAAAGCAAAAAAAAAAAAAAAGTTCTCTCTGAAAATCTTTCAGACTTGGAGTGAATGACAAGGGGAAGCAAGGTGTTGTGGTGCGGAGCGGATCCCGAAGAACTTCTTTTTGTTTTGATGTGCGAACGCCTAAGAAAATTTTCGATAGACTTGTTTTTGACATCAGTTATGCTGTGAAGCACATGACTGCTATAATTTCGTAAGCGGAAACCACAGAAAGTGGTCATCGAATGAATTGCAGCTCGTGCCCATTGGATTGTGTGACCTCAGCTGGATGTGAAAAGAAATGATCAGTGCCTTACGGTGAAACAGTACGAATATTTTTTCTAAACCCTGTGCGTCCTGGCTACGAACTGTGCACCCCTATGATATGTCAGTATGGACAAAGTATGAATACTAGAATAGTGCCCCTGGATTTTTAATGGACTATCTGCTTGCATTACGAGAATAGTGCCCCTGGATTTTTGATGAACTATCTGCTTGCATCTTGCAATGGTGAGAAAATTTCAACTCTTTCCCATGTGGTGTTAAATTTTTTTTAAAAATAACTCCTTTGCTCATATTTTAGTATAAAAAATTATTATTAAAACTTAATTATTAATTTAAAATTTACGTTAAGGAATTTTCAAATAAAAATTTAATGCATAAATTTTGGCTATGCCTTTTTAGTTGCGCTGTGTGAGCGATCGTAAATGTGTATCATTATGTAAAATGCAAAAGAAGGAAAAAATATTAAATTGAATAATAATGGATGATGAAGAGACAAAATTTATGTGCTAATATTCTTTTAGTGTATTTTGAATTATGAAATTGAAATATTTGAAATAAATATTTATATGTGTATATATTTTTGTTTTCTTTGAAGTTTTCTTTTCTTTAATTCTCTTTAAGTAAATTGATAGATGCAGATTTTTTAATATTAAAATTAATTTTGAAGAGCGTTATTTTAAGTATTTAATTATCTCCTTAAAATCCTAAATTGAAAATTAAAACGTTAAATAAGTCGTTCCTAAGTTATTGCAAATTTATTTTATTTAGATTATTATTGCAAGGTTTTAATTTTATTAATTGGTAAAATCCCGCTCATTCCTTCACAACGCGGAATGGGATATTATTATTATTATTATTATTATTATTATTATTTTGTACTAACCACGCCTCAATCACGAATCCAGTATGTGGCGTCATTTTCCTCACCACAAAGATCTATTTTGTTAAAAAAAAAAAAAAAAAAAAAAAAAAAAAAAAAAAAAAACAGAAAATTGAGTGCAATTAGACAGTTTCTGAATAACAACACATGCTATTTTCAGGCATTTCCGAACAAAAATAAATTAAAGCACATGTCACAAAGTCGCTCTTTTTGATTTAAGAAAAACCTTAATGAAAGATAAGCATTCATACGTTCATTTATTCGCTTCCGCTTAACGAATTTCTTACATTTTTGTGATTGCGCACATCTAAGTTTTGGTATTCAATGTTTTTTCTCCATTTTTTAATTTTTTTTTCTCTTTTTGCAGAATTTGTGTTGCTTGGTAGTTACTCTGATATAGGTAAATATTTAAAAAAATTGAAATGACGCGATAATATTTTCTCAAAGTTATTGAAAAATTAGAGTTTTAATCATTAAATCGTTACTCTGATTTAGAAAGGTAGCTTAAAAATTCCACATTTTTCAGTAAATTTATGTTGAAATATCTTTTTTATTTTTATTTTTTATTTATTTAATTATTATTTGTTTTACTTTGTTTTTATTGTTATAAAATGCGCTTTCCTGTATATCTAACTCCTTGATTCCAGCAGCGACAGAAAGTAAGAGGCACTGATTCCAACATGACGACGTAATAGGAAACATGGCTTGCGGCAATCAAGCAAGTGGACCCACCCTGACAGTTTTCATGTTGCCATATTTTAGGTTAGCGTAAGAGCAATGTTGGTGATATCAGATAAATCGCCGACGTGGTGTCTGGGACTGAGATTTTGCCATATTTATTATACGAGAAATTAAATACCTGCAAATAGTTTAAAAGCAAAAGAAAAAAACTTTTTGACATCTGTTACCCAATTTATCACTAGCATTACCGAGGCGGGTCATCCGTGTCCCGAAACGCGATCTTTTGCTCGTATCACGGTTGCTTTTCAAAGTAAAACTTTGAAACTGATTGGCTTTTCCTAAATACTTAGTATAATGCCTTAGCACGAATTAAGTTGAAATCGGACGAAAACTTTTTTATATACACATCTTTATACCTAGAATTACCATTATGGGTCATCGCTGATCCGAACAAAATAATTGCAATTTTTATTTTATTTCAACAAGGATTTCAGCTGTATATTTTTCAATAAGAAAATTTTAGTGTAAGGATATGTTCAACACTCACTTTTTACAAAAGAGGGAGCAGCCGCGGGGGGGGGGGGGTCATGATCATATATGTGTTATGCATTTGAAAGGTAAATGTGGGAGTTTTATGGTATTTCAAACTACTGTAAGGACTTTGCAAAGAGTTGTTTTTTATGTTATAACTTAGAAAGTAACTAAAAAGAGTATTTTGCCTCTCATAAGCCACATAGAAAAAAATTGTGGCATTTGACTTTCGCACTTTTATAGTAATGGCACCACTACGGAGGTTTCTTGAATGAGAAAATTTTTAAAATGTAACGTGAATTGACATAAATTACTTTAGTGAAAAAATTTAGTGACGGAGTTACTATTGTCATCATCTGAGGATGCTGACAAACTTGACATAAATGACGAAACAATTTTTCTTTAAAATGGCAATAAATTTTCATTGTTCAAATCCAATAGTAGCAAGTTGAATGAAAGTAGCCAAAAAAAATAATGCTGTGGGAAAAATTAAGAAACACAAATAAATTGTAAATATTTTGCCGAAAATTAAAAATCAAAGAATTCACTTTTTCGAAATAATTCTAAAAAGTGAGAAAGATACAAAATAAATCACTCTTTGAAGAGATTTGGAACATCGAACTACATGAACGGTAGAGCCGGAATGTTCAATATGGAAAATCTGATTCACGATCTAATGGTTATAAATGTTTCGGTAGTTTTTAAAGATACAACAGATTCTAATATAAGTAGAAAATTCTTCTTGTTAAAATTATAAATAAAAGCATTGCAAAAGAACGTAAAGATATCAGTCCACCCACCAACAATGAAATTTCAAATGAATGAAAAATTTTAACGCATAAAGCAATGCTAAGACAAATAAGCTGGCACTGTTTACGGAAACTGCTTATCGCAAATTATCTTTTTTCCTGTGCATTATGCACAGAAAAAAAGAAAAAGAAAAAAAGACCATGGCATTTTCTATGAATTGATTGGAAAATCTGATTCAAGATTCAGAAAACTGTATAAAACGTAAAAGTGTAAGTAAAAAAGCAACGAATATGTATATATATTTAAATTTATTATATTCAAATATCTAATTGATCTGTAGGAACATTATTACACAATTTAAATCGATAAAGCATATATATATATATATATATATATATGTATATATATATATATTATTAAAAAGGTATCAAAATATCAAAGCCTTTTTTTAAATTAGAACTACAAAAAATTCCTTTGTGGTATTTATTCTCAAAATTTCATATTACGTAATTGTCTAAATGCACGATTGTGTTAATTATTAATTAAAAATCATTGTATTCATCATCAATAATCAGTGTGTGCCTTTATATTCCATATAAAACAAGAATAGCGTCTTTAAATGCCATGGGTCAGATGTGACCCAGCCCGGTATTTCTAGGTATACAAAAAACGCGGTAATTCTAGTGTTATATGGAAAAAAATGTTGAACTTTTTTTGTGAAGTTTAATGCATGAAATAACATTTTATTTGTCCATTTATGAGGTGTAACATTTAGAAGAAATAAATATGAGGTAAGTACCTATGTAGGTATGTACTTATGACAGGAAGATAAAAAAAAAAAAATGCTGTTCATTATCGAGTCATCTGTGTGGCATATCACATTTTCGTGAAAATATGTCGGGAATTAAAATAATGTTATTGCTTAAAACGTAAAAAATACATGTAACCGTTTTAAATTAGTAAACAATGTGAATTCTGCACTGTTTTAGTTCTTAACTCCAATTATATTAATACTATTATTGTTGTTACAGCGAATGTCACGAAGACGCACATTAACTGAAAAAC
Organism: Maratus speculifer; assembly: GCA_964019185.1. NCBI lineage: Eukaryota > Metazoa > Arthropoda > Arachnida > Araneae > Salticidae > Maratus > Maratus speculifer. Next base: position 171,607,867 of record OZ025291.1, read on the forward strand.
GCGATTCATTGATGAATGATGTATCAAAACATCAGAAAAGACCTGGAGAAATGGGATCTAATTTTTATCTCGAAACTGTTCACTTTTTTTACTATGGCATCCATTTTGAAACTTCCCCCAAAATTTGGAATGTAAAACACTGCAATTTATGTCATCTGTGTTGGTTTGATTTACATAATGAAAAAAACGTACTTTATACTTTTTGCCACAAATTTTTAATAAAAAAATTAAATGAATAGATTTTCTATACACAATTTTTTGCAATTACAATTCATAAATCACTAGGTTTAACATTAGATAAAGCCTAATTAGACATCGGAGAAAAATAAACTTTTGTGGTTTAACACATGCCACGTTTTCAAAAGTAAAAATATTAAAAGAATTGGCATTATACACATTAAACAGTATTAAAAAATCGAATAAGTTAAAATACAGAAAATAAGAAGAAATTTGTATGAGACATATAATACTTTGATAAAATAAGAACTAGTTGGATGTGAGAAAACACAAAGTTTCTTTTTTCTTAAACATCCGAAAAAAATTAAGCATAACAGCGTCAACGGTTAGATATTTTACACCAATATCTAATCTGCAGAAATTAATGTCAAGTTCTGATTCTGAGTTTTGAATGAAATCTGTGCGTTAATATTTGAGATAGAATATGTGCAGATATCTTTAAAATATCTGGGTAGTAGTGCCCCGGTTAAGTGATTTACTTTAAATATTAAAGGATACTAGTTTATTTCAGGGACGAATTGCATCTGAAGTTTGAGGAAAATCCGCACATTAATTCCTGAGATAGAGCTATTGCAATTTACACCAACATGTAATCAGCACCATAGTATATCAAAGAGTAACGGAATCTGAATTTTTATTTAAAAAAATCATCTATTAGTTCTTGAGATATATCTATTGCTGAATACGTGAAAAGGCAGCATAGTAGATTCACCTATTGGCCGATTTACACCAAAAACTAATCATTTTATATCAAGGTTAAACTTAATCTAAAGCTTTGTATATTTTCGTGCATTTTGTCTTGAGATAGAACGCTCATAATATTTTTGTCACATATAGAGTGACAGACAGTTTCAGAGACAAACATTTTGTAAAGACATGTTTTGTGATCTCTTCGATCACTAAAACGCATAAATCCGTAAAAAACCGGAATGCGGAGATTTTCTCGAACCCAATATTTTCTACAATTTTTTTGTCGTAGGAAATATTTAAAAAAGACATTATTAATAATGTCCACATTGGATAATACTGCCCTATAATAAATTTTTAATATGTTAAAAAAACAAAACATTGCGAGCATTTACAAGAGCTTTTTGCTAGAATGAATAAATTGAACTATCCTGGTTATGATAGGGTTATTTATCAAGAAATCATTTTCATAAAGGTTAACAATAATTAATAACATTATTTTCTCTTCACTGATTTTTTATTTGATCTTCTTATGTTATCGCATATTTATTATTATTTAATTATTGTTAATAAAAAACTATATCCATGTGTAAGTTTTCTGTAACCTTTTCGGTCCTGAGAAAAATATTGCATTTGACCACACAGATTAGATTAAAATTATCATAAAATATTCCGAAAGGTATACTAGTGTATAATTGATGGCTATGACATACACGCAAATAATATGATGTACATGCAAGTAACTTTAACAACTGTAGAACTCTTTGAATTAATTTACAGACTTTCTTTAGTGCTTTTACACGACATCAGGACTGATGAGAAACTAAACTAACTTAATTTACATTGCATGTCAAATGCATTCTTACTTAAAAACAAAACGAAACGATTCTCATTACAATAAGAGAAACAGCAAAAGCAAAGTTTATCTTTTTATCAAACTTTTTAAAATAATATTTTTTATACATAAATAATATAATTTTTATCTTAGCTTCAGTTTGTGCATTATGATGATTTGTAGATATTGCGCCATAAAACTCCCATCAATCACAAAAATCCCAATAACATTTTTAAAACTATTTTCAACGGCCTTCAAACATCGTACTTGGACTCATTAAACATTATCGTTTTGCAAAATGTATCAAACGTTGGATGTTCTGTTTTATCCCAAAATAATATAGAGTATAAAAAAGCTGTAAAAGCAATCTTAGAAATGTTCTTAATGTTTTATTGACAAAAGAAAATCCTTAAATAGATTGCATGAAGTAAAAAAAAGAAAATGCAGCGACATAATATGTTTTCATATTTCAGAGTATTAAAACAAGCAGAAACAAAAATAATATATTGGTAAGATTAACTTTTTCAACACCGAAACTATACTTAACAGTTAAATATTTCAATCATTACCCAAACGAGGCTGCGCGAATTGAGTCGAAAGTGATATATCAGTTTTCCAAATTTTATACGGTTTCACGCAAAATTCATTTTTAAAATTTTTTATGTTGAATATTAGATTTTGTTTATCGTTTGCTGCTGGTCACAATATTCCATTACAAATTTTGCATGAACAATATATATATACATGGTTTGTAGGGGTACCGTTATTTTCCAGGTGAAATACCAGCATATAGGAAAATAAATAATGCTAAAAAGCGTGATTTTTCGTTTTTTAGTGTTAGATTTTCTATAAGAAATTACTGGTACCGAAGAATTTCATGGTCATAAAATTCCAGGTTGCGTACGGACCATGATATAGGATTCTACTTTATTGTCATTTCATACCTTTATTTTTGAACTTTGTTAGTTTTTGCCTAATTATTAAAAGAGTGCTGAATCAATTTCGATGAAATGTTAATCTAAACCATTCTAGAATCCACTGGTACACACGCAAAAAATTTCATTAAAATCGGTCCTGTCGTTAAGGAGGAAATCAGTGACATACACACGCACAGAAGAATTATATATATAAAGGTTTCCATTGGATACTTAATTTTAATTTTGAAATTGGTTTGGCTGGCACCGACTCCAAAAAATCAAATAAATGTACATAAATATAATAATACGCACGATAAATACTACGCTCTTAATTTAATTTCTTATTACAATTATATAAGGAAATTATTTTTCACTGTGCAGCAGTTTTTGAAGTCGGTTCAATTTTTGATAGAAAAGTTATTTTTCTCGTTTTAATTAAAAGTTAACGATTTTCTAATGTCGAATAATTAAAATTATAATATATAAAAAAATATTGCAAATTATACACGTAATGTCAGGAGTGGGGTTCGAACACACTATCTATTTCTTCGAGAAACAAAGATGAAAACTGCTCTGCCATTCCGTTCGCACACTATTCAGCGAACTTATTCAATACTTTTAACTAGCGAAAAATCACTAACTATTAGTTTTTGCCTAGTTACTAAAAAAGTACTGAATCAATTTCGATAAAATGTGAATCTAAACCATTCTCAAATCCACTGGGAAAAACACAAAAAAATTCATTAAAATCGGTCCAGTCGTTTAGGAGGAGTTTCGTGACATACACACGCGCAGAAGATTTTAATATATAAAGATATACACATATATATACATATGTGTGTGTGTGTGCACGCAATGGTTAATTAAAAATGGTTTTACACGCACACGCACACACACAAAAAAATTGCTCGCTTTATAGTATAAGATGTATATATAATGATAACATAGGCAGCACGATAATATCCAAAGCAACTTGTAATTCTTAATATATATATATATATATATATATATATATATACACCATATGGCCAAATGTAACCGGGCACTTGCGAATTTAGACATTTTGTTAAATATCTAAAAACATACAAGAGGAAATATAATGAAATTTCAAGTGTGTAAACATAATAACACAGATAATACATTTCCGTGAAGATTTTTTTCCTGAAACTTCATAGACGGCCGTCAACAAATTGAAAATTACAGATATCTTTTGGATACCCCTGTCAAAACTAATGTAGCACACTCGTTCAAACTGTTAGATTATGATTAAGTAGCTTATTGTAATAAACTGTGTTCCTTTTTATGTGGATAGCATGTATACTCGTAGACAAATTAAGATTTTTATAGAAATAGTTTCTATTTTTTTGCCTATTATTTGCAGAATGCTTAATATAAATAATGTTCCTTTTCAAAAATATGGCAAACAATATTGCACATAATATCCTGTCATCAGAATTCATTCTGTCACCAATATCATTTTTATATATATCATTATCATAAAAAAATATTATTTTTTTTTGAAAAATGAGCAAGATAACTAAATAATTTTTCATTGCACATGCGTGAACGCAATCAAAATTTCATTTGCATATTGAGCTAGCTACATGTATAGAGCAACTTTTGTGAAAGTTTTAAAAGCATAGGTTGGAAATTTTGAAAATGTTCGTCTATAGAATAAGTACTAAATTATTTTTCCCAAAATGAATAAAAAAGATGAGGAGTTGTTTTCTAATATTGTAGACTTACAAAATTGTATATTCTACATTAATAATAGACAATGGATAAACGGATACAGCCCCTCATATTGTTGCTTCATTTTGGGAATAACGGATTTAGAGCTTGTGCTATAGACGATCACTTTCAAAATTTTGAAAATTTGATAGCGTTGACACATGCGCAATGAAAAAATATTTAGTAAACCTGCTCAATTTCCTTGCGTTTTTTAAAAAAATTCTGATGATAGACTATTATGTATAATGTTGTTTGTCATATTTTCGAAAACTATCATTATTTTATAATAAGAATTCTGCAAATTATAAGCAAAAAAGATGTCCAAATTTTGGATTGTTTTAATAAAAACCTTAATTTCGCTACGAGTAGACAAGCTAATCACATAAAAAAATCAACAAAGTTTATTACAATAATTCAATTAATCATAATCTATAGTTTGAACACTTTTATTATATTAGTTTTGACAGATTTATCCAAAAGATATTCTTTCTTTATCAATTTGATGACGATCCCCTATGGAGTTTCGGGAAAAAGTCCTCACGGAAATGTATAACCTGTACTTATATTATTATTATTATTATTAATCATCTGAAATGATAAGAAAATAATTTTGTAGATAAATTCTGACGAAATAAGAAAAATTGGGAAACACGTTTGTATGTATTCATATAAAGTTTTACTGAATCCCTAAGAAAAATATTTTTCAACACTATTCTATTTTCGAAAATGATCTGAACTTTATTTTCGTCTTCTTTCCAGATAATTTTTTTTTAATTTTCGAAAAAAATATCTATGTAAGCACATATTATTTGATATTTCAAAAGAAACCTTAAAAGAATAAATCATTTTTACAATAGCTTTTCTAAACTGAGAGTGAGAAGCGAAATGCATTTCTTTGTATTTGTACTGAGTAGCACACACCAGAAATGCTATATATTGGTTTACCTAGATTACGCTTCAAAGTGGATTTCAAAGATTCAGTGTTTACTTCTTCCCATAAAAAATGTGTTAGATTTCATGATTCACTTAATTTTCAATATTAGAATAAAGAAAATCTTTTTATATCTATATTTGATTATATATATTTTTTAAATTATTAAAATAAAAATCCTATAATATGAAAATGGTGCTACGCAGTATTCAATAAAGAGAAATTTAAAAGGACAAAGTACATATTCAACATATTTTTTTATTATAATTATTTACAAAAGCATTCTTTACATCGTGAACTCATTACATTTTAATGCTTAGCTAAATTTAAATTTTGCAAAATGAAAAAAATAGGCGCACATTTAATTTATTTTTATAAATTAAGAAAATTTGAATTTTTGAAATTTGTCCTATTTTTTAAATGGTAATATTTTTCACCAATTATTATTTTTTTTTAGGTCACATATGTGTATTAGACAAAATTGCGCATATAGTTTTACATAAAACTAATATTACATTTAATATATTTTTTTACAGATACAGATATTGTTAAACGACGAAATCGAGCGCATCTTCATACACATTTATTTAAAAATAATAATAATCTGAATGATAATTATATGCGCAGATTTATCAAACATATAATATGCAATGTGTATAAAATATTTTAAATCTCTACCTCAAATAAATAAATAAATAAAAATTAATAAAAAATCCAATAGCATATTTAAAACATCAAAGTAAATATAAATATGAAGATGAAGAAACAGTCTTTTTAATTTTTCCTTTTTGTGGGGAATTATGCAAGTTGTATTAGTAACCATGGCCCGCAACAGGAGCCCCGCAACATATGAATTGCAAGCACAAAAAATGTCACCATCGTTTCAGCAAGTTGTGCATTATGACATACTAAGAAGCTTCAACAGCCTCCGATACTGCTTGTCTGTCTTCTGTGATGTGTTGTAAAAATAAAACTAAAAAATATAAAAGGCCTAGAAATCCCCTAACTCCAATTTAAAAATATCTGTTTTTGTTTTAAATCTACCAGTTCATAAAGTGTTGTTAATTAATGTTATCTCTTTTTATTTTTACTCATTGTTACTCTTTTTTATAATATTTTTATTAGGGTTCAATTATTTTATATTTTTTCTCTGACAACCACCTCACTTTATATATGTGCTTTCTGTTCAAGCTACCGGACCCGCTCAATTAGGAAAAGCCACAGAGCCAGTTATTTTTTTTTGAGGGGGAGAGGGGGTTACCGTACGGTTTTAAGTTTGGGGTGGGGTACGGTAGAATGGCGGAGTCTCATCCCCCTTGTAACGTTAAGTTTGCTACTCAGTTCGATTCAAAACTAATTATGGTGCAACTTGTCTATTTGCGCAGTCCCTTCTTATCTTTTTTCTTCCCCACCCTCCCCAATAAATTACCATTTTTATTTGACAAGTATGCATCAGCAATTAGGCATCAAAAACTCCAGAATTTCCCAAGTAGGTCGGACAACGGTGTCCAAGTTGGCGGAACATTATACTCATAGCTTTTGGTCTCAGGACTCAGGCTATCTGCCGCCTAAAATTCCGTCATGTACGCTAATGGTGGGTGGTGCATGTAAAGTCCGTCGTGGGTGCAAAGTCCGCCAATTTACCTGTGAATTATACCTCTGGAGGTGCCTTTCCAGGTGAAGGTCTCTTCATCTAATCAAGGTTCTAAATTACGAGACCAACTTTAGTAGCCATTTGCAGTACAAACAACAGGATCTAATGCTAAGCGACCGATAAAATAAAGTATGCTGAAATGAGAAGCAAGCACTGCAAATATGATGACGTGAGAAGCGAAGCTATCAGGTTTATTGGCGCTACGCGGCGTTAGTTAATGCGTGAAATAACATTTTATTTGTCAATTTATGAGGTGTAACTTTGAGTAGAAATAAATATTAGGTAAGTACTTATTTACGTAAGTACTTATTACAGGAAGAAAGTGCTGTTCATTATGCAGTATTCTGTGCATCACAATTTGGTGAAAATGAGTCGGTAATTTAAATAATGCTGTTGTTGTTGTTACAGGGATGAAACATGCCATGAAAACGCACATTAATTGAAAAATGATTCATTGATGAATGATGTAAGAAAACTTCAGAAAAGACCTGGAGAAATGGGATCTAAATTTTATCGCGAAAATGTTCAGTTTTTTAAGCTATTGCATAGCTTTTATCGCGGGCTTTGAGCGCGGTGACCGAATCCAAAAATTCCGTAACGCGAAAAATACTAACACATCGGTAACGAAAAAACCTAACACTCGGCTAACGTCGTTTCCTTTCGGAAAACTTCGGAACGGTATCCTTCGGTAGACTTCGGCAGACATTGACGCGGTATTTTTCAGATATTAGAATATCAAGTCTCAAACTTATGTTTCTTATGATCTAATTTTCATAGCGCGGCCAAATTTTGTTTGGTAATTTATTATGAGACAGTGTTTATTTTGGTGGTCTTATTTATTTTGGTGACAAGAGACCCCCCCCACGGTGAGGATCGAAAAATTTAAAATGCTTATAACTCGCGATCTAATCTTCGTAGCGCGGCCAAACTTGTTTGGTAATTTATTAGGAGACAGTGTTAATGTTTGGTGACAGGAGACCCCAGACGGTGAGGATCGAAAAATTTAAAATGCTCATAACTCGCGAACTAATTTTCGTAGCGCGGCCAAATTTTGTTTGGTTATTTATTATGGGACAGTGTTGATTGTTGGTGACAGAAGACACCCCACGGTGAGGGTCGAAAAATTAAAAATGCTTATAACTCGCGATCTAATTTTGGTAGCTTGGCAAAATATTGTTTGGTAATTTATTATAAGACAGTGTTAATTTTTGGAGACAGGAGACCCCCCACGGTGAGGGTCGAAAAATTTAAAATGCTTATAACTCGCGATCTAATTTTCGTAGCGCGGCCAAATTTTGTTTGGTAATTTATTATGGGACAGTGTTGATTTTTGGTGACAGGAGATCCTCCAAGGTGAGGGTCGAAAAATTTAAAATGCTTATAACACGCGATCTAATTTTTGTAGCGCGGCCAAATTTTGTTTGGTAATTTATTATGAGGCAGTGTTAATTTTTGGGGAAATTAGACCCCCCCACGATGAGGGTCGAAAAATTTTAAATGCTTATAACTCACGATCTAATTTTCGTAGCGCGGCCAAATTTTGTTTGCTAATTTAATATGAGACTGTTAATTTTTGGTGACAGGAGAGCCCCCACGGTGGGGGTCGAAAAATTTAAAATGCTTGTAACTCACGATCTAATTTTCGTAGCGCAGCCAAATTTTGTTTGGTAATTTATTATGAGACAGTGTTAATTTTTGGTGACAGGAGACCCCCCATGGTGAGGGTCGAAAAATTTAAAATGCTTATAACTCACGATCTAATTTTCGTAGCGCGGCCAAATTTTGTTTATTCATTTATTATGAGTCAGTGTTAAGTTTTGGTGACAGGAGACCCTCACGGTGAGGGTCGAAAAATTTAAAATGCTTATAACTCGCGATCTAATTTTCGTAGCGCGGGCAAATTTTGTTTGGTAATTTTTTATGAGACATTGTTAATTGTTGGTGACAGAAGACCCCCCCCCCATGGTGAGGGTCGAAAAATTTAAAATGCTTATAACTCGCGATCTAATTTTCGTAGCGCGGCCAAATTTTGTTTGGTAATTTATTATGAGACATTGTTAATTTCTAGTGACAGGAGACACCCTACGGTGAGGGTCGAAAAATTAAAAATGCTTATAACTCGCGATCTAATTTTGGTAGCTTGGCAAAATATTGTTTGGTAATTTATTATAAGGCAGTGTTAATTTTTGGTGACAGGAGACCCCCCACGGTGAGGGTCGAAAAATTTAAAATGCTTATAACTCGCGATCTAATTTTCGTAGCGCGGCCAAATTTTGTTTGGTAATTTATTTTGAGACTGTTAATTTTTGGTGACAGGAGACCCCCCACGGTGAGGTTCGAAAAAATTAAAATGCTTATAACTCGCGAACTAATTTTCGTAGCGCGGCCAAATTTTGTTTGGTTATTTATTATGGGACAGTGTTGATTGTTGGTGACAGAAGACACCCCACGGTGAGGGTCGAAAAATTAAAAATGCTTATAACTCGCGATCTAATTTTGGTAGCTTGGCAAAATATTGTTTGGTAATTTATTATAAGACAGTGTTAATTTTTGGAGACAGGAGACCCCCCACGGTGAGGGTCGAAAAATTTAAAATGCTTATAACTCGCGATCTAATTTTCGTAGCGCGGCCAAATTTTGTTTGGTAATTTATTATGGGATAGTGTTGATTTTTGGTGACAGGAGATCCTCCAAGGTGAGGGTCGAAAAATTTAAAATGCTTATAACACGCGATCTAATTTTTGTAGCGCGGCCAAATTTTGTTTGGTAATTTATTATGAGGCAGTGTTAATTTTTGGGGAAATTAGACCCCCCCACGATGAGGGTCGAAAAATTTTAAATGCTTATAACTCACGATCTAATTTTCGTAGCGCGGCCAAATTTTGTTTGCTAATTTAATATGAGACTGTTAATTTTTGGTGACAGGAGAGCCCCCACGGTGGGGGTCGAAAAATTTAAAATGCTTGTAACTCACGATCTAATTTTCGTAGCGCAGCCAAATTTTGTTTGGTAATTTATTATGAGACAGTGTTAATTTTTGGTGACAGGAGACCCCCCATGGTGAGGGTCGAAAAATTTAAAATGCTTATAACTCACGATCTAATTTTCGTAGCGCGGCCAAATTTTGTTTATTCATTTATTATGAGTCAGTGTTAAGTTTTGGTGACAGGAGACCCTCACGGTGAGGGTCGAAAAATTTAAAATGCTTATAACTCGCGATCTAATTTTCGTAGCGCGGGCAAATTTTGTTTGGTAATTTTTTATGAGACATTGTTAATTGTTGGTGACAGAAGACCCCCCCCCCCATGGTGAGGGTCGAAAAATTTAAAATGCTTATAACTCGCGATCTAATTTTCGTAGCGCGGCCAAATTTTGTTTGGTAATTTATTATGAGACATTGTTAATTTCTAGTGACAGGAGACACCCTACGGTGAGGGTCGAAAAATTAAAAATGCTTATAACTCGCGATCTAATTTTGGTAGCTTGGCAAAATATTGTTTGGTAATTTATTATAAGGCAGTGTTAATTTTTGGTGACAGGAGACCCCCCACGGTGAGGGTCGAAAAATTTAAAATGCTTATAACTCGCGATCTAATTTTCGTAGCGCGGCCAAATTTTGTTTGGTAATTTATTTTGAGACTGTTAATTTTTGGTGACAGGAGACCCCCCACGGTGAGGTTCGAAAAAATTAAAATGCTTATAACTCACGATTTAATTTTCGTAGCGCGGCCAAATTTTGTTTATTCATTTATTATGAGTCAGTGTTAAGTTTTGGTGACAGGAGACCCTCACGGTGAGGGTCGAAAAATTTAAAATGCTTATAACTCGCGATCTAATTTTCGTAGCGCGGCCAAATTTTGTTTGGTAATTTATTTTGAGACTGTTAATTTTTGGTGACAGGAGACCCCCCCACGGTGAGGGTCGAAAAATTTAAAATGCTTATAACTCACGATCTAATTTTCGTAGCGCGGCCAAATTTTGTTTATTCATTTATTATGTGTCAGTGTTAAGTTTTGGTGACAGGAGACCCTCACGGTGAGGGTCGAAAAATTTAAAATGCTTATAACTCACGATCTAATTTTCGTAGCGCGGCCAAATTTTGTTTGGTAATTTAATATGAGACTGTTAATTTTTGGTGACAGGAGACCCCCACGGTGAGGGTCGAAAAATTTGAAATGCTTATAACTCGCGATCTAATTTTCGTATCGTGGCCAAATTTTGTTTGGTAATTTATTATGAGACATTGTTAATTTCTGTTGACAGGAGACACCCCACGGTGAGGATCGAAAAATTTAAAATGCTCATAACTCGCGATCTAATTTTCGTAGCGCGGCCAAATTTTGTTTGGTAATTTATTATGAGACATTGTTAATTGTTGGTGACAGAAGACATCCCACGGCGAGGGTCGAAAAATTAAAAATGCTTATAACTCGCGATCTAATTTTGGTAGCTTGGCAAAATATTGTTTGGTAATTTATTATAAGACAGTGTTAATTTTTGGTGACAGGACACCCCCCACCGTGAAGGTCGAAAAATTTTAAATGCTTATAACTCGCGATCTAATTTTCGTAGCGCGACCAAATTTTGTTTGGTAATTTATTAAGCTATTGCATAGCTTTTATCGCGGGCTTTGAGCGCGGCGACCGAATTTAGGAATTCCGCAACGAGAAAAATTCCTAACAATCCGTCTAACGAAGTTTCAGTTTGGCAGACTTCGGGAAGGTATCCTTCGATAGACTTCAGCAGACATTGACGCGGTATTTTTGCATAAGTTGATAAAAAATGCTATGCAATAGCTTTACCGCGGCAGTCCCCGAGTGGCACACATATTTTTTTTTACTATGACTTCATTTTGAAACTACCCCCCAAAAATTGGGACCTAAAATACCACAATTTATGCCATCATTATTGGTATGATTTACATACTGAGAAATATATACTTTATACATTTTACCATATATTTCAAATAAGAAAAAATGAAATAAATATGTTTTCTATAGGCAATTTTTGCAATTACAATTCATAAATCACAAAGTTTAACATTAGATAACGCCTACACAGACATCGGAGAAAAAAAAAAAACTTTTATTGTTTTAACAAATGTCGCGTTTTCAAAAGTAAAAAAATATATATTAGAAGAATTGTAATTAAATAGATTAAACAGTATTAAAAAATAGAATAAGTTAAAGTGTAGAACAATAAGAAATTTGTAGGAGGAATATAAAGCCTTGATAAAATAAAAACTAGTCGGATGTGGAAATCGCAAAATTTTCTTCTTTCTTACACATCCAGATAGATAATTTACACCAATATCTAATCTGCAGAAGCTAATATCAAGTTAACTGATTGTAAAGTTTGTTGAAAATACGTGCGTTAGTATTTGAAATAATATTTGGATAGTAGCGCCACTGTTAAAAGATATACTTGAAAAAGAAAAGGATACTAATTTATTTCAGGGACGAATTGATTTTGAAGATTGATAAAAATTCGCGCATTAATTCCTAAGATAGAACTATTGCAATAATCAGGAATAGGTCCTTATAGCAGCGCCACCGTTTGAGGGATTTACATCAAAATGTAATCAGCGCCATATTATATCAAAGAATATTGGAATCTGAATTGTTATGAAAAGCCGTCTATTAGTTCTTGAGATATAGCTATTGCTGAAATCGTGAAAAGGCAACATAGCAGTGCAACCTGTTAGTCAATTTACACCAAAAAATAATCAACTTCATTTTATATCAAGGTCCAACTTAATCTAAAGTTTTGTATAATTTTGTGCATTAGTTCTAGATAGAGCGCCCATAATATTTAATATTTTTGTCCCATACAGAGTGACAGACAGTGCACACACAGAGATTTACTAAAAATATGTTTTGGGGTTACTTCGATCCCTAAAACGCCTAAATCTGTCAAAAACCGGGATTAGAAAATTTTCACAAAAAAAAGAAAAAAAAATGCGAGTTTTTAGAAACTTGCGCTTTTTGCTAGAATAAATAAATTTAACTACCGTGGTTATGATAGTGGTATTCATCTAAAAATCATTTTTATAAATGTTATAAATGATAAGAATGATATGAAATGATAAGAAAATAATTTTGTAGATAAATTCTAACGTATATAAGAAAAATTGGGAAACACGTTTGTAATTATTTATATAAAGTTTTATTGAATTCCTAAGAAAAATATTTTTCGATACTTTTCTATTTCCAAAAATGATCTGAACTTTATTTTCGTCTTCTTTCAATAAAAATTTTTAAAATTTGCGAAAAAAATACTTATGTAAGCACATATATTTTGATATTTCTAAAGAAACCTTGAAAGAATAAATCATTTTTACAATAGCCTTTCTTAACTGAGAGAGATAAGCAAAATGCATTTCTTTCTGTTAGTTCTGGGTTGCACACAGCAGAAATGCTATATATTGGTTTACATAGATTACGGTTCAAAGGGGATTTCTACGATTTTCTTCCCATGAAAATGTGTTAGATTTCATGATTCACTTAATTTTCAATATTAGAATAAAGAAAATCTTATTGTATCTATATTTGATTTTTTCTCAAATTATTAAAATAAAAAATCCTACAACATGAAATGGTGCTTCGCAGTTTTCAATAAAGAGAAATTTAAAAGGACAAAGTACATTTTCAACATATTTTTATTATAATTATTTACAAAAATATGCATTAAATGATGAAATTTTAATGTCTAGCTAAAATTAAATTTTGCAAAGCGAAAAAAATAGGCGCATATTTAATTATTTTTAATGAATTAAAAAAATTGAATTTCTTGAAATTTTTACTATTTTTTAAAAAATGTTAATATTTTTGACCAATTGTTTTTCTTCAATTCACATGTGTATTTGTAAAATTTGAGCATGTATTTTTACATGAAACTAATATTACATTTAGTATAATTTTTTACAGACACAGTTATTTTTAAACGATGTAATAAAACGCATCTTCATATACATTTATTTAAAAAATTAATAATAATATAAATGATAGTTATATGCGCAGATATATCATACATATAATATGCAACATGCATAAAATATTTTAAATCTGAAATAAATAAATAAATAAAATAGCATATTAAGAACATGAAAGTAAGAATAAATATAAAGTTGGAGAAACATTCTTTCATTTTTGTGGGGAATTAAATAAGTTGTATTAGCAAAATTTACAGTATCTTACGATATAAACTGCACCATGGAGAAAAATGACGTGTGAAAATATTTACAATTTACCAGGCTTTCATTGAACATTTGAAATCCAAAATCGATTTTTTAGTAATTTTGAGATAAACTGCCCTCAATACCAAAAAAATTATGTGCGCCCGTATAAAAGTTTAGTATTTTTACCTGCATTATACATTTGTATCAATACTTAATTATGCACATTTTGATATGTGCAGATCATGTAAGCACGTATATTTTTCAATGAAATCACTTTAAAACAGACAAATAGCTTATAGAATTTACAGTTTAATAAACGAAAAATACAACCAGTACATTTGATAAAGAATTCTATGTGTAAAATTATACACTCAGTATCACACTTCAAGTTGCCTTTGACAACAGTACAACCCTTTTGAGTTCATAATTGAGATCTTCCAAATTACTAACAGAGAAATCTCAAAAGCTTTATTAATATATTTAATAATATTCTTCTACTTTATTGTATAATTTTATTGGCTAGTACTAACGGAATACCTTTTTCTCATGATATACAGCCATTAATGATTGTAATGAAATATTTGTTAATAAATTTGTATCATCAGGAAAGAAAAGCAAAGTGAAACAGAATTTCCAAATTTCTCTTTCATTTGAATTTCAGTAATTCATTTAATTGTAATGAATGTATGCCGCAAAATTAATATGTTTTATGTATTCAAAGTAATATAGTATTTTTTATACTTTCCTAAAAAAACATCTAATATAATATTATAATAGTACCTTTAAAAGAGACACTATTTTTAATGCAGAAAAACACATTCCAAACTATATAGCTATATCTCGCCTACAATTGAAGTTGTGAAAAATATTCTATATTATATTATTGATTTCGGCAATGATAACAATTTCCACACCATTCGTTTTTTTTTCATAAAAGACCTAGGCTTTACATTTTTAGCTTTCAATATGATTTTTTATAAATATACAAAAAATAATTTTTCGATTTCCACATATTTTAATACTTTTAAAGAATATTTGGAATTACAAATCACATTAACAATGGACATCCTGAGAAAAATATGTTTGGAAAACATTTTTTTTCATCAGTCCTGTGAATAATATAAAAAAACATCGTATGCTTACCTAGAGATAAAGTAGATGTGCAAATATTCATAAAATTATCAAAACCTTTTTTTTCAATAATTTCATTTACGTTTTCATATTGTAAAATATTTGATAATATTAATTGATAATATTAAAATTATTAGATATCTCGGTAATAATAATAATAATAATAATAAACGATTACATAATATGACATTTTTAAAAGCAATTGACTAAGAAAATGATGCTCTATGATGAAAAAATAATTTTGGTGCTACAATTCACTAAGTCAATATTTATACTACCATACTAAGAGCAGCAACTTCATTGAAATTTTAAACGTTAAAAGTATTTTCTAATCCCTTTTACTTTAATTAGTTTAAGTCAATATAAAAAGAAAAATCTTTACTTTTTAAAAATATATATCTTTTTAAATTTCGATTCCTTTTTTTTTTTTTTTTTTTTTTTTTTTTTTTGAGATCCAATTTTAGAAGTTTTAATTGATGGCCTATTAATGATATTTTTAACAATATATTAACAATATACTTTTTATAGTTTATCTAGCAACATTTCCGTAAAATACATTATACATTTGTTAATGCATCACTTTGTAAGAACATTTTAATATAAATTTAAGAAGGCGATCATGGATTCTAAATTAATTCATATAAATTCATTATTATGTAAAGCAATATTATCATTTCTTTATTAGGTTTTAAAGTTAGTTATTCATAATTGTATACCTAAATAAAAAAAAAAAAGACAGTTACACCTGCATAATTTAAGACTTTGTGAATCGTTTATCACTTTGCTGGATTGATTACACATTTTTTTTTTTTATATCAAATAGATGAAATATGGTGATATATAATTTTTAACACATAAAATGGATTGCTAGTGAAAAAACTTAAAGAATAATCCTAAATTCTTATATTTTTACATAAATACTGTAGTAATCTAAATGCTCTTTACATTACTCATTTATTTTTGAATAGCATTTAGCTAGTTCTTTAACTAGTTATCTAGAACAGTATTTGGTATGTTTAATTTGTTTTATTTATTGTCCCCCTGGTTGTCTAATATTTCGGACTAAGTGTTAAACGACCTAGATATAGTGATGATGTAGATTTTACGTAATAGAAACTGCAAAGCATGCTGACTAACATAACAAAAACATTAGACAATAACACTAACAAGGAATTGTAGATCTATATATAATGATTTTATTATAAGGTGGGAAATGTATACACAGTTTTATTGATTCACACAACAATAATATTTTCTCATCTTTACATTTCTTTACATCCAGAAATATTCCGTACTATATTTTTTTATGTTCAGTATAAAAATTCAGAAATAGGAGAAGCATATTTATTTTTCGAAGCGAAGAAGTTTTGCTATTTCCAAAGGCATTTTGAAGGTATCATCCGTTTAACAATGGGTTTCTGTAACATGCTAGAAAAAAACAAAATGTATTTTTTCTAATCAATTTTGTATACAGTATACAGGAAAAGTTGTTATTGGTTTCTTCTTTATTCTTCAAGTTGATAACACAAACAAAGCTCAATATGGAGATATGAATGAAAACTATAATGAAAGCTTAGAATTAGAGATTTTAGGCTGTTTACGTCTTTTTATATTTATTTTTTATTTATTTCTCCTAATTTTTTATTTATTTATTTACTTATTTGCTTAATATATTTACATTAATAAACAGTCGTTTATGGCATTACGTTTGCTAGTTTTTTTATATTATCTTGTTTTTATTTCTATAAAAAAAACGATGGCTTAAAAAAAAAAAAAATCTGTCTCAATCTATCAAAAAAAAATTTTAATACAATCTGTACGCTAAATCGGTGTAGCTGATGGCTCCCTTAATATTCATCTGAAAACAGCAGCAACAACAACAGAAAAAACATGCATTTTAATACTAGAAGATGAGTAATAAGTCTACTTATTTTTTCACAGAAAAAACTGCTTAATGAAAGTACACTTTTTTTTCTGTAAGAAATGGGTATTATTTAATTTTTAAATAATAAAACGGGCTTGATTAAATACAGATTATTTCTATAAAAAATTGATTTAGTATGTTTTACAGAAATAAATCCATACTGCTTCTTTACAGAAAAAATAGTTTTATTTTTTTAATTACCCTAACTGGTTAAAACAAACTGTAACCGCAATATGATTTACTTTTACTTTCTACTTATAATGTTTTCATGCAATCCAATGAGTAAGAATAAACGGGAATAGAGATTTCTTTATTCTTTTCCAAAAGCAAGAGGGTAGATTTTTAGTTTAAGAGAAAAATGTGAATAAATTTCTCGAGATGATAAATATATATTCATTTCAGAAAGATTAACAGATTGGTATTTAATGTCACTAATGAAGAAAGAAGTTACTGACACTGTTCTGTTGCCTGCAAGTGGTAACGGCCGTCATGTAACACGTACCTTCAATGCAATGCATAGAACGCAGATAATCCACAATATAGTTTAAAATATTATCCAAACATAAAAAATTACAGTCTTTTTCGACGCTATAATCTGGTATGGAAGAGAAAAAATAGCAATACATGAAGATACACCAACACAGTTTTCGGACGGTAGGGACCCGATGACTCTCTGAACATATGTAAATAAGGCGAAACAATATCATACATATTTTATAGTACATATCAAACATGTTTTGTTCAGTAGTTTTTTTAAGTATTTATTAAGAAGTTATATAGAAAAAAAAAAGAGAAAAAGCCAAGTTTTTTGCACGTTTTTTGCCAAAAAAAGTGTTTCCGGGGAGACATTTTGTTGGATAATGCCAGATTCGCTTTCAGCGACCGAAAAAACATAAAAGGAATCAAAAATTGAAACGACATCAAAACTTGCATTTATTTGTCCTTTTTGAGCACTTAATTTATTTTTTACCAAATGCCTGGACTATATCATAAAATGGAAAATTAAGTTCGATTCGAAATCGCTTCCATAGTCAGGCATTCCAATTTTATAACTTTCTGATAAAAAATTAATTTGTAAATGTGTCAAAGCGTTTTGCGCTTGTTGAGTGACACAGTAGAGAACACTCATTACGATTTTTATGTACACATATGTGAACCTAACATTAAAACGCTTCCTCAGTATCAATTTTAGAATATATATTTTTTCCATAGTAAGTTATTTATGTATTTTTTTAACTGTATGTTTACAGTTAAATTTTATATTAGTGTCTGACTGGCATAATATTATCAATAAAAATCTATACAAAGTAAAAATAAAATACGTATTAATAATTAACCTATTTTTTTAATGTAACAACCTATTTTTAAGCAACATTTTGCGCAAAAATATTCAGGAAAAAAATTCTTTTGACAGTTTCAAAAATATTATTATCAGTATTTTAATAACTGTCTGCGAATAGCAATTGTTTTTAATTCATATTTACATTGAAACAAAAGGTTATTTCTGTTGCATTTTAAGTGAAGTTTGCTTCATCAGTCTTATTTTCCCAAAAGAATCTTATGGAAAAATAACTTAATTCATCATTTTCTCTGCAAATGTGACACGAAGTCTTTCAGAATAAACTTATAAGTAGACAATTGGGATTAAAGTTTGTTACTTATTTCCAGAATAAAATGGATTATTTTAAATTATTTACATTACGTTAGCTGGACTGACATTAAAATTAATTATATTTGAATAATTAAGATTATTTTTTATTTAATACATTATATATATATAAATGATTTAACTGAAAAGCTGCTGGTATTTCACTGACCTTATAGCTTCATTCCACAATTTTAAAACATTTGTGTCTCATCAGTCCCGACTAGAAAAATTTCTACTATCTATTAGCAGCTTATAGTTTAAGCATGTAAACAATGAGTTCGTAAAAAAATATTGAATTATAGGTACGTTTAACCCAACTGAAATAAAAAAATAATTACATAGGGGAGAGGGGCACCTTTGAACACTCTAAATATTTTTCTTCAAATAAATTATTTTAAAAATAACGTATAACAATACATTACTGCTGCTTCAAGGAAATAATTATACAAAGCTGTACCATTTTGTATGAACAATACTGTCTGAAGAAGATATGTATTTTTCTCTCTCTTGAATCTAAACGAAAATAAAGTTGTAAGATCTTGATCTCTACGAAAATAAAGTTGTAAGATTTTTTTTTACAAACTTCTATCCGTAAAATATTAATTTATTGTTCAATTCTCAAACAAAGATGTTAGCTTTTGTTTATAAGCTTTGTTTTATTCATATTCTTCAGTTGAATTCAGTAAACCGTTTTAATATTGAACTCCATATAATGTGGCACCATTGATCAAAAAAGTTGGGGCACCATTGAAAAACGAAAAAACACCGAATAAACTTATTATAAATAATAATTGAAATAATTTAAAGAGAACACTTAAAACTATGAAGTAAAGAGTTGTTAATGTACATAAATATTATTATTTCTGATTTTTTTTTAATGTGAAAAGAGGTTGATTAAGAATATCAAAGAACATGCACTTACACTGCTAACGATTCTCTTTACTCCATACATAGGTTCTAACCTTTCTATGTATCAGTGATGGAAAGATTCAAATTTAAATTGAATCAAATCTAAATTCATTAATTGGATAAATGCAAATCCTAGATACAAAATAATGATTCATGATTTAACAGCTTTCCAAACATTATTTCAGGTTTCCGTAACATCAGGTCTCTTAAAAAATAGTGAATGAAAAATTTTAATTTTCCAGAAACATCACATATTACATAGGTCTCCTACAAGAATATTGTAAAAAAGTTTCCACAATCAAACATAACTGGAGGGACACTTTGTGTTTAATCAACAATGAGTTTTGACATCAACTTTGATGGATTTAAGTTTGGTTAAATAGCAAAATTATTCTTAATTTCAACAAAATGTAGTTATTTAATTTTATTCATATTACTTTATATTACTGTAATATATGCAACTTTTTATAAAAACTCTCAATACTTTCATATTTTATTCATTTGTTCAAACGTGTCCCTTGCTTGCTTAAAGGTACCCCTACATGATGCTGGTTTGAAAAAAAATCTTTCAACTTATTAAATCCTCACAACTTATTCAATTTCTTTGGAAAATGTTTAATTTATGGTTCATATGATGAAGAAATGCGTTGCTTTTATTATGCAATATTTAAAACTCAATAAATATACTTTAAGTGAGAAATATTTTGATTTTCTGAAAACATGCTCAAAGGTGCCCTCCTCTCCCCTACTTCTTATAAATGCAGATATTTTTCTAATGCAAAATAGTCACAAAATCCGAACCTACATGTGTAAAAAATCTATTTTACGACATTTCTACATTTTTAATTTGACAAAATTTACCTCCTAAATAACAATGCAAAACTGATCAAATGATAAATAACACTTTGGCATAAAAAATTTCTTGGGTTTTAGCGTCTGTTGTGAAATCCATGAACAAATTATATTAAGTATTGTGCTGGGTGATATGTAAAATATATAACATTGTTTTTTAAAGATCAGTGTAGAAGTAACATTGACTAAAACTGATAATATCAGAAAGATTCTTATTAATAGTTTAGTACTATATTATTAATGGAAAGAATTTGTAAAAAAAGCTGTTTGTCATTAAAAAAATTTTTATTTTGCGAAATATTGATATTAAGACTATTCCTCAGTGTCATTTCTTTATACGTAAAAGAACCACTTCGATATTACCCAAATCATTTCATCCTTCAACCTCATTAACAAATTGGCTTGAACCTTGTTAATTAATCAATGACAATAAATTCTATTTTGAGTTTACCTTCTGAAAAATCTTTCAATACACACGAAGAATTTCAAATCCAGGCTTTTTAATGGAAACTTTAATCAAGGTAAAATATATTTATCGCCATTAAAACATTACAGAGGAAAACACAAAATAGAAATAAAGGAACAATAGAATAACACATATCTATACTGATGAATTTAAATAATAATGAAATTTTCATCAGCGGAAAAGTAGTTACTGTTTTTCATTTATTTTATTACATATTTTTTTGTTGTTTTGTATATAGCATCAGAACATATTTATCTATATTGCCGAAAAAATTCTGAATTTCGATCAAAATGGTAAAAATCGATTTTTCATTTTGTTATTCCCATATATAATTTATTCCTGCTATACCTTTAGGTAAGTGTATTTCATTTTAAAAATTTAGTTATCATTACATTTAATTTAATATTTGTGATGTTATCAGGTTTTTTCTTTGGGGAGTGGGAGGGGGCTAGTGCTCTTTTTTCATATTCCAGGAAGTTTGACTACATTCTGAAGGCACAGGGATGAGGTAAAGGGTGCACAATTAGTTTAAGGTGTAAAACAGTGTATGAAGACTGACATTTTTTCTGCATTGTGGACAAGAATCTAACACTGATTAAATTTTTTCGAAATAATAAGCCTAGATGTTTTACTTTTTATTCCCATACACTTTTGCCCTTGTAATATTTCTAGATTAGTTTTATATACTCTAGATTAGTTCCCTTTCCAATACATTTAATATTTGTCACGTTATCAAGTTTTTTTCCTTGTTTTGTCTAATGTCATTTTAATATTACAAGAAGGTTGACTACATTCCGTAGTCACTGGGAATAAGGAAAGTGTTAAAATTTTGTTTAGTACATAAAACAGAAGATGAATACAAACTTTCAACGTTTTCTCTCAATCATGAAATTGCACTCTAAAAATTGAATTTCATGACAGAGCAAAAAATACTCAAATTTAAGTATGCTGCTTAGTCAAAATTTTAAAATATTATATACTCATTTTTATAAACACAGGAATACTCAAATCTGAACACAGGATGTTTTATTCTTGAATGATGCATATTTTTAGGAATGATTATATGCATGCTTCAAATTTGAGTAATTAGGATTCGAAGCCAATTTAACAGTGTATTATACTCATATGTAAGAATTGTCGTTCAGTTACCATTTTTAGAGTGCTTGCAAAATTGTGCACATGTAACTCTAATTTTTAAATTGTCTTGTAAAAAACAAATGTGACTATAATAAATGTAGGAATAAATATTTCGAAATAACAAAATTAATGATATAACCTCCAAAATTAAAAAAAAAAAAAAATGAAAATTCTGCCTGTTAAATCTTTCTTTTAGGAATTCATTCATTCTTAAGATTCAAAGCTGAAGAATAAACTCTCAGCTTCTGCGATCACATTACGAAGGAATTTAATTACTTTTTAGCAATTACAAAAACAAAAAAAATTGTTATTTGCATTATTTAATGTTTAAAATATTAATGATTGTAGCGTTGAAATAATACAAATAAATTCAAATACCAAGGTAACATTTACTAAATTAAACTAATAGAAAGTATTTTTATTTGAAAGTGAATCTTTCTGGTATTTGTTTTAAGTAAAAAGTTTCATATTAAAATGAAAACATTGATTTGCTCAGATTTGAAAGTGTCATTTTCTTTAGGGCATGCATATTCTTGCATGCAATATGATACAAAAATTAATAGTAGAGTCATGTTATGAATGGAACATATTTCTTATGATTAAATAATAATGAATTGTGATAAACAGTTCTTTGCAGTTAAAATTAAGTCCCATTTTCTTTTGTTCATTTATTAATAATACTTACTTGTTAATAAATAGTTGTACTTCAGCATTTTTGCAAAAACAAATATTTGTATTGATAAGTGTATTAATGAAGAAATAATTTCCTAAAAGTTTTTAAATAGCTGTATTTCGAATGCTAGTATTTTCTCTTCAATTAGGATTTTTTTCCTAATATCACCTGATCTTCTTATATTATTGCATACCGTTTTAATGTTTAATGTTTAATTAATGTATTAATAAAAATATTACATTTTTTAAACATAATTACATTAATATAGTTTAAATTATAAATCAAAACCTATATGGTAAAAGGTAAAATTTTCATTACAATTTGAGAAACAGTAAAAATAATGTTGATTTTTTTCATTAGACTTTTAAATATAATATGTTTTATAAATAAAATTTAGAATTTTTATGTTAAGCTTATTCTTTTATGCATTACTTTGATTTTCGGACATTGGCATATAATTTTAATAAATAAAAACTTTATGATTGCATTTGTCGATGAATTTTCAAATGTTTTCAAACATCATTCTTGGACTCATCAAATATTATTTTCCAAAATCCATTTTTATCTCAAATTAGATATTCTGTTTTGTTCCAAGAAAACAAGGACTTGAAAAAATCTGTAAAAGAAGAGTTAGAAATGTTTTTAAATGTTTAATTGCCTAAAGAAAATCCTTAAATGAGCTGCACGTAGTAGTAAGATAAAGAAAATTCAGTGACATCAAATATTTTCATGTTTCGGAATTAACTAGCAAAAGTAAAAACAAAACAATGATAAAATAAACTTTTAATACCCAAACTATACAGATGTTAATAGCTAAATATTTCAATCATTACCCGATTCGGGGTTACTTGAATCGTGACAAAACTGAGATATCCGTTTCTCTAATTTATACGGTTTTTTACCCAACATTAATTTTTAGCTCACAGGCTATCATAGCCTGAGAGCTTATGTGCCCGCAAGTTCTGTATGTACATTCGTACGTTCGTGCGTAACGCGATAACTCATGATAAAAATATCGGATCCACTTGAAATTTTGTGTATAGGTATATCCTGATAAGGCGCTTCCCTGATTAGTTTTTGGTGTTCATTCGAAATGTATAAGAGGGGAACGGGGGACTCATGCCCCTCCCCTTAATTGATTTAATGGGTTTTTCATGCAGAATTAACAGTTTTCGTTCAAAAATTTAGATATAGGATCATTTTGATGAGGCAATTTCGTGAGTATTATTAGGTGTTCATTGCATAAGTATAAACAGGGGGAACGGGGGTTCTAATCTCCCTCCCCTTAATGGATATAAAAGGGTTTTTCAAACAAAATTGTCAGATTTAGTTCAAATCTCTGAATAGTTGTGGAGGTTTAGTGGTTAAGTATAAAAGAGGGGGATAGCTCCTCTTAAATTATATAAATGTTAAATGGGTTTTTATTAAGAATTATCCGATTTGCTGTGAATTTTGGATATAGATTTTTTATATGATAAAGCATGTTCTTGATAGTTTAGAAGGTTTAATGATTAAGTATAAAAAAAGAGGAAAGGAGAGAGCTGTTTCCCTTTCTTAATTTTTTTCCCAACGGAATTAACCCTTGAATATATAAGGCTGTAATGTACAATTAGTATGCGTAGCCTGTGAGCTCAATGTCATCAGTATAACTGAGCAATATTCTTTTTTATTTTAATATTTTATGTTGTAATATCAAGCGTTGATTATTTTTTAGCTGCTGGTAACAAAATTTCATAAAGAATTTGACATGATACATGAACAACATATATATACATATATGTAATAAAATAAAAAATTTTGCGCCATTTTTGTTCTCTCTTAGCTTCAATTCTAAATTTGTGGAACATATTTCAATCTTAGTTTCGTAATGTATTAACTTGTAACAGCTAAAATTCTTTTTCTTATTTTATTTATTAATAAATTATTGCTTGCTTCTCAAAACGGCGGGAGGTATTTCGTAACCTTTTTACTTTCTGGAATATTCCCGGGATTTTAATTTTATTTTTTATTTAACATCGCGTGTCAGGTGTTAATACGCGTTGCTAAAGGGCTTGTTACTTGCGAGGAAAAAAATATAGTTCTTGCCTAGGACTCGCATGCTGAGACCAATCAGAATTGTTCATTTTCTTTTCGTTGAGACTCGAGGGAGCTAGTTTTGTCGTGAAACTGTTTTTTTTCATTTGGTTTTTTAGGAGAGTTAGAATGCGATTGCCCTTTAAACTATCAAGACGCACGTTTCATTTCTCCGCTGAATTAGAATATCTGATGATGTGGACTAGATAACGAAAGTTGTAGTGTCGATGTGTGCTAAGGTGATTGCGGGGAATAGTTTATCTATTTATGAGTTCATCAATAAAGAACTTGAAGACTGATGGTGTCTGTTTTTATAATGGGGAAATACCCCAATGAAATTCTTCCACTGCTCGCCAACTGTCGAGCGACTACTCTGCTCGTGCTGCTGATAATTCCTAGAATTTATGCAACATAGTTTATTTTCGTCGAATTCAATGTAATATATTTATTGCATATATATATATATATATACATATATATATATATGTATATATATATTAAGAATTATACTTGTGTTTGAAATCAGTGATAGATCGGGGGGGGGAGTTATATTAACAGATTCAGGAGTTTTTTAAGTTAAATTATTTAACTATCACTACTTTTTTAAAATGCTATAATTTGTCTTATTTTTTTAAATTTTTCATCCATTTTTTAATAGGCCGGATATTTCTCTGTTAAAAAAGCTGTGACAATTAAAGAATCAGGGGACTTTTTTTTTATCTCAATCTGGCAAAAAGGTTCTAAACTATCATATTTGTAAATTGCTACTGTAAATAAATTACTACTGAACTATATTTTATTAGCTTTTAAAGTAATACAGCAAAAGCTAACTTTCTATCTTGTTGATACAAAATTTCTAGCGAATAAAGCGAATAAAAATTTAATACAGGTTTCCTGTTTATACGTACCAGAAAATAGGTATTTTGTAATTTAACTCTCACTTCAGGCAAAAATCATTGAATCACTTCGTCGTTATTATTATTATTATTATTATTATTATTATTATTATTATTATTATTATTATTATTATTATTATTATTATTATTGCTTAACTAAGATTATAATAACATACATCTGTAGATAAATTCTAATGAAAATAAGCAAAATTGGGAAACATGTGCATAAAGGTTTACTGAACTCCCTAAGAAACATATTTTCCCATAATTTTCTATTTCTAAAAATGATCTGAACTTTATTTTCGCGTTGTTTCCATATAAAATTTTAAAAATATGGGAAGAAATATTTACGTAAACGCATATATTTTGATATTTTTAAAGAAACCCTGAAAGAATCAATCATTTTAACAAGAAACTTTCTAAACTGAAAGAGAGAAACGAAATGCATTTCTTTTACCATCTCTGAGTAGCACATAGCAGAAACGCTGTTTATTGATATACATGGATCATGCTTTAAGAGAGATTTGAAAGATTCAGTGTGTACTTATTCCATGAAAAACGTTTGAGATTTCCCGAATCACGTAATTTCTATATTAGAATATTTTAAATTCTTTTATATCATCATTTGATTGTGTTTGTTTTCCAATTATTTAAATAAAAAATCCCATAATAATAAGAAAAATATGATGCTATATATTATTCAATAAAAATAAAATTAACCCTTTTAAATCTGGTGTACTATTAATAGTACACGTCTTTTAATGGAGTATTATTTTGTTTTAAGAAATACTTTTGCTACAATTTGCAAGTAATAATATTAGTATATGTGTATGCATTTACTATATGGCTTCATTTATGTTTAGGCATTTAGTAACATAAAAAAAAAAAAAAAAAAAAAAAAAAAATGTGCTTAATTCTTTTTGCGCCGTTAGCGATTCTTATATTTTAAACTTACATTTCACTCTTTATATATAAAATAAAGGTTAATTTTCTGAAAGAATCATATGTAATAAAGCGCAAAAAGTGTAAGAAAATTGTATTATATGTCAAACCTTATTTTACTATAACATTTTCTAATCATGTCCAAAAATTCTCCTTTTTCCTATTGTCTTATGAATATGAAATTAGTTGTACGCAAAACAAGAACTTTCATTATCTTTCAGACAATGAAGATTTCTTTAAAAACTAATTAATCTATTTGGATAGCTAGTATCATTGTTATGATTGTAAAAGTAATTTTTTTTCTAAAAATTGAAAAGGAAATCGAACCCGAAAGAGTTAAATGGATAGGGTACCTTTCAACATACGTTTTATGTTATCTTTAAAAATATGCTTTAATTGGTGAACTCATTGCATTACAATATTTAATTAAAGATAAATTTTTGAAAA
Source organism: Maratus speculifer (assembly GCA_964019185.1). Taxonomy (NCBI): domain Eukaryota; kingdom Metazoa; phylum Arthropoda; class Arachnida; order Araneae; family Salticidae; genus Maratus; species Maratus speculifer. Next base: position 171,635,134 of record OZ025291.1, read on the forward strand.
TGAAAAATAAATAGCTGCATATTTAAGCACAGTTTTTTTCTTAATTAAGAAAAAATAATATTTTTAAAAATTCTTAATAATTTTTGATAATTAATAGTTTTTAACAATTTTCTTTTTAGATTCTCATATGCGAATTAGACTTAATTGCACGTGTATTCTTGCATAATAATAATATTACATTTAATGTAATTTTTTTAACAGATATAGGTATTTTAAAACGATGAAATCTAAAGCATCTTCACATGCATTTATTTAAAATACATAATAACAAAAATTATAATTATAATCGCAGCTTTATTATGTGTGTTACATAAAACGTGTGAAAATATTTTGAATATCTATAACACTACAAAAGAAAGAAAGAAAGAAAGAAAGAAATAGATTTTTTATAACAAGAAAGTAAATAAAATATTTTTCCAGAATAGTCTTTTGAAGTTTTTTGTGAAATTTTGCAAGTTGTATTACAAAAATCACAATAACTTGCAATACAATGCCGCATGGGAAAAAGAAAATGAAGAGTCAAAATATTTACAAACTGTCACCTTAATACCACACAAAATATATTTTTGTGCATATAGAAACTTAGTGTTTTGATCTTTATTATACACATTTATAAATATTTTATATGTACATTATGACATAAGTAAATCATGTGATCGTGTAGATTTTTCAATGAAATCACTTTGAATTATACAAATAGCACAGTACAGAATTTACGAATTGATTGAATTGACGTGATTGAATTGACATGATTGACGAAAAATTTAACCAGTACATTGAAACAGGAATTCTGTGCGGGAACTTTGCACATCAGTATGAGTCTTCAAGTTTTCCTTGAGAATAGTGCAAACTTTTGAATTCCTAATTGATATCTACTAAATTAAAATCAGAAAAAACTTAAAAACTTCTTTACCATAGTTAAATTTTTAACATTAATACTATGTTTCTAGTTTATTGTATAATTATATTTGTTAGTATTAAAGAAACACCCGTTTCTGATGATATACATTCTTGGATGTTTGTAATGAAATGCATAATATTAACTATTTTAATGAAGATAAACAAAGTTTCCAAGTTTCTCACTGTTTTAGAACTCGGTATTTCATTGAATTATTATGAAAATATACAACAAATTAGTACGTTTTCTATTTTAATTGATACTTTTGAACGAAATATGTAATAAAATAATATTTTTAATGGTGCATTAAAATATTTTTTTAAACACAAATACATATTCGAAACTATATAACCATACCCTACCTTCAATAAAATAGTAATATAAGTAATATATATATATATATATATATATATATATATATATCCAATATGTAAAACAATCAACAATAAACAATAGAAATTCATGTGGATTGCGCCGAAACGCTGCATTAAAACACATAAATTAAAAATATAATTTCAAATTTATCAATTTAGCAAGAACCAGCACACCCCCCTCACAAAACAAAAATCCCTTAAAATTGAAAATTCAACAATCAAAATACAAAAACAATAGGCTGCCAGCCTCATAAGCGATGGGTTTTATTAGACAAAAGCAGCCGGACACTCGAGTTTACAAAAACAAAATATATTTAAGTGGCAGTGGGTTTCGGCCCGAGCGGTGAATAGCAAAAAATCAGATGTTAAACACCCGATGGCTATAATTCACGCGCCCCCCCCACCGGACCCTACGCCACAATAGTAAACGAATGTCTCACCTGGAACATTGTAAACGATGTCAAAATATGTTCTCTGAATAAAAACCACATCCCCAACTTAGCTGCAATGCCACAACTCAAACCAACTTAAACAGAACAAAGTAGAAACCGTATTCCAAACCAATCCAGAAACAATCCAGGTCTGTTGCCACCCAATGCAGCTCATCATCATAAAACCGTCCTTAAGCAGGCTTTAGGTAATACAAGTCATTTAGCTGTCACTGAGTAGCAAACGATCAAAAATGTAGAGAATCTGCAAAATCAGATTACTTTTTTATGAACTTGAGAGGAATATTGTTTTTATAGTGAAGTTTACTTTTAAATTTTTCTGAACATATTCTATAAAATCGGAAAATTTGGCTGATTATAATGTTAATGTAGATTCGTTTTGAAATATTGGAGGACCAGTGTACAGCGTAAAAGCTTTTCTTTTACAGTTAATCAGCTCGTACACTGGTCCTCCAATATTTCAAAACGAATCTACATTAACATTATAATCAGCCAAATTTTCCGATTTTATAGAATATGTTCAGAAAAATATCTATTTCAAAGTGAGCTTTTTCAATTTAAAAGTAAACTTCACTATAAAAACAATATTCCTCTCAAGTTCATAAAAAAGTACTCTGATTTTGCAGATTCTCTACATTTTTGATCGTTTGCTACTCAGTGACAGCTAAATGACTTGTATTACCTAAAGCCTGCTTAAAGACGGTTTTATGATGATGAGCTGCATTGGGTGGCAACAGACCTGGATTGTTTCTGGATTGGTTTGGAATACGGTTCTACTTTGTTCTGTTTAAGTTGGTTTGAGTTGTGGCATTGCAGCTAAGTTGGGGATGTGGTTTTTATTCAGAGAACATATTTTGACATCGTTTACAATGTTCCAGGTGAGACATTCGTTTACTATTGTGGCGTAGGGTCCGGTGGGGGGGCGCGTGAATTATAGCCATCGGGTGTTTAACATCTGATTTTTTGCTATTCACCGCTCTGGCCGAAACCCACTGCCACTTAAATATATTTTGTTTTTGTAAACTCGAGTGTCCGGCTGCTTTTGTCTAATAAAACCCATCGCTGATGAGGCTGGCAGCCTATTGTTTTTGTATTTTGATTGTTGAATTTTCAATTTTAAGGGATTTTTGTTTTGTGAGGGGGGTGTGCTGGTTCTTGCTAAATTGATAAATTTGAAATTATATATATATATATATATATATATATATATATATATATATATATATATATATATATATATATATATATATATTACTTTCAAATCAAATTTTCAGAAAAAATATGAAAGAAAAATATTTTAATACATTTAAAGAAGACTTGAAAGTGCGAAACATATTATAAATGGACATTCTGAGAAAAAATATTTATGGAATACATTACATTCATCAGTACTGTGTACACATAACAGATATAAACTTTGCATGTTTACCTAATTATAAAATGGATGTGAAAACATTGATGATATCATGAAAATATTTTTTTTCTTTCTCAATAATTTCAGTTACATTTCCATTTTGTAATAAATTATTTGCTGCGCAAACTTTAACTGATTATATTAAATTATTAGATATCTTGATCATGGTTAAAAACCGATTATATAATATGATTAAAAAAAATTGAGTGTTCCAAATTGAAAAAAAGAATTTTGGTCGAGAACTCACTGAGTTAATATTTACACAATCATATAGGAGCGGCAACTTCTTTGAGTTTTTAGACATTAAATGTATATTCTAATCCACTTTACTTTATATGGATTATTTCGATAAAAAAAGTAAATTCTTTACATTTTTAAAAATATGTATTCTCTTAATGTGTTCTAAATATATTCGATAATTTTGGGAAATTAAATTTTTCAAGTTTTAAGTGATATTATCCTATCAACTGTTTTTTGATAATATAATTCTTTTGAAATCAATTCTAACGTAATTCACTATATTGTTACTTTTTGGTAAATTTTATATTATTTTTGTTAATCCATCATTATGTAAAAATAAATTTATGAAATTGATCATGGATTCGAAATTTATTTATATAAATATATTGTTATGTAAAACAATATTATAATTTTTTATTTATCTTTAAAAATAATTAATTCATAATTGTATACCTAAATCCAGTAAAATTGTTACACCTGACTAACTTAAGAAAAACTTTATCAACCGTCTTTCACTTCGTTGAATTGATTGCGCAATATTTTTTCAGTTTTTAATATAAAAAAAGATGAACTACAGTAATGTTTGATTTTTTTTAACCCATATATTGGATAGCTTTAAAGAAACCTAAAAAAAATAATCCTAAATTCTCATATTTTTTTAAATATATATTAGAGTCTTCTAAATGTTCTTTAATTTATAGATTCTTTAACATTATTTATCCACGTACGTTTTAGTTTGTTTTATTTAATGTTTCTTTACTTGTCCAGCGTTTCGGATTAAGTATCACCTGACAAAGATATCGGAATGATGTAAATTTCTTTTAATAAAAGCTGCAAGGGATTCTAACTAACACAAGAAAATCATTAAACAACAACACACTAAAATGTAATTCTACAGCTAAATATACTGAAATTATGAGAAGGTGGAAAGTATATAAACTATTTTATTGATTCACTCAACAAAAACTTTTTCTGATATTAATTTTCCTTTACATCGAGAAAAAAATATGCACTATAATTCCATCGCATTCAATATAAAAATTCAGAAATAGTAAAAATACATATTTATTTTTTCGAAGCTCAAAAGTTTTAGTATATTCAAATGCATCTTGTAGGCTTCAGTCATTTCAACAAAGGGTTTTTCTGTTAAATGTGAGAGAGAAAAAAAAATGCATTTCTTCGATCAATTTTGTATACTGTATACATGAAATATTTATTGTTTTTCATTTATTCTTGAAGAGATAACGAAAATAAAGCTCAATACGGTGATATTACTAAATAATAGGATGGAAGATTAGACAATAAGATTGGAGTTTTAAGCCTGTTTACGACATTTTATCTTTTGTTTTTCTTAAATAATTCACATTAATAAAGAGTTGTTACTGGCTTCACGCTATTTGCATTTTTACAGGATTGTGTTTTTATTTTTATATAAAAAGGGTGACTTTTTTAATCCGTCTAAAATCAATAAATCAACAATCTCTTGAATCACTCTGTAGAAGTTTCGCTGTGAATACAATATGCATGCACATCCGATATGAACACTGTATTTATGACTCTCTTAATATCCATCTTAAAAAAAAGAAAAAACCATGGATTTTTATAGTACTAGATGAGTACAAAGTCCAGTAAATTTTTCAAAGAATAAAACTGCTTTAACTAAAATACATTTGGCAAAAAAACCTGGTTAAATAAAAAACTGTTTGTTTCAGTGAAGAATATCGATTTTCTATATTTAAAAAAAAATAAAAATCTACATTATATATATATACACAAAAAATAGTTTAATTTTTTTTTTAATTGCACTAACCGGTTACAAATACAAAATTACAACCGCCCAATGATATTTTTATTGTTTATCAATTGATATTGTTTGAAAAAAAAAAAACCTGTAACGGCACTATTTTTTTTTTTTTTTTACTTTTTGCATATTGATATTGCTTTAAAACCACTCATTGAACAAAAATAAACAGGAATATACTCTCTTAAAACGAAAGAGTGGATTTGGCTGCTCAAGAAAGAGTTATAATTTATTGGATCGTGAATGAGTTGATTTTTAACCGATTCAGTCATCTTGGTTTGATTTTTTCTCTTTCTAATCCACTCATACATCTTTAAAACTAAACAACTCAACTCAATAATGAAACAGCTCTTTTTCCGCGCTGATTTTCGCCGCTGACTCGTCACGTGACCTTGCAAGATAAGATGGAGACTTCCGGCGTTCGCTAAACAATTTGCTGAAAATGCCTTTTTTACGAAGTAAGTAAGTTTTATATAAGAATTTTATTTTAATTATGCTTTCTTTTAATAACTTTCCCTTCTCTTTTTAACAGACTAAAATTCATAACAGTATCATACCTTGAAATTAAAATGTCGTGTCACACGGTAATATTGAGGATGTGTTTAATGCATTTCTATATTAATAATTGGTGTTACAGTGCTGCTACAAAACTTTCGTGCTTTAATAAAATAAATTAGTATATTTAATCAGAGTAAAAATTGTTAATGCAATGTAAATATCTCGTTATTTAATTGCCTTGTATTAAAGTTTTGTAATTATTATATCTTTATTCATAGAAATTTATCAAAACATTGTATTTACGTCTTGTTTGCAGTGTCTTAGTAAAAACGTGCTCCGGATTACATTATACACATTTCTGAGAATTTTTTTTTTTTTCATTCTTAATGTTGAACTTGTGTTACTGTTTTGTTTGGCAATGTTTCATACTGTTATTGGGCAAAATTATTGCATGCATGGTCTGTATTATAATAATCTGCTTAATATTTATAAGTTGTTACATAATGCATGCAGAAATAATAGTTTTCTTGTGCCTGCTTCCCAGGTAGCTTTAAATCTAAATGAGAATTTATAATTAAAACGAAAACAGTGGACAAAAGTTTGTCTTTCTATACTGGTAAATGCATGTATTATTTCCTAAATATTATGCAACGATACCAAAAAGCAAATCCTCTTTCTCTTTAGAAAATACCTTGTAATATCATCCCTTTCCCTTAACATTTTTTATGCATAGCCCAGTGGTAGAATTGATTTTAAAAAAAGTTACTGGTCCCAAAGACCAGTACGCATGAGAGTTTACTGGTCAGAAATAGTCATCAGTAACCCGCTACATAAAATTCTATAAAATACTTTTAACCGTCCCCCCCCCTCTTCACACACACACACTCCTACTAGAATGTAAAATAAACCAAACTTCCTTTGCAGTTATACAAAATTTTTGGCATAATAAAATGGAAAATTACTATTTTATAAAAAAGTATGTAGTATGTAAACTAAAACTATAAAATTGTGTATTTTATTTCCGATCATTTATTTAACAGATAGTAAGGATTAATGCAATATTTTCTTATAATTATTTTTTCAAGTATTATTTTATGGTTTGTGTTTGGTACGGTTTTCTCAGGCAGGAAAATTTATTTACTTGTCAGAGATGAAGTGGGTGTGCAGTGGTGTAGCTAGGATGGGTGACATCCCGGGACAGATGTAAAAGGTGTCAAGCCCCCCCCCTCCTCCTCCTTTCCAATCTGTCATATTTTTTCAATCTCAATTCTACATTCTTATAAAAAATAACCTTACCATTCCTTATTTACCTTTTGTCCTTCTGCATAAAAAAAACCGCAGAAGTGAATCATCACTCGACCCATAGTCTGCACAAGTCAATGCCGTGCCTATACGTAGAAGAAAATTCTTTCTTTTAAAGTTTGCTTTTGTTACCCACTCGTTGAATAGGTTGGTTTTTGTTCCCTGGTGCGTATCTTATTTAGACACACCGTTCTGTATAAAACTTCACTTTAGCAAAGAAAAGAAAACTAGCTGCATTGCATCATGAGCTAAAAATCTCATTTTATTTCCTAATTAGTCTCCAAAATTTTATAAAATTGTATTTTTTATTTGCAAATAAAGATTTGGTGTCACCCTTTAGAGGATGACACCCGGGTAATTTCCCTAATCAAGAAGAATTTCTTTTACAGCTTGACTAAAATCTTAAAGATCAAGTTGTATGCAGTTCTGTGGCTCCATATTCAAAATCATCATGTATGTTATGACAGATTGTTTTATAAAATAGCCATTTTTCTAAAATTAAAATATTTTATACTAAATAATTGATTATTAAAAACCTATTTTATCTTTGAAAAATTCCCAAGTTTTAAAAATTTTCTTTAAAGCATTAGATATGTTCACCAACACTACTAATTTCCATCCTATGAATATAAGCATGACCTGGACCCACTATATTTAATGCTTATTACTGAAATAAAGTGTTAAAAGTAGAAAACATTGATATCCAATAATTTCAAACCCTTAAATTATGTAGAAAAAGTAAAAAATGTCATTAGATTTCTTTAAAAAAACCAATTGGTTTTTTTGAGAAAAAAACCATTTGGTTTAAACCATGGTTAAAACCAATTGGTTTAAACCGTGCCAACCCTGCGTACCAACCAAAGAAATTTGCGATTCTTATGTGATGAAATTTTACATTTTCTCACAGTAAATTGACGATTTTTTCCTACGACATAAGCACAAAAATTTCAATTTTTTTCCAGTTGTAAATTGATGAAACTCGCGGGCCACAGGTTGTGCATCCTTATTTTAGTTTATTACTTATTTTAATATTTTATTATATTGTAAGCCTTTACAATAGTTTAGATTTCCTTGTTAGTTACATTCAAATTACTGTTTAAAAAATGTAAAGAAAATAATGACCAGAAATCCGCAAAATTCTAAAATCTGCAAAACCTCTGGTCCCAAGCTGTGCGGATTTGAGGAAGTCTACTGTAACAGCAGTATTACTAGCAAAGTGCCAAATTTTGACCTACTTGTGATATCCTTAAATTTGGCAGCAAAAATAATTTGCCATATATAAAAACAATTTAGTGAAATTTTCTATCTTTTAATGCATTTTTTAAAAATGTACAGTATTGTGCATGTTATATTAATAAAACATGCCTTATTTTTTTTTTCATTTATATTTAATAATAATAATCTGGTTTATGTAAGTCTGTAATGTTTCAAACGATTTTTAACCGGCTTCCTGGTATGTTAGAATCATAAAAGTTGTACATAATGTTTTTGATGACAATATAGCATTAATACAGTTGCAATTATTAAATTTAATTCATTTTCATTCAGTTAACTCAATATTAGGTGTCACCCCCACAATTCATTGTGGTGTGTCATCGCTTTATTCTTGTGGCCTATAATCTGATAAAATATATGATTTAGAGGACCCTTGGGGGGAGGAGATTAACCCTTTAAATTTACTTACCCAGTCAAAATATCAAATTCAGTTGGTAAAGATATATCAGCAATTTTTACATTTGTATATATAACATATAAAGCTAGGATTATTTTCAAGATGTAATAATATGCCTTGATTTTATTCACGAGAATAAATTTTGTTTTATTAGCAATGCCAAAAACAAGCTTCTTTGAAGGTTTAAAGGGGGGGGGGGGTGATATCTCTAGCAACCAGGCTGTAGTTTCAATTTATCCACAAAAGATCGCCATGACTAGAACTCACAACCAACTACATCCTGTCGATACTCTACTGAAAGCAAATAGTAGCTGAACAAAATCCATCAGATGTACAGAACTTACGACTAAAATGAACAAAGGAACGAAAAACTGACCAACTGAAAAATTAACCAACCATCAATTTGATCTTCTGCTTATAGGCTGGATCAAGTCTTCCGGAGAGGTCTAATCAGTCAGGATGTCGGACTCAGTCAGGGGTGCCCAGAGAGGGGTTTGATGACGCAAGATGCGTCCTATAACTTAGTTTGGGGGGGGGGTTAATTTCAGAAAAAGTACATTTTGGGGGGGGGGAGGGGATTTTAAATTCTTAATATTTCTTGTTTTTACTGTTAAAAAAATATCTTTATTTTTAATATCATTTTTAATTTTTTTCAACAGTTAATTTCCAGAAAAGTCCCTGTATTTTCTTTCTTTAAATTCTAGATAAGGGTAATAAGAACTCATTCTGCTATACTCAACTCGCTATCTTTGTAAATCTTGATTCTTAAATTTCACTTTTAAATTTTTTCAACATTGAATTTCCAGAAATGTTTCTGTATTTTTTTTCTTTAAATTCTAGATAAGGGCAATAAGAACTCATTTCATTATGCTTAACTCACTATCTTTTGATGGTGCAGTAGGTTATAAGTAAAATATATTTTACAATTGATATTCTGTTTAGGGGGGGGGGGTCAATGTTAAAGTATGAAGATTTTTTTTGGGGGGGGTGGTCACCACTGGAGTCAGTAAACCTCTTAGTGAGATCATCAGCTTGTTCATTTAAGGGGATCCCCCGGTGTCCCAGAACACAGCACAAATGAATTTTAGGGGAGAGACCCGCAATGCCCCGATCTTATGCAACCAAATTTTAAAAAAATTCTTCCGATTGTGGAGATTACTGCACCTTTTAGTTCACTAAACTGGAAGGTTCATTGTGGGGTTAGATCTAGCTGTGCTGAACTTAGCCTTCGAGTTTTGGACCAGAGTGAGGAAAGAGTTAAAGTTTATCTCCATCAATGAGTGCAGCTTGTTGTTATATCACGGCAGATCAATGGCCAATTATAAAGGGGAAGACAAGGAGGAGAGGGGTGGGATTAATAGTGACAGAAATGTCAGTCCGGAAGTGACCGTTGTCAAATAAATCTTCATCCACACGCAGCGTGGATCTTTATAACTAATATTTTAATTACTAATAATAAACATTTGAAAGTAGTCTGATAAATAAAATATTCTTCTCCATAGCTATCCAAAAAATAAATTTCAAATACTTCTTGAGATTTTGTTTCTTGAATGACAATTTGAAGTCAACATTTTTGGTGATAGATTCAGCAGATAACTAACAGGGGGGGGGGGGGGAATCACTTATTAAAATGCTCTAAGTAGCATCCAATCTTTGAAAACTCTCTTATTCGACTTCATATTTTGATTTTAATGCTTAAGATAACCTCCCCAATTAAGATTGGGGATTTCTTTTACAGCTTGAAATCTTATGGATTGTATTATGTTATTGCGTTAAATAATCTGCAGTTTTCAAAAAATTAAGATATTTTCTATTAAATATTGAATATTTTTAATCTATTTTATATTAGATCGATTCACATGTTTGAAGCTTTTTCTAAAGAGAAATAAATATATTCACCAATGCAGACTGATTTTAATCCTATACCCAAAAAGTGATCTAAACCTGCTACATCCAATGCTTATTGCTGATATAAAGTGTTAAAAATAGAAGTTATTTATATTCAATAATCTGACATACATAAATTATTAAGAAAAAGAGAAAATGTCATTAGATTTCTTCTGAATTTTTTTTTAAGAAAAATACCAGTTGGTTTAAAACTAAACCGTTGCTTAAACCAAAAGGAGTAAAACAGTTGTTTAAACCATAGTTAAAACCAATTGGTTTAAACCGTGCCAACCCTGGTCTAATTGTTGTAGGTTCTATCTTGTATTATATAAATATGCAAATATATAGAAAAACAACTAAAAATCCACAAAAACCTGTATTGGTTGGGTATTTGCCAGCGCTGATACATTTTGAAAGTAGCAACAAAGGTGAATTTTCAACAATATTTTATAATGTTGCTTTAAGAACTTTCATTTTAAATTTGTTTTTAAAATGGTGATTTATTGTATCAGATGTAACACCATGATTTAAACAAGCAGATAAGTGTAATCGCACAGGATTTATTTATTCTATTTCCATTTTATTCATGATTGGCTGAATTTTCAGTAGTGTAATATTTATAAAGCTAAAATTTTTAGTGTATGGTTCATTTTATGTTTAGACTATGGATGGGAAATTTTATAAAACATTTAATCTGAAAGCTGCAAAATATTTTAATATGTTCATAATCATTCCTTAACATTATATTTATTGCTATTTAACTTAATTTCAATATTTTCTTTTAACACAGGAAGATGGTGATTTCATGGAGGAGTAAAATTCTACTGTGAGTGAGGAGTCAAATTCAACAATCTTATTTAATCTCAAGGATTTTCAAGAAAGTGTCTATTTTGCCTAAGATTTTAAAAGTTGGACAAACCAGTGGACAGATTACAATATGCTCTTTATGTATTTAATGTTTAATGCAAATGGATTGTTATATTTATAAAGGTCCTGTTAAAGATGTTATTGAAACTTGTTTATCTGATGTTGGAAAGAATTGTTATCAATTAATGTTAGGTTTATTTTGTCTTTGCTAAATAAAATGTTTTTGTTGTTAAATAAAATTAGTTTTTTTTCTTTCTTGCAACATTCTAAATTGCACATTTGGCTCTACTTTTGACATAAACTGCTGCAGTCTTATACTTTTATATTTATTTAAAAGTTAGTTGATTTAAGAAACATTGAATAAAATCAAAAATTAAATCAAAAATTCTTTATGAAGAAGAAGTAAGTTATTCTTGAATATAAATTCAAGTTTTAACAAATGTTTTAAATGATATAAAGAATAATTGCACATGGTCAATAAATCCATTTCTCAGTTATTTCTGCATTTAACTTCATACAATAAAATAATTGTCCATAATCAAAATTTTAGCTATACAAGTTTTTTAATGACATTCCTCCACATTTCCCAATTGCAATGTGCTTATATAAATGCTATGGGTAACAATTATTTTATCTAAGATTTCAAAGCCATTTCAGATTTCAAACTAAACAATTAAAATATTTTTTTTTTAATTTAGTCAGTTTAAGAAATATGATTTTGATTGAGATTTAAATCGAGGAATAATTACAACAAGGTATCATGGGTTGATGTTTATCCATTTAAAATATTTTCAATTTCAATTATTTAAACACTGCACTGGCCATGTGTGGGGGGGAATACTTTTTTAAATTTAGGTTTTATGTTTTTTAATACTTTCTTTTTCAAAACTGGGTCTGAAACTCCTATTAATATTTAAAAAAAAATAATTAACCAAAATTGCAAAAGTAAAAACTAACCCACTTACAGATCATCCTCAAACATTCTATGCCCCCCTCGCAAAAAAAAGGTAAACATTTTAAAATCCAAACAAGATATTTGAAAATAACTTCTGAATAGGATTATCTAAACTCTTAAGGGGAACAATCAGCTTTTGACATTGTGGTGCTGAAGTTGAGTCTTTGGGCTGATATCAAGTTTATTTTTTCAATATTTTTTTAGTAAGATGCCTAAGATTGGTTTATTTGATTGAAATCGTAAATTTTTAATAAAAAAATAATTGTTATTTACAATTAAATCAGAAGCTAATGAAAAAATTAAAATTGTATATAAGCATATCTGAAGCTATAAGTATCATTGGAAAATATGTAAACTTGAAATTGCCCAAGAAAAGAAAGGAAAAATCCCATAAGCACCACAGCATCAGAAGCTGATATTCTGTTTAATGTTGTTCGGGTGCTGTTGTACAGTTATGCAAATTTAGGCAGTTTGCATGAATAAGTGTTTTCAAATTTGCAATTTTGAGATCACCAGTATTTTTAATTTAATGAATATATGTACTTTTAAATTTAACAAAAGAAAATTCTGATGTTAAAAATTTCTGATTTGACAGAATAATAAAAAATTCATGTAAGCTCTATTTAATTTTGTATAACGATTCAATTGCCTTTTCCCCTGAATTGACATAGGAAACAGTTTCATTGAATTAGAAAGAAAAAAAATGTTTTTATGATTCATTAGAGAACTTTCAGTCATGTAAATTAGAATGTTTTAAGTCTTGTTAATTAAAGACTTGGAAGAAATATTGGAGAATCCATGTTACAGTTTTCCAATCTCTCTCTCTCTCTCTATATATATATATATATATATATATATATATATATATACCCTTGTAATGTCAATAAACAGAAATTTAAATCCGAAATGAGAATTTAAATGCAACACTTGAAAATGTGGCAATAATTCCATGTTATATTGAATTTCATTGATAAAAATTAATCGAGGATTACTGAATTTAGTTTTAAATGATGTGATTTTATTTAGACGATTTAGAAATCGCTTGAAGATTTTTGTAATTTTAAGCAATTTTGCTTTTCTTAAGAGTGAATTTATTCAATTCTACAAATTGAAGGAGTTTTGGATTAACTCTTAAATGAGTTGATTTTATTCATGTATGCATTGGTTACAAATCGCCTAAGTGCTACTGGATTAAATCAAAAATGACAACATTTCACTCCAAGTTGAATTGATAACAAATCGCTCAAGTGCTACTGGATTTGCCTTAAATTATTTCACTTCACTCAAATACGAGTTGGCTGCAGCTAACTCAAGTGCTACTCGATTTAATCCTAAAGACTTCATTTCACTCAAGTATGATTTGGTTACAAATTGCTCAAGTGCTACGAGATTCAGTCTTAAGTGACTTCATTTCACTCAAGTATGACTTTATTACAAATCACTCAAGTACTACTGAATTTAACCTTTATTGATTTGATTTCACTCAAGTATGAGTAAAAGAGAGATCACTCAATCATGAGTTGATTAAAAACAACTCATTCACTTGAGTTGTTTCAGCTCTTCTTGAGAAGGTTCCTTTCAACATGGGAAAAGAGTGGATTTCAGCTCAACTTGAGTTATTTCAGCTTTTTCGTTTTAAGAGAGTATATATATATATATTTTATTCCTTCAAAGCAGGGTGGCAGATTTATAGATTGCGTATAGATTAAGAGAAAAATGGAATAAAATTCTCAAGATGATATACATATATATATATATTCCGATTTCAGGAAGATGAATTGATAATTGATGCTACTAATGAAAGAAGAAATCATTGATATAATTCTGCTGTCTGAAAGTGGTAACAGCCGTCATGTAACATGTATAATCAATGCATTGCACAGAACACAGATAACAAACGAAACTGTGGAAAAAAATATCAAAACAAAAAAAAAACTGATCTGGAAGACCAAAAATGGCAACACATGAAGATACACGAAAACAGTTTCCGGTAGTGATGACTAGGTGTCCAACAGTGGAGACCCGCAATATCTCTGAACAAATGTAAATAATGCAAAGTAATGTCATACGTATTTTAAGCTCTAACAAGTGGCAACCATACAAACTGCAGATATTGCGACCACTTACACATCTTGCATTAGTCATCGCTTTCACCATTGTCATGAAAATTATGTCTTTAAACTAAGTATTTATAAAAAAAAAATCTGTGTATGCCCAGTATGGTGACCCTCCTTGTTAGATAAAAGTCAAGAAATATCTAGGAAATAACTAATATTTAAAATTAACTAAGCACAAAGTATGAAATTATTCGATTATGCCAGTATATTCTAATAGTCGGATTTCATAATTACATGTTTTAGTACTTTCAAAAGGCGAATACTATTGGAATTATTATAGTTATTACTATTATTATTATCACTATTATTAATAATCTTTCAATTAAAAAAGAGAAATAAAACCGAATTACTTGTTTAAATCCTAACAAAACAAGAAATATAAAAATATCCATATAATACTTTCTTGAATTCCATATAAAACATATTTTTACAAAATTTTCTATATCCAAAAAAGGAATCAGCGCATTTTTCGCCTTCTTTCTATAAAAGATATCTTAAATATTAGAAAAAACATCGTGGCACATATATTTTCATATTTTCAAAGAACCCGTGAAAGAATCAATCATTTTAACAATCGGTTTTCTCAGCACAAAGGGATAAACGAAATTTATTTCTTTTCATCAGTTCTTCGTAAAATGTAACAGAAAAACTGCTTGTTAGTTTACCAGGAGCTATACTTGAAGAGATAAGGTAGACTAAATGTATTGAATCGTTGGTATTCGGGTTTCAAGTGATTTAATTGATCCTTTTAATGTAGTAAAAATTATTTCGTCCTAATTAGATATACGTTTTTCTAATGATTAAAGCTACAATTAATTTTAAATAAATTTTTCCTGTCTTAATAGTTATTTTATCAAAATGTATTCAATATTATCAGAAAATACATTTGAATATAATTTAAAAAATATATTTGGAACTTTAATAGGTAGTTTTTCGTTAGTACATCATAGTGACATCTGTTTTAAAAGATGGGATTTCTGACCACAAGGGATAAACGAAATTCATTTGTGTTGCTGAGATGTGGATGACATGAATACATGTTCTATGAATACAGCAAAACAGAAATACCTGTTCAATCATTTACCAGGAGCAAGATCGTGGATTCTTTTACGAAATGAAACTAATCGTCAGGGGTTACCTTAATTCTTTTCCTTCATGTATATGCATTATATAAAAATGAAGTTAAAAAATGTGTAAACTATTTATAAAATATATTGCAATTCCAAAATAAAATTTAATTGTATATGTAATTATTTTTAAAATATCGTAATGCTCTATTACGGAATTCCTAGTACTATTTTATTATGCCGTCGACTCATTGCGACCAATTGAATAAATCGCCAAAATACTCCTAAATTTTTCAAAATGACATAATTTTTAATTTAAATATACAAAATTAAATAAATTAATTTAAATTTTAATATATAATTTAAATAACAAAAAGATTACTAAAAGATTAATGAAAATAAGAATTAAACGTATAATTAAAAATGACTTGATGATGTAACAAACACGTGTAACTTGTTTAATGTCATGTAAATACGAAATTTACCATAAGCTATTATTGGTAATTAAGCTATTACTTCAAACATATAGTTTGACGTTAATTTTTTGATCGACAGGATAATCAAGTAAAACCGAAATGCTTAAAATAAACATCTTACTAACTCCAAAAATATTAATCATATTAATTAACTAATTATTGCGTAAAATTAAGCGTCTCATATCCAATTAAAAAATAAAGCTTTCAATTAAAATTGAATGAAATACAGGGTCATGAAAAATTGAAGATTGTGGAATACAGGATTGCCAATATCTCGACAACTAATTATCCAATCGAATTTGTTCTTATAGAAAAGTTATGTTTTTATTGTCTTTTACATTTAATTTTGAAAATAAAAAAGTAAAAAAAGTAGATACCTTTCATCCGAATGAATATTTAGAGAGTTCGAAAAATATAGTCGAAGTTACTGCTTTTAAATATGCTTCTTTCCATTGTTATATATTAAGTACACAGCAAATTTCAAGTCTCTGTCTCAATTTGTTCGGGAGATAGAGTGTTTACAGACACGCAGACAGACGGACGGCATTTTCATCTAAAAATAAATTTTTCGGAATCTCCAGTTTCTGAAACGTATACAGTGGCGGTCAAAAGTTTCCAGCCAGCAAAAATGTTTCAGTTTATTTGTAAGTATACCCATATGAAGAGGAATCTCAAAGTGATACTTATACATTTTATTGACATAATAGTTAGGAACTTACTTATAGATGAACGTGTAAATATCAATAAATTTAATTGAAAAATTAAGTATAAAGGAAAACGGATGTTCTCAAAAGTTTCCGGCCACCTTCACAAGTTTGTAAAAAAATGGTATTGTAATAAAAAATTACAGTGATTTACAACATTTACAATTAGTATTTTATCGTATTACTATTTTGTTAGCTTTAATAATAAGTACTGCGGCGCAGCAACGTGACATTCATGCAATCAACGGTTAAAGATCGTCTATGGTACGTTTTTTCCACATTTCTTGCAATTTTGGCGAAATTTCGGTTGAGATGGAATATTTATAGTTCCGCAGACTTTTGCTAACTTCTTTCTAAATATTTTCTATTGGATGCATGTTGGGCGTTTGGGCTGACCATATCAAAAACGAAATTTTTTGTGTGGAAGCCATTGCTTTTCGAGGCTTGCATACATTATTTATGTCGTTATCATGTTAAGAAAAAAAGTTGCGACCAAATTTTTTTCTCTAATAAGGCAGAAAATGGTCTTGCAAGATATCCTTATACATTGAATCATTCACTTGGCTGTGGATTTCAAATAACGGACAGACACTTTTTGAAGAAAATACTCCCCACGGCCTAACGTGTCCTCTGCCATGCTTCATTGCAGGAATAACATGCGTCGAATGATATCTTTTGTTGTTAGGTCATCGGACGTTGTGTCTGCCATCATTGCAAAACTGTTTTGAATTCGAATAATGGAAAAAGAGAACTTTTGTCCAGTTTTCACTTGAACAGACTTTGTGTTCCTTGGAAAGTGAAAGTAGGGTACGTCGGTATCTTCTTAACCTCTGAAAATTTTTTAACACCGACTCTTCCATAAAGTTTTGTATCATGTCAGCATCATAACATGGTAGATAAACTTATTCCAGCAATATTTTCATTCCGTAAATCGCAGTATATTGCAGCGGAATTTTCATGCGCATTATCAATGGTTTTTCTCCTGATAATTTTGTCCACGGAATAGTAATTTTCCGGAGTCTCTCGGATCTCTGAAAGTCCTTAAAGCCATGGCCATCTTTATATACTTTTTAAATGTCGATTTTACCGATCGAGAACTTAGCCGCAATATCTCAGAAAGATTGGCGTTTTAGCGACAAACTAGTCACTCATTTATGAACAATAATTGTTGAACTTTTCAAATTTGAATTCAAACTATGCTATACACGTTGATTCATTCATAAACACAACAAAAAAACATTTTACGGATAGAAAAAAACCAAAGAATGATAAGTGGCCAGAAACTTTTGAGAACATGCGTTTTCTTTTATACTTAGTTTTGTCAATTACATTTATTGGTATTTATACGTTCTTATATAAGTAAGTTCGTAACTAATATTTCAATAAAATGTATAAGTATCGCTTTGAGATTCATCTTCATATGGGTATATTTACAAATTAACTGAAAATTTTTTGCTGGCCGGAAACTTTTGACCGCCACTGTAAATCCGTCAAAATCTTTTCTTCGATTCTGAAAACGATTGTTTTGGGTGGGACTTGTTGAGCTAAAACCAACTGGTAGGCCTTCCCACCCGGCCGAACCTGAAAACGATTGTAAGACTTACTCTGCACTACTTATGATGGGTAAGTAATTCAACCTGTCAATCATCTCAGGATTGAATTTACAGGTCTAAGAACAGAAAAATACAAACAATGTATCTTGGAGAGAAACCTTGGTATCGAATTATTCACACCAGAATGATGCTTCAACTTTATTACCTGTTTGTCACGTGTTATCCCTGCTGAGTTTTATGTTGAAATATAAAAAGTCAATAACACCAAAATCCAATAAGTTGAATTATTGCATTTAAAAGATACATCTTTGAAAAGTTACTCTATTTGATTTTTTTTACCATGTTAAACAACATTAAAACAACACTTGTTTTTGTTATGGGGAATATTTTTAGTAATAGGATAGATTATGTACCTTTAGACAAACAAACTGTAAAAGCAGATTTTCCCTAGTTTTTTGAATTCAAGAATTTATTTAATCCATTAGTTTTAATTAAATAAATTCTTCATTTATACTAATTTGATATACAAATATTCAAACTATGTATAACAATGCATTTTTATGTATATATTTATATCAAGAAAAAATCGAAACTCTATAGCCAAAATCCACCTAAAATTGAAGCCGCGGAAAAAAAGTGCAGGTCATTTCATTTGAATTCGGAGGAAAATATTTTCCAATATTATTCGATTTTCACAATATATTTTCAATTTTTATCCTTAGCTTATAATTTAAAAGTTCACAAATGCGTAAAAATAAGTAAATAAATAAATACCGAACAGTATAGATTTTGATATTTTTAAAGAAGTGTTGAAAGAATTGAGTATTTTCAGAATAGGCGTTGTAAAAAAAGAAAAAAAATGAATACATTTACTTTCATCGACCCTGTATACTAGGGTAGACCGAAAAAAACTTTTTTTTGATTTTCGATGATGCCGGGTGCGGAAAAGTGGCCACTGGTGGCACTTTGGAGATTTTTTGACGATTTTGAGATTTTTTGGACGTTTCCTTACCCTGCCGCAAACGGCTTGAAGTTTTGCAAAAATGCTCATTTTGGAACGTTTTTCGAAAAAAATTAAAAAATGTTACATTAAATTTATTTTGGTTGTATTTACTTGAAAAGGCATATTTAATGTACCAAATGTTTAAATAAGATCTGATCATGCATTATTTAATATCTATGTGTATTATAACTTAGCCTGTTTTTATAACTTTTTCGCGTATAACAGACAATACTTGTATTTGTTTGAACCGATCGTTAGTTTCTCTCTTATTTATGTTCCTTGGTCTTTGATATATTTTTTCTAAAGGATCAAAGGTCATATATTTGGGCAACGGTCAGTAGTATACTGGAAGGTAAAACGGGGGTGAAGCAGGACTCTAAGCGAGCGCAATGACTCGTCGTAATACTGAGGGAGTGAAGGACGAAATAAATGAGAGCCAAAATGCGATGAAAGATTCTTATTATTTATCCATGCTCAGTTTTCTGCGACCTTTGTGAACGTGAAACCTTTTTATAGTGAGATACAGTGCTTTTTGGATCGTTTAATGTATCATTATACTGTTTTGTGCGTTTTATTACGACGAACATAGAATTTGCTAGTATGAAGGACTATGGTAATGTAAAGAAACCCGATAGCGTGAAAAGTAGCTTTTTGGAGACATCATTCATATTGAAAGTATTGCAATTGCCAACTTATGCTGATAATTATGCGCCAATATTACTGGTTGCTTCACCATGTAGAAGTTGTGACAGCAGTGGATACGAATTTCGTCATCGATAAAAACAAAGTCAGAAGAGAGAAACAGAAACTTGGAAAGAAGATACAGGCAGAAGTTCTTGAAAGAAGAAAAAAAAGTTTATTTTTCGATGGTAGAAAAAGAATAAAAGTATATGCAGAGGGAAAAAAAGAACAAGCGGCGCCGTTGAGAGAAAGGCGAGGAACACATCACCGTGTTTTTGAACCTGGTTAGAAGTACTTGGGTCACTTGATACCTCGTTCCGGTCACGGAAAAGAAATGGAAACTTCATTACATAATATTCTAAGTCAGTACAACTTAGACTTTTCTGAACTGACAGCACTTGGGTGTAATGACACTACTGTTAATACAGGAAAACGCAATGGTGTTATTGCCTGTCTGAAAAAAAAACTATTAAGAGAGTTGAAACATTTGATATGTATTCTTCATACAAACGATATCCCACTTCAACATATACTCTCTGAACTTGATAGTAAAACCACGGGACCTAAGACCTTTGCCAAACAAATCGGTGCTAGACTAATGGAGTATGAAAAACCTACGAGTCACTTTGTTTGAGCCTATAGCTGTTTCATGGATATCAGAAATGGAAAATACTGAAGATCTAAGTACCGATCAAAAGTACTTATTTGATATTTATGCAGCACTTTCAACCGGAGTTTGTCCTCAAGAAATCGAAAACAAATAACCTGGACCAATTGTGAAATTGAGACTCATCACAACTGCTTGCAGAATTTTACACTCATACGTTAGTATTTTATTGTAGTACTCATGTAACATTAAACGATACAAAAAGCACTGTATCTCACTATAAAAAGGTTTCACGCTCACAACTGTCGCAGGTAATTGAGCATGGAGAAATAACAAGAATCCTTTATCGCATTTTGGCTCTCATTAATTTCGTCCTTCACTCCCCCAGTATTACGAGTCATTGCTGTTTCACCCCCTTCTCACCTTCCACATTTGTTTTTGAAGTATACTGCTGTCCGTTGCCCAAATATATGACCTTTGACACATAGAAAACTATAAAGAAGACCAAGGGACATTAATAATTGAGAAACTAAAGATCGATTCAAACAAATACAAATTTGCCTATTATACGCGAAAAAGCTATAAAAACAGGATAAGTTATAATACACATAGATATTAAATTATGCATGATCAGATCTTATTTAAACATTTGGTACATTAAATATGCCTTTTCAAGTAAATACAACCAAAATAAATTTAATTTAACAGTTTTTAATTTTTTTCGAACAAAGTTCAAAAATGAACATTTTTCCAAAACTTCAAGCCGTTTGCGGCAAAGTAAGAAAACGTCCAAAAAATCTCAATTTTTTTGCATGAACTAAGTGCCACCAGTGGCCACCTTTCCGCACCCGCCATCATCGAAAATCGAAAAAAAGTTTTTTTCGGCCCACCCTAATTTAATTAGCCTTGCTGGTTAAGTTGGAAATGCAAAGATTAATAAAAGTTGAATGTGATGATTTTATCAAATCCGATAATAGCTTTAAAAACAAATTAATTTTTTTAATGTTATAAAGACTTTCATGTTTTAATTCAATCGTTCATGTGTTAGGTTGCATAAAAGAAATTATTAATTTATTGTAGATTAAACTGCCTTCGTACCAATAATTAGTTTATTATTAGCAATAGTGTGTCGAATAAGATTTAAAAGAAATCCAAATCATAAATGGAAACTATGCCAGATGCAATAAGATCCAAGGAACTGGGGAAAAATAAGTATATTATTTTACTGAAATGCATAAGGAAAATATTTTCGCTTATTTTTTCGTTTTTCACAAAAGCTTTGCATTTTAAATTCATAGCATTGTAAAACTTCACAAATACATAAAAATAAATAAATAAATAAAAAACGTTGAATCTTATATTTTGATGTATTTACAGAAATTCTGAAATACTGGATTATTTCAACAATAAGCATTGGTAAAAAAAAAAGAAATAAGTATTTTTGTTTCATGAATCGGTATACTTAATAAAATGAATAAGCTTTACCTGGAAATGCAAGGAATTAAAAAAAAAAAAGAAAAATGATGAATTTATCAAATGTGACGATAGCTTTATAAAAAGTTCTTTTTGAAGTCCTTTTTTAATAGGTTTCAAAAACTTTCATATTAAAATTCAACAGTTCATCTAATTTCGTTAGGCTTCATAAAAACTCTTTTTCATTTATTTTCATTAATTTATACCGCCATACAAATAATTATTTTATAATTAAGTTATCAGTCACACTTTTTTTAACTTTTTTTTTATGAGAAAATAAATTGAAGTTTTACAGCCAGAACTAATGAAAACCAAGGAATTGTGAAAAAATAAGTATATGGTTTGCGTAAATGCGCCAGGAAAATATTTTAGCGTATTATTCATTTTCGTAATAGATTTGTATTTTATATTAGCAGATTTAAATCCAAAATATCACAAATACGTAAAAATTAATAATAATAATAAACGGAGAATCGTACATATTTTGATATTTTTAAAGAAGTCAAGAAAGAAATGAGTAATTTAACAATAGGCATTCTACAAAGAAAAAAAAAATCAATCATTTCATTTCAATAAACAATGTATACACAATAAAATGAATAAGCTTAGTCTCGAAATAGAAAGAATTAAAAAAAGGATTTAAATGATGAATTTATCAAAATCTGATATCCGCTTTATTACAAGAAAAAATAAGTTCTTTCTTTTCAATAATTTACGAAATTTTTGTATGTGTAAACAACATGGATTTATGATATTAAGATTATTAGATGTCACAGTAAATTTAGAAAAGATTTTTAAAATACTATTTATTGTATGCAATTCAAGTTCGATTTAATCTTTGTTTGTTCTTTTGTTTTCTTTCAAAATGAATTCCTTCAAGTGTCAAATCAAGAGCTTCGAGTCGCGTTTTTACCACTGTCTCTGCTGATAGATAGGCTGGTTATGAGAGACCAAAAAGAACATATCGCTGAAATTGAGAGCATAATTACTCTGCGGGTATAGAATGATTAAGATCTAATTAGCCATTAATTACATTTCATCTCTTTCCTATTAGTGTAAATCAAGATATTTTTTGACACTTGCACATTTGTTTATCGACTGATAACGGCTTTCAGACGTAATGTTATAAACGATATGCACAAAAACAGTATTTTTTTGTTCAAAATGAGTAAGTTTTTTGGTAAGTTGATGATTTTCGAAACTTAAACACTTGTGTAAAATATAAAAACACACCAAATCGTGATAACGTAGTATTTTTTTACATTTATACATTCATTTGTGTTTTTCAAGCTATAAAAACTACACCCATACTTTTATAAAATAAAATCTCATAAAGATAGACAAAATTTTTCATAATATGTGTAATTTCTGTGATAAGTAAGTAATTATAGAAATTTGCAGATAAATATGTTTAAATTTGATTAATTTATAAATTTAATTTTTAGGGCATATAAAGTTAACTACGAAATTTTCTAGAGAGAAAAAAAAACCCGAATTTCTATTCTTGCAAAGTTTTTTTCCAAATATATGTTACGCATTATTGTACGTAAACATTAATCCTGTACTACAATATTTAGATATAGTCCTTCATATTTTTGCTCCCCTTTGGGAACAACGAATTGCAAGATTATTCCGTTGGCGATCACTTGCATAAATTACTAGTTTTAAGTTTTAGATTTTCGCCATTTAGATTTTCAGCATTAGATGTTACTCCATATATTTAACTAATACATTATCAATATTATATTATAATTGAAAATACGCAAGAGTCGTGAAAAACTATTTAGTAAATCTACGCATTTTTCTCTAATTTTTATTATTTTTAAATTATGATTGCTGGGTACTGTGTATAAAGTCGTTTGTCATGGTTCTGGAAAAAATATTTTATATTAAAAACTCTGCAAATTATAAGCAAAAAACTTGATGCAACTTGTTATTTGTTTTCCTAAAAAAACATTTCTTCTAGAATATACAGGTTATCCTCAGAAGCATGAACTTAATTTATTATAAGCCACTTCAAGTGGGTATTTTGTTCAAACCTTTTTTGCCTTAGTTGTTTTGTATTTATTTAATAAAATTCAAATGGCAATGAAAAGTGTATTTATATTTAAAACTTGTAACAAGTGTTATATTCAGGAAACATAATGTGCTATAGAAATTCATGATTTTATACTGTTTTTAATAAGAATCAGACATAGTGGGCGCAAAAGATTACGTATATAATGAAATATTTTCTTTATTAAAGCTGGTATTACCTTTCGATCTAGACAATAAATAAAAGCATTTTATTATGATTTGCATGAAAAAAAATAATCGTAAAATTTTTATATACCATATTGCTTGTATAAGTTAATCTGTTTAATTTTATCTTTCTCTCTTTGTAGTGATCTGGAAGAATAACTGCACTCGATTAAGGCAGCTGGCGCTTGAAATAAAGCACCAAAATAGATGTTTAACTTCTGATTAAAAATGCATTGATAATCTCCAAAAATAATTAAGCTGTTTAATTTTTTGTAGCTGATATGACATCCAATAATCTTATAATATATGAATAAACTGCACAAAAGTCTTCATATTGTTTTTCCACTATAAAGTTCTGAAAACTTATAGTTTTATAATCTTCATGGATATTTCATGCTTTTTCACATGTTTGTATTATTTTAGAAGTTCATTTGTCATGTTTGCATAAGTTATAAAATTAATGAAACAAAAATGTAAGTGGAGTTTCATGTAGATGCTCACTACTAATAGATACCACAAACTGATATTACAGAATTTTATAGATCTTAGTGGTAGAAATTTAATTTACCCGTTTGCGGCCCAGAGAAAATTCATTGCTTAAGCGTTGAAGTTAACGACTGACAGCGGAATTTAAAAACAACTTTATTGTTAAAGAAGAAAATACTATGTTTCATACATTCAATAAACCGTTTTTTTTTCAAACAAAATTCCGGTGCGAATGTTGTGTTTAGGAATTAAAATTAAGTGGTATCTCTATGAAACCACCGCGCCGCAAAGGGTTAATATAGTGAGAATAGAAAATTTAAAAAAATCGTTGCTACTTATTCATAATTTAAAAAAGTATATTACAAATGCAAATATTAGTAATAAGAAATTTTTAAAAATAAACTCTGAAAAATATTTATTTTCTTAAATACAAACCATTCTGCACGAGATCTAATCAGCTTAATAACGCATTCCAATGTTGTTTTCTTTATTTTTGATTATGTGTCATTTCAAAATAAAAATAATAAAATATAGCATAAAACAAAACAACACAAAATAAATAAAGAATATAACGTCAAAAATTTTACGCTTTTAGTGAGCTATATATATATATAAATTTATATACAGTAAAATATCCAAATCTAAAGAAATGTGTGCAATAAAAACTGAGATTGAAAACTGACTTTTTAACTTTCTCCCTGGAGTGTTGTAAAATGACACATATCTGTTGAAACAATATTTCGTGAAATAAAATGCTTCTTATATTTTTCGTGGTTTTCATTTTGTTCATTAGCTTCACACTTTTGCTATTTTTTAAATATAATTATTCTATCGGTTTGAAATTAATTTAGAAAAATAACAACGGTAGATTGTATGGTGTATTATAAGACCTTTAGAAACATTTTACTATTATTTTAGAATATAAAAAAATAATGCACAATATTAATAAAAAATTAATATAATTTTAAAAAAATGTTTAAGATGATAAACTTTAAATCTTGCTGATTTATTACTTTTAAACTTCCACTTGCTTCGACTGTATATATCCGCTCACTAGACTGTAGATTTCACTGCAGTTGAAGCTTTATTTAAATTAATATAATTCTAGAAATATAATCCAGTTTTAAGAAATTAAGTTATCATTGATGCTTTCAAAGCTTATAGACATATACGTAGCAATAAAAAAAATTATATATATATATATATATATATATATATACACATATATATATTCTTCGATCCCCTTGGGAACGAGCGACAGGCTACATGCCGGAAGAAGCACTCAAAATCCTTATCCCCAGCAGTAAATTGTACTGTAAAATTTACTTTACGTAAACGACACACATTCTCGATTCAATAAGACAAGAAATACTATCATTAAAAAATTTGTAACAAAAGTTTAAATATTTTGTAAAAGGCTCCCTGAACGGATTAATAAAGCGGAATTTAATATAGTTGCTATCGATTTTATCTATTATTTATGCAAAATAATAGCCTAATAACCTAATTTATTTGAAGTAATTTATATATTCCTTACACACTGTTATTTATATAAAACATGTATTATCTGGACGTAATAATATGTTATTTATGTATTTCATTTAACATTTTAAACTCATATTCAGAAATAAATAAACTGGAAAGAAAAATGTAAGAGGTACGCTCCATGCAAGGGAAAAAACCAAACACCTTGAATGCATCTACTGTCTGAAATGTCACATAGACACAGAAAAGTGTTAGGGAGAAAAGCAAATTTCTGGAAATACAATATTCATAAATCTTACTGAAAATAAATGTCTTGCTGCAATAGTGCAAACATCACGAATGTATTTTTTCTTTTCTCCATTAATATCTTGTTACATTTTTCACTTTTGAAAAAATTTTGGCAGGTGTTTCGAGTATTGTTTCGTATATAAATACTGCCAAAGAAATTGTTATAGAATTAAGAGAGATACATTTATTAATACTAACCGTGAATAGACAGAGACGAAATGTGCAACATGAAAATAAAAACTTCTAAAATAGAACACTTTTATCAATAATGTTTGAATACTATTTATAGAATGACGCGATTTGAGTTATTTGGTTGTTTTTCCAAACTAAGATAATATATTTTTTCTTTAATTTTCAGTATTACATATTTTATTTCTAAGGAATGCCATCATGGCTACAATATGATTTATATTGAAAGAGAATACAGCTGAAGGTTTTAAAAGTCGAGCTTACGCCACATCATGTTTGTAACACGAGTCCAATCCCAGGTATGTACTTGATATGTACCTATTAACTATCTGTCCCAGGTTAAGTATCAATGATTAACATTTATGTAGGTTTAACTATAAGCTATTTATTCCCCTTCGCCGGTAAATTAAAATCTGTTTTTTTATGTTACTTTGAAAACAAAATAATTATCAAATTAAATTGTAAAATACAACTTGGATTTTAATTAACGGAACAAAAATCATTTAAACTTTTACAGTATCAAAAGGTTAGATTTGTTTAACCATTTAAAGTTTAACGACTCAAATATAAATATTTTAAAATATGCAGCAAAATCTGTCTGAAATACAATTAAACAAATGATAAATCACTTAAACACTCTCCAGCGGCCGAGATTTTTCTCTCTCGATGCAAGCAGACAGGAGGCGCTGGGTTTGAATTCAATCGCGCTCCTCGGCCTAAAAGTTTGGAAGTTTTCTTGGTTTTCTTCTAACCTTTGATTTCCCTGCGTAACGATCGATAGGTTCCCTTATAAAGACCCCCACGGAGACCATTTCCTCTCCGTTTGAAACTATGTCCCTCGTGTGAATAATTAGCCGTCATAAACACCGTTAACTCACGAAAAAAATCCTACATTTGAACAGACAATGTATACAAATGTAGCACCGTAAAAATAAACAGACGCATACGTTTCTTGAGTACTGGAATTCACATCACGGCATGCATAAAATAAAATAAACATCACCCAGTCAAGAATATACCAGGTGATTATAACTAAAGTTATGATTTCAAAAATCGTAATGGTCAAAGTACTGGTCAGAGTGACTTGATATCTGCGCAGAACAATTATGAGACAACGGAATTTTGTTTGCGAAAGAAAAAGATAATTCTAAAATATGCCGATAAATAGCGCTATCAGGGAACTGTTTTTCTTCCTTCCCCAAACAAAATTCCATTGTCTCACAATTGTTCTACTAAAGTATCAAGTCCTCCCGACCAATAGTTTTAAAGTTACCGATTTTTGAAATCGTAGCTTTAATTATAATCACCCTGTACATATATGAATGACCAAAAGCCATATGTCTGTAAACAATGCACCAAAAGACGATCATGTATCAGCGATAGTATTTAATGATCTTTCGGTAAATAATTCAATTAAACAATTGAGGTTTCTTTATCATTTTAATATTCTAAATATTTCATACTCTTGTGGCGTTTAAGAATTATATGTTACTATATTCATTAATAGTTCTTCTTATCATAAATATTTAAAAGAATAAATTTCTTTGTATCACAAATATTTTTCGTGAAGGTATTTAAAATAGTTTAAAAATATATTACTTTAACAAATATATTAATGAAAAAAAATATATTAATTAAAAAATATATTAATGATAAACGTTTAAAGTAGAAATGAAAAAGCACATTATTACCCTAGCAGTTTCATAAATATATCTTTAACTAAATAATTTGCAATTTTCATTCATATTCATCTCTGTTTATATTCTTAGTCTTACTCTTTTTGGGCTTCTTTATGATAAAAAAAAAATAAGTAAAAAAAAAATTGATGAAATTTGTAGATAATAAACTTTCTTCATTGCAAACATTTTACATTGCGAAAGGGAAAGAATGACCCACAGGAGAAAAAAGCAATTTTCAAAATGAATTATCCTTTTCATTTAAGATTACTTTTACCCAGAATTTGCCTTTTTTTCTCTGTACAGGAGAAAAAAAGTTTAATTTACTAGAAATTCAAATATTTTTTTACAGAAAAATAGAATTAATATAGGGCTGATTTAACGGAAAAAATCTTGAATAAATTTTGAATTCAGAATATAACAAATCATTTAATTTTGTGAAAGGATATTTAAAATTTTATTAATGTTGACTTATAAAAAATTTATTTCGAGAATTTGTTTCGAAGAATCAGATTGTAAGTTATTTTTTAAATTAACGTTAAATTTACTTTCTAGATTAGGTAGAATATGAATAAAAATTTAAAGCATGTGAAAATCATTTAAATTTTTATTGTGACATTTTTAAATATAGCCAGGCTCGTTAATTTTTTTTAATTCAGCTATTCAAATATAATTATTTTAAAATATGCAGCAAAAACTGTCTAAAATACATTATTCAATTAACCAACTGTTAAATCACTAAAAAAAAAACTAAAATTTAAACGGACAATGTATACAAATGTAGCCCTCGTGAAAATCGTTGAAATAGTATCTGTTACTGAATTCATTAACAGTTCTTGTTATCATAAATAAGTAAAACACTAAATTTCCATATATCACAAATTTATTTCATTAAAGCATTTAAAAAAGTTTTAAAAATGTAAGTTTACAGATGTTTAAAGTAGAAATGAAAATACACATTGTTATTCCAGAAGGTTCATAAATATATCTTTAACTAAATAATTTAGAGTTTTCATTCGCATTCTTCACTGTTTACATTTCTTACTGTTTTTGGACTTCTGTATGATAGCGAAAATAAGTAAAAAAAATAATGATGAAATTTATAGATACAACACTTTTTTCGTCGCAAAATCTAAAAACATTTCAAAATGGAAAGAATAAGCCGCGAGAGAAAAAAGCAATTTTCAAAAGGAATTATCCTTTTCATTTAAGATTACTTTTACTCAGAATTTGTCTTTTTTCATTTATACAGGAGAAAGAAAGTTTAATTTAGTAGAAATTCAAATATTACTTTGCAGCAAAATAGAATTAGTATAAAACTGATTTAACAGAAAAAAACTAACATCTTTAAAAAATATTGAATTTAAAATTTAACAAATCATTTAATTTTATGAAAGACTTTACTTAAGTTTTTAAAATACTTTACTTATTTTGACTTATAAAAAAATTAATACTCCGTGAATTTATTTCGAAGAATCAAATTGTAGGCTATTTTCTTAATTACAAGTATATGTACTTTGCTAGATTTTGTAGAATATGAATAAAAATATAAACCATGCCTAACGCTGATAACATTGTGAGATTGGAAACAACAAACGTCCAAATTTCATGTTTTTCCTATTTACAATTTTTAAGCATTTTATTATTTTAAACCGCCGAATAGTCTATAAAATGTAATGACATTTATTTTAAAGCTGTATTGAAGTTTGTTTTAAAAGTGATATTTATTCAATTTTATTTGTTTTTAGGTGATTCTTAAATATGTATAAACGTAGCAACTACAGTTGTCGTTCAGTCTGTCCTTGCGTCTGCCTGTCTATCCGTCCTTCCGCCTGTCTGCCCATCCACATCTAACAGAGAGAAAAGTATCCAACTCAATCGTTTGAAATTTAAAATATATTGTTGTTGCATAATTTTGTCGAGCCATTCAAAATTGGATGTAAATTTAATTTAGGGACAATCAAAAGCATTCCGCTTAATTGCAGACAATGAAAAAAATAGTTTCAAGTACATTTTAATATTGCTACACTTTTTCGAATAAAATTGTTACACATCTATGAAGTAAGGACTAAAACATGCTTTCTGTAGAATTGTGGGGTGCAAAGAATATTTGTTTTTAAATTACAGTGCAAAACGAAAATATTCCATTGCACAATATTATAAAATGAAAAAAAAATGTTTAAGGCGCGTTTTAATTATATTAAACTATTTCACAATTTATGAAATTTACATACGTTATAGAAGTCTACTACAAGTTAATTCCTGTATAATAGAAATCAGATAGCATTCACAAGGACACACAAATGATTTCGTCTACTTTGTTGCATCCGAACTACTGTATACTATTACACTAAGATTTGAATATTTTTTAAATAATGTTATAGAAAGAACGCACTTCCTTTTCTACGCTTAACATGCAATTTCCAAGTTTTTTATAGTTATTTTCAAGCCTTGTTTTCCAACTTGTCGCTATCGCGCACAGACAATTAAAAATATAAATTCATTTGCGTTGAAATATGCATAAACAGCTCATAATTTGTTACCAGATATTATTCTGTAACGAAATTAAACTATCCATATATCAGCAAACATAACAATCAAATATAAATAGTTCACACATTTAAGTTATTAATTTAATTTCTCGCTTTAACAAATCAAATGAACACTTTAGAAACTCTAATTGTAATAAGCGGTCTTAGGTGACTTATTCGAATGTTAAATACTTACGACAGATTAATTTTTAAAATACTGCTTTTTACATTTTTTTTTTCAAGCATTATTTAAATGCGTTATTCCTGTTTTTCATAGTGCTTTTTAAGGTAACCATCACGGTAACCATAAAATACTTCATAAAAAATCTACTACATCAAAAACTTATAACTATACCGAAATCGGCTTGCAGGATCTACGGAAAAACATCTCATGCATTGCTGTGCAAGTATGTATGTGTAGACAAAAAGATTTTGACAGAAAGAATGCGTGTGATTATTCGTTAGATTAACAATACTCAATGTACTTTCTAAAATGGAAAAATAAAGAAATTCGATTTATTTCAGAATAAAAAAAACTACTCCCCCACAATTAAAAAGAAAACTATAACCCTATTTTAGGGTATGTGTGTAATGCATTCATGTAATAAAGCCAAACAGTTACAAAATCTATATAGGACATAAAAATTTTCAAGTTCTGACTGCGAGAAACGCATGTGAAAAATTTTAGATTTGTTATATTGTAGATTTGTTAAATTATCCGTACTAATATCATAAATGGTAAAGTGGATGTGTTTATTTGTCCGTCTTTCACGGAAAACGGAGCGACGAATTGACGTGATTTTTTAAGTGACGTTATTTGAAGGGATGGAGTGTGACATAGGCTACTTTTTGTCTCTTTCTACCCCCCCCCCCCCTGCTTCCCTAAAATTGGAGGGTGGAAGTTTGTATGGAGCATTCCGCAATTTCAAGGTAGAAAGCTGAAAATTGATCCGATATATGAAGCTAATAATTTCTGAAACAAGATAACGCTGTGTGCTCTCTATCTGTACTTAAGTGCGAGCATAGGCCCGCGACTTTAGGCACACGCATTTATTAACTTTTCCTCTTTCAATAATATATTTTTCTTAATTGGTTTATAACAATCTTCAGATATTTGAAAAAGATAGTTTATTTTTAACTACACAAAATTATCACTTTACGTAAGTTATTTTATTTCGAATAATATTCTTCCTTCATGTTAAACGCGAGCACCAGGTATATGTCCGGCAAATTTAAGCCTAATTCAGGGAAGCGAATTTTTCATTTTTTTCGAGAGTTTTATATGAAAAGATCCGTTCTTGGCTAATTAAGGATTTTCAATTGGAATTTTTAAATTCATATGGTATATGTATACAAAACCTAACTAGAAATCACTAGCGGAGTGGTGATTTTCGAACGTATTTAAAAGTTTATACGTTATATTTAAAAGTTTTAATTGAAACACTTATTAAATGTTTTCATTTTTGAGCAAACACATAATATTTAGGAAATATATATAATACATTATTTTCGTCCAAGAATGGAGATTGATATAAAATGAAAACATTCAATGAATAATAAAGTCATTTCAATTTTTGCCCAGTTATAAACATCAGCTTCATAAACCATTAATATTTATTTAATGTTTCACTTTTTTTAGTGCTGATTCGAAGCATTAAGTCAACGCTGTTTTCATATAACACTCATAATATGTCAGAAAACAGGTATTTTCTTTTCCCTCAAATTTTTATCGTACACTTTATTGAATATCTTCATTTCTAAGCAAACTGATAATATTTAAGAAATATGTATGTTGCATTGTTTTCGCCCAAGAATGTAGAGTTGCTTATGAAATGAAAACATTCAATAAAATCTTAATTTCATTTTTGACCAGTTATAAGCAGCTTTGAAAATCTTCAATATTTATTTAATGTCTCCCTTTCTTAGTGTTGACTTTAAGCCGTGTTAGAAGGGCGCAGAGCGCAATAGCCTTTTTTATTTCTTTTATGGGCACCATGGCAATTCAATTGATCTAAAAAAATTTCAAAATAATTTTCGTCAGCAAAATAAAAGTGTGCCTTTTTTTGAAAAATTCATTCGAAGTGACCTTAAGTTTTTCTAGAGTCAATACTATTTTCCTATAAAACTCATATGTCAGAAAATGGTGCCCCCCTCCCACCCCTACAAACTTCAGTTTAGTTGTGTTCATTGAAACATGCATCTTACATCTTATTGAATGTTTTCATTTTTATTCCAATCGATCTTATTGACTAAATAGATATTAACAGCTTCGCAAATCATTAATATATACTTAATGCTTCACTGTCTTATAAAATTCATAATGTGTCAGAAAACGAAGATTTTTTTTCCCTCCGAATTTTCATAAAACAGTGAAATGATATTGTATTGGTAACAATATATTTTTTTCATATTTTCAAATATATACTTTACTTATATAAGAGAATGAGTTCAATCATTTTACAAGAATTTAGCTATTCAAATAAATACACCTTCCCACTTTGCCTCTGACAACAGAAGCCCTTTTCCAAAAGTTTATTTTCGGATATATTTCTCTAATTTCATTATGAATGGAGATTTTAAATATTTGCAATTCCTTTGAAAACATCTATGGTTCCGGACAACGCCAGGCGAGTCAGCTAGTAGATTATGTGGCTGGAAAAGTTCTATCCGGTTTGACCACATGCTCAAAACTTACAATTCGAGGGCAGGAAAATGGCCAATAATTCGAAAAGTAGTAGAGTATGTACAGACACAACATTGGTCAAAAGA
Source organism: Maratus speculifer (assembly GCA_964019185.1). Classification (NCBI taxonomy): domain Eukaryota; kingdom Metazoa; phylum Arthropoda; class Arachnida; order Araneae; family Salticidae; genus Maratus; species Maratus speculifer. Next base: position 171,668,837 of record OZ025291.1, read on the forward strand.
ATTTTTGTATTACGAGAAAGTACATGGCAGGCTATTAAGACCACGTCAGACATTGCTCAATATAGACATACATAATATTACCTCTTAGTGTTATTACCACAGGACATCTTATGTATTAATATATTTACAGTTCCTAAATATTTATGACAATTTAAACAATTTCTTAAAAGAAATAGGGAAAAAGAGAAAGTGGGGGAGTTCAAAATACCAACGTAGCATCTCACTCTCTGGGCTTATTTTTTAGTCTTACAAAACTTTATTTAACTGCTACAATTTTCTTTACTTTTTATTACTGTGTACAATTTTGAAAGCTTTACACAAAGTGACAAATAAATAGATATGAATAAAATATATCTAAATATATCCCACAGTTTGGTCAATCGTATATAAAAAATACAATGTGTTTAAATAAAAAAGAAATGCATAAACTCTTTTGAATAACATTTATATGTCAATGTGAACAAGATACTGGAATCAGTTAGATTGTCAAATTAATTATTAGTATTTTTAATAGCCATTGTAAAATCTAAGTCGAATATCATTATAAAAATATGTAACGTTGAAAAATCTCGCCAATAATTGATACCCTTTTAGTAGGTCATCATTTTTTTATTAAATATTACGCCAAGTAAGTAAGAAAGGAGTTCAATATGTGGTACTTATAAATTAACACATAATATTTTAGTTTGAACGTTAGTTCACCTGTTGTTATATGTGCTCAGCTAACTTCTGCACTAGATGCCATTTTATGAAATATTTTTATTAGAAAGTTTAAACATTTATTTTTTGAATATATGAAGACAATTGTGATAAATATAAATAATTCACTTTTATTTTGTTTATTTCAACTAGTATTTTTAAGAGAACAGCATTTTTATTAACCACAGCCCTAGGATTAAGTTTTAAAGACTAATTTTTAGATTTTCATTTCAATATTTTTGTCCAATTAACCACTCAAAAGACTGTAATTAAAAAATCTATCAATTTCTGATTGTGTTGGAATTTAGTTTAAGCGGGTTTCATATTTTTCCATTGTAACACATTCATTGATAGTTATAGCAATCATGTTAATTTACTTCCAAATCTTAAAAAGAAGGAAACATAATAAAACCCCTGTAGAAGCGACTTTATCTTATCAACAACTGGCGAAGTCGCTATGTTCAGTATTTATTTTATGATGATTTTTTTTTAAAGAATAACGAGCGATTATTGAATTCCTGCTAAAGTTTCAAATTAGATATCGTTTGATAAGCATATAAATGATTAATACAGAAAATCTTGTTCTAAAAATATTTGGGGAACACGGATTAAATTTACTATACTGTAAAAATCCTACTACAGCATTTTTATAAGGAAATAGGATAATAAAATACTTTTAAGAATCCAAAAAGGTCAGTTTCAAGTTTCCAAATCCAAGCCCGACTTTGGATTTGAACAAGGAATATATAGGCTGAAGCCACCAACATTCTTTCAAATGAGCGCTTATCGACTAATCAGGGAAGTTAACTCATCTTTTTCTTAAAACGATAACAATACGTCGACTAATATCTGAAAAACGAATCTAAAGGACTAATTTATCTTTAATTCTATAACGATAATAGTGCGTTGACTGATATCTAAATGACGAATCTGGGGGACTAATTCATTCTTTTCCCTGTAACAATAATAGCACGTTGACTAATAACTGAATATTTCTGTTTCTTAATATAGCCATATATCCAAATCTATTAAAAAGTTGTTTGTTCTTAACCCTTCATTGCCTGGTGTCACATCCAGCACTATATAAATACACTATATTTCTCATTATGTGCAATGAATTTGAAGTCTGCACGGGCCGGAATTTCCAGAACCGGGCCGAAGTAAAGTTATTTTAAATCGGCGATGTGTAAAACTCAAAAGTTCGGCCTGGCCAGTTTACATTTTTGCATTTCTTAGCTGGCGAGAGCTGCCCGCTACAATTTCTAATACTTCGAAAAAAATCAGATGTTTATTATATAGATGAAATTTCTTTAAAGAATACTGCATATATATTTATGGGATGATATTGCAGTATATTTCACAAGAAATACACAATAGCAACATTAATAATTTCTTAAAGTCTTCGATTTTCAGCATTTAAAGAAACATATATTCAAAATTAATACGGTTTAGAATAAAACAAAAAAAATGTTTAAATTATCATAATTTTGAAACTGCATTGCAAACGCAGATTAAAAACAATATTTCTATATCATTTATTACAGATTTTTTCTAAAATTCAAAGGAGCTAGTTACTGATACATTTCTGAATTCCTGGAGGACTAATTCATCCTTTTTCCTGCAACTATAACAGCACGTCAACTCATATCTGAATGGCGAATCTGGAGGACTAATTACCCCAACTAAACTATAATAATGATAGTACTTCGGCTGTTATCTGAATTATTAAGATCAGAGACCAGATGCTGTGATCATTATGTATATGGGTGAATTCGTCTTCCACATATTCGACTGGTATGACTCAGTTTCTAAATCATTGGCAATTACATCATACAAATCCCTATTTTGAATTCCGATTTTTTATTCACCCATTTGGAAATTTGCAAATGCTGTGATTTTTAAAATAATGTAATAATTGTTTCAAAAACTAATCTAATATAACAAAATATTCGTTGAACGGAAAAATTCGTTAAAGTGATATCCTTTGAAACGAGATGCTAATGTACAATTTTATAAATTTCCTGTTTCAAAAAATTATGGACACAACTGAAATATACAAGTTTAAAAATAGCATTTACTTTACTTTCCAAATAATAAACAAGAAAAATAGAGTTCACAGCAGAAAGCAGCGATTCGCAAAATGAGACATTTGTTACTTGAGGTATGTTTCTGACTAAAATTTATGCTTCTGTTTCCTCAATAAATTTTATGTACTGAAAATTCTATTTATCTTTTGAGTAAAAGAACACTCTTATACACAGTACTCTTTAAGTTTTATTTAGTAGAAATAATATTTATAGTTTAATTTTGTAGAACAAATTTAGCAATGTGATTCTTAACGAAGAAATAATATTAAAAGAAAAAACCTGAATCAATCCCAGCACACATTCTAATACTTTAAAGCATGCTGCTAAGAAAATTTGTTTAAAAGAAACAAAGAGGAAATAATTAACCCTTATCTTCTCTCATAATACGAAATAATCTTCCGTATAAGTGTGTGTAAGTACGTGTGTCTGCGCATGTAAATTTCACGTTAAAAATTATTCTAATGATTTTGAATTAAAATTATATTCTGTAATTTTCGAAAACGAGAAAACCGTTAAAGTAGAGAAAATTTAACCAGTGTACCATTTTGAGTCATTATTTCTTAGGATCGAATTTATTTTACAAAAAAAACGTCGCAAACTAATTTTGGCTAAATTTTGAATCTAATCGTTTTCGGTCACGAGAAGACTACTAAGCTATATCACATTAGGAGAAACTTTACTTAGTGAGTAATTCTGGTTCACTATGTGTCAAACTTACTTTACCAAAAAAAATCAAGGTTTTTTATTAAAATTGGAGTTTTTGATTACGTGGTGACAATTGGTTTAAATAACATGTTTGAAAAAATTAGATTTTTGGGCCATTTTTGGGTTACTAGGATCGAAACTAATTTTATACAAAAACACTCTATAGATTTTGACTATATATCCGCATCCTATCGATGTGGTTGCAAGAAGACTTTTGCGATAGCTCCTATTATTGAGAAAATTTGATTAGTTTGACAATGTGGGTGACAATCAGTTTTACCTTTAAAAAATCTTAACGAATTTTTGACTAAATTTTCTTCCCTAATATTTTAAAGTACTAGAAAACCATTTGGCTGAGTAACATATGTGAGAAAACCTTATTAGTAGTGCATTTTGGATCACAAATGGTGGATCACAAGCTATTTTTTTAAAGGATTGAATAAATTTTGTATTCTACCATTTACGTTAACGGGAAGATTTTTGAGGTAGGTCACATGTTCAAGAAATTTGGATTAGTGGTTTTTTTTTTGGGTCAAGATAATTTTACCTAAAAAGACTGATAATTTTGACTATATTCTGTTGCCCATCTACTTGGATTACAAAAAGTCCATTGGACAGGGTAACGTGTTCAATTAAAAATAGATTCGTGGGCCATTTTTGGATCACTAAGGAACACCACAAAAATATTTTAACAATAAAAACTGTTCTAAATGTTTTCACTAAATTTTGTGCCTTACCATTTTGAGATATTGGAAGATCCTTTGGCTGAAAATTATGTGTTTTTTAAATTGTTATTAGTGGATTATTTTGGGTCCCAATGGGGAAGGATAAGACTGTATTTATTTTTAAAAAAATGGCTCTAGTTTGTAAGCTAAATTTTATTTTTTACCGTGTTTATTAGGAGACCATCTGACTAAGTCACATATTCGAGAAACTTCTATAAATTTATGCTCTTTGGGTCACACCTTGTGAAACTAATTTTATCTAAAAAACGGCTCTAACTATAAAATATACAATATGAACTTTAAGAGACTCAATGATTTACTTAAAAGGCGACTAATGTAATAAAAAAAATGTTGCAATTAAAAATTCTAGCTTTTATTTAAAACTTATCAGCATTTTCGGTCTGTATTACCAAGCCCATCATCAGAGACTATTTTAACAGCTGACTGCTATTTATTTATTCAATCACACTTAGTTTTTTTTAAATCAAAATATTAATAGAGTTGAAGGTGGAAGAAGCAGCTTTTTCAGTAACTTAATGAGAAATATATATATATATATATATATATATATATATATATATATATATATATATATATATATATATATATATATATATATATACATATAATTTTTATTCGAATTCCATTTATTTTATTACGTCACTCTCTTCACATTTATTACTTTCACGGGCAAAACTGGACAGTCAGTGTCATATAGAAGTGTGCCTGATTACGTTTTTATAGAAAAAAATATTTAACTGTCATGTCATAAGCTTTAATATGTGACATAGCTCAAGGCCACTTTTCAAGATTAATTTTCGAGATACTAAATCAATTCTAATTATTTTGAATAAATATTGGATTCTACCATTTCGGATTGTTAGAAGACCATGGGCAACGTCATTCGATTGAGAAAATTCAATTAGCGTGTGATTTCATGTTCACTCTGCGGCATAGTACATGTAAGTTTGCATAAAACTTGAATTAGCTATTATTTTTTAAAACGTTGTGTATTAAACGATAGATGTAAATAAGCAAGACTTCGCCAATATTTGACAAAATGTTGGCTACATTGGCGAGAGTGAGCCTAAAAATTGACTTTCCACCAATGTCAAAATACATGCTTGGGTCCAAAAGAAAAAAAGTAGCCATGCTTGCAATTCTAGTATAGTTGGTGGAAAATTTGGCTTTAAGGATCTGAAGAAATTTCCAGAATTTATCAGAATAAGTCGTCAATATACGTGCGCAACCAATCAGAGTTCATATAGCGTAGTTAAAAACAGTAAGAATGTTCCGTTTAATGTATATCTGCTAAAAAATTACATTGTCACATTAATAGAAATCAACACAAAGTTATTTTAAATCGAGCTTAGCCCGGTCTTCTCCACGAGTATACAATGAAAAACAGTATTTTTACTAAATGTTTTACTTTAATTTAGATTTTTCTTTTAAGAATTGTGTCATAAATTAGTGGGTTAGCCTGAAAATTCGTGTCATATTCAAAAAAGTTGTTATTCAGAAATAAGAAAATCACAAATTTATTTTCCATGTGATGCATATGTAGAACGCTTCATGTCTAATTGAATTAAAACGTTTTTTTAATTAATTTCTTTGTCATCATCATCTAATCTTAGTGCATTAAAACATAATGGAAAAATATTTTGTAATTATTGGCTGAAAAATATAAATCACAAACTATAACTTCTTTCACATAAAAACATTATAAACTTCAATTGTATACATTTAGAATCACAACTTACCGACTGGGAAGCGGCAGCAGAAACAACCACTTTTTCAAGTTCGCGGATGAAATTCTAGGATCAGATAAATCTCGATTAACATAATAAAACGCAATCGGTGTGTTAAGTCATATCTTGGCGGAAAACACCTGAAAAAGCGATTTTACTGGTTGACTCGTGGGTTTTACCGTTGTATTTTCCTGCAATTAAATTTATTTAAAAGGGGCGACGGGGAGCAAGAAAACATAATAGTAAACCTACGACTCAACCATTAAAATCGGATTTTTAAATATTTACCACGAAGATATGACCTGACAGACCGATTGAGCTTTAATATACGAATTGAGATTTAACTAATTCTAGAATGATCGGGAGGAATGCGACACTTCTGTGCTGCAACCTTCCGGTTGTATTAATACATGTAATGTTTAATTTATGCTAAAAACCTATTTAGTCTAAATGAATTTAACGCTACGTATCCCAAACTATAAACCTTTAATTCGTCAAATTATTTCCTCTTTATTATACGAATATGATGCTAAAATATTTAGTATTGGCAAATTAATTTTTTTATGAATTCCAATGAAAAAATTAAAAAATAAAAAAATGAATGAAAAAATTAAGTACACAATTAATTAGCAAACTTTTCACAAAATTGGAAGCAGCAAGGCCTGCGAACAACTTTATGATGTAACGTTACACATTTTTTACAGTACATATCAAATCAATTTAAAATTATTATTACTTCTATAGAAAAGGCCAAAAATGTATGTATAACAGATTTCTGTTATCGTTAACATGGTTTAAGCAACTTAAATAAAATATGATTTTAAGAAATAAATGTTCAAAACTTCAAGATATCAACACCACTTAAATTTATTATAAATCTTTTTATTCTGCTCTACAAATTTTTACTGGCTCGTTCTTGATGGGACCAAATGTTATTGAAAAAAAGTAAATAAATAAATAAACGATCTCAAAATAATGTGAGTGAAGAAAGAAAAAAAATAACTTCATTTATGTAGATGATATCGAATCCATATAAATTTATTATAAATACATTATCTACATATTTTATATTGAGAAGTTTTTGATAGGACAAATTTTTGCAGCAAAAATAGATAACAGATAAATAATAAAGGAAACAATATCATAATATCGTGATTCTTATAAATCCAGCTGTTAGAGAAAAATTAAATTAAAAACTTGCCAGTATTAAATTATTAAATTTGGTCTATCTCTAATCTTGATTTATTTTCTATTGGTGAAAATATTGCTTAACTTCGAAATTTATCACAACATGTAATCTGATCTGGCAATAATAATTTTTATAATGTTTAAAATAATAACCGTTAATGAGCTGCAATTTATGATAATTTATTACTTAATTTAATCTGAAAATCATTCTAAGAAATCTTCTGTCACTATGCTTATTGCTATAACCAAATAAACTAAAAAAATGTGTATACTATGTATTAATTCCTTTACAGAAAGGCGCTGAAAAGTTTTAGAATATCCTCAAAAGCGTTATGAAAACTGTACAGATAATTATGTTTAAAAAATATAAATTATAGCGCTTGTAAGAAATAAAATATGTTCATATTTGGGATAAACTTTTTTAAGTATCTGTAATAATTTATGACTGATTACATTAATAATGTATTTTATGCTTCATTATAAAGTAATATCTTTCAATGACTCTGGGTAAATCTAAGTTATAGATATTTTTCAAATCAAAATCTAAAAATTTTCAAAATCGCGAAGCAAAATATTCTTTAATATCGATTAAAGAAGAAATATTTGCCTATTTATTACATGGGTGCCTTATTCAAGCTGAATCACTGCGACTTAATTTACAGATTTCAAATTTATCTAAAAGTATGCGTTTTATAAAACGCGATTTTAGACTTTACTTTCATGATTTATAATTACATAGCGCATTGTTTTAAATTAAACTTTAAATTACCGCTTCTAAAGAATTAACTTTTGAAATGTAATTTATTCACAATGAGATATACCTGAAATTTTCATTAAAATTCAGTAAGTTTAAAATATAGCTTATAAGGATTTTGGAGTAAACAGATTTCAAAACTGGTAAATAAATGTCTTAACTTTTATGAAATGGTGGTATGAATATCTTTAAAAATGTCATTATAAATAACCTAAATAATATCCGAAAATTATAGCAAAAAATGCATTTTTTATTAATTTCAGGTCAATATTTTTTTTTATACCTCATTGCTTCAAATAATTAGTTTGTAAATTTTAGAGGAAAAAAAACATTCATTTGCCTAGATAAACAAATGACTCGCACATTATATTATAAAATAAAACGAAGATATTAGTAGCACCAATAGCACTAGGAAGATTTAATAATATGTTTCGACTCAAGCATTTTTTTTATTATTCGAAAAAATTATGTAAATGTTTTAAATTAACATAATTTTATCATGTATAAAATTTCACACATTAAACAATGTGAAATATTCATATGACGAATATATATTAAATTTAATTTTCCCTTTTAGATACATATTTTTACAAAACATCTTCATTTCTATAGTAAATAATCACTTATCCTCCAATAACTAGTCTTGTGCTAGTATTCTTAGTTATTGGAGGCATGCATAAAACGTAAGAAGATTACAGAGGTAACAATTATTTTTTGAAACTTTGAGAAAATCATCCAAATTTAGTTAGTATCAGTATTAGTATTCTTAGTTATTTTAGAAATGAATAAAATATAAATATACTACAGAGATAACAATTATGTTTTGAAACTTTAACAAAATAAGTACCAGTATGGTGAATTATGTCCACAATTATCACCTTGTTAATATTTTTTGAAAAAAAAACGTGTTTATGATAACGACGAATTCAAGATTTATCTGTACATGCACGAACCATTTGATAAACAAATTATAATTTATATCATGGTTTTAAATTTTAACGGTATTTGGCATTTTTTCACATTATAATCATTTGAAAAATTAGGTTGGAGGATCTTAATTCAGAACATTTCCCCCTGTAAAATTATAGACGTTTTGGCTATGTTACCACACTACTAAAACAAGTTGGTGAAGTATAATGATCCCTTTCCCAATTTATCTGTTCGGGGAATATTTTGACGAACTTTTCTAAGTGTTCCAGTATGACCTTGTGGATGTTATTTTTTATCACAATATTTTACACCTGATACTATTATTGCACGTATACTATACTTCATTGTTATGCATCTCTGAATGATCATTGATAGCTAGGTATTGTTATTGATACATATTGGTACATGAAGAAGTTTAAGAAAAACAATTAAGGGTCAATCCATTTCAAGTGGTCCAGAAAATATAAAAATGGTCGCTCGATCATTTTTAAAAAATCCGAAATTTTTTGTACAATAACCCTAACATGACAGAAGTTCAAAATGGCTATTATTTTATTTTTACTATTTTTTGTTTGTACATGGGAGCCGTCTTTGTTTCATAGTATGCAGCAATTTTCTCACATTGAAGGGTCTACGGAATTGTCAATATCTCACCTTTCATTTGTTCAATTCAAATGGGGTTTGCGGCAATTTATTCAGAATAAAATGATCTAAAACGTCAGCAATAAGATAGTTTATTAAAATAAATTCTTACTGGCAAAATTGTAGCATAAAATTTAAGGTTTTTTCCAAAATCTGTCCGTTTAAAGGGGGAAATTTTTCATACAAGGAAAACTGGCAACATTACAATTTTTTTTTACAAAGAGATCGAAAGTGTATGTACACACATGCTAAGTTCTAGAACTTAGATATTATTTATCTTTGTGTAAAAAATTCCTAAATTTGTCAAAAATGTCAAAAATCACACTTTTTAGGCTTTGATATCTCTGGTGGGGCACCAGTCAAAAATCTGAAATTTTGGCCTTTGATAGTATTGTATCGTAGTATTATGCACAAAAAATTTCTAGAAGGAGAACATTACATCTTCCGTAACTTGTCTGAAAATATTTCTGAGCTCTTTGTTAGTATACATATTATCTTAGCAAATGAAACATTTGTTATTAAACTGTTTTCAACAAACTATATTTTTGTGTAAATATTGTAATAAAATACATAATTCTCCTTTCTCCTAAGGTACTTATAATAGTATTTCTTAATATCTTGTCCTCACCGTATCTCTGCTTGCAATCAAATCTTCTTCTAGAAATTTTTTGTGCATAATACTACGATACAATACTATCAAAGGCCAAAATTTCAGATTTTTGTCTGGTGCCCCACCAGAGATATCAAAGCCTAAGAAGTATGATTTTTGACATTTTTGACAAATTTAGGAATTTTTTACACAAAACAAATTATATCTCAGATCTAGAACTTAGCATGTGTGTACGTGCACTTTCGATCTATTTGTAAAAAAAAAATTGTAATGTTGCCAGTTTTCCTTGTATGAAAAATTTCCCCCTTTAAACGGACAGATTTTGGAAAAAAACCCTTAAATTTTATGCTACAATTTTGCCAGTAAGAATTTATTTTAAGAAAATATTCTATTGCTGAAGTTTTAGCTCATTTTATTCTGAATAAATTGCCGCAAACCCCATTTGAATTGGAAAAATAAAAGGTGAGATATGGACAATTCCGTGAACCCTTCAATGTGAGAAAATTTCTACACATTATGAAACAAAGATGGCTCCCATGTACAAACAAAAAATAGTAAAATTAAAATAACGGTTATTTTGAACTTTCATCATGTTACGGTTGTTGTACAAAAAATTTCAGATTTTTTAAAAATGGTCGAGCGAGTAGTGCTGGACCACTTGAAATGGATTGACCCTTAAGCATATGTTTTTATGCAACACAGGCAAGTCGCGAAAGATTTATAAAATACTTATTCGATCGGGGAAATTCTTCGAATATAAAGATATTATTTGAAACACTTGAGATCGATCACACTGGATGTAACACTTGTTGATCAATTATTGGATTTACACTATAGTAAGCAGAGTCTTTTTTAAGGGGGTAGTAAGGTATTTTTTTTTTTTTTGCATTTTTTTATTTTTATTTTATATTAATGTACAACATCTTAAGATTATTCTGTGAAAATTTGAAAGCAATTGAAGTAAAACTGACGGAGATATACACTTGTAAGTCTCCGCCCTCCGATTTCGACAAAAGCGTCTGTGAAACTTTAAACGTGTTTTTCTAACACTTCGCTTTTTCGAAGCCGGTGAACTCTGTAGCTCAAAATCTACTGAACCGATCTTTTTTAAATTTTACACACTTATTCTTTATATAAATTACGAGATAACGCTGTCGAGTTTTTTTCTTTTTTTTAATTTTAACTTACTTTTAAAAAACAAAATATCAGATTTTTTTGATGAAAAATCAGTATTTTGACTTCCGAGCCTTGTAAAAAATTGAAAAATCAATAATAAAAAAAAAACTCGACAGCGTTCCCTGAGGAAACTTATCAACTAATTAAATCAATTTGGTTTTTTAATTTCAGTTTATCCAGTCATAAGTTATGCGGTTCACCGCGAATCAACTTTTTTTTGGGACGTCTTCGAAGATTCGCTGTCATCGGCTCATTTTTTAATATTTCTTAATGCAAATTTCACAGAATACTCGTTAAATGACATATAATTATACTATAACTATACAAATAAATAAATATTAATTGTATCCTTACAAAAAATGATAGAAAATATGCTTTTTTTCCTTCGAATTAACATTACTACCCCCTTAAAGAAATGAATCCACAAATCCAATGCAAATTTGTCTGTTTTCAATTTTTCCAATTTAAGATTTAAAATGAAAAAACAAATGGTGTGTTTGAATAAATCATTTGATATTGTTTGTGGAAAAAATTAAAATCAAAACTTCTGATCAGAAAAGATTCTATAGGAAGTTTTTTACCCCATATATCACCCGAGCATTCATCCCGCAGAAGAACCGTTTAATTCCTCTAAGGATGTAATCCATGTGTTCTGTTTCAATACATGTTTAATATTGTGCAATATTTTATTATTGAAGGTTAGATCTGGAATGCACGAGCTTCTATTTTCACATAAGGTACAATCTCCAAATTGTCTAATTAACGGCACTGTGGTAGACGGAAATAATAGCAGATGTTACTCAAACATATGTTCTACCACAGTTATAGGGACATCCACGCATGCGTAAAGTACAAGGTGGAGAATCCATTCTTAACTAGGCATCATCAGAATTAATACTTCGGCAAGTTTCTGCATTATATGTGGACTGCAAATTGAAAAACACAAAAAAGTTACCTTATACGCGGGCTCGTTTTGAATATTTCACTATATTATGTGCTGCACATTCATTTAAAATATGCGAAGTGGAGATAGACTGAGAAATTATTTCAAATTCATCATCACCAGAATTGCTACCTTCCGCTTGGCTCCTTCTTTAGTTAAAAACTGGTCTTCTTTTTTATGTTAACAGCTGTTCTATTTTTTTTCCGAATCCACTCATCGAAGCTTTGCAAATGTTTCAATATCGATTTGTTTTTCAGACGAAGCTCCTTCCGGTTATTCTCAGTTTGTTATACATATATTGACAGTGTGTTTTTATTCAATGCTTTACGTGAACAGAATGCTAGACATTCCGAATTCGCCTGCTTGGCTCCAAAAACCTATTTCAATATCCGCATATTGCCCTTTAAACAAGATGTAAAAGTTAAAATTAACTCAATAAATTCCGAAAGCTATTGCAAGTTTTTTTCCGGGAATCTAGAAAAAAATAGCGTATTATTTTAAAATAGCTAGATAATAATTTGATTTTAATATACATGCAGCTTTTAAGTACTAAATGGTCTTGCATAGTATTAGAAAATATATATTGTAATATTCAAGCGTATATTTAATTTTAATTAAGCGAAATTGTAAATCAAAATATCTACTGATACCATTTTCTTTCAGTTTAAATCTACCACTTACAAATAAGTTTTGCCTTGCATTTTTTATGTTAATAATTAAATAATTCTGTCTTTAATCTCATATAAAGTAATCTATTCCGTAGTGTTCATATACATCCTGGAATTTTCAAACTAGGTACTTCTGTACCAGTATTTTCTTACAGAAAATCTCAAAATGTAAGGCGAAAATTCGTGTATTTGAACTTGATTTATTTTTGTATTAAAAAAATACTCATATCTCACATGGAAAATAATGGTACCCATACGAACCTTGTTTCAGCAATTTATATAAATATTTACATACTTAAAATTTATTTCTAGACTGTGATCTAAAATTTTTATATTCTAATAAAAAAACAGAAAAAATGAATATAATTTATTAAAAGAATTTTTATATCAATAATCTATATTAAATAACCCTTTTCTTCACAAAATTTATAATAGTATTTTCTGTATTTTAACCTCAAATTCAATATATTATGGTTAATAAAAAATATTATTAGATATATAAAATTTCTTGTTTTTTTTTTTCAAATCTATATCTTTATCAAAGTCTAAAAAATACATTTCTAAAATCATTCTTTCATTAAACTTTGAACGATGTATCCGGAAAAATAAAAAAGAGTACTGGGAAACCAATAGTTTTATTTAGTGTATTTTTTTTAAGCTTTTAATATTTTTTGCTGAAATAACTTCAATATAAATGATCAACTAAAAAACAAACTGCGGCGCAATTTATATTTTGACATTCGTTATAAAAGTATTTCTTAAAGGATTTTTCTTTTTGATTTATAGTCATTTCTGGAACATAAATTTTTTAATAATATATGATATTTTATGACAATTTTGAAATTCTTATGCAAAATATTCCTTTTCTAGTACATTTTCTGCCCTGCCAGAAGTTGTAACAAATAGAAAATAGTACGTCAAGCGAGGAAAATGAGGTATTATAATTAGTTTTATAAATATTCAAACTTTGGTTGTGCACTAGACGTACTACTCTCATAAAAAATCTTAAATACAAAATTACTACAGTTATATATTTTTAATTCTGTAATTTGGAAGTAATTTGACACCATTGTAAATGTAATGCAAACACCATGACAACGTTGAAAAAATGGGTTCTCAAAATTGAGAAATAAGTATTCAATTTTATGTACTTCATATACTCAAAATAGCTCCGATCCAAATGTATTTAAAACTGAGAATCACATGTACTCATTTTTCATTACATGGTTGTGTTCAAATGTAAGTCGCTATGAGCAGAACCCTGAATTTACAAATCAAGTTAAAAATACACTGGTATTTATTTCTTGTTTAAAATTGTGGACAATAAACTTTTAATAGACTTTTTATTAAGAAAAATATCAAAATTATTAGCAAATCGAATATTTTTATGATAAGAACATAATTTCAAGTACTTTTAAATTATTGTGCTAAATTTAATATTTACATTAATAAGCATCTTTTATGCCACCATGAATGAAATAAACCATTACAGGGTAAAACATTATCGTTTGTTTGGATTTGATAACGCATGGTATTTCAAAATTAATAGAGCAATGTGTTCCTTTTTGATCCAAGCATACTCAATTCACTATGAGTACACCAATTTACTCATCTTTGAGTACGTCTTTTTTTTCAGTTAATGTAAAATTCATGCATGACTAGCAATATCATTGAAATAAATGAGCTCGATAAGTTTTCATAGACTGAACAAAACTTTTATTAATATCTTTCAAAGTATTGGTTTAGTTTACATAAAATTTAAAATTACTCAACACAATTCTGTAACGATTATATAATTATAATTTCAAACTGGATAATTTTTGCGTGTTGTATGCAAACAAACTGGCAGACAGTCAAACAAAAATCCTATACGACTACCTCAGGTGCTACATAAATATATAATTATCACGACATCTAAAAACATCAAAAGAAGAACAATAAGATGAACAATAACATAAGATAAATGTAAAAATACATAGATTCCTAAGAGCTATCAATTTAACTTGGTATTATGACACTATTATTACATCATTTTAAAACAAATGGAATTAAAGGCATTTTGCATCCTGTTAATTTTTTTCAATTGTACAGTGTAATATGATATTTTATGGTTTATTAGGATATTAAATTTTATATTTTACTGCAGACGATTTTTCTTATACATATATTTACTATCAATTGAAATTTTTAGCTATTATATTGGTTAGATTTATAAGTGTAATTTTAGATCTTCCATTTCAATCTTTCTTAAAATCTCAATTTGCCTTTTCGTTCCCAAGAAATACAGACGTACTAGGTAATATACTATCCGGTTTAGTTTAAGGATTATTTTATCTCTTGAACATGGCTGGTAAGGTAAATGTAAAAATATCGCGATTAATACATAAAAAATTGTTGCGCGATTTAAATTTAATTTAAACATTGTTTAAATATGCAAAAAAATTTCGGGCCTTTAATGTTATACACGCTAAAGACACAAATCATTGAAGAAGATTTTAAGAACTAATGAAATAACACCAATAAAACTGGTGATAATTATTAATTTCAATAATACACTTTGTATAAATCACCATTAAACGGAAATAACAAGTCAGGGCGCGTTTCGAACTACAATAATAATAGCTTGTCATCGGCTGAACCACCACGTGTCCGTAAGAAGACAGAGTTAGAGATAAACTGTTTATCCTCTATTATCTCTAACACTGTTTGTCTCTTAGGAGACAGAGTTTATCTCTAACTCTGTCCAGTTACGGACACATGTTTGTTTAGCTGATGACAAGCTGTTATTGTTATATCTCGAAAGGCGTCTTGACTTGTTATTTTCATTTAATGATGATTTATGCAAAGTGTATTATTGTAATTGATATAAATAACTTCCCTCTTCTCGAGCATTTCAATTAAACAAATTCATCTGATTCTAATAAATACAATTTTCATTTCCTAATAACATGCTATTTAACTAGAAAATTGGTAATCGGAATTAGTGGTCGATATTTTTATGTAACCAAAATCCATTAAAATAGTAAAATCACAATTCTTTGATCCCTCGTCAAAACATTCTTTATCTCTCACTTTTTGTCTATATCTTTTTTCACTTTTAATATCGTAAAATATATTTGACTTTAAGAGAAATTTTTTATTCTAATGAAATATTTTCTATCATTTCATGCATTTAATAAATTTCAAGATTGATACTTAACATTTACAAGCGGTTCTAAACTGACAGACATTTTACTAGATTAAAATTGGCAAAACATATTATTCGCACGATAAAAAAACATAAATTTTACTGCTTGAATAAAAATTTTGAGGCCTACTTATGCTTCATATTTTAACAATTCCGTGAACTTAAATAAAGTTGCTATTAAAGTTCTTTTATGTTTTTAATACAAAATTGTATTTAGATGATGCAAAATGTAGAAGATTTCAACATTAAGGTCCAATATTATTTATTTGTTTATTTATTTTTAGAATAATAAATTTTGTAATTTTAGGTGCAGTTTAATAACATGAAACACATGTTTCACGTTATTATTGCACTAAGACAAATAAACAATTACCTTACTTAGAATCCAGGGTTTATTTATGAATTTTGTTCCAGTTATAGATTTATGTTAGAGAACTAATAATAAAGAAAAGCTGAACAGCAAAAAAATTAAAGATTGTTTTTTGTGCATAAAATTTGTTAATACATGGAGAGTCAAAAAATTCATTTGTTGTCAATTTCTTCGGACTTTTTTATTTTTTTTTACGTTTTTGCATTGCACAATTATTGAAAGATATAAAATAATATTATATTTATTATTTTTCATCATATATTTATTATTTATTATCATTAATGGACTCTACAAATGGTATCTTAAAGCATAGTAGAATTATTTATATATTTTTTTGTTCATTTTTTACATTTTTGCTGCAAGCCATTTTTATGTAACTTTCGACTAAAGCAGCACTATAAAAACAAATTGATATTTCGTTAATTTCTACTCTCTGTTAGAATAAACCGATTAACGTAAACCATACTATTTTTTTTACAATAAATGTATAACTGAAAGCTCTAATATAGGTTTTGAAGATCAAATATGCAAATAGGACGAATTCGTGGAATATTATACATATACGTTTATGCGCGTTTTCGCTTAATACGCAAATTTTGCCAATTCCCTTGAAAGGTGTCTCAAAACCCTTTGCATGGAGGCAAGATCTATTATATTCCACATAATTTTAGTCAAGATTAGAATCACATAATTATGTTAAATATCAAGTATAACTTAATAAATCACAATTTTTTGCTACTGATATACATACACACACACACACACACATATATATATATATATTAAAGTGATTTCGTTTTTCTTTTAAAATTTCTCAGATAGGTTCATTATCAAAACTTTTTTAGATGGATAGAAATATCAATTTGAAATCGATATAAGAGAAATGAAAAAAGTTTTCTCATTTTCAAAACAACTGCGTAGGAACAAACAAACTCCTAAAGATTACTGGCAAAGGTCATTTTTAGATAGCAATCAAGATAATCCAAGACTATTAAATTCTCGAATGAAACATATGTGGGCAATAATTCAGGATTTCAAAAACAGTGTTTTTTAGAATGATTTTTTTTTTCGAAAACATTAAAGTGGCTGGGTAAAAAATAGTAAACACTATCAAAAAGAAAAAAAAATTCTACTAAAAAACAAATGCAATATAACAATCAGAGAAATATATAGATAGACGCAAGGATTTAAAAATCTGTGTTAAATAATTTTTAATTTTAAATAAAAATAAATGGGATTGGGTATTTGTTTAAGCATTGACGATGTTTCGCAATACTGTAATAAGGAATGTTTTCGAGGAGAAATTTTTAATGATATGTTACCCAAATAATTGTTCTTGTACTTGTAAAATCTGAAAGCCTTACAAAGTTACCCACTAAGTAGACTAGTCTCGAAATATGAAATGGAACATTCCGCATTTGTCATATTATTAACTAGTACGCAGCAAGATAAAAAATAAAAGAATTATTTTGCAAGACAAATAATAATAATAATTATAATTATAATTGCAAAACAATACTAATTAAATTTTTGGAAATACATTTTACTATAAATATCAAATTATCATTGTTATAAGTTACATTTTGATATAAAATTCTGAAAAAAGTATGTACTTCTTCTGAGTTAAAAATAAAACCATCTCTGGAACAAATCCATTATTTAGTCAATATCATTAAATCAAAATACTTCTAAATACAACGCTAATACCGCTTAAATGTTGACAACAAACACAGTCAAATTTCTCATATTCCCTGAGATTATTTTTAACCATGATTTCCACTGTTTCCATATTAAAATAAATTGAGTATTAAAGCTACAGTATGTTGTGTACCAATATTAACAAAATACAAACATCCGATTTTTATTTAAAATTTCTGAATAGTAATTTTCAATATAATGCAATATTGTTTTAAAATGTTGGCTAAATATGAATTACATGTAAACATACCAATAACGGAAGAATAGCCAATTCCAATATTAAACCGAATGCTTTTGCCAATATTAATCCAATTCATCAATATTTAGTGAATTAACTGCCAATATAGGCCCAATATTGGTTATCTGCAGTTTATGTAACCATATGTTAGTAAATACTGATTTTTTCAAAGTGATGTTAATTATTTAAAACTTTAAATGTCATAAATAAAGAATCTGTGAAACTGGATGTATAACATTTTGAATATGTGTATCAGACATATGAATTGTGTCCAAGGAAATCAGATAGGCATATACAGAATAAAACATTATCTTTCGTATCATTTTATAGTTAATTGTAACAACTTACAGATAAAAGTGAACTCTATAACTATATATTATCAATAATAGCAATAATAATAAAAAAAATAAAAAAAAATAAAAAAAAAATAAAAAAAATGAAATTGAAGGAAACGTTAGATTTTTTAGCAGCAGTTTATTCCCAAGAACATGAAAAAGACTATCTAGCATGTATCCCGATCCAATTTATATTTTCATTGTTAAATAGAATGTTAAACATTGTATTATGCATAGTATGTGTTTCAAAATATATCAGTATTAAAATTCTTTTTTGAGACAGACAGAGATGGACGGAAATATCTGTTTGAAATCAATAAAAAGGAAAAAATGAAAAATTCTTTGATTTTCAATGCATGTTTGCCAGAGAAAAGAAGAAAACCCTATTATCCTCCAAATTATTTCTTATACACTTGTAAGAACTTATAGGCAAGTTAATATTGGAAATATTATGTTTTTATTACAAAAAGAAAAAAAGATCTATAGTTAAAGAGTAGCTAAAAATATTTATCTTTTATTTAAACAGCAACTGAAGATCTAGTCGTTTCATCAAACGAATCTTTCTTTTTCAAGAAACTGTTTAGCTTAAATCATAGTCTTTTTCTTTTGATAAAAATAGGTTGTAAAATTTATTTATTTGTTTAAAGTAAAACCATATCAAAATTTTAAATATTTTTAATAATTATATTTTATAAGTAATACTAACAACTTATAGACAATGTTTAAAATTGAACTCTGTAGCAAAATAGTAACAACAATAATAATAAGAAATAATTAAAAGATTAAAAAAAATATTTAAAAAAAATTGAAATCAAACTAAACGTTAAATATATTAGCAGAGATTCCCGAGAACAGCAAAAATAGTATGCATCATCTTTCCCAATCCTACTTACCGTTATATTATAATCGGTTTATTATATATATATATATATATATATATATATATATATATATATATATATATATATTAATCGTTAAATCGAATTATAAATATATTCTGCATATTATGTGCTATAAAATTTATCAGTATTAAAATTATTTTTTTCAGACAAACATATATAGATGCAAACATCAGTTTAAAATCAATAAAGAGGAGAAAAAGAAAAATTCTTTGTTTTTCAATGCATTTTGCCAGAGAAAAAAACGAAATCTTAGAGATTACAGAAAAGTGTCATTTTCGGAAAGCAATAATCCCTATAATCCTCAGCCATTAAACTTCCCTGAAATGTATATATATATATAGGGTGTAATAATCTAGGATTTTAAAATCATAAAATTTCAAAAAAAAAAACTTCTTTCAAAAGCATTTGACGTACGATGGGAAAATTATTGTTGGAAATATTTTTTCCGGATGTTTTATTGGTGTGAACAAGATATGTTGACAATAAATTTCATATGAAACTAAGGAACAATAAACGTATAAAAAACTAGTAAATTAAACATTGAAAAAAATCAAGGTTTTTGACATTATTATTTTTTTTCTCCTAAATGAAACGATTTTAAAAAATGCATCTTATTTTCCTTGAAGAATCAAATTTTGAAAATTACAATTTATAAAAAATAGATATAACTGCATAAAGGCTTTTTTTTAAATACTCATGACTGAAATACAAAATTTTAAATGTAATCTTTTTATTAGTTACTCAGACAACACAAGATTCTAAAGATGCAACGTTCCGGACCGATGAACTGGACCTGTCGACAGTTACAGAACATCCCCTAGGTTTTGAAAAGTCACACCTGTGAAAAGCATGGATGTCACCTGACATCCATACGATGCCACTTCATGGTACCTTTAGGACGGTTATAGGGCACTCATAATTACCCTCTGGACGTTCCTAAATACATCTGAATAATGTCATATTCAAAATAAGCTGATATCCTGCAGATGAGTGAATTTATTTTGTAGAAATTTGTAGGCCTAACGACGCTTAATAGTATAATATCATCAAATGTAATAATATTAAACATTAACTTTAGAAAATAAAAATAATAAAAAATCTTACCTTATAGTGTAAAGAAATGCAACAAACTATATACAAAACTATAAGTTTATATATATATAAATTCTTGAGACAAATATTTTCTGTTAACAAAAATAAATCACAATGTTAAAAACAATATTTGATTAGATTTTTGAATGGTAGGTAAGTGTTGATTGTATGACACTATGGTCGCACATTCTTATGGTATGTCAAAAATAAAATAAAAAATGAAAACATATTAAAAAGAATACATGTTATTTTATAAGGACGTATTAAAATTAAATAATAAACGTTAAAATTAAAAATATATATACATAAACAGTATAACAGATATAATAATACTTTTATCCGAATCCGGTTATAAATCGATATATAATGACATTATATTGACATAAAGGTTAAAAAAATCTAGCATAAAATTAAGAAAATTGACGTATAATCTAATCTGTGAAAATAAAGAGGGAGAAAAAAAAATACCATTCATAAGATTTTCTTTTGAATATGTGAAGGCGATTTTTTATATGCATGAGTATTTTCGTTAATATTAGAAAATAAACTATATTATATTTATTCCAAATTAAAATATATTTCAATGCTCAGCAAAATATATGATATCTGCGATATGTTCAATATACCTGCAATATATCTCTATATGCTTATTATGTTGTTTTGCAATAATGTTTAGAGGTGGGTCAAAATAAAATTCGAACTATATATAATAGTTGACATTTCCATTAACGTTTGAAATGTATCATTATCCATAACAGTTGGAATTTGAGTTTATTTCCATTTTCGAGACAACAGAAAAGGTAAAATTAATTATAAGATATTATAGAAAAAACCCGTATTCGGTTACCAATCGAGGTAAATAGGAACGGATAAATCCACCAGGAAAATATATGATGACGAAATTTCAAATATTAAATTATCTATATTATAAAGGCCAAACGTATGTGTGCGTAACGCATACGTCGTTTTGCGAATGACAACAGTTTCCCATATAAATTTGATTTTGCAATTTTCGCTACTGCAAATTTTACATTACTAAACATTGCACATTTTAAATTTTTACACCGTCATATATAGAAAAACATGTACTTTTAAATGCAAATTGTTTGAAAGCTCAATCTCAATTTGTTTTTGATTTTTTTTTTTAGTTTTTAGTACACATTTTGTAATTGTGGCAACAGAACTATTTCATTTTCTCATAAAATAGAAAAAAAATGAAATTAAAATGCGTACACAGCGTACACTATGTCAAATATATCGTCTGTGATCGTGTCAATTTGGAATAATTTTTATTTTCATTCGTATTTATACCAAACACAAGAGCCTCAATTGATAACTTTATCATAACCGAACTTTATTATATTTTACTGATTACATATGCAATTAAAATTTAATTTTAATAATTTGAACAACCGAGTTTCATAGAAATATTATTTTTTTTAATTTTAGCTTAAAATGATATTTGTTTGAGAGTTAGACTGAACAATATAAGATTCATTCTTTACTGTAACTAATTTTATAGATTTATTATAAATCAATGAAACAATTCTTTCTTAAACTTTTCTTTCGTCGAATTTCGACGGGTTTTACCTCGTAACGTTTCAATAGAAAACCTCCTTCACAGACAGAAAAAGTCTGGAAAATGGGATGTTTATTTGAAAAGCATATTTCATCTGTAAAATATTTCAAAATAAATGATATAGCATGCAGAATATCGATACCAAAGTCTTAGCGAGCGCAAACATTTTTTAAATAACTTTATAAAAATTAAAACTGCGAAAGACATTTATAGCTATATCTTGGTGGAAGAAATAGATGACTGTAACCTATATTGTGGTTCGCTATATTGTTTTTTGTACCAAAGGTTAAACTTTAAAATTGCGCTTTGAATGTGTTTTTGATCCCAAAATGTCATATTTAAATGACGCCCGAGAGCTGCGAAATCATAGAAACATCATGCGCTTCTAAACATTTTGATACAATAATGATCTTTTAAAATCAATTAATGGAGCTTTGTATACTTTGTATGATTATATATGCAAGCATAAATCTTCTTACTTTAAAAACAACTTGATCATATAAAAATTTTAGAGCAACACAATTTATTATTATTATTATTATTTAAACATTTTATAGGTGAATGTAATAAAAAATTACGAGGATCACATATCGTAAATTAAACCAAACATACAATCGCACAAATATTTGACCTTCTAAAACAAAGGCATTTGCATTAATTATAAATAGAAGTTTTCTTATACCTCCATTAAAAACGTTTCAAAAAATATATATTAAAATATTTAATTGCTAAAAAGGGCGTCAAATACTAATAAAATACATTAAAAGATCTTAATAATGTGACATGTTTCTATTGAATTTACTCAATCATCATCAGAAAAAACAAAATATACAAATAAACACAAAAATGGAAAATGACAAATTGTCATTTTCCATGTTTCCGTGTTTCATATTGTTTTATGTTATTTATTTATTGTATTATAGGAGAAAGTTCAGTAATCAGTAAAACTCATTCGCGGAATATTATTCATTTAAAAAAAAAAACTAATACACGTATTTTGAAGGAACTCGCATTATAAGTTAAATAAATTTTGTGGCATATTGCTCTATAATGCTGAATTATAGAGTTAGCCAGTTATTTTGAAATAAATTTCTATAATCGCGTAAACCCGATTATGAAAAATTAGTCTTTATAGAAACTATTAATAGACGGATTTTGATGAGACTTACATTGTTAGTTAGACAAATTTTCAAGGACAGTTTTTGTTAATTGCAGAGGGCTATGTCGTTTTATAACAAGGCCCACTATAAAAAAACTAAGTTAGGCCGACCAGCGTAGCGGGCGACGCCTGCTATTCCTATATAATTTAACTTTAAAAAGAAAGAAAATAATGCAGTGTGCATTAAATTTTTTTGCTTTAGTTCAAATATTATTAATGAAGGTCGATAGCAAGATGTAATTGTTCCCCTCATATAATGTATCAGTCGAACTTTTAAATGTTATACAGTTATCGTAAAGTAACTTATAAAATCTAGACGTAAGCTCAAGCAATTATCCAACCATAAAACTAACACAAACTTCTAGTAACTTCCATATTAAAAAAGTAAAGTGCGTGTTTTTTTTAAATATATGTCAGCAGAAAACAAAACATCGCGTGTAAATCCCGGTACATACACAATGTGAAAACATGCTGTAATAAATCTGAGTTATTACTGAAAATACTTATTACAGTGCGTGTCAAAAATATAAGCACAACAGAAAATTTCAAAATAAAATTTTATTAATGGGTAAAAGTTAATTCTTTTTTTACATAGCCTACAAATTGTAGTTTTAAAAAGATAGTTAAGAGATTCGTGCTATAAAATTTATCTTAATAAAATTTATGAAAACAAGAAAAATGAATGTGTCAAAAGTTTAAGCACAGTAGCTTTTTAGTCTTTAGAAGAACAAGAATAAAAAAAAAATAATACTTGATATTGCTCTTTTCTGCTGAATTAATTTAAATATACGGTCTTCCATCATTAAAATAAGATTCTGTATTGTTTCTGGTTAACCAAGCGTTCTCAATAACATCTTTCGAATCTTTAACTGAAGAATACTGCTTTCCATTTGGATAAACTGCATGAGTGAGAATACCCCACGTATTTTTTATAAAGTTTAAATCAGGATTAATTGCCGGCCATTTCAAAATAGACACTGTTTTCGACTTAAGCCACGATGAAGTTGAGTTTGAAGTATGGATGGAAGCATTATCATGTTGAAATAACCATTTTTATCCAAAAAACCTCAGCAACAGGAAGCAAATGATTGACAAGTATCTCTTGATAGTTTTCAAAATTTTCACGACCACTGATGAATGCTAGAGATGTCTGACCATTGAAAGAAATATCCCCATACCATTACAGAACTACCATTATGTTACCGGCTAAATACACTCCTAGGTTCTTTGCGGAGGTCATGTCAATAGTACTTAAACCCATCAGGGCTATCGAGGTTCCATATTTTTTTCATCACTGAATATGACATTCAGCCACTTTTCACCCAATGACAAATGCTCTTTGGCCGATTGTAATCTAGCTTCTTTATGTCGTTTGAGACACGGCAATCGAGCCATTTTACGGTATTTGATGTACTTAAATTCCAAAACTCTTCTATAAACAGTTTTTTTCGATATTTGTTCTCCAACAGCATATTTTATTTCCGAAAGGAAGTAATTACCAGTTGAAGCCAAATTTCTGATGCGACTATTTTCGCTCAAACTAGTCACTCACGGTCTTCCCGAACGAAATTTTTGTTTAAAAGCATTAACATGAGCCAAAATTTTGTGAATACCCTGTTTTGACCTTTTTAATGCACTTGCAATTTCAGAAACAGAATTACATTTTGCTCTCATACTCCAAATTTTTATCATCTCCTTCTCTGAAAATTCTTTCGACTTGGGAATTTTGTACTAACTCAAAAACAACAGCGGATTGCTCCTTATACACCCAGAAATTGTTTGCGTGCGCAACCGTTTACGTCACACTGTAAAATTTGCATAAAAACGATTTTGTGCTTAAACTTTTGACACGGTCATTTTTCTTCTATTCTTAATTTCCATGATTTGAAATAAAATTTAAAAGTTAAAATTTAAATGAATATGGTGTAAAAATAGATATTATTAACATATACAAGACATATATTGAAATTAAAGGTAATATTTAAAGTTTTATTTTAAAATTGCTATTGTGCTTAAACTTTTGACACGCACTGTACATTGTACAATTCGATAAGTGTATAATAATAATAATAATAATAATAATAATTATTATTATTATTATTACAAAAATATTTTACAACTTTTTTATATTAAACAATGCTAAATAAACGAAAGATAAAATTATTTTTTTATATTTCCGAAACCAATTAATTGTTTAAGGATACAAATCGACCATTGGACATCTTCTCTATGAAAATGTGTAAATAAACACATAGAGAACAGATACCAGGCCATGGAAACTTACCTAAAATGCAAGTGCTATATGAAGATAATAAACATTTCTGAGTGAAATTTATTTCCGAATACATCATTATGAATATATATTTATTAGAACATCAGTCACATAATTAGAAATATATTTTGAGAACTTTATCGAAAATTTGAATATATATATATATATTTCAATAGCAGAAAAAATTAAACTTTTTAAATCTAAAATAATTCGAAACATTAATTTATCAATATAAGTATCAATAAACAATTTTAAAATGCCCTTTAAAAGTATTGTAGATATACTAGCTTTTGAAAGAAGAATTAAATTTACCAGCACAGACATTTTTTTTTTCAAAATTATAAACCCCACTGATTTAAATGTTATCAATTTAATCTTATAATAGTTTTTTACTGTGCTTTCCACCGTTTTTTACATATTACTTAATTTCTGATTTATCATTCGTATGTTCAACATATTATATGGAAAATAAGGAGGCTTAATTTCAAAATTGATTCCATTTTGAATTTTCAAATCTTTAGAATTTATATATTTTTTATTTATTAATTTTGTTTTAACTTTACATTTTCCAAAACCATAAATTTATCCTGTTTTACAAATTTTATAAACTGACCATTATTTTTAATTTGTAATTTACTAGCTATTTTAAAAATTCATAACTCTTTCAACTATTTTAATTGTAATTACTTTGACTAACTGTCTAAAGTCGGAATTTCGGACATTCTTGATACATACTTAGCCTAAACACATCGGTTTCTTGATATTAGATCAAGAACATAATATGATAGATTATATCATATCATTATCACTATGTAACATGATAAACAATAAATTTTAATTAGCACAAAATGTAAAGTTTCCGTTTATTGATATTTTAAAACTAAAAAAATAGCAGGAAATATATGAATCTTTTTAGGTGCGTTCGTAATTATGTAAATACGTAGCACCTATTGTTGTCGCTCAGTCCGTCCGTCTGTCTGTCTGTCCGTCTGTCTGTCTGTCCGTCTGTCTGTCTGTCTGTCCGTCTGTCTGTCTGTCTGTCCGTCCGCATATAACAACGCAAAAACTATCCAACCGAATCGTTTGAAATTTAAAATACATAATTATTACATAATTTTGTCGAGTCATTTCAAATTTTATGAAAGTCGGATGGATAGATCAATTACAGGGACAATCAAAAGGATTCCGTTACATTACGGTCAATGGGGAAAAAAGTTTCAAATGCATTTTAATCGTTTGAAATTTAAAACATATATTTATTACATAATTTTGTCGAGTCATTTCAAATGTTATGAAAATCGAATGCATTGATCAATTACAGGGACAATCAAAAGTATTCCGTTACATTACGGTCAATGGGGAAAAAAGTTTCAAATGCATTTTAATGGTGTTGCACTCATTTGAATATAATAGAATCGACATGAATCTATGAAATATGTACTAAAAATACATTTTGTATAATCTGTGATGCAAAGAATATTTATTATTAAATTACAGGGCCACACAAATGTATTCCACTAAATAATGTTATACGGGGAAACATTGTTTGGGGGGTGTTTTAATTATATTAAACTACTTCACATTTTATGAATAAGATATACGTTAATGAAGTATAATAAGAATTACTCCCTGCATATTTACAGGAACACAAAGATTTCGACCACTATACTGTATCCAAAGTACGCTCTACTATATCAGCAAGATCTGAATATTTTAAAACTTCGTTATCAACGAACGCACCTCATTTGCTACGCTTTACGTGCAATTTCCAACTTGTTTAATTTTCAACAGATAAAGTCCGATAGCATTTTCTGATAAGTAATACACATAAATCATAGAATATTGAGATAATTGAAACTGAATGATTTGATTCTTTTAGTAATCTCTCTCTATTTTTCCAGAGATACCAATAACTTTATTTGATATTGCCTACATATAGAATATTAACATAAACATTATTTAAATAAACCAAGCCTGGATGCAATCCCATAGGAAATATTCGAGCATTAAGACCGTTTCATTGAAAACAACCTCACTCATTTTGATGAAAATTGGAATTCATATTCACTAGTGTAAACTTAATATTGATGGCAGACTATTTTTTCTGCGCAAAAAACTTTTTTTTATCTTAAAGCAAGGGCAATTTTTCATTTTACAAAATCTAAACCTATTTTTTTAAACTGTCTTCCACATATGATTTTATATTTATGCTGTTGCAATTTTATTTTTAAAATCTTGATAGCTCTAGTATTGTAAGAGTAATTATGATTTTTAGATTAAAATTAGAATATTAAGGAGAACTAAAAAACCTAAACACTTCTTACTTGTATGGAAAAATCTTGCACACTTTTATCAGATACATGGATTACAGTATATATATGAATCTATATACACTTGGTTAACATCCAGTTACGTATAACAAATGGAAATAAAATGTTAGAGTTAAATTATTGTGGCTCGGCGTGGCTTATCAATTGTGTCTTCCATTATTATTTCTTGTAATTTTAGCTCTGGTTAAAAGAGTTCAGACAAGGTTTTGACCCAGCTATAACTTGACTGAAGCTGATACTTGTAACTGAATTATTCCAGATTAATATAGTAAATTTACATGAACGTTATTCTTTTTGGTGGAATTTTGTATCATACATGATACTATGATCAATAAGGTTATTTCGGTGAATTATGTCCTCCAAATTCGTCCGGATAGCTCAATTAACGGAACATCGACCACTTCCACCGAGAGATCTAATGTTCGAATCCTGCCTGACACCAGTTGGACAATTAGAACTCACATGATTTGTTTACTATTAAAATAAATGTGTTCAAAGTAATCAAAAGTAAATAATAATTATTTACAAAACTGCATTATAAATAAATAAAACAGTCTAAAACAGTGATGTTTCAAAGCAGAAAAAATAACCAGTAAGATTCAATAAATAAGTTCTCAGTAATGCTTAAAATACAATAAAATGTACAGCATTAAAGCTTTTTAACAAAGGGAAATGTATGACCTTAGGGGCATTTTTGAAAAGTGTTTTTTTCCATGACAACCAATAAAATATAAATTCTCTAAAAACTTGTAAAAATAACTGCATCATATTTTACACTTGCTTCATCATGAACTATTTTTCATGGTTAATTTATTTAATGTAATGAATGTTGCTTTCAAAAACTGGATAATTGTTATTACTAATGTACATGCAAATCATTAAAAACCTCGTTCGCTCTCTAATTATCAGATTATTTAATTACACGGAATGAAGAAATATAGTAAGATGATAATAGTTTAAATATAATAATAATATTTAATAGAAAAAAATGGTGATTATGTTTTTACGGGAAATATACAAAAAAAAATTAAAAACGCATTTACATTATAATTTATTTGATTTCTTTTCATGATTTTTTAAAAAGTTTGCGGATGTTATGGAAAATAATGGGTACAGGCTCCCTCACGTATGGGAGAGATGATCCAATTTATGGGAGGATAGATAGATATATAAAATTTTTATGTGAAGTTTAAGTTGTAGGGATCATGATCGACATAGATCTGCAAAACGTTATCAGAAATTTCAATGTAGGGGAAAATGTATCGCTAACATTTCTAACAAAATCAATCTAAAACATGCACATAGCATAATAAACTAGTTTTCATTAGATTATACTTACTCACTTTGATTTATGACTAAAATTTTGTATAAAAAATGTATTTTTACAAAACTTAAACAAACTTCGAATAACTGGATTTTAATTAAATGAACTTTTAAGATAATTATTTCATTGGCTAATTTATTCTTCTGAGTTAATACAGACATCAGAACAGATGCTATGATCATGAAATATTATGTTCTGTGAATTTGTTCTCTAAATTTCTTCCGTGATATCTTAGTCGATCGATTGTTGGTGGCTTTAGATAATGCAACTCTTGTTTGAATTCTGATCCGGACTTTTTAAATTTATGTGGAAATTTTCAACTAACAGAATTTAAATACTCTTGTAAGGTGTGTATGACAATGACGTCCAGTAAAAGTCTTCATCTGCTACTGCTTTTGCTGAATATTGTTTTTGAGAATAAGTGACTTACCAGAAATTTTACAGTGTGCGAAATGCTGTCTTGATAATGTGCTTCACTTTTTTGTATCCTATCATACCTCCTGACATAGATTTTGAGTTTAAATTAATCTGAAACAAATGCTGAGTCCAATTTTGACCTTGCCCATAACTATTAAATTATCCACGCAAGTCACTTCTCTATATTATTGTGTACATAAATCTGTCGGGGTACCATACACACAAGTATACCTAAGAAAATTTTGGTCAATTAGGGCACTTATTTGATCATCGCGGTGGTTTTAAAATTAAACTTTAAAATCAGATGTACCTGAGGATTACGAAAATTGAATTCAAAATTCAAATTAAGTTCAGACAGTGATTTTCCTATGTTGTCGTAACATTCTTACTACACAATTAGGAATTTATTGGCATGAGCAGTTTCAAGCATGAATTTAATCTCTTTAACAATTATAGATCGATAATATCTTACAGGGTGTCAGGCAAATAAGACCCCAATCTCAAAAGTAAATTTCTGAAAAACAAAGATCAATAGAATTAAGCGGTAAACGGTTTGTTAGGTAAAAATTAAAAATCAGTACAGAAGTTTCGAAGGATAAATATTTTGAAAAGATTATATTCTGATTGCAAAGAATGCTTGATTTGACATTTTTTAGATTGCTTTGAGGGAACGCGTTTTTCGGCGGAGAGTGCCATATTTTAACAATTTTTGAAATTTTAGTTTCTAAAATTTGGAAATTCCAAAAATTTAGTTCGTAAAATCGTTAAAATAGGACATTGTACGCCGAAAGACTCGTTCTGTAGAAGCAATCTAAAACAAGAAAAATTTCGAATCAAATATTCTTTGAGATCAGAACACAATCTTTTCACAATATTAACCATTCAAAACTTCTGAATAAGAATTTTACAGCTTACCTAATAAATAAACCGTCTACCGCGTAATTTTATCGATCACTGTTTTTGAGAAATTCAATTTTGAAATCAGGGTCTTTTTTGCTGGACATCCTACACTGTTAAAAGTGAAGGTGACAAACCGGTGCCATTTGGGATCCGCAGGTATAAAGGTCCTAGGGTCCATTGGAACCCGGGGCATTTGGAACCCTAGGGTGCCATAGGGGCTTGGATATGTTGTTGCAGTGCTGACAGGTCTCTTACTGGGTGATTGAAGCTAAATAAGGTGACATACACTTCGTATTGGCAGCAATGTGGCACCTCATCGGGTGACTGGAACCATGCGCATGCGCTGTGACGTGTGTCTTTCTGTTTTCTGTGACGGCAAGTAAAATCTATGGCTATGAGTGAATGAAGGTGTGATCGATGGCCGAGCGGTTAGAACGCCGAGCTTCTAATCAGACGTTGTGAGTTCGAATCCTTCGGCGGCCAAAAGTCGTTTGTATATTTTTAATTTTTTTATTATTGAACACTCTGGATTAAGGGTGCCATTTTTTCACACTAATAAAAGGTGTTATTCTGGCTCTTTTAGGGGTGTCACCAGTGAGACAAGCCTTTCACCCCTATAAGGTGCAATGTGTCAGCATTAGTTTTAACAGTGTACACTTTCACTTGTCGAAAATTACTTTTTACTTAGTATTACTGCCTTAGTTTTGCCTTTGTATTAATTAAAATTATAGAAACGTGCTTTCACAGCATACAGAAGTACAACAGTGGGGCATTCTTAGATTTTGGCGCTGATATGAAAAATTTGTTTATACATTAATTCACAATCATTGCATGATAAAATAGTGACGTGTATTGGTAGTATACGTAACTTTAAAATTACAAAAATTAATGTCTGGTAAACAAATTAGTTTTTTCACATTCCAAATGGTGCACTTTTTAGATCATCTAATATTTTGTTCAGCCATTCTATTTTAAGAAATAGAATCCAAATTAAAACCTAGTTAAAAAAAATAATAATTTTGTTGCTGAAAAATTAGCTGGATGATAGATATTTAAAATGAACGTATCTACCTTAATAGTGATTTCATTAATTGTTTCATTTTGCAGGTTTTGTTTGACAAAAATATGATTTTATTGCTTGGGCTTCTTGCACAATATATATATATATATATGTTTTAAAAATATAATGTATGTAACAGGTACATATAAAATAAACATATCTATAATTTATACCCACTATTTTACCAATTAAACTTTGTAAATTTATTTTGTGAAAGTTAACATTTAAAGGTTAATTACGATTTTAAAAACACATTTTTGACAATAAAGTGTTTTTTTTATTAAAAGAACGTACAGTTTTTTATCGAATTTATTTATTTTAACAAAAATAAAATCTGAAGTGCAATTAATTTTTTGCTGTTCTTAAACGATACTAAACAGTTATGTTAAATTTTTGTTTTTTATGCATGCATAATATTTTCATTAATTCTAAATAAAAATTTTATTTATTTTATAATAAATTAAGAATGAACTACATAAATCAACATAAAGATAGTTCATAAAAATAATTAAATATGAGGATTACTTTTAATCGAATACTTCAAATGGCTTTCTTATACATGGAAAAGTCTCAATAATTATGTATTTTTCTATTGTTAAATTGATGACTGAAATTAATAAAAATCACCACGTTAAATCCACATCAGCTATAAAAAGTATATACCTATATAAAAATCATACACTTAATTAAAAATTAATTGCTAGCAAACTAATATAATTGTTAGGTGCACGAAGCAATTAACAAACTTTATGGCTACATGCTAGGAAATTAAATATAGATTTTTTTTATTCGTCAATTCCTCAGAGATAATTCATTTTTCCCTTGCCTTTAATAAGAAAGAAAATTAATTCCACATAAGACTGATTTTATCTAATAAAATAGCTTGTACGTCTGTTCATAAAAGGTTTTACTTGAATAATTATAGCCAAATTGATTAGACATAGATAGTCATCAATAAAGTCAGCTTGATCACTGAAATATCATTGAAGCGCTTAATATTAATAGTCTTACTTATTAGAAAAAGCATTTTAAGTATGTACCTAAAATAAATTTAATGCAGCTCATACATTTCATTCTAGTAACTGTTTTTTATGTTCTATATTTCAAAATAAAAAACAGGAACTCTAATATCTTCGCTATTTTGTGCCCTTTTTGTCAAGACAATTTTATAAATGTTCTTTAGTTGTTTCTTTACAGCTAAAGAATTCAGAATTCACTATGGACAGACGCATTCATTTTTTTAAACGTTCTCCTTTGAAAAAAAATTCTGTAGAAAATATGTAGACAGTTACCCACAAAATTTGCATATTTTCGTTACAATCTACATAAAAATGTACACAATTATAAATATAATTATAAATATAAGTTCACTTCAGTATGCTTGTGCGTAACCAAATAATAGGAAAAAGTACAATATAAAGGAGAAGTACTCAAACATTTTATTTTATTTACAATCTATTTTAAGACAATTATCATTATAAATGTAAGGAAGAATTTTTAATGTTCTTAGCAATCTTAACAGCTTGCAAAACGCCACCTAATTGCCTAATGTGGTAAGTGTCTACCCCTTGCAGAGCCATCAACTTCTTACCTGTATATATGAGTGTCATTTTTGTTCGGACCAGTGAGAGGTCAACATTTGCTCAGAAATCACCATGTAAGATTAAAAGGACTGAAAAATGCTCAGACGGGGGGGGGGGGAAAGAAACAGTAACACATCGAAACAAATCGAATGAATTTTCCTCTAGAAAAAGTTGGAAATTGCAAGTCAAGCATAGCAAATGAGGTGTGTTCGTAATATAGTGAAGTTTTGAAAATATTTAGATTATGATGTAATTGTACACAGTGCTTTGGATACAATATAGTATTCGAAATCTTTTGTGTATCCCTGTAAATACCATCTGTTTTCTATTATACAGGTAGTAACTGTACTAAACTTCAGCAACGTATATCAATTTCATAATGTGTGAAATAGTTTAACATAACTAAAACGAGCTTCAAGCAACGTTTCCCCCTATACTGGAATACTTTTGTGTGGCCCTGTAAAATTATCATAAATACTATTTGCACCATAGATTGTACAAAATGTATATTATAGTATATAATTTATAGATGTATATCAACTTATTATTTTCAAAAGTTTGTAACATTATTAAAATTCACTTGAAACCATTCTTTCCCATTAAACGTGGTGTAACGGAATACTTTTGATTGTCCTTGTATTTAAGCAATTTTTCCAATATTTTAAAAAATTGAAATGACTCCAGAAAATTGTGCAAAATTATACATTTTAAAATTCAAATGATTCGGCTGTGTAGTTTTTGCTCTATCATATATGGACATACGGACAGACGAACGGACGGAATGAACAATGCCTTAATGTATTACGTATTTATATAATTGCGACCGCACATATAAAATGATGTTGTGGTCCTATAAAACGATGTGTGAGTTTTGTACAGAATGTTTTATGATACTTTTTACAGAACTGTTGTTTTATAGGGCGGAAATATTTGTCTTTGTATATATTATGTAAATATTCCTATATTTGAGTGTTAGATTTTGTTTTCGACTGAAGTACACGATCATGTTCTATATAAATTTACAAGTTAATTTTAGAATGTCCTGCGTAAGTATTTAATCGTAAAAAAATGTATGATAGAAAGAATAAGCAATTCACCAAATCTTGGAATTATAGAAAAAAAAAAAAAGAAATTACATTCCATGATAAATGAAGTAATGCGTATTTTCAAAATAATTTGTCACAAAAGGTAATCTTAACTAAAAAAAATTACAAATGGAACATAGATGCGAAATTTATTAATAAGTTTATATATGTTACAGGTCAAACCCGATTTTAGGCCAAACTAGATTGGCCTAGGCCAAACCGGTCTATCCTAACGCCTATCGGATAAACTAGTTTTTCCTAGGCCAAACCAGTCTATCCTAACACCCATCGGATAAACTAGTTTTTCCTAGGCCAAACAGGTTTATCCTAACGCCCATAGGACAAACTAGATTTTCCTAGGCCAAACTAGTTTGGCCTAACTCTTATAGGATAGACTAGTTTAGCCTGCTGTTTATTGGTCTGAACTAGTTTATCCTAGGCCGATCTAGTTTATCATAGGCCAATTCAATTTGGCGTGATTTTATTGAATGCAATGACCGCCTCAGCGCCAACATTCTAGTTTGTCCTAGGCTGATCTAGTTTATCCTAGGCCAATGTAATTTTACGTGTTTTTAGCTCACAGGTGTCAAAGCCTGAGAAATAATTGGCTCGCAGGTTCTGTATTTATGTATGCACGCATGTATGTACGCATGTTTGTACATATGTACGTACGTACGTACAAATGTACGTGGTATGTACGTAACGCGAAAACTCCTTGATAGAAATATCCGATTTGTTTCAAATTTTGGATGTAGTTTCATTCTGATAAGGTACTTTTCCGATTAGTTTTGAGAATTCATTGGATAAAAATAAGAGGGGACGAACGGAAGGCTAAATCCCCCAGCGTTAATTGAGAGAAGTGGATTTTTCATGCAGAATTATCAGTTTTCATTTAAAATTTTAGATATAGGATCATTCTGACAAAATGCCTAAGTGATTAGTTGTGGATATTTATTGTTTAAGTATAAAAGAAAGGGCAATGTAAGTACCCCCCCCCCTTAATTTAAATAAATGGTTTTGAAGCAGAATTTACGGATTTGCGTCAAATTTTGGATGTAGGTTCTTTCTGATAAAGTGATTCCCTAAATAGTTTTGTGGGTTTAATGGTTAAGTATGAAAAAAAAATGAAGGATTATAATCTTACCTAGGAAAAACTAGTTTATGCTATGGGCATTTAGATAAATAGGTTTGGCGTAGGAAAAGTACTTTATCCAATTGGCGTTGGGATAAAATAGTTTGGTCTGGGCTAATCTAATTTGGCTCAAAATCGGGTTGTGCCGGTAAAAAATCTTTCACTAGAATAAGCATAAATGTGTGTCAAAAGTCATTGCTTGCAACATCAACACAGAAATTTAACTTGTCCACAGTAGAGACATGATGTATTGGACGTGGTGTTTGCTTATTTTTATTTTTTTTTTCTTCAGACTCAGGCCGTGCTGAGATCAGACTTGCTTTTATTATTACTATTATTATTATTATTACTATTATTATTATTATTATTATTATTATTATTCGAGCCACATCGCAGCTGAACATAATTTGCATTCAAACAGTGTTTTTCATTTTTGAGAAATTAATTACCTGTCGACATATAAGCTATTCTTGTCACGGCGTCAAGTTTTTCTTTTCTGTGAAGTAGTAACTGGAAATTCGGCTCAAAAAGTAGCTTTAATAGTATTTTCTCAAAGAATCATTGCTTTTATGAAAAATGGTTAACGCCATTCGATTACATAATTTTTGAGTGAGAATGCTTGTTAATCTTATTCATTTCCGAAAAGGATTTAATTCATAAATGTGTTAGAATGTAGCTCTTTTTGATTTGAGAAAAGCCCTAAGGAATGACAAAGAAATATATTCACAAATCTACTTTTTACTAAACATATTCAAAAGTTATGATGTTTATAACTCTTCTTTTTGTCTTTTGGTCTAAACTACATTAACTATTTAATGAATCCCTATTTGAATATTGAAGGACTAAGAATCTAATTAACCAATAATACACTGTGCATTTTCCATTCTACGAACACATTGTAATTTAAAAATACATTTTAAATTTATCCAATAAATATGCATGCAGCATTTTTTAAAGGAATCTTAAATGTATATGATTTAAAACCTGAATGTTTTGCAGAAATTGAGTGGGGCCAGATCGAGCCAGACTGTCTCTTTTCACTGATTTTTGTACAGGCAGGGCTCGGGCTGAACTTTTAATTTTTATACTGGGCTTCAAAATTCCAGCCCGTGCAAACCTCTAACAGTATTCTACTATCCTTCGAATAAAATAGATTATACAGGGATGATAGCAAAATCACTTTGCTCAAGGTTAGCAATGGAGCAGTAGTTGGGATTAATGTTAAAAATAATATTGCCCTGTTAAACTGATGGCTTTGTATTCACAGGCTGTTTGTACTAATTACGTATTACAGACTTATATTTTTAAAGAATAACACCCTCGAAAAAACAAGTGAGGGGAATTAATTTTTCCATTTCCCCCAATTATGCTTAACCATTGAATCCCAAAACTAATCACAGATACTCTTTATAAAATTGAACAATTATCCAAAATATAAAGCAAATCAGATAATTCTGCTCAAAAATCCATTCATCTGATTTAAAGAGGGTAAATCCTCCATTCCTCCTTTTATACTTAATCATTAAACCCTCAAAACTATTCAGGGATTCGCCTTATAGAAAAAAAAACTATGTTCAAAATTTAATCGGTAAATCGGATAAATCTGCTTAAAAACCCATTTATCTAATTTAAGGGAGGCGATAAATCGTCCACTACCCCATCATACTTAAACAAAAAAAAATAATTAAAGAAGCGTTTGATCAAAATGAATTCATGTCCAAAATTTTAAGCAAATTGGACAATTCTGTATTATAACTAATTTATCTAATTTAAGGAAAGAAATAAAATGTATGTTGTTCCTTTATACTTCATCAGAGAACCACCAAAATTAAGCAGTGAAGCGCTTCATCAGATTGAACAAATCAAAGATTTGCAGCGAATCGGTTAATTCTGCATGAAAAATCCATTTGGCAAAATTAGGCGGGAACCTCCCTTTCTTCCCCTTGTTCTTCACCAATCAACACCCAAAACTAATTAGGGAAGCACCTTAAGCATATCAGCAAATTCTGCGTGAAAAAAGCATTTACATAACTTAGTGGAGGTTATCTTTATTCCCCCTCCCTTTATACTTAAACAATGAACACCAACAACTAATCATGGAGGCGCCTCATCAGAATGCCCCTATATCTAAATTTTTTTATAATATATGCTAATAATGCATGGAAATCCCTCTATTTGAACTAAGGGAAGAGGCGAATCAGCCTCCTAATCCCCCCCCCCCCTTTATTCTTCTTCAATGACCTCCGAAAATTAATCAGAAAAGCTCCTCATAAGAATAAACCTATATTGAAAGTTGATGCAAATCGGGTATTTCTATCAAGAATTATTGCGTTACGTACTTACGTACATATATAAATACATAACTCACGGGCACATTCTCAGGCTTTGGTAGCCTGATGAGATAATAATACATCAAATTACATTATTTCTATCAAGAGTTACCGCGTTACGTACATACGCACGTACATACATGCATACATGCGTATATATAGAACCTGCGAGCTCATTATTTCTCAGGTTTTGACGCTTGTGAGCTAAAAACACGTAAAATTACATTGGCCTAGGATAAACTAGATTAGCCTAGGACAAACTAGAATGTTGGCGCTGAGGCGGTCATTGAATTCAATAAAATCATGCCAAATTGAATTTGCCTGGGATAAACTAGATCGGCCTAGGATAAACTAGTTCAGACCAATAAACAGCAGGCTATACTAGTTTATCCTATAAGAGTTAGGCCAAACTAGTTTGGCCTAGGAAAAAACTAGTTTGTCCTAAGGGTCTTAGGATAGACTAGTTTGGCCTAGGAAAAACTAGTTTATCCGATGGGCGTCAGGATAAACCGGTTTGGCCTAGGAAAAACTAGTTTATCCGATGGGCGTTAGGATAGACCGGTTGGGCCTAGGAAAAACTAGTTTATCCGATGGGCGTTAGGATAGACCGTTTTGGCCTAGGCCAATCTAGTTTGGCCTAAAATCGGGTTTGGCCTGTAACATATATACAACTGTAAAGAAAACACCGTCAGATGGGAGATATGTCTGAAATATATATATATATATATATATATGCATATTAAAATATTTTTCCTTGCAAGAAAATTTTCGAAAAACTAAAATGATTTACAGACATTAAAAAGTTACAATATGAAGTAAAAATGTAATCATTAAATATTATTATGTGAATCATGCGAAGGTTCATTTGTATATCTCTTTGCATCTATAATTCACTGGGAGAATAAATGTTAGCCCATGCAAGTAAACATTTTATAAAAAAGGAAAACATTCCAGATACCATTTTATTTTCATTGTGAGGTCAATTTTTATTGGTCAACGTAAAAAAATAACAATAATACTTTTTTAAAAAAATCAGCATTAAGATTCTTTTCAAAAACATTAAAAAAATAAAGGCAATATCAACTCGATACCGATATGGTAGAAAATGAAAATTTTTCTCATTTTCAAAACAATAGCAGAGAAAGAAGTAAAATCTTAGAGATGACCGAAAAATGTCATTTTGAGATAGCAATCAAGATAATTCCGATCCAAAAATAAACTATCGATGGAAAAATATGTGGTGCAATAAGTTTGGATTTGAAAATACAATTGAAGTGGAAGCTGATAGTAAAAGCTTAAAAATTGAGCGGAAAGTAATGACAAACTTATGTAAAAAATTTTGTTTTCAGAAATTTTTTTTTGAATAATGAATATAACTAGCCAATAAATTTTAAATCATACAACTGTAACTATCTTAAATAATTTTGCTTTTCATACTTGTTAATGATGGCAATTTTTAATGGCGATTTATAGACCTCTTTTTATAAACAGCTTGATCTAAATAAAATAATTCGGAAAATTTACTGACATTGCTGTTTTTATAAGAAAATAATAGTGCATATTTTAAAATCTAGAAGTACTAGTGATTAAAAGAAATGTAAAAGTAACAACGATA
Source organism: Maratus speculifer (assembly GCA_964019185.1). Classification (NCBI taxonomy): domain Eukaryota; kingdom Metazoa; phylum Arthropoda; class Arachnida; order Araneae; family Salticidae; genus Maratus; species Maratus speculifer. The sequence continues at coordinate 171,708,320 of OZ025291.1, forward strand.
AAAGCAGCAATTGTATAAGATTAAAAGCAGATAGCAGATTCGTTAGCCTATAGCTTACTGTACTATTGCTGATAAAAAGTATGGTACACTGAGGAAATGAAGCTACATGCTATCGAAACAGGTCTGCTTTTAAGCTAATAAATTAGTTCTTTTAACGTTGTGGCTTTTACATTTCTATTATATTGCATCAAGCTGCATCCCACTATTTATTAATCCTAATTTATATCAATAAAAACTTTAATACTCAGTTTAATAAAATTGTGATAATAGGAGAGAAATATACATTAGGTGAATGCAAATGTTCTACCCGTTTTGAGCATATGGAAATGTCAAATAGAGTACGAACGTCACAGTTGGCGTTTCGAGGACAGTAAATCTGCAAATTACGGACGAAGCAGTGAATTATTTATAGATACAAATTTTGTCAAAACTCATGTCGACGGAAACAACACGGCAATCGAGAAAGACTACATCAAACATTGTTTTACTGCATAAGTGTAATAAAGCATGATAGAAGCCGCAGCTTGTAGTATCATGTACCCAGTGTATGGGAGGATGCCGGGGAGCACCTGTCTCCTTTTATATAGGAAAATCCGGGATGTCATTAAGCAATCCGAACCGTAATCCAGCTCGTTCTAGGCGCTGATCAGTTGCTTCGGACGAGGATATGGCAAAAGGCATAACAATTTACCCACATACATTTAATGAAGAATTTGTTGGATACGTTCTCGGTACGCCAAACAATAGTCAAGAAACAGATGCATGCATTGGCTTCATCACTAGTCTCGGTCAGTTGGTACCATACCAGCTTAGATCAAGCCAACGAGAAGAGAGAATCAGCACCTGTATTTCTTTGCTTTCCCGTAACATTAGGGAATTTTTTTGGAACTGAGTTTTAACGGATATTGTAAAGTGGGTACTATGTCGTAATATGAAGTGTTAAAGGACCGAGTGCTGAGTTGCAAACAGTTCAGCATTGATCTGAACGCAGGAACTGCATCCCGAATATGTTTTGCTCAGTGTGTGTTGAAATGCCAAAGGCATAATCCCCTAGGAAAGTTTCTCACCAAACTAAATACTCAATAAAAGCTGCCCAAAATCGTTAGAGCCTTTGCACTCAACCAATAGATTTATTAAGGAATAGCCAAACTACATGCAATACGAAAGACAAGTCGTTTTCAAATACTAAAAAAAGTTGTCTTAAAACATTAAAATCCTCAATGAAATTCATGTGTCACAATACTTTAACACATAATACGTGTAACAATTAAAAAAATTAACTTTATCTAGACACATAAAATATGAGAGGAAAACTTTATAAGCTCACATAATATACCATTTTTTTTCAGATAATATCCCAATTAACTAAAATAATTTAATTAGATTGTATGAAGGGCAGTCAAAAGGAAATATAACTCACACCATGAAACACATTCCTCGCCAAAGTTGTCAATATTACTGTAATATATCGATACGTCCATTTCGAGTTACGGTAGAAATCAATGATAATGGGCATGCAGGTTTTACAGTTGATTTTCAATTCTTCCTAGATGAGCGTGTAGAAAAATGTGTTTATCCAGATTTGAAATGGAGCTAAATGAAGAAGGACAGAACAGTTGATCAGATCTCATCAATTCATTGTGGTGTAATACATGAAATTCAAGGTGGGAGGTTCGCTGTCTATCGTGAACGCTGCATGTTACTGATAGTTTCGAGTTACATGAGTGGCACAAAAAAATCCAAGAAGGGCGCAAATGCAAGAAGATTCCCGGTTAAGAAAGATCTTTCGAGTCATTTTTTTCCTATGGTATTGCGCGAATTAATGATCTTATCCGAATGATTTTCACCATTACGAAGAAACACATTTCTGCATATCGGTTTCATTCGGACGAGAAAGGGCTGGAATCGATGCGGCTGTTGATCCGTCAACCAAATCACTCGCATTTATTTCTTGTCCAAAATTATTAACAATACAATATTATTTGATTTTTTACTAAGAAAAATAGCAAAATTATTAGCAAATGGAATATTTTTATCACAATAACATTATTTTCAAGCTCTTTTAAATTATTTTAAAATACTGTACATAAATTCAATATTTATATTAATAAGCATCTTTTATGCCATCTCGAATGAAATAAACCATCACAGAGTACAAAATTATAGTTTGTTTGGATTTCATAACGCATGGTGTTTCAAAATTGATAGAGCAATGTGTCCCTTTTTGATTCAAACATACTCAATTCAATATGAGTACATCGATTTACTCATTTTTGACTACGCCATTTTTCTCAGTGAATGTAAAATCCATGCATAACAAGCAATATCATTGAAACAATTTCGCATGATACGTTTTCATAGACTAATTAAAACTTTTATTAATGTCTTTCAAAGTTTTGATTTGGTTTACATAAAATTTAAAATGACTCGACATACACTGTAAAAAAAAAAGGTCGATCTACTAAAAAAACTTTAGTGATCCTTGTAATTACTAAAAATTTTTTAGTAATCTTAGTCGGTTACTAGAAAATCTGTAAGAATTACTAGAAAAAAGTTAGCAACGAATAGAGTTAATAGTTTTATATTTTTAATAGCTCTTACTAAAACTCAGTCGGTGTGGCCTTGAGAGCATAGTGGTAATAGTAACGGACTCCAGGCTAAAAGGTCCCGGGTTCGAAACTTGCCACCGCCAAATACACCCCGAATGTCTGTAGTGTCTCGTTAATAAAGGGATTATGAAAATCCTGTCGGAGCAGTTATGAATGTTTAGTGCTGCCATCTATTGCGGTTTTGCCGAAAATCTCCCGCTTCTGAAGTCTGGATGCAGCTCGAAGGAAGCTCCTCCGCTTCGGTTGCACGTAATGGTTATTAAAAGTAATTTTGGAGCTATTACTAAAATTTGTTTTGTGGCTGATACTAAAAATTTTTAAGTTAGTTATACAAAAAATTCTTTTGTTTAGTTTACAAAAGAAATGCTTGTTTCACTTGCAAAAAAAAAGTTTATAATGGTTACTAAAAAATTCTGTGGAATACAGATTTACTAAGAAATTTTTAGTAACCTCTTGAATTTTTTTTTACAGTGTAATTCTGTAACGATTATACATATAAAATTTCAAACCGGATAATTTTTGCCTATTGTATGCGAACAAGCAGGCAGACACAGAAACAGAAACCCTATACGACTACTTCAGGTTATAAATACTTATATAATTACGACTGCATCTAAAAAAATCAAGAGAAGAACAATAACGTACACTGTAAAAAAAATTCAAGAGGTTACTAAAAATTTTTTAGTAAATTTCTATTACACAGAATTTTTTAGTAACCATTACAAACTTTTTTTTGCAAGCGAAACAAGAATTTCTTTTGTAAACTGAACAAAAGAATTTTTCGTATAACTAACTTAAATATTTTTAGCATGAGCCACCAAGCATATTTTAGTAATAGCTCCAAAAGTATTTGTAATAACCATTACGTGGGCTCGAAGGGCAGGAGCTTCCGTCGAGCTGCATCCAGACTTCTGGAGCGAAAGATTTTTGGCAAAACCGCAACAGATGGCAGCACCAAACATTGCTACTGCTCCGTCAGGATATTCATAATCCCTATATTAACGAGTACTTACACTGCATACAATCGGTGCGTATTTGGCAGTGGCCAGTATCGAACCCGGGACCTTTTAGCCTGGAGTACGTTACTATAACCACTATGCTATGAAGGCCACACCAAGTGCGTTTTAGTAATAGCTATTAAAAATATAAAATTATTAACTCTATTCGTTGCTAACTTTTTTCTAGTAATTCTTCAAGATTTTCTTGTAACCGACTAAGATTACTAAAATTGTTTTAGTAATTACAAGGATCACTAAAGTTTTTTTAGTAGATCGACACTTTTTAAGCTATTGCATAGCTTTTATCACGGGCTTTGAGCGGGGCGACCGAATCCAAAAATTCCGTAACGCGAAAAATCCTAACACATCCTTAACGAAAAAACCTAACACTCGGCTAACGACGTTTCACTTCGGCAGACTTCGGCATGGTATCCTTCGGTAGACTTCGGCAGACATTGACGCGGTATTTTTCAGATATTTAGAGGATATCAAGTCTCAAACTTATATTTCTTATTTCAGTTACTATAAATCTATAGTTTCAATAATAAAAGTTCCTGATAGAATGTGTATAGAAAAAAATCGTTTTAAGATAAAACAAGGTAGGATAATGTAGCTTTTGGGGAGTGGAGACCCACCCAATGGTGAGGATCGAAAAATTTAAAATGCTTATAACTCGCGATCTAATTTCCGTAGCGCGGCCAAATTTTGTTTGGTAATTTATTATGAGAGAGTGTTAATTTTTGGTGACAGAAGACCCCCCACGGTGAGGTTCGAAAAATTTAAAATGTTTATAACTCGCGATCAATTTTCGTAGCGCGGCCAAATTTTGTTTGATTTTTTATTATGAGACAGTGTTAATTTTTGGTGAAAGGAGACCCCCCACGGTGAGAGTCGAAAAATTTAAAATGCTTATAACTCGCGATCTAATTTTCGTAGTGCGGTCAAATTTTGTTTGGTAATTTACTATGAGATAGTGTTACTTTTGGTGACAGGAGACCCCCACGGTGAGGGTCAAAAACTTAAAATGCTTATAACTCGCGATCTAATTTTCGTAGCGCGGCCAAATTTTGTTTGGTAATTTATTATCGGACAGTGTTACTTTTGGTGACAGGAGACCCCCTACGGTGAGTGTCGAAAAATTTCAAGTGCTTATAACTCGCGATCTAATTTTCGTAGTGCGGCCAAATTTTGTTTGGTAATTTATTATGAGACAGTGTTAATTTTTAGTGACAGGAGATCCCCCATGGACAGGGTGGAAAATTTTAAAATGCTTATAACTCGCGATCTAATTTTCGTAGTGCGGCCAAATTTTGTTTGGTAATTTATTATGAGACAGTGTTACTTTTGGTGACCGGAGACCCCTTACGGTGAGGGTCGAAAATTTTAAAATGCTTATAACTCGCGATCTAATTTTCGTAGCGCGGCCAAATTTTGTTTGGTAAATTATTATGAGACAGTGTTACTTTTGATGACAGGAGATCCCCCATGGTGAGGGTGGAAAATTTTAAAATGCTTATAACTCGCGATCTAATTTTCTTAGTGCGGCCAAATTTTGTTTGGTAATTTATTATGAGACAGTGTTAATTTTTGGTGACAGGAGACCCCCACGGTGAGGTTCGAAAAATTTAAAATACTTATAACTCGCGATCAAATTTTCGTAGCGCGGCCAAATTTTGTTTGTAATTTATTAAGGTATTGCATAGCTTTTATCGCGGGCTTTGAGCGCGGCGAAAGAGTCTAAAAATTCCGTAACGAGAAAAAAAAAAAACATAACACTCCGGCTAACGTCGCTTCAGTTTGGCAGACTTTGGCACGGTATCCTTCGGTAGACTTTGGCAGACATTGACGCGGTATTTTTCAGATATTTTGAGAATATCAAGTCTTAAACTTATGTTTTTTATTTCAGCTACCATAAACGTATAGTTTCAATGATAAAAATTCCTGATTAACCTACATGTATTGTAAGATAGTAAAAATATTTTAAACGATATTAACTTCTCATTTGTTCAATACAAGAAAAAATAATTGTTATCGGTCATCACGCTCAAAATGTTTAACTCGAATTAATATCAAAGACAAAAAAAAAACTGCATAAATAAAAAAAAAATAAAATAAATAATTATAATTGCATATGTTGATAAAAAATGCTATGCCATAGCTTTACCGTGGCAGTCCCCGAGTGCCACACGTATTTTTTTTTTACAGTGTAGGATAAATGTAAAACGAAGTAGACTCCTAAGAGTCATTGATTTAGCCTGATATTATAGCACTATTATTGCATCATTTTAAATCATGTGGAATTAATGCCATTTTTTATCATGTTTTTTTCTTTATTTGTAAAATCAAAAAGGATATTTTATGTATTATTGGGTTATTGAATTTTGCGGACGATTTTTCTTATATATATATTTACTATCAATTGAAATTTTTGTTTGTTATATTGGTTACATTTATAAGTGCAGTTTTCTGTCTAACGTTTCCATCTATCTTGAAGTCTATATTTGCCTGTTCGGCAGAAATGTACAAATGTACCAGGTTATTATGCGATCAGGTTTTTATTTCATCCTTTGAACAATGCTGTTACGGCAAATGTAAAAATATCGTATTAATATCGAAATCCAATTAAAATCCAATATCGAAAAAAAATTCATTTCAAATTTTATGTAAACCAAACGAAAACTGTGAAAGACATTAATAAAAGTTTTGTTCAGTCTATAAAAACTTATCATTACGTGATCCGTTTAATATGCGAACAAATTTCGGCCTTTTAAATTAAAAAGAAAAAAAGTTGGAGGCACGAATTATTGTAGAAGAAAAACATAACATCTCTCTTCTGGAGTGTTTCAATTAAACAAATTCATTCTATTCAGATAAATACAATAGAATTTTGATTTCCTAATAACATGCTATTTAACCAGACATTGGTAGTTGGAATTAGTGGTAGATAGATTTATGTAACCAAAATCCATTAAAGAAGTAAAATCACAATTCTTTGATCCACCGTCAAAACATTCTTTATCTCTCACTTTTTGTGTATATCTTTTTTCAATTTTTAATATCGTAAAATATATTTGACTTTAAGACACAATTTTTATTGTAAAGAAATATTTTCTGTCATTTCATACAGGAAAAAAAATCAAGATGGATACTTAACATTTACAGGCGGTTTTAAACTGACAGACATTTTATTAAATTAAAATTTGCAAAACATATTACGCTTACTGTACAAAAAAATACATTTTACTGCTAGAATAAAAATTTTGGGGTCTACTTATGCTTCACATTGTAATAATTCCCTGAATTTAAATAAAATTGCTATTAAAGCACTTTTACATTTTTAATACAAAGTTGTATTTAGCTGATGAAAAATGTAGAAAATTTAAACATTATGATCCTGTAATGTTTATTTATTTGTTTTTAGAATAATAAATTTTGAAATTTTATGCGTAGTAGACTAACATGAAACACACGTTTGATGTTATTATTGCACTTCAATTTATAAAAAATGGACAATCAATTACGCTACTTAGAATACAGAGTTTATTTATGAATTTTGTTTCAGTTATAGATTTATGTTAATGAAGTAATAATAAAGAAATGTTGAACAGCACAAAAAATTAAGATTGGTTTTTGTACATAATATTTGATAATACATGCTGAGTCAAAAAGTACATTTTTTTGTCAATTTCTTAGGATTTGTATACTTTGTTTTACGTTTTGCATTGCAAAAATATCGAGAGACATAAAATAAAGCTAGCGGAATTTTACTAGCGGACTCTACAAATGGAATCTTCAAGCACAGTAAAATCATTTATATTTCTTTTTATTTCTTATATTTTAGCTGCAAGCCATTTTTATATAACTCTTAGCTAAAACAGCGCTATAAAAAAACAAATTGATATTTCGTTTATTTCTACTCTCTATTAGGATACGTTCACCCTAATTTCTATGTTTTTAGGTAGATTTCGTAAGAAATACTACCTATTACAATCGCACCAGTTTATCTATCTATCTATCTATCTATCTATTTATATATATATCTCACTTTTTTATGAACACGATAACTTCTATAATTCTTCACCATTCTCCACCAAATTGGTACATAAAATCAAAGGGGATAAAATCTCGGCTAAGTTCGTTAATGGGCAAAATCGGACCAAGGGGGTCGGAATAGGGGGCATTTTTGTGAAAACCGAAAAAACGCCTTAACTTTTTAATTAAAGTAGATATCGAATTGGTTTAAAGTTTATATTACTTCTTAAAAATGGGCCAAAAGTTTATGCATGACAGATTTTTGATAAATTTAGAAGTGGGCTCAAGGGGCGAAAAAAACAGGGGTTTTGAGAGAAAAAAATTCATAACTTCGTCAATTTTCAAGATATCAAGTCAAACTAATTTTTTTGTAAATGTTCTTAAAATTACCTAAAACTTTTGTACTTACAAGTTTTTGATAGGACCAACTTTTACCGACGAAAAAAATTAAAAACGAAAAGAAAAAGGGCGGTGAAAAAAAGAAAAAAATCCATAACTCCGTCAATTTTTAAGCTTACAAATCTGATTAAATTTATTTTACATCTTCTCAAAAATATCTACAACTTTTATATTGACAAGTTTTTCATGGGACCAATTCGTATAGCAAAAAAAAAAAAAAAAAAATAGGAGTTGGTGAAAAAACCTCAAATCCAAACTGCTTATATTCTGACTCTTTTTTTTAAATTCATTTTTGATTTTAAACGCATCCAAATGGTAGATCCTCTTATTTAGAAACTGTATAAAGTGGCGCATATTGGTCAATTTTCTAATAAAGATAGAATATGTTTCAAAAAAGGCTACCAAAAAGGGTATTTTGAACAGAATTTCCCGAAGTCATCGGGTCTGAAAATTTAAGGAAGTATTCAAATAAGAAATTGCGTTTTTTCTGACTCGTTTTTAAATCCATTTTTGTTCTCAAACGCATCACATTTACATATTCCTCTTATTTAGGAACTATATAATGTGATGCATTGGTCAGTTTTTTGATAAAGACGGAATATATTTCAAAAAAATCTACCAAAAAGGGTATTTTGAACAGAATCTCCCGAATTCATCGTGATTTGAATATTTAAGGAAGTATTCACATAGCAAATTGCGTTTTTTATGACTCGTTTTAAAATCCATTGTCGCTCTCAAACGCATCCAATTTACAGATCCTCTTATTTAGGAACTATATACTGACGCATTGGCCAGTTTTTTGATAAAGATAGAATATATTTTTAAAAATGCTGTCAAAGTGAGTATTCCGCACAAAATTTCCCGATGCAATCATGGTTAAAGAATTAAGGATGTATTCAAACAACAAATCGGATATTTTATGACTCATTTTTAAATTCAATTTTTTTCTCAAATGCATTCAACTGACAGTTTTTTGTTACTTAGGAACTATATAATGTACTGTTTTGGTCGATTTTTTAATAAATTCAGAATTTATTTCAAAATATGTTGTCAAAATGGGCATTTGAGCTGAATTTTTCTTAAGATGATTCTGATAAAACCAGTTTTTGCAGAAAAATGAAATTAAAAATTTTTCATAAACGGCCAAATGAAGTTATTAAACTGGGTTTATCTCTAATCTTTTTTTTTTTTTTTTTTTTTTTTTGAAATGAGCATTTTTCGAAATCTACCTCCGCCTATAGGCCCAGCCGACAGGGATTTTTAACAATACTTACATACTAAAAAATTGTAAATATGGTTATCCTACACTGTAAAAAAAATTCAAGAGGTTACTAAAAATTTCTTAGTAAATCTGTATTCCACAGAATTTTTTAGTAACCATTACAAACTTTTTTTTTGCAAGTGAAACAAGCATTTCTTTTATAAGCTGAACAAAAGAATTTTTTGTATAACTAACTTAAAAATTTTTAGTATGAGCCACCAAGCAAATTTTAGTAATAGCTCCAAAATTATTTTTAATAACCATTACGTGCGCCCGAAGGGCAGGGAGCTTCCTTCGAGCTGTAGCGAGACTTCTGAAGCGGAAGATTTTCGGCAAAACCGCAACAGATGGCAGCTCCAAACATTCCTACCTGCTCCGACAAGATTTTCATAATCCCTTTATTAACGAGACACTACATACATTTGGAGCGTATTTGGCAGCGGCAAGTTTCGAACCCGGGACCTTTTAGCCTGCAGTCCGTTACTATAACCACTATGCGATCAATGCCACACCAACTGAGGTTTAGTAAGAGCTATTTAAAATATAAAACTATTGACTATTCGTTGCTAACTTTTTTCTAGTAAGTCTTACAGATTTTCTAGTAACCGACTAAGATTGCTAAAAATATTTTAGTAATTACAAGGATCACTAAAGTTATTTTAGTAGATCGACCCTTTTTTTTTTACAGTGTATAGGATACATCAAGTCTGAAGTGGTTAATGTGAAATACAATAAATTTGAATTTAAATATTGATAACCACACTATTTTTTACCATATATGTATAAACGAAAGCTCTAAAATACGTTTTGAAGATTAAATATGTAAATAATACCAATTCATGGAAAATTATATATATTACGTTTATACGTGTCCCTACTTAATACGCAAATTTTGTCAATTTCCTTGAAATGTGTCTCAAAACCCATTACATGGAAACAAGATTTATTATGTCCTACATAATTTTAATCAAGATTAGCATTACATAATTATGTTAAATGTTAAGTATAACTTAATACAACACAATTTTTTTTCTGTTTAAAATATATATATTTAAAAGTTACTTTGTTCTTCTTTTAAAATTTCTCAGAAAAGTTCATTTTCCAAAACTTTCATAGATGGATCGAAATATCAATTTGAAATTCATATAAGCGAAATGAGAAAGTTTTCTCATTTTCAAAACAATTGTGAAATAAGAAACAAGCTCCTAATGTTTACTGAAAAAAGTCATTTTTAGATAGCAATCAAGATAATCCAAGACTATTAAATTCTCGAATGAAACATATGTGGAGCAGTAATTCAGCATTTTAAAAACAGTGTTTTTTAGATTTTTTTTTGATACATTAAAATAGTTGGATAAAAAATATTAAACTTTTTCTAAAAAAATAATTCTCTACTGAAAAAAATAAAATAACTGCCAGATAATAATCAGAGAACAATGTACAAAGAAGCAAGGATCTAAAAATGTATGTTAAATAATTTTTAATTTTAAATAAAAATAAAATGGGATTGGGTATTTTGTTAAACCTTAACGGTATTTCGCAATATCGTAATAAAGAATGTTTTCAAGAAAATTTTTGAATGATATGTTACTCAAATAATTGTTCTTATATTTGTAAAATAAGTAGACTATATCGGAATTTTAAATGGACGATTCCGCATTTTTCATATTAGTAAGTAGTAAGCAGCAAGTATCCACTCACTCAGGATATAGAAAATAGTAGAGAGGGAAGTAATATCCCTTAGCTAATTTTAATATTACATTTGCCTTTAATTCCGGTGACCATGATTCGAATCTCTGTAGCTCTCACCTACGCGTAATATTTGCTTTCATATTTAAACAATATGTAATAATATCCTTAAATGCTTATGCTTCTATTTCGAAATTTTTCATACTTTGTAATGAAAGTGAAAAATTATGTCTCAGATTTTTTGCAAGGCAAAAAAAAATAATAAATGCAAAAAAAAAAAAAAAAAAAAAAAAAAAATACTTACGAAATATTTAGAAATACATTTTACTACACATATCAAATTGTCATTGCTGTAACTTGCACTTTCATTCAAATTTCTGGAAAAAGTATGCACTGCTTTCAAGTTAAAAATAGACCATCTCTAGAATAAATCCAGTATTTGGTCAGTATCTCATTAATTCGAAATACTTCTAAATACAATGATAATGTTGCCTAAACATCGCCAAAAAACGCAGACAAATTTCTTATATCCCCTGCGAATATTATTAACCATGATTTAATTATTGTTTCCACCATAAAATGAATTTCAAGTATTAAAGCGACGCTATGTTGTCTACGAATATTAACAAAATGCAAACTCAGATTTTTAGTCAATATTTATGAATAGTAATATGTAATGTAATAAAATATTAGTTAAAACTGTTGGCTAACTATGAATTAAATGTAAAAATCCGAATAATGAGATAATAGACAATGCCAACATTAAACCAATTGCTTTTGCCAATATTAAACCAATGCATCAATGTATAGAGAATTAATTGCTAATTTAGGCCCAATGGATACATAGCATTTAAAGTATGTGTTTCAGACATATATAAATTCTGTCCAAGAAAAACAAATAGGCTTATAAAGAATACAAAATTATCGTTCGAATCTATTTCCGTAACAATTTATAAACCATGTTTAAAAGTGAACTCTGTAGCAAGATATTATCAATAATAGTAATAATAATAAAAAATTGAAAGAAAATTAATAAAAAAGGAAATCAAACGGAATGTTACATTTTTTAGCAGGAATTTATTTCCAAGAACATGAAAAAGATTATGTAATATGTATCCCAATCCAATTTATTATACATTGTTAAATCGAATGTTAAACATTTGATTATGCATACTATATTATGCAAAATGTATCGCTATTGAAACTCTTTTTGAGACATACAGAGACGGGCAGAAATATAAATTTAAAAAGAATAAAAATGAAAAAAAAGAAATAAACAGTTCTTCGATTTTCAATGCATGTTGCGTGATAAAAGAAGAAAAACACATTATCGTCTGAATATTTTCCTAGTTATTTGTAAGAACTTATAAACAAGTTAATATTTGGAGTATTATGATTTTTATTAAAAAGAAGAAGATCTAAATTTAAAGAGTAACTAAAAAATTTTATTTTTTAATTAAAGAGTAATTGATGATCTGGTCTTTTCATCAATGATTCAATCTCCTTTAAGAAAAATTTAGCTGAAAATAT